>CAMZMU010000085.1:104904471-106326015 GCA_947311845.1 Poa pratensis
CAAACCTCGTTTTCCTACGGTCGATTAAACCTTGGTTTCATATGAGGGAAAACTTACTGCTGCACTCATCATACCTTCCTCTTGGGGTTCCCAACTGACGTGTGACGTACAAGCAATTGTTTCTGGCACTATTACCTAGAGCCAACAACGTTTTCTGGCGCCGTTGCCGGGGAAAAACAGGAATTGCTTCTGCAAGGGGGTCTCTCACACCCAATCTCTTTACTTTGTTATTTGTCTTGCTTAGTTATTTTTATTTATCTTGTTTGCTCTCTTTATCAAAAATTCCAAAAAAAATTAAATTCCTGCATCTAGTTTATTTCGGTTTGTTATTATGTCTAGTTCTTTGCTTGCTATTCATGGGTACTTTGCTTGAAACTTGTCCTATGGCTGAAAACAACTTGAGAAACCTTATGAAATTTATCTTGAGCTAGGACATGATGTGTTTGAAGAGAAAATTAAAAAACCTATGAACTTTATTTGCATGATAGTACCAATGATTGGTATACACTCTTTGAACATGGTTGTTGCTAATGCTATGGAAAATATTAAGCTTGGGGAAGTTGGTAATGATACTATTGAAATAACTCCTTTTGATAAATTTGAAGTAACAAGCTCCTTGACTCAAGAGAAAGCAAAAATAACAGAAGTACCAAATATTTCCCCCAATGTTGTTTATGAAAATCCATGCTATTTTGATAAGTCTTATGATAATCACTTTTTATTCCTAATTTCGAAATGCATGGTAATGAGAGTGTTTGCTTAGAAAATGTTTATGATAAAGCTCTAGATGATGGTCCTATGTTGCTTGATATTATTAATTCTACTATTTAGAGTGATCAATCAACTTGTTTCAATATGTCTAAAAGTGGGTTTGAAATTTTTGATCCCACTATCTTGCTTGATAAAAGTTATGTGTTTGTAGATCATAAAAAACGCTTTATGTGATAGTTATGTTGTTGAGTTTGTTTATGATGCTATTGAAAATTATTATGAGAGAGGGAAGATGGTTTTAAAAGTTTTCATGTCACTAAAATACCTCTCTTTGTGTTGGAAGTTTTAAAGTTGGATTTGTTGCATCTTCCTATGCTAGCTGCTTTATGCTTCAATGATTTGTTTTACTACAATATTCCTTGCATAGGAAGTGGGTTAGACTCAGATGATTTTGATATTTGCCTCTTGATGCTCTCTTTGTTTTTCAACTCTTATTCTTATGCGAGCATCATTAAAATCCTAAAGCCTAGCTGAAAGGCATTAAAGAAAAGCACTTGTGGGAGATAACCCTGTGTCAAGGATTTTTGTTACTTCTGTAGCAACTCCTTTGTATCTTTATTTTATCGCAATGTTGTGCCAAGTAAAGTTCTATATTGAAAGTTGATGCAAGATTTGGATTTCTGCGCAGTGACAGATTTTTAGCTGTCACGGATTTGAGCTTATCTCCCTGTAGAAAATTCAAAAAATTCTGAGAAAAATCACGCATATTCCTGAGATATGTACGCAACTTTCATTATTTTAGGCCAGATCCATCTGAGACTTAAGTGCCTCGAAAAATTCGTCATTCCAGACTGTTCTGTTTTTGACAGATTCTGCCTTTTGTTTTGCATTCGCTCTTTTACTGTGTTTGTGTGGATTTCTTTGCTCCACAAAGCATTGGTGGCTGTAGCTAATGTCCAGAAGCTTTGGGATTGATTGTATCATTACAGAATATGAGAATTTTTGATTATGCACTAACCCTCTAATGAGAACTGTCTTGAGTTTGGTGTGAAGGAAGTTTTCAAGGATCAAGCGAGAAGGGTGATATTATGTGATCAAGAAGAGTGAAAAGCCTAAGCTTGGGGATGCCCCCGTGGTTCATCCCAACTATTCAGAGAGACTCAAGCGTCTAAGCTTGGGGATGCCCAAGGCATCCCCTTCTTCATCAACAAACTTATCAGGTCATCTCTAGTGAAACTATATTTTAATTCTTTCACATCTTATGCGCTTTACTTGGAGCGTCTGTGTGTTTTTATTTTTGTTTTTGTTTGAATAAATTGGATCCTAGCAATCCTTGTGTGGGAGAGAGACACGTTCCGCTTTTTCATGTGAATACTCATGTTCTTCACTTATATTTGTTGAGTATTCTTAACTAGCTACTGCAGTGCTTTTAGCTCCTGTTTTTTGCATCTCTTCGAGCTGTTAGCACTTGTTTATAAATACTCTCTTGCTGCATTATATTATCATTTGGAGAGTTTATGTTTAAATAAATTTATTGGTGTTTGTTTGGAAGAAAGAAAATGCTACATGTAGTAGTTGGTATTGGAAAAGACATATGCATTCTTGTAGATCATTGTCTTGTTTTGATTTGATGCTTTGCAATTGTTTTGAGCTCTCAAGTAGATCATGTTTAAGCTCTTGCATCATGTAGTTAAAGCCTAGTAGTGGAGAGAACTACTGTAGAGCTTGTTGAGACTTGGTGATGCATATTTGTTCTCTCTAAGGTCTAGATATTTTCTGGTAAAATGTTTGAGCAACAAGGAAGACAGTGTAGAGTCTTATAATACTTGCAATATGTTTTTATGTGATTCTTGCTGTACGGTTTATACTTGTGTTTGCTTCAAACAACCTTGCTAGCCTAAACTCTGTACTGAGAGGGAATGCTTCTCGTGCATCCAAAACTTGAGCCAAAACCCATGCCATTTGTGTCCACCATACCTACCTACTATGTGGTATTTCCTGCCATTCCAAGTAAATATTTCATGTGCTACCTTTAAACTATTCAAAACTTTATTACTCCTTATTTGTGTCAATGTTTTATAGCTCATGAGGAAGTATGTGGTGTTTTATCTTTCAATCTTGTCATTTACTTCTGACAGACTTTCACCTGGACTAGTGGCATATACATCCGCTTATCCAATAATTTGCAAAAAGAGCTGGCAACGGGGTGCCCAGCCCCAATTAATTACAACTTTCATTAATAATTCTCTTCACATGTTTTGCCCTGATTTATCAGTAAGCAACTTAATTTTGCAATAGACACTCCTCCATGGTATGTGAATGTTGGAAGGCACCCGAGGATTCGGTTAGCCATGGCTTGTGTAAGCAAAAGGTTGGGAGGAGTGTCATCTATAAAGAAACTAAAATACATGTGTAAACAAAAGAGAAGAGGGATGATCTACCTTGCTGGTAGAGATAACGTCCTTCATGGGAGCCGCTCTTTGAAAGTCTGGTTGACAAGGGGGTTAGAGTGCCCACTACCATTCGTTGACAACAACAAACACCTCTCAAATACTTATTTTGTGCTCTCTATATGCTTTCGAAAACTTAAAAAGCTCTAGCACATGATTTAATCCCTGCTTCCCTCTGCGAAGGGCCTATCTTTTACTTTATGTTGAGTCAGTTTACCTACTCCTTTCTATCTTAGAAGCAAACACTTGTGTCAACTTTGTGTGCATTGATTCTTACATATTTACTTATTGCACTTGTTATATTGCTTTATGTTGACAACTATCCATGAGATATACATGTTACAAGTTGAAAGCAAATGCTGAAACTTAATCATCCTTTGTGTTGCTTCAATGCCTTTTACTTTGAATCTATTGCTTTATGAGTTACCTCTTATGCAAAACTCTTTGATGCTTGTCTTGAAAGTACTATTCATGAAAGTTTTTGCTTATATGATTCATTGTTTACTCTTTATCTATTTGTTAGCAAACTATAGATCATTGCTTTGAGTCACTTCATTCATGACATGAGCCTTGCAATATATTGATCAAGATTGTGTGAAAGCATGTCTCCTCAGAAATTATTTGTTGTTATCGTTTTACCTACTCGAGGACGAGTAGAACTAAGCTTGGGGATGCTTGATACGTCTCCAACGTATCCATAATTTCTGCTGTTCCATGCTTATATTATACCATTTGCTACATGTTTTATATACACTTCGTATCACTTTTATGCATTTTCTGGGACTAACCTATTAACAAGATGCCACAGTGCCAGTTCCCTGTTTTCTGCTGTTTTGGTTTCAGAAAGTTACTTCTGGAAATATTCTCGGAATTGCACGAAACAAAAGGCCACGTCCCTATTTTTCCAGCACGTACACGGAGTCCGAAGGAGAGACGAAGAAGGCCAGGAGGTGGCCAAACCACACCTGGCGCGGCTGGGCCCACAGCCGCGCCACCAGGTGGTTTGGGCCCCTCGGGGGTCCGCCGACATCGCCCCTTCGCCTATTTATTCCCCGAGACGCGAAAACCCTAAAACACCGAGCCTTTCATCCAGAACATATTCGCTGCCGCCGCCGTCGTCAACCCTAACTCGGGGGGTTCCTGAAGCTCTTCCCGGCACCCTGCGAGAGGGGAATCATCACCGGAGGGCTCTACATCGCCATGCCCGCCTCCGGAGTGATGCGTGAGTAGTTCATCCTTGGACTATGGGTCCATAGCAGTAGCTAGATGGTTGTCTTCTCCACTTGTGCCATCATGTTTAGATCTTGTGAGCTGCCTATCATGATCAAGATCATTATTGTAATGCTACATGTTGTGTTTGCTGGGATCTGACTTATATTGATACCTATGTGGAGCTGAATATTATATTATCATGTCTATGTCATTTGTGATCTTGCATGCTCTCCGTTACTTGTTGAAGCCTTGGCCACGTGAATACTTGTAACTCCAAGAGGGGGTATTTATGCATGATAGTTGGGTTCAACCTCTATTTAACCTGGGATAGTGACAGCAAGTTCTAAGGTTGTAGATGTGTTGTTGCCACTAGGGGTAAAACAGCAATGCTTTATTCAAGGATGAATGTATTGTTTACATTACGCACATTACTTAATGCAATTGTCTGTTGCTTGCAACTTAATACTGGAAGGGGTACGGATGTTAACCGGAAAGTGGACTATTTAGGCATAGATGCATGCTGGATAGCGGTCTATGTACTTTGTCGTAATGCCCAAATGAATCTCATAGTAGACACCACAGCTCACACATGCATGTTTTATGCACTTATCAATTGTCAATTGCCCAGCTGTAATTTGTTTACCCAGCATGTTAGTTATCTTATTGGAGAGACACCACTAGTGAACTGTGGACCCCGGTCCATTCTTTTACATCTGAAATACAATCTACTGCAATCATTGTTCTCTACTGTTTTATGCAAACAAACATCATTTTCCATTCGATACGTTTAACCCTTTGTTTTCAGCAAGCCGGTGAGATTGACAACCTCACTGTTAAGTTGGGGCAAAGTAGTTTGATTGTGTTGTGCAGGTTCCACGTTGGCACCGGAATCCCTGGTGTTGCGCCGCACTACACTCCTCCACCAACACCTTCGAAGCAAACTCGTTTTCCTACTGGTCCGATTAAACCTTGGTTTCATACTGAGGGAAAACTTACTGCTGCACTCATCATACCTTCCTCTTGGGGTTCCCAACTGACGTGTGACGTACAAGCAATTGTTTCTGGCACTATTAACCTAGAGCCACCACCATCAAAAAGGCAATTGAGCTAGCGTCCCTCTTGTGTTGGATGACATTTGAGCACGTAGTCTTTGTTAGGTTGTATATCTTCGAGTGCTCGCCCTTTGGTCGCCCAACCCCATCATTCGCTTTTGTGTGTGTTTCTTCATCATTTGTGGTTGGAGTTTCTTTGGTAATTTGATCATTGTGGATTTTCTCTACCTTGAACAACATACTTTTCGCCGGATTTGCTTGTTTCGTTTGCCACTTCATACCTTCCTATCCTCATAAGTGTGTGTGTTGGGTGTTAGAACCGGATTCTCTCCTCTCAAGCCACATTTACTTGGGATATAGTTTGTCTTGGTTTTTCCTTACCACATATCTCACTTGTTCTTGAGAAAATGTTTAGGGGAAGTACAAACGGAAGCTCAAGCTCGGACGATGAAATCCATGGTGGACTTCGCGGTGATCATGGCTATGTCACACAACGTTTGTTGGTCTTCGACACCTTCTTCGTGATGGCCTAGGACGCTACGAGCGCCGTCTTCAAGCTCAAGAGGCCAACTTCAACGACCGCATGCATGCGCAAGAAGCATCTATGGAGCGGTGACCGAAGCTCTCAACAACCTTGTGCGACAACGAGCTTCTTCATCACGCTCAAGCCGTACAAGAAGCACCTCAAGGTCGACACAAGCACGTCATGGACGTCATGAACCTCGACAAGAACGTCACACAATCCAAGGCGCGACGCCCATGAACGACCTCCTCCTAACGTTGAACAACCACATGATCTTCACGCGAACAATGCCAATGCGCATCAAGAACAACCTCACCAAAATGATGAACGTCGCGAACGCATACCATCACCACCACCGCAACAACGTGATCGTCATGACCCATTGGCTAATGACAATGGCGTCCGGGTGCGAATGACTTTTGAACAAGGACGTCATCCCCGTCATCCTCCAAGGCCACGTCATCAAAATCATGACAATGCGAACAATCGAACACGACACCACCCCTCAACATGATCCTCGTCCTCGTCAAGAACTTCCACATGATCGTCACCAACACCAACGTTCCGAGTCAAGTGATAACGAGTCAAGCCAACACAATGGTGATGGACTCAATCGAAGGAGACGTGGACGTGCATTCCCACGTGGTCCATGTGACACTATGATGACTTGACCAACGTCCGCTTTGACATACCCAAGTTCTACGGCACAAGTGATCCGGAAGCTTACTTCTCATGGGTACTCAAGGTTGACAAGATCTTCCGCGTGCAACGCTTCTCCGACAACAAGAAGGTTGCCTTAGCCTCGATGGAGTTTGAAGAGTATGCCCTCTTGTGGTGGGAACAACTACAAGATGCACGTCGCTAACCACCAACAACCAATGACACTTGGGTTGAAATGAAAGAAACAATGTACAAGCGCTTCGTGCCAAGCCATTACACTAGAGACTTATACAAGAAGTTGCAAGAGTTGAAGCAAGGGTTGAAGTCGGTTGACGAGTACTACAAGGAGATGGAAATCTCCATGATGAGAGCCAATGTCAACGAGTACGAAGAGCAATCCATGGCTCGTTTCATGAATGGCCTCAACTATCCAATCAAGAAGATCGTGGAGTTCCAACCATATGCCTCTTTGGTTGAGCTAGTACATCAAGCTTCAAGGCCGAGCGCCACGTGCTTGAAGAGCTCAAATACTCAAGACAAAGGCATTCTTCGCCAACAAGCCTTCTTCGTCAACTCCTACACCTTCACAAGCTCTTCCTCAAGCGAACACGAGGTCCTCCAAGAGTCTCTACATCGACACCTCAAGCGCCTCAACCTTTCAAGAAAGTACCTCCCTCTACCAAGGCGCCTCAAGGATCTTCGTCCGGCACAAGACTTTGCAATGCTACAAGTGCGGCGGACAAGGGCACAAATCTTTTGAGTGCACCAACAAGAAGGTCATGATCATCAATGACATGGGAGAGTATGAATCTATGAGTGAAGATGAGTACAATGCTTTGAACAAGGTCGCCACAATGCAAAGTGCTCAAGAAGAAGAAAGTGAGATATATTGTGATGGCGACAACAATCCTTCCTTGGTTGTGGCAAGAGCTTAACCACCAATGTTCAAGTGGAAGAAGACCAAAGATGCAATTGTTTCAAACAAGAGCGGGAATCAATGGAAAGTCCATCAAGGTCATCATAGATGGTGGAAGTTGCCACAACTAGCGAGCAAAGAACTTTGTGATAAGCTCAACTTGAAGTTCAAGAAGCACCCACATCCTTACCATGTGCAATGGTTGAGTGATACCGGAGCCGTCAAGATTCAACACATGGTGCAAGTGTCCTTCAAGATTGGAGCCTATGAAGATACGGTTGATTGTGATGTTGTGCCTATGACGTTTGTCACTTACTCTTGGGCGTCCTGGCAATTTGACAAGGGTGCTATGCATGATGGAAGGACAAATTACTATAGCTTCAAGAACAACGACAAGACCTTCGTCCTTCGTCCCATGACACCAAGTCAAGTCATCGCCGACAACGCCAAGACTATTGCAGGGCACAACAAGATCGTTCGTCTAGTGAGATGAGTGGTGAGCGAGAGACCCACCATAAAGTGAGTGAGAGCCACAAGCCAAATGAGTGTGACACTTCAAAGAGAGTTCCCACAAAACTTACACTATTTGCCACAAAGAGAGAGATGAGGGAGTTGAGAGAGAACCCATCCACCCTCCACTATGTGCTCATATGCAAGGGTGAAGTTTCTATGACTAACACTTTCACAAACCTTCCTCCTTCTTTGTTGTCTCTTTTGAAGGACTTTGAAGATGTCTTCCCTCAAGAAGTGCCACCGGGACTACCTCCTCTACGCGGAATCGAGCACCGCATCGACCTTGTTCCCGGCGCACCGCTACCAAACCGCGCTCCTTACCGCACCAACCCCGAGGAGACAAAGGAGATCGAGCGGCAAATACAAGAACTTCTTGCCATGGGACATATCCGCGAGAGCTTGAGTCCGTGCGTGCCCGTCATCTTGGTACCCAAGCACGACAACACTCTTCGCCTTTGCATGGATTGTCGCCCCATCAACGCCATCACCGTTCGGTATCGCCATCCTATCCCTCGACTTGATGATATGCTTGATGAGCTTTGTGGTTCCGCTATATTCTCCAAAATTGATCTTAAAAGTGGATATCACCAAATAGATGTGTGAAGGTGATGAATGGAAGACCGCATTTAAAACAAAGCTTGGTCTTTATGATGGCTTGTCATGCCATTTGGTCTTTCCAATGCACCTTCTACTTTTATGCGTCTCATGAATCATGTTTTGCGTCCTTTCATTGGAAATTTGTTGTGGTATACTTTGACGACATCCTTATCTATAGCAAATCTTTGGAAGAGCACACTTCTCATGTTGCTCAAGTTTTGTTGGTTCTTCGCAATGAAAAGCTTTATGCAAATCTTTCTAAGTGCACTTTTGCCACCAACAAACTTGTTTTCTTGGGTTTTGTTGTTTCTTCGGATGGAGTTGAAGTGATGAAGCAAAGATACAAGCAATTCGGACTTGGCCTTTTCCGATGTCACTTGAGGAGTTGAGACGTTTTCTTGGTTTTGCCGGATTTTACCGCCGTTTCATCAAGGATTTTTCCACAATTGCTTGCCCCCTCCATGAACTTACAAAGAAAATGTACCTTTCATTTGGGGCAATGCACATGATTTTGCTTTCAATGAGCTCAAACGGTTATTAACCGAAGCACCACTCCTTGCCCTTCCGGATTTCTCTAAGACATTTGAGATTGAATGCGATGCAAGTGGATTGGGCATTGGTGGAGTGCTTATGCAAAATGGTAGACCCATCGCATACCATAGTGAGAAACTAGATGGAGCTCGCTTGAATTACCCCATTTATGACAAAGAGTTATTTGCTTTGGTTCGTGTTTTGGATGTGTGGCAACATTACCTTCGTCCTAAGGAATTTGTCATTCATTCCGACCATGAATCCTTGAAATATTTGAAAAGTCAAACAAATTTGAACAAAAGACATGCTAAGTGGGTTGAGTTCATTGAGTTTTACCTTTGTAATCAAATACAAGAAAGGTAAAGACAATGTGGTCGCGGATGCTCTATCCCGCAAGGCCAACCTACTTACACGTCTTGACATTAGTGTCTTGGGTTTGGATGAGATAAAGAGTTGTATGCTACCGATGCTTTCTTTGGAGACATTTTCGCTCAATGTTCGGAGCACAAAGGAATTGGTGATTTCTATTTGCACAAGGTTTCTTGTTTAAGGCTAACAAACTATGTATACCCGAGTCTTCGCTTCGTTTGGTCCTTTTGAAGGAATCGCATGGAGGCGTCTTAATGGGACACTTTGGACGTGACAAGACCTTTGCATGCTCTCCACAAACTACTATTGGCCAAGGATGTACCGGGATGTGGAACCGCTTGGTGCGACGATGTTCAACATGTCTCAAAGCTAAGTCTACTAAACTCTCATGGCTTATATACACCTTTGCCAATTCCACATCACCCATGGTCCGACATTGCTATGGATTTTGTCTTAGGACTCCACGCACTAAAACAAACAAGGATTCCATCTTTGTCGTCATTGATCGATTCTCTAAAATGGCACACTTTATACCTGCAACAAGACGACGATGCTTCACACATTGCTACTTTGTTTTTCAGGGAAATCGTCCGTCTTCATGGAGTGCCCAAGACCATTGTGTCGGATCGTGACGTCAAGTTCGTGAGCTATTTTTGGAAGACTTTGATGGCCAAGATGGGAATCAAGCAACTATTCTCCACCGCATACCACCCTCAAACCGATGGCCAAACCGAAGTGGTGAACCGAAGCCTATCCACACTCCTTCGTGTGTTGATCAAGCCTAACTTGAAGAATTGGGAAGAGTGCATCCCACACGCCGAGTTCGCCTACAATCGAGCACTACATCGCGCAACAAAGAGAACACCCTTCGAGGTCGTCTATGGCTCCAACCCCTACACCGCGCTAGACATGCTACCACTTCCACTCTGAGAAAAGTCAACATGGACTTTGACAAGCGCGCCGCTTACATGAAGAAACTACATGAAGACACAAGGGCCACGCTTGAGAAGCACAACGAAGACCATGCTACGAAGATGAACAAGAACAAGCGCCCCATGATCTTTGAAGAAGGAGACCTTGTTTGGCTACATCTACGCAAAGACCGCTTCCCCGATGAGAGAAAGTCTAAGCTCGCGCCAAGAGGAGATGGCCCTTTCAAGGTTCTCAAGCGCATCAACGACAATGCATACAAGATGACATACCAAAGTCCAAGTACGGCGTCCATGACACCTTCAACGTCGCCGACATCTCGCCTTACCTTGGAAACCCAAGTGATGATGAGGACGAAGAGTCGAGGACGACTCTTTTCCAAGGGGGGGGGGGGGGGGGGGAGATGATGTAGTGCAACCTAGGCACACAACACCAACACCACCAAATGGTCCATGACAAGATCAAGAGTCAAGCCACTTCATGATAAGGTGAACTCGCTCCTCTCTATGTGTGATTTCGACACCCCTTTGGATGGTATGCTACTTCATTCCACACCTTGTGTATCCTCAGGCATGACCCTCATGAAGATCTCCAAAAAAGTGTAGAAGTTGGACAAGAATCGAGTCAAGAAGACGAAGGAGAAGGAGAGCAGATTGGTAAGAAGTCCCAGGCGGCGGTACTACCGCTGGTGGCAGCGGTACTACCGCCCCGGGTCCAGCCGAACCAGACGCGCCCCGCCCGGGCGGCAGTACCGCTGAAGCTACCGCCGAAAATGGGCCTCTGTTTGATCTGCTGGTAGCGCCAGCGGTACCGCAGCGGTACTACCGCCGGCCAGCGGTACTACCGCCCGCATAATTCCAGAAGCTGCTACGAAGGCCTGCCCAGCGGTACTACCGCTGGCTCCAGCGGTAGTACCGCTGCGACGGGAACCTGTCGGGTTGAGGACCCGTGTCCCCTCACTTATCCACCCATATCTTACCTAGACTATAAATAGAACTCCTTGGCTTCTTTCCATGGTTAGACTATGATTTGGGATTAGAGTAGAGTCTTGCTCCTTCTTCTCAAAGTGTCTCTTTCCTCCTATGGAGATGAATCAAGGCCTCCCCTTGTGGAGATGAACCAAGGCCTCCCCTTGTGGAGAAGATCTCTTCGTGGATACCAAGGCTTCCTCTTGTAGTTGCGATTACTTGCTAATATTCCTCTTGTAGTGGCTAGATTGGATTGGTTGGATTGACCAATTGGACAAACAATTCTAAGAGTAAGGTGTGCTTGGGAGAGGAGAATTGGGGCTGCCCTAGGGGATTTGTTACCAATTGAATCTTGCTGAGTTGCTACTTGCTAGTTATCTTTGATTTGAGAGTTTTCCCCTCTTTGTATTCTTGTGTTCATCACTTGTTCTTCGTGTTCATTGTTCCCTCGCACAAATCCGTGAAAATCGGGACCAACCTACATCAGTATGTTGATGGAACCACAAAGTTTTGTTGTATGATTTCAAGGGATGAAGGAGGAGAAGTAAAACTACACACAGCTAAATTGAGTGATATGGCAGGTCATGTGTAGGACCTCAATTAAAAGTAATTCGGGTGTCGCATATTTTGATGGGATAAAATAGTGATCAGGTTATCACAAAGCAGAAAGTCGTGACATTATCATCCTGCGAGTCTGAGTATATATTGCAGCAGGGACACGGGCCGGAGTGCCAGTGGGTTTGACTTGAAATGCTCCTATGTGATCTTATGATCCAAGTTCCAGAAAGTGTGGTGCTTAAGGTTGACAACAATCCACTATTTCTCTATGTAAGGACCCAATGTATCATGACAGGATTAAGCACATTGACACTAAATATTGCTACAAGTGCCTGGAAAAAGAACACCGCTGCTACCCCATGGCACTAGCGCACAGCCGTTCATGCCTCCCCGTGATCAAGGGATCGGAAAATCTATCTTGTTGTCTTCTTGTCTACCACCCCCTCTACTTCGTTCGGCCACCCCTCTAAACCGGGGAAAGCACCGGTTCTTCTATGGCACCGGTGTAGTCTCAAGGTACGCGCAGTCCGAGTCAACCACGCGAAGCGGTCGACAAAACAGCTGTTTCGGAAATCTTAAGTTTACTCATTTCTCCAAGTTGTCTACCGTTGACCTGACGCATATGGACGACTTGGGTAGTTGGAGGTCAATGTTGACAGATTTTTCTTTTCGCTTAGTAGGTTTCCTTACTTGCAGGAACTATTCTTTCTTCGGCTTGCATATGTCAGTGACAAGTTGTCCGATCGATCGTTAGGTGAAATAATTAAATTATTTCACCTGATCCTGTCGTCGGTTAGTTCTTCTTCCTTGCGCGCTGGTGCTGCTCGGACGTACCGATCGATCGGTCGATGCTGCCTGTATACTAGCCAGCAACTAGCTTTGCTAAGAAGTTGTACATAAACAGGGCTAAGCTGATTATCGACTGCCATCCATGAATCCAAGCATCAACTCGAACACGGAGCTTTACTCCCAACGTCCATCAGCGTAAGCTTTGACCTAGGTAGCTCGACTAGCCATGGGCTGCTGTCAATCCCTTCACCGGCTACTTACTAGCGTCGTAGCGAGGATATCCGGCCATGACACACCCACCCAGCAGACCAAGCCGCCCCAGCTAGTTAGGGAAGGCACGGGCGGCGACGGCGGCGTCCATAACCAAGACTACCACGAGTGAAGGGATCAGCCTAATCTTTGTGATGGTTTGAAGGGATAGATCGATTCCATTATGCAGATATATTATGTTTGTATGTTTGGATTCTAGCCTGTTGTTTGTGGTGGTTTTATTTAGTTCTACCTGTCGTTCAAGTACTTGATCAATCGGTGTTAATCTGATATCTTTAGTTTTAGTTTTATGAGTCACACGATGGATGTAATTTTTTTTCTTGTGAATCCGTATGCATGAGGAGCAGATCAAGAAGTCTGTGTGAATGCTATGTTTCAACAGCCTCTGAAATATCTGTATATATTACTCTGAATCGTCGAACTCGTAGCACTGACTCAAAGCTGGAGTAGTTGGAGTGTGGTCAATGCTGAGTTATTGACAAAGTTTTCTTTTCACATGGTACGGTTACAGGAAGTATACTTTTTCGCCCTGCATATGTCACTGACGAATTGTCCGCTGATTAGGTGTTCATTCGTCACCTTAATTAGTCCGCGCTGATCATGTCGTCGATCGATCAATCCTTCTCATCACACGCTGCTGCAGGTGCAGCTTGGACTGGCTACTGGAGTAGCTAGCGACCTAGCTGAGAAGTCGTGTATAAACAGAGGCTGCTAATGAGCTCCAAATATCAACTCGAAACACAGCTTGCTCCGGCGAACATCGCCGTAAGCTTAGGCTTTGCTAGCTAGTACTCCCTCCGTTCCAAAATAGATGACTTTCATTTGTCTACATACGGATGTATGTAGACATATTTTAGTGTGTACATACATCCATATGTAAATATATGTAAGTCAAGTAATTTGGAATGGAGAGAGTAGCAGGTAGACAACTCGGCTGGTCAGTGGCCACGTTATTCATGTCGACGGGACGACTCGGCAAGACGCACCCAGATCCTCCCCTGCATGATCCGAGAAAAGCCCCTCCAGGCAAGCATAACAAGCAGAGGCCTAATGGAACTCAAGTCTCCAGAGGAAAACGAATTAAGAATCAGGTGATGGCCGTCCATCACCAACACCAGCCTCCACGGACGGGGACGGACCGGCGGGCGGCGATCAACCGCCGTGACAGCAAAGGGCCTAGCAAAAGCAGGAAGAAAGGCGGAGAGGAGCGGCTGAAGCCTGAAGGTGGTCTTTTCTTGTGTGAATCTGTATGATGAGCATGACATAGAATTAATCTGATTATTCGGTTTCATCTTATAAAATTTGGTTTGATAAATTATGTTTGTTGCTTGAAATGTTGATAAGTAAATTATGTTAAACTCGACAAGTGTGTGGTGTTGACCGTTGAACAAACATCACCACCAATAAGAAAAAAAAAAACTCACGCTAGAGAAAGTGAAAGATCCAAACTGACGCAACGGAACGGGACGTTTCACCCTCGCTAATTGCCGTGCGTGCAGCGAGCGAGCGATCAATTTGAACTTGTCATTGGCGGCAATTAGTTCCTCACGATCGACTTGTCCACGTCAACAAATCAGCTGGAGATATCTAGCTAGATAGCCAAGCACATAGGAGTCTCAGATCAAGAAAGTTTTTTGGCATCCGGACGGAATCGTGAAGGATCTCTACCATGAGAGAGACGTTAGGCGACTCGAAAGGCGACGAGGCCGGCGACCGTGACGGAACCGCCGGGGAGCCGTCGCAGCTCTCTGGGCGTTTCTGGGATAGCGCGTCCTCGTCCAGTGAGGGCAAGGAGGACACGGTGGAGATCTCCTCGGCCGGTGCAAGTCGCCGGTGAGTGTGACATCGCGCGATCTAGAGGACAAGCGGTGGAGGAAGAAGGAAGAAAAGCGGAAATGGCAAAGATGGGCAGCGGTGAACTTGGCCCCGTCTTCTCCAATGTCGGTAAGTGCGAGTTCAACCTCGTCTCCCCGTCTTGGGGACGCGGTGAGATCGCCGGTGAGAAACCAGGTGACCTCGAGTTTGAAATTGCCGGTGTTGCACCGTCCACTAGGGTCTGGTCAGCAGACGATGAGGCACAACGATGGACGATGGTCTATCGGCGTCGTCGTTTCAGGTCATCGGGTGCGTTGATCGGCGGCGCTCCATTGTCGCCGGTGAGCCGTACCTTTAATTCCGGATCGATGGATTCAAATTAAAAAAAATCAAACCGGACAGACCGATGGGTCCGTTATCGGATGCGGATCGTAATTTACGGGATTTCCGTCAATCATGCCATATGGGCCCCAACCCTATTGAAAAGGGTGTAACTCTTCCTGGGAAAGGTTTGCGCTTTTCCCTTAGGGCCGGCAACCAGTGGCGGCTAGGGTTTCTCTCGCGGACCGAGTTCTATACTGCCCCTCGTGTTGCGGCCATGTCCAACCGAGGTGCGGGTCGCTATGGTGGCGATCAGGGGGGAGGCTATGGTGGAAGAGGGAATGGCGGAAACTATGGAAGAGGTGGTGGCAACAATCAGGCAGGCGGCAACGGGTTTAACCAGGGCAATCCGGCGCGGTTCAACAACTTCGTCGCTGGTGGCAACAATCAAGCAGGTGGCAATGGGTTTAACCAGGGCAATCCGGCGGGGTTTAACAACTTCGTCGCTGGGGGCCAAGTGGGACTGCGGGTCAGGCAGATCATACGCAGTATGGCGGTGGATCTGGCCGTGGTCAGCGTCAAGAGGGGTTTGGACCTCATCGGAACCAAGGTAATTTCAATGGAGGGTTGCCTTATGGTCAATTCAATGCCGGCTCGGGGTTTGCAGAGAACAATGGTCGCCGTCCTGTTGATACGTCCATTTTGCATCACTATTTTATATCATAATTTGTCATTATCTATCCTTATATTTCATATTAATACATGATACTATGTTATTTTGCCTTATTTTGCATGTTTGATGATTATTGGGAATTATCCTTCCGGAGTCAGGTTTCTGCTGGAAAAAGCGTCGTCAAGTCTGCATATCAGCGGAACTCCAAAAATCACGAAACCAATTCTGGGGGTCTTATAATGTCAGATGCCGGAGGCAGCCAAAAGGAGGCAGCCAGGTGGGCCAGGTGGGCCCACGCCACACCTGGGCGCGGCTGGCCTGTGGGCGCGCCCAGCTATGGCGTGGCCACCTGGGTCCACCCCCCAGGTTGCCTCTTCGCGTATATCTGCCTCCCGAAAACCTAAGCACGGGGGGTACGTCCACGAAATATTCCGCCGCCTCCACGGGACGGAAACCACGAGAGAGAAAGAGCTCTCTGGCAGGGAGATCCTGCCGGGGAAATTCCCTCCGGAGAGGGGAAATCATCGCCATCGTCATCGTCATCACGCTGGACTTCATCGAGATCATCATCACCACCATCCACTGCGCCATCACCATCATCTCCACCGACTCCACATCCATCTTGCTGTAACATCTAGGGCTGTACCTTGTCTAGTTCATTGGGGAGACTCTCCGGTGTTGATTACTCCTTGTTATTGATGCTATTGAGTTTGTTTGGTGGTTAGTGTTCATGTCCAGATTGTTATTCATTGCCATATCATCTTGATCATGATCCATATGATGTCTTGTGAGTAGTTTGTAGTTCTTGAGGACATGGGGAAGTCATGTTGTTAGTAGTGAAATAATGCTGCGTTAATATTTAATGGTTTGATATTTAAGTTGTGGTGTCATTCTTCTAGTGGTGTCATGTGAACGTCGACTACATGACATTTCACCTTTATGGGCCTAGGGGAATGCATCGTGTACCTAGCTTGCTAGTTGAGGGGTTGCCGGAGTGACAGAAACCTGAACCCCCGTTAGTAAGATAGTGCATGAGGGAGCGTAGGGTCTCAGAGTTTAAAGCTGTGGTTAGATTTATCATAATTACTTTTCTGCATTCGCGGATGCTTGCAGGGGGTATAATAACAAGTGCGTATTAGTCCTAGGAAGGGCGGTGCGTTAGCATAGATTCACCCACACAACATTATCAAAACAATGAAGATTAACCAGTTGCACGAAGCGAAAGCACTTGACAAAATTCCCATGTGTCCTCAGGAACATTTGTCTCTTATAAGTAACACACTCGGCTTGTCCTTTGCACTCAAAAGGATTGGGCCACTCGCTGCATTTGTTGCGCGCTCGTTTATTTACTTGCACTGTTTTTACCTGCTGTCTCGAATACTACTGAAAACCTGTCTGCTAGATTTTACAGTGAATTCTTGATCAAACTACTTGCCAGCACCTCTGCTCCTCGTTGGGTTCGACACTCTTATTTATCGAAAGTACTGCGATACACCCCCTATACTTGTGGGTCATCACCTGTCTACGGTGGTTAGTTCCGTGGCCGTTTCGTGGTCGTGGAGGAGCTGGCAGTGGGACTCGCGGACGCTTTGGTGGTGGCCGTTTCCCAGGTCGTAATGGAGCTGCAAACAATACAAATACCCGGGCGGGTAGATCTGCGGAAAGTGGTGATCAGGTCCAGAATGATGTCGTCAACGGCCAAGGCAACACTACAGTGGGGTCTGCTTAAGAACAGGTTTCTGCTGTCGCGACGGCGTTGATGCCCGTCGCACAACAGTTGATCAAGGGTACTGGTCCGATGGGATCTCAGGAGGTGCCTATGAATATTGATGCGGATGATAGTGGAGCTGCTGCAAAAAAGGCAAAATATAGCAAAATGCTACACTTGTGGCATGCTTGGACATGTGCTTGCCGATTGTAAGGCAATTCTCTGTGATAACTGTGAAGGAAGCAACCATGGGTCGGATGATTGTCCGCTGTTGAGCGCACCAAAACCTCAGATCGAAGTGTATGGCTTTGCCATCCCGACTTAACCTTTTTTGGTACGCCAATCACAGAATCCTATAGGCCAAAGACAGTGAATACAAGGTTGGCTATGCTAACTGTAACGGGGGGTGAGATGACAATCCTCAGATTACTAGGCAGCTGCTAAGGCTTGTGCCGGTGGAGCAGTATCAATGGGACATTCAGCAAGTGGGTCACAATGTTTACAAGGTCATGTTTCCATCTAAGGCTGAGTTAGATAGGCTGCAGACTTTTGGTACCTTCAAAGTTCCAAATAGTGCGTTTGAGATAACGGTGGATACTTGGTTGACAAAGAGTATTCCTATGCTGCTATTACCACAAATCTGGGTTCGGATGAAGGGTATACCTCAGCAGCACAAAGGAGATTTCTTGGCACTTTGGGCTCTTGGGACTTTATTTGGCAAAACCTTCAAGGTAGATATGCCTTTTACGAGGAAGCATTGTGTGCTGAGGATTCTAATTGGATGTATTGATCAAACAAAAATCCCCAAGGAATTGCCGGTGTTCATAAAGGATGGGTTTTATAACCTGTCGTTTGAGGTTGAGGAACCTGTTTTTGATCTTGGAGGTGATGACATGGAGTATGATCTGGATGATGATCCGAAGAAGAATAAGGAGCAGGATAAAGAAGTAGATAAGAGCCCTCCGCAGCCAACTGGGCAGCCTGATGCAAATAAGGGTGGTAGTCCTGCTTCGGGCAGTGGTGCTGGGCACAATGCTGCTCCTAACACACACGGCAAGCTGGAGTTGTGTACTCACCGTCAGTCAGGAAAGGCATGACCCTTGCAGCCGGCTCAGTCGTTCATCTTGGTGGAGAGGATGACTGGTAATATGTGGAGTGTAGGTGTGTGGAATGATCAACCCTACCGCTCTCTCCAGAGAGACCTAAGCTACCCTAGGTCTCTATAGAGGGCGGCAGTGGGGGCCTTCGATGTGTCCTGTACTGACATTGAGCCCTGCCTAGATTGCCCAGGATGGGACATGATCAGGTGGCTCGTGTCAATTTGCTCGCCCAGATATGACCATAGAGCTGGTCTCTATGACGTGTCTTGCCGCCTGCATGTGGTTAGTACGGAGGGCCGACTTCAACCCGTCGATTGTTCTTCTGGAGGTCGGACGCGAGCCGACTGTCTGCCGGAAGAATGCTATTTGTGGATAGAGATTCCCTCTACTGGGCGGGTTTGCCGTGTTGCTTGGCCGGCTGCTCCATCCGGCGTTGGTAGTTTTGCCTTCGAAAGGTATTGGGTAACCATAAACCCGTCATCTGAATTAAGGGAGTCTTCACACAAAACAGCAGGTTACATCGGTGGAGTTTCTATAAGAGAGCCACACGGCCGGGGGAGTTTATCGACGTCGTAGCCTGAAAATGGTGCAGGTAAATAAGATTATGGCCTAAACTCATTTAACTCCGACAAGGCTGAGCTCTATGGAGGCCGAATCTAATTTGTATTTTTGAGGAAATCTTGTGGTACATGTTTTCCAAGTAAATTACACTATGTGCCTCATAAGTGTCTAAAGGTGACAATAAGTATCTCAATGCTGTGTGTTTTGAAGCTGTCGTGGGCTGGTTTTTGACCACTTTGTACATATCCTCTTGTTTTCTTGAGAAGAAAGTTAATTACATCTCACTTCTTCCAATTTGGTAGTGCATTAATTAAGCGTTCAACTTATGTACTCCTACGTTGAAAATCGTATGAGTTCCGTCGTTTCTCAAATCTGTACTGACTTGAAGCATGTACTATGGACTTGGTCACTTGGGTAAGTTGCAGGTCAATGGTGACTGATATTTCTTTTCACATAGTACGTTCGCAGGAAGTACTATTATTGGGGGCTTGCCGCTTGCATATGCAGTGACGCCGATTAGGTGAAATAACCGCACGCTCATTGGTGATTTTAGTCTACGCTGATTATGTCGCCAGTTAATTCTTCTCATTTATGAGCTGGTGCAGGTCGGGCGTACGGATCGTCCGGTCCACGTGGCTCCTATGCCCGAGCCCGAGGGATGGAGCAAAATATAGAAAATATTTTAGCGATTTTGTTGAATCTCACTCCGACTTGGTGTTCTCACTCTAGTTGGTCATTTGTGTTTTCTACTTTTGTCTAGTAATATGTTTTAGTTTTTATGATCCACGTGATAGTTTTAATATGTATAGGAGGATAACGTTATACACGTGTTCATGTAATTTTTGTTGTATTATTTGTGCATCTTTGGAACAGGATATATCTTGGTGAGTAGTTAGTATTTTGTCAAGATTGACACAAATCTTGATCTTTGACATGAATTTTTTAACACCGAGTTCATTCAACTTAGATCATAAATTTTATTTCGTCATCATACCCGGACAATTGAAGATTAAACCAAGATTTGACCTTTATAGCGTGTTCATGAAACTTCGCAGCAACAAACTTTCATGTAATCCTCTAACATTCTACCCGAGATAAATTAACACGTCAAGGTTAACTACGAAGAGCTAAGATACAAATTACTACCTTATCGGGGGGCTATAAAGTTTTGATACCATATGTGCATATGTGAGTCCCATTGAAACAATGCGGTGTTCAGTTCTCGCGGAATCGTCAAGAAATATATGCTCCATAAGGTGCCAAACCAATACTCCCTCCATTTATGTTAGAAATTTGGAATTATCAACTTGGTCACTATATTTTTTCAGAACAAGACAAAGAGACTGCCTGATAATTTTCATATAAAGAAGATCAAACCATTCTTACATGACATCAATTGGCAACTAACCTACATAAGAATAGTGAGTTTATAGAACGCAAGAATTTGCCATCCGTATTGTCCACCTACATTGAATTACCATTTGCCTCGCTAAAAGGAGGGTCAACTTGGGGCTAAAGTAATAGTCACAGCCGAGAGTGTCTTCACTTAGGGTTAGGGCTTAGGGTTTCAACTTGAGCACATTCAACAATTTGTGATCATTTGGTAAATGGTGTCCAATACTCATATTACCGTTGGAACCTCCGACTCCATTAGATGGAAATTTACCAATACTTGCAACTATTCCACCTCTCCGGCTTATAAAATGCAAGTTAATAGCCTCCTTGCTACGCCCTGCAATGGTATCATTTGGAAAGGCTGGGTAGCACACCAAATGCAAAATTTCGCTTGGTTGGCCATGCAAAGTAGATTTGAACGGTGGACCACCTTCAAATTAGGAGATGGCCTAATTTTGGAATTTTCCCTCTTTGCAATCAAGTTCAAGAATTAGCAGCTCACATTTTTTTCAAGTGTCGCTTCACCACTATGATTTGGACGGATATTCTCGCGTGGAGCGGTTTCTGTGACATCTCTCTATGACCTGCAAGCTATACAAATGTCAAATAATGGTGGACAAATCTTGTGATGGGAAATGGAAGAGTAGAGAATGCTATGGCCTCTAGCCCTCCATGATTATGTTAGTCTCTTGGGGAATTTGGAAGGAATGAAATGTGAGGGCTTTTCAACACCATACCACTCCTACAAATGGCATCATCGCCAAGATCAAAGAGGAGGCAAGAATTTGGAGTTTGATCGGCGCAAAGCCTTTGAGTGATGTAATAGCAAGAGATTATGCTTATCTGGAAGTCCTACGAAGTGTCCTAGGCATATTGTCTTCAACCCCCTAAACTTCTTATTTAATGAAAATGACAAGCCTTTTGTTTTGTTTAAAAAAAAGTTCACTTTCGTAAGTGGAGTCGTCTACCATGTGTTGGTGAGAGCACACGGACATCGAGAGCTTTTCTTATGTTTTGTTTTCATTTTGTAAGCCTTTTGGATGTTTGGATTGGTTATCTGATTTTCTTTATTTATGAAAATGATATGGGTTTGCATTTTACCTTTTATTTTCGTTTTGTAAGCCCTTTTGGATGTTTGGATCGGTCACCTGGCCTTCTTTATTTATGAAAATGATATGGCTTTCCATGGCGTATTCTTCGGAAAAAAAACTTCGGATTCACATGAAGTAACATTGTTCAATTTCCACCCCTGAATGGAAAGTGAATGTACTTTTTTCGATTTTGCTTCTCATGTAGAAATATAGGACGTTTCTTCTTTGAGTACAATTATTTTTTCATGCGAGTATAGCACACACATGTGTCAATTGGAAAATTACTCTGCGTGAAAATCGTCATTCTACACGGAGAGAAGATTTCTCATGTCGTGTGCGTTGTCTGAGTCAACCTCGCAAAGCGGTTGATCGCCAGAAAGCTGTTTCGGAAAGCTTAATTGGCTTGAACAGGCTTAATAGATCTACAAGTTCTGTCGTAGAACTCGTAGCATTGACTTGAAGCTGGAAGACTTGTACTTTACTGTACGTAGTTGGAGTTTGGTCAAAATTGAGTTATTGACCGAAGTTTCTTTTTGACATTGTACAGCTACAGGAAGTATTTGTTTTTGGCCTTGCATTTGTCATTAACGAGTTGTCCGCTGATTAGGTGAAAGAACGCCGCGTTGATTCGTCTCCGGCCTTAGTCCGCGCTGATCATGTCCTTGATGGATCAATCCTTCTCATCACACGCTAGTGTAGGTGTAGCTTGGACTAGCTGCTGGAGTAGCTAGCAACCTACTCCCTCCGTTCCAAATTAAATGATTTGGCTTTGTCTAAATACGGATGTATCTATACTTGTATAGTGTCTAGATACATTCGTTACTAGACAAATGCATGTCAATTAATTTGGACGGAGGGAGTAGCTAAGAAGTCGTATATAAAACAGAGATACTTAGTGATCTCCAAAGGTTTTAAGATCACAGGTGACCCTGCTTTGTCAGGGTAAGAAGGAATCCAACTCGACTGGCCACACGATTTATGTCGACGGGACAACTAGCCGAGCTGCACCTAGATCCTCCCCGCATGATCTCTTGCTTGTCAAAGTAGTTTATATGATTTTTAAAAGTGGATAGCTCACATGTTAGGGTAGCCATTGTCTCATGAATTTCGCGTTGTACTAATGATTGACTTGGGTCTGGCCCCGACAGTATGTTGTGGGAACTAGAGCCTGAGCACGTAATGTAGCCCTATTTGATTAATTAAATCCCTTTTATCCGCAAGAAGGAAAAAGTCCACACATGGCTCGTCTCCTAATTTGTGTGGGTACACACGTGTTGTCATCCAGAAAATTCAGTGCCAGTAGGGGTTCCTTGGGTTCGTCTATATCTAAAGCGCTTTAGACATACACAATCTCAGTTGTAAGTCAATTGTCAATTGAGCCCTATGAGAGTTTGAATTAATTGTTGTATTCGTTTTCCTAAGAAGAAAGTGAATGCTTGCGCTTCGTACAATTGGTTAACACTTAGTAGTAGTAGTTAGAGTTTAGCGTCAATCGGTGCCCATACACGTGGGCCCGGGCTGTCAGATTCAGTGTCAATCTATCATCAGAGTATAGCTTGTCTGAGAAAACCAAAGAAAAATGTGTAAGTTTTTTGTGATCAGAACTAAAAGTGTGTGGTAGCAATATAGAGATTGTGCTAGAGAAGTGATAGTTTTATGCTAACAATTCTAGTTAATAAGATGCTCAACCTACGGCGCGCTGATGAGTTGCTGACTTAGCTGGATAACTTGGGCAGTTGCAGCGTGGTCAATGTTCCAATTTGTTACTTACTTGGTTTACAGGAAGGACACTCTTTTCGGGTAGCACATGTCATCGAACAAGTTGTTCGCTGATTAGGTGAAATAACTGCACGTTGATTCGTCATTTTAGTCTGCGCTGATTATGTCGTCGGTTAATTCAATTCTTCTAACTATGCGCTGGTGCAGCTCGAGCCTACCGATCGTTGTATATAAACTGAGGCAAGTTAATGATCAACTCCACCCATTGAAGTATTGAGCACACAAGCGTGCTCCAACTTCCATCACCGTAAGCCTTTGTCCTATCTACATAGCTAAGACAACCGGCCAAGCGCTCCATGTCGAAGGAAGGCGCCCATGAACGAGACGCTCCGCTGCCCTCGGTGAGCCCCGATCCCCCGGGTCCTCCGAGGGAAGGCGGCGGCGGGGGTCATAACGATCCACCACAAGCCGCCACGGAGGCGCACGGGCCTGACCCGGTGATCAAGCGCGACGGTGAGGTGGTTCCTCGTACATCACTAACTGTATCTGTGCCAGAGGGAGCCACCGAAACTGGCAAGGAAGGCTCGCGGATCAACTGATGGCAGGGATAATGGTGCATAGCTGCCTTGTTGAGCCGTTCTGTTAATGCGATGGTTGACGGAGAAATGCCTTTGTGTCGTCTTAATGTGTACTCCCTCCGTTCCAAAATACATGACGTGGATTTGTCCAAATATGAATCTAAACACTAAAATATGTCTAGATACATCCATATTTGGACAAATTCACGTCAAGTATTTTGGAACGGAGGGAGTATATTGTAGCTTTGTTTTACCAAATTGAAATGAGGCTCCCCTCGTTCGATTTCCATTAAAAATGATACAGTTATAAAAGAAGCTACCAGTGTCCCCGCAAAAAACAAAAAAAAACTACCGGTGGTCATTTTAAAGGAGCTACTTAAGCTATAGCTATTACACACCAATCAGAAAACTGTAAAAGCCAGAGCAAAATTTCAGATCAATAAAGTGAAAACATGTATCAAACACCAACATCCCGAGATGAACCAACAGTTTGCAATAGACTTTTTTTTTTCCTGCCATCCAGTCAACCTCGTTGTAGTCGGCAGCCATCGGGTCACCAAATTTAATTTCCACCGCTTACTCAAGATTTGTTTAGTCTTTAATTTTCTGCAATATCGCCCACGAGTTAATCGTGTTACATAGTCTATATGCACAACATTTGCTGAGTTGTCAGGAAATCAGCGTTTACAACACGCATCATTTCTAATTTTCCAAATTATCCAGCATTGCCCAGCCACATAGCAGCAATTTACAGGGAAAATTTTGATCCACTTCCCAGTCAGGTCTATAGCACTATCAAGTGGTTTCACCAGACCGAAAGCTCAGACAACCGCCTGCCAAACGAGTTTGGCGAACAAATGATCTACATATTTCTTTTTGGCGACATAAGTGACATTGATCAATGCATGTCGACATAAATATCACTTCGAGGGGGGGGGGGCTTTGATCTCAAAGTGAGTATATAAATCGCTTTTGAAAACACCTGAAATGTCAATCCCACTCACTCTGCCAAACTCCGTCATTCAAATGACATTATCTACCATTCTCTTCAGGTAATCCCACTGTGTTACAATTTTTCCGTGACAAACCGGGGCCATCAGGATGCCCGGATACGCCAATCATAGAGGCTCCAGCGGCACCTCCGATAATAATGCAGCATCCTACACTCATTTAGGCTACGACCTGTGTTGGTTTCTACTTTTCGCACGATAAACAATCCTGCCCATATGAAAAAGGAAAGAAGATGACGAAGAGGATGGTGTCTTCCAAGTGAAGATGAAGAACATACCAAATTTGAAGAATCCAATACTATAGCATGTTGGCGTTATGCAGTGGATGGAGAGTTGGGATCAATTCGCGACAATGAGAAATGTGATCTCGTTAATCTTCCCAATGGACAAAAGGCGATTGGAATCAAGAGGGTTTATAAGCTCAAGAAAGATGTAGAGGGAAAACTGATAAAGCATAGTGCAATATTAGTGGTCAGGGGCTATGTAGAAGGGCAATGAAAAACTTCGAGGAAGTGTTTGCTCCAGTTGCACGTATGGAATCAGTGAGGTTGTTAATTGTGCTCGCAGTACAAAAGAGGCATTGAAATTCCATCACACATATGTGAAGACGAAGTTTCTCAATGGCGATCTAGAATAAAAAGATTACATAATGTAGCCACCTGGTCACATTGAAGATGGGACCAAACACAAGGCGTTAAGGTTGAAAAAAACATTGTATGGCCTAGGCAAGCACCTCGTGCTTGGAATATGAAGTTTGATCGAACATTGGCTTGTCACTTGTGTTTGAAAGGTGTCTAGTCGAGCATGCGATGTACCAGCGTGGAAAAGGTAAAATAATGTCTTCTAGTTGGTGTCTATGTAGATGAACGTCTAATTAATACAGGTGCCGGCGAAGGTGAAATTACAAAAATTTCAACTAAAGATGAATGAACTGTTCAAGATGAGTGATTTGAGGCTGCTTAGCTATAATCTTGGCATGTAGACACAACAAAAACCAGGAGAAATCACTCGGTGTAGAGATGATCATGTAAAGAAAATTCTTGAAAATTATGACATGGAAGATTGCAATCCGTCTCGGGTGCCTATGGTTCGTTGTTTGAAATTAAGCAAAAGGACTGAACCGCCAGAAGTTGATCCAACTAAGTACCGAAATATTGTAGGTAGTCTTGGATATTTGGTGAATTCCAGACCCGACCTAGCCTACTTAGTTGGTATTGTGAGTCGTTACATGGAAGCGCCCACAACTAAGCGCGTGAGTGGAGTAAAGCAATTTGGTATGTTCATGGAACCACAAAGTTTTGTTGTATGATTTCAAGGGATGAAGGAGGAGAAGTAAAACTACACACAGCTAAATTCAGTGATATGGCAGGTGATGTGTAGGACCTCAATTAAAAGTAATTCGGGTGTCGCATATTTTGATGGGATAAAAATAGTGAGCAGGTTATCACAAAGCAGAAAGTCGTGACATTATCATCCTGCGAGGCTGAGTATATATTGCAGCAGGGACACGGGAGTGCCAGTGGGTTTGACTTGAAATGCTCCTATGTGATCTTATGATCGAAGTTCCAGAAAGTGTGGTGCTTAAGGTTGACAACAATCCACTATTTCTCTATGTAAGGACCCAATGTATCATGACAGGATTAAGCACATTGACACTAAATATTGCTACAAGTGCCTGGAAAAAGAACCACCACTGCTACCCCATGGCACTAGCGCACAGCCGTTCATGCCTCCCCCGTGATCAAGGGATCGGAAAATCTATCGTGTTGTCTTCTTGTCTACCAGACTACCACCCCCTCTACTTCGTTCGGCCACCCTCTAAACCCGGGAAGCACTGGTTCTTCTATGGCACCGGTGTAGTATCTAGGTACGCGCAGTCCGAGTCAACCACGCGAAGCGGTCGACGAAACAGCTGTTTCGGAAATCTTAATTGGTTGGCAATTTTTAAACTGCCCAACGTACGTACGCTCATAAACCTATAAGTTTTCTCATTTCTCCAAGTTGTCTACCGTTGACCTGACGCATATGGACGACTTGGGTAGTTGGAGGTCAATGTTGACAGATTTTTCTTTTCGCTTAGTAGGTTTCCTTACTTGCAGGAACTATTCTTTCTTCGGCTTGCATATGTCAGTGACAAGTTGTCCGATCAATCGTTAGGTGAAATAATTATTTCAACTGATCCTGTCGTCGGTTAGTTCTTCTTCCATGCGCGCTGGTGCTGCTCGGACGTACCGATCGATCGGTCGATGCTGCCTGTATACTAGCCAGCAACTAGCTTTGCTAAGAAGTTGTATATAAACAGGGCTAAGCTGATTATCGACTGCCATCCATGAATCCAAGCATCAACTCGAAACACGGAGCTTTACTCCCAACGTCCATCAGCGTAAGCTTTGACCTAGGTAGCTCGACTAGCCATGGGCTGCTGTCAATCCCTTCACCGGCTACTTACTAGCGTCGTAGCGAGGATATCCGGCCATGACACACCCGCCAGCAGACCAAGCCGCCGCAGCAGCCACCCCCGCCCCAGCTAGTTAGGGAAGGCACGGGCGGCGACGGCGGCGTCCATAACCAAGACTACCACGAGTGAAGGGATCAGCCTAATCTTTGTGATGGTTTGAAGGGATAGAGGTTGAGACTCCAAGTGCAGAGTGTATAGTAAGTGGAAGACAGTTTTCCCCACGAGGGGTGACTCGAGGGTTTAATATCGAACTCTCGGGGAATCTGAAGTGGTAGATTTATCTTCTTATCCTTCTTTTGGTTACCTACAAAACAAGGTTAGATGTTTTGGTCCTCAACCTCACCTGTGGTTGTCAAGCACAAGGTGTAAGAATGATATCAGGATAGTTATGCAATGCAAACAAGAAATAAATATGCAATGATGGTGGATGCAATGATAAATGATATTTTTGGGTTTTTGAATGATGTATGCAAGATGAAAAGTATTTTTGTATTTTCGGATTTAATGATGGCTGAAAATAGAAAAGTGGTATATGGTGTTGGAAAGGTGTTTCTTATGATTAAAAATGGACTGGGGTTCATGGTTTCACAAATGCACTCTCTCTTTATAAAGTGGTAGACAATGGAACACACACAGTTAACATATGAGATTGCAACACAGGGTTTGATAACAAGTTACTTAGATATATGGGCATCACGTCCTAACATAGAGATCTTTTGGTTATTAACCTCTCTTATACTCCACCAAGATGCGAACTAAATCATAACACCTCAGTAATTAAGATAACTCAGAGTATAGCATTAAGTATCATGACATGAAGTGAAAATAAGAACATGCTAGATCTAGTCATGGAGTAGTGGCAATGGTCACGCCCACATCCCCGGTAGCATGGTATTTTAGTTTATCCCTAGTGAGGTAACAAAGTAAGGTAAAGATACCAAAGTGGATCGCAGAACTTTCTCTCACGTTCACTGCACTAGCCACCCCCCGTTACTCCAACTAATGCACACGTTCCCCCACACACGCTCTCATAAACATGCTTGATCAAAACAAGTAGACAAGAACGGGGTACATAATATGCATCTATACTCATAACTGAAACAAACATTGCAATCTCAAACATATATTAACTCATAAAGATCCACCACAAAGGTATTACAACGGTGACCGTAATCATGTTCAGCAGCTCATACGGTGCTAATTAGTGAAGCTCAAGAGAGGAGAGATACATAAGTTACTTCCACAAACCCATAGTCCAGAGGTGGACTACTCCCTCTTCATCATGGAGACGGTGGAGAAGTCGATGGAGAAGATGGAGACCACGCCGGCAGCGCCCCGCCGGAGTTTTCCCCCTCCAATCTGCAGCTCCTGATCTCCGTTTCGGTGTTTCTGTGTTTGTGCGGCGCTCCTTCCAGAGAACGTCGGGGGACCTTTTTTATAGGCGTTTTTAGGTCAAGACGATGTCGGTGGAGCGAAGATCGACGGCAACGGAGCCACGAGGCCAAACGGGTGGGTCCCACGCGGCCACAGTACCTGGCCGCGTGGGCCACCCCGTTTGGCCTCGGCCTCCGTTTGTTCGCTTCCTTCGCCCACAGGTCTTCTTCCTTCCAAATATTGACGCCCGTAAATTTCCAGGTGATTTCGTTGACGTTTGGGTCCCTGAAACATTAAAATAAGAAAACGGGGTTTTCTGCCTGTGCAGGGTTAATTCCATAAAAATAGGAAATAAATGAATATTCCCAAAATCATTATAAAACATTGATATAACCCTTATATGATGCAAATATGATTGGAATATAAGCAATTAAAGTGCAAAGTTCATGTATGCATTTTACATGCATCAACATCCCCAAGCTTAATCCATGCTCGTCCTCGAGTATGAAGATGATAAAACTAACATGGACTTTGCAATTTAATACTTAACAATGATATCAAAGATGATTACTATTGCTACATATAGTCAAATGATTCATTCTTCAAAGGAGTAGCAATATGCAAATAGTTTATGAAGTGATATCAAGTATTCAAGACAAGGATGTTCATTGATAGTTCACAAAGTGTAACATGGTAGCAAGTAATATGGAACACATGTATGCATAATGATAAGTAGAACATCCTACAATGGTCATAGAGTGTAGATGAAAATCTGAATATGATAGGTGTACACTTTGGAAAGATGTATATGTGAGTAGAGGTAAAGCATGCATAAGTTTCATCCAACTTCCAAACTCTTCTACTTAAGTTAATGATTGCAATAAGGTATTCATTGGTGTCAAGCTCTCATTGCCCCTATCATAGCATCTTGAATGATTAAGGTTAAAGTGAAAGCAAATATGAGTAGTGTGCTTGATAAAGAATGGGTTGAATGTCTCATGCCCCTTGAATACAAGTACTTACACCATGTGTTACTCAACTTGGGAAACAAAGCAAGTTCAATTAAATATCATTGTAAGCATAATAGTATCATCAAGAGCGTCAACTGGGGTACCTCTTGTCCCAAGATATGGAACAAGCCCATATCAAAATGACAAGACAAACAAACAAAATGAACAATCTCAACACCCTTTTTATTTACCATTTGGAATAGTTTTTTATTGCAAGGTGTATCACAGAAGGTTCACCATAGTATGTAAGTAAATTTCCACCATGAATGATGCATGGCTTAGATTAGCGGCCCAGGCGTCTCTCTAACCATTTACACAAACTCATTTAAACTCACTCTATTTCCACATTTATTTCAACATGATAAGCATCCATAGACAAAAGCACATGATATCAACTAAATGAGATGAAGAGCGTGTTGAAAGCTTGCCATGTGACAGCACATATGGGCTAACTTCCAACCCAAAACATTCATCAAGCCACAAACATCATAATCTTAATCACAATGGGTCAAGTTTTATTATGCAAATAAAAGAACATTGTGCATCAAGTTCGTGAGAGCTATATAACCAATTTTTTCCATTGCAATCAATAACATAAACATTTTCATTCAGAGGTAAGATAACACAAACAACATGTTAAACATACTCGGAATAGCATAAAGCCAATAGGTAGATATGGTGGACTCACTGGAATAACTTTGGTTGAAGGTGTTGGAAACAAGTTTTTGCTTGTTGGAGTTTTTGGGCTAGCAAAAGGGAGAAAGTTGACCATCTAGATGCATGCATGAGTGTCCATAGAACTAACTAATCCATGTTAAACCAAGTAAATAACAATCAGCACCAAAACATGAATAAGTGATAGCTCTACAAAAAGAATTTGCAAACTATTACTCATAAACAAGCTCATGAATCATGCAACTATATGTATCATTAAAAATCAAGTCAAACATCCCTTTTCCCAATCTTATAAAAGCATCCAACATATTTCAACCCATATTTCCAGTAGCTCTCTCATATATAATTGATAGTGTGGTGGTCTCTCAAGACTCAAACAAAAACAAAAAACGACGCTCCAAGTTTATGCGATAAAGTGTTTCGATCGAAAAACAGAAGTTGGACGTGTGCAAACCGAGAGTGTGTAGGTCCAGCGGGGTTGTCTTCACATCCCCAAGCTTATGGTCTTCACCATCCTTGGATAGCTCTTGGTGCATCTCCTCCAATCCCTGTGAAAAAACTTCAAAACACCGTTTCTCCCATCTCTTTTCTGTGGGGTGCATTAATAGTGATAAACAAATAGGTTCCTTGCTGCATATAATCCTTGAACAAAAATTCATATGACATGTCCAGAAAGTGTATAATGTTGTATGCCTACTCATAAACTCAATTGGATCAAAAAGATTCAACTTAAAAGCTCAAAGCATGCATCAAACAAAATGGGACAGAATCTGTCCAGAAAAACAGCAGCAGCAAAACGTATTTTTCTACCCTACCAAACTTTCTCGAAAAATTCCGAAAAATTCATGCATACAGAGGATGAAAAGTTGCAACTACAGTTCAAATATGAGCTCATTCGGAGTTACAGAATAAGAATTAAAAATCATACCGTGCACTGACTCGTGCAGGAATAAAATCTCCGAACGCTATAAGCAACTTTTTCAAACCAAAAAGGGTAAAACTTGGCACTTTATTAAAACTCCAGAACCTAACTAGACACAAAATCTCTTGTTACAGCAAGAGGACACAAAGAAAAATCACACACAAAAATAACCGGGTTGCCTCCCGCAAAGCGCTTTCTTTATAGCCATATAGCTAGGCTTCTTACTTGTTGTTTTATTGTGGACGAAGCTCATGAGGGAGCTTGAACTTTGGTGGTTCCCTCTTCCTTGGAAAGTGTTCCATGCACTTCTTGTGTGGAAACTGAAACTTTACATTCCCTTCCTTTGAATCAATGATAGCACCTGTGGTACGAAGAAAAGGTCTTCCAAGAATAATAGGACTAGAGGTTTTATTCCCCATATCCATGATTAGAAAATCCACAGGCACAAAAGTCATATGTAACTCTACCATAACATCACTTACTTTTCCCAAAGCATGTTTAATAGAGTCATCAGCAAGTGCTAGTTCAATAGAGCATTTTTCAAGATTTTTCAATTCAAGCACTTCATATAGTTCTTTAGATAAAACAGAGACACTAGATCCTAGATCAAGTATGGCATGGTGTGTCTCTTTTCCAATAGTTACTAGTACCTTAGGTATCCACATATCCCCAAGCTTAGGTGGTATCATAGCCTCTTGGTTGTACCTAGCAATCTTTTCTTTCAAGACATGATTAGCAATATAAGAACCAAAACCTGCTTGGTTAGTGTTGATGGAAGGATCACTTGCAAATTTTTGTAAGATAGATATTAATTCATGCAAGCTACAATTTTCTAAGTCAAGCAAAGGATCCTTGACTTCATTAAGCATTTTAACTTCCTCAACTTCAACCTCTTTCATTACCCCAATAGATTCTTTAGCAACTCTCTCTTGCTCATGAATGTGTTCCCAAGACTTATTGATAACCTCTTGGCAATATTTTATTGTTTCCTCATGTTTTTGGGCTGTAATGATGCTCTTTAATGATGAGACTTCCTTAGTAAGCTGATCTACCCTTTCAAACAAAGCATCTTGTTTTTCAAACTTAGAGATAAATTCCTTATTAAGCTCTTTTTGGGTAGATATAAAAGATCTAATGGTGTTTTCCAAGTCACTAGAAACATTACCACTAGAAGCATATTTATTTGGCACATATGGGGGTTTATTATAAGAGTTATAATTGTTGTTACCATACCCATTATTACCATAGTTCCTAATGAAGTTGACATCAATATTTTCAGAATTGTTTCCAACTAGTTCTTGCAAAGGAACATTTTCAACACTAGGTTTATTAAGCAAAGCAAGAATAGTATCCATTTTAGATGACAAATCATTAGTTTCTTCAATAGAGTTCACTTTCTTAGAAGGATTAGGTGCCCTATCAGTATGCCATTGACTATAGTTTTGTAAAATGCTTTCCAATATATTTTTAGCTTCTACTATAGTCTTACTCATAAAAGCACCTCCAGCAGCAGAATCAAGTATGTTTCTAGACATGTAGTTTAAACCATTGTAGAAAGAGTGTAATATGGTCCATTCATTAACTCCATGTGAGGGACAAGTTCTAAGCATAAGTTTTATCCTATCCCAAGCCATAGCAACATGTTCATTTTCATTTTGCCTAAAAGAAAGGATGTTGTTTCTATTTTGCAAAATTTTAACAGGGGGATAATATTTCTTAATGAAAGCTTCTTTTAGATCATCCCAAGAATTAATACTACCAGATGGCAAGGAATGCAACCACTCTTTAGCTTTTCCTCTAAGTGAAAAAGGAAATAACTTCAGTTTTAGGATATCACTTTCCACATTTTTAAACTTTTGCATGTCACATATTTCAACAAAGTCATGAAGATGCATAGAGGCATCCTCCATAGCACTACCACCAAATTGTTCCCTAGTTATCAAGTTCAACAAACTAGGACTTACTTCATAACTCTCAGCATTTATCTTAGGTGTGGCAATAGCTCTCGTGATAAATTGATCATTAGGAGTGTTTGTGTAGTCACACAACTTAGTTCTTTCTCCCATTTTAGCAAGTTTTTTTGGTATTTTTAATTTTTTATGCAAAACTGAAATAAATATGATATGATATGCAATGACACTAACAAAACAAATAAATTGCTTTGTAAGTAAAGATGGATAAGATGGTGCTCACGTAGGTGCAACCTCCCCAAGCTTAGGTGTTAGCACAAGTTGGTGACGTTGACTTTGTTGTGAGATGAATGCGATGATGCACACCCTTGGATAAATCTCTCAGCTACGATTCCCCGGCAACGGCGCCAGAAAACGTCTTGATGGTCCCGAAGAGCAAGGCTTGATACCTGCAAAATAAACGGGATTAGGTTGAGACTCCAAGTGCAGAGTGTATAGTAAGTGGAAGACAGTTTTCCCCACGAGGGGTGACTCGAGGGTTTAATATCGAACTCTCGGGGAATCTGAAGTGGTAGATTTATCTTCTTATCCTTCTTTTGGTTACCTACAAAACAAGGTTAGATGTTTTGGTCCTCAACCTCACCTGTGGTTGTCAAGCACAAGGTGTAAGAATGATATCAGGATAGTTATGCAATGCAAACAAGAAATAAATATGCAATGATGGTGGATGCAATGATAAATGATATTTTTGGGTTTTTGAATGATGTATGCAAGATGAAAAGTATTTTTGTATTTTCGGATTTAATGATGGCTGAAAATAGAAAAGTGGTATATGGTGTTGGAAAGGTGTTTCTTATGATTAAAAATGGACTGGGGTTCATGGTTTCACAAATGCACTCTCTCTTTATAAAGTGGTAGACAATGGAACACACACAGTTAACATATGAGATTGCAACACAGGGTTTGATAACAAGTTACTTAGATATATGGGCATCACGTCCTAACATAGAGATCTTTTGGTTATTAACCTCTCTTATACTCCACCAAGATGCGAACTAAATCATAACACCTCAGTAATTAAGATAACTCAGAGTATAGCATTAAGTATCATGACATGAAGTGAAAATAAGAACATGCTAGATCTAGTCATGGAGTAGTGGCAATGGTCACGCCCACATCCCCGGTAGCATGGTATTTTAGTTTATCCCTAGTGAGGTAACAAAGTAAGGTAAAGATACCAAAGTGGATCGCAGAACTTTCTCTCACGTTCACTGCACTAGCCACCCCCCGTTACTCCAACTAATGCACACGTTCCCCCACACACGCTCTCATAAACATGCTTGATCAAAACAAGTAGACAAGAACGGGGTACATAATATGCATCTATACTCATAACTGAAACAAACATTGCAATCTCAAACATATATTAACTCATAAAGATCCACCACAAAGGTATTACAACGGTGACCGTAATCATGTTCAGCAGCTCATACGGTGCTAATTAGTGAAGCTCAAGAGAGGAGAGATACATAAGTTACTTCCACAAACCCATAGTCCAGAGGTGGACTACTCCCTCTTCATCATGGAGACGGTGGAGAAGTCGATGGAGAAGATGGAGACCACGCCGGCAGCGCCCCGCCGGAGTTTTCCCCCTCCAATCTGCAGCTCCTGATCTCCGTTTCGGTGTTTCTGTGTTTGTGCGGCGCTCCTTCCAGAGAACGTCGGGGGACCTTTTTTATAGGCGTTTTTAGGTCAAGACGATGTCGGTGGAGCGAAGATCGACGGCAACGGAGCCACGAGGCCAAACGGGTGGGCCCACGCGGCCACAGTACCTGGCCGCGTGGGCCACCCCGTTTGGCCTCGGCCTCCGTTTGTTCGCTTCCTTCGCCCACAGGTCTTCTTCCTTCCAAATATTGACGCCCGTAAATTTCCAGGTGATTTCGTTGACGTTTGGGTCCCTGAAACATTAAAATAAGAAAACGGGGTTTTCTGCCTGTGCAGGGTTAATTCCATAAAAATAGGAAATAAATGAATATTCCCAAAAATCATTATAAAACATTGATATAACCCTTATATGATGCAAATATGATTGGAATATAAGCAATTAAAGTGCAAAGTTCATGTATGCATTTTACATGCATCACCACGCACCCGGTGTGTCTCGCGGTTCACGGAGGCGAGGACGCATGGCGCTGGCACGCGCGGTACGGCCACATCGGCTTCCAAGCTCTGCGGCAACTGGCGCGTGAGGAGATGGTGCGCGGCTTACCTCCGATCGACGAGGTGGATCGCATCTGCGAGGCCTGCTTGGCGGGCAAGCAACGACGGGCATCGTTCCCTCGTCAGGCGATGTACAGGGCGGCGGAAGTGCTCGAGCTGGTGCACGCGGACCTGTGTATATAGACATGTGCTCGAGCTGGTGCACTGGGATTTCTCCCCGGGATTGGCTGTTGCAGATCAGGTGCGTAGACGGTTTGATTCTTCGGTTCACTTCTCTCCCTCACATGGCGCAAAGGAATTCTTTCTTGTGGTGTCCTTTTCGTCGGCTTCTTTTCCTCTCTCTGAAGAGTCTGTTGGTTTGGCGTTGCAATGTTGCATTGGTGGTGATCATGTTGGTTTCAAGGTCTTTCAATTAAGTGATCGCCGGTTCAGATTCTCTCTAGCCTCTAGTAAGGTTGGCCACTTTATTTATGGACTCAAAGATCGCATTTGGCCGGATTTCGTTTGTCACTTCTCCTTGTACAGAGGTGATTTGCCTCCTAGTTCTGGTAATCCTATTGGTTTCAACAAGTGGTTTTCCTCTCAGCAAAATATTGACATTGCCCAACGCAGTCCCACTCGTATTCGGCCAATGTTGGGTTTCTTGCAAGAAAGTGCTAGACGAGATCAATCTTCTTCTGCCATGGAATTATCCAAATTTGGTTTTCACAATGCTAATCAGCCTGAGTTTTGTCACACAAAACCAGTGGTTCAGTTTGGATCTCTCCCGCCGGCGAAGGTTGTTCCGGCCGCCGGTACTGATCAGGATTTGGATGACGTCACTACATTCTTTGGTAGTTTTCCTGATCCGGTTTTATTGGATCCTTCTGTTTCTGCCAAGCAGTTATTCATTGGAGATAATTTCATGCGCAAATTCAGCTCTCACTTATCCAAGGAAACTCTTGAACATATCCAGGATCTTCGGGTAGCTAATTATTCTGAAAAAGAAATCATGGGTGCTTTGAATCTGCCGGCTATTCCGCCCTCTGATATGCTGTACCAGTTATTGGGCCGCTGTTCCCGTTGTGGACTGCATGACCATCTACGTGACCAATGCCCGGGTATTTGCAAAACCTGTCAACTGTTGAGTCGCAAGTGCACAGGCTGTTCTGTTGCTCGGACTGATCTGAGTATGAAAACGTTTCCGCCGGAGAAAAAAGGTCTGCGTTGTTGGACCTGCAATGTGATGGGTCATCGTGCGCGTGATTGCTTGGCACGGTTGGAGAAGTCATACTGCTCAAAGTGCTGCGAATTGGGTCATACTGCTCGATCCTGTGCCAATGGTTTTCGCTGTTATTTCTGTAATGAACTGGGACACAAAGCTGAATCTTGCTCTGTGAAGAAGAAAGCCAGATTTGTTTGGAGACCCAAAAAGACACAGCCGGATATGAGAAAATCTCGGTTACACAAAATCTGGGTGCCCAAACGAACAAAGGAGACAGAAGCTTCACCACGGAAAGGAGTTGCGCCACTTGCAAACAACCTTGCTGATTGTCCGACGCAGGCGTGGCATGATTCAGTTATGGACTCTCCATCCTCTTCGTCTTCTAGCAGTGATTTAGCCACACAAGCTGTGGGCACTATTGATATGGTGATGAATGTTGTATCCTCTGACCCTAGGCCGGTTTACGAAGCAAACTCTGTAGCTCTATTTGACTGGTCACAGCGCAGACGTCCTCTGAAAATGGTGAACATGCTGACCATTGAACTGGACAATACCTTCTTCTTCAGCTTCATATTCCCCATGAACTCGGCAATGTTCTTTGAGTTGGTGACTGAACCCTTTACTTTGTGGCGGCAGCAGAGAGCTCAGAAAAGGACGCTTATCTTGAAGGAATTTTACTCCTGATGGTGATTCTGATGCGGCAGTCATACCTCCACAGCCAGCTGAGAAGATGAAGAGGCAGGGAAGCAATTTAGCAACTCCTGAAGAAACCTCAGTGGATGCGCTTGGGTCGACCGAGGAAGGGACTGTTATTCTGGATCCCACTGCCGATATTTCCTTTGCTTCTATGTCGGATGCTGCTGCTGATGTCCCATCTAGCTCTCGCCCGCGTGGACGTCCTCGCAAGACCCCTGCGCCCAAGGTTGCTCAACCTCGCCGACCCACCCGTAACAACAACGATGGCTATATGCATGAATCCATCCCGTACCAGCCTTCTCGCCGCAAGACCTCTCATGTGCCTAAGGCTGATACTCCCGCCATCATCCAGCTGGCTGAGCTTCAGCGCATTGGTGTGGAAGAATGCAACATCGACCCTGATGAGCTGACGGAGGCACAACTCATGCAGGATCGTGCAGAGTAGTATTTCTCTACAGTCTTCTTTCGTTGGTGGTTGGTTCCTTGGTTTGAACAATGTCTACAGTCTCTGGTCGGTTCAACTTAGCAAATGTTATCTGGCATATCTTTTGTTGGAACGTACGTGGTATCAATTCTCCTGAGAAATGGCCTCTTGTTAGGGATAAAATTGAAGAGAGTTCTGCTTCGATAATCTGTTTTCAGGAAACCAAACATGAGCATTTTGATCTAGCCTTTATTCGCTCTTTCGCGCCAAAACGATACGATCAATTTGCCTATGTTCCCTCGGATGGGGCCTCGGGTGGGCTTCTTGTTCTCTGGACCAGCAACAAATTCATGGGCCAAGTTTTGTTCCATGAGAGCTTTGCGATTGTGGTTAGTTTCACGTCTACTGCATCTGCTGAACAATTCATTCTGGTAAACGTCTATGGTCCGTGCGAGGGAGATGAGCGTGAGAACTTTGTTGCTTGGCTTTTCCATCTGGATATCGATTCTGATGCTCTGTGGATAATACTGGGTGACTTTAATTTCTACCGATACACTGATAGCCGCAATCGGCCTGGCGCTAACCTGGAGGACATGGCAACTTTCAACGAAATTATTAGTTACCTTGGTCTGATTGAACTTCCGATTAAAGGTCGGTCTTATACGTGGAGCAATATGCAGGCCGATCCCTTGCTTGTTCAGCTGGACTGGTTTTTTACGTCGGCTGCTTGGACGCTCAAATTTCCTCTCACCACAGTGAAACCGCTTGCTAAACCCACTTCTGATCACACACCATGTGTTGTTTCTATTGGTACCCGCATTCCGAAAGCTGCTGTTTTCCGTTTTGAGAATCATTGGACACGTATGCCGGGCTTTATGGACGTGGTTCAACGGATTTGGGACATACACTGTCCTGGTGACAGTGCTAGATGTATTTCTGGAAAATTTAAGCTACTTCGTAAAGGACTAAGAATTTGGAGCACTAGCATCTCTGTTATCTCACACCTAATTGATAATTGCAATGCGGTTATTCTTCGCTTTGATGATCTTGAACAGCTGCGGCTTCTCCACATTTCTGAATGGAACTCCGTCAGCACACCGATGGAGGCACGACTGAAGCTGAGCAAGCAAGGCGTTGGGAAGGCGGTGGACCTGACGAACTACCGCAGCATCATTGGAGGGCTACGCTACCTGACGCACACGAGGCCTGATATAACGTTTGCTGTCGGATACTTGAGCAGGTTTATGGAGGCGCCCGCAGCAGAGCACTACGCTGCAGTGAAGCATCTTCTGCGGTACATAGCGGGCACGCTCGATCACGGCTGCGCATACGGGCGTGGCAAAGGAGAACCGAAGCTGAAGGGGTACAGTGATTCAGATCACGCCAGGGACATTGATGATCGGAAGAGCACGTCTGGCACCTTCTTCTTCCTCGGTGATAGCCCCGTGAGCTGGCAGTCGCAGAAGCAACGAGTGGTGGCACCCATGGCACCCCCACTGGATCCGCCCCTGGTTGAGTAAATGGGTAAGAAGATGCTGGGTCGCTGGTGATGTCCTGTGGAACAAGTATTTGAGGTTGCTAGTCCTGAAGCAGAGGAGGAAACATGGAGTGTATACAATGACATCGAGGAACAACAGACACCTTGTCCTCAACAGCCTGCATGCCGTATTCAGATTTCAGCTGGGCTCCATTTGGATGGACATGCTATGGATGGGTAGAGGGGAGTTGGATGGGAGGAGGATAAGGACGTGAGTGACATATAGGGAGGAAGCTCGCTACTCAAAGTGTCGGTGGAGCAGAACCAGAGACAATTGCAGAGCGAGGCAGTGGAAGATGGGTTTGCGCTGACCTATATAAGAGAATCGTGTCCGTTGATCTTGGTTTGTTAAATAAGGCGCCACGTAATAAACACCCTGATGTGTTTTTTGGTGCGTTTTTTGTAGCATAATTAAGAATTGAGTTTCACCATGGAGCCGGATGCCCCGCCAGCTTCTTCCCAGCAAGCGCAGTTACCATTGGCTATGTTTGCTCTGGAGAGCAACAGCAAGAAGCGGCTCCTGTTTGACCTATCCACCAAGAAGATTCGAGGCATAATCAGCACAACATTCGCAGATGCCACCTGCATGTTCGAGAATAGTGGGTGGCTGCTCATGATCCAGGACGAGAAACATTGTTTCCAGGAGCAGCACTCGCAGACCATCTTCCTTGTGCATGCCAGCATCGGTAGGCGGGTTGACCTGCCGGCGTGCCCTTCTGTCGTCGACGGGCTCTTTGTCTTCTACATCGGCTCTCATGAGGTGCCTCTGGTCGTCGTGTGCATCGAGACTATCTCGAAGGTTCCGACTGTCCATGTCGCCTGCCCTGGAGATGTGTACTGGAGCGTCTACAAGAACATGGATGATCGCTCCCACCTACTGCTGGACCCACACAGACGCATCAAGTTAACCCTCATTGTCGACGTTGTCTTCCTTGGGAAGCAGGCAGTCTGCGTCGACTACCATGGGAAGATCTTGATCTTCGATGTTACCGAGATGAGCTGGAGGACCGCTCTTTCTCCCGGGTGGAGCGAAAGGGATGCTCATTTCCTGGTAGCATCCGGTGAAAAGGTTGTGCTCATCTCATGCCGCCGCTGTCGTGCACGTTTCTGCGATTTCAAGTTCTTCAAGCTGGATGATGAAGCACTAGAGTGGTCACACCTCTAGATGACACAGAGCTTGATGATTCCAGCTGGTTTCTGTACAGAGGCCGCTCCTTCCGTGTGAGGGAGGAAGGCACGAGGAGAGTCTACACCTTCTATCCAAACCAGTGGGGTGGGTCGATTCCAATTGACGCCGAGAGCTCGAGGAAGAGGAAGGTAGCCCATAATAAGTCAATGCATCAGAAGGAGAAATTCATTACCAATATATACATGCATGATTTAAAAGATGGTGTCGTTAGGACCGTTCTCCCAGCTTCAATTGTGACAGAGGCACGCCATTGGGTTCAGTCTGGTATCTTTGGTGGACCATTTCAGTAATCTATACTACTATCTCAAAGAAACAGTTGGTTCTGCCGTACGTACGGCAGAGTGCGTCGTCTGACTCCCTAGCGAAACGCTATGCAAAATCGAACACGCCTTGTACAGCCCAATTATCGAACAATTAGGGCCAAATAAAATTGGCATTTATTTTACGCCCAATCATCGGAAATCGATCTAGCCTCATACAACCAGGAAACTATGTACATTACTTTTTTTGAATTTTTTCATATATATTAAACCAACAAAGAGTACACGATTACAAAAACAATACTAAAACTTCAAAACTGCGTACATTACTTATCAGTCGGACAACAAGGAAATTAATGGAAATCAATCAGCGGACCTATCAAAACTTCTCAATGAACGTCCAGCGTCAAATCAATCAACGGAAATCAACGACATTACACGCAAACCAAATTAACTGTCAGCATACAAGCAACAAAATCATCAATCAACGACAGCGATCAATATTAGCAATCAACGCTGAGCAATAACTCCATCTCCCAACCATCGGGATATAAGTATCTCACACAAAGGGTCGATAACCCAGCAATAATCAGCACTTACGCTACCTCCATGGCATCTAGATACCCAAGCTCGAATAGGGTGACTGCACTGACGTTGGAACCGAAACCGTTTCCGGCCCTCCGCCTCCTCCGATCAACATGTAACCTGGATGACTAGCCTGCATCAATTTAGTAGTATATTGTGAATTTTGTAAAGCTAATATTTTTCCATCCAAAATTGCAGAATTTAACTTTTGATGAGGTTAACGAAGAGCACATCCACCTATGTTTCCCTTCGGAAACAATAGCCAAGGTTTTATGCACGCACATAAAACAACCTGCAAATTGAAGGTTCTTCACTATCATACTAGCTGAAATCACAGTAACCAATTTTACTTCAATTTATGCAATCTCGTGATGACATGTACTAGATTTATGCGATCTCGTAATGCTTCTTTGCTTAATTGGCATATCAACTACGAAACATGTACAACTTAACCATTGATTCTTATCAGAACCATATCAACTACGCGATGGCGGCAATGGAGCGTCCTCCCGCTCCGCGGAGACGGATGCAGGACACGACTGCGACGATGGAGGGCAGTCCATCCCGTGGAGGCGAGGTCGGCGGAGGTCCTCCTACGCGGCGAAGGCGAAGGGGAGAGTCCCGGTGGGCGGAGAGCGTGCGGGGCAGCGCAGGCCGAGGCGGTGGAGGAGAGCGTCTCGCAGCTCCAAGGCGGAAGTCGAGGGAGGGGCATGGCGCCGAGCAGAGCTCGGCGATGCCCGGCGGAGGCGACCATGGTGCCGGTGGCGGAGGCGGGCGTCCCGCGCGGCGGCTGCGGCGGCGGAGCCGTGCGCAGATGTCGGGTGCCCGATCATGCCGGCGCGTGAGGATGTGCAGGGGACTGCGTCGGTCGAGCAAACCCTAACCTAGAAGAAAAGGAATGGATCGGGGAAGGTGGATGGGGAATCTGGAGTGCTTGCAACGCAACGGAGGGAAGCTGAAAACCTCCTCAAAAATCAAACGCAGCTCCGTCCTTCGTGTGGACCCCACCATAACAACTCTGCTTGTATTTATTTATTTTTGACCTGTCCCTGCTTGTATTTTTCAGCGTATTGTACAGGTTCTGTTTTCCTAATTCCACGTGTACGTCCACCCCTCAGCCTAACCGCTTGGCGCTTGTAAGTCTAACGTACTCCTAAGCCTTTCTACTAACCCCAATTTGTTGGTGCAAACTGTCATAACCCTTGCCCAGTTTGATGATGTTGATTCAGCTGAGGCGATGCCATTGCATTACGGCATGTAAGTATGTAACTAGCATTACATATGGGGTGCAATCGCATCGTCGTCAATTGCAATAGCGCATGAGAGTGGTTGAGTTGAAGCCATGAACAATGAAGGACTTCCAAGGTAGCAAAAGAATTTGTAATTGTAACCTTTATCCACTGCCCTATAGAAATGAGGCAACTGATGAACTAGCGAGGCATGCTATCTCCTCGCCAGGTTTTTGCCTAGACGATCCACAAGAATTTCTTTTGCCTCAGCTTGTAATGGACATGACTATTGTGAATCAATAAAGTTTACTTTACTGTAAAAAAAAAACCCAATTTATTGAACAGGAGATCAGCTTTTTTAAGTAACAACTTATCTGGTTCACATTATTGAGGAATCGTCGAAATTGGAGAGCAACCTCGCCTGAATATATTACTAAGCCAGAGTTGCTACATGACCAGGAGGATATATGCATGAGTTGATCTTACAAAGGAAAAGGAAAAACAAACAAATTGCACTCAAGCTTGAACTCAATGTATAGGTGTCCCATTGTTTTCATAATTTTACGGAACTTACGTAATTATGTTTGCCAAGTCTTAGGGGAAGATGGGTTCGGATGTACCCCATTCCAAATATATTACTAGAATGTGTTGCATGGTCAAGAGGATATATACATGAGTTGATATCGCGAACGAAACATCAAAACTGGAACAACGGAGAAAAACAAGGGAAAGTCCTATTCATACGGACGATCGATCATGTCTTTCCTTTATATACTCCTTTTCTCTTTTTTCAACACCCACATGCTCATGTGCTTCTCAATTTTTCGCTTCCCCTGGCCCTCCTCTGATACTCCTACGCGTGCCCACCTCAAGCGCTCCCTCCGCCGCCCCACCTTGGGCGTTCCTCTCCTCTTCCCTTGCATCTGGAAGAGGAGCTCGCTGCCATGGATTTTGAGGTGGGAGATAAGAAATTGGCGACACCACGAGCACTGAAAAGAACAGAACGAGAACATGGGAAATTGATTATTGGCCGCCGTATCTTGCGCCGATGGGGCTCCGACGAGTTGGGTTTGTCGCCGGTGAGCCTAGGTCAACGAGGACACAAGGTTAGTTTCCGCGAAATCTTCGATGATGTACAAGTGTTTTTAAAGTGTTGCAAACTCGCGTGCGGTTTGATGTGAACATACGACCATGATGATATGACGATTCTACTGCAAATATTGTATAAAAGGCTGCAAATAGTTTTGTGAAGTGCTTCAAACATTGGTCTATCATATTGCACATGTGTTTTGACTTTTTCTAAACGAGTTTGCTACAGCCGACGACATTGGTTGCGACTTGTGTGGATTTGCTGCATAGTAATATTATCTTTATTGCATACTCATATATTTTTGCTGCATCGGTGTTTGAAATGTTGTGATGCTTTTTTTTTACAATTTTGACCCACGTTGGGACAAAATGTTGCAACGATATTGCAATAACACAATTTTTCTATGCGGATGGGGTCCAAGTTGAGTCATAGCTTGCATTATCATACCATACTATGGACCCAATGCCAACGAAATACATGCATAGACGTGATTAACAGTCATATGCCTACATCGGTGCAACATGATTACATTAGAACTGCAACAGTCATAGCTCGCCAAGTGATTAATGAAATACATGCATAGACGTGACATGGACCACTGAATTTTCTATGCCAATTTTGACCCACGTTTGAGTCATAGCTTGCATTATCATACCATACTATGGACCCAATGCCAACGACAAACCTTTGTTTTTGTTTTTTGAGTTTTAGAACTGCAACCAAGGATTTGGTTATCGGTGTAATTACCGATTACGTGCCGGTAACCAGAATTCCCGGTCCCCTCCGGTAGATGAGTTTACAGGCGAAAAATTCCTGGTCATTTTAATTTGGGCCAAATTCTTCCTCCTAATTTTTTATTATTTCAAGTTTGAATTTCTAATTTGAACTGAGAATCTCTTCCGATAACCAACTGAGATTTTGTAACCATGGTTATCGGAAATCTCGGCCCAAGAATTTTTTCAGTATGGTAAACAAATCCTCGACTGCAACCCATGCCGAGCTGTATCATACATACGAAAACAGTACTTAACAGCAGAGAGAGGCTTTACTGCTACGACATGCCCTCTCGAAAATCTAAACCATTTCCATTATCCATTCTCGAAACAAAACAAAAGCAGCAAAAAACATTATCCAAATTTATATATAGGAAAGAGGAACATCCATTCTACTGCGCTGTCAGAATCTCAAAGCCTATAAGGCAAAGACAGTGGGAGCACCCAGTATTATAAGGCACACGTAGTTCAGATAGGACCTTGCTCCAACTTAACTTAGTTAAGGCACACGTAGTTCTACCATATGCTCATACGGGCATATATATATGCGGTAAATGTAACACATGCTGACAAGTCTGTTACGCTAGCTACCTACCTATCTCTGGGGATACTTAAGGGCTATGATATTGCCTTGGGCATCATATCCACATTACCAAAATTCGATGCTTCGGGCACCTGGCCGACCACATCTATCCTGGACTCCTCGAGTCGACTCGACGTTCGTTGACCACAAAATGAAACCTAACCCACAGGGAGGAAGAACCCACTGCCTCCGAGCTCACAGCTCCACGTGCTCGATGTCGCTCGCGCACCGCTCAGGCCAGCTGGGCGGAGCTGTTGGGCGGCGCCTCGACACTTGTTTCATGGTTCTTTTCTTGGGCTGTCCTGACGATGACGCTTCTGTCACCGTACTCTGCTGCGTGTGCTCGCTTGATGACGACGACGCTTGCCTCGGAGTTGTTCTCTTCTTGGTGTGCAGAGGTGGCGCTTCGTACACCTCAGACTCGTCGAGGTCGACAGGGTTTGAAGCTGAAGTGCCCATTGCAAGCAGCTCTGCGCGGGTAGGAGGTGGTGCCCAACCCAGTGGATTCACTGAACAAAGAATGGACACAAATAGGAAATTACGTCAGAAAGTGACAGTAAATGGTAATGAAAAACCTGGAAAAGAAAATATATCAACTACATTGCCACATACTAAACAGCATCATAGATGGTATGAGGACCAAGAATGAATGGAAACAATTAACAACTAGTGTAACGCAAGGACTTATTCATTGCTCATTTAACAGGGCTCCTTGGAAGATGCATATTAGTACCGCACATGTTTGCAAAAGGGATCTCTCACTGTACATTTTCCGCAAATAGCATGTACTATACAACAGCTTAGGGGAATGATAAGATAACTATCAAAGTGTAAAGCAGAAAGGGCTAACAGTACAGCAAATCTCTGACTAACTTAACACACCTTCAACTGGCTGAAGAGGCTCTGGTAATGGGCGAGTTCCGGAATATGAATATTTACGCTTCCTGATGTAGTCTTCTTGCAGAGGTTGGGGGGTAGCCATAGAAAACATAGATAAATTAACCCCTTGTTGAATGTAGCATGGATTCTCTGCCAGGTACCTGAGATATCAAAAAGATGATTGAATCACTTCTTACAAGAACTTGCCATAGTTTGGCTTTGTAGTGCTACATCAACTGGGTGACATAAGTAACAAACACTAAGAAAAACAAAATACGAATTCATTGACACACCTCCCAATTTCTACCATTGACCTCAATGTTGTCCCAGTCGGAGAAGTGTAATACCTGAAAGAAGCGAAATAACTCAGATCCGTTATGATCAAGCATCTTGCGTGTTGGAATATCAACGCAAACAACTTCAGAAACCAAGTTTCTTGGTTACTAAAGACTTAAATAGACATCACCGAAATTGATAAAGATATTCTTTTTTTTTTGTCTAGACTGACATATTAGAAGGAGAAACTGTCTACTTTCACCAATCATTATTAACAGGAATAAATCTGAAAGAGCAGGCTAGTCCTTCAGCAAGTGTAACTAAGCAAAGAGATAATCAAGAAACACAAAACGTTCCATGAATAATATTGTGCAAAATCTATAAAGTACTGTGCAAGCACTGATTTCTAATAGAAAACAGTGGAAGTACTGAACATAGAAATGACAGAAAAACTTAATTATTAGAAATCACAGATATTATTGCAAGAGCAGGCTAGTCCCACAGCAGGAGTAACTAAGATAAGAGATAATCAAGAAACACAAAACGTTCCATGAATAATATGGTGCAAAAGTTATTAAGTACTATGCAAGGACTAATTTCTAAAAGAAAACAGTGGAAGTACTGAACATAGAAATGCCAGAAAAACTTAAATGATTAGAAATGACAGATATTATTGCAAGTGCAGGAAAAGAAACAATAACATACACATCTGCAAACTTGCTGCACCCCTGCCCCCTGATTCTGACCTCCCTATACCAGCCAGGAGGAGTTTGGACAATGTCTGGTTTGTCAATTGCCCACACCATACTTCCATCCTGTGACATATCTTCTGGTTCATCACATGATATAACACGGTTCCATTCACGAGCCCTTGCACAAACAAAAATTTCCTGAGAAATGCTCTCACGCAGCTCTTCATATTTCTCCTGTGTTGGAACGACCCTCCATTTGAAGCAGTTAGCGCACTGCACAGTATAGGCACCAATAGATGGTAAAGGTTTGCTGCGTCCATATCTTGCCGTCGAGGATCTTTGGTTCAGTGGAGTAGAGTGATCTATGGGCTCGGTAAACTGAACTTCCCTTTGCTTGTGATGTGTGGTATGCGGTTCATAAAGGACAAGCTGATTTGACTCGTCTTCCATTGAGTAATCCTTGTCGGTGTAATCATCATCATCATCACTGATGACAAGCTTCCTTCTTGAAGGCTGAGACTTGCGAGAATGAACCATCCCTGTCTCAGGGTTATGACCTCGAAAATTCCCCATTAGATAACTGTCTTTTCCTGTAACAATAATGAAAAGGTTCAATAAATACCAGCATGATTTCAGTATGGTTATCACATATTGTTCTGCATAAAAAAGCAGCTGCTTGCAAGCAATCCAATGCAGTTGCAAGAAATCAGCACGTTTTACGGCTCCATTATTTACAAACCTAGATGATGGAATTCACCACCATGAAAAACTGAAGAAAGAAATAAGATCAATTGCTGCAACTAAAAGCATGCCTTTGGTAGGACTACAGCTACTTCCTGATCGATGCTGCATTCCATTAGTGAATTCAACCAAATTAGCATGAGTCAATTATCCAAATAGTATCAGTAAGACGTGGTTATAAAGTTGCATGTCGTGTTTTGAGGATATTACAGCAGTCAATTGGTAGTTTCGTTACTACACAATCATCCATATACCGCAAATTGCAAGCATTACATATTGACTAGCGATGCCATGTACAGCGTGTATTTTATCAACAATATCCCATACATGTTCCAGAGAACATAAAACTGTTCAATTGCACACATTGCTGTGAACAAGCAGAAACAAGGCAAATACCAAAAAGAGTTTTAGAGTATAAGACCATTCCAACAGCCTTGACTTTTCTGAATAAACTAAAAGGCCACCACAAATCTGATGCACACAGGTTTATGCCAGACACAGAAGAGCATCTCCAAATGAGTTTCTTTAAAAGCTACTCGATGAAACGCTGATGTATACAACAAATGGCCAATAAATCAAAACACGTGTAACCCAACTAGGTTCCCTGAATCACAAGCGATGAGCCTACTATCAACAGTAATGAAACCGCCAACAGTTAGTCACATCATCAAGGCAACCGAACCAAAGAAGACAACCGCCGCATCATCAAGACCCTGAACCAAGATGAGGCCACAGTATTACAATACCATAACCAGCGTTGAACGTTCAACGGCGAATCTCGGTCGTTGCGAAAATGGATGACCGAGATATGGGTTGGAGAAGCTCATATCCGCTCTATACGGTGACAAGAATAGAGTACAACAAAATCATGGGTCCCGTCAGGGTTTGCGCTTTCTTCTCCACCCAATTGCAGGGGCTATTGTCTCACAAGAGGGCAGTTATGCAAGAGGGGACATTTCTTTTGAAAAAAAATCCTCCCGGATAGGCCGACGGCGCGCCGCGGCGCCGCCACGGCCGCCATCGAGATTGTTTTTTGAAAAGGGGAATAAAGCCCTGGCCTCTACATCGAATCGATGCACACAGCTTTATCGGCGCGTCGATATAGAGAGGCTCGAGGAAAAACGAAATTATTGAAGAAACAACGCAGAGATGTACCACCACCAAAATCTACATCCTGGACAAGTGTCGGGGACGAGAGACAGCAGGGCCCCCAAATTGGCTCCCACAACAACAAGAACCTCGCCGGAAAGGGACAAGCGTTTGGTCGCAAACCCAAAACCCACCGGAAACCCCACCCGGCGACACCCGAAAGGGCCGACCTTGTGTTTCCAAAAGTAGTACTACCTCCGATCCATATTAGTGGGCATAGCTTTGTCTAAATTCATATGTATCTAGTTAAGTATTTAGACTAGATACGTGTGTATCTAGACAAAATTGTGCCCACTAATATGGATCGGAGGGAGTAAAAAAATCGAATCGGCCGAAACGAACGCCACGATCGTCGCAAGAACCGCCCGGATTGTCCCCGCCTATGCCCTAGCGGGAAATCGAATGCACGTCGCCGCCCGTCCGGCCGGCCGTGCCGACCCGGCCGGAGGAGCGCCACTGACCACGTACGGACGGGAGCGCGGTACGGAATGGAAGAGCGGGGAGGGGAGAGGGGAGGTGCGGTGCTGACGTACGTGAGGCCGGCGAGGGAATGCGGCGTCCGGGGAATCCGAGGTAGGAGCCGGGTAGGGAAGGAGGCGTGGAGGAGGAAGCGGAGTGGCCGTGGTGGGGTGAGGAGGGCGGAGTGGGTGGTGCGCTTTCTGTTGTGCTGTTTTCACTGTGCAGAAACTCTCCGATGAAAAAGGAAGGTGGGTCTCCGGACTCTTCGGCCTCCGGGCTCTTCAATGTGCTCCTTCAATTATTGCGTCCCACGACTATCACCGGGGCGTGGCTGAAGGTAGAATCAGTTTGGCAAAATTTGCCAGATTCGGTTCCTTTCGCAATCTCGGTTTGGTTTGTTCACAGTCCAATAAGTTTATATCCCCGACTTACACGCACCATAATCGTGTCGGAAAACATGTCTGCGGTTGCGTTCGTTAAGTGGGATCTCACTTTTATCCCACTTCCAATTCATTTGAAGATATCTAGTTCAAATATTCCACTCAAAATTTGAACTCAAATTATTAAATGACATAGAAGTGGATATAATTGGGATCCCACTTACATTCCTATTGGCAAGGATGGAGACAGAGGGACTTTTGGCACGAATGTTGGCTATTATAACTTTTTTTAATGACGATAACTCTTATATTTCTAAATGATTTAATCATATTTTGTCCTCCTTGTAAAGTTTAGAAAACTAAACCTATCCACTAAGCCCCCTCGAGTTCCAGGTGCTGGCTTCGTCCCTGCATATTACCAAGTGTGTGTTTGATAGCTTTTGTCGTTGATTCTTCAAAACAAACTATTGTTCCTAGTTTCATGTGTGCAATGGCTGATATTAAGGTGGAATAAACCCTTTCGGTATTTATTTTTGTACAAACCATAATTATGAGCTGATTTAGCCCACTTTACCTTTTTTAATACACATACACACATTTTTAGTGAAATAAGTGTAATTTGCACGATTTTAACCATTTATAACCATCATACAAATAGCCATCTACGACCATGATTTATTAGCTTAGTTTACCAACTTGTTTTTTTACCATCTACATGCAAAACCCTAATACACAGATCAATAACCATCATACGAAGAGACATGATAATCCAATGGAAAATGTTACAAAAAATAGACAACAAAAAGAATGGAAGATATGGCCTCACCATATAATCACTAGAGAGAAATTGCAGGCCAGGGTAGAGTTTGGCTAAGTCATAAAAAAGGATCTAGGTTGGGGGCTGGAGAACGATAGAAGAGGACGTGGGTTGATATGTTGGAAAAGTATCGACGAACTTTGTAGTGTATTATATCTTTATAAGTACTGTTTGCATCTTATCATGTCATTACACTACTATTTAATGACTTACGTGATTTCCACGAAATCAAATTATTTTGGTATTAAACTCTGGAAAGCAGAAACCCTATCATATTTTAACTTACAGAAACCTTCCCGACATCATATTTTTAACTTTCAGAAATCCAAATGAAGGAGTCCCAATATACTCGTGGAGGTGATGATTATCTTGTGAGGACGATTTACCTCATGTTGTTGTTTTCTTTCGATTCAAACACTACAAACACAATCTTTGAAGAAATGAATATCTGTTAATCCTTCAATGTGACCGCCATTAAGAAGAATTTGCAAAGTCCTCATAGTGTGGTCTAAACAGCGATGACAAATTCATCCCACGTCAACTTTAGCCATTAGCCATTACCCATCAGCCATGTCCATTAGCCATTACCCATCAGCCATGTCGTAACTATAGTAGGTTTCTCAGAAAAATCAACCACATACAGACCATTCTAGACATTTAAAAAGTCCCGCTCCATAATACGGTCACCTGATGTCAAATCAAAATAAATTTCAAATCTGCATAGAGTAAGTGTCCAAATGGAAAGTAAATTGTAATGATGGGACTCAACAAGAGTAAGTTCCCTTCCAGTCATTATGATTGGACCCAAAATCTAAAGGAAAGTGGAATATCCAGTTTATGGGTTGCGCTGTCTGAATCTCAGAGCCTGAATGGTTAACAAACAGCAAGCAACCAGCACTACAAGGCACTAGGTTTTCTGACAGTGATCATAGAGTTCCTGCTCCAACTTTACCTTGTTATAAGGCACATGTAGTTCTACCATATAGTCAACTAAAAAAGAACAAAAGTTCTACCATAGTCATACAGGCTGTACAAGGAACACATCCTAGCAAGTGTGTTACGCCAGCTACTTAGCTATACCTGGGATACTAAGGGCTATGTAGGTGCCTTGGGCATCATATCCACATTACCAAAATTCGATGCTTCGGGCATCTGACCGACCATATCCATCCTAGACTCCTTGAGTCGACTCGGTTTTTGATGATAACAAAATGAAACCTAACACAGAGGGAGGAAGCTACTGCCTTCGAGCTCACAGCTCCACGTGCTCGATGTCGCTTGGGAACCGCTCAGGTGGGCAGCTGGGTGGAGCTGTTGGGCGGCGCCTCGACACTTGTTTCATGCTTCTCTTCTTGGACTGTCCTGACGATGATGCTTCTGTCACGGTACTCTGCTGCGTGTGCTCGCTTGATGACGGTGACACTTGGCTCGGAGTTCCTCTCTTCTTGGTGTGCAGAGATGGTGCTTCGTACACCACAGGCTCGTCCTCTCTTCTTGGTGTGCAGAGATGGTGCTTCGTACACCACAGGCTCGTCGAGGCCCGCAGGGTTTGAAGCTGAAGTGCCCATCGCAAGCAACTCTCCGTGAGTAGGTGGTGCCCAACCTACTGGATCCGCTGAACAAAGAGTAGACACAAATAGACAATTATGTCAGAAAGTGACAGTAAATAGCAATGGAAAAAACAGGAAAAGAAATAAATTAACTGTACTTGCCACGTCACAGTGCAACATTATAGTTGGTCGAGGACCAAGAAAGAACGAAACCACTATAAAATAGTGCAATGCAAATACTTATTCATTGCTCATCTACATAAGTGCTCCTTGGAAGATGCATATTAGTACCAACATATGTTTGCAAAAGGCATCTCTCACTGTACAATTTCCACAACGATACCTGATTTGAAGCATGCACTATAGAACAGCTTAGGGGAATGATAAGATAACTACGAAAGTATAAAGCAGAAAGGACCAACGGTACGCCAAATCTCTGACTTGACTTAACACACCTTCAACTGGCTCAATAGGCTCTGGCAATTGACGAGTTGCTGAATATGGTAATTGACGAGTTCCTGAATATTTACGCTTCCTGATGTAGTCTTCTTGCAGAGGTCGGGGGGTAGCCATCGAAAACTGAGATAAATTAACCCCTTGTTGAATGTAGTTTGGATTCTCTGCCAGGTACCTGAAATATCAAAACAATCACTGTATCACTTCTTAGAAGAACTTGCCGTAGTTTGGCTTTGTAGTGCTACAACAACTGGGTGACATAGGTAACAAATATTAGGCAAAACAAATTTGAATTCATCTGGTCACCTCCTAATTTCAACCATTGACCTCAACGTTGTCCCAGACGGGGAAGTGTAATACCTGAAAGAAGCAAAATAACTCACATCCGTTATAATCAAGCATCTTGCATGTTGAAATACCGAAGCCAACAGCTTCAGAGAACAGGTTTCATGGTTACCAGAGACTTAAAATAGGCATCACCGAAATTGATAAGACATTAAAAAATGGTTGTCCAGACTGACATATTATAAGTACAAAATTGTGTAGTTTCATGAATCATGATTAACAGGAATAAATCTCGAAGAGCTGTCTAGTGCTTCAGCACGTGTAGCTAAGCTAAGAGATAATCAAGAAGCAGACAACACTTTCCATGAACAATATGGTGCAAAAGCTATTGAAGGACTGCAAGGACTGGCTTCTAAAAGAAAAAAGTGGAAGTATTAGAAACCACAGATATTATTGCAAGTGCAGGAAAAGAAACAGTGACATACACATCTCCAAACTTGCTGGACCCCTCCCTCCGGATTCTGACCTCCCTATACCAGCCAGGAGGAGGTTGGGCAATGCTTGGTTTGTCAATTGCCCACACCATACTTCCATCCTGTGACATAGCTTCTGGGTCATCACATGATAAAACACAGTTCCATTCATGAGCCCTTTCACAAACGAATTGTTCCCGAGAAATACTCTCACGCAGCTCTTCATATTTCTCCTTTGTTGGAACGATCCTCCATTTGAAGCAGTTAGCGCACTGCACAGTATAAGCACCAATAGCTGGTGAAGTTCTGGTGTGTCTTCTTGCCTTCGAGGATCTTTGGTGCGGTGGAGCAGAGTGATCTATGGCCTCTGTAAATTTAACTTCCCTTTGCTTGTGATGCGTGGTCTGTGGTTCATAAAGGACAAGCTGCTTTGACACGTCTTCCATTGAGTAATCCTTCTCGGTGTAATCATCATCATCACTGATGATAAGCTTCCTTCTTGAACGCTGAGACTTGCGCGAATGAACCATCCCTGACTCAGGGTTATGAGCTCGAAAATTCCCCATTAGATAGCTGGCTTTTCCTGTAACAATGATGAAATGGTTCAATAAATACCAGCATGGTTATCACAAATTGTACTGGGCAAAAAAGCAGCAACATGCTAACAATCCACGATTTACATGCCCAGAGGATGGAATTCACCACCATAAAAAACTGAAAAAGGAAATTAGATCAATTGCTGCAACTACAAGCATGCCTTTGGTAGGACTACAGCTACTTATTAGTCAGATGCAGTTATGAAGTTGCATGTCGTGTTTTAAAGGTATTACATGTTTAAATTGACCAAGAACAACATATCACACTAAACGAAGATCTGAAGCAGAGTGGCACATTACAGGATATCATGCGAGCAGATATAGGACATTTAGCTGCCTGGATGCTCTTACATTGAGTTGTCAGGGCAATATCAGGTTGCTCCAAGAAACATGGCATTAGCACCACACAACCTAACACTTTGAACGGCTAGGTAACCAAGCTATATTATTTGCAAATCAACCAGGTAAACAATAATGTTAATTGTCAAGGAGGTAACAAGCAAAACTCACAGAAATAAGACAATGTTGAAGGTACGAACTACAAGCAAGATGACACAACAGCAGTAAAGTGCTAGTTTCGTTCCTACCCATCATCCATATACCACAAACTGCAAGCATGACATATTGGCAAGTGATACCATGTACAGCGTGTATTTTATCAACATCCCATACATGCTTAATAGAACCTAAAATTGTTCTATTGCACACATAACTGTGAACATAACTACATAAGCAGAATCAAGGCAAATACCAAAACGAAGAGTTTACAAGGTATATTCGGAAAAAAAGAGTTTACAGAGCATAGACCAATTGAACAACCTTTCCTTTTCTGAATAAACAAAAAATCCGCCACAAATTTTATGCACACAGGTTTATACCAGCCACAGAAGAGCATCTCCAAATGAGTTTCTTTAAATGCTACTAGATGAAACGCTGATGTATGCAACAAATGGCCAATAAATCAGTACACGTGTAACCCAACTAGGTTCCCTGAATCACAAGCGTTGAGCATATTATCGACAGTTAGGCAACCACCAACAGTTAGTCACATCATGAGACTCTGTTCCAATATGAGGCCACAACAAGTTACAATACCATAACCGCTCTATATGGTGACAAGAAAATAGCAACAGAATCAAGGGTCCCGTCAGGGTTTGCGCTTTCTTCCCCACCTAGTCGCATAGGAGCTATTGTCTCAGAACAGGGGACAATTATTTTTCTGAAAAAGACCTTGATATCGTCTCAAACTAAACTGCAAAGGGAAGCCCGTCGTCGCCACGCCGACAAGCTCTAACATCACCAGCCTGAGAGACCGGCAGGAACCTACACCAACGAGCCATCGACGTCGCCGAGACGGAGCGGCCTGAGGAAAAAGTAATGAACAGACAACGCAGAGAAGTACCAGCACCAAACTCTACATCATGTACAAGCGTCGGGCTCGTGGACGAGAACAAGAACATCGCCGGAAAGGGTCGCAAACCGAAAACCCCACCCGGCGGCCGGCGACATCCGAAAGGGCCGACCTTGAGTTACCAACAGTAGTAAAAAAGAGCGAATCGGCCAAAATGAGCACGTCGCCGCCTATGCCGTAGCGGGAAATCGAATGCGCGTCGCCGTCCAGCCGGCCGTCCGGCCGTGCGGACCCAACCGGACGAGCGCGACTGACCACGTACAGACGGAAGCGCGGTACCGAATGGACGACCTGGGAGGGGAAAGAGTGGAGGAGGGGAGGTGGGATGCTTACGTACGTGAGGCCGGCGAGGGAATGCGGCGACCGGAGAATCCGAGGTGTAGCAGGGTAGGGAAGGAGGCGAGGAGGCGGAGTGACCGTCGTGGGGCTTTCTTGTTGTGCTGTTCTCACTGTGCAAGGGCTCTCGGCGATGAAAAAGGGGACTCCCATGAAAAAGGTAGGTGGGTCGCCTCCCGGAGTCTTCGAGGTGTGCTCCGTCAAGAATTACGTGTCAACCGTTTGGCGTGGGTGAAGGTAAATGTGCCACATATGTGTGCCAACTGCCAAGCACCGCTTTTTTTGATTTTTCATACGCCAAGCACCGCTTTGGCAAAAAGGAAAATATCACATTCAGCTCCGTTTGCATTCTCGGTTTGTTTCGTTCACGGCTCGATAACGTGCACACAAGAGAAGAGTCGGCTATTAGGCATCTCTATCTCATTGACTCCAATGAGATGAAATCGGAAAACTCGTATTCGTCCCCGAAACGAGTTATTCGGTTTAAAAATTGGTTAGACAGAATAAATTGTTGAAAACGAAGTTTAATTCATAGTTTGTCGAAAAACATACATATCAGCACCTATGTACGAAACAACATGAACTAAACCTAATTCTACGCCCTAGCCGCCGCCGTGTTGCTCGCACCTACGTAGGAGGACACACTGGCAGCGGTTATCCATCTCCCACTCCTTATGTTTAGCTGCGAGCTCGCGGCTCAACTTTAGCCCGTGCCGGAGCATCTCACGGTTCCACCAGTCGGTCTGCTTCCTGGTTGCTTCCTTCCGCCACACTGTGCGAACATTGGAGCGGATCGACTTTGCCTTGACGCGTCGTAGGAGCTTGGCGTCGTCGGTGGAGAAGTACGTGGGGTCGTCGCTGGAGGAGTCGGGGTAGTCGGAGTTGTCGATGGAGGAGTATGAGTCCAGCGTCGGCACGTTGTCCAAGCTGGCGGTGCGGTGCCGAAACCCTCTGGAGGAGCAACGCCGAAGCCCGATGGAGGCGCGAAGTTGAAGCCGTGGTCCATTTTGCGATGTAGGCGCGAGAAATTTCTCGTCGGAGCTACCTAACCCTAGCGGTGGCGGAGAGAAATCGCGGCGGAGGGATCCCGAATGCGATCCCTAAATGGCCCCGGTACCGTTCATATAGCGGCGGTGGGGGTGTATTTCCGGGCCACCGGATAACGTGCACACCGGAAAAGTGTCTATTAGAGCATCTCTAACTCCAATGAGATGGAACCGAAACGAATTGCCCGGTCTGAAAATTGATTGGACAAAATAGATTGTTTAAAACTAAACTTCGTGCTTGATTCATAGTTCGTCGCAAAGCATAGTTCATCAGAAAACATACATATTAGCACATACGTACGAAACAACATGAACTAAACATAAATCTACGCCCTATTAATTGGCGAGAAATCTGAATTTCGGGTATATATTTTAACATTCTATGTTTGCATAAAAATTTCATGAACAAAATACATTTTTGTGGCTTGTGTATAAAAAAATCGGTGCTACAAAATGACATTTCACGAGACCTTTTTTTGTCTTTTTTGCAAATTCCACAAAAAATGTCTCTTTTTCATGAAACTTTGTGTGTGAACATACCCCCAATTTTTTGTTCACATTTTATTTGATATTTTGAAATGCATTTTAAAAATTCATAATGGGGATCTGAGGCGCATCCTGCATAAAATTGTACACCCAAAACAAATTCCATTTTAGTTTCCTCAAAAAATCAATATTATACACCTTTATGTTGGGGATCTCAGGCGCATCCTGCATGAAATTGAAGTAATGCAAAAAAATGGGTCATGTTGGAATCATATTCACAATTTAGAATAAGATGCATATTCAGTAGTTGTACTAATTTTATGCACAACCAACCATCCTTAGATCAAGGCACAGCATCCCTAGCCTGAGATCTCAAGGCATGTCGAACGAGGAGAAAGGGAAAATGGCATGGGTGCTTTTGGTAGCCATTTTTGTTGATTTGCTTTGTGAAGTGTCAACCTTTTTTTTGTACATAACTCTATTAAAACCTCATTGATCTCATTTCTCTTTTCAAAATAATTTTCAGTGAATAAGTGTGATTTCCACAAGTTTTACCATTCGTAGCAATTATACACATAACCATATATTACCGACGCAGGATTTGCAGGAGTGAAGTCCTAACCTCCACCTCCGCCTCTGCGCGGCGGCGTCGCGTCGTGCCGGGGCGCCCTCCCCTCCCACGCCCCCTAGCCCTCCCCTCCACCAAACCCTCCCGCCGCCGCCGGGGGCGTCGCCAGGCAAAGATCGGCCCGACGCGACGGCGTCAACTAGGGTTGGTCCATGGCAAGACGGCGGCGAAGCGGCGGCGAGGAGGATCTGGTATCTGGTGGCGTGGTCGGCTTGGTCCCGGCCGTGCCGTCCGACGTTGTTTCTCTGAGTCCTCCTAGGCTTCGTACGATCTGGAGGAAGTCGTGGCTCCGGCCTCAGCTTGGAGGTTGTGGCTTCCTTCTCCGCCGGAGGGGTCGGCCCGGTGGTCTCGTCGGCGAGTTGGGGAGGCGCAGATGCCGGTCATAGCGGCGATGGCGGCGTTTCCTCGCTGTTACCTTGTTGAAGGCATCGCCGTTGCAGTCTTCGTCTACCCACTCGTGCTGCTCTGGGGGAAACCCTAGATTCGGATATCCGGATCGGATGGTGAAGGCGCTTCGACATCTTTTTACCTCTTGGGGCATCATTTTTGGAGCAGCTACTGGACAGAGGTGGCAAAAAGTGGAGCGGTGTACATCTATTGCGTTGACGACGGCGAGTCTCAGCGGCATGGCGCAACGGGGTGTCGGCGACGAGCGTATGATGATGGACTCGCGTAGGGTTGGTGGAGCTGTCTGGCGTCGTGGCGATGTCAATGGCAGGCCTTGCAAGGTCATCACGGTGATCGCTCCTGAAGATGGGATGACGGAAGATGGTGGCAGCAGCTTCTGTTGTGCGCATGCGGCGTGCACTGAGGATCGGCTGGACCGGTTTGTGCTTCCAGCGCACTATTGGGCGGCCTGGTTGAAGCCTCCGGTTTTAAATGATGTGTGTAGGTGCGTGAGGTCAGGGCATCGGATCTGATTGTTCCACCCGTTCATCAAGCGTGTAGGTGTAGCGAGTTTTCGCCTGGATGGTGGTTCTTCTGGTTGATCGATGTATTTATTTGTAAAGCGCAATGCTTACTGTTTTTCCATATTAATAAAACTCGGCTGTGTGCATCCTTTGGATGCAGAGACTTGGGGCACACCCTCCATTTGTAAAAAAAAGCATATATTACCATGATTTAGCTCAGTTTATATACACAACCATAATACAAATACTTGACTATCTTTGATTTTTTTTTCTATCTCGCTAAGGATATGAGTATGCTGCGTCGATTTAGAAGCGACATGATTTTTCAGAATACAAGTTTTCATGTGGTCTCCTGATTTTTCAGGATATGAGTGAAGGAAGGAGCAGGGAGGTGAAGACGCGACAACAATCCAGTATGTTTTCCTTAGGAATTGACCACACAGAATCGAATTAGCATGAAACACATAATCTGGAGAGTAAACACGATCGATGCACAACTAAGCAAGCATGATTCCTAATTAACACGATCGAGTAAACACCAGTTAGATCCACGTACGGGATTCAAAACAGCACACCGATGAATGCAGGACGCACGGGGGCTCTAGCTCTCGTACACGGCCACCCAGGCGAAGAACGCGTGGACGAGGGCGAAGAGACCGATCATGAGCACACCGACGGGCGAGCCCGCGCCGTAGCCGGCGTCGCAGCCGGTCCGGTAGAGGAAGCCGTCCTCGGAGGCGAGGACGGCGAGGACGGAGGCGGCGAAGGAGAGGGCGACGGCGAGGAGGAGCATCCCGCGCAGCGAGCGCCTCTTCCACCCGGCGGCGACGGACCCGATTCCTCCCTCGAAGCTGGCCTCGGCGGCGCGGACCAGTACCCTGACATTGAAGAGGAGCATGGCGGCGGCCAAGGCGGTGAGGGGGAGGAAGACCTGCGTGAAGACGACGCGGTGGTAGAGGTCTTCCCCGCAAGCCTTGGCGCCGTGCTTCGACGGGAGCGCGCGGAAGGCGTTGCCCACCAGGAGGACGCAGACCAGGACCTTGAGCTGCGCCGTCACGACTTGTTTGAACATTCCCATGGCGCTGGCACGCTGCTCTCGCCGGCTCTGGCTGCTTGCTGCGGACAGGGGGAGGGATTGTGGATGGAGCGCAACGTCCGACGGCTGGCTCTGTGGTGGTGGGAGGCACGGAGGGGCTGGCTAAAGAGAGGGAGAGGTTCAATATTTGAATTTGAAAATTGAAATTGATCCGGCATACGTATCTCTCTGCTCCGTGTACTGTAAAGCTAGCTAGTAGGTTTTTTGTGTGCAGCTCAACCACTACGAGGACCCGGTCAATTGCCCATTTCGGCGATCGAGCTCGGGAAAAATGGAAATTGAAGGTTGGACAAGAATGCCGGGGAGGGTCTAAAAGACGTTTGCCTCCATTGCCAGTTTTGTCTTGGCGCCAAGTTCAGAAAGACAGAGAGATAGAGGCGTGAATGCTTTGGACCAACGGGTAGAAGACAGGCGCGCGCCTGGCTTGGACGCCTTGGGCTCAAACGGCTCTCTCTGCCATAGTGCCATGCCACATCCCACACGATTCCACAATACGGCATAGAGTACATCAAGCACAGAGCATCCAACATAGCTTCACAGCGACGGCAATGTGGCTGTGTTCGTAATAGGTTCTACTACTCCCTCCATTCCTAAATATAAATGTTTTAGTACACATGTTATCTAGATTCATACACAGATGAGTGAATATACAAATGTAATGTGTCTAGATAAATTTGTTTACATGTGTATGTGGACAAAGTTTAAAACATCTTATATTTAGGAACGGAGGGAGTACTACACAGTGCAGGTTGAACTTGACGGATGGTAATAAGTCTCACGAATGGTTGAATCCTGGATTGCAGGTAGGATTAGTTATTCTCACAAGAATTTGTTTGCAATTCCGTTGTGTGGAACACTTTTTGAAATGAATGTAGTTTCTAACAACATCTCCACCGACACCAAGCCGCAACTCCAATATAAATTAAGCACCAAAGTTGCCGGAAGTGAAAATGTTGTTCTCACCCCACACCTAAAAACATGCTTTCCATTGTCTCTCATTTCACGCGAATCACATCATACTATGTTTTTTTTTTCACGGTCAATTTTACCTCCATCGGCAATAGTCATCAATCTTTTTACTTGTTTTCCATTCCCTTTGTTTCCAAACCGAGTGATTTTGATGGGTGGCGACTGGCGAGTGTGCTTATCGCCATGGCTCTCCATGTTTGGTTCTTGGCAAAATCAGAGTTGTCATATCATCATTACGATCAATGACTATGGCGGTGATGCATGTAAAATGCATACATGAACTTTGCACTTTAATTGTTTATATTCCAATCATATTTGCATCATATAAGGGTTATATCAATGTTTTATCATGATTTTTGGGAATATTCATTTATTTCCTATTTTTATGGAATTAACCCTGCACAGGCAGAAAACCCCGTTTTCTTATTTTAATGTTTCAGGGACACAAACGTCAACGAAATCACCTGGAAATTTACGGGCGTCAATATTTGGAAGGAAGAATACCTGTGGGCGAAGGAAGCGAACAAGCGGAGGCCCGAGGCCCAAACGGGGGTGGCCCACGCGGCCAGGTACTGTGGCCGTGTGGGGCCCACCCGTTTGGCCCTCGTGGCTCCGTTGCCGTCGATCTTCGCTCCACCGACATAGTCTTGACCTAAAAACGCCTATAAAAAAGATCCCCCAACGTTCTCTGGAAGGACACAGAAACACCGAAACGGAGATCAGGAGCTGCAGATTGGAGGGGGAAAACTCCGGCGGGGCGCTGCCGGTGTGGTCTCCATCTTCTCCATCGACTTCTCCACCGTCTCCATGATGAAGAGGGAGTAGTCCACCTCTGGACTATGGGTTTGTGGAAGTAACTTATGTATCTCTCCTCTCTTGAGCTTCACTAATTAGCACCGTATGAGCTGCTGAACATGATTACGGTCACCGTTGTAATACCTTTGTGGTGGATCTTTATGAGTTAATATATGTTTGAGATTGCAATGTTTGTTTCAGTTATGAGTATAGATGCATATTATGTACCCCGTTCTTGTCTACTTGTTTTGATCAAGCATGTTTATGAGAGCGTGTGTGGGGGAACGTGTGCATTAGTTGGAGTAACGGGGGTGGCTAGTGCAGTGAACGTGAGAGAAAGTTCTGCGATCCACTTTGGTATCTTTACCTTACTTTGTTACCTCACTAGGGATAAACTAAAATACCATGCTACCGGGGATGTGGGCGTGACCATTGCCACTACTCCATGACTAGATCTAGCATGTTCTTATTTTCACTTCATGTCATGATACTTAATGCTATACTCTGAGTTATCTTAATTACTGAGGTGTTATGATTTAGTTCGCATCTTGGTGGAGTATAAGAGAGGTTAATAACCAAAAGATCTCTATGTTAGGACGTGATGCCCATATATCTAAGTAACTTGTTATCAAACCCTGTGTTGCAATCTCATATGTTAACTTTGTGTGTTCCATTGTCAACCACTTTATAAAGAGAGAGTGCATTTGTGAAACCATGAACCCCAGTCCATTTTGAATCATAAGAAACACCTTTCCAACACCATATACCACTTTTCTATTTTCAGCCATCATTAAATCCAAAAATACAAAAATACTTTTCATCTTGCATACATCATTCAAAAACCCAAAAATATCATTGCATCCACCATCATTGCATATTTATTTCTTGTTTGCATTGCATAACTATCCTGATATCATTCTTACACCTTGTGCTTGACAACCACATGTGAGGTTGAGGACCAAAACATCTAACCTTGTTTTGTAGGTAACCAAAAGAAGGATAAGAAGATAAATCTACCACTTCAGATTCCCCGAGAGTTCGATATTAAACCTTTGAGTCACCCCTCGTGGGGAAAACTGTCTTCCACTTACTATACACTCTGCACTTGGAGTCTCAACCTAATCCCGTTTACTTTTGCAGGTATCAAGGCCTTGCTCTTCGGGACCATCAGGCGGCTCCCCATTCTTGGGCTTCGGTGTTGCCGTTGTATGGCTCGACGCATTAGGGTATAAAGGCAAGTCAGAGTCGCCAAGTTGCTTGCTCGAGGGTGATGAAGATTAGGTTTTGGCCGAGAACGTGCGGTACAACGATTATTTGGTAATTTGGGTCTGTTTGTTGGCTTAGCTCGATAGACCGACAATGCTTGCGCTTCAGTTGCCTGTTGTTCAAGTTTTCACCCGGGTTTCCCCTAATTAGTTGGGCATCTCTTTCTAATATTGCAATATGGAAGCTCCATGTGCTTAATTAGAAAAAAAATAGGCGGTAAATTATTTTCTACAGGTGAAGACACAATTAGGAAAGTATGAAAAAAAGGAAAGGAGAAAAATTGTAAGGGAACTAACATGCCAATCGGCCCATGGGAGGAAACCTAGAGCTCCTCTCTTTTTTCATTCTCCTTTTACCTTCCCACTTAGTTGTTTCTTGTGGTCCCCTCTTTGGTGTCATCGTCGTTCTTGCCACTGTTGTATTCTTCTTTCTTATTGTCGTCTCCTCCTTTATATCTTCTATGGTACCTTTATTCACCCCCTCTCCCTCACCGCCCTCCTGCGATCCTCCCCTCCCTTCATTTCCGCCTTCTCGGCTTTCTCCCCACTACTCCTTAATCTCAACCTCTATCGAACAATATACCCCATGGAGGAAACAATGAATGTCACAACGGTGAGCCAAAATGTAGAGGTGGAATGATTGAAAGGGCATGTGGAACTTCCAAAGATTGCGGGGGAAATAACCTGTTTCAGATATTGGATTTTAAGTAGTTGATGACGTGAAAACACACGTTCGTTGGGAGACCCCAAGAGCAAGGTATGATTTAGTGCAACAGCAATTTTCCCTTGATATCTACCAAGGTTATCGAATCTAGTAGGAGTCAAAAGTGCTTCAGAAGGTTGTCAGTGGCGCCGTTTACGACAACTGACGTGGACCTGCACACAACACAAGCAAAGTATTTTGCCCCAACGAAACAGCAAGGTTGTCAATCTTCCCGGCTTGTTGAATACAAAGGATTAAACGTATGGTGTGGAGAGTAATAATAATTGCAGAAAGTAACAGAGAACAAATGATTACAGTTGGTGTTTTTATCAGTGTAAAAGAATTGGACAGGGGTCCACAGTTCACTAGTGATGTCTCTCCATAAAAGATAACATACATGTTGAGTAAACAAATTACACCTGGGCAATTGAAAAATAGTGAGCGCATGACAATGCAATATATGATAAGATAGTTTATTGTAGTATTTATTGGACATTACAACATAATACATGGACCGCTTACCAGCTGCATCCATGCTTAAATAATCCACTACCGAGATAACATCCGTGTCTCGCGTTAGTATTAAGTTGCAAGCAACAGATTATTGCATTAAGAACAGTGTGTAATGTAAACTACACATTAGACTTAACATATGTACCCTTAATCTAAGCATTAGTTATTTTATCCCTAATGGCAACGACACATCCACAACCTTAGATGTTGCTGTCACTCACCCAGATAACTGGAGGCACGAACACACTATCGAGCATAAATAATCCCTCTTGGAGTCACAAGCATCTACTTGGCCAAAGCATCTACTAACAACGGAGAGCATACAAAAACATAAATAAAACAGTCGATATATTGATAAACAACTTGATCATAACTTCAGTATTCATCGGATCCAACAAACGCCAACAAACGCAACATGTAGCATTACAATAATATGATCTTGATCATGTTAGGCAGCTCACAAGATCTAAACATGATAGCACAAAGTGGAGAGACAACCATCTAGCTACTGTTATGGACCCGTAGTCCAAGGATGAACTACTCACGCATCACTCCAGAGGCGGGTATGGTGATGCAGGGCCCTCCAGCGATGATCTCTCTCTCCGGCAGGGTGCCGGGAAGAGCTTCGGAATCCTCCCGAACTAGGGTTGATGACGGCGGCGGCGACGGAACTTTTCGTGGATAATTGCTCGGGTATTTAGGGTTTTCGGGAGGAGATGAATATATAGGCGAAAGGGCGGCGCGTGGTGGCACCCGAGGGCGTCACACACGGTCCTGGCGCGCCTGGGGGGCTGGCCGCGCCGAGGTGGTGTGTGGGCCCCCTGGGTCGCATCTTCGGGTGCCCTTCGGACTTCGTCTTCGTGTCGGTGAAAAACTGGGCTCCGTTGATTTTTGTCCAATTCCGAGAATATTTCCTGACTAGCTTTTCTGAAACAAAAAAATAACAGAAAACAGGAACTAGCACTGTGGCATCTTGTTAATAGGTAGTCCCAGAAAATGCATAAAAATGCTATGAAGTGTATATAAAACATGTAGCAATTGGTATAATATAAGCATGGATCATCAGAAATTTTAGATACGTTTGAGACGTATCAGTAGTTCTTTCCCAATATAAATTTGTAAGTGTGAATAGTTTTGAGGTTAAAACATCTCCTTTCGTAAATAGCACTTTCACATTATAAAGTATGAATTTAGTTTTGTCACACAAGGTTTCTACATGCTTTGTCGTTGTCTTGCCATACAAGGTAATTTCTTGAGTATTTTTCCAACAATGGGCGTCTGATCTTGCCAAAGATATCTAGACAAGAGGTCGGGTGGTGGAGAAGATGCCCTTGATGGAGATGGCGAACGGAATCATATGTTCCATTGTCATTATTGTTGAGGGGTACCATGGATGTTGTGGGTTTGGTGCTTATGTGGACGAACATAATACGGAACTACTCCACATACGACGTTCCTTGTCTGATTTTCGTACGACTGAGGATCTGACGGACTCCTGCAAATTCATGGCATAAACCGATAGACTGATCTGCTGTGTCGTACAGTTTTCGTACATAAATCGTCGTACGTATAGCACCTCTCAACATAATATGTCGAGCGTGCGGAAAGCAATTATGGTAGTGGAGGTAGGTCCCTAGACGAGATCTCCAAACATGTAGAATGAGGAGAAACAAAAAATGGCAGGGGTACTTTTGGTAGGTATTTTTGTTGTTTTCTTATGTGAAGTGTCAACCATTTTTGTGTACACACCAGTATTAAAACATGATTTACACATAATTTTTAGTGAATAAGTGTGATCCCTACAAATTTTACCATCCTTAAGATAAACGTATGTTACCATGATTTATCACAGTTTACACACACAACCATAACCTCGAATACTTTACTAGCTTTAATTTTTCTATTTCATTAATGATATGAGTATGTTGCATTGATTTAGAAGCGACATGACTTTTGAGAATACAAGTTTTTATGTGTGGTCTTCCCATTTTTCAGAACATGGGACAACCACACACATGTGTAGCACTTGATCTCTGGGCGTTACTATGTACTTCTCGTTCCAATTTAGTTGACTTTCTATCCATCACATGTGGATGTATCCATAGATAGCAAGTCAACTAAATTGGAACGGAGTGAGTAGAGTGTAGCGTGTGATTGTGTGGCTCTACTCGAAATGGTTAGTTCAGTGAAATAGTTTCGCCCAAAGGTTCATTTCGTGAAATAGTTTTGCCCTATGGTCAAACGTGTCCATTTTGCCGAGCGAAGGAAAGAGCACAGAAGTGAAGACGCCGCGACAACCCAGAATATTTTCCTTACGAATTAACCACACAGAATTGAATTAACAAGAACCGGTAGTGGCAACACTTCACGCAGAGGGCCGGACACATCATCTCGGAGACTAAACACGATACATAATTACTAAGTAAGCATGATTATAGTACTAGTTAACATGAGTAAACACTAGTAGTAGATCCACCAGATTCAACGCAGCATATCGATCATGCACGCACGGGCTCTAGTACAGGAATGCGTCGGCGCGGACGCGCGGCGGACTGACCGCGCGTCCGCATGGTCACGCGTGGTGTCCTCCCCAGGCCCACCTGGCAGTGACACGGCGCCGGTCAGCCTCCCCTGACCCTGTCCTTTTTAATGCCAGGAGATAGGGATGGCCAGCCCCCACCCACCGCCCACTCCACTGCCCACTGCCGCTCCCTCTCCGGCGACCGCAAACCCTAGCCAGCAAACCCTAGCCACCAGCCACCATGCCGCTCCGATGGCCGGGGTTCGGCAAGGCCAAGAACGACGGCGAGGCGGGGTTGTCCTCTGGCCGCCGCCGCGACCGCCGTACTCCAACCCCTTCGCCCTCACCTTTCCCTTCCCCACCTCCATCTCCGACGCGGGCGCTACCCCGCTATTCTCCATCGCGCCGCCGGGCGTCAAGATAGCGCAGCGGAACCCAGTCTACGTCCGCGTCGAGAACTGCTTGTGGTACTGGAACCATGCGGTCCCGGTGCCGTGGTCAGATGTCAAGCTTCCCGACATAGTTAAGATATCATTTCAGTTTGGTTAAATTCACAGTGTGCTTGTTTTAGCATATGTATTTAACAATTGTAACTCTATTTACTAATGTATATGGTCCAAAACTTCAACATCCTTCTCTCAAAAAGTTGAGATAAGAAGAGATTGCTAGAGTGACACCTGCGAGGATTGTGGAAAAGGATGTAGGGAAGAAATCGTTAATTCTTTCCGTCCTTTGACATTATAGGCTTAGTATAGATGAAATCTGTTATCGTTTTACCTCTTATGTTTGTCACGTCTTGTGATGCAAATGTAAAGGTGAAATTGTGATGGAAATGTAAAGGTTACATTGTGATATCAATGAAATATGTTACCATTTTAGTATTTGAGCTTGTGCTGTGAGATTTTAATTATCTAGTGGCATCTGTAAACGTGGCATCTCATAACCGAAATATGAGAAAAGCACAGTGCAAACGGGTGGATGACAAACTCCGTATCTGATGAAGGAAAACTAAAGAAACGGAGGTCTGCGCGTAACCGTTGCCAAATAGAGACCTCATCGGCAACAGTTTTTCGCCTCCGTTACCGATGAGGGCCTTCACATCAGCCACAGGGGCGGGGACACGGTCCCTTTTTCCGTTTCCGATGGGGTTTTTGGCCCATTTCCGATGTGTCGTTCTGTACTAGTGTGTTGAGATCTCCACCTTCATATACACCAGCGGTGAGTGCTTCAAGTGTGGACGGTGAAGCCCTGCTGGACTAGATCAGATGTATGCGTGCGAAACTCAGAGTGGTGATCCGTTGAGAAACGGTTGACCTTATCTCACTCTGTTTGATCAAGGCAGGATGCGAGGAGTCTACGATATTCTCTCGGCTAGGCTTAGCCGAGGGAGTTCTTCCACAAGCTTCATCAACGTCGTAATCGACATCTCTTCCGCTTCAACGGTGTCAGTAACGATTTATAGTTAGATCAAATATGCATGTCTTGTCAGTTGTATCTTCATAGTAGATCTTGACTGTTGCGTTGTAGTGGCGATTTTTTTGTTTTCCATGCACGTAACCCAATAGCGGGTCCACGTAGTATTAGCCGCCGTCGCCGTAGTAATCTTTTGTAATCAGTTAATATTTTGTAATTAGTCGTGAATTATGAAGGAATTTCAGTTTAAGTTTCAGTTTTCCTGTGCAAATACTAATTATGAATCCTAATTTCAGTTTCAGTTTCCTAATCATTTAATTTCAGTGTTAATTTCAGTTTCAGTTTCCTAATTTCAGTACTAATCAACGAATTCTCACTAAACAATGAATAAATAAATGTTGATTGAGACAACAAATTATTCATCGGAATATTTGTAATTAAGTACAAAATTAAATGGTTAATCGGCCGTCGAGATGTCCCAACCTGGGCGTCAGACTCGCTTCCTGGCAAGCCGTCCCCACCTGTCAGACCAAGTAACGGTCAAAGGAGGTTGACCAGATGGAAACGCCGCGTTTGGCCGTCTTCAGGCCTCGAAAGAGCCAGGTAGGGCACATACGAGAAAATCTACGCAGGTAGGGCACAAACGAGTAAAACTGGTCGAAGTAGGGCACAGAAGTAATAAACCCAAAGAGATATGGCGTGCGCGTGGCTAACCTTTGGTCAAACGGTTACTCTCTATCATGCCATAGGATTCCCTTGATACGGCATGACCTTGAGTTAGCAAGAGCATGTCCAACGACACTCGTTTGGGTTATTAGCATGTATTCTTACAGAATCCTTGATTGGATTTTACACAATCTTAGTGGTGTTGATGATCTTTTCATCAATGTTTACACTACACATATAAGATACATGCAATCATACTATATATGATGGGCATTTGGTCAAACCAAATTTGTCTTTAGAACTTGAGCATTTTCCCTACGAATAAATGTACACCAATCTTCATGTATCCAAAAAATTGGGAGAAGCTCAATATGGATATATCATATCGAAGACACTTATGATCATACTGCCACTGACATGGGATACAAATCCATTCACATCTAGGAGAGATGGTGAAGTGATAGCTGAACCTAAAGCTCCATATGTCAACACCGTCAGACTAATCATATATCTTTAAAATACGCAAGGCCCAACATGCATTACATTTTACAGTAATTTATAGAAAGTCCAAACCCCAAGTAAAGGTAGTATTAGTAACATCCTATGATATCTCCAAGGCACAAAGGATCTTTACTAATTCCATGAGGGAAATCAAGATGGGACAACGGTGTGCTATACTGATAATGACTAATTATTTGATCTCAACAATGTCATATCAATAACGGATTTATTGGGAGAGTATTTTGTGCCAAGTATTCAGAATAGACTCTAAATGCCTCCTAGTAATCATTAGGCAGACTTTCAAAGCATTTCAACGTTAATATTGTACGCTAAGGGACGTTACTAAAAAAATACATTAATTGCGTGTGTACATTACATTTTCTAAGTGTACAATAGGTTGACCATCTGGACCATGCCTCGTGGGCCGAGCCCACGGGCATGCCTTTCCGGTCTGACACGAATATAAAAGGGTTGGGCCAGCCTTCTGCTCGCCACGTGGTAAGGATGATCGCCAAAGCGAGGTGTTAAGGCCGGGCATGACATGGCCATTTACATTTTTCTTTTTTCTTTTGTTTTTTCTATATTAAAAATACAAATGGCCTCGGAAGACAAAAAAAAGTACGTGGACCAGCCCTCAACTGTGTTCTGTTTGGCCAGCCGTTTTAACTTGGGTCCCAAAGCAAGTCGCAACTTCCAAACCTTCGAGTCTGCACGACATGTCTCTTTTATAAAAATAAAAAAAGATGCGGCCATGGACCGCGCCCGGCCATATCGGGATGGTCCATATGGCCAGCTTTACTGCTACTTAAAAAAAATCCTTGTTCTTCTTATCCAGAAGTCCTATTTTTTCCGAGCGAGTTATCTTTCACTCTTGAAGGATTTTTTTACTTTTCTAGAGGGCTTTATATGGATTGTGCATCGGATAGGGAAACAATTGCGCCTAGGGGATGTGCGGTGGTTATATCTTACCAATACTACTCAAGATGATTGCTAAATTGGAAGAGAGATAAACAAAAAAAGAGGTTCATATTCTCTTAACTTAGAGATAATTTATAGTAAGAAAATAAAAGATATTTCCTCAATTGTACAAGATGTCTTACTTGCATGTATTGTTGCTTAATTTTAATAATTCACAATCTTAGAACATGTAAGCATCAATCGCTAGAAATAACTTAAAAAGATGATCCATTATCTATTATGCTTTTCTGTGTTCTGTAGATGACGGAAAATCTATTATATACTAAAAGCAAAATGAGTTAGTTTTTAGAGCCATCACGTTAATCCACATAGTCCAGAAATATGTGCTTCATCGATCTTAATTTTGATGGTTGAGATTTAAATTTGTTAGGTGTTACGCAAAAAATGTCACGTATCAACCTGTTACGGACATACTACATCATAACATGGTCACGTACAAGAATAATAAGAGAAAAACTTATGTAGATGTGTGACGTGCAATAAAAGATGTGTAGTCCAAGATCTAATAGAATACGTGTCGGGCCAGGACATGACACACCAAACAAAAGGATTCAAAGAATAACTACTCAAGCGTGTCAATACGTGACCCTCTTTTTTTCGATAAGTGACTCCCTTCCTTTGTTTTTCTTTTTTCGTTCAAACTAACCAAAAAATGTGGCACACGAACTAAGTTGGCATAATATTGTTTTGAGCTAAAAGGTATTTTTTGAGACTGCAAAACACGTTTAATTTGGTACAAAACTTATGGATCAATTTGTAAATTGAGATTTTTTTGCCAGTATAGAAGAATAGGAATTATCTACATACAAACTTTCCATCCGACTTTCGTAGACACAACAATCAATCGGGTTACCTTGGTCGAGTGTTTGCATCGAATGGTCGTCCGGATTATGACGGACGAGAATTGGATGCAAAGCGCCGTATGCATCGCACAACTATAGAAGAACCCATCTAAACCTAACACCACGTGTGCAACCATGCAAAATCACAAGCGTATTATGGGCTACAAAATTTGATAAAATCTTGCATATTTTGAAGATTTTGAAAATGTGTAGATTCAGATCAGACATTTAACAAAAAAAGATGTGAGCCACCATATACATACACATACTCATACCACGTAATATTTTGACGACTTGGGTCGACGAGCATCGATATTGAAAAAAATACGATCACGGACACACTATCGAGGATCATAATCAAATGTGCAATCCTACACCATTGCCTCATAAGCGTAGATCCATAGAAAAACACATAGAGTTAGCATGTTTAGTCAAAATGAGACTTTATAAAGTGTAACCAAATATCTATATGTCTAAATAATTTATGATTTAAAATATAAGAAGCATTATTATTAGAATCATCATAAAAAGATTTTTCATATTGATTTTTTTATATATTATAATGCCGATATTTGTTGCTACAATCTTTGGTCCATTCCCCAAGACATTGTCATGAAAAAGACCCTAACATAACATACCTAAAACATATTTAGGAGATTTTTTATATCCCTTATTCACCTCTCGAGGCCTTTACCTACTATTTACGCTGAATGAGTTGGCAGAGGTAGAAACAACTTTTTTTAAGTGCAAAGGAAAATAGAAGTTCCTTGCCTTACTAATGTAATAGTTACATAAAGCTCTTCCTTCCCCATCCGCCCTTTTCGGTTGCAGAGATAAGGTTTGTGCAAAGGGATCTGAAGTTGAAGAGGCGTCTACTTTAGAATGCATAATAATAATTAAATATATATTTCACAAACGACAATATGGTAGAGAAAGATACACGTACGAGAAGTTCTAAAAAAGTAAAACAATTTGTCATCAATATAGCAGACCCTTATTAGGTTAGTCTATCATAAAAAAAATAACCATGACCATTCATAAAAAAGATCAAAACAAAACTAAGAAAGTATTTCTACCAATCACACTCAACTGGAAATGAAAAATTGCTTTGAGTATAACCCTTTGAAAAATAATTATGTCCAATGAGTTCCGGTGTTGTGATTAAGTACACATTTTTATCAGATCGTTTGGGGTCTATGCGAGGAACTTCATCTGGTTTCTTAATCATATAATTTAGTAACAAATATCATCAGAATTTACAAACATGTAACAAAAATTATTACCTATGAAGATGCCAAAACAATGTTGTTTCATAACATAATAAATACATCTGAGTGAGAGCATATGATTATTGGTTCAGAAGTGGGTTTAGAGAGATCATGCTGACAAAATATTTGGCCTAAAATATTGGGTAATACAAAGTATTCCGCGAGGAGCAATAGCAACCTTCTTGCTTGAGTTTTTCAGGTGCAATTAAAAATATTTTGATTGTACTATCTAAGTATATTTCTGTAACTTTAGTAAGCTACGCGCCATCAAAGTACATGTAGTCAATGTTAAGAATTGTGTCGGCGAGATAATACGATGAAGAATATGGGATGATGGGAAGAGAGTAAAACTATATACTAAAATAGAACTACCTAAGATGAAAAGTAAATGATGTTCTAGACTATGTTTTTTTTTGGAAAATGTAAGAATACCTCCTCTCCCATAAATTAAAAGTTTCATGCTGATAATATTTTATCCATATGATATATACTTCTTTCCCTTATCTACGAAATCACCACTTAAGTTTGTGAACATATTCAATATGTTAAAGCTGATTCCCTCGCATTTGCGAGGGCCACCTTGCTAGTTCTAACAAAAACGCCTTATCAACCACTGTAAATGCCCTAATGTGTATATTGGTCCGTAAATGTGGCGGTCCATTTTATCATTTCTTGCCCCAATTTTTTTTGAAAGGTGTCAAGTGTCAAACCAACAAACGAAACAACACGCGAGAGAAACACAAACCAGGCCAACTGTCATAGAAATCTGTGGTTCCAGCAAAGTCGACTAGCAAACTACCTTAACTATATCTAAATAAGAAGAAGGAAAACTACTTGCACGGAAAATGGCATGCACGATAAGCAGATCTCCAACTTTCTGATGCTCTTTTCCCTGAAGATCTTTCTGACACTGACTCTCACCCAACCAACTCTCAAGTCTCAACTCCCTTTATTCTCCAACCAAGAACGAACCATGGATCAAAACCAGCAAGAGTTTCTCTGGTATTGTAAAGTCACATTTTGTTCTGGTCAACAACGTAAATTTCTTTCCCAGGTTAGCTTTTCAGGAAGACAAAAAGATCGTCGAAAAGAGAGGGACAGAGGCAGTTTCCCTCCATCCCCAGCTAGTATAAGTAGAGCCCTCAGTTACTTCGTTACCATGCACATCCAAACCCAGCTGATCAAGCACAACCATCAACACAACCCGATCGACCGCCAGTCGTATGAGCATGAAGAAGGAGGCGTCCTCGCTGTCCGAGCTCGGCTTCGACGTCAACACCGGCGCCGGCTTCTTCCGCCAGGTTCCATCGTCCGGCCGCGACGGAGAAGGGACCGCGCGGCGGCGTCGGCTCACCAAGGTGTCGGTCATAGGCGCGGGCAACGTGGGCATGGCCATAGCCCAGACGATCCTGACACAGGGCCTAGCGGACGAGATCGCCCTCGTGGACGCCGACGCCGACAAGGTCCGGGGCGAGATGCTGGACCTGCAACACGCCGCGGCATTCCTCCCGCGCGTCCACATAGTCGCGGGCACCGACGTCCTCGCACTCACCAGAGGCTCCGACCTGGCCATCGTCACGGTGCCCGGGGCGCGACAGCAGGTCACCACGGAGCTGCTGCGGAGGAACGTGGCGCTGTTGAGGGAGATCGTGCCCGCGGTGGCGGAGGGGTCGCCGGAGTCGTTGCTGGTTGTGGTGTCGAACCCCGTAGACGTGCTGGCGTACGCGGCGTGGAAGCTTTCGGGGTTCCCGGCGAGCCGCGTGATCGGCTCCGGAACGAACCTCGACTCCTCCAGGCTCCGCTGCCTCCTCGCCGAGCACCTCGGCGTGGGCGCGCAGGACGTGCAGGCGTACATGGTGGGCGAGCACGGCGGCTGCGCGGTGGCGCTGTGGTCGAGCATCAGCGTCGGCGGCATGCCCGTGCTGAGCTATCTACAGAAGACCCACGCGTCGTCGGCGTCGTCGTGCTTCGACGAGGAGGCCCTGGAGGGGATACGACGGGCTGTGGTTGGCGGCGCGCGCGAGGTGATAGGGCTGAAGGGGTACACGTCGTGGGCAATCGGCTACTCGGTGGCCAGCCTCGCCCGGTCGCTCCTCCGCGACCAACAACGCGTCCACCCGGTGTCGGTGCTGGCCAAGGGGTTCGTTCCCGGCGACGACCACGAGGTATTCCTCAGCCTCCCGGCCAGGCTCGGCAGAGGTGGCGTGCTCGGTGTTGCGGCCGACCTGCAGCTCACCTGTGACGAAGAAAGGACGCTCCGGCGATCCGCGGAGACGCTCTGGGGCCATTGTCAGAAGCTCGGTCTATAACTAGGACGATGCACAGTCGTCAGCGAAACGTGCATGAATCATGATGCTTGCAGGACAATAAACAGATCGTCGCCATACAAATACTATATATATTTAGCATAATTTTTATAACTTTTTATTTGAGGAAAATGTCGCTTTTACAACGCACACAACACATACAAGCTCGAAATTAACACGTACGGAGAAGAACTTACGTACTGTATGAACGATATAGGGAACGATCGATTGAGGAGACGTGGACACGTAGGCCTGCTAGAGTTCTAGTTCACTGACAGGCGTGCTACGTACACGAGCACATGCATGCACAAGCACAACCTAGGTAGCACGATCTATGTCTGATCAGGCGCAGCGGAAGCCCTTGGGCACCTTGCAACCGCAGTAGTTGAGCAGCAGGGTGAGGTCGACGCCGACGTCGAGGTTGATGCCGAGGGCATTGGCGTTGATGGCGAGGCAGACGCAGGCGGCGGCGTCCAGGTCGACGAGGCCGGAGATGAGGGAGCAGCACGGCTCCTTGGGAGGCTGCGGCCCCAGCACGACGTGGATCAGCCCGTGGAGCACGTCCGCGCACACCGCTAGCTTCACCGCGTTCACCGGGCAGTTGCCCGCCGGATGCGGGCACGGGTGCCCGTTACAAGCCTCCGCCGGCCACACGCCGCCGCCCAGACACAGAAGTACGGCCATGACCACCGCCGCCCCCACCGCGATGCTGCTCGTCTTGGTTGCCGCCATTGCTCGATCTAGCAACCTGGCTCTACGCTTGTGAGTAGGTGTTGCAGCTATGCTTACGTTACTTAAGCTGTGTGAGTGTGGTCCGTGTATGGAAGAGATAGGGAGGGTATTTATAGGGGGACTAGCTAATGTTCATCCACCGGTGGGAAACCAGTGATTTTCTTCCTGAAGTGACATGTTAGTAAGATCAAACTATAACAACTTATTTGTTTACCAAAAAATTGTCAATTTGCGCATATTCTAATTGGCCGGCCATCAGGTAAGAGCTCTCTAGCTAGTTTCACACTAGCTAGTTGCATGCAAAACAATTTCTGGGGCAAACATACAAACACCCGTGAGCCCTTCAGCCGGCCAATGTCAATATCAGATGACAAGTAGTGCTAACACAAACATGTGGATCCAATTTGCATCAAACGTTTACAGGCATCCAAGGAAATCTAGCCATCTAGGTAAATTACCTTACAAGATTTAACTAACAACAATCACCTTGTCCCGGTACATATATACGTTCTAGAATTTGGATCTAATACTCTCTCAAGTCAATAAAAACACATTCTACACATAATTCAAAATATTAAGACTAGATTGGTGCATTCAGACATAAATTACCTTTAAATTACCTCTAGAATTTTGTAATTTTTCTCAAGCGACTAAAAAGTAACTATTTCATGTACTCTAGCTTGGTAGTTGCAGAAACCTGGATGTGGGTTCTCCACACTTTCTGGATGATTTCATTTCTTTCTCGCTTCTTTTTTGCTTTTTGAACTTTGTAATTGTGGCGGTTTCTTTAAATGAAATAGACAGGGGATGCCCGTATGGTAAAAAAAATCACTTACTCTTGCATTGAGTCAGTGGGGCGGTAGAATGACCGTGTCTGCCACCTCTAGCGCGCCATGCGTCCATAGTCAAGCTCACCCCACATCGTCCATGTCATATGCAATTCAATTCTTACATCATCAACACTATCTAAACCTTGTTTAGTAAAGCAAACAAAAACACACACAAAGCATTTTGCATGTAAATATACAGATTGAAATTTGCACAAGGGGCTCCCATTCATCCCCAAACTTAGGTGGGATCGTGCCTTCTTTCTTATATCTCTATATATTTTCATCTAAAACATGTTGAGCAAGATGTTAGCTAAATCTAGAATTTGTTACATTAATAAAGCGATCATCGATCGGCATTTATTTGTAAGGTAGAAATTATATCTAGCGCGTTGAAGACTTAAAGTCATCACTATTAACCGAAGGATCTAAAGATACATCACCAATGATTTTAATATCAGCAGACTTGAAGTCATCACTATTGACCGAGGTTCTAAAGATACATCACCAATGATGAGCCATATGCTAGTTGGACGGAGTGTAATGGGTGCGCGTGGAGGAAAATTCAGAGCATGGATCTTTCCTTTGGTTTAATCATGTAAATCATTCCTCGGTTTTTTATTTCCTTTTTTCCATCTTTATGTTTCTTAACTAATTTCTTTTAGCAGCACCAGGGAACAAAAAGACTAATTTCTGTTAAGAAATTAAGCACCTAGCGCCATAGTTGTCCTTCCGTCAACAATAACTGGTGATCCATCCATCATGTGCTCATCCAAACTTTGTAGAGAGTCAAGACCCACAGAGTCCAGCTTTTATAAAGCTTGAATGGTCAGGGTTCAGTTATACGTACATGACATATCTTCCATGTACCGTGTGCTTCAGAAGTTCCAGTCCTCATCTCTAGTTAAGAATCCCCGCAAAAGAATATATAATATCTACTACTATTAAACAAGCAAACATTTTCTTTCTTATGGACACCCCACAAAGTGCACACAACGAATCTAACACCACCAGATCAGCCCACCCATCTAAATCTAACCGTCCAGATTAGTCTAATTACTTGTCTGTGTGCGCTTAGCGATTTGCTGGAGCGGACGAAAACTCTGCCGTAGAGGAAAATTCCGCAGCGCCCGCCATCAACGCTTCATCCGCTCCCCTCGGGCAGGATATCTTCCGGTCTTCCCCTTTCCTCGATTTGCCCCGATCTGAATCAGACTGCTCACCATCCTTCCGGTTCTCCTCCCCATCACAATCTTCATCCCGTCCCTTTCTCATGGCCGCGCCGCCCCTACCAGCCCTCATTCCCCATCCTCTTTACTCCTCGGGCTCGCCTTCCTCATCATGGCCTCGGACACAGAGGCCAAGTCTCCTCGGCCAGGCTGGGCTGTAGATGTACGACGCGGTGTTCACGTGCTCCGCGACGTCCTGGACAACATTCCCACGAGCTTGTACGGGCTGGCGTTGGCGGTTCCGCTGGGAGGGGCCGAGCGGACGAAGATAAAACTGAGAAGCGCGGCGTCCCCGGCGCGCTCTTGCCGTGCACGACAGGGAGTCCGGCAGCATGGCCACCATCACGCTCGGCCTCACCAGCGGCATGGCATGGTCAGATGCCAGCATTATCCACCGCCTCCTCCTCCTAGCGCGGACGCGTTGGACTGGACGCCGCCGTTGCCCCACTCCCCGAGTTCTCCGCCCCCTGGAAGGCTGGAACTGTTGCCTGTCGAATCTACGCCAGCCTGCAACAGCAAGGTTTACCCGCCTCTCTTTTGTTTTTTTGTGTATTTGCTGTTCGTTCCTAGCCGTGGATGTATGGTATAAGTTTTTATTTCTTGACGGAGCTACCACATATTTATAGAATCATCTTTATGTGATTTAAGGAGTAGTATGATTAGGGAGAACTTCTAATTAGATTAGAATCGGAAACTGCATGCTGTTGTTTTACAATTCCAAGTGTTTACCATTGGCAATATTGTGCATGTATTACTGTGAAAAATGTTTGCCATCGGCAAAGTTGTGTATGCATATTTCTAGCAGTGATCGTCTTTTGTTTGAATAAGTCAATTGTTGATCATATCCTTCCCTCTGTGCTAGGAGGCATGGTTTAATTTTATCCCACTTATCAGTATAAGTAAGTTTAACTTCTGTACTACTGGACTCTTTGGCTGGTCCTCTCTAGCCCTACCCGATTCAACCGCGTATTCGACAATGGATCAATGATATTTGCGTGTCATTCCTCTGCACTTCTTCTTGCCCTGCTTGCCTGCTGCTGCTGCTGCTGCCGATGTTTCTGCTCTTCCTCTCGATTCAGCGCTGACGAAGATCCCCACTACAGCCTGGGGCATGCCCGAATTCAGCGTCGCCAGCCAGTCCAAGTTTCTGACGACTGCTATTGCAAGGTTGCCGTCCTCAGCTCTGAAAACTGCTTCCAGAAATTCGCCGCCGCCGAGGTCGTTGTCCTCCCATGCCCTCATATAACGGTGATTCTCTCTTCAACATGAAGCATTATCTTGTATGTATGTATGTATGATTAGTTTCTATTATGCATAACAGATGCATGATGAATTTTAACTAGAGAGCGAGCAGCTTCACAACCAAAGGACGAAGGGCGTCAAGTCATCAACACGCTGAAATCCGATAATCATGTGTTGGATCACTGAAGGTAACTTGTTCATATTCATTGAATTTTTACATCCGTTAAGGAGCTGGACTGACCAGTAATGTCACTGAACTACGGGAAATATCTATGACAAGGAACATATAGTACAAATTTGCTAGAACAGTGGCAATCTAATGGAAGTGTTGTAATCTATCCTCCACCTTACCGAAATCAAGTCATTGCAAAGCAAGTCTAATATAGAATACACAATGTTTCAGGCAATGACTTGACGGACTACCAAGCTCCAGGACCACCAGCAAGAATTCAGCGGCTTGTTTTTGTGCTATTTAGAGGAAGCAAGTCAGACAGTTTATGCACCAGAATGGTGACGAAAATTTAACATCTGAGACTCTACTGGATCAGAATATAGTGGTGTCTAGATTATACAGGTTTACTGTCTTAGACTATAACAAGGTTAAGGATTCATATTCTCTACTACTATTAAACAAGCAAACATTGTCTTTCCTACACACACCCCGTCTAACATATACACAATAACATGAAGCAATTGAAGCCGCACGATCAGGCCACTAATTGAGATCTAACCGTTAAGATAACAACTAACCCACATTTGGTGTACGCTTAGCGAATTGAGTGCGCAGACGAAAACTCTGCCATCGGACTGTAGGGAAAGAAAGCGGCACAATAAGCGGACGACGTTCCGCCAACTTTAATTGCTCCACGTACCCATGAACAAATATGTACAGTACTCCGTCTTAATGGCTAATTAATAGCCCCGCTAATTTCTCTCCCCCTTAATTGCGTTGCACTTTTCATGTCCGCTCTCCGCGGCTTCTCCTATGAGTCCTCTCTACCCTCGCGCCATGCCTGAGCCTGACGCTCTGCTGTCCTCACGTCCTAGCCACCTCTCGGCCGCACTCCAATCGGCACCTCCGTCGCGTAGGGGCTTGAGGCTGAGGGCATACAGCAGTGATGGATTGGGGCGCAGGGCGGCCGGCAACTTGAGGGCCTGTTTCCAATTTAGATGTGGTGAGGTTGATTTCTGAACGAGATGAAGGATTTATTCTTGTACGTGCTTGTAATGATGTTCTGCTACTAGATGGAACTAGGTGCCTTTTTACCCTTGTCGTGCACGATCTCAAGAAGTGATTTTATTCTGCAGTTTCACTCTTCCTTCCACTTCCTTCCATAATTTTGCGGGATTAGTATATGGCTTTCTGGCACCAATAATAGCCACACGTTTGATGTAGTTGGAGAAGGCACAGAAAAAACATTCGGTCATTGCTTTCTGGCATCATTGATTATACATGATATTCCTTTGTGTTTATGCCATTATGCTTTGCCCGAACATATTTTATATGTCACTGTACATTTTTCAGGATACGAAGACTTGCTTTTGCACTCCTATTTTTCAATCATGCAAGACCTTCGTCTTCAGGCAACTTCTGATGGAAAGCCAAGTGAGATAAGGTATGCTTCTTGTTTCTGCCAAGTAGTTTTTCATTACATATATGCACAGTAGCACCTTTTGTTCTTGACCTGAGCTGAGAGTAACGGGCCATACATGCAATGCTTTATATTCAGGCAACTATTTTTCATATTTATTTAGATTGTAAGTCAGTGTTCTAATTCCATGTGCATGCAGAATTTGTTGAAAGTACTATCAAACACTTCCAAAGAGGTTAAGTTTTGAATTCTTACAGATTCTCGACTAAATTTACTGATTTACCTAGGAGTTAGCATGAAGGGAGTTGTGGATCCTTTTATCCGTTAAGTGAAATTAAACGAAATCCAGTGTGTTGCTAGCGGAGTAATTAATAAAATGGATGGATGATATTATTTGTAGCTTACACAGACTTAAGAGTACTGTGCACATGAAAGCTTTCATGTTAGTTATAGAGGCATATAGCAGTATATTTTCCTAACGAATTGAGACTGGTCTCAACTTTGAAGCTGGGCTTGTGAGCGGCATAATAACTCGAGCCAAATCAGACCCATCATCCATATGAATTGTATCAACAAATTTTGCGCCTGGCTTGTCATGTACCGATAGCATTTCTAGGTGCACAAACGAGTGAAGCTATTCAATTTCTGAAGCTTACATTGTGCATTTAATATCTTAGTAGTTTGTATCCACTTAAGATGTCTGAATGACCATTTCTCTAACTTTACATCTAACTGACACTACATGCATCCAAATATACCCTCATGGGACTCACTTCATAATTCCATGATTATAACGGGCAACAAATTATGATGTTCGAGGTATCTCCAATCTTGTTGAGTGCACTTCAATAAGCAAGGATCTGCACATGGTAAGTATAATTATGATGTTCGAGCTATCTCCAATCTTGTATAGTGATTTCATCGGAAAACCTGGCATCTTAAACAGGTTTGCCTAGGATTCAAGAATTTTATGGGTCGGCCACTGCTTTGCGCTCACATTGTCGCAAAAAAGTATCCAGGAATTATTAACTTATAATTATGATGTCCTAGCTATCTCGAATGTTCAAGATGAACATAAATCTGAAGATATTATAATCTCAATTTATTGTATCTTCTTGGATTTCCCTCTCCAGGAATTCTGTTTTTTTATTCCAGTATATTACTTTAATTTATCTCTTTAATTGATGATCTTTATTTTATTTGAAATCACGTAAGTATTATTTGGATTTGATACATAAGTTTGCAAATTTTCAACAAGATATAGTTTCATGGTTGTAATCAAATTATAATCATTGTAATTATACGTATGATAAGCATTTATTGCTATCAAATTGGTGATAAGATTATTTGTCCAATCAAAATATTTTATAAATTTTAGGGAGACGTGCATTGCACGTGCAAAGCTACTAGTGAAGAGTAATCAGACGAACTTGGATGTCTAAATCGTATCTCGAACGAAAGCAGCCACCAGTACACTGCTTCAAAAAATGGTTCAGCATGCAAGATACTACTACCAGCTGGCTATCTGCTACAACTCTTAATAACATGGCCACTATAGAAGTTCGTGATTCAGCAGATCAAATTGCTACTGAAACAGCAAGTCAAAATCTATAAATTGGGGAGTCACCTTGCTGGACATATTTGCGGGATTAAGAGAGGGGGAAATAGTGATAGCTAGGTTGTTCATCATCTCATGTTCTAGCAACATGGAATCCTGAACTACAAACTCTAACTAAAGATAAGGGAAAAGAAAAGAGAGCTGCGCATATAAGCTAACGAACAGTGATTGGCTCACTGGTTCAGTGGCCACATAACTAACAATCAGAGGGAGTCCCTGTCCAAGGTGATGGGCTCACTGCAGTCGTTAGGCCACGCGATGATGCCCAGCTGCTTAAGGACGTCCTCCTTGCTGAACATGCCGAAGGAGCGCAGCTGCACCGCCTCCTTGCTCGTCCAGGCGCCGCCGTTCTGCTCCGCGATGAGCACCGCGCAGGACATGACCTTCCATATGTCGGCGGGCTCGTGGCCCTGCTCCAGGATACTCCAAAAGACCTCCAAGCCGTTGTCCATCGTCCTCGCCGTGGACCGCGCGAGCTCGGCCATCTCGTCCACGATCGGATCCCTGCCGGCGCGGAGGTCCTTGAGGTGCAGCTGGCCGCTGATGACGCTGGAGTAGTTGGCTTCTTCGTCGTCGGCGCAGCTCTTTCGCGCCGGGGAGTGAGGCCGGCGTGGACGTCGTCGGCGGAGGCGTGCCAGGCTCCCTCGTGGTTGGCGAACCGGGGGATGCGTAGGTTGTCTCCCCGGACGGCGAGGGTGGCCTTGCCGGAGCCGGGCACTTCTAGGTGGAGGTGGCCAATGCGTGGCGGTGCGCCGTCGCTGGTGCTGGAATGAATGAAAAACGGAGAGCTAATGAGGAGATCAATTAACAATGGTGTTCAAAATTATAAGAAAAGATGAGCGCTAGGGCTAGCTTACCCGGCCGGATCAGAAGGATCCAAGCTAGACACCACCACCATCGGGAGGCTGGCCAGTAGGACTAGGAGCACCACCACCATTATCGAAAGCTTTGGAACAGACATTGTTGATTGTCTAAGAGTTTGTGTTGGTAGACGACGTGCCCTCTTGCTTCTTATATAAGTCCAGTAAACAATGTAGCTAGTTCATGCCAACTGTATGAAACAACTCTCGGTACTAACGATGAACGAGTGTGGGCACTACTAGTACTAGGTTGCTCACGAGAGAAGTTCTAGTGCTACGGACCCGCCTTTGAAGTTCATGCCAATGGCATGTTACATTTCACGCTTTTTTCTCCTGCAAGCCGATAGGTCATGTGACAAACTTTTGACTGGGAAGAGAGAAAGAGGATAGGTCCTCAGATTTTCACGTGAAGCGCTGGGGAGCGAGAAAAGACCGAGTGCGGCGTTTTGGGTTCGGCATTCGGCTAAAGGCATCTCCAAAGCTCGTCCATATCCAGATAAATGGGGCGGACACCATGTACCATGGTACCCAAGTGTGTCCCCCGTGTGTCCGTGGACATATCCGGATTGTCCACTTCTATCAATACACCATGTTTTATTGTTTTGGCATGATAAAAATTCGTAATAAGTATTTTAGCACGCAATTCATGAATATTACATTACACAACTTAGAAAAAGTCATAGTCTTAACAAAAAAAAATTAATCATGTTGAGTCCACCAAAGTAGCCAAATAAGCGCAAAATTGCACATACTCTGTTCCAAATCCTGGAATATTTCAGACAAAAGTGGCCATCATTTATTAGGCCACACAAGTATGAATCGCAATTATAAAATCAAGAGAAAGCAAGCATTTTCTCGTTACCCAAAACATAATTAAATGCGAGCATGCAATTTGATTGGGTATGAGTGCGACCAAATATTTTTGCATGGTTGAAATTTAAGGTTGAGCTATTACCGAGGGGATATACTACTCATGAATAAGTAGTGGAAATTGTTTTGTACAGCAGAATGTAGATTAAATTGGAAACACATATTTGTCCCATGATGTAGCGGATGGGATAGTCCGTAAAACACACAATATACAACATAAAATGATCAATAGTCAATGAAAAGAAAAAAATTATGGTTGGCGCGACAAAACATGGAATGAACTTGTTCGTCCGAAGCCTTTGACTTTTACTCCATCATGAGTGTGTCGGCCAACATGACCCGGTACTTCTCGCTTAACCTCGTGAGACCTAGTTTCTCCACCTCCGCTACCGCTCTCATCTTGTCGTTTGTGACTTTTTCTCCGCAGTCATAAAAAAATCTTATCATTGGTAACCTTCTTCTTCACAATATCCATATTTTCTTCTCAATAGCCATGTGTTATCTCCACACCTTTTGGCTTGGAAGGGAGGTGGCTAGTGTCGAGAAATATAACAAGTGGAAAGGATCCAACGAGGTCGGTGCGTGTTGCTTGACGAGCTGGGGAAAGGAGATGGGGGGTTGTGGCGCTCTTGTGGACTCAGCGGTGCAGTTGGGATCGTCTGAGAAGATCGAGAGTTAGAGAAACATATATATGGAGATGTGCCTAATGTTACGTAATTCCAATGGGAATCATAAGAGTATATACTCCCGCTGCCCAAAAAATGCATTTCAAAATATCAAAAAAAGATCAAGAAAAATTCGGTGTACATCCGGCATTCTATATTGGCACATAAAGTATTGTGAAAAATCTTTTTTGTGACTTGTGCAAAAAGACAAAAAAATATCTCTTGAGAAGTGATTTTGGAGCATCAAAATTTTCTGTTTTACGATTGCCACAAAAATGTCTTTTTTCGCGAAACTTTATGTCGAGCATGTATGAATGTACGTCGAAATTTTTACGTAATTTTTTTAAAATTTTGAAATGTTTTATAATACATTTTCTATAACTGTTCTGCTCTTAATTATGAGTCAAAACAGCGCCTCTTTGTCATGTTGTTTGGTTGTACTGAATGTTGCCGATGTTTGCTTGTACTGATACGCGCTGCCAGTGCTTGGTCAAAATTGATGAATTTCGCAGAGATGAGAGATGTAGAACAGTATGTTTCTCTATATACTGAACGCAGGATTCGGGGTCATGAATTGGGGTTACACACTAGATAAGCCCAAACCGTATCCACGGGAAACGAGCAAACATCCAGAAATTATGGAGGGAGGATTTGTGATTACTACACTGCCCACAAGAAATTCCATTGATCAGAGCGTAATCAAAATATAATAGCCGTTGTTGAAGATGGAAAGATATAGAGGATGGAATCTTCTGAGAGGATGATCTACATGGGGAAATAGGCTACCAGATTTAGACCATCTAGCATCTGCTGGAGACACACACATAATCACATGGAATTCCTCCTACCCAAAGTGATGGGTTCACTGCAGTCGTGTGGCCACATGATCACATCGATCTCTTTCAGAACGTCCTCCTTGCTGAACATGCCGATCGACCGCAGGTGCACCGCCTCCTCGCTCACCCAGGCACCGTCGTTCTGCGCCGCGATGAGCAGCGCGCAGGACATGATCCTCCAGTTGGAGGTGGCGATGAGCTTCACCTGGCGGTCGTCCAGGGTTGTCCCTCCATTCTTCCACGCCTCCTTCAGGCTCTGGCGGATGGACTTGAAGCGCAGGGGCTCGCTGATCCCGACTCTGAGCGTCGCCAGCGCCCGCCTCGCGCCCATGCCGTTGTCCGAGTCCCACGTCCCGTTCGTCGCCCTGAACCGCGCGAGCTCGGCGATGGCGTCAAGGGCGGCCTCTTGGCCGAAGCGGAGGTCCTTGAGGTGCTCGTGGCCGCCGAGGAGGCTAGTGTAGTCGTCGTCGAAGCTCAGCCTCGCCGCTGGGGTCAGGCCGTGGAGGTCGTCGCTGCGGCACGCGTGCCAGGTTCCATCCTGGTTGGCGAACCGGGGGATTCGCAAGTTGTCTCGTCGCAATCCCAGGGTGATCGTGTCGGAGCCGCGCCCATCCAAGCGGTTGTGGATCCAGCTTGGTGGCGGGCCATCGCTGGTTTCCTTGGGGAGGAGGGGGTGCGAGTACAGTTGGAGTTGATTCTTGTCTGCATCGAAGTGGAGTACGTCGCTGGAACTGCAAGGAATGAAAAACAGAGAGAGAGCTTATCAGATCAATTAACAATGCTGTTCAAAAGAATACGAAAGATGGGCGCTAGCTAACTCGGCCGGAGCAGAAGGATCCACGCTAGACACCACCACCATAGGGAGGCTGGCCAGTAGGAGCAGCACCACCATTGTCGAGAGCTTTGGAACAAACATTGTTGATTGTTTGAGTTTGTGTTGCTAGACGACTACCCTAGCTTCTTATACTCCTAAGTCAAGTAGGTACTAGGTAGTTCATGCCAACTGTATGCAAGAATTCGGTACTAACGATGATGAATGGAAGTGGGCACTGCTGTACTAGGCTGCTCACGAGAGAAATTCTAGTGCTACGGACCCGCGTTGAAATTCATGCCAATGGTATGCTACATTTCACGCTTTTGTTATTTTGACTCACTTGTTCTTTTTTCCTCTAACTAGCATGGTGGCCCTCGCAAATGCGAGGGCATCATCTGTACTTGGTTGAAAGTGTTTAAGAAATAAAAATATGGTCTCTTTGATATCACATTATTTTCAATTATGTCATATAAAAAAAAAGTTCAACAACTACCGCAAATGTTTCGGTAAGCAAGATATCACGTATGCGTGTAATATCTTCGACAGTCTGAAGTTTGTGATCAAATGATTATCATGCCATATGTTGAAACACCTTTGTAAGTGATACTCGATATTGTAAATCGAACTATAGTTTCGACATGATGCATGTTAGATTAGTGCGCTAGGTTAGTTATGTTTGATAAAAAGACGTTGAATTAAGATAAAACGTTTGTCCTCCTTAATAGGTAAGTCACATCAAATACTGAGATTTATGAATTATCTTATTTTGATGTTTCTTCCTCTCATTTACTCATCCATGTCACACTGTGAAACACTTTACAAACATGAAGATGGTGAAACTTTGGCTATTATTTTTTATATGAATATGCTACTCAGGATAAACTATATTTTTCGAGGCATATTCGTTAACATGTTTATATATCAGTAGCCAAAGTTAGAGAAGTATGAATCTAATTCTCCATCCTAATCACTTATTCTTATCTTCATTCAATGGTTCTACACACCTGGATACATGTATTTTTCGTGTAATGCAAAATAACTGTGTGGCTTAGATAGCATAGTTCAGGATCTTCAATGTTGTTGTGCAATTAAAATGACATGTGGTTTCAGATTAATTTTATTACCCGAGAGAAAGTTATATACAATATTCCAAACATGTCTACTATACAAACCAAGCAATATCCCCGAAAACAATTCATAATAATTCCTCGAATTAAAAATAGGATTGGCCCACCATACTTGAATACTGAATATGAAACATATCAAGCGGAAATATGTGATGAGTTAACCCTGCGAGAATCATTAAGTCAAAATATTTAATAATGTGAGGGACATTCCCGTCGATAGTGTGTCGACTAATCATCTTCATCATTTTTAAAGGTTTGACGCTTTGTGTCTCATTGAATCAGAATATCCGTTAGTGGATGGACATTCACATCTTCGTGAGAAGTTGTTACTCAGCCATGTGTTTATCATTAAGTCTGTAATTTCTTTAGTTTTAGGGGCGCTCCCGTTGATAGTGCGAGTAAGGTTGTGATTTCATTAATATTAAAATTCCACAACTCTGAAAGACGTTTTGTGAGAGCATTGGTCTGATGGCGATCGAATAAAATTGTCATTTATGTGTACAAATAGTAATAGAATAAACCTATATAGTGCGACTAATGTCATGACTTTATTAATTTTAAAATTTCATGAATCCACTTATGAAGACGTTTTTGAGTAATTTGGTTAAGTAAGATGGTAGTCGAATATTTTTACATTTATGTATACTCAATCATAGAAACAACGTACTTCATCCGTTCACAACAAACCTATGTTTTAATTTCGACAAAATCAAAGTCTATAAAGTTTGACCAAATATATCTGAAAAAATATCAACATCTAATATAAATCCTTATTGTTAGAATAATCGTAGATAGTGCGAGTAATGTTGTTTTTCACTAATATTAAAATTCCATGACTCCAAAAGGCGTTTTGTGAGCATGTTGGTCTGGTGGCGGTCGAATACTATTGTCATTTACGTGTAGTAAATAATAATGTATGTTGTGCAACGTATGTCGTGACTTCATTAATTTAAAATTTCATGACTCTAAAACTTCTGCAGATGTTTTTGAGTACTTTGGTTAAGTATGATTGTACTCTAATAAAATTATAATTTATCAATCATAAAACAACATATTCCCTCCGTTGACAACAACGTTGTGCTCTGAATTTAGTCAAAGTCAAACTTTATAAATTTTGATCAAATATATAGGAAAAAAATACTTTGGTTAAATTTTACAAAAGTTGACTTTGACTAAACACAAAATCAGGGTAAATAAAGCAGATGAATTTCTTACCTATCAGTCTAAAGTTGACTTTGACTAAACACAAAATCAGGGTAAATAAAGCAGATGAATTTCTTACCTATCAGTCTAGCTTTTTTCTAAACTATCAATATCCTATCAACTCTCCTACCCACGTTTAGGAAAGTTTTTCTTTTTACGGTTCTAGTACCAATTAATTTAGCTTTTTCTTTAAAAAAAATCACAACTCCTAGCTATCACGTTCCAGGAAATGGAGGTAGTCCCGTACGTGTTTTTTTTTTTTTTTTTTTGCATCTATCGTTCCAGGCCAAGGCAGCTAGTCTCGGTTGGGTTTTTAAACGGACAATGAGTTATCGTGTCAATGTCAAACATGTTACGTGTTACGTTAATATTTCATTAAATCCTAACCACATGTTTTAGATCTAACTATCAACATTAATTTAGATGATGTGGCTTAACGTGGTGGCTTTATTAGACATCCTTATTTTGCTTTTAGTATATAATAGATAAGATGATAATGCCGGATGGCTACGTGGGTCATGTCAAACTTTTGACTAGGAAGAGTGAAAGAGGACGTCACGTGAAACACTATGGAGAGAGAAAAGACCGATCGAGTGCGGTGTTTTAGGGTCGGCATTAATTCGGCTAAAGGCATCTCCAAAGGTCGTCCACGTCCTAAGGCCCCGTTTGGAACACAGATAGGAAAAGTAAAGAATAGGAAAAACATAGGAATTGAGATGACATGTCTCACAAATCCTATGGAATCCGAAAACATAGGAATTGAAAAGGGTGGCCGTTTGGATCGTAGGATAGGGAAAACAAAGGAAACATTTTTGAATTTCTAGTCATTAGTATCTTGATGAGGTTGTACTCCTCTGATCAAATTCCGAATCAAGGAATCATGCTGCTTAAGCGTGCTATGTCAAAGGTAATTTTTTTGAAAATCTAGACAGCCTCTTGAGAATTCTTATATATTAAAGAGGACTAAGAAAGATAATTGTGCTAATCCTAAGCAAGAATATCACAACAGATTACTGAATCAAACATGGCGTTCTTTGCCTAAAAAACATTGTGTATTAATTAATCTTACACAAGAAAATTGTGCAACTGAACCACCATACTTACAAATAGAAGTCAAATATGATTTTTTTGACCTTAGTCAAATCTGATTATTAGCCATGCATAAACATAACACGCGGTCATGTAGTTTGCGTTGAAACCGGAAACAACGGTGTCTGACCGTCCCAGACCTTGTGCGCCTGGAGGCTGCCTGTCTCTTCTCTCTTCCTGCTTTTGTGCTGCGCTCAATCTGCCGCGCGCAACGAGAGAAAAAAAATGCGTCTGAAAGCGTCGAAGCAGCGTGTTCCCGCTAGGAATTTTTCCATTGAGTCAGACTGGATGTTTATTTTCCTGTGAAACGTGAAGGATAGGGAGCCAATCCTATGAAATGATGTTTCCTATTCCTACGTTCCAAACAGCCCAAAGGAAATTTTCCCTATGAAATTCCTATCCTTTGGAATTCCTATGAAAATCCCGTGATCCAAACGACCCCTAAATGAGGCGGTACCATTTACGATGGCACCCAAGCGTGTCCCCCTCCATGGACATGTCCGGATTGTCCACTTCTATCAATACACCATGTTTTATTGTTTTGCCATGTTAATTCTCATAATTAATAAGTATTTTAGCGCGTAATTCGTGAATCTTACATCACACAAATTAGCAAAACTCATAGTCTTAACAAAAAATAAATATCATGTTGAATCCATCAAAGTAGCCAAGCAAACACAAAATTGCACATACTCCTCCGTTCAAAATTAATCAACATCCTAGAAAATTTCAGACAAAATAGGCCAACATTTGTTACGCCACACAAGTACGAATCACAATTATAAAATCACGGGAAATAAACATTTTCTCGTTATCCAAAACTTAATTAAATGTCAGCATGCAATTTGATTGCGTATGAGTGCGGCAAATATTTTTGCATGGTGGAAATTTAATGTTGAGCTATTACCGAGGGGATATAATAGTGGAAACTGGGGTTTTACAGCAGAATGTAGATTAAATTGGAAACAAATTTTTGTCCCATGATGATGATTAAACTGGAACGGAGGGAGTAGTCCGTAAAACACAAAGTATAACACATAAAATGATCAAATGTCAGTGAAAAGGAAAAAATGGTCGGTGCGACGAAACTTGTTGGCATGAACTTGTTTCTCCCAAGCCTCCGACTCAAATATATGAGGAGTGTGTCAGCCAACATGACACGGTACTTTCACTTAACCTCGCGAGATCTAGTTTCTCCACCTCCGTTGCCGCTCTCATCTTTTCGGTAGCTACCTTTTTCACCGCAATCATAAAAAAAATCTTCTCACTCCTTCTCAATATCAATCTTGTTCTTCTCGATGGCCATGTTGTTATCTCCACCTTCTCGGCTTCGAAGGGAGGTGGCTAGTGTGAAGAAATATAACGGGTAGGACTCCAACAAGGCCAGCGCGGGTTGCTTGACGAGCTGGGGAAGGGAGATGGGGGTTGTGGCACCCTTGTGAAGTCCGCGGTGCAGTGGGGATCGACTAAGAAGACCTGAGTTAGAGAAACAGAGATATGGAGAGTTATGTAATGTTACGGCATACAATTTGACTCATAACAGTATATACTCCCACTGCCTAAAAAGCAATTCAAAATATTAGAAAATGGGAAAAATATCGGGTGTATATCCGCGGCATTCTATATTCGCACACAAAGATTTCTCAAAAATTATTTTCTGTGACTTACATAAAAACGAAAAAATGTCTCGTGAAAAATCATTTTGGAGCATCGAAATTCATCTTTTTTACACTGGCTCAAAAATGTATTTTTTTCACGAAATTTTCGGTGCGAGCATAAAATATCCGAATGTACATTAGATTTTTGCGTAATTTTTTGAAATTTTGAAATGTTTTTAATACATTTTCTATAGCTAATCTGCTCTTATGACACAAAACAGCGCCTCTTTGTCCTCATGTTTGGTTATACTGAATGTTGCTGTTGTTTGCTTCTACTGATACGCGCTGCCAGTGCTTGGTTTGGTACTAAAAATTGATGGATTTCACACAGATGTAGAACCGCAGGTTTCTCTATATATTGAACGCAGGATTCGGTGACATGAATGGGGGTGACACACTAGATAATAGTCCAATCGGGATCCAAGATGTGATGCCAACTCAAGACGACTCCACGTTTACTAAACCAAGATCGACAAAGGAAACAAAATAAGGTCCATTTTGAACATAATGTGTTGGTTCAGGCGTGGCTTCCATGTTTTTGGGAGAACTTCGGCATTGTGACAGGAAACGAGCAACCATCCAAAAATCACGGAGGGAGGATTTGTGATTACTACGCTGCCTACAAGAAATTCCATTGATCAGAGCGTAATCAAAATGCAATAGCCGTTGCTGAAGATGTAAAGATATAGAGGATGGAATCTTCTTTTAGGATGGAGACCATCTGCTCGACATGCCTTAATTTAGGACACATACATAACATACGGGGAAGTTGTGTACCCGAGTGCCTGCTTAGAGAATCACATGGAACCCCTCCTACCCAAAGTGATGGGCTCACTGCAGTCCTTTGGCCACATGATCACATCGATCTCTTTCAGAACATCCTCCTTGCTGAACATGCCGATCGACCTCAGTTGCACCGCCTCCACGCTCACCCAGGCACCGCCGTTCTGCGCCGCGATGAGCAGCGCGCAGGACATGGTCCTCCAGTTGGGGACGAGCTTCACCTGGCGGTAGTCCAGGTCGTCCCGCCCTTCTTATACGCCGCAACCACACTCTGGCGGATCGACTTGAAGTGCAGGGTCTCTCTGATCGCGACTTTCAGCGTCGCCAGCGCCCGCCTCGCACCCACGTCGTCGGCATCGGCGGCGTCCGAGTCCCACGTCCGGTTCGTCGCCCTGAACTGCGCGAGCACGGCGATGGCGTCACCAACGGCCTCTTCGCCGACACGGAGGTCCTTGAGGTGCTCGTGGCCGCCGAGGAGGCTGGTGTAGTCGTCGTCGAAGCTCAGCCTCGCCGCGGGGGTCAGGCCGTGGAGGTCGTCACTACGGCATGCGTGCCAGGTTCCGTCCTGGTTAGTGAAGCGGGGGATGCGCATGTTGTCTCCTCGTGATCCGAGGGTGATCACGTCGGAGCCACGCCCTCTCAGGCGGTGGTTGATCCAGCGTCGCGGCGGGCCATCGCTGATTTCTTCGGGGAGGAGGATGTGCGAGTACAGTCGATTATTGACGGCGTCGAAGGGTGCCTCGGTGTCAACAGCAACGCTAGTGGGAAGGAAGAAATTCAGAGACAGCTAATGAGAGCGTAAACGTTGATGAAAAGAACGTGGCAGTAAATTGTTGTGTTCAATACGAAACGAAAAACGATAGACACGCTTACTCGTCCGGATTGAGAGGATCCCCCCTACACAGCACCAGGTTGGCCAGTAGGAGCACCACCACCATTATCGAAAGCTTTGGAACTGACATTGTTGATTGCTAAAATAGTCTGTTGCTAGACGAGTACGCTAGCTGCTTATAAGTGGAGGGAGCAATTGTGTGGTTAGAGTGTAGGAAGTTCATGCCGACTGTATGCTAGAATTCAGCAATGACAGATCCAATCCAAGTGGCACTGTACTAGTGTAGGTCGCCTAAGACCCAAATGCTTGGAGCTGAATTATAGTTCATGCCAATGGTATGTTAGTACATTTCATGCTCTTCTATGTTTGTTCACCTGAATTTTGGTTCTTCTTTTCAGCCATTCTAATTTGTCAGTCCGTTGGAAAGTTGGATGCTATCTAAGATCTATGCCTTTGGTGTCCGGAAAGATAGGGTAGTGCTATAGAATAGGTTATTCCCACTCTAAAGGTAAAAATAGAATAACTGAACGACAGGAAAAAAACCGTAGCTGCAGAATAACGTAAGGATCTCAAAATGAATTTAAGGATATATAGTTAAATAATTGTGAAGCAACTGCAGTAGGTCGAATGTCATAGACACAACTGGTGAGTGATACTCAAAATTATGGTAAGGATATTAAAAACTCGTGAAGCAACTGCAGTGGGTCGAATGACCAGGTTGACAGCAACAATTAGTTAAAAGTCGTAAATATCAGCAACAGGCATATATATGTGGACACTTTCTGCGCGCGTGTACTCTTCCTACCATACACTCGGCACTTTTTGATGTACAGTTCGATTCCTAGCAACAACAGTATGGTAGGAAGATCTGTACAGGAGACTTGGTGCTTTATATCTCAGACCAAGATGGTCGACAACATGTCATAGGTCCCTTCTTGGGTTTATCTCTTTTTTTGACATGCTTCTTGGGTTTATTTCGGTACCGCATATCATGTACTACTTGTACTACTGAAACGTCTCTGTAACTGCACCACCACAAAGCCTGTTCAGTCCATGCAAAATCTCCCTTAAGGATAGTTTGGTTACCTGTGCGCTACAAGCGGAGCTGTCACAAGTAGTGATACCCAAATTTCAGTGTGATATATTCATTATGATGTACAAATTTCGAGAACCACTGGTGAGTGAGTCGACCAATGAAATTCCAGCAGTAAAACTACTACTTCCGTTTCATAATTCTATGACAAAAATTCAAACTAAACTATGACAAAAATTATAGAACGGATATAGTAATAATTACAAAACTGTATGCTAAAGAAAAGCAATGACTGGAATTGTCGTGATCTCAGAGGAATACAAGTATGTACTCACTTCGATACATGATCGATACGGCTATTGGGCAAAAACTCACTTGGATACATCATACATGACCCATACGGCTAGGGGTCGATTATGGCAAGAGCACAACCCGAAAGACGGCACGACACTCTACTTCTCGTCACGGTTCGATTGGAGAGGGCCGAGGACGCAGCTGGAACTGGCGAAAGCAAAGAAGAAGCAATCAGTTAGGAGTTGGGACACTATGATCATTTCCCAACACAAAGATAGTGATGCCAAGTTCAGGTAGATATGATGTGACTCAAAGAAAGTGAAGGTGATAAAAGATCCATTTCAACACGGAGAAGTACATTAGGACACAAACTCCACACATATAGTGTCCCAACAAACTGAAAACGGAAAAAGCTACGACATACCCAGCAGACCATGCGTTCGTTCATCCACGGCTGGCCGCCGGACTGACGTAGACATAGACGTCCAGCTCGAGGACGGCGTTCCTGCCGGTCCAGCTCGCGGTCTTCCAGAGCACGTACCCGGTCGCCATCCTGAAAACCCCAGTGCCGCCGACCACCGTCAGCTCCCTCTCCGGCATCGCGATGTTGTTGCGGCCCATCACGGTGAGCGAGCTCCCGTTATAAAGCCCGACGGCGAGCACCACGTTCATGCTGAGGAGCATCGCGGGGTCACCCTGCGACGCTGTTACGTAGAACCCCTGGGCACGCCCGACGACCTTCGAGTCAAGCGTAGGGCCCTCGGTGAGGCGGTCGTCCATGACTATCGTGTCACCGAAGCGGGCGCCGCCGCCGGAGCCTTTCAGAGCCTCGCCGGTCCCGTTGACGATGAGAACGGTGGTGGGTTTGGGGCCAGTGTAGGCGTCGTGCATGTAGAAGTGGAGATGTTTGGGGCTGTCGTGCGAGCCGACGCCGTCGACGGCGGAGGCAAAAAGGACGGCGGCCATGCCCGTCAGTAGCATAGCAAGAGATGCTGAGGTCAGGTGGGAAGCCATGTTACTTGAACATGAGAAGAGACCGGTGTGTTGATGTTCTTAAATAGCGTTGGGCATGAGCACGTTTTTTACTTGTTAGAGGGTAATGAAGAGGATCTTTGAGTGGAAGCATGAGAAAATGGTCGACTGATAAAGGCGATGGTGAAGAGCTAGAAAACGACTAGGAAAATGCGCCACTGAGGGCAAGGGGGATTGGCCGGACACAACACCACCAGCGGCGGCTAGGATTTGGACTTTGGCGCCGCCCTGTGTCGTCGCCCTCGCGAGAGCGACGAGGGAGCCCAAGGCTCTGTTTACCTTTGGGAAGCGCATTATAGTACATTATGCTTTTAGAGCGAATCTTATTAAAAATGGGAACATATGGATTGATTCGGATCAAAATTGTTACCTCATGCTCATTATCTATTTTTGCCCTTGTTAGTAATAATATGAGCGACCCAAGTAATCTATGCAGCTTCAACTTCTCTTGGTCAACAAAATTTCAGAAAAAGAATAGCTTATTCCTCTCTATCTCACGTGTGTTCCATAATTATAGAAATTGGTTCCATAACCAACATTGGACTCAATGGGGCAGTTTTACAAATATTATCCCATGGATTTATTGGTGCTACACTTTTTTCCTTGACAGGAACTACTTCTGCTAGAATGCGTCTTGTTTATCTCGAAAAACTGAGGGGAATATCTATCCCAATGCAAAACAAAATTACGAGGAATGAGTGGGGCCCATCACGGTCAGGGCGCTCATGTAATACGGCCGACGGCGACTACCACGTTCATGCTGAGGAGCATCACGGGGTCGCCCTGGGACGTTGTCACCTAGAACCCCTTGGCACACCCGACGACTCTCAATGGCTTCTCTTGCTTTACCACGAATGAGTGGTTTTGTCGCGGCTTTAGTAGTCTTTTTTTTTGCCAAATTACTAGTTCAAAGTTTATGTTAATGCCAATTGCCAAGAATGATAATTACTTTTGTAATCCTGTTCCTGGCCACCGCCAGAGAGAGCCGTCGGGCAAGCCGATGCGGCTCCTTGTGGTCTACCCTATATTGCTGGAATATCTCCATGTCTACACCCATTTGGTATATTCCCAACAGTTCCCCGTCTCTTTGGAGCTTACTCTCAGTGGAGCAGCTGGTGTTGTTGTGTCGGGCCAATCCCCCTTGCCTCCCCCATCAGGTTTTCGTCGGTTGGTCGAGGAAAAGGTCCTTGCTTTCTGCTTCCATGGTGTTTCTCCAGTGCTCTGGTTGCATCACGGTGAGTGCTCCCCCATCTGAATGTTGATTCTTCCTCCACTCGGTCTTATCTTCGTCTCCAGAGTCTTGGTTCTTTCGTCTCGCATCCTCATGCTGATGGACGAGAGGGTACCGTTGGTTTGTATGGAGAAGCTTCCTAGAGTGGTTGATCTGTGGAAAGGCCGACTACTTGGGGGAAAGCCTTGCCCGATATGTCCGGTGCCAATGACGATGACACTCTCGGGCGCCCTTCCCCTCCTTTGACGCGTTGTTGTTATGCCTCGCCTTTCTCCCCCATCAAGATCTGGTGTCTCTAGGTGAAAACCTAGACCGTTCCTGGGTTGAGCAATGGCGTCACTGTTGTATCGCTCCCTTATTGGAGGCATTGCCTTTCAAGACCTGATCTACGTCGTTCTCTTGGCTTCTAGCTGTGTGGTCATCGAGATTTCTCATGTGAAGTTTCGGTAGGCATCCCGGCGCTTCTCCTGCCTGCGACATCCTATACTCTTTAGTTGATCGGGACAAAGATCTCAAGCGGCTTTCATTTGTCATTTCTAAGCTTATTGTAGTCGTGCTTTTCTTATTTTTTTGATGGCGTTTTTTCTCTGTTTGTGTGATTGTATTGTAAGCTGGTATCCCAGCACAGATAGTTGTTGTATTCGGACCTTTGGGCTTTATTAATTTAATAAAAATTGGGCTACATGAGCTTTTTATCTGAAAAAGGTGAAAGCGGTGCACAATGGCGCCAAAATCATGAAAGTGGAGACAGTGCAGTATTAGACACAAGAGGAAAGGAGAGCGTAGAAAGAAAAAAGAGCAAGAGGGAAAAGAGTGTCGGTTGTAGCTAGGCCTGGAATTCGAGCCGAGCCGAGCCGAGCCGGCTCGGCTCGACTCGTTCAAGCTCGGTCAACTAGCGATCTCGGCTCGGCTCGACTCGTTTAACAAACAAGTCCAAAATTGGAACTCGGCTCAGCTCGCTAAACTCGCGAGTTTGCTCGTTTAACTCGTTTAGCTCGGAAAAACTGTTAACATGAATTATAATAAATTTTATGTATATTTTTTTTCTAATTATTTGGGCTTGTATGATGTAATTATCACAACAATATATGACAATATGACAGTATCAACTAATATCTAATTGTTAAACTATGATAATCAGGTAAAATAATTCACGAAGACAAGAATAATGTAACAATTTTTTTTGACCGAGTTAAACGAGCTAAACGAGTAGCTCGGAACTCGGCTCGTTTAACTCGAACTCGTTTAGCTTCGAAAATGAAAACTCGGCTCGGCTCGTTTAGTAACGAGTTCGAGCCAAGCCGAGTCGAGTTCCGAGTTATTCGTTTAACTCGCGAGTTTCGAGTTTTAATTCCAGCCCTAGTTGTAGCTTGTGTGTGATACATGCATGGTGGTTTGATGTGCACATCTTTGTCCCTTAGTTGCGTGCACTCGACTACTAAAGACAATCTAATAATACGCTCTAGCCTTTCATCATATTATAGTATGCATAGATTTTATTTAAAAAAATTGGGCTGACCACCTTTCATCTTAGTTGAGAATTAACTAAGTCTCATCTAGCTAGGTGACAACAACATTTCTTTTTTTTTTTTCCTTTTTTTCTTCTTCTCCTTCACTTTAGGAAACAACCAGGTTTTGTTCGAATTCGGAAACAACCAGGAGTAGCCACATCCCTACCATAAGCACTTGAGAGTTGAGAGCTGAGACTAATGACTAGAGAGGTGACACCGCGCCTCCTTAGGAAACAATCAGGCATCATTGAACCACACCCACCAAGCTACCGATGGAGAGGGCTGCCTTTCATCACCTGTAAATAAAGGAGGCCACCGAAAACACCCCACATCAGAGTCGAAAGAGTTTCGAGGCAGGGTCTGAACATGCCTGCTGATGGCAACGAGAAGATACAAAAAAGACTTAACGTCCACGACAACGCTCCCAAGAGAACGTCGATGAACCGCCTCGCCATAATCGAGACCGAGACGGTCGTTTTCACCCGAAACCCTTGCACGAGCAAGGTGAACACAATGGCATCACCGCCGTTGTCATCGAAGCGTTGGGGTTTCACCCGAAATCACCCGCCCGCTGCCACCAAAGAAGACCTCCAGGAAGTGATATGGGAGCCACCACCACCGGGCAACACCAACACCAGGATCCCCGCCGCCTGCTTCTCGCCATCACATGGCCAAAGAGAAAAGACACCAACACGGCAACACTGCTAGGCATAGAGCCACCCACGTAGATCATTTTCCATAGAGCCGCCCCCTCGGCATTCACGATCTCGCACCCGCGGGGCAATAAACACCATCAGAACAATCCCAAAGACACAGACGAGTAAGGTCAATGCCAGACACTAGAACACAAAAATCATACACCTTTTTCAGCTTGCGCAAAATGTTGATGTAGGGGCTTAACGGGTATCTGACATGTTCGCCCATGACTAATATACCGTATATCTATATTGTGTTTCCTAATTAGTTGAAGAAAAAGATAACATAACAGTGGACTATGGTACGACAATTATACTCTTAAGACAATACAAAATAGTTCAGCATCAACACAAGACCATGTATATATATTTTTTTTCGAATTACAAGACCATGCATATAACATAGAGTATCAACATAACAAGAATTTTACAAACTCTAAAGTTTTCTGGGTCGCTCTGAGTGGTATTCTACGAGGTTATGGCTCCACATGTCAACGTCTAAATTTATGCTTTCAGCTAGCTGCAACTTAGTATCAGGTAAAAAACTGAGTCTAATCTAACTATAAAAGGTGTTTGATTTCCGTGTTACGTGCAAATTCGGCATCGAAAATCGGTGTTATGTGCAAGCCTTGCAATTCCGTCCTGCAGCTGTCAGCTTCACTTGTGGTGTTAATTTCACGAATATTTTTTTGCAGTGAAACCTGTGCGCATACACAGCACAGAGAGGTGTTGGTGGTCACTTTTGCACATGCTGGCGAAGCGGAGGGGAGGCCGCGGGTTCCGGCGACCACCTCGGCCGCACGAACGGTGGGGGTAGGCCAGCGCCACCACACCCTCTCCCCTCCCTCCCGTTCCACTCACCCAACCCCGACCCGCGCGTCCGCCCGGCACCAGCACAGCACGGCACGGCGCGCACGACAGAGAGACACAAAGGTCAATCAATGGGGGCCCGTCGCGAATAACCGTGGGGGCGTCCCCTGCCACCCCGCGCGCGTGCCTCCCTCTCTCCCACCACCACCCCGCGTCTCCCTCCCCTCCACACAGACGGAGGACCACCCACCGCCGCGGCCGGCGTCCCGCGTTCCCCACCTGCAGGCCAGCGCTGCCGCAGCTCCATCCGACCGACAGGCCGGCTTGGCCCCCTGCCTCGTAGCAATGTAATGTCACGCCCTTCCTCTCGTCCTGCTCCCGCATTGCTGCCCGTTTGAATTCTCATTGTGCCTGAACGCGAGTGCGTCGATCGGGATCGTGGTCGTGCTGCAGCTCCATTTTCCATTTTGCTTCACCAAGTCGGGTTTGACCGAAATGTAGCTTGGTCTGGTAGGTTTGGGGGAAACTCGCAGAATGTTTCCTGTGAAATCTGAATCAATCGTGTTCATCTACTGGTTGGCTGATCAGTTCAATCGAGCAGCATTGGGTGTTTGCATTGTTGACATTGTCAGATTTTTTTTTTGAACTTGTGACATTGTTAGAATTCGAATCATGTGGTGTCTGTAATGGGTTTTCTGCAAATGTATGTTGCGCAACAACTAACAGGCCTGTATCAATTCTGCCTGCAGTAGCAGAGGATGGGTGTGATATCCCGGAAGGTCCTGCCGGCGTGCGGGGCCCTGTGCTACTTCTGCCCCGCGCTCAGGGCACGCTCCAGACAACCCGTCAAGCGGTACAAGAAGATCCTTGCTGAAATCTTCCCCAGAACACAGGTTAGGCAATCTCCCTTTTCTCTCTCTTGTCAACACTTTAACCGGAAATAATCATTATATTTTTTTTTAGAAAAGGGGTAGTCCCAGCCTCTGCATCACGATGATGCATATGGCCGCTTTATTAACTTATTGCAAAGTATCAATCTGACTTATTACAATTCATGGGTCACATAAGGTTGAAACATGAATCAACCATCTAAAGAAGGCCACTAACATGTGAAGCCTATCCTTTAACATGAGAGTCTATAATTAAGCTGCCAGCCGTATTGGTTGAAGAAGCCCTGTGCAACCATTTCCAAATGGGCGCACCCAGAATCCATGTCCTGGCGGCGCTCCTCCGGCTGGAGATATGACCACATACGGATCCAGTGCGTGGCCAAAGGTATAACCTGCAAGAAAGAAGAAACTTTTGTCTTGTTAAAAATAATGTCATTTCGCACGCTCCAAATTGCCCATAACAAAGCACAAACTCCTACTCTTATGTCGGATTTGTCTTTTTTTGGCACACCATGCAACCAATTACCAAACAAATTTGTGATATTAGTTGGTGGCTTAATATTAAAAGTCATATAAACTATTTGCCATATAATCTTTGCCATTGGACACGTGATGAACAAATGCTGCACTGTTTCAGCTTTGTCACAAAAACAACATTTAGTGCTACCTTGCCAATTCTTTCTAGACAAGTTAACCTTTGTTAGAAGTACTCTCTTATACATAAACCACATAAAAATCCTAATTTTCAGTGGCACCTTCAATTTCCAGATGTATTTGCGAAGGAAAGGTGTGTGACCATCTAACAAATCTAGATACATCGATTTTGTTGTGTATTTCCCATTATTTGTTAATCCCCAAACAAACCTATCGTTCTCTGGAGATAACTCAACATCCATTAACCGATTTACTAAATGGAGCCAAGAATTCCATTTATTACCCGTTAGTGCTCTTCTGAATGCTATATCCGGATGAGCAGACACCAACACAGAATGCACCGAAACATGTTTTCGTTGGACAATGTTGTAAAGCGATGGATATTGTTGGGACAAAGGTGTAGCACCTAGCCATATGTCTTCCCAGAACCTTGTGTTCTGACCGTTGCCTATCTCAAAAGAACCTCGAGAGAAGAACTCATCCTTAACTCCCATTAGGCCCTTCCAGAAAGCTGAATCGGTAGGTTTTGCTTCCACCTGAGAGAGAGATTTGCTATGGAGGTATTTATTTTTCAGCAAATCTTGCCACACTCCATCCTCGTTTAAAAGCTTAAAGAGCCACTTGCATAGCAAGCTCTTATTTTTCAACTCGAGGACCTCCACACCAAGTCCACCTTGATCCTTCGGTCTACAAATGATATTCCATTTTGTTAGTCGATATTTCTTTTTATGACCATCACTTTGCCAGAAAAAGCGTGATCTATAGAAGTCCAATCTCTTGCATACCCCTTTAGGTATTTCGAGAAAAGAAAGCATAAACATTGGAAGGCTTGTGAGGACAGAATTAATCAAAATGAGGCGATCCCCATATGAGAGTAATTTACCTATCCAACAAGCAAGCTTTTTCTCAAACCGGTCTTCTACCGGCTTCCACTCTCCATTTTTAAGCTTTCTAAAATGTATTGGAATACCCAAATATTTAAACGGAAGAGACCCAGCTTCACAGCCAAACATTTGCAAGCATTCTTGTTCTACATCCTTAGCTTTGCCAAAACAAAAAATTTCACTCTTGTGGAAATTGATTTTGAGGCCTGAGAGTTGTTCGAAGATACATAAGATTAGTTTCATATTATGTGCTTCTGTGATGCAGGATGAAGAACCAAACGAGAGAAGGATCGGGAAGCTGTGCGAGTACGCCGCGAAGAACCCTATCCGAGTGCCAAAGGTCCCCCCCTCTTCTCTTTGGAACCTGAAAGGTTTACTCTACTCGGTTCTTATCTTAGCTTGCATCATCATTCTAACATGTGTTTATATCTGGGCAGATCACAGTTTACCTGGAGCAGAGGATTTACAAGGAGTTGAGAACTGAGCAGTATGGCTTTGCCAAAGTGGTGATGCTGATATATCGCAGGCTGCTGGTTTCCTGCAAAGAACAAATGTTAGTCTTCCTTTTTCAGATGTCTTGTTTGGATTCGATAACTATTTGCTATTATAAAGACCACTGTGCGAGTGACGTTCACTACATGTCAATACTGTCATTTGGTCTGAAGTGGATCCCCTACTTACAGTTTGATATATATATCCGAATGATTACAAATATAAAGTGATCTGCTCAATGCAGGCCACTGTTTGCGAGTAGCTTACTAAGCATCGTACACACCCTTTTGGATCAAAAGAGGCAGGATGACATGCGCATAATAGGGTGTGAAACCTTATTTGATTTCGCTGTCAATCAGGTATGTCCATTGGCATAATCATCAGTGGATGGCAGCAGGATACTTAATATGGCATAACGCCTATTTGGTTCTTACATTTCTGTATATTCCAGGTGGATGGTACGTATCAATTCAATCTAGAAGGGCTGGTCCCAAGACTATGTGAACTAGCTCAAGAAGCAGGAGAGGATGAGAGAGCAACTTCACTGCGTGCTGCAGCCCTGCAAGCCCTTTCTGCTATGGTACATTCTGTCATAACACAATATAAAAACTAGTATTATATCTTAGCACTGATTGCTATACATGGTGAAGAAATGAATGGGAATTTAAAAAAAAAATCAAGTATAGGACTAGGAGACTGTTACGTAACCAAAAGAGGTTCAAATACCACTTCTGAGCTCTGATACACCTTTTTTATATCAGAATTTGATGCATTCCTTATCATGTGATGAATAAAGGATCATAAGCAATAAACATTAAGTTCTAAGTACGTATCTTTCTAGCAACTTAACGTTCAGTTACTGTTTCACAACAGAAATTCTCGATAGATCCATGTTATTCTCATCACTAATTTATACAGCTACTGAGCCGAGGATGCTTACTTTAACTGTATAGCTCTTTCATTTTCTTTTCCAGTTATTTATTTGTGCTCCACTGTAATCATATGACTCACATGAATGATGTCAATGAAAGTGTTATTCATTATTTATTATATACTATTTGCCTCAAGCTTATACACTAAATACTCTGAACATCTGAACCTTGCAAACTAAATAATACCGGCAGTCATAATAGTTTTCATATGTTGTGCAGATCTGGTTCATGGGAGAGCTTTCTCATATCTCGTCAGAGTTCGATAATGTAAGTAATATCTGAGAAATAGTTCTTTTCTTGCTGTATCTTCTGTTTTAGTACTCCCTCCGGTCCGTTAAAACTGTCGGGAAGATTGAACTACGGTAGTACAAAATATGTGTACAAGCCCCAACAGTTATTCTGGATCGGAGGTAGTATTTACTACGTAAAACATCTATGCTTGCTTCCTGGCCTATCTAAATTCTAACCCAGGTAGCATAGGTTCCTTTCCTCTATTTATGCATATCCTGGTGAAACGTCATTAACTGCCTCTCGTAAGATCTTGTCACGTGATTATTAAGTGTTGCATCTAGCATCATTGCAGAAATAGAGGCCATGTCTAGAGAAGAAATATGTAACTTGGTAATGCATTGGAGTTTTTTTGTTGGTAGTTATTTTCGTTAGTATCAGATTTTCAACTGCTTGCACACGCAGATTGTGTTTCCAAATGTTCCAGTATAGCTTTTCTTATATAGATATATATTCATTGCCAGGTTGTTGAAGTTGTGTTGGAAAACTACAAACCTCAGAAGGCCCAAGATGATGATCAAGTTACCAAAAATCCAGACAACGAATTTGAGCAACAAGTCCAGAAAACAGAGCAAAATCCCTCTCCCTTTGTCATTTCTGAGATCCCCTCCTGGGAGAGCATAGTTAATGCTAAGGGAGGAGTTAACCTGCCTATGTAATAATCTTATTCCTACTCTTTGTCTGCTATTTTTCTTATTCAGTAGTTGGTTTCTCAACAGACTCCTGTGCTGCAGGGAATATGCCAAGGACCCTAAGTTTTGGTCCAGAATCTGTGTGCACAATATGGCCAAGCTTTCTAGGGAGGCAACAACATTCCGTCGTATCTTGGAGTCTTTGTTCCGGTGCTTTGGTAACAGTAGTTCCTGGTCACCAGATAATGGCTAGCTCTGTGTATATTGATAGATATGCAACTGTTAGTGGAAAATTCAGGTACTTCATTTGCAATCTATAAGAGCAGAGAAATATATCGTATAAGAGAAGCCTAGTTTTTTATTTTGTTTAAATGACTTCTGCAGGCCAAAACTTGCACTTAATGCTGTCTCTACTAATAAAGCATATTGAAAATAAAGCAATGTTGAAGCAACCAGACATGCAGCTTAGCATTGTGGAAGTGGCAGCTACCCTTGCAGAACTATCCATTGCTCACGCTTCAGCAGCAACGATAGGTGCCATAAGTGATCTAGTCAGGCATTTAAAGAGAACATTCCATATTACTCTTGGTAGCAAAGATGCGGAGCTAGTAAAACGGAATGAAAAATTCCGAAAGGCTATAGATGAATGCCTAGTGCAACTGTCAAAGAAGGTCTGTTTTCTTTTCTATCAGTCGAAGTTTTATGCTTGATCTGTTTGTATCACTTGTGTAAATGTGAGATTTTTAACTGATGCCCTTAGCAGTATGATTTGTGCAATTATATGGTTTGCTTCAAATGAAGATCTCTCGAAAATGCATAGATGGCTTACCAAGACTATTTTGTCGATCAGGTATCTGACGCTGGGCCAGTTCTTGACATGATGGCGGTGATGCTAGAGAACATTGCATGCACTCCTGTTGTAGCTAGATCAACTGCAGCTGCTGTTTATAGAACAGCTCAAATAATTGCTGCTGTACCAAATTTGCAGTATCAGAATAAGGTATACTCTCCAAAGCAAAAATGAAAAGAAAACGAAGTGTTTAAATTCATGTCAGGAAGCAGTACTTTTTTCTGCTTTGGAAATTTATCTTGTATATATGTTGTCAGGTGTTCCCAGAAGCTTTATTTCATCAGTTGCTCTTAACAATGATCCACCCTGATCATGAAGCTCGTGTCGCTGCACACCGCATATTTGCTATTGTGTTGGTCCCCTCCTCTGTCTCCCCACTGATTCAAGCAAGTGCTACAAGCCAGGCTAGGACACGTGACATGCAGAGAACACTCTCTAGAGCTGTCTCCGTGTTTTCATCTTCAGCTGCTATCTTTGATAAGTTGAAAAAAGATAAGCACTCGGACAATTCACAAGGAGAAAGCAAGAGTAACGGTTTGCTCAGCATTGGTGAAGAGAATGGAAATACTAAACGGCAAAATTTACCTGTGTCTCAAAGCCGACGCGGTAGCATGAGAGTTCCTAATTTTTCCATGAAAAAGGGTCCATCAATGGCTCTGAGAGCTCCTTCAGTGTCTATTAAAGCTCCTTCCATCTCTCTTAGAGGCCCTTCAATGGCTCTGAGAGCGCCTTCTATGTCTGTTAAGGAAGATAAAAGTACCTCAAGCAAGGCAGATGAGGAAATGGTACCTTCATCACTCATCAGTATAAACTTTTCTTGAATTTAGGTTTATTGACTACTCAATGATATTTGACTAAATATTTATTATCATGAATACTCATTTCTGCAATATGTTGAATGCGATCAGGATTCGCTTTTGCTGAAGTTGAGCAGTCGTCAGATAACACTTTTGTTGACATCCATTTGGGCTCAAGCAGTATCTCCTGAAAATACTCCTGCAAACTATGAAGCCATTGCTCATACCTACAGCTTGCTTCTGTTGTTTTCTGGATGCAAGGTAACCTGCTATTCCAATCACAACTTGCTCTTTTCTTCATCGTTCTTGGTATAATAATCAGACAGACACCAGATATTTAATGCAAATTATTAATCTTATGTTAACGAAGCCTTGTTTTCAGGGTCTAGCATTTTTTTGATTGTTGACAACTGCAACTTTTAGTTGCGGAGATAAGCTGGCCAGGTGTCTGAACTGGACCATGAGTTCTGTTTGGACCTAGCCATGGTTGTGGGGTAGGAAACACAAGGATTTACAAAAATTTCCATGAATTTATATATATATAGATCTTTACAATTATTTAGATATTTCTGCACCAAACTTCCAAATTTTACTGTACACTAGAATCGTGTCTTCATAAAATAAGCTGATTAAGATCACATGACGAATATGCATTATACACTTGGAAAGAATGGCAACTTGCTATGTTGAAATATCTCTCTGCATATTCAGATAACCCATTGGTATAGTCTGGTAGTTCGAACTGGTACTTCTAAGTGGTCCTGAACAAAAAAATTATGGAGCTGATCTAGACAACATCGTGCACCTTCTGTCCTAAGAAGTGTCATTCTGAGAAAGTTCTTATCTTTTTTTTTACGGTGAAGTTCTTATCTTTTACATGACCCATAAAAGTTTATTGAAACTTGTCTCAAATTTGCACACACCATGTTACTCCATATGTTTCATGATCTCCTTATCTTTCTTTGTCTTATCACTTTCGTCTCTTGTTTGTACACTATCTTCCCTTCCCTTCTTTCCCTTGGCAATCCTTCTAGTATGCCCTGTGAATCCTATCTCCAATTTATTTCTTGTTCTTTTCTTTTGCCTGTTTTGAGGAAAGTTGGGAAGGGAGGTGGGAGGCCCTACCTAGAATTTAATGAAATCAGGAAAAACACAAGCAGAAGTTATAGTTTCTGTTAGAATAGTTCTATCAACCAACTATCCCAAAAGACCGATCTGATAGGAAGAGGTGATATTATATACTTAACACCCCCCCTCCACACGTGTGGATAAATGGCTGGAGAAAATGCGGGGGGTGAGACTCGAACCCGAGACCTCAGGCTCTGATACCATGTTAGAATAGTTCTATCAACCAACTATCCGAAAAGACCGATCTGATAAGAAGAGGTGATATTATATACTTAACAGTTTCATGCATAGTGCAGTAAAGTTCATGCACAGTGCAGTAAGGTTCATACGAACAAAGGTCGTAGTGCAGTAAGGTTCATGTAAAGTGCAGTCAGATTTGCACAGAGGACAATGGACAAAATTAGTATACAATGCACGCAAATGCCAAAAAATAAAAAAAAATAACAGGGGCACCAAAAACCAAAACAGAAGGAAACTAGCTTTGGGAAGTGCATGCTTGCTTGCAGAGAGCAGTTCTCACTTGGACATGAGTACTACATACTGTCTGGTGCTTCAAAAGCTCGAGCATATCAAGATAGTCGTCTCTTAATCTGTCTGGGTTGGCTTCAAGTTGTCAGATACTGTTACACACGGCGAAATCGGTAGAGGATATATATGCCAGTCAGGCCCCAGGAATCTTTCATGTCAGGACTTAGAAGGGGAGTGACCAGTCGAGAATATCTATTGCTGTTTCTTTTAAATTGGTTGTGTACAAGTGTCAACACGGAGAGCAAGTGCTCTACAGTTTCAGGCAGTTGACACCCAAAAGAACGAAGTGTTCTATTTTTTGTTTATTCTAATGAATGAACATCTTTTGTTGTTTCAGTTCAAAATGTGATTGATATCTATCATGGTTATCTCTTTTCTGATGTTTTACTTTTTTGCTCTTCCAGGCATCAATATTTGAGGCTCTTACTCAGAGCTTTCAGGTTGCATTTTCTTTGAGGAGCTATTCACTTACTGAAGCAGGTAATACAGCCAAACTGACTAAAAGTATACATTAGCAGTAAATAAATGCAGTGCTTCATATAACCTAAAACTTGGCCTCATGTTGTGCACGAATCATTATGCTGTAATAATAACCTTACACTATAATTCAGTTTTAATTCTCTTTTACCTATCTAAGTTTTCTGCTTGTTAACCTTGTAGATTCGTTACCACCATCTCGACGACGCTCCTTGTTTACTCTGGCTACAGCCATGATTATTTTCTCTTCAAGAGCTTTCAATGTGTCACCTCTTGTTCCAATCTGTAAACAGATGATTAATGAGCGAACGGTATGTGATAAAAACTCTCCCTTGTTTGGTTTATGGACAAATATTTTTGTAGTATGTGTACCTCCTAAACAAGGCATGATTTTGCGAGGTGTGACTTGCTTGGATTGTTAAGTTGTACGGAGACACTAATAGTATCAAGCTGATAGATTTGAACTACCCTCTTAGCTATTAAGTCAACGTGCAATCGTACATTCTCTTTTTCTTGTTAGTTTCCAGAATATCCTGTTTTTCCCTATTTGTTTTTTACATCGCAGTCCACAGCTTTTACTGAAAAGTTTCTTTATCGCATAATCAACTGAGAAGTCACACCAAACACATATAATAACAATCAGTTCTACATCCTTCCTTTCTTATTTTCTTGATATCCAACAATGTACTATGGTTTAGAGTTCATTTGGAAAGTACGGTGAAATTTATAGACCATAGTCATCTTCCTTGTTTTTACTATTCCTATAATTTGTGTAACACAGACCAAAGTAGAGTTCAGCTGCATCTCTGTTTATTCTAGAGATTAACAAATTAGAGTTGTTCATTGTGTTGTCATTGAAAGCATTTTGGTTTCATCTTGACTTCATGTTGGCATTGACCTTTTATGTGTCATTTGTTTGGTGTTTTACCTAGGGTGATCCATTCCTTCATTTGGTGGATGAGAGTAAACTTCAGGCAGTGAAAGATTCGTTAGACGACCCATCAAAAATATATGGATCACCAGAGGACAATACCAACGCGCTGAAGGCTCTTGAAGCAATAGAACTATCAGAAAGTCAATCTCGAGACAGCATCGTCTCCACAATCATGAACAATATAGCAAATATTATTGATGTAATGTTCACCTTCTCACTTTCCTCTTACGTTCATTTTTTGAACCAAGTTCCATGCAGCTGTAAGTGAATTTTCTGTTTCTGCAGGCAGAGTTGCACAGTGTGAGAAGCCAACTGCTAAGTGACTTCTCTCCTGATGACATGTGCCCAATGAGCACTCAGTTCTTTGAAGAAACTGCTGAGAATTCACCATCAGGGTCTCATGAGAATGCCCACCATGACGAGGTATATGTGTCTCCTACAACATTTACTTTTGAAACCGCCATTGTTTTAGACCACTACTTCCACTACTTTATCGGTCAACTACCTTTGTTGCTAAAGTTGAATATATTCAATAGGGTATGCTGATTGACATGGGAAATGATCATGATATGTTTGGGGAAGCTTCAGAAAGTACATCAGCTTCTGCATCTGTTCCTGCTGCAGATCTTATGAGCATCGATCAGCTTCTAGAAACAGTATGTCCTTGTTATAAGAAAAACTATGATTTCCTTCCATTATATTTTTTCTACTATCTTCTCGGTTGTGGGGTATTGTCATGATAAGATGACCTGGCATGAGTTGATGACAAGTTCTCTCGACATTTGAGCTACTCTGTTGGTGCAGTTATATGTCGTGTAGTAGCATATCTAGGCACATTATCTCTAGAAGTAAGTGGCACATTTAGGCAGAAAACTGTCAAGTTTTCAGCAGCTACACATGTATTAGGATGGACACTGCAAGATCTCATAAGAATGGGGGAGAGTTCCTAGGTGCGGAACTCAATCAAGAACCAGGCACTTCATAGATAAAAGCCATTTTTTCGTTTCACGGGGAGAGGGAGCATTATTATGCCCTGAAATATATTAGTAGCATCCAATCTATAGAATGATCCACGCCTATGGCCCGTAAATGCTGCTATGTTTTTGCTAATTGTATCTAACTTAATTTTGTATTCTTGTACCAGCTCTATCAAAAACACAAACAGTTACTTTTAACATAAAGAATGTTTGGTGTCGAAGCTATTCTAACTTGGCATGCCAACTGCTTTAACTTGCATGTTCATCCTCTTGCCATTTCATAGGTTGGCGCAGACCCTACACATCACACGGAAAATTCTCAAGTGTCAGCAGACATGCCGTTCATGGAGATGACTAGCCAATGCGAGGCCCTGACGACGGGGAAACAGCAGAAGATGTCCACCTTCATGAGCTTCCAGCCGAACATGCAACCAGCTCCAATGCCGAACCATCAGCCCCACCAGATGGAGCTGGATCTTTTCCGTGATCCACAGTTGCCTCAGGTAGCACAATTTCCACTCTCTCTGAGAAAAGATGTTACATTGAGTAAGATGCTGACATCGTTCTGAGCAGGCCGTGGTGCAGAGCACGAATCCGTTCCTGGACGACAACTGGAGCGATTACCCTCAGCACACGAACTCCGGCAGCTCGCAGTCGGCCGACGACCACTTCCAGCAACATTTCCTGAAGCTGCCGGCGTCAAGCCCTTACGACAACTTCATGAGGGCCGCAGGATCAACAGGCCAGAGTTGTTGAGCTCAGCCTGCCGCAGCAGCAAGTCTCCCGTGTCTCGGTGCATCGTAAGCAGCTACACACTGATCGAGGTCTCAGTGGGTTGCTACCGATCGAAGATCTGGCAATTTTCCATGCTCGTGTTTGGCCAGAAAAGTGTAATTATATCCGCGGTGTAATTATGTATAGTGGTATGTATAGGTTTGGTTACTGTGTTGTATATTGTCCAATATGGCGTGTAGACGGACTGGGTGGAGCAGTGTCTTCTACCACGGAAGTTTGTACATGCATGTAACATGGCTGCAGAATGCAGAATATAACGGAACTGTACTGAGTATTTTGAATATATGGATCGGATCCTTCCTCAAAAAAAAAAAATGATGAACAGAATAGTACTCCTTGGCGGTAACCTGGGCACTCAAGAAAAAACCTGGGCAGTCACATTTTTTCCATAGCATTTTAGAAGTTAGAGAGCATTTAAAGTATTGTAGGAAACAGGTAGGGAATGGTGAGAATACTCGTTTTTGGGAGGACTTGTGGATAGGAGACGTTCGTCTTATGTTAAAGTTTAGGCGTTTATATAATTTAATCTTCAGTGCTGGCATTTTAGTGCCAAGAGTCTTTGACCATGGTTGGAACAGTTTAAGATTCAGACGAACTCTATCAGGCGAGACTGCTATTTTGTTTGGTGAATTACGAAGTTTGTGTGAATATATGTGGTACTTTCTGAACATAGAGACAAGTGTAGGTGGATGTTAGATGGTGCCGGCAAGTTTTCGGTTAATATTCTGCTATCAAGATGAACCAAGTTAGTTGTCCTTTTAAGAAACTTTGGTTTATCAAGATACCCCTTAGGCCTTGTTTGGCTGGAGTGTTTTGGGGTGTATATTACCTAGTGTTTTGGGTGAAAACACTCCTCACACCCAAAACACTCCAACCCCTCCCAATCCCCTTCTCCACCAAGTGTTTTGCAGACAAGTGTTTCAGAAGCAATTAAAAATGTGATCTTTTTTCACATAACCATAGCACATAAAAACTGATCTATTTTCACAGTATTTGACCCAATTAAATCTACAAATTTATCAAGTCGAATATGCACAATTATAACAGACAGATATTCACAAAACATATTTACAAACACACAGAACTGTAGCCTGATACTACAACAGGTCCCCAAAACTTAGAAACGCTTGACATTAGACTTGTATTTCAAGCATCTAAGCTCTAACAACAAAACTATCAGCTTCCTTCCATGGAAGCGTGATCCTCTCAGCAAATTCCTCTTGACAGCAACATAACATTCAGCTCATACCTGCACAAAGATTTACTACCAGATCAGAATAATGCATAATGTTGGTCGATGTGTGTAAAAGAACATAGAACAATTTCGATCACATATAGTAGATGACAGAATAAAACTGTGGTTCCTGCTCGTAGATTAAATATTTGCAGCTAGCCAGCTAGTACTGATATAGTAACACGATAAGATCTGCCATTTCTTAAGAATATCCATGCCAACAAGCTGAAGAAGTGTCCGGCTGGTACAGAAGAGTGTATATAAAGAGCACTTTCAGATAGGATCAAGCAGATGCACTAAAAAGTATTGATGTTTCAGCTAATGCAGAGCACAAGTGCCTTATAGGCACTACTTCCAAATTTCAACTTGCCATTGCTACCGAAGAGATGTATCTTTTACGAAACCATACACATCAAACAAACTAACAGTACGAAACTGAACTCACCCATCTCATAAAATATGTCATTCACATTGGCTGCAGTTTAATCAGATGTTTCCATGAACAAGAGGTCATTCTCTTGAGATTGCATAGACGAAGAGAGGAGAAGAGCAGCAGTGGATGCAGACCTGACTTGATGGTCCTTGTCGGCGAACAGGGTCAAGCCCTTGACCTGCATCGGAGGTTAGCAGCAGCCAGCTTTGGAGGTCGGCCTCCTTTGGAGTAAGTCGGGGAGGCCGGTGATCAGATCAGCAGCAGGAGCAAGATCACGGGGTGCAGAACGGGGTCCATGGCCGAGTCCTTGCTGCCAGAAAAAAAAAAGTGAGCAAAAATCCAGGAGATGGAACGCGTAGGAAGGATAGCAGATCGGGGCCGGAACTTACGGGTCGGATGGCTGGCGCCTGCTTCATCGCCATGGTCGTGGAGGTCCGTTGCAGCAGGAGGCCGGAGGCACCGTGAGGCTCATCGCGGCGGGGTCGAGAGGGGAGGCAGGGTGCTGGACGGCGGCAGCATCAGATCTGGTGGGCGACGAGCGGTTCTTGGTCCCCGGAGACATTCCGTCTTCCCGGCGCCATGGCCGAGCGACGGCGGAGGGACGAGCGACGGGCGTTGCGCTGCGCCGCCAGACATGCCGAAACGCGAGTCGACCCTCGCGTCTCGATTACACCCGAACCCGACGGGTTTTCATGGGTTTCTCCGGGCTCAGCCCGACCAAACCCGGCCTGCCGAACGAGATTGAAGTGTTTTCTGGTGTATTAAGATGGGCCGGGAATTTACACCGGAAAATCGGCCCAAACTCGCCTGCCGAACAAGGCCTTAAGATTAAGGTCTTCTTGTGGAGCTTAAAGCACTAACAAGCTTCACATACTTGCTTACTGTAGATATAATAGGCCCAGTTAGTTCAAGTGTATCGCTGTTAAAACATTACAAAGTTTGATTTATACTGGTGTTAAAATTGGAGAACATATCGATTTTACATGCATATCCATATGACAAATGGAGAAAAAATAATTTTTGCGTACGGGTTTAAGAAACCGACCGGAACTGCGTAGTGTAAAAACATTTTACGGTTAGAGATTACGGGATCCTTTAGAGTTGCTCTGTAGTCAGCAGTTGTGCGCATTGTTTCGTGTTTAGAACGACTATATTTTCCTAACATTCTCCTGGCACTTGTGCGGTATCTTTTGGCTACACAGTACAAAAATCCGTAGCAATCTACCGAATCAGCACTGCATCAGTTGATTAGTGTATAAAACTAATTTATTAGACCGTTTCATGAGTCTTGTGACAAGTAGCGTTCTTCGTTGACCGGCTTAATTTAGTCCGTCTCCACTCCATCATTCTTGTAGCTAGTCACGGTCATACCACCACGTTGTGGAGAACGTCTGAAATTAGTATTCGAGTTTTGACTGCACCGTAACCAAACGACGCAGCTAGCGTTTCGACGTATTTGAGTGTCAAAAGGAAAATGTGAATCTTACACTAAAACATATATCTAGATACATGTGTGCCTAAAAATATTAAAATATTTTACATTTTGATACGGAGGAAATAGACATGACGATTTTTGCGTTTTCATAATGTATTCATGTTAGAGGGTGACCAGCTGCCCGAACCGCGAATATGCCACTTCTTGGTCATAAGAACGTGTGTCGTGTCTGCCACTATACCGTACTCGTTCAGGAAAAGAAAAGGACAGAATATTTACGTAGTATAGGATATCCTAAAACTTTATATATAACATGTCACTACCGGGGAAATTCATATGAAGGATTTTTTTTCATCTTAATTCCGTGCTAATTATCATATCATACGTTGGCACTTATCAGGCTCGATGTCACCACCGGTTTGACCGTGGATTGCGTGCCCTACTGACGACCGCCGATCGACGACGATAAGGACGTACAGAAGAGAGGCGTACACACGAATGATGGAGCAATCAGTTAGCTTCTAGATGGATTAGACTAAGCCGCTTAATCTAATGATGGAGCAATTAACCAATTAGCATAAGCGGAGATGGAGAAAGCCGGCAGCGCTAGCTAGCAGAGATTAGGCCGTACTACACCACCGCAAAGCTATTGTACCTCGTCGTACTTACTCCCTCTGATTCCTGGCGAGCATCTAGCAGCTCCTCATCAGCTGATTAGCATAACTAATTAAAAACGTTTCAGTCTTCGGACAAGCTAGTGTGTGTTCATCTGACCGGATTTGGTCTGTCTATGCTCCATAATTTGTAGTCACACGTCGTACGTGGAGACTGTTAGAAAGCTGTTTTGACTGTGCCAACCACCATGAAGGAACGATTTCTTTAATCGCTTCGTTTTCTTGCAGGAAAAGCTTTTTTTTTTACAGGATCCGATTCATAAATAAGGAAGCTCAGTATATCTTACAAGCAGGTCCAGGAGAAACTAGAAATTACAACAGGATCCAGAAAAACGCACAAAACACCCCAAGCCACCTGAGAAAATTACAATCGGATCCACCCCATTCCCCAAACGCCTACACGCCGCCGGAGCCGCCGTACCACCATTGACGAGGGAGAGAGCACCTCCACAAGTTGTAGAAGACCGCAGAACCGCCCGCCGCCACGCATACGGCCACAACGCCTGCTCCCCCAAACCACCCCTCTTCCCGCCGACGCGGCAACGCCCAGACCAGCCACCAGCCACACCCGAACTCCAGACGGCTACTCCCCTCGCCACCACGGCCGGTCGGAGCAACTCCGTCGAAGAAAACCACCTCCACCACCAGCAAACATGGGACGCCAACAAAGAGCAGCGGCGCTTGGTACCTGACGTCAAAGATCTCCTCCATGGAGCTCCAGAAACCGGCAGGATCTCGCACTCCGACGATGCGTCCTCCTCACCACCGGGATAGCCGCTGCGCTCCCATAGCCATGCACTCCTCTTCCCCCCCCCCCCCCCCCCCCCCCCCCCCCCCCCCCGCCACCGAGGCCGGCCAGGAGCTGAGGAGTGATGCACAGAATCTGGAAGCAAAAGCACTTATTGAAGAAAGTTGTCGCCGATTCGCCTCCGAGCTTCCTCCACCTTGGAGGCTTGACGGAGAAGGAGTCGATGACGAGCTCGACGCCGTACCCAAGCGCCGGAGCTTCGAGCCTTCGGTCGACAGTCGCAGCAGCACCCTCCTTTTCGTCACTGGCACCATGCCAACGACGAAGCAGAGGACAACCGCCGCCACCGCACGAGCCCAGGTCACCACCTGCCTCGAGCTTTAAAAAGGAAGCAGCAGAGAGGACGTGCAAGCTCGCCGTCGGCTCCGACCACCGGAGCTCCAGCGACCACCTCTCCTCCACCATCTGCCAAGAGCAACTCGCAAGCACCAGCAGCAACACACCATACGGCAAGGCGCCAGACGAGCACACAAGCCCAAACCTACAGCCTAAACTACTACTGTACAACGAGGCCCGGCACCCTAGACCAACTCCACGCCGGCCAGCGCAAGCGCCGGCGGCGGGAGCGGCCAGATCAGGCCGGATTTGAGAGTTGACTTTAAGGGGAGGGAGAGGAGAAGAGAGGAGGAGGAGGAGGAGGAGGAGAGGCGTGCCTGGCTTAGGAAAAGCTTCTTCTACTTCTGAAAGTGAAAATGGAAAAGAAAACAAAATATTTGAAATGGGAGCAGAGCCCCGGCATCTACATCAGAACTATGCACACAGCCTTTTCATTAAATAAAAATCCAAAGAGTATCGAAGATGAAAACGGAAATGATCGACACGATTTGTGTGTTGTTATTATTTTTTTTCATGTTATTGTGTAATATCATTGCTAGCTAGCTTTGACGAAGCAAGTTAAGCTAGCTAGCACAAGAATATGTCACTCTTTTGTTGGCAACAGGAACGTGTCTGGCACTATGCATGCCATACCTCAGCTGGCTTTCAGGCCGGAAAATCACCTATGCTCTGTTTGGATGTTTGCATTTGGACTTGGATATTGATATTCTCCAGTCCCGAATACCACAAATATCAGATGTTTGGATGTTCTCGATATTCAACCTAGACATTCGGGCCGAATATTGAGCACCACCATTTTAGCCTACGCAGCCTGTTCCCGAATATAGAGGGTAAGAACTCGACATTGCTAGATATTCGCGGGCCGAAACGTTTTCTTTCTTCTCCTCGCTCCTTCCCCTTCTATCTCTCGCTCGTCTCCTCCTCCCGTGAAAGAGAGGCGGCGCACAGGGAAGCCACCGCCGTCGCTCCCTTCTCCGGTGATCCAGGCCGCCTTCCCTCCTGTCCCACCTCCCTTCCCCTATGTCTCCGACGCACCCTGAGATCCACGGGAATCCTGACGCAATCCCCGACCTCCGCCTTGACTGCAACACCCTGCGCAGCTGGTTCCTGCCGGATCTGCTGGTGGTGATTGGCTGCCCAGCCTGCTGCTGCTGGTAAGTCGCCGCCTTCGGGCCCCTCCTCCGCTGAGCTAGGGCGCCGCCTCCCTTCACCGTATCTCCTTCCCCGCCGCGGCACCCCAGCCTCTCCTGTTTGCAGATACGGCCCGTTGACCTCGTCATGGCGCTCAGCAGATACAATTGAGCTAGCGGGAGTGAGCTCCTTTTCATTTGCCGTCATCCACGTCAATTCCTCAATTTATTTTAACTTTCTTTTTGCTGATCGATACACAAGTATCATCCAAGTCAATTCCTCAATTTAACCATCCAAACAGCTTTCGGCATTGAAGCTCAATATTAAGTTCGAGTTTTGAATATCTAAACATCCAAACACAAATAATGATATTCGGACTCAATATCAATATCTCGTGGTATTGATATTCAACCCAATATAATGTCAAGCCCCTCAATGCGAACATCCGAACGGAGCACTAATGTAGAATATATATCTTAGAACTAATTATATAGTATATGTGGTGTTTTGTCACTGAGGAAATCCATGCGAAAGGATTTTGTCACTTAATTTGATAGAAGCGGGCAGTTGAGAAATTGCCCAGAACATTATTCGAACCGGTCAGAGATTTCGACTTGTTCCTGTCGACACGCATGCACCGGCCGAACGTAAATTCCATGCTGATTACCATATCATATCTTATCATACGTAGTCATGCACTTACCAGACACGGACTCACCGAAATTCTGTGTCCGTAATGTGTTTCACAAAAAAAACGCGGAGTCACTGGAGAGCGGCAGCATATTGACCGTGGACTGTGCATCCTGCTCACGTTCGAGATGAGTTAGTCGGCGACGTCACGACGATAAGACGTACTTATAGGGAGGAAACACGTATACACAAATGATGGAGTAATTAATTAGCTAGCGTAGGATGGATTAGATTAAGAGGAGATGTACAAAGCCGGCCTGTGGCTATTAAGCTGTACTCAATTCACCGCAAAGTTTTTGTATCATTTATGTCGTGCTTAGGTATCTCCAGCTGTTTGGCCCCTAGGATTCCGCCGATGCCCTTTTTGGCTTTACGCCGACGCAAACTCCCGAGGGTTGAGGTTTACACTCGTTTCGGCCTCCAAGCTAAACACAAACCAACATAATTTAAAAGTTCGTTTTACCATCCCAAAAACAGCCCGAGTTCGGCGATCAAATCAGCCACAGTTGGGCGATCATACAAAAAACGCACAGTTCGGCGATCGAATCAAGCCATAGTCTGGCGATCTAGGGAAAACTGCCACATTCGGCGTGCTCATGCGCAGATCAGATGGTCACAGGCAACACCTCGGCATCATCGTCGAGGTCGATGGGCGTGGTCGTCGGAGTAGGGGCAGAGCTCGGAGTGGCCGCAGGCGCAGTGCTCGGAGGCCAGCCGCTTCTTGGCCGCCACAGTCGCCCCCCCTTCCTCGTACTCCTCCTCTTCCTCTTCCTCCTCCTCTTCTTCGCCTCCATCCTCGGCCAGCCGCTTGGCGTGCAGCACCTTCTCCCTCGCCCGGCGGTTGGTGTTCTCGGTCTTGCGGCGCTCCACGTCCGCCTTCCACCTGGCGTTGGTCCAGCCCTTCGGCCTCTTCATCGGCGCCCTCAGCTTCCTCTTCTTCTTCTCCTTCACAACAACGGCGGTGGCGGAGGATGCAACGACGACGGCGGAGTTGCGGGGGCCGGTGAACTTCTTGGGCGGCATGGCGGCAAGATCTAGGGGAAAATGGCGGGAGCTGCGGGATGGGGAAGGGATATGTGGGGGCGAAATGGCGGGAGAGCTGCGGGAAAAGGGAAAAAAAGGGAGGGAAATCGCCTTCCCTCGCCGACATGGCTGGCCCACGTCGCCTTTTGCCCCACCAGGCCAAACCCAGCGCGTTGGGTTCGGCTTGGGTGCGCCGGCGCTAAAAAGGGCGCCAAACGGCGCTAATCGAGGTTTGGGGGGCGACTGGGAGATTTCCTTCGCATCGGCGCTAAAAAAGCCGCCTGGGGGGGCGCTGGGGGGACGGCTAGAGATGCCCTTAGCCCTTCTATTCCGGGCGTGCGTCCCCATCAACTGCACCCAACTCATTGCTTTGCGGCCCTGTGAAACAGAACTGTAAATTGATAGGGAAAATCTGTTTTGGTTCTTTGAAACTAGTTTTTGGGTTTGCAAATCCAGCGAAACAGACACTAAATTGTTATCAAAAATCTTGAAAAACTACTTCGCACCGCGATTTTGATCAGAAAAGAGCAAATTAATACAAGGTCAGGTTCATACAAACAAAAATACATACGTTGCTCCCTTGTTGGAGGTGTCGACAAGCAACTCTCTCCCGCTGACATGCTTTAGATGGAAACCTAGATACGTACCCTGGATCGGACGATGGCGGTGCTTAGATACGCTCGGTGCCGCATTCTCTCTTGGGAGCATCGATTTTTGAAGTTGGTCCTGCCAGAGTGACTTGTGGTCTACGGAGATATGGGCAAAGGTGGGCTATATGCACATCCTTCACATGCGAGGGCGACAAATGAGCAGATTTGTCTTTGCTCTCAAATTGGAAAGGCACTTGTCATCCTCTTTCGATCGGGCATGTCGTGCCTCTCTGGCCTTGACGAGGTTGGCGAAAGGGCTCATGGTGTTCAGCTCGATGCGACGTTGTTATTGCGCACTTTGGTAGAAGTGGCTTGAGTGCCCGGCCGTGAGTGTCGTTTGTTATGCCTTATTAGCGTCTTGTATGTTTTGTGGTGCTATGTGTGGCTTGCTATTCAAGTTTTTACCCGATTTTTCTCAATAAACCGAGCAGTTCAGATCCTTATACCATCTTTTTTATAATCAATGGATGCCAACATTCTAAAAATAGATACTGCGATAATTTAAATATTTCAACTCTCCTGGTTTGATCAAAATTTCTAGTAAAATCCAGTGCTCTGTTTACGCTAACACTTACAAAGTACTCCATCCGTTACACAATGTAAGATGTTTTAGGTGTTACACATGCATGTCTATATTCATATTAAAAAAATGGACACATGCACTTAAACGTGTCCGTTACACAATGTAAGATGTTTTAGTTGTTACACATGCATGTCTATATTCATATTTAAAAAATGGACACATTCCCTTAAACGTGTTTAGGTACATGTGTGTGCATGTGCATGTGCAAAAAGACTAAAACATTTTATATTGTGCAACGGAGGGAGTAGATTCTACTTTGTACGTTTTGCACCACGTACCGTGACTGCAGCCATCAGACATTCAAAGGTACTGCATGAGAGAGATGGTTTCGATTGAGATTAGTGGCCAAGTTTGACCGGGAGTTATGCGTTCCACGCCGGACACCGATAAGTAGGTAATTAGGGAAGAAAGGTAATCTTGTTTTCGAAGAGAGCAGGAAAGACTATTGTTAATCGTATGGATGAATTGGATCGAGTGGATATTAGTGGAGAAAGCGGCCGGCCAGCCTGATATTAAGCCGTACTCTATCTCTACAAACTTTTTGTACCTTCTTGTACTGCAATTCCCATTAATTCCGCACGTCTCTGTCGACGGCACGGCAGCGAACTTGTCAATCCGGCCGGCTCGCACGGCAGCGACAAATGTTGTCTCTCCCGCACTTCCGCTCCTGATGGAGAAAGCAGCCTAACGAATTTGTGTTGAGCTTTATAACTTACTCTCAATCATTTTACTTACTTTTAAGAAAAAACATCGACTACAACATAGATGTACACACTACATATACTTTCACGCAATACTCTCTTGGAGTCCCACAAAATGAGGAGCGGAAGTACTCGATGTCCTTGCAAAAAAAAAAGTACTCGATGTTTTAGAAAGGAGAGGGAGCAAAAAGTATAGGATACAATCGATGTTTTTTAAATAATTTAATAGTATGCAGGAATGCATGGTTTGAGATCTCCAAAACTTCTGCAAAAAATTGTACATGTACATATCGAGGTGTAGCATGTAGGCACAAACTTGCCCAATACGTCTTTTCTGTTGTGATGTACTCACTCCGTTCCAATTTAATTGATTTGCTATCTACCACATGTGGATGTATCTAGACATGTGGTGAATAACAAGTCAATTAAATTAGAACGGAGAGAGTACATAAATAGACAAAATGCGGATCAGATGGGAGTACTTTTTGCTTCTTACAACAATTTTTTTTTATGTGGCCATAACGTATTATTTAATAATATTTTCAAAAAAATAAATGGCAAACTCTAAAAAATACTATTACATCCCATCCAAAAATAAGTGTCGGCAATATAGAACTAACCCTAGTTTAAAACTGCGACACTTATTTTGAATTGTGGGGTAGATTTTTTTCTCCGTGTGGAGCCCGAAGTGAAATTTACGCTCTGAATATTACATGCCTACATGTGTAAAAAAAATATGATCATCGACTTTACGTCGTTGTAGCTAATTAGTTGCTAAAGAAAATAATTAATTAAACTGACTTGTATACCACGACTACACCAGTATAAAACCTAAGCGCTAGCCTAGCCAGCTGCCCTGCCGTACCACCTAATCATTTCCCAATTCCCAGTTGCAGAGCAGAACCCAACACAAGAGAAAAAGCTGAGACGAGGAGACCACGTCGTCTTCCACGCCAACCCCGGCAGGCGCGCGCAGTCCGAGCATCGATCAGCCATGGCGGCCAACAACCCACGACCACGCGCCAATCCCACCACCTGCACCAACTCCATCATCTCCCGTATCCATTAATCCATCGTCTCTAGCTTCTCTCCCATATTCTCGCTCAGACCGAGAATCCAGCTGCGTGTACACCACTACACCGATCCACCTACGTACTCTTGTTTTTCTTCTTCGACGACGACGAGCACGGCGGCGGCGGGAAAACAGAAGCTACACGCGCCGGCCGCGGCCTTGTGACGATGATGGTGATGGGCTACTTCCGGGCGCCCAAGAAAGTACTTGGGTGCCGGAAGAAGAAGAAGAACGCGGCGGCGCAGGAGGAGGCCGCGGGGCTCCGGGAGGGGCTGCTGGATCAGCCGGGCGGCGGCGAGGGCGCGCTGCCGAAGGGGTACTTCGCGGTGTACGTCGGGGAGGAGGCGCGGCGGTTCGTGGTGCCCACGGGGTACCTGCGGGAGCCGGCGTTCCGGGAGCTCATGGAGCGCGCGGCCGACGAGTTCGGCTTCGCGCAGGCCGCCGGGCTGCGCGTGCCCTGCGCCGAGGAGGACTTCGAGGAGCTGCTCCGCCGGCTCAGCCGCAAGGACGGCGGCTCCGGCAGCGGAAAGGGGAAGAAGGCCATTTAGGTAGCTTTGACGGCAGTATATAGCTGTAGCAGCACTGCAGCAGCCGCCGTGGCATGCCGTACGACGTTCGTTGTACGAGCAGGGTACGTACAAGGATGAGTTCTTTTCTTTTGAATGTTGGCAGGGGAGCTGCCAGATTCATTGATTAGAACTTTAGAAGGAAAAAATGGTAAAGGATCAGAACTGCTCGTATTATTAGAGGAAATCTGGGCGATGTGTCGCGGTTCCACGCATCGTGTGACTGGCCGGTTTGCAGTTTGGGACGTGTAGTTGCCGGTTAAAGCCGCACTCCGGCTATGGCCGGAGTTGTCGATGGCGGCGCCTTCGGGCGTCGCTCCCTTGTTGGAGGCTTCGACAAGCAATTTACAACCCCTTCTCAACGCGTCGAGGGGAAACCCGAGATCCGGACACCCGGATCGGACGATGGTGGTGCTCCCCGGTGCAAGAAAAAAAAAAGGCCCTACACACCAATAGTTGCTCACATACACAATTGAGATGCGCGTATTCGGACTAGAGAGCGTACATCGTTTGGTCCTTTTCTTCTCAACCGAGCTACGCGCCTACAGGGCTGCTACTAATTGGGTTGTTCACTGCATTTTTTTTCCTAATCTAAGATGCTGGCTAGAGGGATGTACCTACCTGGATGGGCCCTAAGCAATCGGGGCCTGTGCTCAGCTATGCTCGTGGCACATTCTCTCTTGGGAGCATCGGTTTGGAGGTGGACCCGGCCAGAGGAACCTGCGGTTTGTGAGGTGTGGTGCAATGGTGGGCTACAGAGTACCCTTCGCATGCAAGGAGCGGCAGATGAGCAGCTTTGGTCTTTGCTCTCATGTCGGAGAGGCACTTGCCCTCTTAATCTTTTGGGCAGTCGTTCCCCTCTGGCGTCGACGAGGTTTGGCATAAGAGCTCATGGTGGATCAGCTTTTGGTCTTTGCGCACTTTGGTAGAAGAGGCTCGAGTGCCCGGTTGTGGGTGTTGTGTGTTCCGCCTACTGGCGATGCTTTGTGGTGCTAGGTGTAGTTTTTTGACTTTGTACAAGGATGAGTTTAAAGTTTAAACTAGATCGCTACTTGTTTGTTCTATAGATTGTACAGTGCAAACAGCCACATGCGTGGGTGATGTGTAGGATGTAGCATAGATACAATGATACATGCATGGTGTGTTGACTTGTCATCATTGGTTTCATATGGAACGATTAGCATGGAAATCAACAATACAGCATATTTGCTTTTTTTTTCCTCAATACCATGCATGGGGAAACACATGTGGAAAATTCTTTCATTTAGAGATGACGGAGCAAGAACATGACACATGACCCTCTCTTGAAAATACATATAATCACTTGTCCAGAGTAACCACGTGGATCAGAGAGCATGTAAGATGTGATCTGTGAATTCTTTAGGCTAGCAAAAGTGAGCCGCGACATCAATGTTGTGAGCCATGAGCTAGCTAGGATAGGAAGGGGTAGGGACTGTAGCCCTCCTAGTGCTTAATGTAATTCTTTCCCTCGCAAAAAAAATGTAGATATATAACACGTAGATGAACAATCTGATCATAATTTCACAATTCATCACATTCCAGTAAACATAACATGTAGCATTATAAAATAGTGATCTTGATCATGTTAGACAGCTCAAAAGATCTAAACATGGTAGCACAAGGAGAAGAGACAACCATCTAGCTATTGCTATTCACCCGTAGTCCAAGGATGAACTACTTACGCATCACTCCGGAGGTAGGCATGGCGATAAAGAAACCTCCGGTGATGATCTCCCCTCCGGCAAGGTGCCGGAAGAGCTCGAGAACCCTCCCGAATGGGTGGCAGGATTTGGTGCTTACTAGTCTGTCACCTTGGTCTCACAGACAACAATGTGCGGATGGCGTAGGTTGTGGTGTGAAACCTACCATGGCTATAAATTTGATAAAGAGGGTGCCCCTCGTTTTGTGTTGTTTGCCCTCCTGGCAAAATATTCAAGTTTATACCTTTATTCTCGATGGCAAGGGTTAACTGTGAAATGTAAAATGTTCTAAAATTTAGTATTTTCACAAAATTGTGTCAATTTAGCTAAACAAGTGCACCTAGTGTCGCGCCCTCGGAGGCAACTTGGGGGAAACCCTAATGCCAACGTCCACTCCTACTCTCTCCTCACCTTGCAGCAGCTAGAGGTGCCACAGGCTTGCACGCGCGGCAGGGATCTTGCATCTCTGTCTTCCGTTAAGTGCCTTGGATGCCAGGACAGTGACCCCGGGTGGAGATGGCAGATCCAACATCACAATGGGAGGCATGTTTTGGTCCTTAATAGTCCGTCACCTCGGACGCGCGGACAACGATGTGCGGCTGGCGTAGGTTGTGGTGCGAAACCGACCATGGCGTAGATTTGATAAAGAGGGTGCCCCTCGTTTTCTGTTGTTTGCCCACCTCATGGCAGATTTAGCCTCTAAAGGCATGGCCATACCAGAGTTGGGTGCTGGTTTAGGTGGTTATTGTCGGGATGGTGGGGACCCAGGAAAATCTGTGGTCGTTGGTGGCGGCCACGACGATACTATAGGACTTGTCTTCCTTCTCGTAGGCTTTTTCCAGGTTTCTCCCTCCTCTCTACCCCACCCCCACCCCCACCCCCAACCTTTCTTTTCTCTCTTGGATGAAAACCCATGGTCTTCAATTTCGGGCGGCGGAGGTGCTACGGTGTTTATGTTCTTCAAGGCATTGTGTGGGGACTACATGGTGAAAGGACAAGGATGTCGCCTAGAGGGGGGTGAATAGGCGACTAAAACTTTTCCGGTTTAGGCTTGATAATTGCGGAATAAAACTATGTGTTTAAATTAACAAGCCAACAACCTAAATAAACTAGGCTCACCTATGTGCAGCAACAACTTATGCTAAGCAAGACAAGCAACAATGTGATAGCAATATCGAATACTTCAAGCACGAAGGCTATCACAATGTAAAGTGCATAAGTAAAAAGCTCGGGTATAGAAATAACCGAGGCACGCGGAGACGAGGATGTATTCCCGAGTTCCTCCTTGTTAAGGGAGTACGTCTCATTGGAGAGGTGTGAATCAACACAATGGTTCAACAACCACAAAGGTTTCACCTTCTTCTCCGATGAACCGCACCACAAAGGTTTGGTTCACCTTCCACTATCGGAATCCTTCGAGGCAGAAATCCGGAGCCTTTCAACAACGATCCGGGGCACAACCCACAACGGGATTGGGGGCTCCCGAACAGCTACAAGTGACCACACGAGGGTCTCAACCACCACACGGGCGTCTAGGGTCCAAAGACCCAAGAGTAACAAGTTCACAAGCTTTCAACTTCCACGAATCCTCGTGGAGAGCACAAACCGATGCAACGAAGCAATGGCAAGAGCACAAGGCTCAAATCCTTCACTCTCGAATCCTACCACAAGCAACTAATGCTTATGGGGGGAGAAGAGAGGAAGAACAACGAAGAACACAACAAATGAACTTCAAGATCAAGATCTACTAGGTTCCCCTCACTTAGAGGAGGAAAGGATTGGATGAATATGTAGATCTAGGTCTCCTCTCAATTTCCCTCAAAGATATGCAAGAATCATGGGAGGGAATGAGAGGAAGGCAAGCTTTTTCCAAAGAACAACAATGGAGGAGAGAGGGGAGAAAAACTTGCTCAAAGTGTTGTATGTGAAAAAAAACGTTGGGAAGAAAACTCCTTTTTAAAGGTCTTCTAAAAAACAAAGCCGTTGGAGCGAGCCGGCTGGGCAGAGCACAGCGTGCGAGCTGGCCTGTGCAGCGATCGCTGCCTTACATGGGTCGGCCTGCCAGCCAGCGATCTGCCCGAGCGAGGCTGGGGCAGGAGGGCAGCCAGCCAGCGATCGAGCGAGGGCCTGGGCAGCGAGCGAGCGAGGCCAGGGCAGCGAGCGAAGCCAGGGCGCGCCGGCCTGTGGCCCGGCCTGGGCCGGCCTGGCAGCCAGCCTGCTGCCCGAGGCGCCCGGCCAGAGGCCCGGCCTGGCAACCGGCCTGCTGCCCGAGGCGCCCGGTCTGAGGCCCGGTTTGGGCCGGCCTGGCAGCCGGCCCGCGCAGAAAAAGAACTTCAAAAATCATATATTTTCAAATAAAATTCCAAATGAGATGAAACCAACTTTGTTGGAAAGATAATGACGAGAGCTTTCCCTATCTCGAGGGGATACCACACATGGGAAGGTGTGGACCCTATCTCGAGGAGGACCGGTAATATTTCCAACACCGAGAACGCAACAAGTTTTCCATCCGGACTCCGATTTCGATGATCTTGGGTTTGTTGGAATCGCAATGAGGAGCATTACAAGATCATGCAAAGAAACATCATAGTCCATCATGCGAGGAGGAAAACAAATGTAGAGGGTAAAACCTCTCTATAAAACGATGAACCGGCAAAACCTCCAAAACCGAAAACGCAACAAGTTTTCAATACGAAATCCGTTTTCGGTGAACTAGAGCTTGGTATGGATATGAACACAAGCTTTAAATTCACACAAGAATAAAAGCCACATAAGAACCAAGAAAGATGATATGCCAAATATGTAAAGGTTTGAGCTCTCCACAAAGGTGCGATCAAGTTACTCACTTGAGAGTCCCTCTTGATAGTACGCCGTCTATCCTATAACCCAGTCTCCCACTAACACCACGAGACCGGTAAAATAGAAAACCTATCAAGATCATACCTTTGCCTTGCGCATTCCACTTGAGCTCGATGATGACGATCTTGACTCTCTCAAGTTGGAACACCTTTCTTGATTGTGCTTGCTAGCACATGCTTGATGAAGACTTCTCCAAATACTCCCCATACACCATTATGGGAGAGCCTTGCTAAACTCCGTCTTCATGAATCCACTTGCACTTCATCTTCTTATCTTGATATAGATAATGGCTTGGAGATAAACATGAAGTTCACTCAATTTTCTTTTCCAAGCCATGCTTGCAATAAGCTCAACTCTTCATATGACCATTCTTCATATAAACCCTTGGATGGAACCTTGGTCATCATGAAATCTTCTAGAGTCCAACACATGAACTCCAATCTTTTCCTATGGACAAGATCTACAAGTATATCTCAATGCAAACATTAGTCCATAAGGATTGTCATTAATTACCAAAACCACGCATGGGGCAACACATGCCCTTTCACATGGGTAATGGTCGAGTGGTTTTGTGTTTGGTGGTGGCTGTTGGTGACTCGGTTGTTGTTTAGCAACGAGCTCGCCTTCTGGAGGATCTGGAAGGTCCTTGATTTATGTTTTGCGTCATCTTGTGGTCTCTTCATAGGCGGGTAGAAACCCTCGGGCATGGATGAGAGGGTCCCATTTACAAGCTGTTTTATGCCTCTTCCTACAGATCAAATCACTGTTCCGCTTTTTCTAAAAGTTGAAACAAAAAAATTCTATGTCTCTCTTTTGTGATTCTCAAAATAACTTTGTGGCATACACCGAAGGAGATAGCTCAATATGTGCATGTACAAATGTATTTCGTTGCAAAATTCAAATGTTAATATTTCTGCTTGTTTACCAAAATATATTTTAAAAGTTAGGTAAGAAATTCCGTAAACTTAAAAAATGAGATATGAGGAGAAATTTTCTTCTAAAGTTGAAAATAATTGTTCAAGAGCTAAAAAAAATGGTCACCCGAGTTAAAAAAAACACGATTTTAAAGAAAATTAACGTCAAAAGAAAAAACAATTGCAGTGTTCAAAAAAAATCACGATTTTAATTGTTTAGGTAGTTCAAAAAATCATTGCACAAGGTACAAAAAGATAGAACTAAAAAGTAAAAGACAAAACTAACAAAAATATATAGAAAGGAAAAATAAAATTAGAAATGAAACCTAAAAAATAGGAAAAGCACCTTAACAGGGCCGGCCTATTTGGACCGGCGCTTAGTCGTTGTCGGCCCACAAAACGGCTATATCTTGTCCGATCTGTAAAAATAATAAAATAGGGCAAAAGTCATCACAAGATCATGACTGAAGGTAAACATGACAAGGTTTTACAAATGAGTTAAAACTCGTTGTCATAACTAGGGGTAAAAGTGGAATTTACATTTGTTCCTTTCAAGAAACTGGGAAAGGGTATGTTTTGGTTTGGATAATTACTTGTTTGTTCCTGAAACTTTGGGCCATATATACATCACTAGCGGGATTTGATCTTTCTTTCTGGTTAGTTGGAAATGATGGTAAAGTGCATCCCTTCCATCAACTCAGCCCCAACGATGCTATTGCACATCTATTTAAAAGTGAATGGGCTACGCATTTCGTAGCATCCCTAGTTATTTTAAATTGTGCAATCAAAGGCAGAATGGATAATTACTTGTTGGTTCCTGAAACTTTGGGCCATATATACATCACTAGCAGCGGGATTTGATCTTTTTCTGGTTAGTTGGAAATGATGGCGTAGTGTATCCCTTCCATCAACTCAGCGCCAAGGATGCTAGTTGCACATCTATTTAAAACTGAATGGGCTACGCATTTCGTAGCATCCCTAGTTATTATAAATTGTGCAATCAAATGCAGAATGGACAGCTGATCGAAGTCGAGCAGCATGGTAGCAGCTCTGGATCTGGATCTCGAACTCTCCTTCTTGAATGAATATATATCTCGACCAGAAGGATATCTGAAGGCTCACCGGTTGAGGAAGAGAATTTCGTGTCATGGACTTGAAGAACTACTTTGTCTTGTTGTCATTACAGATTTTACTCCCAGCATTTGGGTATCACTGCATTCATCACAGTACTTACCTTAGCTGCAGCCTGTAGAGATCAGAGGGAGCTTCATTTTCACCTGATCTGACCTCCATGTTCTATGCAGAAATCTCTGTCAGGTGTTTTTTTCCCTTTTTGTTCTACGAGTAGAAGAGATGAGATACATTGCACTGGATTCGGTGATGCATTAAGTACCAAGCAACTGCGGATTAGTTCAATTCCATCATCTAAATTTCTTGTTTTTCTGATGTATCTTCAGAGCTCAGACACGGACGAAATGAACTGATGCCTATCTATCTGCACCTACTGCTCGCTCCATTTCAGCAGCTAATGCAGGATTCAGGTAGAGATTCAGATAGTTTCCCACCTCGTGTGATGATGCTCTGTGGCCAGGTGTGAGCCATGTGAACATGTACTACATAATCTGTTGTTTTATCTGGGTTCTCTTAAGTCTTTGACACTATATGAAGTAACATGATCAGAAATATGCTGATACTAGGATCCATCACTTATTGGCAATGGAGCCCACTGAAGAAATTGGGTTATTTTCTTACTTCTGAAGGAAACTATACCTAAAATTAATCCGAGAACAGTTATTACCTCAAGGAAAGAATGGCAGAATGGCAGAAACAAGATCAAATACATAGATTTTTGCGTTACAACAATCTTTAGTCTCCTCTCCATGTTGAAATTACAGACCGACAGCGCCGGAATGTCAGTCCACCATCAAGATCGATGTTATTCAGTTGAATCTTCAGGGTACAGGCGCCAAACAAATGAACTGATCCATAGGGTCCACTTGCACCTGCTACTCCATTTTGATTCTAGAAGTAGCTCGTGCAAGATTCAGGTAAAGATGCAGAGTGTTTCCCCGCCCGTGTATTGATGCTCTGAAGCCAGGTGTGCGGCATGTACTACACAATCTTGTGTTTATCTGGTTTGTCTTAAGCCTTTGACACTATTTGAGGTAACATGATTAGGAATATGCTGATGGTGGTGGTACCATACATCATCAGTTATTAATAATGGGAGTAGGCACAGTACATGGGTAAGCCATGATCCAACTGAAATGTTTATTTATTCTCTCCTGAAATGAAGCAGTACCTTACCTTGCCTCTGCAAAAGTAATGTCAATACAGTTATATTTCCATCACACTCTTGTGGCCTACTACTGCTAATGTGTTGTGCTGAAACTCTGGTGCCCAATGATGATATATTAGGTATTGTTTATTTTTCGGTGTGACCTATTTTATTATTATCTGCAGTGAGATGCAGACTTGGTTTCCAGTTGCTGAACTATCAAGCAAAGGGAACACCTGAACTCTAAAGCAGAAGACACTGTTCAATTGCTTAGTTTCAGTTTCTGTAACAAACAAGCAGGAAACTGTAAACAAAAGAGATCAAATGGCTAAGTATTTTGCATTAGAACAATCTTTCGTCGTCTCTTCCCGGTGTACAAATTACAGACCCAGCTAGTCGCAACCTCTTCCCCTTTCTTCAGCAAAAACCAAGAAGAAAGAACGGGAGAACGCAAGAAAGGAGAGAGAGGGAAAAAAAGAGAGGAAGAACTAAGATCTCCGACCGAACCCATGCATTCTTCAGCGTCATCTGCAGAGGATCTCGGTCTCGGAGGAGCAGTCGTAGATCCCTGCGGCGGCGTCCTTCTTGCCGGCGGCGACGAGGCGGAGGATGCCCTGGAAGGCCTCGACGTCGCAGGGGATCCGGAGCGCGCCCTCGTGCCGGAACCCGAACTCCTCCTCCGCCTCCCGGAGCAGCGCCTCGAACGCCCAGTGGCCCAGGTACTCGGTGGGGATCACGAAGCGCCGCATCTCCTCGCCCACGTACACCGCGAAGGACCCCTTCGGCACGGCGCCACCGCCGCCGCCGTTCTTGGAGCCCGCCATCCGCTTCCACCGCTTGAGCAGCTGCTGCAGCCGCACGATGTCCCTGATCTTGTTGCTCGCCCTGCCCTGCTCCTCCATTGCTGGTCGAATCGAGCACCGAAGAGACGGCGTCTTTGTGGCTGCTGATGGTTGGCTTTTTGGTTTGGGTGGTGCAAAGAATGCGGCTGGGGATGTATATATAGAGAGGAGAGAGTTGGGAGACTTCTGTGGTGGTTGCCTCTGGCTGTGAACCGTCTCCTTGTGACCTCTGAGTCGATTCAGTTAGTTTAATTGTTCAAATCGATGCACTATTTTTTGCGCAATAATTTCTTTTTTAGGCCAAAATGGATACACTATTCTTGTGTTTTTTTAACCAGCACTATTGTTTTCTAGAGCTATAATAAATAGTGTACTACTAAGTCATTTCATAGGTTTTTTTTTTAACAAGGCAAAAGATTTGTCATTTTTAGAAATATTTTTGTAGTAAAACTTTTCTGACTTTGACTCTAGTAGTAGTATAATTGTAAAACTCGTGTTACACATTTGAATTTTTCGATAGTACATTGGCAGGAAAAAGATCATGGCCCTAAATGTCTATATAATGGTAAACTCTTTGATTTTCTTATTTTCCCTTGCTAGCTACGGATGGAAGGATCACCACATAAACTTGTTTTCCTGGTTGTGTAGCAACATTTTTTCTAGCTGTGATCTCTGATGAGAATGGGCTATTGTTTAACAACCACAAACAGCAAAAAATCTATCTTTTTTCCTTGAATTTTGTGATGATATGACAGTTACTAAAATACTCATGTTCTTGTTGCACTAAATGCTATGCTACAACTGTAGCTTGTAAGAGAACAAGTCCTCTTTAGATTCCCAAAGGCCAACCACTGCTGCTTCATCATTTTCTGAGGAATACTGCTGACAGATTATTTTTTTGAGGAATACGGCTGTTTCAGCATTGTGCAGAGATCAGAGTGGATTTACCCTGACTGTCATTTTAACTGCAGGATACCACAGTTTAGCTAGATAATAGTACACATTTGAAACGCCAGACCTTTCAAACACCTAGTACTACTCGTCGCAAAAAAGTCTGTGAATCTTAAAGCAGAAGTAGTTACTATAGTAAGAAATTTCATTGAGTTGTCCTCTACGGTTAAAACTGCAATTGAATGTTTAATGTAACATACGACTTTGAATAGTACAACTCTACTAGGGGTTAATTTGCTCCACCCATTCTCACATTTCAAATTTATGTTCTGAAACATGACTTCCTCTGACATTCATGTAATTTATATTGGAACACATATTTAAGACTTGGATTAATCGATTCAGGTTTAGGGAATCATTTGGTCTTACGTGTATCCAACTAATGGAAGCCAAAGACAAACTGCTGAGGCAGAGTGAAAACAACGGGAGAGCCAAAACAAACTGCTCAATGATAATCTAATCAGCCAGTCTGCAATAATGCAGATGCAAATTGATTACAAGTTTCCCAGGCTCTCAACTTGCCATCTAGTAGCTAGATGCATCGGCTTGATTTAATTAAAAAGTGTCGTCTGACTGCATTAGTAGTTTATCATTTCGTCTACTAGCTTGATGAAGACTTCCTCTTTTCAGCTTCAAACTGTGTGCCGTGCATGCATTCATGCATGGGATCGAGAACATGCGTGGCAGGTCTGAAGATTGTGGAGGGAGCTGCACGCCTGCATGTGAGGAGGGCCTCACATCACATGGTATCATCAACAAGTCCTACTTCCTACGTGAGCAAAAGAAAAAAGAGAGCAACCTCCATATGAATGAATTCTTTTATAAGATAATAGTACTGCCTCTAAGATGCCTCTGATCTAATGCACATGATTAGGGCACTCCTAACTGAAGATTACCGTATCTCGTCGGTCGTGGAATCCTCGGACAAGATCATCGTCGCCGGTCGTCGTATCCTCGCCCAGTATCATCGCCGCCGGTCACCGTATCCTCGGCTCCTCGCCCAAGGTCGCCGTCGTCGGGTCGTCGGTCTGCGCATCCTCGCCCAAGATCATCGTCGCCGATCGTCGTATCCTCGCCAAGATCGTCGTCGCCGGTCAGCGCGCGTATCCGCAGCTCCTCGCCCAAGGTCACCGTCGTCGGTCTGCGCATCCTCGTCCAAGATCACCGTCGTCGTCGGTCGTCGCATCCTCGCCCCAGGACACGTACTATTGGCGCGGACATACGTTGAAGAACATCCATGGCGAGCTATAGCGAGTGCATGTAGTGTGCCACTGCCGCCGGGCGGCGGCTTCTTCACCAATCAATTCATGGCGCTCCTGGACCTGCTAGTTGCTAGCGCATCTGCACAACGTCGCCTAACTGCTAACCCGGGAAGCCGGACAATCTTTAATTTTTTTGAAAGTATATTTAGACAGCATTTTTTTTTAAATGAAGGTGATTCGAGAATATGCATGGCCAGGTTGATCAAGCGTGTGAATGCAACTAAGGAGATATTTCTTTGATTGTACCCAGTAAGTACCCACCTACTATACTAACTAACTATTCTTCTCGTTTCTTCCAAGCTCATGTGAGTACTGATTGACTATTTTGTTCGAGGTTCAAGTACGACGCAAGTTGGTGAAAGGTTCCCCGCACCACATGCAATCATGGGCAAGAGAGCCCAAATAAGCATCAAGCAAATCAGCATCCAAAGACACATGATTAGTTTATCTTTAACGGCCATATGCATATGATTTGTATCAATAATTATATTCATTGGTGCAAGAAGCTGGGCCGATCATGAATTGGGAAGGGGCCAGCCGACCAGCCAAGTCCTAGGAAGTCCTCTTCTGAGTTGCAAGTTTCATGTACTATACTGGTTGGTTTCACCACAATTAACGATCATGTGCTTTTTGCCGTAAAATTATCTTTTCTATGTTCCCCTCGCAATTTTAATCCAAGGATCATTTCTCAAAATGTTTTGTTGGAACTTCTCCAATTCATATGTAAGTATAATTGTTGTATTCCATGATTGTTTCCATCTTAACGAAATGCATAGAGCTAGTTCACGCCTTTCTCATAAAATATATATTTCCTATGAAATCATGTAAAACTCTTGTGTTCCTGAACAGAGCTAGCTTGGCTTCTTAATTTTGAACATAGGATTCTAAAAGCATAGCAACAAATTAAAACTACTACTGGGATGTCCTGACTTCTTGAATCTTGTAGGAAACCATAATACATGAATTTGTAATCACGACGTTATTTTGTTGCTCCATAGGAATTTTGTACGAATATAAAGAGAGAAAAGGTGATTGCAAGACACACATAAAAAATGTCCTCTGACTGCATTAGTAGTTTATCTTTAACGGCCTTACGCATATGATTTGTATCAATAATTATATTCATTGGTGCAAGAATCTGGGCCGATCATGAATTGGGAAGGGGCCAGCCGACCAGCCAAGTCCTAGGAAGTGCTCTTGTGAGTTGCAAGTTTCATGTACTGTACTGGTTGGTTTCACCACAATTAACGATCATGTGCTTTTTGCTGAAAAATTATCTTTTCTATGCTCTCCCCTCACAATTTTAATCCAAAGATCATTTCTCAAAATGTTTTGTTGGAACTTCTCCAATTTATATGTAAGTATAATTGTTGTATACCATGATTGTTCCATCTTAATGAAATGCATAGAGCTAGTGCACGCATTTCTTGTAAAATATATTTTTCCTATGAAATCATGTAAAACTCTTGTGTTCCAGAACAGAGCTAGCTTGGCTTCTTAATTTTGAACATAGGATTCTAAAAGCATAGCAACAAATAAAAAATACTACTGAGATGTCACAATTTCTTGAATCCTGTAGGAAACCATAATACATGAATTTGTAATCATGACATTATTTTGTTGCTCCATAGGAATTTTGTAGGAATATAAAGAGAGAAAAGTGATTGTAATACACACATAAAAAATGTGTGAGGTCTATTGCCAAGTGCTAACTATCATGTGAAATCAATGTGAATGAAAGCATGGGATTGAAGTATTGGTGATCTCTTTCCTTTGTCCTAGATTAAAGGGCATAGAAGAAAAATATCAATTAAATTGTAAAAAATCATACAAAAACATTCAATTTGTCGAGGAAGTGGTAGATGATAGATAATGGGGATAATTAAGGCATGTATGAGATGGCCCTAGACAGATTAAGTGTGATGCCTAGCCAAGAGGAGGTTGCAACATAACAAGAACAAGAAAGATACTTGGAGGGATAATTGGGACTATTTTCTTGCTTGCCAATTGATCAATATTGCCCGGTGTTATATAGCTAGCTTACAAACTTGGAGGCTAAGGTGAACTAGCAAACTTTGGGAAGTAAGTAACTTTAGAATCAAGATCTAACTGTGATAAATTTAACTGCTAAAAATAACTATGGGGTGGCACCAGATTAAAGGTCCATGCGCATCCTTGTACTGTTGGTACCACATGTCCACAATTGTGCATCACTCGTCAAGTAGAAGGATGGCAGGAACACCTCCTCAATGGAGGATGTGCGTTGCGTCCCAAATAATTGCTCACATCGGTTCAGCCATATCAGCAGATCAAACTCCCTACCATAGATGGGAAATTCCATCTGAAAAAACGTGAGGCATGGTTGTTTGCCGCCTTGAGATCAGTTTCAGGCCGGGGAATCAATCCATCAGATCTCTTCTTCTTGTCGTCTATGGCGACAGAGCGGTGTGGCGTGCCATTCTCTAACTTGATGATAGCCAGATTGTGGGCATACACCTATTAGATGGTGTCTCGCAAATCACAAGACAAAGATTCAGTCCTATTCCCTTGTCCACCATCTTTTGATTGATGACATCCAGGCATTGCATGAGGGAGATGAGGGTGGTGTTTAGCTTCTTGATATCTGCAGTGGTAGTGGCCATGATCGATCTAAATCTGATACCAAAATGTTGTGAGTGTGGTATATGATAGGATAATGAGACTAAGCCTGGTATGACATGTCCATGGACATATGAAGTGACCCAGCTAGGAGGAAGCTACCGCATAACAAGAGCGAGAAAGAAACTCAGGAGTGATAACTGAGACTATTTTCTTGCTTATCTAACAATCGATATTGCTATGCATTCTATTTCCAGCTTACAAACTTGGAGGCTAAGCCAGACTAACGAACTTTAGAAAGTAACTATCTCTAAGAAATTTCGTTGCTAAAAATAACTAATAATAATTAACAAAATTTATAAAGATAAATAGAGTTTCCCTTGCAAAGGCCCTTTCCGTGGTGTTACGCCACATAACATGATTCAAATGGTACTTGATATGTGATCATGTTTAAAGACGCGATTGATAAGTTTCTATATATGTGCCACTGCTAAGAATCGTCTGATCTAAGGAACGATATTCGTGCAGGAACAAAAGATATGGGAAGATCTTGATCAGACGGCTATCAATGCCGACTCATACATAAATATCTCTAAGTTGAATAAGCTATAGTCACTCCCCATATAAGGCCGGAGGTCAAAGCAAGTTATAATCACAATAGAAATTTTAATCGTTTCTAGTTTTATGTTTGCTTTGAGTGCCATGGCGAGTTTTCAGTAATCAAGTCGATATAGGGTATTCTTGGATTACTCATTGTCAGACTAAGCAAGAAGCCAAGAGCCAAAACTTATAGTAGGAGTATTACTTTTTCACCCACAAGGAGAAAAAAAATCAATTGGAGATTTGAGTGTGCATACTTGGTCAAGCATGACCTACGTACTCGCCGAGTCAAAATACATGTTTACTAGTAAACATCGTGATATGGGGGATTGTTGTCGTACGATCAAAGTGTAGATTCTCATCTAAAAAAATTAAGATTCTTTTTTTTCTCTGCACAAGAACTAAGGCCGATTGGTCACTGTAATTTGATATACCTTTTCAAGAATCGAGGCAGATCGGTCACGGTTATTTTTATGCCTGATAATATCTGATCTCATGCCCTCAATCAGCAAGTTGGAATACCTTAATTAACATAGCATGCATGTGTAGAGGGGGCTCACTTTCCCCTACCTTTTCTCTCTCCTCCCTCTCCCTCTCGCTTGAGAGTCTTGCTTGCTCCCGAGCTCCCCTCTGCCTCAACTCCGGCGGCGATGCCGCTTGGAGGAGAGATGGTCGGGCAGCTTGGCTTGTACAGGGTAGAAGTAGGTGTCTTGGCTGTTTGCCAGACTTGGGCTTGAGGCCCGTAGTTAGGAGCGGGGTGTTGGATCTATCCAGCCAGATCTGGTGCCATCTAGGGTTCTTCTTCATCGTGTTGTTGCTCGTGAGGTTCGAGCTAGGCACGTTGGAGAGTTTTGCCCCTCCTTCAATAAGGTTGTATCTCGTGGCTGCTGTGGATTCGAGCTGCTCAGGAACTCTCTCTGTCCGGCCTTGGTGGCGAGGAGAGGGAGTGGATGGGCGAGTCGATCCCTGCGCCTCGCTGGCGTGGCGACAACCTTGGTGCCGCAGAAGGTAAGAGGCGTCTTCCTCTGGCCGGCCTCGGTGGCGAGGGGAGGGAGGGCTTCGAAGCTCCTTTCTGTGCATCTGCTGTGTGTGGTGGCCTTCTGGGTCTTGGCTATCTCTTGCATCTGAGATGTGGTGTTGTTGGTTATTCTCCGGCCGGCCATGGAGGCGAGGGGAGGAGATGGTGCGGTGACTGCGTTGGAAGATTTGAGGATGGCGTTGTGGGGTTTCTGTCGCCAAAGCTTACGAGCGGCTTCTGGCGTACGGCGGTGGAGGTGAGACAGTCCGTCAAGCTCCAGTGGCTGGAGGCGGCGGCTGGTTTCGTTTCTTCGGCGACCTCTTTCATAAAGCTCGGTAATCGTGGATCCAGCGACGGCAGCAACGACCTGGGTGATTCCCCTGTTACTCGTCTCGGTGGCGGCGGAAGAGGGGATCCCCAAGCTCTTGTTCGCTTGCGGTTGGTTCTGCACCAGGGGAGCACGGAAGCTGCTCCTTGGAGGTCATCCATGGCGGCACGTCGTCGGCTGCCATCTCTGATGGTTGAAAGGCAACCCCTCTACCTCTTCTTCGTCGGCTACGGCATCCTCCGGCTGGCGACAGATGATTTATATCAACCTCCAGGCCGTTGTGCCATTGCGGAGGCCCTTTGGCTCTGGTGCAGCTGGCTCCCGGTGCCCATCTCCAAGTGGTTCGTCCCCGGCGGTGGTGTTCCTGGCTGTGATGAGCTTTTCCAATGCGGTGGCGATGGAGCCGGACCCAATTGCGTTCCTCAAAATAATTCTAGGGTCCTCGATGTTAAATGTAAGGACTGGGTTGTAATTTCTAATTTGTTTTGGTCCTCTGTGTACTTTGCCACTGCTATGAATACAAGCTTCTAGGTCGGGACCGCCCCTGTTCAAAAAAAAAAACATAGCTTGCATGTGACTCTCTCTCTCTCCCCTCTCTCTTATATGCTTTTTTTTTACGGGTATATGCTTTTTATTTGAAACAAGAGAGTACAGCTATTTTACAAATTTGTATGGGGTACGGCAAAGGACACCGGCTTTGTCTTGTTAAGGCCACTTGAAATGCGTATGCCTTTGCGGTTAGCACCAAAACACTGTGATTTTGGCTAATTAATCTTCAGATCAGGTGAGCATTGTCATGTACTCTCCTTCAGAGTTGGATCAGCGCACAACCTAGTTAAATGATCTTGTGTGAACTGATCATGAACCGTCCTGTTCATCTCCAGCTTCGCTGCATTCATGCATCCACAAATTCTCCCTCCGTTTTATAGTTCTTGTCGGGATTTTAGTCCAAATTTGGAATGGAGTTAGTACTCCAAAACACCAAAACATATGCATGTCATAATAACTAACTAAATAACTGTCCTGACCGTTGGTCACGCCGCATTATGTGTGCCCGTTGCACATGGCCACTGGTGGCATGGGAAGACGAGGCATGCATATGCAGCGGGAGCGGGAGCGGGCTGCACGATATACTCCCTCCGTCCAAAAAAAATTGTCTTTGATTTGTCAAAAATTGGATGTATCTAGACAAGAAACATGTATATATACATCCACTTTTGTGCAAACTTGAGACACTTATTTTAGGACGGAGGGAGTATATATGATGGAGCCATGCGATGCAATGGCGCCGTAGAAAGATCACGTCCACATCTGGCCACGGTGCGGCTAGCTCCACGTGCATGCATGAAGAACCAGAGTATATATATAGTACTCCCTCCGTTCCAAATTAGATGTCTTCCATTTGTCCACATGCGGATGTATCTAGACATGTTGGACAAATGGAAGACATCTAATTTGGAACGGAGGGAGTACGTACGTCGTATTTTCCCTGCATATTCCCGGTAAACAAGTAGTGTACTTACGAACTCATTTACTCATCTTTGTGCCTCCCGGACTCCAGTGATCTACTATTTATTTTCAAAAATCATATAAACAAGCTTTTAGAAATCTGTAAAAAAAGCTCATGCATGTTTTGCTAATGATGTATCCATAAACGTGCAAAATATTAATTTGAAATACTTTCTACATAGCAATAACAAATGTATGGATGTGAGTATACACTTTCGAATAATCTCCAGAATATTCAAGATTTTATCCTCTCTTTTTTTGTAGCCCATAATGCAAACAATTTCACCTTATGGTTTTCCATTCTTGCATGATGATGCATCATTGACTACATGCAGATTTTTGAAAACATGTAGATTTTGTTTTAATATTTTTAAAAAATAAAGGATCACTAGACTAGAGGCCGAGAGCCAAAGTGATATTTCGTGTACTTACACTATGTACCTGATCAGCATAGACATACAGATCAAATATACACGGTGTCTGATGCAGAAGTTGTCGGCCACCTGCACGGATGAATATAATTCCATTACTCTAGGCAAGAACAACAGATGCTAGCCGGCCGGCGTATGGAGATGGCTGTAATCTAGATCGACTCGAGAGGATGAACCACCACTACTCAGGAGTAGCTCGTAGGGTAGTTTTGTAGGCCGGTGCACCTTTAGTTTTCCGGTTTCCAAGGCGATGCACGCACGTAAGCCACACAACGGCCGGCAGAAGCCACACAATTGGATACACAAACCAGGCTAGATTCAGACGTTCAGTGCTGGTGATTGATAGATAGATTCAGCCGATGCACGCTGCCCGCGTCTCAAGGACGTACGGCGGAATATATTACGTCCGGATAGATGAGAGAGTGGTCTCTCCCATGCGTATATACGTATCGATCGGATAGATGGATTTAGATGGAGTTGTCAAAACGTACGGATATCAACTGATCTTTCCATGTATTCGAACCCAAAAGCTAGGGCCAGCTTCCAGGATGATAATGGTAACTGCACGGGCAGAAAGTATCAGCATCATCCAAAAGTGTGAAAAATATATACTTAAGGCCCGCTTGGAAGTTTCCGGACCCAAAACATTTTCCAGTGCGCACGTCGGAGTTTCAGCGGGAGCTCAAGTGGTCCGTGAAATTTTCCGGGACCTCTTAGAAAAATTTCTATTTTTTTATGACAACTATGACATGTATTTAACTGTATATGTGATGCAACCAAACAGCTATTGTGACTGATTTCTCTGTTTTGAGTTTCTATAGGATTTCACATGTCATAACATTATATCCGTGCGATTTCCTATCCATGTGTTTTTCAATTCGTGTGAATTGAAGGGCTCTAAACGTTGCGCGAGCTACGATTCCACCTCTCTCCCGCTATGTGGTGCGTGCAACACTCAAATGCTCAATCAATCAAAATACAGAAAGCAGAAATAATAATTTTCAAAACTGTTGCTGACATTTCCTATCTCCGTTGTCTGCTGCTCTACTCCTTGTTTGCTCTTTTTTTTCTTTTCTTTTTTAACACAAACATGTTGCAGCATTTGAACCGTGGACCTCTCAATATGGACCCGACATCGCTGGTCCTTGCCGGCAGGCCGTCCCGCGGCGTGGGCCGCGGAGCTAGGCGCGCGAGAACAAACATATCTAGGCCGAGGCTACCATAGGTTCTGATGATCTGAACCAAAGGAAGATTCAGACCGTCTTCTTCAAAAGATCTGAATCCTTGCGGCTGGCTACGGATCCGTCCTCAAGGAGACAGACTGCTTCGTCCATGAACGACGACAGTAATGAATAAAGCTCACATGCTAAGCTAAAAAGGTGTAAGAACATATCTCTACTATATAATATCGTTAAAGGTAATGGTCGGCGGCGGTACGTCACGCCGACACCAATCCAAATCGAGTCCATCTTAAACGCGTAGAGTATAGGCGCGTACCAATCCTAAATCAAATCCAACTGAAAGCGTAGAGTATACGCGCGCACCAATCCTAAATCGAGTCCAACTTAAAGTGCTTAGTGTATACGTATATGATTCGAACCAATCTCTCGTTCGTTCGTGTACATAAACACGATCAGGAAAAAGCCAACCTAAACTCATTGCCAATCCCCGCAAAAAAAAAGTAAACTCACTGCCAATGTAAACTGGCCCGACATGTAAGTTTTCGAAATCAAGAATGCAGGCAGCTTGACCCATATCTAGATTAGATGATCTTAATTAGTACCGCCTGCATGTGCATGTAAATTTTCGGAATCAGAAATTCAGGCAGCTCGACCATACCGAGATTAGATGATCTTAATTAACACACAATAGTATATACAGGAAACCTTAATCTTAATTAGACAAAATAGTATATACGTGTAAAATTTAGGAAATTATCCCTTTTCAAATATTAATCCTTCATATGATCAGATCGGTGACACCAGGCGAGATTGCAAAACTCATTTACGAGGTTGCGGCGTGTAACTAGGTAAGCCGAAGACCCCATACGCTAATAATTTTTGTGTCTTGGTGAAACATAATATCACAATGTTACAAAATTATTTGTTTTCCCGTTGCAACGCACGGGTATTTAGCTAGTCTATTTTATCTACCCTTAAGAAAAATGAGACTCTAAGAGCACATCTACTGCTCATTGCAGAAACAACTAAGTCAATTGCACGTCTATTTATTTTTTAAGATTACACAATGATGCTTCCAAAGTTCACTCTGGTCTCGCAGTAATTCTCGCCGATGGAAATGTTCCCTTCCCTAAAATTTTAGTCAGTCTGCAGCTCCTGATGCATACTGAATCTTAGAGCCCGTTCGGAATCCCTCCACTCCACCAAATCCGCTCCGGTATTTCTGACTCCATGGAGCACGCGGAGCTCGCTTGTAGGCACTCCGCGAAAAAGAACTGCCGCTCCTTCCGCTCCGCGCTTCTGACTCCACGGAGTTGGTGCGTTTGGCGCGGCTCTGTCCGCTCCGTTATTCTAGATTCTTTCTTTTTTGCGGGGAAAATTTAATCTGGATTCTGATGCACTGTCCTCTGTTTTACACGGAAAAAATTGCACTTTTCCGGTCGACAAAAGGCCGGGACATGCTTGTGCAAGAGAAAGCAACCTGACCTGCCTGAATGACGCCATGAACAACAGCATGGATCACAATTGCAAACATGTATATTCGCATATACATGCATGATCCTCTGGTAAAGTAAAGGATGGAAGGGCTAAAACCCTCACAGATTTTTTTCCGAAACCGAGCACTCACTGAATATGATTACCCATCCAACTTCAGAACAATGTCCCGATATCATGTGGAGCACCCACATGACTTGCATCTAATTAAGGAGGAGGTCGATTTGACTCCCGAGCACAGATGCTCTGGATATCTGGACCGCTGGAATCTGTTCGAGATTGTAAACCAGGCTTGTCCATACGTGCGTGCGGGGCAGTAAAAATCTGGTGGTGCGGTGAAAGGCAGGTACCAGCGTGGACTGCGGGACCCAATTCTTAGGGGCATGTGACGTGAGACGACGGTGGGGAACGGGTGGTAACGCCATATTTTTCTGTCCCGCGAGGACACGACGTCGAGTAATCATGGTCCCTGGCCAGCGTCCAGATCGACGACCTCCCGCCGACGCTCTCCACGGCACCGTGCTCCGCCAGTTCCTTCCCAGTCTGTGCACCCTGCTCCTCGCCATCAGCTCCACAACCTAACCCCGCTCGCCGCGCTTGTGCGGACTTCTTATGTTCCACGGCGCTGCCCCTCGCCGCCGAGCTCGGCGTCCCGGCCTAGCTCTTCTTCCTCAGCAGCTCAACTTTTCTTTACCTGGTCCAACGCCTGGTCGAGCTCCACGACGCCGCTCCCCCTTGCGAATACCGTGACCTCCCGGAGCCTTTCGAGCTCCCCGGAGGCGTGTTCCTGTGCCGGACAGACCTTCTAGCAAGGAGCCGGTATACGCGCGACTGCCGGCGGTTAGGCCGGCGATACCGCCTTGCCTATGGCTTCCTTGTCGAACACCTTCTACGAGATGGAACCTGCCGCGGTCAAGCAGGTGGCGGACCAAGGGGCGTTCCCGCCGGTGTTCCCCGTGTGGCCGCTGGTCCGGTCAAGCTCCAACGAAGAATCTCCTGCACGCGCGTCGCCCTTCTCGTTCGGCGGCGGAGCGCTGTCCGTGGAGCAGACGGCCGAGCTCGCCACGGGGTTAGAGGCGAGCGGCCACAGGTTCCTCCGGGCGGTGCGGATGCCGAGCCTGGATGGCCGCGCCAGCGCATTCGGGACCGCGGCGACGATTACGACCCACTAGCGTGCCTTCCCCGAGGGCTTCTTGCAGAGCATCGAGGGCAGGGGCCTCGCGGTGGCGGCGTGGGCGCCTCAGGTGTGCGTGCTGTCGCACCCAGCGACGGCGGCCTTCGTGTCGCACTGCGGGTGTAACTCGACGCTGGAGAGCGCGGTGGCCGGCGTGCCGGTGCTCGCGTGGCCGCTGCACACGAAGCAGAGGATGAACGCCCTCCTGCTGGAAAGGAGCCTCGCGGTGGCGCTACGGCCCGGCGCGCTAGAAGACGGCGGCGTGGTGGCGCGCGAGGAGGTCGCGGCCGCCGTGAAGGAGCTCATGGAGGAAAAGAAGGGGCGCGTCGCTCGGCGCCGATCTGAGGAACTGCAGCAAGCGGCGGCGCGCGCGTTGTCGCCAGAAGGGTCGTTGCACCGGGCGCTGGAGGATCTTAGACATAAACAAGAGTTGTGATCGACTATTTTTCCTGATTTGATTTACTTGGAGCTGCCATCAATGGACGAAGATGGCGGTCGGGAAGTTCAGAATGAAAATGGGGATCGGGTGGAGGTTGAAGATGAGTTTGGGATAGAGAACCCCCGTCCCGTTTTCTTCCATCTGTGCCGGTGGACGGCTCTGACATCATTTAATGGCGGGCCAGCTGTGAGCTACTGTTTAGAATTACCGTGGTAGAAAACTCTGAAGGGAACTCAGCAACACGAATCTTGCAGCATATGTATGGACGTGATATAGGGAGCACATGTGCTCGGGCACCAAAACGAATTTCCGCTAATTAAGCCTTATTTCAGAAAGTCTTGGCAGCCTGGTCGCTCAAGTCCGCGAGATAGACGAATATTCCATCACTGTTTCACGAATGTCGCAAGTGTCCAGCCTTGATCTTTCGATTTTCCATCACATCCGAAAATAATAGTAATAAAACATGTCCGGTGGTGCCAGCACTGTACAAAAGTGAAGTCTTTTGATAGAACCAAATGCATCGATGGGCATGTGCTTGGTGCCAATCTCTCACCCAACGGCTGCTCTTGAGCTCAACTGAATGCTGGCCATATGCACCGAAGAAACTTAGCATGTATCCTTCTATTTGACCTGCAAATGGAGATCATGGGCTTAACTGCTAAAGTACATGTACATGACCTCCGTGCGCCGTCAGCTCGACACATCGAGCCGAACCAATCTGCACTGCACCGACCGGACTACACCGAGCCGAACCACGACATGAGAAACTACGTCAAGCTGTACGACTACACCAAGATCTTCGTCGAGTTCTACACCGCCAACACAAATCAGCGCCAAGCTCTACATCACGCGAGTCGAGCCGCACGTCGCAAAACCCGCCGCCGCCGCAGATCCGCTGCCGCCGCCGCATAATGACACAAAAACCCGCCGCCTGCCTGCCGCCGCTCCCAAGCGAGTCGCTGCCGCACGCCGCCAAAAACCAAAACCCCGCCGCCGCCGCAGAAACCCTGCCGCTGCCGCCCAAAAACTTCGCCGGCGCTCTGCTAGGGCGATCGCACGATCGCCTCGCCCGCCTGGTAAAAACCCCGCCGCCGCCGCAGAAAACCTGCCGCCGCCACCCAAAAACCCGCCGCGCCGCCGCCGCAGAAACCCTGCCGCCGCCGCCTCAAAACCCAAAACTGCGCAAAAAAAAAAATTGCGCCTTCGGCTCTATCGGCTACACCGACCGTGACAACCTCGACCACGGCTACATCACGCTCGGCTACCTCGACATCAACATCATACACACGTCTACAGCAACTCAAGAGCTCCAGTCGACAACATCCGCGTCATCCCTTGCGTCCATGACACTCCTGCTGTGACTGCGGGAGGGAAGAGAAGGAACCAGAAGGGGACGGCGATGATGACAAGGTGGAGGAGGCGACGGACGCACAGGACTTCTCCAGTCACAATCGTCCGCTTCACTCCCGCTACGACTGAGGGGGGATGTTAGAGTATATGTACGGTTAGGATTGATTAGGGTAAGATCATCTTGTACTCCAAGTCTCCTACCCCCTTGTACTCCTATATAAACCCCCCACCAGGGTCCAGATCAATATAACAGAAATTAGGGATTCTAAAACTTCTACAATCACATCATAAGTAAAAAGATTGTTCAATGTCATCACCTTACTGACACCGAAGTCGTATGATAAAATCAAAGAATTTGATGCAATATGTGCTTGGTGCTGATCTCATCCCGGACGGCTGCCCTGAGCTCAGCTGAATGCTTGCCAACTGCAATCAAGAAACTCAGCAACTAAATAACTTAGTATACATCTTTCTATATCCTTGTCTCTTTGACCTGGAAATGGATTATGCTTGATTCTCACCATCCCCATAGTGTATGAGAAAAATATGCATTTCCATTAGGGTCATATTATATGGTTACAATTCTACCAAGATATGTCTTTTTGATTCCGTCTAAAATCGATTTTACGATATAGGCACTTATGACCTCCCCCTCTATGCCTTGCGGTAATGATTCCTCTGGAATTACGACCTTTACCACAACAGTGCCGTCCATGGATCAAACTATTTCGTGGATTGGATTTCACTTGCCTGTCTACGGTTCACGGGGATCAACTGCTCAAGTACTACTCTGTACTTGTATACATGATGTTTGTGAACATGTCATACTCCCTGACTGCCTGCAATTAAGTACTGAAGGTTCCCTACTGATTGGTCCATTGTTATATGCCCACACTCCTAGGACTGCACATGCAGCAAGTCGGAGAACTGGAGCAATAGCTAGTACCAGATTACATCATTATTGTGAGGGCACATAGATTACAGCATGATTGTGGAGGCTAATGGATTTTATTCAAAATAGGAAAACAGGCTATTGACTGATTGGGGCAAACATAATTGCATACACATTCAACTAATCAATGTCCTATGATTGATTTTTATAGACTAGAATCTATATTCACATAGTATCGAGTTAACGATGCATTGCACACTATAAGGGCACCTCCAACGGCCCTCCGCATCCGGACGGGCCGTGTCCGAATCTGTCCGAACGGACAGAGGAGCCCCTCCAACGGCCCGGCGCAAAGGGACAACTGTCCGCGCGGACAGGTTTCTGGCCCCAAACCTGGCCCAAGTTTGGTCCAGGTTTGGGGGAGAAACGGACAGCCTCTCGGTCCGCCCTTGGTCCTCATTGTCCGCGCCGGGCCCGTTTGCCAGCGACAGAGTCCCCTTTCTCCCCCTTGCTTCCATATCTCGACCGGCCGACTGCTGGATCGCATCGGTCCCGAGTACTTGAGGGAGGCAAATATGGAAGACACTGCCCGTCTTCTGAACATGAATTCGAGCAGAGGCTTTCCTGGAATGCTTGGGTGCATAGACTGTATGCATTGGGAGTGGAAGAACTGTCCTTTTGCTTGGCAAGGACAGTACCAGGGACACGTTGGAGAGTGCACAGTCATACTTGAGGCTGTTGCATCTAAAGATCTTTGGATTTGGCACTCCTTCTTTGGCATGTCGGGATCTCACAATGATATCAACGTGCTTCAGCGGTCACCAGTGTTCGACAGACTGGCCGAGGGCGATGCACCGGTGATCAACTTTGAGGTGAATGGAAATGCATATGACAAAGGGTACTACCTTGCTGATGGTATATACCCTTCATGGCCCGTATTTGTGAAGACCGTTCGCATACGAGAAAGTGAGAAAGCTCGTAAGTTTGCTCAGCAACAAGAAGCTTGCCGGAAGGATGTGGAGCGAGCATTTGGTGTGCTCCAATCCCGGTTTGCTATTGTTCGACACCCCGCAAGAACGTGGAGCAAGGAGGTCATGTGGGAGGTGATGACTGCTTGCGTGATCATGCACAACATGATTGTCGAGAATGAACGGGATGATGCAAGGTTATTTGATCAAGGATGGGAATTTGAGGGCGAGTTGGTTGCGCCTACACCTGGACTGGTGACGGACCAGCAGTTTTCAGACGTGTATGCAGAGATGCGTGATAAGCCACTACATGAACGTCTCCAGAATGATTTGATAGAGCACATGTGGGTTCATCTGGGAAACCAGTAGCGTTTTCTGCTCAATTTTCTTTCTATTCGAACTTTGTTGTAATAAACGATATTTCCGTGTATTTCTTTCTATTCGAACTTTGTTGTAGAACCATATTTCAGCGTGTTTTTATCAATTTGTTGAACCGAACTTTATCTAGTAATTGCAAATTTTGTGCAAATGTGCTGTCCAGGACAGAAATGCGGCCGGCCGTTGGGGGCACCTCCACCCCAAAAGGGACAGAGGCCCAAAATCTGTCCACGGTCCGCCCAAAGCGGACAGAATCTTTCCGCTTTGGCTGTCCGGATGCGCTGGGCCGTTGGAGGTGCCCTAAGTAGCGCAACTATGAGTCCAATATTGTCACAGACATAGGCGGAGCGTCACAAGGGCGAAAGTGGGCTACAACCCTCCCCTTCCGAAAACGCAAACAAATTTCTGGGCATACTCTGCATCTGTTATTCATTGTTTCCTAGTACTATTTGAGTACTTGTCAGTGATCACGCACATGGGAGCAAGGAGAAATAGACATCGGCGCACTGTGTGGAACTGTGGATGGTCTCCTGTGTCTATTGTTTAATGGCTGTGTACGGGATGGGCCTGCTGGGCAGTGACCAAAACAAATAGCGGTAGTAGCCTAGCAGGTTTGTTTTCCTTTTACCTTGGGGCTTGGGTCATCGACTGATTCTTGACGTTTTTCTTTGCTGGTCATCGGTGCATCTTTGAGGTTGCTCCTCTTTTTTTCAATGTATCTTACTTGCTATATAAATTCTTGTGTAAATAAAATAGCGGTAGTTGCTTAGCATGCCAAATCCAATGTAAAGAAATAAATCGCAGTTGGTCATCGATGGGGCTTGGCAAAAAAAAGATGGTTCCTATCTTACTTGCTATATAAATTCTTGTTTAAATAAAAATATTAAGTGCGTTTTCAAACTTGAAAATCGTCTCTTCATGTTATGAATGAAATTGTAGCGAAATTAGCATTAATAGTTCATTTGGTGGCCAATTTTTTTTTGGCCCCCTCTCTGCTTTTGTTCACGCTCCGCCACTGGTCACAGAGGCATGCATGCATTCATTTGTCACACTCAGATATAGCATCATGGGTCGGGTGAAAGGATTTTACCATGATTTCATCCATATCAAGATGCACAGCTTCAGTCGAATCAGTAGATATGTTGTCGATTCGATCGTTGTCGTCTATCGATTTATTGCATTGCATGTTCATCCATTCTGGATTCAACTGTCAAATTTCCTTGCCATTGCTATACTCAGTTCACTCCTCTTGATGTCGCTGAAACCAAGCAACCCTGAGTTCAGCCCTCCTTATATTGACATGCTATACCTGTCAACTTCTGCTCTAACAGTCTCCGGCCTCAGCACCGTCAAAATGGAGGACCTCTCGAGCTCCCAGATTGTGGTCCTGACACTGCTCATGCTTGTAGGAGGGGAGATCTTTGTTTCACTCTTAGGCCTCATGCTTAGAGTGAACCATCAAGACATCCAAGATCTTGCAAGCGTGAAGATCAGTTCAGTTCCTGTTGAGCTTGAAGTGATAGACAGCGTGGCACTCTGTGATTAGTCACCACTTGAAGAAGCAGCTCATGCAGTTCCACCTAAGAGTTGTGCAGAGTTGAAGAGGAGTAGGTCTGTCAAGTGCTTAGGATATGTGGTCTTTGGGTACTTTGTTGTGATCCATGTCATGGGCTTTCTGCTGGTTCTTCTGTATATAACTCATGTGCCAACTGCAAGTGCGCCACTGAACAAGAAAGGGATCAACATCGTGCTCTTCTCAATGTCGATCACTGTCGCCTCCTTTGCTAATGCAGGCCTCGTGCCAACGAATGAGAACATGGCCATCTTCTCAAAGAATCCAGGCCTCCTGCTGCTACTCAGTGGCCAGATTCTCGCAGGCAACACACTGTTCCCTCTCTTCCTGAGGCTACTGGTATGGTTCCTGGGGAGGCTGACAAAGGTGAAGGAGCTGCGGCTCATGATCAAGAACACTGAGGAGATGCATTTTTCTCATTTGCTTCCTAGTTTGCCAACTGCATTTCTCTCCTCAACGGTCGTTGGCCTGGCAGCAGCAGCAGCCACACTGTTCTGCGCTGTGGACTGGAATTCTTCGGTGTTTCATGGGCTCAGCTCTTATCAGAAGACTGTCAATGCATTCTTCATGGTGTTGAATGGGAGGCACGCAGGCGAGAATTCCATCGACTGCTCGCTCATGTCCCCTGCCATTTTAGTATTATTCATCGTCATGATGTAAGTTCATGACTGCATGGCACTTCATTAACTGATGTTTCATGTCATTCGACTAGTACAACTTGCTTTAGAATCTCAGATACATACTTATTTATCTCAGGTATTTGCCACCATGTGTCCATGATGCATTGCGCAATCTCTCATGGGTACGGGACATTCCCGTCCAAAACTTCACGGTCGATCACTTCGTGCAATTCGTCAACCTCTGGGAGCTGCTTCAGGGAATTACGTTGGACCTAGGCGCAAATGACTCGATCTCTTGGTCCTTATCAGCAAATGGATGCTACTCAGCAAAATCCGCGTACAAGGCCCAGTTCATGGGCTCGACCCCCTGCTCCTTCGACAAAATAGTCTGGAAAACGTGGGCCCCTCCGAAGTGCCGCTTCTTCGTTTGGCTTGTTGTGCAGAACAAGCTCTAGACCTTGGATCGACTGGCCGTCAGAGGATGGCCGCATAGCCCTCAGTGCCCGCTTTGTCAATGCCAGCCGGAAACTGCTAGGCACATGCTTTTCGAGTGTCGTTTCTCTCGGCGCATCTGGCAGGCGGCTGCCTCTTGGCTCTCCTGTACGGACCTGCTGCAAAATCTGAGCTCAGGGAGGTCCACGGTGCTCCAATATTGGCAGGCGATTGTGAACACCCCTTCGGCGAACCCCAAAGGCCTCAAGTCCGCCGTTGTTCTCACAACATTGGGAGATTTGGAAGGAGCGAAACGCAAGGGTCTTCAACAACAAATTCACTGCTCCGCTCACCCTTTTCCAGAAGATCAAAGATGAGAGCAGAGATTGGATCCTAGCAGGCGCTAGGCAACAACAACAACAACAACAACAACAAAGCCTTTTTTTCCCAAACAAGTTGGGATAGGCTAGAGTTGAAACCCATAAGATCTCGAAACCAGGTCATGGTTCTGGCACATGGATAGCTAACTTCCACGCAACCCTATCCATGGCTAGTTCTTTGGTGATATTCCAATCCTTCAGATCTCTCTTAACAGACTCCTCCCATGTCAAGTTTGGCCTACCACGACCCCTCTTAACATTCTCATCCCGCTTTATCCGTCCGGTATGCAGGTGCTAGGCACCTCACGGAAATTATATCTTAAGTTTGCTTTCTATGGCCTGAATGGCCTTTTTTTTCCTTTGGCCTCGGCCGTCAACTGTTTGCTCCTACTATATCAATATAAAAGGCAAAGTTTTTGCCTCTTAAACTTTAAAAAAAAGGTATTTGCCATCATCAGCAACATTTTTACCACCCAATGGAGATACTGAAACCACCGACGGGAAGACGAAAAGCAAGATGAATTTGGCCTTTTCACCGCTATGGTGTAATATCATCTTTGTCATACTTGTCTGTATCACTGAAAGGAGAAGGCTAAGAAACGATCCACTCAACTTCTCCACCTTGAACATGATATTCGAAATCATCAGGTATGTTCTTGTTTGATATGATCAAAACCCTTCCATTACTCTGCCAATTAGAAGAGAGAAAAGACAGTAAGGCAACGGTAGCGTAGAGCATAGGTAAATGATAGTTGCAGCATAACAGAAGAATTAACTTAATTGATAAAAAGAGCATCTTCTGTTTGCAAGAGCTAAACACGGCACTAAACTAAACTACCTTAGGAGATAAGATCTATCTCATAAATGCCTCAGAGTTAAGAGAATAATTTTGTATGCTTTACTTTGCAGTGCATATGGCAACGTAGGGCTATCCACTAGTTACAGTTGTTCTAGGCTGCATCAGCTGCACCCAGAGATCATCTGCCAGGACAAGCCATACAGCTTTTCAGGATGGTGGAGCAACGGAGGAAAGTTTATGCTGGTCTTGGTCATGCTATATGGAAGGCTCAAGGCTTTCACTATGGCCACAAGTACTTCTTGGAAAATATGGCACAGCTGAACAAGACTACTTTTATAGGAAAGTGCATCAAATTAGCTTAACTGTCATTAGCGTACTGCCTGAAGTTCAGGTTTCTAGTTGGATCATAGTGGATACAAATATATATGTTCGTCTATGTTGAGCTTGCAACAGAAACTTATTTGCATCCACCAATCAACTTTATGTTAGCGGTCAACATCAAGAAATCAATGCAACTAAAGCATCGAGCTATCTGTCCACATGTTGATGTAAGATGTAACAAGATGGATGCTCTGCATGTCCCAGTGGAAAGACAAAAAAATTATGCTTATTGTCGGAGGGAGGGGGTTAATATTATTGAACACAAGTAAAATAGTTGGTTTGGACACCAGGTGCACACACAATGACAATGTTACCCTGTTGTTGTAGTAAATATAAATTCCATGGAAACTAAAAGAGGTTAGGTAATTATGGAAATTCAAAGCCTAACTTTGCATGAAAATAAAAATACATCTGTACACTTTGTTGAGGTGTCAGAACAGCGTTCCATGAGGTAATCCACATTGCTGATGGGCTAGTCGACCAGCTGATCTCACATGAAGATACAGCTAGCAAATCTGAGTACGCACTAATGCTAAATTACTTGGTGATGTAAACATGTGATGAGCATCTGAATTCACGTGAAGAAATAAGTGTAATAACAGAACAGAACGACCACCAGAGAAGCCAAAGTCACAACAAGCATGCAAACCGTGCAAAGGGATAGAGCTATTGAATTCAGTGAACCTTCTCTGATGGCCTCTTCTAAATTAAGGTGAACTCATTAGCATCTTCTGAGCAACATTTAAAGGTTTTGCCTCGAATTTTCAATCCAGCAACCCCTCTCCATTCGAGTAAAACTTTGAGTACGTTGGAAGTAAGAGAAGTCCTAACCATACGCAGTAGAATAGCCTTTGGACTCATCTTACCTCCTCAGAGCAGGATCAATCAACATCTAGAAGTATTCTGGATTTACGATGTACCATGGCTAGTAAGGAACTAACTGGAAAGTGACTAACTGAGAAGGTTCTTGTCCACTGGTGTTTGTACATTTCCCTTGAAGCATGGCATTAGAATACTTCCTAGCCATGAGTTTGATTACAGCTAAACATGCTCTGTGTCATTGTTTTATAGCAGCTGCAATCGCTTTCTGATTCATTATTGCTGGACATCTTCAAGGGAAGAGCCAAATGCAAAGCACCAAAATCGTTTTATACACATTCTTGTTTACAATGCATAATTCAGAGATTCTCTTACATCCATTAAACAAACAAAATTTACCTTAACTTCCAGGCAATTCCACTACCAGCTGTTACACCACCTGATCAAGGATGCCCTCGGTACCATGGCAATTGGCAAATCGCCTTCATATCTAAACAACACTATCACTTGCCTACTATAGTGAGCTGGCCATGGTTGCCTTTAGAAAGACGACAATTGGCAAATGGTGGGACAAAAACATAGCACGCATGCAAACTGTTCTTTCTAAGCTCTAAAGCGCATTTGGGCATATTGCTGCATGCTCCGCACACATAGCATTAAGTTCTGAAAGGTATCTTTCTTCCAAAATTCTTTTTACGAAAGGTCTCTCAAACCATATTGTACATGTCTGCTTGTCCACTAACTTTAACCATGGGCTGTATATATACTCCCATTGATCACTTGTCACTTTTAGTTGCCTGTTGAATCAAGGCCAAGGCCATACATCAGACAGATAGAGGCACTGCCATCTAACTCCAATGCCTATCCGGCTGCAAATCTTTGTTAGTTCTGCAAGACATGTCATCCATTCATCTGTGTTCATTTTTCAGTTCATTGCTTTCCATCTTAGCCCCCTTTTGATGCACTTGTTCTATTTTGTTATCATTGATGTGCTTGGTTTTGTTGCCTTGATGGCGCTGAAGCCAAGTAACACCAACTACAGTCCTCGCCATGTCGACATGTTTTTCCTTTATACATCTGCAGTCACAGTTACAGGATTAGCCACCATTAAAATGGAGGATCTTTCTAGCTCTCAAATAGTAGTCCTAAGTATCTTGATGTTCTTAGGCAGTGAGATGTTCGTTTCCTTGCTTGGTCTTGTTCATGAGTGGAGAAAGCAAAACAAGCATGATCCTGAAGACAGTAGAGTCAGATCGGTTACCATCCGTGACGAGCTGCAGGTAGAAGAGGCAATCCCGGCAACACCATCAACAAATTCCAATGGGCTCGAGAAGAGTTGCCTCAAATATTTAGGGTTTGTGCTCTTGTCCTACATGGTCATGATTCTACTTGTAGGTTCTCTATTGGTGTTCTTGTACATAGCACATGTTTCAAGTGCAAGAGATGTGCTGACAAGAAAAAGTATCAACCCTGTGCTCTTCCCGATCACGATCACTGTGTCTTCTTTCACTAATGGAGGATTGATGCCGACGAATGAAAGCATGGCTGTGTTCGCCTCGAACCAGGGCCTCCTCCTGCTACTCACTGGTCAGATTCTTGCAGGCAATATTCTGCTTCCTGTATTTCTCAGGCTGGTGATATGGACATTAAAAGGACTAGGAATAACTAGAGCTGGATCTGAAGAGTTGAAGCTCATGATGAACAACCCAAGGGCAATAGGTTTCAAGCACCTGCTGCCTAACCTGCAGACAGTATTCCTCGGAGCCACAGTCGCTGCCCTTGTAGCCACGGCAGTCACACTCTTCTGCTGCTTGAACTGGGAGTCTGCAGTGTTTGCGGGGTTCACCCCCAATCAGAAGATCACCAATGCATTGTTCATGGCGGTGAACGCAATGCAGGCAGGAGAGAATTCCATCGACTGCTCCCTCATCGCGCCTGCAGTTTTAATACTATTCACCACTATGATGTCAGTTCCGCACTCTAAGCTTTTGTCTTCAGGCAAACAACCGCATCAACAGTTGACTGATACGTGTACATTTTCAGGTACATCCCTGCCTCGACAACATTTTTCTCAGTGCAACATGATGTCGAGAGAGGTGACGAAGAACACAAGGATGGACCAGCAAAGAGAAGCCTATCGCTGAATAGTATGTTGTTCTCACCACTCACCTGCAATGCTGCATTGATAATGCTCGTCTGCGTCACCGAGAGGAGATCACTCTCCAGCGACCCTCTCAATTTCTCCACATTCAACATGATCTTCGAGGTTATAAGGTAATCAGCCGAGCATATCCAAATCTTCTAAAACATTTTTCTCACAGTGCTTCCGAAATAGCATGTGATCTATCATGCATGCACGACAGACTAGAAAATTTACCACCTGGCTACTCGTTGCGCCTGCAGTGCATATGGGAATGTGGGGCTGTCCACCGGTTACAGCTGCTCGAGGCTGCAACACCTGGATAAGGAAAGCATCTGCCAAGACAAGCCGTACAGCTTCTCGGGGTGGTAGAGCGACCAAGGGAAGGTGGTTCTTGTTCTTGTGATGTTCTATGGGAGGCTCAAAGGATTCCACAAGCGCAGGAGCTAGTTTATTGAGCCAATTCCAGATCGGCCGGCCCTTATTTTTCTTTTCTTGAGCTCTTAATCCTGGTGTAGATTTGCAAGAAATTGATCCTGAAGAATGTATTTGTACTGCACAAAATTTTGAGAAAAGTATGATCTCACGTTGTAAAAGGTTCAAAAATAAAAATAAAATAAAGCGAGACCTTATCCCTCCCCGCCACTGTAGCAGAGGAGATAGGCGATTTTTGGGCGACTCCGTCGATCCACCGCGTGCGCGCGGCTGTGTCGTGGGATTCCTCTCCTCCGTCGGCCGCTTCGGCGGCAGGAGGGTGGGGGATCCCGGCCCCGGCTTGTACATATGGTAGGGTTGGGTGGAGATCCCGCCGGCGACGCCTGGGAGGAGTTGGTGCTGGTGGTGGGTGGTTTGGTGTCGGTGCGGCCTTCTCTGGCGGTGGGGCTCCTCGGGGCCCGTCGTCGTCGCGCTCGACTTGCGGGAGCTCGAGGCCCGGTGTGGTTCTCGAGTTCTTCTGTCCCCCGTCGGATCCGTGGTGGCGGCGGATCCGGTGGCTGGAACTCAGGACTGGGCGAGGTCGGCGGCTTCGGCCTGCGTCGGAAACGAAGATGGCTGCGGCAAGGTGGAGTTGCTGGAGAGGGAGGGCACTTGCCGTGTTCGTTCACCGGCAGAAGCTCCGCCGCGGCGCGGCGGACGGGCCTTGCGGCATCTTTCAAGGAAGAAGGTGTTCTCAGGCTGTGGTAAGAAGGTGGCCGGCGGTCTTCGTCGTCGACGCCGGAGAAGAAGCCGATGTCGGATCTGGTTCTGTTTCCCCTGCGTATTGTACTTTGCTTTCTGTATTTGTACTGTGTACGGTGTATGTGGTACTTTGTTGAATATACGTGGGCTTTCAAAAAAAAAAGTTCAAAAATAAAGATGACTATTGTATAGCTTGATTTCTCTTTCTTTTCGTACAGTACTACACACATCATGATATTCACATGAACCGAATGTTCACAAAATCTTATTTACGAGAGAGAAGGCTTAATGTGTACTACCTACCTACGCACTTGCCGTTACCCGGTAGCGGGTGCTGAGGTCAGCTTGAGGCGCTTCGCAGCACGCCGGAGCTCGGCCGTCCCGGTCCCGTCGATGCTCCTAATCCTAATAAGGCACCCGAGGTGGCTCCCGTCGCCGGCCCCGGCCACGGCGGAGAAATCCTCCGCAGATCCTCCCCGGAGAAGATAGAGATCCCGTCGAGTGGCGAAAAGAAAGCAGGCCACACGGGTCGCCGGCGGCGGGGGTCGCCGGCCGCCGTTTTGGCAGAGGTTCGGCCCTCCGGCCTCCGGGCTTCAGCAAGAAACCTTTCAACCGTTTTAATCAGGCCCATTAATCCTACAAACTAAGGCCCGTTAATGTTAATCCGGCCCATTAGTTTCCGCCCTCACCATTACATAAGCCCACCCCCGAGCTAGGGTTTGCGTCTCTCGCACCCATCCATCGCCCAGCCAGAACCTCCGCCGCCGTCGCCGTCGCAAATCCCATACCTCAGGCATGGGCGTGTTCACCTTCGTGTGCCGCAAGTCCGGCGGCGAGTGGGCGGCCAAGCAGCACAAGGGCGAGCTCGAGGGCTCCGCGGCCACGACGTACGACCTCGAGCGCCAGCTCGTCGGCGCCGCCTGCGCTAAGGACTCCTCTGGCGGCGTCCAGTCCTCCTTCACCATGGTCTCCCCAGACTCCGCCGTCTGCCAGGTCCGGAACCCCTCCCGCGCTTACTAACTTCTTGCTGCATCCTGCTGATCTATCTATATACGCTTGTCCTGCACTGTAGATATGTATAGCTAGGTCCGATCCATGAGCTCTGATGATCAATCGATTAGTGATCTCTAGTTTTGCTGTGCATTCGGTGCTATGCATCTGATAGCGTCCTAGTGATGTAGTTACATACGAAGAGCTTGCTCTGCTAGTTTATTTTTCTGAATTCAACAGCGAAATTCAGTATATGATGTATCAAAGTTGCTTGGGGCTATCAGTAAAGCGATTAATACTCGATGATTTGCTTCTGCTGTTGCTGTGTTCATGAGGTAGTAGGTTGATACGTACCTAAACGACATCCTAGTAGGACCTGCTGGATGAATTATTTCAGTAGGTTATGGAAGAAAGTTGTTGTTTCTTGTTTTATGAAGCTGTATTTCAGTTCAGTGTTTTATTTAGTGTGTTACTTAGATGTAGCCAATCAGTGTATTAACTTTTGTGATCTGAGAAGCTGATAGCATATTTAAGTTCTTCTTTGTAAACTGCCTTCTATTTATTGGGGACCTTTACATCTGCGGAGTCAGTCCTAGTGAATCCTCATTATGTGTACTAATACCGTGTAAGATTTTGGAGTAGCCAATAGCCAGAAGTTATATTTGCTGCTTGTGTCTTGAATAAAAAAATCTCTAATACTGATATGAAATGTCATTCAGGTGGTCATTGGTGCTGCCGCTGCTGGTGTGGCAGTCGGTGGTGGTGGTGCTGCTGCTGCTCCATCAGGCGGAGCTGCCGCCGAGGCCCCCAAGGCTGAGGAGAAGAAGCCAGAGAAGGAGGAGAGCGAGGATGAAGACCTTGGCTTCTCCCTCTTCGATTAGATCTTGTTTGATATATCGCATCATGCCACGAAATGTTAGGCTCCTATTGCAGTAGCCTTGGTGCCCTGTGCACATATCCAGAGGCTTGTGAACCTCCCTAGTTGTCTGATAAGACATCTATGTGTTATTGTTCGTTTATCTGAGGATTTGGTTATATTATTTAGCATCAAATATCCAACTACTGCTTTTGATCTCACTAGTTAAAGTTCTCTGTTGTGGTGGTATCTGTGTTTTGCGTTGTCATGTTTGGCTTGCGGTTCAGATTATTCTTACCACTGGGATAAATGTGCTCTCTTCTTTCCTGAGTATAGAATTTTAATGTCTGCCCTGTTATTCGTTTGGTGGCTGTTTGGAATATTTTTCGGTCATCTCCATGGCATCATTTACATGGAACATTTCCAGCTCGAAATATAGCATCAGCATTCTTCTGGATGACCGAATATTGCAAGGAATTTAGTTCTTTTGTCGGCACAATCCCATGAATATACCTAAAGCATACAGTGAATTCAACCAGAGGGGGCGGTTATTTTATAATATTAGAACATAGAGCAGCAGTTACATGGATGAACAGAGGGGCGGGGAGTTGGAGGAGTCAAACAGACATGACTCAACCAAGGCATGGATGACTTCGGAATTGGTAGCCCAAAAGAAGTTCGTGGAGTCGGCACGTTGGGCTTCTTCTTTTACCAGTCCTGGTCTTTAGATTTACGCCTTGGTGGTGACTTCGATGCCTTTATTTCAGATGGCCGACAAGCACTTCTTGCTTCGCTCTCTTTCTGATACTTCTCTAATAATTGAGCGAAGATAACTTTAATCTTCCTCCTTCGGTGCCTATCGCCGCATTTGTCCCTTCTATCATTGCAGACATCGGTCTTTAGATTTTCGTGCTGCCTCCCAGTGTTAGGCGTCTTTGTTGCAGCCTTGATGGAACATCTGTCTTCATTGTTGGCTTGAATATTCTCCTTACTCGATGACCCGATTCCATCATCTCCCGTGTGTACCTGTCCATCTTGGGAAGAACCGGCTTGGGGTAGCCGAGTCAATACTTGATCGCCGTCAAGATTAATGTTAGCTGGCTGGCTATCAGCTTGTGCTTCAACAACTTCCAATCGTCCTTCAAAGGCCGATTCTGCGTCATGAAACTCGTCGCAGTCTTTGATATTCTGCTCGAACAAATTAGGGATTCGCTCTTCTCTTGACGGTTCGACCTGGTGATCTTCTATGATAATTGGATTAGCCGGCGATGCCCCGGCACTGTGATCCCCTAAGCCCGGACTGATGGTACACTGCTCATCCCTTAGCCGATATTGAGATACCGGCTTTGGAATTACGAAACCGAGTGGTGCCAACTTGACGTCATCCAACTCGGCTATGCATCGTCTTTCGCCTTCTTTTTCTGATTTTTCTGAATCGGCTATCTTGAAGGACTTTTAACCCGGCTTTATGTTTCTGCAACCAAAATAGCTACAGAATATATATCTCATCTGAGACCAAATGTCAGCCAGGCATGAAACGAACAAAGTTGCGCATATGAATATAAAGCTTGGCCGCCATGACGGGCACAACTTTGATTGTGATGATTTGTCACTATTAGCCTCTACAAATGGTGCGATATGTTGACCGGAATTATTAGTGACTAGATTATCCCTAGCAAACAAATTACTCATCTCGACTGGTCGTTTAAAGTTAACAAGAATTGTATCATCGGATGCATCAACATTATAATTTTGACCGAATCAAAAAACAAGTAAATTATTGGCTGGGCGTACCTCTTTGAAGACGTTGAGAAATTGCGATGCTGGTATATCAGGAACAATATTGCTTTGCTCCACCTCTGGACAACTCTCCAACGCCTGGTCCTCCTCTTCTTGATCCCGTGCCGCGTCACTGCACGCTCTTCGTTAACCGAGCATTGTTCGACTTCTTCTTCAGGCTCTTGATATTCATCATTAACCGAATTTTGTTCGGTTGTGTCCTCTTGTTCGTGATGCTCATCGTCTTCGGCACAGAATTCGTCGGGTAAACTCCCTCATTGAAGACATTGGGGGAGCATGATGGTTGCATGTCCTGAACAATATCTTGTTCGGCCTCTAGATAATTTTCCAACGCCTTGTCTTCTTCCTTTTCTGAATCTCGTGCCCCACTACTCTGATTTTCAATGTCAACCGAACTTTGCTCGGCTATACTTTCTTGCACTTGATGTTCATCAATTCTTTTCGTACGAAATTCATAGGGTAGCATATAAACTCCTTTACACCCAGAAAAATCAATCACGGCCGTTTTACTAGCCATGACATGCTCTTGATCAATGAAGCTTGCTTCTTTTGATTCAGTAGATTCGGCACAGGTACTATCTAATTCGGCTTCAACAACCGAAATAACCATACTTTCCGAATCATTCATCTTTTCTCCTTGGCTTCCATCAACTTGCAAAGCTTCTTCTTCTTGCCTTAGCACCGCAAAGGTTTCAACCTGATTATCGCGTGGAGGAGTTCACTTGATAATGTCTTGAAGATCTTTCTCGAGCATTGCTTCAAATGCCTTTGAATCTTCTTCCGCCTGTTTTTTCCTCCATGCCTCTAATTCTTTTGCACGCTTCCTCCTGAGTTCTTCATAGGCTTGGCGATGCTCGATCGGTAATTCCTCAAGAGTCGGTGTGGTGAATTCATCGGTGCTACCCTCTATAGGGCATGATTCCCCCCCCCCCCCCCCAATACTTTTTGTTTCTTTCGGCAGTCCGTTGCCGAAACTAATTTGTAATGGTGAAAACTTGATCTCAAATTGTCTACGTTCCTCTTCACGCCTCTTCTGATACGCCCCATAAGCTTGTATTGCAGTGGGATCATGCGGATTTTATTTTAATGCCAGATAAACATCACCGGCCCTTTGAGTTTCGCTGCAAATTTTTCCTTCCAACCATCGAATCCATATGCGTCGGTAGAAGATGAAGGCACATGTGCTCCTGTTAAAGTTTCACTTATTCGGCGTGAACACCGTGAAAGTGCGAAGCCAAATTATGTGTCTCACTAGTTCCACAAGAAGCTGAAACGTTAGTAACATAAGGTGTCGATTGAGTAATCATATAAGGCGCATTATATGTTGGTTGGGAGTAACCGGCCAAGTCGCTAGTACCAGCATAGCCGATTCCCCCATCCATCGGCATGTCTGGGGACGACCCCGCATATTGCGAGTCGGCAATCGATGGATAAAACCGTGAGACATCCTCTTGCCCATGAGGTGTCTCATACTGATCTCTCGAATAACTCACGTTACTCATCGGCTTAAGATATGGGGCAGCCGATGCATGAGAATTCAAATATATATGTTGCACGTTGCTAATATTATAAGGATTTGAAGCATAGAGATTATTTTGCATCGGCTTTTGCGCATAGTGTAAACTAGGGTTAGCCGATACAACACTCATATCAAAAGATCTAGTAACGTCAACATAAGAGTAATTTGCATCTACATAAGAAGATGGTGAATTCATGTTACCGATGTAGATTGCAGTCTCTTGAGTCGCCAAAAAGTGTGTTGACACACGAACACGTCACGTGTACCCGCGGCGTCGAGGGAGATGCTCCGCAACTCACTCCGCGGGAGGCTCGTCGGTAGCGCGATACGCAAGACAATCCGGCGGGCGCTTTTGTAGACCCGAAACCCCGCTCGCCCGGGAGGGACCCCGTCAAGGCTCGCGGCGGCTATGGGATGCCCTAGGTCGGCCTGACCGCCCCTAGAGACTCGTGGATTCGCAGCCTCCAATCTTGAAGAACGACGAAGAACGAGAAGAAAGATACAAGGAGAGAGGGATAAAAGTAGATGAACACGAAAAAGTAGTAGATGTGTTTATTCGATTGGTGTTGGATCAATCGGCCGTCACCCCTCATGTATATAAGCGGCGGCTGGACTTCCCGTGCAAGGAAAAAGGTTTGGATTCACGTCCAAAACCCTAATTTGGGTCCAATTCGGATGGTCTGACTCGAACCTTCCAAAAACTAATCGGCATGCACCTTGCGGGTCATTTTTTAGGCAGTTACTGATGTCGGATCAAAATCTTGTAGAAGACAAAGTTGTTCGCCTCGACAAAACGAAGAACTTTCGTTTTATGTGTGTTTCCATCCGACTCCATCTTCAGGGCTTATTCTTGCTCGGACGGAAAAAAGTATATCCCGAGCGAGCAGCCTCCTAGGGCACTTTTCCTTACGCACTGATACGTCTCAAACATATCTATAATTTTTTATGTTCCATGCTTGTTTTATACCAATTGCTACATGTTTTGCATCTACTTTATATCATTTTTATACATTTTTTGGGACTAACCTATTAACAAGATGCCGAAGTGCCAGTTCCTGTTTTCTGCTGTTTTTGTATTCCAGAAAAGCTAGTCTGGAAATATTCTCGGAATTGGACGAAACTTCACGGGGATCCCTATTTTACCAGAACACACCCGAAGGACCAAAGGAGTAGCAGAGGAGAGCCACCAGGGCCCCACACGCCACTAGGGCGCGGGTCCCTCCGGCGTGCCCTAGGGTGGTGTGGGCCCCTTAGGGGTCGTCAGCCGCCGCCCTTTCGCCTACTTATTCCCCCCGACGCGAAAACACTAAGTGCCTGAGCCAATATCCATGAAAAGTTCCAGAGACGCCGCCGCTGTCAACCCTAGCTCGGGAGGGTCCAGAACCTCTTCCCGGCACCCTGCCGGAGAGGGGAATCGTCACCGGAGGCTTCTACATCGCCATGCCTGCCTCCGGAGTGATGCGTGAGTAGTTCATCCTTGGACTACGGGTCCATAGCAGTAGCTAGATGGTTGTCTCTCCAATTTGTGCCATCATGTTTAGATCTTGTGAGCTGCCCTACATGATCAAGATCATATTATTGTAATGCTACATGTTGTGTTTGCTAGGATCCGATGAATATGGAATACCATGTCAAGTTGATTATCAATCTATGCCCTATGTTATTTAAGATCTTGCATGCTTTCCGTTACTCGTAGATGCTTTGGCCAAATAGATGCTTGTAACTCCAAGAGAGAGTATTTATGCTAGATAGTGGGTTCATGCCTCCGGTAATCTGGGAGAGTGACAGCAACTTCTAAGGTTGCGGATGTGCTGTTGCCACTAGGGATAACCTAACAATGCTATGTCCACGGTCATATGTATTTGTTTACATTACGCACTTTACTTAATGTAATTATCCATTGCTTGCAACTTAATACCAACGGTGGACTCGGATGATAACCCGGCGGTGGATTATTAGTCATAGACGCTGTTGGATGACGGTCTATGTATTATGTCGTAATGCCCAATTAAATATCATAATAATCATCATGTCATATATATGCATTGTCATGCGCTCACTATTTGTCAATTGCCCAGCTGTAATTTGTTCACCCAACATGTTAGTTATCTTTTATGGAGAGACACCACTAGTGAACTGTGGACCCCGGTCCATTCTTTTACACTGATTAAACCACCACAAACTGCAAGCTGTTCCTTTTTCATTCTCTGCAATTTAATACTCATTTTCCACACCATCCGTTTAATCCTTTGTTTTCAGCAAGCCGGTGAGATTGACAACCACACTGTTTCGTTGGGCAAAATAGTTTGATTGTGTTGTGTGCAGATTCCACGTTGGTGATCGTGTTGCGCCGTGCGAGCCACCAACAACCTTTTGAAGAGTTGCTGCTCCTACTGGTTCGATAACTTTGGTTTCTTTCTGAGGGAGAACTTGCTGCTGAACTGCATCATACCTTCCTCTTGGGGTCTCCCAACGAACGTGTGATTCACGCCAACAAGCTCTTTTTCTGGCGCCGTTGCCAGGGAAGTATTCATCATCACCATCATCATCATCCTCAAATACTCTCCCGTCAACCAGACGCCAGCATCTTTTTCTGGCGCCGTTGCCGGGGAAGTACTCATCATCCTCAAATACTCTCCCGTCAATCAGGCGCCAGCATCTTTTTATGGCGCCGTTGCCGGGGAGACAGCAGTCTTCTGCAAGGGGAGTTTCACGCTTCCAATCTCTTTACTTTGTTTTTGTCTTGCTTAGTTTATTTTATTTTATCTTGTTTGCTTTCAATTATCAAAAACACAAAAAAATTAGTTACTTGCATTTAGTTTATTTTCAGTTTTGTTTCTGTTAGTTATCATGTCTGGTTCGGCTCATCATGTTTCGGTTCCTGAAGTTGAGGTTCGATCTTTTAAGCAACAAAGTGGAGAAAGTTTGAAAGATGCTTGGTATAGAATCAGCGATGCTCATCGTAGGTGTATAAAAATATTCCACTATGATCCTGCTTAGAAATTTTTATGTTGGCATAACTAGCTGGTATAGATATGTCTTGGACACTTTGACAGGAGGTAACTTTCTTGGTACTCCTGCGTTGGAAGCTAGTTATATTATTGAGAGTCTAGTAGGAACACCACCTGTTAGTAACATTAAAAATGAGATTACCTTGGAAGATGTTATAAAGAAATTGGAGTCTATAGAGAAAAATTTGCCAAATCTCCTTGATAGTACTAGCAAAGTTGATGAATCACTGGAACCATTAATGAAAGAATTGCTGTTTTAGAAACTAGTACTATTCAAGATAATCAAAATCTTAGGATTGGTGAATTAGAGGAGGCTATGGATGTAATAAGTTCTACTTTTTAAAACTAAAAAGCAAAAGGCTTTTGTGGGGAGAGAGCAAAAATTTATGTATGTGCCAAAAATTTCTAAACCAAAACCCACGGGTGTGTTTAAAACGGATAACGTGTTCAATGAGCTTGAGGGTGAGTCACATAATGGTCTATTTAAATTTTCTTCCCAAGAATTACGTAAACTGAAAAGTCCTAGTGTGACAAACCCTGTTCTTGATGAAGCTTTTGATGAATTAGACCTTTCTTCACTTGGTAATACTTGATGCATGCTTTGTGCCTAGCTAAAAGGCGTTAAAGAAAAGCGCTTATGGGAGGCAACCCATTATTTTTATTTCTGCAATTTTTCTTTTATTGAGTCAAGGAGATGTTTACTTCTGTAGCAACTCCTTTGTATCTTTATTTTCTCGCATTGTTGTGCCAAGAGTAGCCTCTAATGTAAGAATGCTTAATTTTGATTGCTGCGCAGAAACAGATTTTTGCTGTTCACTGTACGAAATTCCTAAAATCACCAGATTGTTAATTAAATCTGAAATTTTTGTGCGTAATCTTTATGAATGTCTGAATCTTTCATTAGTTCAAAGTTTTCGATCTGAGCGTCGTAAGTGCCTCGAAAAAATTCGTCTTTGCGGACTGTTCTGTTTTAGACAGATTATGCCTTTTTATTTTGCATTCTCTCTTTTACTAGTGTTGAGTGAAATTCTTTTTTGGGTGGAAGAGCTTCACATAACATCAGTGGCTGTAGCTAATGTTTAAAGTAACAAATCATATTGCGTCTTTATAGAACATGTGAATTTTTGATTATGCACTAACCCTCTAATGAGATCTACTTTGAGTTTGGTGTGACGGAAGTTTTCAAGGGTCAAGAGAGAAGGATGATATAATAGGATCAAGAAGAGTGAAGAGCTTAAGCTTGGGGAGGCTCCCATGGATCTCCCCAGCATATTTCAAGAAGACTCAAGCGTCTAAGCTTGGGGATGCCCAAGGCATCCCCTTCTTCATCGTCAAAATTATCAGGTCATCTCTAGTGAAACTATATTTTAATTCTTTCACATCATATGTGCTTTTCTTGGAGCGTCTGTGTGCTTTTATTTTCAGTATTGCACTTTTATTTTCAATAAAGCTTGACTGGACCCTAGCATTCTTGATTGGGAGAGAGACACGCTCCGCTTTTTCATGAGAATACTCCTATTCTTCACTTATATTTGTTGAGTATTCATATCTAGCGCTGTTCAGCTTTTAGCTCTTGTTTTCATGTATCTCTTGTCAGAGCTATTAGCTTTCTTTTGTAGAAAGTACTCTCTTGCTTCACTTATATTTGTTTGGAGAGTTGATTAAATAAATTGATTGGTGTTTGGTTGGTTCAGAAAATGTTGCATGTGGTAATTGGTATAAGGAAAAACTTGCTTAATCTTGTAGATCACTAATGGATAACTTGATGCTTGTCAATTGTTTTGAGTTAACAAGTAGATCATGATTAAATTGTGCATCACATGAGTTAAGCCTATTAGTGAAGAACTACCGTAAAGCTTGTTGAAAATTTGGTTTGCATCGGTGGTATCTCTAAGGTCTAGATATTTTCTAATAACAGGGTTTGGTTAACAAGGAAGACGGTATGAAGTCTTATAACGTTTGCAATATGTTTGTCATATAAAACTTGGTGTACGGGTTGATATTCTTGTTTGCTTACATAACCTTGCTAGCCTAAACTCTGTACTGAGAGGGAATGCTTCTCGTGCATCCAAATCCTTGAGCCAAAATCCATGCCATTTGTGTCCACCATAACTACCTATATGTGGTATTTCCTTGCCACTCCAAGTAAATTTTTCATGTGCTACCTTTAAATTATTCAAAATGTTATTATTCCCTTTTTGTGTCAATGTTTACTAGCTCATGAGGAATTAGTGTGGTTATTCTTTATTCTATTTGTCAATGGACTTTTACACCTGGACTAGTGGCATATACATCCGCTTATCCAATTTGCAAAAAGAGCTGGCAACGGGGTGCCCAGTCCCAATTAATTACAACTTTAACCAATTAATTCTCTTCACACTTTTGCCCTGATTCATCAGTAAGCAATGACAAACAGTGAAATACCTGAATGTGTGTAAACCAAAGAGAAAGAGGGATGATCTGCCTTGCTGGTAGAAATAACGTCCTTCATGGGAGCCGCTCTTAAAAGTCCGTTTGACAGGTAGAATACTGTTCTCACCCGCTACCATTCGTTGACAATTAACAAACACCTCTCAAAAATAGATACTCCTCCATGGTATGTGATTGATGGAAGGCACCCGAGGATTCGGTTAGCCATGGCTTGTGTTAGCAAGGTTGGGAGGAGTATCAAATATTTTATGCAATCTCTATATGCTTTCAAAAACCTAAAAGCTCTAGCACATGATTTAATCCCTGCTTCCCTCTGCGAAGGGCCTTTCTTTTACTTTTATGTTGAGTCAGTTTTCCTATTCTTTCTGTCTTCCACAAGCAAACACTAGTGTCAACTTTGTTACAACATGCGTTATATGCAATGTATTGGACTTGTTATACTACTTTGTGTTGACAATATCCATGAGATAAATATGTTGAAAGTTGAAGCAAATGCTGAAACTAATTCTTCCTTTGTGTTGATTAATACCTTTTATTAGAAACTATTGCTTTATGAGTTAACACTTATGCAAAACTGTTTGATGCTTGTCTCGAAAGTACTATTCATGAAAACGTTTAGCTTGTGTGATTCATTGTTTACTCATTATCTATTTGGTAGCAAATTATAGACCATTGACTTGGATCACTTCATTCATTTACATGTGCCTTGCAATATTATATGATCAAGATTATGAGTAGCATGTCACCTCAAAAATTATTTTGTTTTTATCGTTTACCTACTCGAGGACGAGTAGGAACTAAGCTTGGGGATGCTGATACGTCTCAAACGTATCTATAATTTTTGATGTTCCATGCTTGTTTTATACCAATTGCTACATGTTTTGCATCTACTTTATATCACTTTTATACATTTTTTGGGACTAACCTATTAACAAGATGCCGAAGTGCCAGTTCCTGTTTTCTGCTGTTTTTGTATTCCAGAAAAGCTAGTCTGGAAATATTCTCGGAATTGGACGAAACTACACGGGGTCCCTTTTTCCAGAACACACCTGACGGACCAAAGGAGCAGCAGAGGAGGCCACCAGGGCCCCACACGCCACTAGGGCGCGGCCCCCCTGCCGCCCTAGGGTGGTGTGGGCCCCTCGGGGGTCGTCAGCCGCCGCCCTTTCGCCTACTTATTCCCCCCGACGCGAAAACCCTAAGTGCCTGAGCAAATATCCACGAAAAGTTCCAGAGACGCCGCCGCCGTCAACCCTAGCTCGGGAGGGTTCAGAACCTCTTCCCGGCACCCTGCCGGAGAGGGGAATCGTCACCGGAGGCTTCTACATCGCCATGCCTGCCTCCGGAGTGATGCGTGAGTAGTTCATCCTTGGACTACGGGTCCATAGCAGTAGCTAGATGGTTGTCTCTCCACTTTGTGCCATCATGTTTAGATCTTGTGAGCTGCCCTACATGATCAAGATCATATTATTGTAATGCTACATGTTGTGTTTGCTGGGATCCGATGAATATTGAATACTATGTCAAGTTGATTATCAATCTATCTATGTTATTTAAGATCTTGCATGCTTTCCGTTACTCGTAGATGCTTGTAACTCCAAGAGAGAGTATTTATGCTAGATAGTGGGTTCATGCCTCCGTTTAATCTGGGACAGTGACAGAAAGTTCTAAGGTTGTGGATGTGCTGTTGCCACTAGGGATAACCTAACGATGCTATGTCCACGGTCATATGTGTTTGTTTACATTACGCACTTTACTTAATGCAATTATCCGTTGCTTGCAACTTAATACCAACGGGGGACTCGGATGACAACCCGGCGGTGGATTATTAGTCATAGATGCTGTTGGATAACGGTCTATGTATTATGTCGTAATGCCCAATTAAATATCATAGTAATCATCATGTCATGTATATGCATTGTCATGCGCTCACTATTTGTCAATTGCCCAGCTGTAATTTGTTCACCCAACATGTTAGTTATCTTTTATGGAGAGACACCACTAGTGAACTGTGGACCCCGGTCCATTCTTTTACACTGATTAAACAACCACAAACTGCAAACTGTTCCTTTTTCATTCTCTGCAATTTAATACTCATTTTCCACACCATACGTTTAATCCTTTGTTTTCAGCAAGCCGTGAGATTGACAACCTCACTGTTTCGTTGGGGCAAAGTAGTTTGATTGTGTTGTGTGCAGATTCCACGTTGGTGATCGTGTTGCGCCGTGCGAGCACCAACAACCTTCTGAAGAGTTGCTGCTCCTACTGGTTCGATAACCTTGGTTTCTTTCTGAGGGAAAACTTGCTGCTGAACTGCATCATACCTTCCTCTTGGGGTCTCCCAACGAACGTGTGATTCACGCCAACAAGCTCTTTTTCTGGCATCGTTGCCGGGAAGTATTCATCATCACCATCATCATCATCCTCAAATACTCTTCCGTCAACCAGGCGCCAGCATCTTTTTCTGGCGCCGTTGCCGGGGAAGTACTCATCATACTCAAATACTCTCCCGTCAATCAGGCGCCAGCACGCACCCGGCCAGACATTGGCCGTGTCTCTCAGTGCGTAATATCCCGTTTTAACTGTATTTCGGCTTTAAAAGTTGCATATGACCTCGGATTGAAATGATTCAAAAACTAAAGTTGCTTGTCTCGACGAGGCGCACAACTTTCATTCACATTATTTTTTTATTTGAGATCATCTTGGTGACATCTCTTTATAAGCCGAAATTGGTCGTCAACGGTATGTGAAAGGAAGAGTGCCAATAGCACACTCAAAAGTTGCCGCTAGAGCAACCATGTGGTCGATTTCCAACTGGTCTTAAACTTCTTCCTTTTTTAGATGGGAATGGAAATCCATTAACCAGAGTGCTTAGCAGCTTCGCTGGCACACAAGTTCAGATACAAAATCTGGGACAGCCAACATACCATCCAACACAATCTACATCTGCATGGGTACATAAACAACTGCAGTACTGAAAGCTAAAAGCTTTCAGGGCTGCCACAATTGCTTCACGATTCAGGAAGGAGAACTCCGATCTCCGAAAATTCATGGCTATCTGAATTGAGGGCTTCAACCAGAATTTTGGAATCAGATTCGAACACAACTTTGTTCAAACCAAGTGCTGCAGCTCCTTCCGTGGCTGCCACACATGCCTCAGCTTCGGCTTGAAGGGCATTTGGCAGCTCTTTCAGTTTGCTTGCCACCGCGGCGACGAACTCGCCTTCTTCATCTCGAACGACAAAACCCCAGGCACCAGTTCTATTTGGTTCCTAGAACGCAGCATCAAAGTTTACCTTCACCTTGTTCGGCTCTGGTCTTTGCCATCTTCGCGCATGAGGGGATTCAGGTTCCACTACAGCAGGACCAATCATCTGGGGAGGAGTAGATGGCTTTTGGAAATCGACCACATGCCTCTGTATAGTGCAGCAAATATCCGTAGTTGTACGATCCATCTCACCAGCAGTTACCTTGTTCCTCGTGGTCCACCAATCCCATAGAAGAACACACATAGTAATTTTCTTGTCCTTCGGTAACGCGAGGATCGATTCCAATACCAGCAACGAACTAGCTGCATCCAAAAGTGATAAACGAACATCCTCCAACGGTAGAGATCTCCATACTGCTCTAACTCTTTTGCATTTTATGAACAACCATCTTCATCGGCTCTATAGCACATTGGACAATCATAGTTTAGGGTACCTGGTGCATACAAAGTGATAAACGAACATCCTCCAGCAGTAGAGATCTCCACTACATAGCTTCGTCTACGATATGTGGTCACCACTGTCACAATCAGGAAAACCACTTAAATTGATCTAAATATGGGTAATTATATATTTTACTTTGGTATAACTTTTTCAACAGTACACCCTGCAAAGTGTATTGAGCTTATAAAAGAAGTGGCAAGAGGCAGGTACAATGTGGTGAAAGGTTTTTGCTGTCGACAAGAGGCGACAACTCACACTCTCAGTTCACTAATCTTTGGCAATGGCGGTGGGAAGCCAATTGCTGCACCTGCCCTGCATCCCTAGAGCTAGGGAGCAGTCATACCTAGGTCGAGAACTCATAAGATGTTTGCCAAGAGACGCTAACACGACTGATCTGAAGCACGTACCGTCGACCTGAGAAGAAGACAAATGCCAAACAAGAAGACCAACGCTGAAAAGCACCCGCCATTGGAATTTACTGACGAGATACCACGTACCGAGGCGGAAGCATGGTGGCTGATGACTCCCCCACCCTCACCAACTTGATTGCGTTGCGCATCGCCTCCACTACCTAGAAAAATGAGACGGGTACATCAAAACATAACGAACTTGACCAATACTCTCCGCGAGCTGAGAATTTGTGGTATCCCCCGTCTTCCGACACAACGGGAGACAAGGGAGGCCGACGCCAGTCAACAAGTACAAGTGTTTTGCATCGGCATGATTTTTTAAGAGAATGGAGACTTTATACAGATCAAATAACCTTAACGGAAGAATTCCTTCAAAGTCTTGCGGAATCCTTTGAATCGAAGGGGTGAGTTTGACGGAAAATCAAAACGCGGTTCAAGCTACATGCAGCTCTTTATTTTTTAATTCAAAAATCACATTTTGAAGTTTTTTTAAAAATCTAAAATATCCTGCATGTAGGATAATAGTGCATCTTACCAACTAGCAAACTCTCAACTCAAAATAATATATATTCCGGGCTACACAAAAAATAACAACATATATTATTTCAGATTTTGTGGAGTTGAAACTTTGCACGGTTCACTACTTTCAAATTGAGATTTTGTCATTTTTTACACAGCCTAAAACACAGCAGATGACTAGTTGAAACTTTACACGTCGCTAGAATACAACCTCATCTACATACGTGATTCTTTAAGATACAAATTGGAACTCTAAAATATGATGTTCGAATATTTCAAAATAAAAAGCTACATGTCCCTATATCGCTGCTCTCGCGAGTTTGAGAGCTTTTGCGTTTCTTTCTCTTTTTTTGAGCTTTCATGTTGCGAAGGACGTTGTAAAGTTTGATTAAGCTTATTGGGAAAGCTTTACATTGTTTGAGTTAAAAAAAATACGCCTTACTTTGAGAAACCGAGGAGTACAAATTTTGTTTTTTTGGGAGGAAAACTTGATTACAAAGCTGCTTGTCAGATCCGCAGACTTGTCTATGGTCTGTGTTTTTCTATAGGCACATGTTCAAAAGGCAGGCTCAGCAGCAGTCAGGACTCAGGAGGGTGTGTTTGTGTGGTGGGATGATTGCGCGTACGTGTCGCTCTTGTAACCGAGAAAGAGATTGCTTGCGATATTTGCAAAAAAAAAAAAAATGCAAAAGAACCAGATCATCCATTTGACCCTTGCGTGCAAGGGGCATCGCATATTCGCATTGGGACAAGGATGCAAACAAGTGACACCACGCAGCTGCTGCTGAGCTACCACAGCCGGCCAGCGACTCTGCCGTCCCGGTTTCACACGATGCTAGAGTAGTTTTGTTTTAGAAACTTGGGCAACCCCATTATATTAATTAAGAGAGAGTTAGAACAATGACTTTAGGGGCCTTACAGAAAGTAAATATGAATGGTACAACCGGATTACTCTCCCGGCAAAATTTCTTCCAAATGTTTCGCACCCGCAAGTACCCAAATTTTCGCCTCAAGCTTGATCTTGGAGAGAATCGCTTGCGAAGAAGCGTGCTTGTTGCGGAAGACTCGGGCATTCCTTTCATTCCAAATTTCCCAAGAGGTTAAATGGACGAGAGAAGCAATCGCCTTGCGGTTGACAACACCATTACCGGATATTTGCACCCACCATTCCTTGAGGGAGAGGGCCGGCCATCAACCGGAGATGTTGATGGTCAAGCCAAGCCAATCCTTCAAAAGGGACCACACCCTAGAGGTAAAACGACACTTGTGGAGGAGGTGGTCGACCGTCTCGGGCGTTGTCTTGCAAAGAGGACAAAGCCCACAATTTGACCAACCTCTACGAGCAAGACGATCCGCCGTCCAAAGGCGGTTTTGCAACGCAAGCCAAGCGAAAAGCTTCATCTTGGAGGAGCCCAAACTTTCCAAACCAAGCGGTTCATGTGGGAGGAGGTGGCCAACCTCTACTATGCTAGAGTAGTGTACTGCGAAAACTGGATGATGTTGGTTTACTTTCTTTTGCCCCGAACCTGCTGCTAAAACTGGTACTTCCAGCCACTCTCTAAGATTTTGCTTTCACAAAAGCAGGCCGTATGGCCATTTATAAAAAGAATGGCATAGATCGTTACAATTGTTTCTTTTAGGTGAAGAGCTTTTATTTATTCAAAAATAGTTGCATCTGTTAAGAGTGTACGATTTGACCGAATCCCGATCTAACTCATTTGGTCCGAAGAAATCCATGTGCAAGAAAATTATTGTCACTCGCTAGGGAAGAGGCAAAGACGGGTTGCACAGTTGTTTCATTGTTTCGGGCGTCTAATGAGGTTGACGTCATTTTCATACATTATACATTGCTGCGACATGGCGGCCGCCCGTAGTTTCAGAGCGCGACCATCAACTTTCGTGCTTCTCCTACCGCTGTAGCATTGTACACCCCTCTCTCCTTCGATCGTAGTGTCCTCTCTCTCACGCGCGCTCCTCTCATACCCCCGCCATCCCCTCCTCGTGTTTGTATGTCTCTCTCGTTTTCTCCTGATTCACGTCACGCCGTAACGTTAGTAGGCAAACGTTTACTCTTTATATATTTTTTGCCTCGCATACATGAAATTGTCGCCGACCAAAGAGACGGTCCATGGGACAACCATATCACATAGCCCAACCAGTATGATCTCATCATGTTCCATTTTTCTTGGCAAAGAGTCCAGGGAAACTCTTTTTACTTGCAAAAGAAATAAAATACCAATTATCAGTCTTGTTGCATTGCTGCTTCTAGACGATGGCTTTTATATTACACAATTGAAGATTCTAAGGTTGCCAGTTGAAAAAAAAGAGAAAAATTCTAAGAGGTTGACCGAGTGATGATTAGCAGTGATTGCATACAACATGCGACTGCAAATAGAATAACGAGATGACGTAAGGGCTTAGGTACAAAATTAGCCGCTCAGAATAAATACCTCGGTGCACTGCCTCAAGTACACTGCTCCGACCAAACCTCACAATCTTTTTTGCCTTTCCCCCAATCCCCCGGAGAAATTCTCCGAACTGCTTTCCCTTTATATTTTTCCTTTTTCGTTCTTTTGCGGAGTCGTCCGATCCCCGGGGGAAATCGCTGATTCTTCCAGGACTAACGCGAATCGAGGTAATTCGGCCTACTATCTCTCCCTGTCGATTTTTTGGGGGATAGTTTCGGTTCTTTACCGTTTCCGTGGGTTCTCCGGCGATCTGCTGGAGTATAAATTTCGCACCTTGGAGGTTAAAATTTGATTCTCTGGTTGTGGATGGCCGGGAGGTTTCTGCCGGGATTCCTTGTTGGGAATAACCGCAACTGGATGTGGTCAGGCAAAAAAAGAAAGGTCGCTTTGATGCTAGGGAACCGCGTTGGTGATTGAGTTAGAAAATTGCCTGCTTTCTGGACTTCTGGTCCTCACCTCTAGTTTTCTTCAGCAAATAGGTGTTCATCGCCTCCTGTGGTGGATTCTAGTGTTCATGCTTGTTGGAGCACAGTTTCTGTCCCCAATATGTGGGAATCTCTGTAGGAATGGGGGACAAGAACAGTCAGAGCTGTACTGCTACCACCGTACACGCAGCACATGATTCTGCAGTTTTTCTGTTGCCACATGTTGTGTTTGTTATAGGAGTATTGTCTTGGAAACTACCTGCTCATCATCCCATTGTCATGTCGCATAGATTGTGGAGCCGGGAGCTTGGGAACTTGTTATAAGTGCATGCTTTTACTTGTTAATTTCACTACGTATTCAGTTGCATTAATGCTAGGAAGTGGAAAGCTAATCAAGTCAAGTGAATCCGTTTGTCGTGTCAAGTCGCTATCTTTGAACAACTTCCCTGACAATGAATGGAGTATTATGACGAGCTTAGAAATCTTGAACGGTTCAGCTCATATGTGAAGTCAAGAAAGGTGCTGATTTGATTTTGCTTTCTTGAACTTGTGGCATTGCAGAAGACAAACTGGATTGCTAGGAGCCTAGCTAACTAGAGCTCCCAACGGGGTGCCAGGATCTTGCCGCCTCTTCGCCTGACTAGCTGACTTCCAATGGGATGGGGAACCGTCTTATCCAGGCGTCTCAAAGTTTTTTCCATGGCATTGTTTGTCTACTTCGACTATAAGGTGTGGGGTTGCTTCTTTCTAGGCTCTTCTTTGATCAACCAGTCTCTTCTGTTGGTATGGTAGAAACAGATTAACATCTTTTCAAGGTACGAGCAGGCTGTTCAGAAGAGAGTACAATGGGTTAGCGCAGTTAAAAAGAATTCTATATGGGCAAAGACACACGAGCGAAATGCTCGCCGTGTTCTCAACCTGATGATAGAGTTAGAAGGTTTATGGGTCAAAATGGGCCAATATTTGTCTACTAGAGCAGACGTGCTTCCTGAGCCGTACATAAATGTCCTGAAGCAGTTGCAGGACTCGCTTCCTCCACGCCCTCTTCAAGAGGTATGCATATTTGTTCATTCATGAGTAAATGGTAGATTCAAAATTATTTTTATCATAAGTATTTCCATTCATTTGTGACCAATCAAAATGGCATCATATAACGTAACTGTAATGCAATTTTATCTTATCTTGATATTTTTGTCCTGTGTGCAGGTTCGTGGAACAATAGAGAAAGAGCTTGGGAAACCCATGAATGAACTATTTGCTAATTTTGACAACAACCCTCTTGCAACTGCATCAGTAAGTTGTTTTGCTCCCAAATGAACTATAGTTTCTCTGATGTAAATTCATAGTATGCTCATGTGAATCTTCGTGAACACTTCTTGACAGATAGCACAAGTTCATCGGGCAACTCTGGAAGATGGCAGAGAAGTAGTTGTGAAAATTCAGCATGATGGTATCAAAGAGATCATATTAGAGGTTCTTCTTTTTTACTGGAAATAGTGTTATGTAAAATAAGTAGGATTGCTATTACAATTTTTCATCTGTGATTAGGATTTGAAGAATGCAAAATCATTAATCGAATGGATTGCATGGGCAGAACCTCAATATGATTTCAATCCAATGATTGATGAATGGTGCAAGGAAGCACCAAAGGAGCTTGATTTCAATCATGAAGCAGGTACTTCTCCTTAGTCAGATTCCTACGCATGTGCTTCTCTCTGTCTGTTACCAAATTCTCTTTTCATTACTCATGGTCCAGTCACTTATAAAGAGGCCATCATGATAATGTATGGTGCAAAATCTAATTTATTTCAGAGAACACTAGGACTGTCTCCAGGAATCTTAGTCGGAAAACTGAAGGTGGGACTGACGGTGTTTCCAGTGACGTTGATGTGCTTATTCCAGAAATTATTCAGGTCTATCTTTTACCTGTTTGTCTTGCATAAGTGCTTGGGAATCATGTGACCATCATCTGACCCATGCTTCTTTGTATCAGTCGACTGAGAGGGTTCTAGTTTTGCAATATATGGACGGGATCCGCTTACATGACAATGATTCACTGGAAGCATATGGTGTTGATAAGAAAAGACTTGTTGAAGAGATAACCCGCGCGTATGCTCATCAATTATACATTGACGGTTTCTTCAATGGCGATCCTCACCCTGGTATTTCAATTCTATGCCTCTTAGGAACATCTTCTGCAACTTCTGTTTTATAATCCGATTGTTCCATTGGATTTATTTTTGTTACTTTCACATAGATTCATCTTAACATGCACTTTTTTCTATAGGCAATTTTCTTGTTAGCAAGGAACCTCCACACAAACCGATTCTCCTTGATTTTGGTCTCACTAAACGCATATCTCAATCAATGAGGCAGGCACTAGCAAAGATGTTTTTGTCATGCGCTGAGGTTTGTAACACTTTGATCTTTCAGATAATAGATACGGCATTGCAACAAGGAACAAAGTTGACCAAAACAAGATTGTATGTTTTGTAGCTATAAACTTTAAGCAACAACCATTTCCTTTGGAGTGAATGCAACCTTTTCTTATAGTGTGACTGATTCCACACAAATTTGTTCTTACTTGTAGTATCCTACCATTTTTGTGTAAAATTGTTATTTTTTCGTCATTACCCATAACTCACCGGTAAATGGTATGCCACATTCAACAACGAAAAATAAGACAGAATCAGTAACTATGCTTTGTTCTTACTATGTCTTTTCCCATAGGAAATTATCATGGTTATACAAAGTGTCATGCAGCATCAAGTGATCACAGTCACAAGTAATTTGGAGAATCAACATTTGATAAAATAACGTTTTGCAAGATGTTCTCTTTATCATACCCTTTGTTATATATTTTTATCAGCTTGTTATCCTTTTGTGAAATTTCTGCATTTCACAATTCTGAGATCAATGTGTAGGGAGACCAAGTGGCACTGCTGTCAGCCTTTGCAGAGATGGGGCTTAAGCTGCGGGTTGACATGCCTCAGCAATCTATGGATATTGCCACAATATTCTTTCGCCAGTCCACCACAGCAGATGAAGCAAAGGAGAACATTAAAGCACTGAATGAGCAACGAGAACGGAACGCGAAAGCCCTTCAAGAAAAGATGAAACTGAACAAGAAGGAGGTTAAACATTTTAATCCAGTGAGTCCGCATGCTCTATTAACTACTTTCCTCTAAGCTGTTGAGTTTATCAAGCAAGAGACTGATTTTAATGAATTGTTTGTCACTATCAGGTTGATGCTTTCCCTGGGGATGCAATAATATTTATGAGGGTGTTAAATCTTCTTAGAGGTATGTCCTTGTCTCTTTAACGTATCCATCCCTCTAGACGGCCCAGCATCACAGTGACATTTATTATTCATACATGCAGGGCTTTCAGCTTCACTAAATGTTAGGATAGTTTATCTAGACATCATGAGGCCATTTGCTGAATCGACATTGCTAGGGTGAGACACATGTCATGCCATTGGTTTGCTGCAGCTTTATGGTGAACCATTCTATATAAATTACTATTTTATGATTTCATTTATATCAGGAGTATAACGCGTGGGCCCTCAACAAATAGTCAGTGGATTTATGACTCGCCTGTTAACTCTGAAGTAGAGTCTAAACTGAGGACTCTTCTACTTGAGATGGGAAGTGAGAAAATTTTGGGAATACAAGTAGGTCGACCCATTTACATGCTAATTGCTATGACATTGATGTAACATATATTTGCTTGCCATATCATGAGTTTAGCACTATTATCTGCATCTCGGTAGCTTGTTGCGATTGAGCCTTATTGATCTTTCTTTGACAGGTATGTGCATATAAAGACGGAAAGGTCATAATAGATACTGCTGCTGGTTCCTTGGGGAAGTATGATCCACGTCCTGTTCAACCTGATTCCCTGTTTCCAGTTTTCTCAGTGACAAAGGGTATCACTGCTGGAATGGTACATTGGCTTGTTGACAAAGAGTGAGTGGTTAATATTAGTACCAAGGTTTTTTACATGTCAATGCTGATTGCAGGCCATCATAGAATTCTCATTTTTTTCCTGCTACATACAAATTACTTATCTTCTCATTTTAATCTTAGTTTACGTGTGCACATAAAAGAAAATTGCCCGACAGTATTAGTATGGTAGCATGCCACTTTGTCTACATCTGCAAATTAAAAAAGCTGTTCCATCTTTGTATACTAAGATGGCAAAATCACGCACAAATCAATCTTATTCTGAAGTACAATGTCAACCAAGAACGGTCAAACAACACCTGCATTTCCAACATCTAGCCACAAGCCCCTGAGTACCAGCATGTAAGTTGAAAAACGAACTAGACTGATGTGGATGTGTGGGCATGCTTAGATTGTTGCATGTTATGAGTACATGTGACAACCCTTCATAATTAAGGCATGAACATCAAGATGTAGATTCTTGCAGTTACATTCACTTGTTGAAGTCATAAAATAAAATGCCTTGATATTGTGTAGGTTCTAATGCACTTAAAAGAAGTGGGCTTCTAATTTAGGCTTCTAGCATCTAATTCTTATGTGGAGCAGATCCTTCAGATCTCTGCTACTTGTGCATGATACTATTCCAGGAACATTGAGCATCCTTTCCATGTTAACTTATGCTTATATGCGTTGTAGTGACAGCATGCTCTGATCTTTCAGGAAGTTGAAGTATGAAGAAACAGTTGCTGACATATGGCCGGAATTCGGAACTAACAAAAAGGAGCTAATAAAGGTACACAAACTTCTGCACTTCTGTTATTTGATGAGGCGTGGTGGTCCACTGTACTAACAGACTCATTTGCTACTTCCTAATGAAGGTGCACCATCTTCTGAATCATACATCTGGTTTGCACAATGCACTGGCTGATGTGGTCAAAACCGATCCTCTGTTGTTATGTGACTGGGAAGAGACACTACGCCAGATAGCCCAGTGTACACCTGAAACTGAACCCGGTTCAACACAAATTTATCATTACCTATCATTCGGTTGGCTGTGTGGTGGCCTCATAGAGGTACGTCTCTTCCCCTACCATCACATAAACCGAACTGTTGCATGAGTCTTGTTAACTGCATCGATGTATCTTACGGTGTCACTAATTTGTATTCTGGCAAAGGTTGTCTAACTTTAAATGCAAATACCCTTCAAGTTATTATGTTTCAAGTTATAAGACTCTGCATTCATATATCATTGTACTGTTCTAACTTAATTTCACGAATCCTAACACTGGAATATGACAAAAATAGCATGCGTCCGGGAAGAAGTTCCAAGAGATCTTAGAAGAGGCTATTGTTCGTCCTCTTCAAATTGACGGGGAGCTATATATCGGCATTCCTCCAGGTACATACCTCGTCTGGCTGTTTAGGTTGTTTACAAGATTTGTTTAGTTTTTCATGATCATCAAAATGGTCCTGTATATGCTGAGTAAAATTTTGTCATTCTTCAGGTGTTGAATCTCGTCTGGCTGCACTGACAGTCGACATGGAAGAAATTCAGAAGCTATCAAGTCTGAGGCCAGGGCCAGACGTTCCACCAGAGTTGCTGAGCGGCATCGCGCAGATGGCGGCTGGTGTACCGGCTCTGTTTAACACGCTGAACATTCGCCGCGCCATCATCCCCGCCGCCAACGGCCACATATCCGCCCGCGCGCTTGCTCGGTACTACGCAGCGCTGGGAGCCGGCGGCGCCATTCCCCCGCCGCACTCCGGCAACTCCAAGCCACCCCTGGGCAGCCACGTGCACACCCCCGCGCTCCCCACCGCCGTACCCAAGAAGAAGAAGAAGAAAGGCTCCGCGAAGAAGGGTGGCAGCTCGCCTGACAAGGGCGAGTACGCGCAGCTACGCACCAGCAACGCCGACAGCGAAGCTTCCGCGGTGTCAGGAAGCGCTGGCACCATGTTCAGCAACAGCAGCAGCATCCTGGACGCCTTCATGGGCGTCGGCGAGTACTCGGGCATGATCCACCCGAACGGCAAGTTCGGGCTCGGGTTCAGAAGGTACGGCAAGGCCGGCAAAGCCCCGACGGGGTTCGGACACTCCGGGATGGGCGGGTCGAACGGGTTCTGTGACCCAGAGCACGGCTTCGCCATTGTCGTGACGGTGAACAGGATGTCGCTGGGGAGCGTGACGCGGCGCGTGGTGCGGTTCGTGTGTGAGGAGCTGGGCGTGCCGGTGCCCGACGAGTTCTCCGTTGACGGGGAGAAGGGGCCCGACATGGTGCTCAACCTTGCGACGCCGCCGGAGTAGATTGACCTGTAGGAATTTAAAGGCAGGGCATTTACACGGTAGATATTAATACACACACGCTCGCTGTCATTTTGACAAGGCGTTTACACTGTAAACTCTAGTGGAGTGTACGTATGGAAATGTGTCTTGTATCTGTGAATGATGAAAAAGAGAATGAAATAGTCAAATATACATCACTGTATTAGTTATTTTGCTCAGTTTCCATTATAATTGTTATAACAAACTTGAGAGACTAAATAACACTTTCTTGATTATTAGTGGGAGGATAGTAAAATAAAAATTTTACTTCCTCTGGTCCGAAAAAAGTGTCGTGAGATAAGCTACCTAGGCCCCCTTCTTTTCAGCTTATTTTTCAGATTCTCCCAGAAGCTACCCTCCATCAGCTTCTCCCAGAATCTCGTTTTTTAAATTTGTTTAAACTTCTAAATAAGTATTGGGAAGACAAATTTAGAAGTTTAAACAAATTTAAAAAACGAGATTCTAGAAGAAGCTGATGGAGGGTAGCTTATGGGAGAATCTGGAAAATAAGCTCAAAAGAAGGGGGCCCTAGTTGTACCACATATGTTATTTTCTAGCGACACAAATGGTGGATCGGAGGAGTATCTCTTTTCAGTTCTCATCCAAAAGAATTTCTAGATCGTGAATGTCTTACTGAATTTGCTTCACAAAAAGGTTTCAGAAAATGAAAAGGAATTGGATTTTAGTCCCTCGGACTAATGGTGGAATCCAGTTCTGGTGTCCAAACTATGAAACCATACAAACATAAATTCATACAAAACAAATATAAGGGAAAGGAATTATTTTGGAAACAATATGTATTTTTTAGAAAATAATGATTAAATTATAAATTTGAAGCTAAACAATCAGAAAGCCGTCAATAAAATTAAAATTTAGAGAACAAAATAAGTGTAGAAACATTCATGAAAAAAATAGGAAGTATGAGTTTGTTCACAATTTCGAGTTTTCTCAAACTTGTTCTTTTTAGAATTCTGATTTAGAAAAATGGATTCTTCTGACTCTTTCTTTTTGCAATTCTTGTTCTCTTTTGTGCTGGCTCGGATTGCAAATCGTGTAAAACCAAAGTCACATCACTGATGAAACCGTTTTGAGTGAGGAAGGGATGTCAGGTCCCGGAAGGGATGCACTCGACGGTCATAGCTAAATAACATAATGAACTAGGAAATCAAACGGGAAATATGTGGATCTGGATGGGAACTTGCTCCTTCAGATATCCGACTTAGGGTTTATAGTATAGATGGTATATTTGTTTAGGGTTTTGCTCAAATCAATAATATAAGGGATACAAAGGATGGCATGCGCCAATCGGCATATAAACCACTAGTGCAGTAATTAGTGTAGCTGGGTTGAAACGGTAAGTACTCTAGACAGTAAACAGTAAAACGCTAAAAAAGAGAAATAGCGGGGTGAGATGGTATCTTGCAATCTCGGTCGTCCAATGGAAACAAAGGCGACCGTTGGATAAAAGAAGAAAACTCTTGTTTCGTTAGGCGTCAGTATCCCGCTAATTTTTTTTTAATAATACATTTTTTTAAAAAAATTCCACAAATAATAGCCGAATTTGCACAATTGCAAGAATAATACGGCGTCAGTTTCGGCGAAGCCGATAGGAGCTTGTCGGCGTCGGCGAAGCCGATAGGGCCTTGTCGGCGTCGGCGAAGCTGATAAGGGGCCTTGGTGGGCCAGGCCCACGGTCGACAGGCCTGTCGGCATGCATGCGCATGCAGTCGGCTTCGCCGATGCTGATTAGTCCTTATCGGCCTTGGCGATGTGGACTGCTGCATGGATTTTTTTCCCCTCCATTTCTGCTTCCCGGGAAGACCAGTTCCCGCAATTTTTTCCCGCCTTCGACTCTCCCGCCAATTTTAGTCGCGCCACCTTTTCCCGCGCATTTCTTCCCGCCTTTTCCCATGCCCAAAGCACAGAGGAAGTGCCAACTGGCGTAGACCAAATTGCCTCATGACCCTCTGCTGGGACATCTCCTCGACGTAGATATCAAAGACAATTTTTGATTTTGTCATCCAGTATGCGCGATCTCTAGTGCAAAGGTCAGAGATACCACCGGGGTATTTAGCCATTCTTTGTTCATCCGTGTACGGCTCCCAGATCACCACCAAATCACCCCACACCCTAACCCATTTGATAGATCGGACTGTCCCTAACTATCTAACAGCTCTAGGCTACAGATTGGTTGGCTGGCTTCAAAAATCAGTGGACCAATGTAGAAATCGCCATGGGTGGAGGAAGGAAGAAGAAGGAAGAAGAAAGAAGAAAGAAAGCACGAGCAGGGGAGGAAAGATGGTCGCGTGATTGAAGCCAGCACCTAATCGGCATCGGCAAGGCCGATAAGCCCTTGTCGGCTTCGACAAGGCCGATAAGGCGCGCCCCGTGACCTCGACAGCCCTGTCGGCTGGCAGGCTGGCCCACCACGGCTCCCTGTCGGCTTGCGCCAGGCCGACTTCGCCCTATCGGCCTCCGCCACCTCGACAAGCCCCTGTCGGCTTCGGCGAAACCGACGCCGCATTATTGCTGAAATTGTGCACAATCAGCTATTATTTGTGCAATTTTATTAAAAAAATGTATTATTAAAAAAAAATTAGCTCAGTATCCCTCTCCTTCAAAACTTCCTTGTCCTCAAGGATCAAAATTTGGATTCCACCATTGGTCCACCGTGAACCTAAATAATTCTGGAAAAATCTTTTTGATAAAGTTAACATCTTCCCATGTTGCTTCCTCAGGTGATAAAATTTTCCACTGTACTAACCATTGGACAAATAAACACACGTACATATTAAAAGAGACCTTGGACTCTCCTCCCCCCGTCTACAGTAAAGGGGACGATTTTTAGAATCCACCGGGATCTTCACCTCGCCGGCGCAGTTTCGTTGGATTCCTCGGCCTCCGCCGGCCGCCTCGGCGGCGGGAGGCCGGGGGATCCCCGTCTCGCGTTGTGTATATAGTGTAGAGGTTCTTAGGTGTCAGGCGGCCGGCGTTGTGGAGGAGGCGCGGCGGCCGGTGTTTGCAGGTGGTGGATCCCCTCTCCGGCGACGGCGTTCCATGGAGCTCCGCCGTCGATCTACCGCCATCGTCGCGCTCGCTTCTCTGCGGAGGAGCCGTGGGCGACTTCCCCTTGCTCGGCGCCGTGGACGGCGGTGCCAGCAACAGTCGATCTACCGCAAGATCTTGCTGCGACGACGACGACGACTGCTGGTGTTGGTCTTCGACCGATGTCTGGCGACTTCCCGTCCGTCTGGGGACTGCCTCCGATCCAAGGTTCGAGGGAGGTAGCGACGGCGGCGCGTCACCGACAGCTCCCGCGTGTTGGAGCCGTGGTCAACGCTCAGAAGGGCTATGCTGTAATTTTGGTTTTCCTCAGGGACCTTTCTGTAATGCTGCCGAATTAATGCAATGATCTTTGCCCACTAAAAAAAAAAAAAAACCATTGGACAATAGCCACACTGTTTCTTGGAATCTGTCTGGTTTGTAGAACCAGTGCTTGTGTAGTATGAATTTGTGCCAGTTTCAGAAATGAGAGCGAGATCTGGACTTGGAACCACTCTTGGACAAATGTATTTTTTTCAATTGGCTTACATGAAGCACAAGGTGTATTTTGACTTCCTCAGGAAGTAACAACTTGTAAGCTGTGTTCCTGATTTTCTGTAAAATTCTGAAAGGGCCAAAGGATCGATTAGACCAAAAGCAGGAAGTCTGTAAGATTGCATCTTCAGATACACCATGTCGAGAACTCTTCCGTGGACTAGTGGTAGCCGTGCATGTGCGCATAAGGGCCAGGTTCCGGGTTCGAGTCCTCACTTCTACCTTAATGACAAAGCCGGGTGGAGTCCCCCTCCGGTCTTGTTGTTGTTTTAGATACACCATGTCCCCCACGTAAAAGGTCAAAGGTCCATTCACTTATGTTTGAATCCGTATATTTGTTCATTCTAGCAGATGCTTGGGCAAGGTTTCCGTATAAGGTCCTTTCACTTATGTTTAAATCCGTATATATATATATTTTTTAACAGAATCCGACCACATACACAGGCAGCTCGAGCAAATTACAGACAGGTCCACAAAGGAAAAGAAAATTACAACAGGACCCAGGAATTTGCAGAGAGCCCCCCAAGCCACCGAGGAAAATCACGATCGGATCCCTGCGCCACTCGCCGGAGCACCTAGGCCTCGCCGGAGCCGCCATACCACCTGCCGAAGGAGAACCAGCACCTCCACGCATTGTAGAAGACCGCTTGAGCCGCCCGCCGCCCAGCGACGGGACCGAAGCCGATGAACACGCTCGGCCACAGCACCAGCTCCCCCGAACCACCCTTCTTCCCGCCGGCACGGCGCCGCCCAGATCCACCAACCACAACGCCCAGCAACTTCCAGCAGGCCGCTCCCCTCGCCACCACGGCCGGCCGGAGCAGAACAAGCAAGGAAGACAACCACAAGAACCAGAACCAAAAGCGGGACACCCACACACACCTTCTTCTCCCCTTGCCACCACGGCCGGACAGATAAACGAAGAAGGAGGAGAGCGCCCGACGAACCTTCACTGCCTCCCCGGCGACGAGGCCGGAACGGGGAAAGGAGGGGAAGGACACGACCCAACACACCGACGCCATCGCCACCGTCTTCGATGCCGCGGCCAGGCCACAGAAACCTAAACTAAACCTAACTATCTACACGCACGACGAAGCCCGGAGCTCCCCTCCACCTCACGGCGCCAGTCGGCGGCCGGAGGCGAAGGGGAGCAACGGATTCGCCGGCGAGGAACGGGGGACTGGAGACGCCTCTGAGTCGCCTCTCCCAAACAGTGAAAGGGGAGGGGAAAGTGTCGGTCGCTTTAGTGTACCCGTTCCTCGTTTTTTTTAAATCCGTATATTTATTCATTCTAGCAGATGCTTGGGCAAGGTTTTCTTTCAACCGATCCAACATATTTTGCTTTGTTGTCACGAAATCAATAACATCCAAACATGTTGGCCTAGAACACATAGTTCACTGATTTGTGGTAGAGACCATAAAGAGCTTGTAAATGTGTGAGGTTGAGTGAAGTATGGATAGATGTGCTGTAAAGGAACATCAAGATGACCACTTTTTTTTGTTCGCTAAAAGCCATGCATCTCGAGTAACACTAAATTTTTTTTTTCCGTTCCTCCGTGTGTGTTTCAAATTTGATTCTGCAAATTATAGGGATTGTAAACACGCGTCTTGTGAATACACATATATTTGTTCCTATTTTATTTTAAACTTATAAATTTTAATTTTAAGAAATGATATAATGTTTTTTTACGGGAAGAAATGATATCATGTGAGGTCAGGGGGCGGCAGACGGTTCCAGCCCAATTACACCTCCGCCGCCCCAACAGTCCACGCCCGAATCTGACAGACTGGCCCCACGTGCCCGTCTCCATCCGTCCAACGGAGCGTTCCTCGTCTCTCTTGAAGTCGCCATCCTTCCGACGGGACCGACGCCACCGCATCAGCACAGCAGAGCAAACGGTTTCGCCCCGTGACTCGCTTCCCTTCAATTCCTTCCACGGCCAAGACAACGACGCAGGTCACCGCGCGCATCCCCGTCGTCCTCCTCCTACTCGCGCGATGGCTTCCGGCGTCGTCGACGCGGTCGCCGCGCTCGGGATCTCCTCCGCCGGCGACCAGTGGGCCGAGCCGTCCCCTCCGCTGCGGCGGAACCTGCACCTCCTCTCCCACGACCAGGTAACCAACTCCTTCGCGACTTCTACCACCCGTACTAGTCAATTCAGGCACTGGTAGCGTATGCGCCAAATCCAGTTGCTTTTTTGGGTACTTTATAGTTGTATAATGCAATCGCAAAAATTTAGTGGTGGTTCGCAAACTTCTAGGATTTGGCGCACTATCTGATACTCCCTCCGTCCCAAAATAAGTGTCTCAAGTTTGTCCAAAACGAACTTGAGACACTTATTTTGGGACTTTCATATATAGATACATCCACTTTTGGACAAACTTGAGACACTTATTTTGGGACGGAGGGAGTACATAATAATTTTAGTCTGGTAACGCCAACAACTACCTCGGCGCGCCACGGTTTAGTTCACTCACGTGGTGATGGTGATGGCTTGCTGGCCTTGCCCGGCCCACTCTGCCGCTGCAAGTTAATAGAGCCTTTTCAAAGTGCGATTTTGTCCCCACTATACTTCATCCTGCTCCAGTCTGCACATTGACTTGATTGAGCAGACATTACACTAGGTGGATTTCATGTGTGGCGATGGATTATGCACATTGTCTGGGTTTGAGTGTTCCGTATTAATTTTCGTCTAAAAAATGTTCTGTAATTCTTGTTGCCTGGTGGTTGTAGGTTGAGCTTGCCAAGATGCTGCTGAATGAAGGCCAGGGGCACTTGTTTGAACACTGGCCGGAACCGGGTTTCGACGATGACAAGAAAAAGAGCTTCTTTGACCAGGTTTGCATTTCTTGTATCCATGAAATGTTTCAGTATCAGTGTCACATGGATTCTTAGACTTTGTACTGAGAACCTACCAAAAGTGATAGTTACTTTACTGTGAGATGTTTTAATACCGGAGGGACATGTGAACTTGTCTGCTACTAGATTTCCATTGGAAGTCAACAAATTTCATTACCAGAAGTGCATACAAAATTAAAGATTGTTCCTTTCCTGCTAAATTTTTCATTTTATAGATTCTTCGACTTCATTCAAGCTATCCTGGTGGCCTGGCATCATATATCCAGAATGCCAAAAAGCTTTTAGCAGATTCCAAGGCAGGACAAAATCCATATGATGGTTTCACACCTTCTGTAAGTCTTACCATGCGCCCTTTTTTTCATGAATATGTTGGCTTGTCTTCAAATGATCTTTCTTGTGTTGTATGGGATCTCAATTGTTAATTGCTTCTTCTGTTTCTACTCTGAATCAGTGTGTACTGTCGTACTGATATGCCTCTATCATCTGAAATACAAACATGTCGTTACAACTGTATTTTCAGGTTCCCTCAGGGGAAGTATTGACCTTTGGTGATGACAATTTCCTTTCGTTGGAAGCAGCTGGGGTAAAAGAAGCAGGCAATGCTGCATTTGTTCTTGTAGCTGGTGGGCTTGGTGAAAGACTTGGTTACAAAGGAATTAAGGTAATGTGGCTTGAGTTCCTGATAGAAAACTTATAACCATGAAAGGAAAGACCGTCATGTTGGTGTATCACAGTTAAAGTTTTTATTCATGATTTACTATGGTAGAAAACTTCAACAAGGTGCACAAACTTTAAGTTTGCATTGGATTGAGAATGCTTGACTATCACTAGCTTTGGCATAATTTCAATAGGTCTTATTTTTTTGATAACATTTGAATTATTCCCTGTGGGCATCTATTGTTTTGTTGGATGACCTTGACTTCAAGCAAGCTTCTGAAAGTACCATGTCACCTATTTCATTGCACAGATAGCACTTCCCAGGGAGACAACCACTGGAAAATGTTTTCTTCAACATTACATAGAGTCTATTTTGGCTTTACAAGAGGCCAGCTGCAAACTGGAGGGTACGTGTACTATGATACATGTGCAATAAATTAGTCACTTGCTAGAATGTTTATGACACCGATACTTTTGTGTATGCCTATGGTAACAATATTTTGGTCTTCACAGTGAGCTGACATGAGCTTGTAGAAGTAGCTTGAATGGCTGTTGTTAGTATGTAAAAAAGGAATGTTGTTTAAGTACATATGACTGAGTATTTGAGGTTGAGACATAACATTGTATCTATGCTACTAATTTGATATAATTACTCGTATAGACTAGGCCAAGCAGAATTTAGGCCAAACTAAATACTATGTATCGGATGCTATTAAGTGTTAAACCAGTCTTCCTTGGCCGTTGATTTCTAAATTCTATTTGCGCATGGATAGAATAGAATTGTACCTCTCCTTTTCCCATCCTTATAGAGCTTTAGAGAACATGTTGGATATGGAAACATAATTTTGTGTTTTTTTTGTAAATGGTTTATCTGGCATGCTTTTAATTTTTATTATTATGAAATTCTCTACATTGGCGGGCCTCAAGAAAAATTCAGACATTGCCTTAATTGATTAGTTTTTCGTTCCTTGAGTGTGCAGGGGAATGCCAGACAAAGATCCCATTTGTTATTATGACTTCAGATGATACAAATGCACTGACCATCAAGCTTTTGGAATCAAACTCCTACTTTGGAATGGAACCATCGCAAGTGAAAATTCTAAAGCAGGTCTTTCTATTTTGCCTTTTCTACCATGTGCTTAGGGTCAAAAACATATACAGCTGTTACTCTTGGTGCTGATTAATTCTGATTTATTTCAGGAAAAAGTGGCTTGTCTAGCTGACAATGATGCAAGGCTTGCATTAGATCCAGATGACAAGTACAAGATCCAGGTTGCTAATTTTGACACAGTTATCATTTATATTGGGGGTTTAAAGTGTATGACGTCTTATTGTTGTTTTTATCTTCTTGAGTTTGAACTTTCACTTATTTCCGGTTTTGTGATTCGGCAGACAAAGCCACATGGGCATGGAGATGTTCATTCTCTTCTTTATTCAAGCGGATTACTTGAGCAATGGTATGCCTGTTGATAAAAAACTTGACTATATTTCTCACTGAAGAAACTTTCTCAACCAGACGAGTTAGGTTGTTTGAAGAAAATTAACTGTTATTGGTGATCCAGTTTGTAATAATTTAGTAAAGTAATCAATCAAAGATCAACCATGTACACAGAAATCTTATGAATATTTTTTATGATACTTCACATTCTTTTGACAGGAAGAGTACAGGGCGGAAATGGGTTCTCTTTTTCCAGGACACAAATGGATTGCTCTTCAATGTTTGTACAATGCCTTTTTCGACTCTATTCTATTTTGGAATACTGTAGGGAGCCGGTAACTTAATTAAACCATCTTTTTTGTAGGCGATACCATCAGCATTAGGTGTCAGTGCCACCAAGGGTTACAATGTTAATTCTCTCGCAGTTCCTCGAAAGGCTAAGGAAGCCATTGGTGGAATAACCAAACTTACACATAATGATGGTAAATTGCTACATTCACCTCATTTCATGTGAGCTATTTACGGGTATGCATACATGAAAATTGTGTCACTTATATAGAATTAATAGTGATTATAGTTTATAGAGTATATCAGTACTGCCGAAATCAACAAAAAAGGGTCATTAATTGTTCAAAAAGATTTATGCAATCCCTATTTTTCAGCTTGTTCTGTACTGTGTCCGTTACTCTTCATTCTAATGGGAGAATGCATTTTCACATGTTTGTTATCTTCTGTTCGAATGTGCTGGTAAGATTTGTCTTGGCTATGTTCTTATGTGTAGGTAGAACAATGGTGATCAATGTTGAGTACAATCAGCTTGATCCACTCCTTCGTGCAACTGGGCATCCTGATGGAGATGCAAATTCTGAAACAGGCTATTCTCCATACCCTGGAAATATAAACCAGGTAACATATATGTTAAAACACTACGGATTTGTCAACTTCCAAATGATTCTTTGCTTCATAGGGTCTCAAATACTGAAAACATGGTGCATGGCCTGTTTATTAATATCGTTAGTGTGATCTATTAGTGTAGTATCAACACCAGTATGTGATATCGTGGGTGTTGCTGTCACATAAATTGCAGTGTAACTGTTGATGAACGTTTTACATCTTCTCCATTGTTCTCAAAGGAATGATACTCTCTTGTCAGTTTCAGTATGCATAATTTTTTGGAGCTTCGTGTTTCATTATGCTTACTTTATGATGCACTTTTGCAGTTGATACTGGAGCTTGGACCGTACATTGAGGAGCTCAAGAAAACACATGGTGCCATTTCTGAATTTGTAAATCCAAAGTAATTATTCTGCCCATTTGCTCCAAGGATTTTCTTTTAACAATGCTAATTATTGCAACTAGTATGTGTCCACTTTCCATTCAGTTGTGGAAGTTGTGGTCATGTAAGGTTGGGAGACTGATATTTGCTCTTTCTTTTTAACCTGATTTATTGGTGAATGCTTTTTTTTTGTTACTCCTACTTTATGTAGCACCTGCTATAAAATTAGTTCCTTTTGTTGAAATTTTTCTTTTAACTCCGATAGGGGTACATAAAGTTATCTTATTTGCCCAGTAACATGTTTTTGAATACTATCTTCCTAGATGCATCATGGATTAAGAGTTTACAACTAATCTCGGAAGTACTGCTTATAATAAACGCCAAATGGTGTTAATATTATCCTGATGTATATTTTGATTTCTGTTGGCCACAGCTCGGATACTTTGCTCTAATTTTATTCTACTTTCATCCTTTTATCCTTAGGTATACTGACTCTACCAAGACAGCATTTAAATCTTCCACTCGTCTTGAGTGCATGATGCAAGACTATCCAAAAACACTACCTCCCACAGCGAAAGTTGGTTTTACGGTAATGAACAGTTTACAGCTGAGGCCTCTCTTGGAAGAATGATGTTTGCTAGCTGACAAACTTAACCAACTTTACAATCTTGATTTATATCTTGCACTAGAAGCATGTCGCTCCCTTTACTTCCTTCACTTTGGTCTTTCAGAATCCTTCTATGTTGCATGTGGTGAATCGAAATCTAATCTGACATAAGTAATGCTGGTGTACGTAATTCGTATACAGTGAACAGAACACCTACCTATGAGCTCTCCAGACTGAAGATGGTGCACTTTGTATGCCACATAGATGAGATGAATTTGGATTCTCTGTGTTTGCTGTAGTCTCTTCGCAGAAGTTTGTAGTACATCTGTATCTGTATGATATTTGTCAACACCATCTGGTTTTGAATCGTAGAGTCGTGGCAGGAATTGCAAGTCCCTACACCTTCCAAGTAGGCATGTGCAATCATACATCTGTTTTTGTTTTTTCAGTAGGGCATTGTCAGTTGTCACTAGGGTCCTTACATTGATCCTATTTGTAATTTGGTATATATGATTCAGTTGCAAAAGAAGTCTTCTCTTGAGTGATAAGTTTTCATGTCCTTGCTGTTTTATTCTTATTATTTGCCTTTTTTAATGCAGGTGATGGATACCTGGCTTGCGTATGCTCCTGTAAAGAACAATCCTGAAGATGCAGCTAAAGTATGATTTCTCCCCTTTCCACTGAATTTTATATATTTCACGTCACATATACTTCTAAATCTGCATATGAAGTATTTATGCTTGGTAAGCAGAGGGCTTGCTCTTAGTTTAGTCTCAGGTGGTGAATTATCATCCAGGTTGAAGTATCTTGATAGGCATATTAGTTGTCATATTGACTTTGTGTGAACTGTCAAGAACTAAAGTTTGCCTGCACTTTTAAATTTGCATATGAAGCATTTATGATTGGTAGGAAGAGGTGTTGCTCTAAACTTATGCTCGCATTGACGATCGTGATCCAGGTTAAAGTATGTACTCCCTCCGTTCCAAATTATAAGATGTTTTGGCCACTTCAATGTGGACTAAATACGGACTGAAATGAGTGAATCAACACACCAAAATACGTCTAGATATGTACGGATTAAGAAAAATCTAAAATCGCTTATATATTTAGGAAGGGAGAGAGTATCTTGGTAACCATATTGGTTGTCTGTATGACTTTGCCTCATTGTGACATGACAAGAACTAAAGTTCCTCATGTTACCATTCTTGGTTAAAAGTTTGCATGTGGTTACTATTGTACAAATATTATTATACAAATATTGACTTGTCTTGATGCGACACATCGTGAACTAAAGTTGCCCTGCATTTTTAAACTTGCATATGAAGCATTTATGAATTATGATTGGTAGAAAGATGAGTGCTCTGAATTTATGCTTACATTAATGAATTATGGTCCAGGTTAAAGTATGTATCTTGATAGCCATGTTAGTTGTCATTATCGACTTTGCCTCGTTGTGACTCGGCGAGAACTAAAGTTCATCTGCGCTCTTATGGTGTCATCTGTATTTCATATGCGCATTGATGCTACTATTTTGGTTAAAAGTTTTCATGAGGTTACTATTATACATATATTAATATATTATGCAAGAGTCATAGTTCAGTTTCTAAGCAGTTGGCTTTGCGGAAATTCACTTTGGCACCCGGGTGCATTTGCACCTGGTATTTGAAAAACATATTTCAAAATGTCAAAAAAATCTAAAACAAATTTTCGGATACGTCTTCACATTATATGTGTGCACAAAGTCGTTCCGCCGAAAACCAATATGTTTTGTGCCCTGTGTAAAAAAGACAAAAATGGTCTCTTGAAAAGCCTTATTTTAGCACCAAATTTTGTCATTTTTGCACAAGCCACAAAAAATGTCAGTTTTTCGTGAAACGACTTTGTGAACGCATAACATGTTAAGATATATGTGCGAACATTTTTTTCAATTTTTTTTGAAATTTCCAAATACATTCAAAATGCATTTTAAATAAAGGGTGCATATGCACCCGGGAGCCAAAACACTGGTACTTCTGTACCTAACTAGTCAATTGATACACTTTGTTGTAGGTTCCGAAAGGCAATCCTTTTCATAGTGCAACCTCGGGAGAGATGGCAATTTACAGGGCAAACAGCCTTATTTTAAGAAAGGTGATGACATTACCAGGCACTTGTTCCTTCTCAACCTGTTTGCGCTCCAGCTCAACATTCTCCCTTCCCCCTTCTTTTCCAGGCTTGTGCACAAATATCAGACCCTGTAATCAGCACTTTCAACGGTCAAGAGGTAGAGGTTTGGCCGCGCATAACCTGGAGCCCAAGGTGGGGCCTTACATTCAAGGACGTCAAGCAAAAGGTGCACGGAAACTCTTCAGTATCCGAGAGATCAGTTTTGGTTATCAATGGCCAGAACATCGTCATCGACGGTCTTTCCTTGGACGGTGCACTTATTGTCAACTCCGTCGATGAAGCAGAGGTAAGACGGAACATCGGTAACCTAGAGAACTCTACTACATTTATGTTGTTGCCGCCGTTATAACGATGGATTCCTTTTTACGGTGTTCGTTCGCAGGTTAAAGTCACCGGTCATGTAGAAAACAAGGGCTGGACTATCCGGCACGTCGACCACAAGGACACCTCGGAGAAGGAAGAGACCAGGATCCGCGGATTCAAGTTTGAGAAGGTGGAGCAGCTGGAGGTGAATTACACCGAGCCAGGGAAGCATTGCTTGAGCTCTTCATAAACAAGCATGCCCGGTTGTGAACATGGTCCCTGCCAATCTGCAGCAGGGGCTGGATAGTACAAGTGTGGGTACCCTATCTTACTTCCCAAATTGGGCGGCCTTTAGTATTGTGTAATAATAGCAATAAGCCATTCTTTGAGTTGCTAGGGCAATAAGCAGCAAAGCTTTGCTTCACCAACCAGGCAGTCACCTGCTCACCACCCTGCTCACCACCCCGAATGTCAATTTGCAACCTTTTTATTTATAGTGGCACTCACTTGTCTTTCTAAAGCAAACGAAGTTAATAGTATCTGCATATGGTTTGGTATGTGAGGCTGATATTATTATTTTCGTACTCGAGACTTCTGCAATAAAGAAAAATAAGGTGGTTATGATTGTCGCAGTCCTTGTTTGGACTGACGACATGGATTGATTTTGTTTGTTGTTGTAATATTCATGAGGAGTTTATTGGTTCCAAAGTATGCTTTTGCCTTGGGCGTCGAAGCTGGGAGAAAAGATGTGTGTGGCTGTGGACAGTAGAACACAAAGAAGTTGGACCTTTCTTTTAAATAAAAGCACAGGAAAAGTTGGGATAAAACCATGCTTGCTTGCTTGCTTGCCCCTTCCCCTCCTTTCCAGATTCGGCTGACTGTGCTTGCTTGCCCCTTCCCCTCCTTTCCAGATTCGGCTGACTGTGCTTGCTTGCCCCTTCCCCTCCTTTCCAGATTCGGCTGACTGTGCTTATTTAAGGGTATGTTCGGTTTGAGAATGGAGTGGAATGGAATGGAACCGTTCCACACCCAGACCTCATTCTTGTGTTCGGTTCTGGAATGGAATGGAACGAGGTGGTTCCCAGGAAGGGAATATTCCCTCCAGATGCGGAATGCACTCGTCCGGCCAAATTGGCCGGACCAAGTGGAACGGTCGTCTGTCTCTCTCTAATTTAATCAAGTTTAGGTATAATTAATCAAGTTTAGGTATAATTAATCAAGATTAGAAATAATTAATCAAGATTAGGAATAATTAATCGAGTTTAGTTATAATTAATCAAGTATAGGAATAATTAATCGACATTAGGAATAATTCCATTCTCACCCATTCCATTCCATCCTCACCCCATTCCAAAACCGAACACAAGAATGGAACGGTTCCATGACAGTTTTTTGTCCAAACCGAACACAAGAATGGAATGGTTCATTCTGGTAGAACGGAATGGTTCCATTCCATTCCACCATATTCTCAAACCGAACACACCCTAAAAGCCTTAGATATTTCCTCCTAGAGTTGGTGGGCATGTTTATCTGGTTCGATGTAAATATTGCCCTAAATTTGGCACCTCTGTATTAAAATATAAGATGTTTTAGCATTTTTCAGATACGGATGCACCTAGACGCGTATTAGTGTGTAGATTCAGTCATTTTAGTCTGTATGTAGTCTGTATTGAAATACCTAAAACATCTTATATTTTGGTATGAAAGATGTTTTGGTATGAAGGGAGTATTTGGCAAGCCAAGACGATTTTGTAGGAATCAAATAATACCATTGGCATATGCTTCGTACTTCTCGAGAAGAACAAAGTGAAACGCCTTTTGAAAAAGGGAAGAAATGATAACAATTTTTCTAGTGGAATATAACAAAATAAATAAATAATCAGGGGGAGGAAACGGGCCTAGGCCCTAGAGCCCATAAAGGGCCCGCGGAGGTGGAGAAACCCTACCCCCAGAGGCAGAGTCTCGCTCTCGCTCCTCCACTACGAAGGGACGACCCCTTAAAAGGCGGCTCTCCCCGCCGTCGCCCAAACCCTCTGTTTCTCTCTCCTGCCCAATCCCCTCATCGCCTCCGCCGCCGAATCCCAGGCGGTCCAAACCGCAACCCAGGCGATCCGCACCAGCTCCTCCCCAACGCTTCAGGTAGACTCCTCTCCCCCCCTCTCTCCTCCATCTACGTCGCGGGTGGGTGCCGTGTCTCGCTTCTCTTCGTCGCCTGCCGGACCGATCTGTGCGTGCGGGCGTTTTCGCCGGATCTGGGTCGCTCCAGGGCTGGATCTGCGTCGATTCGGTGGGATGGATTAGGTTTCCGGCGGTGGAGGCCGCGGTTTTAGGGTTATGTCGTCCGGTGAACCCTAGTACGCTTGGCTTCGTCCGAGGATCGACTGATTTGGGGTTCCTGTTGCGTGGTTTCGGTTTGCTTTGTGCTCCGTAGGATTTCATCTGGGACTCGCGAGGCGCTTAATTATCTTTGGGATTTATTATCCCCTCACGCTAAAAAGCAATGGGCTTTTTTAGGTAGATGTCTCCAACTTGCATCCAGCTATGCTTGGTGGTGCTATCATGTGTTTCCGTGATTAGTTAGCTGTATGAACTCGTAGACTAGTGCCTGCTTTCTGGAATTACGAGTTTGTGTGTGGTCTTGTTAATCCATCCATGGTAGTTGTCCTGTGTGAGGCCACTTCAATCGGAAACACAACATGAAGAGGTTGCGTCTTCTTTGTTGAACACAAGATGGATTGGTTACATTTTAGTTATGGTACTGTTTGCTTATCTTATAACAAGATAAAAAACATGGAAAGGCAAGTCAGTTAAATAGCTGTTCCTCTGATTCTTTTTGAAAGCAAGCTACGGGGTTCCTGGTAGCAGCGTCGTCTCTGGCAAATTAAACTTCATTCTTGGTTTTATTTGATTGCAATGACTAGTTGGTCTATGTGTTCCTGTGTGATTAATGTTTGACTATCCACGTCCTCTGATTCTACTATCTTGTCGGTGCAATCTTATATGTGCCATTGCCAGTATATGTCTAGATTTTTATGGCAATTTATCACCTTTTTTGTTTTTTATGCAAATATATTGAACAGTATGGCTATCTTTGTGCTCCACATTGTACGTTTACAGCTAGCAATCGTTAACTTCAGCTAACTCCTGCTTATTGCCGCAATTGCCTTTCTGTAGCTAACATATATTTTTTCTGCTACAGCCATGGCAGGAATGGCACCGGAAGGTTCCCAGTTTGACGCTAAGAACTATGATTCTAAAATGCAGGAGCTGCTGTAAGGAATCTTAACTTGATATTTGTTCATCTTAGCTTCTCATTTTATTGCTTGCACTTTACAATTTTTCTAATCTTTTTTTGTTGTTTGCTTTGTGTTTTATCTTCTTACCTATATTCCTTTCCCTCTAACAGGAGCCAAGGTGAGACTGAGGAGTTCTTCACCTCCTATGACGAAGTTCATGAGAGCTTTGATGACATGGGTCTCCAAGAGAACCTTCTCAGAGGAATTTATGCTTATGGTACAGTAACTGTTTAACTCTTGTCATTTTTGGCGTGTTACTTTGATATTCATCTCACATGATCAATGTTCTATCTATCCATAGGTTTTGAGAAGCCTTCAGCCATCCAGCAAAGGGGTATTGTTCCTTTCTGCAAGGGGCTTGATGTTATTCAGCAAGCGCAGTCTGGAACAGGAAAGACTGCCACCTTCTGTTCCGGAATCTTGCAACAGCTTGACTATGGTTTGGTTGAGTGCCAGGCCTTGGTCCTTGCTCCCACCCGTGAGCTTGCACAACAAATTGAGAAGGTCATGCGTGCACTTGGTGACTACTTGGGAGTCAAAGTTCATGCATGTGTTGGTGGAACTTCTGTCCGTGAGGACCAGAGAATTCTTGCAAGCGGAGTGCATGTTGTTGTCGGGACACCTGGTCGTGTGTTTGACATGCTCCGCAGGCAGTCTCTTCGCCCTGACAACATCAAGATGTTTGTTCTGGATGAAGCTGATGAGATGCTCTCCCGTGGTTTCAAGGATCAGGTCAACACTATAATCTGTTCATCTAATTTACTTTGCGTACTGTATGGTATGCTCCTTTTAATTTCATCTGACACCATTATTGTAATTACTTAACTGAATTGAAAGAAAGCTTGAAGTTGGTTCAGTATTTCACTTTGAACTTGATGTAGCAGTGTCGGTATTAAGTCTGTCAAGCTTTAGTTGCTGAAGTATGTTTAGCTTAACCAGCTGCATATGATTTATTTTATTTATTTCATTCTCATAAGTTGCACAGTTTTTAAAGTATAACTCTCTATTTTAGTTTTTTTCTGTCAATACTCTGTTCCATGTTTGAAGTAATGGGTTCTGATCTCCATTTTGTTGGATGTGCAGATATATGACATCTTCCAGCTGCTCCCAGGAAAGATTCAAGTTGGTGTCTTCTCTGCTACCATGCCCCCTGAGGCCCTTGAGATTACCCGCAAGTTCATGAACAAGCCTGTGAGGATCCTTGTCAAGAGGGATGAGCTCACCCTTGAGGGTATCAAGCAGTTCTATGTCAATGTGGAGAAGGAGGAGTGGAAGCTTGACACACTCTGTGACCTGTACGAGACTCTTGCCATCACCCAGAGTGTCATCTTTGTGAACACCCGTCGCAAGGTGGACTGGCTCACCGACAAGATGAGGGGCAGGGACCACACAGTTTCTGCTACTCATGGTGACATGGACCAGAACACTAGGGACATCATCATGAGGGAGTTCAGATCTGGTTCTTCACGTGTGCTCATCACCACTGACCTGCTTGCTCGTGGTATTGATGTCCAGCAAGTGTCCCTGGTCATCAACTACGATCTTCCGACCCAGCCAGAGAACTACCTCCATCGCATCGGTCGTAGTGGTCGTTTCGGGAGGAAGGGTGTTGCCATCAACTTTGTGACCCGTGAAGACGAGAGGATGCTGTTTGACATCCAGAAGTTCTACAACGTGGTGATTGAGGAGCTCCCAGCCAACGTCGCCGACCTCCTGTGATCAAGCTCTTGAGAACATATGGTAAGGAGCCTGACAGGGGCTTGTTTTTGTTGAAACGTCACCAACTTTCTTGCCTGGGGGGAAGTGATAAATGGTCGGGGGTTCTACTTTAATTTCGTGGTCATGGACAATTTCGGATTTATTATGGCATGTTTTGGGAATTTTTGTAGTTGCTAGGCTGTGCTATGTGCTGCTGTGTTTATGCTTGAGGATGAAGTCTCTGCTGGAGTCCTCACTTTATTATTTGTTAAGACTATGTAATGACCGAATGATGTTATTTATTTGTGTCATCCTTGACTCTTCACCGCATGTAAACCTGCAATCGGTGCTAGTACTACTATTATTATTCCGTGTAAAAACTGTTTGCTCTTATTGGCCATCGTGATATGGGTTTCTTGGGAAATCAAGGAATCCGTATACATCAATGTACTGCTGTTGATTAAATGCACTTTTTAAACATGCAAAAGTAAGCAGATCCCTTCGTCATGCATATAGAGTTATTATGGACCATAACGAACGTGTAGAGGTTAGAAAAGCTCGCATAGGCTGGCTCGGGGAAGGTCCTTTGAGTGTTTTTTCAGCGGAACTTCTTTTCACTTAGTAAACACGGCCAACTTTTGGATGCTCTTTGCTCAACTTCTGTGTGGATGGAGGCCTCTTAAAGGCAACCACTAAGTGTTGATGCATCATATAATACAATCTCCCATGTAGGAGAGACGGGTGCTATCCTGAGGGATGCACGTGGTCAATTTGTTGGAGCTAATCGTCACATGTTAACCCAGGTGGATGATGTTGAAATGGCTGAAGCAATGGCAGTACACCATGGGTTGGAGCTTGCAATCGAAGGAGGTAAATGGGGTGCCCCCAAGGGGCTCTCACAGCGATTAGCCGTTTCTGGCCGTCGGATCGAGGACTCACCGCGCGATCTGGAGCGTCCGTTTGCGGTAGAATTTCACTTCTTTGATGCGCCGTCGTGGTGTGTGTTTGAGGGGTAGTATCGACATTTCGCGCTATGGTGAAAACCCTAACGCGCCTTCGCTCTTCCCGTGCGCGCGCCGGCCCCCTCTCATTCCCGTTCTCCTCGCTCCCTTCGCGTCGGCGGCTCGCCACCATCCTCCGCCTCCTTGCGCCGCCGAGCATGGGCCGGCACCGCGCCCCTCCAAGCCCGACTTGCCTCCTCCTCGGTCCTAAGCGGGAAGAAGAACGAGGGGCCGCGATGTGCCTCCGCTCATCTCCGTGCTCCTCTCTCCCTTCGCGTCGGCGGCTCCGCCACCCTCCTCCGCCCCTTTTTTCTCCCCATGCCCGACCTTGCGCCGCCGACCTCCGCCTCCTCCATCTCCGGCGTTCTTCGTCGCGTGCGCCGGCCGGCCCGAGCTGTGCCTCTCCCAGTGGAGCTGCGCTCGAAAAGGAGCTGCACGTGGAGTTTCTCAGCCACCGTGACGACGACCCGAGCTGAGTCGCTGCTCATTCGCCCCTGCCAGACCTGCCCTTCTCCGCCCGCCGTGCTCCCTGACGACGAGCTCCAGCTGCACCACTGGAGAGGCTGATGATGTGAGTTTTTCCTTCCCAGATTGGTAATATTTTGGCACGATTTCCCCTAGATTTGTAGCCTATTATTTCCTGGTTCTTTCGGTCGTTGTTTGGGTGATTCACGCCTATTCGCGCATGCCAGTGAGAGCGGGGATGAAGAAAATGTAGACAGAGATGGAAAGGAGAAGATTGTGCCAACGGAAGATGCAAGATTTCAGGTAGGTGACTCGACCCAACTGCTTATGTCTTCTCCATGGCTCCATGCCCGAGCTTTTTTGAAGCAGGTCATTTTTTTGGGGATTACTTGCCCTCGAGTCTCATCTCATCTCACCATCTAGCAAACATTTGGGGATTACTTGCCCTAGGTCTTTAGATGGAAAGGAGTCAGTTTTTTGGGTATTACTTGCCCTCGGAGACCCCCCTTCGTTTCCTGACTCTCCACTTCTCTCTTCTGTTTTCCTATTTTCCTCCAGTCAGAGACGTCAAGATCTAGCTGCTGATGGCCAGGAAGCACCATGGAGGCTGCAGGCTGCAGCAATGCTCTAAGAACTACACAGGGTTCATGGCCAATAAGGTAACTCATCTGTCCGGCATGTAAATTTGATGGGAAGTGTGTAGCTGCAGATCTGCAGTAATTATATTCAACATTCAGAAATTTGTAGTTGCCTATTGTGCTAAATATTCACTGTTGCAGTTTACGGTTGGAAGTGGAAGATTGGGCCTAAATCTCTTCGTACATGTGAACGTTTGACGTTTATGCTTTGAACCATATTTGAAGGTTGAGGATTTTCTGTTCAATTAAAATTACTTGCAGCTATATCCTCACATATATCGTTATTTTTATGCATTGCTGATTTCCTTTTCACTGCTCATTTTTGCATACTTCATAGTACCATGTTTTTTACATCATGAATGGTGCAAGAAATTGGTGATGAATGACTAAATGCCCAATTTCGTCGTCTCTAGGCCACTTGATTTGCCTGTTAGGATCCAGATATATTTTCATATATGTAGTTATTTTCTCCTAATTATATGGATATATCACTGAAATTAGCACATGGTTCTTGTGGAATTCCATTTTGTAGTTAAGCTTATTGATCTGTAACTAGCCTTGGACGGGCTGATTTTGTTTCTAGCTTCACGTGAATATGTGAATTTATTTGTATCAATCTTACAGTATATACACTGTAATACTTGCTGAAATGGAATTGTATTTTTTACACTAATAATTGTAATACATAAAGGACCCTCTTCTTTGGTTGCCTTTTACACATTTCAATTTCATCAGCGTCGTGTTGTTTTTCATGTCAGCTTCTTGGTCGGCTTACCACAGAGTGAATGGCTCAAGAATTTCGGCGATGAATGATTGAATACCCAATTTCTTCATCTCTATGCCAAAAATTATATCGCCATCAGCCAGATTTATGTTCTTTGCATAACTTTTGCGTCGAGGTAACCCTTGGAACCCATTGTTGTTGTTCAAGTGATGCTTTCAGTTTTTCATCCGTTTGTATTTGTATCCCATGTCTTCATATTATATACTATGAGCAATACATATTGTTGTCAAGTCTTAATTTGTTCTATTCTTCATTTAAGTTAGAGCACCCATCTTGCTGAATTCTGAATTCTGGACTGGTGTTTTTAGCTGAATTCTGGACTGGTGTTTTTAGCTAATAACATGATTGTTTAACTTTCTTAGCTTGGACGGGGAACAATTTTACCATGTGGTTTCTTCCAAGTGATAAGTTCATTCTTCGTTATATTTTTCTCTGAATGCTACATATATATATATACTTTGTATTTGTACATTCCAGTATCTTTTCCATGCGTGTTGAATTTGTCCTTACCGGAGAACAACTAATCTATTGCACCTTTATAAGATAAAGGCACATCCAGTGATATTTTTTTTGTAGTAATTTTCTAATATGAAAATTATGTCGCTATTGGCCTTTTCAATAATTAACCGCATGTGTATCAGTCTGAAGCAAGATACATTTATAGCAATTCTCTAACCATTAAATGCCTTCTCTCCTTCTATTGCAATTCTCTAACCATTAAATTTCTGTGATATTTAAAAAACATATAATACTAACTGATTTTTGTTTGTCTGCAGCTCATGAATTAAGATTGTCCAACTGATATTTTAAATATTGGAAGTTTGTGACATAAAGGACACAATAGTTAGAAATATTCCTGTCAAAATGCCTATTTAGAATTAGATGGCGTCATAGAATACATATGCCTTTATTACTTTTTATTTGTCTGCAGCTCATGAATTAAGATGTGGCATATTTACAGGCCAGTTGCAAGTGGAAGTATAATATACTTATCTTTTATACATTTGACCTCGCTTATCAGTTTGTTTAGTGATTACATTGTGCTTGAGGATTAAGCATATTTAACTGAAACATTATCATGCAGTTCATAATTTTTGGCCATTGCCACAGTCCCTCCGCTTGCTGCCTCGCTCTGTTCCGTGCCTCCTATCCTCGATTACTTCCCGATAAAATCCTCCATCGACGCTGTTGACACATGGTGCTCCTCCCAGTTATTAACATGGTGTGATTGGCATCATCTCAGGCTATGCATTTTGTAATGCCTAGACCTTCAGCTGCGACATGAATGCTGATCTATCTTCTGTGTCACGTACTTATGACACTTAAGGTATCGTCCCGAGTGTGTTGTGTTTGCTCGATTTCACATTTTAGCTGTCACTGGCCAAAGAAATGGAGATTAACTCACACAATTTTTTTGGGTGTCGAAAATAGGTGTAACTTCCGTATATATGGAGGGTATGTATGTACAACGTTTCATTCATATTACAAAACTAAACTAATATGACAATTCACACATGGTTGCTTTACTTTCAGTTGCATAAAATTTTCATTTCCTACTGAAGCTTATACTCTCCTATTCCAGAAGTTAATTGAGTGTGAAGGAAATAAGATTATGTTGGTCTATAGACCCCTAATGCCTTCTTTCATGTCCCAGTGAGTTCAGATTTTATTTACTCCTGATAGCTGCTTATGAGCCATGTTTAGAAGTCTACAATGAATAACCTAAAGTTACTTGATTATGCATTGTCGTCTCCTAGCTAGGAGTCATTTTTTGTGCCTCTGTTCCTTCCATCATGCAAAGGTCATGGTATTTTATTTGTCTTTAATTAAACCTTGCTAGAAGTATGTAAAAGTTCTGTTTACCAAGAGTAATATCCTTTTCCTCTTCCCAATACTAGAGTCTTGACTCAAAGCTCTCAGCATTTTACATGATAATCCACTTGGTTTGGATGATTACATATATAATTGTTGGCCAAGGTTTTTAGTGATATTTACTCTGATTTACATTGTTGGGGCAGTTCATCTTCTAAATTCTAAACACAAATTGAATTTTTTATTGTTTCTGTAACCTCCTGTATCATATGAACCATTAGTTTATAAGTTCTCAGTGATGTATCGATGACAACAATAATTGTTATTTTGAATGCTTCATGAGAGAAGTTCATCGCCAACATATATGAGAGATGATCTGAAGATAACAGAGATGGCTCAGACCAGAACATCTGTCGGAGGCCAACACTTAGTGGTTCCAGTTTAAACTCTATCAAAAATTAAATTTTGATCCGCATCATAGAGTACAATCTTTTGTATCTTCTGAGTTGCTTTCACCAGATAGAAATATTTGAATTGTATATATTTGTGAGATATTTGGATTGTGCATACCATAGTTGCATTAGTTCAAAAGAGCATCTGTCTCCTCCTTTGTGACAAATATAATATTTGTCCCTATCTAATGTATAATGTTCTTATATTTCCTGCTTTACTGTTTACGTAATGATTTTTTGGCTTCTTACTTAGTCTAAGATTGATACAAACTATTCGTATATTTGTTTGTTGAACATCAGTTATCCTAAGCTTTACATTCACTATACATGAAGCTTTACCAAACGACTTATGCATTGCGAAAGGCAGCTGGCGTGTGGTGAGCTGTGCCCTAACATGTATATTAATTGTTGACTGCCGTGTCATATAAAAAATGGTTGTCATAACAAGTCGAAAACCAGTGTCAACGGCGGGTGGCGCGCGGCAAAGCCGCGCTGGGGGATCTAGTTCATATGGGCTGTAGCTGCATTTTGTCGTCTCTTAACGCCTTCCTTTTTATGCCCATCAGAGTTATTTCCCAAGGACTTGCCATGGTAAGAGGGAGAAGGGGGAAGAAGCACACTTGAAGAGCGCAGTACAACGGGGAGTTGTATGCTGCGTTCGGGAAGGATGAATCGCTCCCGAAAAGGAGTCTATTGATTCTCTTCCAATTGGTTGGATCGTAGGGGAGATGATTTACTTCACGGGCGAGGTCTCTGGTTCAAGTTCAGGAACTCTGATAGCTCGACGAATGTCGATGCTTTGAACAATGAGGGCCAATATCGTGGCCCAGCAGCGGTTATCCTTCAGGATTGTCTTATCTTAGTAAGAGATTTTGTAATAGTAACCTTGTTCACTTCCCTAGAGAATCAAGAACTTGCGAGGCACTTTGCGAGGCACGTGCTATCAACGCCAGGCTTATGGGTAGATGATCCACCAGAATTCTTAATGCCTGGCTTGTAAAGGACCTCACTATTGTTGATTAATAAAAGTTACTATTGCTGTAAAAAAACTATTGCTGTAAAAAAAAAAACAGAAAACCACATTAGGTTTTTTCATGGGAAGAAAATCACATTAGGTGGACCTAGTTGGGGTTAATGCAGATTAGCGAGGTCTTGCGTCAAACAGGTACCCAACAATATTGTAAATAATAATGAAAACTAGCACAATACCCGTGCGATGCAACGGGTTATCAAATGATACTCACAAAAGATTTAAAAAAAAATCAGTCTTTAGTTTACTTGGGAAATTGATTTTTTCTGATCGAGAGACGTCGTCGTGTCGGTCTTCAGGTTTTTGGTAAGTACCGAGACGTCGCAGCCATGCATAGGGGCATTTCTTTATCTCACCCGGCCAAACTGATCCTCGATAGACGAATTTGATTGAATCCTCTATCGATCTGATTTGCACGAGCCTTTTCCTATATCGCCTAGTGACATCGATTTGTACGTTGGAGTTTTTTTTGCCTCGGTCTTTCTGATTAGTACGGTAAATGACCGATCTGATTAACACATTGGACTTTGAAATTATTTTTACTGTGATTCTATTGGATCCAGACGTCGTAAGAAATGATTAAAGTGATTTTTTTATGGCAGATAAAAAATGGCAGACACTATTGTTTGACAATATCTAAATAAGAATGAACTGAAAGGCTGCACGTGCACTAAAGACAGAAGGAGATCTCACTGCTCGTCCTTTGTTTAGGAGCTCATTTCCTTGAATTATCTTGTCACCTATTGATTATGTTGTGTTTTATTCGGCCGTGCCGTGCTTGGCATGGTCGTTACTTCCGTTGAAAAAAACATGAATTTTAATTGGGCCTTTGCTCTAGCCCATTCTAGTGAACAACTCGACAACAGCAAGCAGCCCATGGCCCAGGAACGAAGGCAGGCACAAGCAGCGAGTCGTATCCGTCGATGGTACCGATCGTCGATTTTTCACTGGTTTTTTTACCGATCGGGATTGTGCTTTGCTTGATGTTACGGTTTTTTTACCGATCGTGCGATTACCGCTTTGACGTACGCGTACCAAAGGAGAGTCCGGATCGAGAGGACGCGTATGAATTTTTTTTCCAGCGAGCCCAGATCTTAACGGGCGATGCACGAGCACGTACGTACGAAACTATGCGAAGACGGACGAAAAAATGGTAGGAAGAAACCTTAGCTATACTAGCACACAGTACCCGTGCGTTGCTACGGGTAAATCAAATGTTTATCACATGTATTTAGCATAAGAATATACATTTCTCACTAAATCAACAAAAACATATATTTCTTACACTTTCAAATTAAACACGTTCATGGCAAACTGTTTTGTCGAGAGCTCTATGAAGTTCACGTCTTATTAGACCTTTTGCTTCTATTATTTTTTGCAATTTGTTGCCTCTACCTTGCCATCGTAAACTTGCTACTACCAATACCTTGAAGCATGATCATGTATTCTGATCCGTAGCTGCGTGCCTGCGTTTGGCTAAAGGCCCCACCTTATTTATCTTCTCGGGAGCCATCGTCGAGTCGGTATTCAGTTAAACTGAGAATAAAAAAATTCTAGTAGGGAGGCTATCTCGTCGGCCTTAATTAATTGAAAGAGAATATTTTGATAGGTCATTTAAATAAATTTTAAAATACTGGAACTTTTTTAAACGAAATCATGAACTTACCTTGACTTTTAGTCTCTTATAACCCTATTGATTACTGTTGGCTAGGTCGGCCGAGTTAATCAGTCGTTAGTTGTTGTTGATGTTTAAATATGTATACATAAATGTGGCTAATACGCAATACTGAAAACGGCATGCAGAAAATAGAACAGTAAAACAGTATTGTACAATTTTAATTCGGAGACGGAGGAGTATCGGTAGAAAAAGTAAAAGGAGGCAGAGAAGTAAGGATCCGATCGTTAATGGTAAAAGACTCCTGTGTACCTATTGTTTCTATTTTCTCGTACGCGTCACAGCCCAGGAGGCGGCCAGGCCCACGGGACGTTCCAGGAGGCGGCCAGGCCCACGGGACGTTCGATAGACGATCGCTGTTTTTCTTTCGATCGGGTGGACTCGTATCGTAGGAGGACTCCGGTTAACAATCTGTACGAACTGTTATGTTGACTTGGCGGTGGCATACTCGGTAATTAACCTAGCAACACAAGGGTAAAATCGGAAAGTGAAAAACGGACCATCACCTAAAGACATATTATATAGTAGAGATACCTTTAGCTAAATGCCCGTGCGTTGCTACGGGTGGACAAATGTTTCTGACACGTTTGTAAGCGAAAGAACTAAATTTTGATTATTGATTGCAAATCATGACCGAAACAAACTTTCTTACATTTCAGATTAAAACATGTTTAGTCCCTAGCTGTATATATAAGTTTATTTTCTCCCCGCACATGTTATGTAGTTTTTTCCTTACAACACATATAAATCTTAACATATTAAAAAATCCTCGTTGTTTGTAGGATATACAAATGAAGACACTTATTTAATGAACAATCCAGCAATACCACAATCCATCCAAAGGCAAGAGCGTGCAGTTTGTTCATGTTATATATAGATTGTCCATAGTGACTTCATCCACAAGTTGGAAAAGGAAGAAATTGAACAAACAATAAATCCGATTAACTGACTCTGACAACACGTCTTAGTGGCACAAACATTTCAGTACTCTTTGTCCAGTAAATGATTAACTGACTCTGTTTATCTAGCATTTTACCACACATGAAGGCACAATATACCTATTCGGCTATTCATACTTGCCACACAAATCTTACATGAAGGCACAGTATACCTCGTGTTGGAATGTTCGTGGCATCAATATGTCTGAAAAGTGGCCGTTAATCAGGAACAAGATAGATGAAAGTTTGGTTTCTATCGTTTGCTTTCAGGAAACAAAAAGAGGAGAGTTCACACTCCAATACCTTAGGAAGTTTGCCCCCAAACGGTTGGACAGATTTGCCTTCGTACCTTCGGAGGGGGCCTCGGGTGGTTTGTTTGTTATGTGGGCTGGAAATGCATTCTCTGGTACAGTGGTACAGCAGGAAAGTTTCCGCATTACTATTCAGTTTACATCAACTGTTTCAGCCGACACCTTTTATTTGGTGAGTGTTTATGGTCCTTGCGAGGTTGTCTATGCTGTATTGCTTATTCTCATCTTCTGAATTTAAATCCGCACGAGGTTGTCTCAACTTGCTGAAGTCGTGATGTTGGACCATGTCTAAAGTAGCCGCCACGGTCTGCACATTGATGCTCTCTATGCCGTATTGCTTGGCCGCGACGAGCAGGCACCGGACTATGTCCTTGTAACCGGTGCACGACGGGCAGCTAGTCGGTGTGAGCGGAGTAGAGCAGCCCTGGATTGGATACACGCAGCTTTAGGTCACTCACCAGTCACCATGGCCGCCGTCGCCGTGTGCCCGTGGCACTTCGTAATGGAAGAGCACTCGCGTGGAGGCCAGAAATGTGGGCGGGCGGCGAAGCTAACCTCCGCTCTTTTTTTCTCCATGTGCAGTGTTTTGTTGGACGTAGCATGTTGGCAATTTAGTTCGTTGTTTTTCTCCGATGGCTCCTGCTGTTGTTATTTTCTCGTCACAGGCTCACAGCCCAGCCCAGGAGCAGGAGGCGCTTGAGGTTTGACCCAGCCCATGAGAAACCGGACTACAGATTTTGAGTAGTTCCGATCTAGGCTGCATGTAGGTACGTTACTACGTCGATACGTGCTTGGGAGTTGAGATCGATCAAGACAACAACTGCATGAAGACTCTGCACGTACGTCTCCTCCTCTCTTGATTTTTCTTCCTTTTTGTGGCGTGTGGTACGTACCGATTGAGAGGGCTTGGAGTTGATTCTATCGGGACTCCTTTTCCGATCAGGATCACTGATTCGGACGTGGTGGACTCGGAACACAATTGTTAAAGATTGTTCCGGCTCGGCCCAGGAAGAAAAAGAGGTCCAACTATGACCTACCATCATCACCACCTTTAACGATATTATATAGTAGAGATTATATAGTAGAGATATTGTAAATAATAATATTTTCATATGGGTTATAGCTACATTGTCGTCAACTCTGATAGCTCGACGATTGTCGAGGCTTTGAACAATGAGGGCCAATATCAGCTATTCTTTAGGATTGTCTTTAGTTAGTAAGAGATTTTGTAATAGTAACCTTTATTCACTGCCCTAGAGAATCAAGAACTTGTGAGGCAGGCGCTGTCAACGCCAGACTTATGGTAGATGATCCACGAGAGTTCTTATATCCTAGGCTTGTTGATTGATAAAGGTTACTATTGCTGTAAAATAAACAACAAAAGACCACAATAGGTTTTTTGCATGAAAAACCACATTAGGTGGACCTAGTTGGGGTTAATGCAGATTATCGAGATCTTGCGTCAAACAAGGGACCCAATAAGGTTCGATTTAGTTTTTTCGTTTTATTTTCCGCTGTTTTTTTCCAGTTTTATTTTGATCTACAAAAATGAAAAATATTGTATACAATAATAATTTTCGAAAATATAAACGAAATATTTACAAAAATACAACCAATTGAAACTTGGCGAAAGAGAAGATAAACGGAGCAGAGAACCTGCCTGTGGCAGGATGGTTAGAGGGTGGTTGTACCCTTAGCCCACCAGAGTTCATACCGAGGTTTGACGCTGATATTTCTCATTTAAGACGGAATATTTTTCACTGGTGGCAACGTTCCCGTCGACAGCGAGGCGCATGTGGTGACTTCGTCAATCTCAAGACTCGATCCGCCAGCTTAGTATCTCGGAGGTGCTCATAGGGGTAGGGTGTGCGTGTGTGCATTCATAAGGGTGATTGTGTGCACGTGTATGTGAGCAGTGTACTGTGTTTCGCAGAAAAAAGGAGCAAAGATTGGAAAAAGAGTGAGAGGAAAAAAGAAACCTGAAAAAATGCCTTCTCTAACGTCGTAGATTATGGGCCAAAAAGAGTAGGCCTGGCTGATCACGTGGCGGTCTCGTTGCCCAGTGGCGGAGCTAGCGATTTCTCGAAGCCGGGGCACACAACAAGCAAAATGTTTCATTTGATTTACAAAGAACCGGACCTAGAAAAAATTCAACACTTCAAGCACTGTCGAGCTGATGTTTTATAGAAAGTTGTTTTTTATAGGTAATAAAATGTACAAAAACTGGGTGCAACTAATACCAGCTACAGATCTGTAGTACTAATTTTTTAAGAAAATACACCAAGACTTCCATATCAGTCTCCAATGCCCAGCTGAACAAACTGAAGAGGGGTTTTGTTCAAGGAGTTATTTGATATAAAACTCCCTCATCTGCATCCCCTTACATGGGCTACTGATCTGCTGGATGGATCTCTATGCCCCTCTTCGGATGCTTGTGCCATTCTATGTGGTATGTGGGCTGTTTGGAAAGCCCGCACGGATCGGCGTCATGGTAAAACACCTCTGAATCTTGAAGCTGCCTGCAGATGGGCTCGTGACACTGCTGCTGATTTGGTTGCGGAAGCAAAGACGCTGGATCGCTCTGTCCCAACTGTGCTGGAGATTGCGAAATGGTGTCCTCCGCCACTTGATACTCTGAAAGTGAATGTGGATGCAGCTTTCGACCAAGCCTCTCTAGCTGGGGCGACAGGGATGGTCATCAGAGACCATCGCTGCTGTTTTATAGCTGCCAAAGCAAAAAGGTATGATCATCTACCTAATGTGCTGGTAGCTGAAGCCCTTGCATGCCGGGATGGTGTCCAACTATGCCATGATATCAGAGCTAAACATGTTGCTCTTGAAACGGACTGTCAAAACCTGATTGAACTGTGGAAGACTAGGGAGAAAAACAGATCTGAGGTGCTGCCTATCCTATGTGATATTCAAGAAATTTCGAAGCATTTTAGTACTTTCAGTTTTAATTATGTCAAGCGGGCTGCTAATATGGTGGCTCACTGTTTAGCTAAGCAAACTTCTGTTGCTAGATCGGAGTGTACCTGGATGGAACAGGCTCCGGTGTGTATCACCTCATGTATTCAGCATGATAACTCTATGGTTGCTGTTTAATATATTTCCTTTAACTCGCAAAAAAAAAAAAAACTGAAGAGGGGATGGATGGATCTATCGATTTTTTTTCCCTGGGAGACCGATCGATTGATGCCAACTGCTGATACTAGGCCACTTATGGGCTGCTATGGTCTGTTACTAAGGCCCAAGAAGCTGGCCGGTCATTGCCAGGGAATTACCATCAGGTCGTTCTTTTCATCCCGTCGCGAATCCTGGCAGTTTCAGCAAGTTTGGCCGCCATTAGAGCTCGCCGCCGTCGCTGGTGATCAGCCATGACGCGGCACAGAGCCCGGGCACGTGCCCAGGGCGGAGGTATGGTAAACTCGCCACTGTCGTTGCCCACAGCTTCAGTTCCTCTTGCATTCTCTGAAAGATTATCGCGGCAGTTGCATTTCGATTGTGAAAAAACTCATTCCTGGCTTTGTAAAGAACCAGCAGGCAAGCGCCAAAACAGAGTGGCGTGTGTGCTTGTAGCGTTCGTGGAACGCGGCGGCAGCTTGCCGGCCGTCCGTCACTGGACCGGGTTGCTTTTTAAAAAATCTTTTGCTGTTTTCGTGATTTTATGAATATATTTTCAGGTTTAAAAGTATACATGATGCTAGTTTTTTTTCTCCTTCCCTCTTGTAGTCTTGTGTCTCATTTTTAAAAGTTCTCATGTAGTCTTGTGTACCAGAGTGTGGCCCAAGGCGTATTTTCCGATGGGTAAAAAGGGAAGCAGAAATGGGACCGTTATAGTTAAGGGCCGTCGTACGTACGGACGAAACGTTTCGTTCCGCTCACGCGACGCCCAGGCGGTTAGCTTTTCTCTGCCTCCAGTCGGTGCCGCCGCTGATCTGCCTCGCCTTTGTGGCCTTCGGGCCATAGATCGAGGCGGGGTGGATCTCGGCCTCCGTCGGCGGGAGGGTTTTGTTCTCCTAGTTTTAGGGTTAAGTTTTGGTAGGGTGACGCTCAGGTGGTGACAGCGACGTCTTGTCTAATAAGGTCTCCTCAGATTCAGCCTCATCTTGGCGGCGAAGTCGAGAACTTTGTGGAAGTGGCATATTTCTCAAGGATTTCTTCTGGCGGTGGCGTTCTCCAGATCGTCATGGAGTTTCATCGATGGTTCATCCTTCTTCTTCGGTTCCGAGACGGATGCGGTCTTCTTGACCCGTTCGACGACTCCCCGTCCGCATCCAACAATGTTAGGCCGGCTCTAGGAGGAGCGGCAGCGGTGGCGCGCCATCAACACGGTCTGGAGATAGAAGATGAAGGGCATCTCAAGAATCTCGTTATAATTTTTTATTTCTTTTGATGTGTTTTGTACTGTTCGGTGTTTCTGTCCTCTTAAAAAAAGTTAAGGGCTGCCGTTCACCTGGAGAGGCCAGCGGGAACCGAGAGAAAGAGGCGAGGCGGGCATGGCACTTGAGAGTTGCATCCGAGGAATTCGGCCCAAATTGTGCTGATACAAATTCTATTTTATCATCATCCGTAAAGTCAGAAAGCACAAACAGAAAAGAAAAGATGTGAGAATATTCCTCTTCTAGTGATCTCTGGATCATCCACAGGATGACAAGGGAGAGACGTGCATGCAGCGCGGTGAGGGCGTGACGTGATTGTATGATAGAGAGCTCCACATCGAACCATCGTTGCTTCCCTTTTCCCCGGCCCTTTTCCTCCTCGCTTTAATCCTAGAACTAGAACAGGCTAGTCCGCTAGTGGCTAGATCGACTAGATCACGTATACGTGCAGCTCGATCTGATCACACGGATGCGCTGTCGGTGTGTCCTTGGCTGGTGGTTTTTACACGCGCGCGCGGGTCGACGTGATTCGTTTTGATACAGTTGAGTAGCCATGCGCTCAGATAAAGTGAAGAGTACTAATTAGTACCATGCTTCAAATGCATGGCTCCAGTACGAAATTGCTTTTTCACGCGTGCGCGAACGTTTGGGCGCGTGTCCTCCTCCCACCCGGTCATTTTCTTCTTTCTACCTTTCCCCACCACCGAGTCGATGTCGGCCACACCGCTGCAACGGACAGGGAGCTGCGGTGGAGAAGGCGCCGACGAGGATGGAGCGAGGTGGCGTCGATGATGGACTTATCGGTGGGAGGTGGGGATGCTTCGCCTAAACCGGAAAAGAAGGGGGTGCAGGGGATTTAGAGGGATGGTCAGGGACGGCGGGAAACCAGCGGAGGGGGCGATGTGTGAGGGTGGGGCGGCGAGGCTGTCGCAGGAGCGCCGCTGGCCACGGGTGTGGTGGCGGGCGGTTCGGCCGACGGTGGATGTTCCCACCGTCATTGTCAGAATCCGTGCGAACGCTCACGTGCGCGTAAACTAGCATCGCCTGACTCCACTCCAGTACTACTCATGGAATCATGATCACTGCCGGAATCGGGTACTATGTCAAGCGCCCACCACTCGACCTTTAGCACTCCGCAAAGTTACTCGGCATCTCGGTGTTGCCGAGTGTCTAATACGTGGCACTTGGAAAACTACCATGCGCCGAGTGTTTCTTTTTATAATTCTGCATCAACTCTCACACAAGCGTGAGCTTTTAGCGCGGACTTGGCTAGTGGAGCTTTCTTTCATCTTCTTCTTTCGATGGTCTCTGCATCAACTCATGCAACCAAACTTATTAGTTGCAAATTCAGAGTAGTGCTTACAAAAGGAAAATGAGAAACCATAGCGGCGTTGTCGACGGGAATACATGCTACAACTCATGAACGCACTACTTTTCCTAGACTAATATCCATATATATTGGTTGAGTGACGTCCACGCTACCATCGATCCCCAACCCCAAGTTGAGTTCAACGAGTCCCACGCCTCCACACACGGCAATGAGCACGAAGTAGGAAACAGCAGTTATTCATGGCTAGGTAGAAGATTGATGAAGCCACAAGAGACCCGCCTCTTATCACTGTTGTAATGTTGTAAGGTATTTTCATCTTGGCCAGACAGGGAAAAAGCATAGATGACCACTATATCTCTCAGACATGTAGCTATCCAGCAACTATGTGTTTGACAAGTACTCATGGATCATCTTCTTGTCCTATCCTGGTCATCCGATCTATATTGAATTCTCAAAACTATGTTATCTCAACATGATACCTTTAACAGCTTCGAGGTTTCCTAGCTTGATTGATCTCCTAAAGTGGTGTAGATCGAGCACGCGAAAGCAACTTCGATCAATCTACCTTTTCCTTTCCAAAGAGGAAATAAAGCAGGGACTGCCCCGTCGTATAATGTACCACCATCAAGCAATTTGACTAATTAAGAATCTCAGTACGTACACATGATTGTTGTGAGTGGAGAAGTTATCAAACTACTATTGATCTTGCAGCATTACTCTAAAGTTGTTGATAGACAAATTAATCTATTCTTTATCTTTGGAGGAAACCCAGTAAAATTCACTCTTTGGTTTAATTAATATCAAACCACCTGATCTTGCATTTCTGTGGTCAATAGAGGGTCCATGAGTGCTGAATAAGCAAGATGATTGTTCCGATGCTATGACCTAATTAATCCATTACCTCCAAATCAGGTCATCAACTACATAAATACTAGAAAGACGCCCCACGCATTGCAGCATTACTTTTTTTTAAATGTAGTATAAATGGAAGTGCATATTACGCATGCAACTGATTTTTTTCTAGAAATATTCGGATTTGATTGGCCACAATAGTCGAGAATCTAATTTTAAACGAGTTAAAATATCCGTATATGTAACAACTAAAATCGATGATATAATTGTATGGGTAATTTTTTTTATAATGTGAATAGTTTGCAAGTATGGATAGAATATCATTAATAAATATGTGATGACATGAATAAATGAATGGCTAAAATAGTGGATGATGTGGTTTAAGGAATGAATAATGTGTAATTTGCGTGTAGTGATTAATAAATATTAGTGGGGATGACATGGACAATTGACTGACTAAGAGAATGGATGATGTGGATAACTTGCATGTTGAGATAGAAAAATCATTAATGCATATTAGTGGGGTTTTACTTTATAAAAGGTATAGATTACTATATGCTTACAAGAAGAAAGATAAGTATATAAATAGAGGTATACGGTCCTTTGAAACGACACGTACCATGTGGCTACCGTGTTAAAAAACTTCGTGAAAGGCAAAAGTTCTGTCCATGTCACTAAGAAAGAACAAGTACTGGTACTGTATTTACAAAGTAACAGATCTTATTTCGCGATCAGCTGCAGGTTTCCGTCACAGGCATACTTTCTTAACTAATCGATGGTTCTCCATGCGTTCCATCGGGGACATCCAATAAAAGGATGGTGCTCCATGCAATCTTCTCCAAACACACACTGACACACACCCCACTTAACTCATTTCGTTGTGCTTATAGTATTAAAAAATGTGCATGTGGTTTCTCCTTTTGTTAGACTTGCTAACATTGTCTTGGTTGGCCTAAGATGCATTCCTCATTGATATCCCTACTTTCCAATGGACATCGTCCGTAACATGTATATTTTGCATTGGCAAGAACCCCCACATACTCCACACACAAATCTGGAATAATTTGGCATACATGTTGTTCCTTTATGTTAGTTTTGTTCATCTTTGTCGACGATGCTCCAACTGTGAGGGCACACTATAAACAGGAAATCATAGATTTTTTCGATAAAAAAATCATGGATTTAATGTAGACAACATTATCATCACATATATCGGTATAAGTAAGAGGCCCCAAATATTTCGACAATTTTGACTATTCACGTCGTACCAATCATTTCCAAAACTCCTGATTGTTTCAGACCCTCTCGGAAACCCTGTTCGAGGTCCACCACGGCCATCGAAAGCCTCACGCGGACCCTCGGAACCCTGTTCAAGGCCCTCGTGACCCGATCTGGCCCCTGAAATCCCATTTTTCCTCTCGATAACCCTACCTGCAGCAGCCCTCTCAGCCCTCTCGCTCAGAACTCTCTCTCACAATTTCAGGTCCGTTGAGTGGTCGTTTGCTAAATTTTGTTCAGTCATTTTTCGTGGCAGTTAGAACAAGTTAATATTGTGTGTTGTGTAGATTTACGTTATTAAATGGGCCTTTGACCAATTCTATGTTGTTTGTTGCGTGTGAATTTAGCAAATTCTTCCTCAATGTGCGATAGTTTTTGTGTTCCATAACTGAGTGCTCACTTTGGTTTGTTATATTGATTCAAGTGTGAACTTTGTTGTTTATGATTCGCTGGGGAAACTAACAAGGACGTTCATGCTAAAGACACTAACGCCATGTCTGAGAACAGGAACAAGGAGGAAAATGTGAGAAAGGGGAAAAGAACAAGGAGGTGAGCAAAAAGAAGAAGTTGATTGAAGAAAAATTAAGACATAAAGATTTAATTCTCAAAGAAATTCATAAAACAATGCGGGGCTCTTCTTTATGCATGAAATTTTTGTGCAAAGTGATAGAATTTTGTGTGTGCATGACAAAGACGTATTTTGTGCGAAAAAGTTACCTTTTGAAGCAATCAAATTTGTATCTTTGTCTTAGAAGCATGATTATTTTCGTAGAACATTGAGTTGCCATTGCTTGTGCATTAATCTTTCGTTCGAAATGATCACATTTTCTGTCGACAAAGACAGATTTAGTGCTAAAGTGACTACCTTTTGAAGCGGATTTTCATGCAAAGTGAACAAGTTTTCTTTTATACGTGACAATGACAGATTTAGTGCTAAAATGACCACCCTTTGAAGAAATCCGTTATTTTTCTTACAAGGTTTAAGCGTTTTAAAGGCTCAAACATGTACACATGTTCTCTATCGACGTGTATCGTGACCGTGACAACAAACGATCTTGACACACAATAGTTTTTTGCCACGGTAAAACGGTAGAATTGACAGGGTTTTTTTACTAATAAGATGGGCCTTTTCTGGTTTCTATAAGCTTTATTATTTTTCTCTTTTTGTGGTGTACAAGTCTCATTGGTTTAACCATGTTATAGTGTGGCTATCATAGCCTGCACCAGAGACTTCTCTCTCTTGTTTGTATGTATTTGGAAGGAAAATATTTTAAAAACCAAGTCCTTCAAATGGGAGATTTTTAGGTATTGACCACAAGTAATCTAATAATTTATATATGATGTTGCTTAAATCGTTGTCCCAAACAGGACCGCCAGTTGCGTGCCCCACCATCTAGTGTATTCAAAAAATAGTTGAATCAATCCCATATGTAAGATGAAATATGGTGACAGACGAGAACACTAGGTTCATCGATTGTATGACAGTGGTGTCACCTCCTAATCATCAAAACATCGATGGACTCCCTACGTTCCATAATTCTTCTCGTGGTTTGGTTCAAATTTGAACTAAAACCACGACAAGAATAATGTAGTAGAGGTATCAGGCAGTAGCAAAGATCATGCAAGAAATTAAGGGTTCTCCTAAACAAATGCGTGCACATGAGCTTGAATTATATGACCAATTGTAGATATTAAACAATATCGACTTACAACTATGCATGGTATACAGTACATCAAAATAATGATCTGTCACAACACACAGATTGTCCGGTAGGTCTCATCTCATTACCCTTCACATTTAATTACAAGCTAAGCCCGTTCAACGCTGGTTAACTAGCTAGCGTCTTCATATAGTCACGAACTGATGTAAAATATGCATATATAGATAAGTCACATGACAGCAATAATAGTAAGTAGGATGCACGGAATCTTCGTATATAGTTGACTGCAAGATATAGGATATTTCAGCACACGGTGGTAAGCAATCTAAAACTAATGTATATGAGACTTCGTACATGGATACCGGGTCCTAATTAGTATGTCCACCTTCCTAATTGGTTTTCTGTCATTTTCAGTCACATCATGCAGATGCGATCACTCGTGCAATTGTCCATTTCGACATATGAGTTGGTTTCTCTTATTTGTACGATCCAATAAGGGTTAACGGCCGACTAATAAGTACTTTGTATGAATTATTTGTACCCTATGTTTCTCAATTATCCAGTCTAAATATTTGTAAAGATGTTAACAGTACATATTTCTAAAGTTTGACTTTGTCCTATCCAAGTGACATTTTTTAGCTGGCTGCAAGTAGTTAACTTGTGATGGATATTTTTTGTAAAGACATACACACACGTACACTCATCTATATGAATGTATCCTACCCATTAATGTATATGATCGATCTCAGACTGTTAGTCTGTTAGATATATACAATATCGTTGTTGCAACTTGTAGTACATAGAATATTCTACAGATCTGGTCAAATATTGGCTTGCCTAATCTACCTTGGTCTCTCCTCTTTCTTTTTCCTTGCATGCCCTGTCTATCTTAATCTGGTTTCTTGAATAGACCATGCAATGTTATTTTGTGGTGATCCAAATTCGTATATACTGATAAAGGCCGACTTGTGACGAGGAGAGCGGAGCGTCCCGGAGTTGTTTCCGGGTCGGACTGCAGTTGACCTAGGGTTTTACCACTACATATACATCTTGTAAGCCGTCGGTTGGGATAAGTCGCATTGTGTAAATCCTCGGCGTTTGTAACCTCACCCGATATAGTGAAGTTTTGCTGGCTGGCGCCCGTGGTTTTTTCCTCTCCTTTGTTTGGAGAGGTTTTCCACGTTAAAATCTCGTGTCCCCTTTGGTTTGATCGTTCCGCTCTTCGTCGTTTATTTGCTATCGTTTATAACAAGTGGTATCAGAGCCCTGTTTCAGATCTGTTTTCAGATTAGGGTTTTGGATGGCATCGATGAAGTTCGATCTACCGGCGCTGGACTACAAGACGAGATTTTCGCTGTGGCAGGTCAAGATGCGTGCGATCCTCGCACAGTCCAATGATCTTGACGAGGCGCTGGAGAAATTCGGCGACAAGGATGCGGCGGCATGGACCGCCGATGAGAAGCGGAAAGACCGTAAGGCTTTATCGCTTATTCAACTTCATCTATCTAATGATATTCTGCAAGAAGTACTCCAGGAGAAAACCGCAGCGGCACTGTGGGCTAAGCTGGAGTCGATCTGCATGTCCAAAGATCTCACCAGCAAGATGCATGTGAAGATGAAGTTGTTCACGCACAAGTTGCAAGAAGGTGGTTCGGTAATGAATCACTTATCGATCTTTAAGGAGATCGTTTCTGACCTAGTGTCGATGGAGGTAAAGTACGATGATGAAGATCTAGCACTTTTACTTCTATGTTCGCTGCCAAATTCCTTTGCAAATTTTCGTGATACCATACTGTTAAGCCGTGATGAACTAACCACCGCGGAAGTATATGAGGCCCTGCTTGCCAGGGAAAAGATGAAAGGTATGGTACAGAAAGAGGAGACGTCGTCCTCCAAGGGCGATGCTTTGCAGGTCCGAGGGAGGCCTGAGCAGCGAGATAATCACTACAACAACAACAGAGACAAGAGCAAGGGTGACAGAGGTCGCTCAAAGTCTAAAGGCCGTGACAAGTTCTGCAGGTATTGTAAGAAAGCTAATCATGTCATTGATGATTGTTGGAAATTGCAGAACAAGGAGAAAAGAAAAGGTACTTACCAACCGAAAAATAATGAAGGTAATGATACCGGTGAGGCTTCTGTTGTTGATGGTAGTTCTGATGGCGAATGCCTAGCTGTTTTAGCTGCATGTGTTTCTCGTCAGGATGAATGGATTCTAGATACTGCATGTTCTTTTCATATTTGCTGTAACAAAGATTGGTTCAGTTCTTATGAGTTAGTGCAGACTGGAGATTTCGTGCGTGTGGGGAACGACCAGCAATGCAACATTGTTGGCGTTGGTTCCGTTCAGGTCAAGACACATGACGGTATGACACGCACGTTGACGGGAGTGAAACACATACCAACCATGGCAAGAAATTTGATCTCGCTCAGTACCCTTGACTGTGACGGGTACAAGTACAAAGGAGGAAATAAACTCCTAAAGGTATCAAAAGGTTCTCTCATTGTTATGGTTGGTGATATGAATTCTGCTAAGTTATATGTTCTTAGAGGTAGCACGTTATCTGGTACTGTTGCTGCTGTTTCTCATGATGACGCTAGTAAAACTAACCTTTGGCATAAGCGTCTTGGACATATGAGTGAACTTGGTATGGCAGAATTGATCAAGAGAGACTTGCTGCAAGGATGCAGTTTGGGTAAGATGCAGTTCTGTGAACACTGCATTTTCGGTAAGCACACAAGAGTTAAGTTTAATGCTTCTGTCCACACCACCAAAGGTACACTTGATTATGTACATGCTGATGTTTGGGGGCCATCTCGTAAGCCCTCTTATGGTGGTGCTCGTTATATGCTTACCATTATTGATGATTACTCTAGAAGAGTTTGGCCTTATTTCATGAAAAATAAGGATGATACGTTTGCTGCTTTTAAAGAGTGGAAAGCTATGATTGAAAGGCAAACAGAAAGGAAGGTGAAATTACTTCGTACTGACAATGGTGGCGAATTTTGTTCGAATGCCTTTAATGATTATTGCAGGAAAGAAGGCATTGTCAGGCACCTCACCATCCCGTACACGCCTCAGCAGAATGGTGTAGCGGAGCGGATGAACAGGACCATCATCTCCAAGGCTCGCTGCATGATCTCCAACGCTCGCATGAGTAAGCGTTTTTGGGCTGAGGCGGCTGCCACCGCCTGCTACTTGATAAACAGGTCACCATCTATTCCCCTCGACAAGAAAACTCCCATTGAGGTATGGTCAGATTCTCCTGCTGATTATTCACAGCTTAAAGTTTTCGGTGCACTGCTTATGCTCATGTTGATAATGGAAAGTTAGAGCCGAGAGCTATTAAGTGTGTGTTCATTGGTTATGGTTCGGGTGTAAAAGGATACAAGTTATGGAATCCCGAAACTAGCAAGGCATTTATGAGCAGGAGTGTTGTTTTCAATGAATCTGTTATGTACTTTGATAAGTTGTCCTCAGATGTTTTGCCAGATTTTTCTGAGGAGCAGGTTCGTGTCGAGGTGGAGCACTCTGTTGAAAAGGAAAATGTCACTGTTGACAATGATGGTGCTGCTACTTCAGATGATTCTGATCCTGATTCTGCTGGTTCTGATGATTCTGATTCTTCTGATTCTGATAATAATAATGTTCAGAACTCACCCCCTGTTTTGCAGCCACAACAGTCTATTGCTGCTCGTAGGAACAGGAGGAATTGTGGTCCTCGACCACGTTTAATTGAAGAGTGTAACATTGTTGATTATGCTCTGAGTTGTGCAGAACAGGTGGAGCACGGACATGAGCCGTCCACTATACTGAAGCTATTGGTTCCGGTGACCGCGAGAAGTGGCTTGCTGCTATGCAAGAAGAGATGCAGTCACTCGATAAAAATGGCACATGGGAAGTTGTGCGCTTGCCTAAGAAAAAGAAGGCAGTCCGCTGTAAGTGGATCTTCAAGAGAAAGGAGGGTTTATCTCCTAGCGAGCCTCCGAGGTTTAAGGCAAGGTTAGTTGCAAAAGGCTTCAGTCAAATTCCAGGTGTGATTATAATGATGTTTTCTCTCCAGTTGTTAAGCATAGTTCAATTCGTACATTTTTGGTATTGTTGCTATGCGTGATCTTGAGCTTGAGCAGTTAGATGTAAAGACTGCGTTTCTGCATGGAGAGTTGGAGGAGGAGATATACATGGACCAGCCAGAAGGGTTCATAGTGCCGGTAAGGAGGATCTTGTGTGTAAGTTGAAAAGGTCCTTATACGGTTTGAAACAATCTCCTCGTCAGTGGTATAAAAGGTTTGATTCTTTTATGTTGTCACATGGCTTTAAGAGGTCTGAATTTGATAGCTGTGTGTACATTAAGTTTGTTAATGGATCACCTATATACCTGTTATTATATGTTGATGATATGTTGATTGCTGCCAAGAGCAAGAAAGATATCGCTGCTCTCAAGTCACAGTTGAGTAGCGAGTTTGAGATGAAGGATCTTGGTGCTGCTAAGAAAATTCTAGGTATGGAGATTACCCGTGACAGAAATTCTGGTTTGTTGTTTCTTAGTCAGCAAAATTACATTAAGAAAGTTCTTCATCGTTTTAACATGCATGATGCAAAGTCTGTTAGTACTCCTATTGCTCCTCACTTTAAATTGTCAGCTGAACAATGTCCTAGTACGGATGAGGATTTTGAGTACATGTCTAGAGTTCCATATTCTAGTGCTGTTGGTTCTTTAATGTATGCCATGGTTTGCTCACGTCCAGATTTATCATATGCTATGAGTTTGGTTAGTAGATATATGGCTAATCCTGGTAAAGAACATTGGAAGGCTGTTCAGGTACCTTCGTGGCACATCCAATGCTTGCCTCAAGTTCGGCAAGACTGATGAGGGACTCGTAGGCTATGTGGATTCAGATTTTGCTGCCGATTTGGATAAGAGGAGATCCCTCACAGGTTATGTGTTCACGCTTGGTGGTTGTGCCGTGAGTTGGAGGGCAACGTTGCAATCCGTTGTTGCCCAGTCTACCACTGAAGCAGAGTACATGGCTATTGCTGAAGCATGTAAAGAATCGGTTTGGCTGAAAGGTTTGTTTGCTGAGCTTTGTGGAGATGATACTTGCATTAACCTGTTTTGTGATAGTCAGAGTGCTATTTACCTTACTAAGGATCAGATGTTCCATGAGAGAACAAAGCACATTGACGTCAAATACCATTATGTGCGTGATGTTGTTGCAAAAGGTAAGCTGAAGGTATGCAAGATAAGTACTCATGATAATCCTGCTGATATGATGACAAAGCCAGTTCCTGTTACTAAGTTCGAGCTTTGCTCGGGCTTAGTTGGTATCACTGTCTAGCCCAAGAGGCTATTTGGCGCCGAAGGTGTGTTTCTTTGTTGTTTCAGGGTGAAGTTCTCGTTCATGCTACAAGATGGAATTTGTCTCAAGGTGGAGTGTTATTTTGTGGTGATCCAAATTCGTATATACTGATAAAGGCCGACTTGTGACGGGGAGAGCGGAGCGTCCCGGAGTTGTTTCCGGGTCGGACTGCAGTTGACCTAGGATTTTACCACTACATATACATCTTGTAAGCCGCCGGTTGGGATAAGTCGCATTGTGTAAATCCTCGGCGTTTGTAACCTCACCCCGATATAGTGAAGTTTTGCTGGCTGGCGCCCGTGGTTTTTTCCTCTTCTTTATTTGGAGAGGTTTTCCACGTTAAAATCTCGTGTCCCCTTTGATTTGATCATTCCGCTCTTCATCGTTTATTTGCTATCGTTTATAACATGCAAGACATGGCTGGCACCAACCAACAAGCAGAGGGAAGGATAAACTCGAACAATCGAGCCTTGTAGGTGCTGAGCTACACCGTCGAACCGATCACTTGCTAGTCTACGGTGATATGATCGGCACTATCACAGACGTCACAGGCTACGGTGATATGTTAGGCAGGTCGGTCACCATGCATGCATAGAGATGGCCCAGTCCAACATGTACTTACGTGCGCTGCCGGGACATGCAAAGTTTCGTCAAAGATTACTTTTGGAACTCGATCGATCCTAGTAAAGCTAGATGTGCTTAGAATTCGCCACACGTAAAACGATTCTCTAAACTAATATTCAGTAGGGAAGCATGGCAATGGACCCTTCCACGTTCCTCGGCGAAGAATTCCTGGACTAGAGACGTGGGATCGGAGATGAGGAAGTCTTATCCCCACCTAAACTCTTGAGAGAAAGGAATTAGCCGAATCTGTATGGGGGGAGATGACGACGTGCGCACGAATGGTCTCTATCTTTCAACAGAGCCCCACGGAGAAATTATGGTATATATATATAGACGAGCGCTAGGCGCAGGTCGCCCTAAAAGTGGAATTTAGCTCCCTCTCTCCATCGTCGGATCATCATCTAGTGCCCAGAAATCAGTGTAGCGTAGTCCTTGACTTTTGCAAAAATCAACCCGCACAACATAGCAGATAAGCTTCTCGATATTTACATCGCGTTGTCCCTCGCCTTCTCGATATTTACAGCAAAAATGCCACTGTGGTGATTCACTCTGTGTATTGCAACAAATTTCCGAGTACACAAAAAAATAGTATTGTAACAGATCGTCACAACATTTAGAAAACAAGTAATGCTACCAAAAAATAGTTAAACAACAACTTATGTTTGATGCAGATTGCTTTGCAACAAAAATCGCTAGTAATTTCAACAAAAACACAAACTGTTTAGTTCGATCAAAACCTGGTGACTCTCCTTTCTGAAAAGGTGTTATGGCGGTTAAAGATGATATTTTTACTAAAGTTACTTTTGATATTGGTAATGGACAGGGTACTCGGTTTTCGAGAGATATCTGGCTCGTTAATACTCCATTAGATATTCAATGTCCATCTCTGTTTCATATTGCACAACATAAAGATATTCTGGTTGCGGATGTTCTGGCAAATGCACCACCTCCGAACATTGAGTTCAGACGATCATTGACAGGAAATAAATGGACATCTTGGCTACACTTGGTAGAAAAACTTATGAGGGTTTCTCTATCAAATGATTCAGATTCACTAGTAGAAAAGGAGGCTTTGGTGCGCCACCTTTAGTACCGGTTGAACAAAAACCGGTACTAAAGGGGGGCATTAGCACCGGTTGCGTTCGTGTCACCGCGGCGAGGACCTTTAGTACCGGTTGCTATTAACAATCGGTACTAAAGGTACTAAAGGTCCTCGCCGCGGTGACACGAACGCAACCGGTGCTAATGCCCCCCTTTAGTACCGGTTGTTAATAGCAACCGGTACTAAAGAGTTGGAGGCCACGCGGCCACATGCGGCCGCGGTTGGTGGCCCCACGGCGAGACCTTTAGTACCGGTTCGTTTGAAAAACCGGTACTAAAGGTTTCGGGCACTATAAACCTTCTTCCACCCCGAGCCAGAAGCAACTCGACCCAACTCCATTTTTCCTCTCTCCCAAGCTCTAGTTCACCGCTTTTTTCTCCAACATTTGTCAAGATTGGTGGCACCCTATACAAGGGTTAGCAACTTCTTCATCTCCTCTTCCGGCATTTCAAGTTTAGCTCATTTTCGTGCAAGTTTAGCAAGTTTGATTTTGGTGGTGCTTGCAAGGTGTTTGATGAAATGCCTAAGTTAGGGATTTCATTTGTTTTATATGCATTTTGAGCTCAAATTAAAGTATAATTTGTGGTTTTATATAGTGTCCCCTTCCTCACCGCCGTCGATCGCCCGCGCCGCTCCGTCACCGACACCACCTCGGTGAGCCTCTTTTTTATCTTTTATTTTAAAAATTGTTAGTTATATGATTTAAATGCATAATTATTTCTTGTATAATTTTCTTATGTTTTTTTATATATGTATAGTGTCATGGTTTTGATATCCGTCCCCTTCGGCCCTCGTCCGGTCTATGATTCGGATGTGGTATATCTTTTTAACTATTTATTTTGTTTCGTGTTTATAACAATCATGCCGACCAACTTGACGTAGATATATTTTTATTTAGGAGGTAGTTGAACCGGAAATTCCGGCCGACCCTATTGTCGAGTATTTTAAAAAAGAAAACGACGATTTGAGAGCAAAATTGAAGATAAGTGAAGATCTTCGTCTCCAATGCCTAGAAGAGAAGATGGAATTGGACTTGAAGATTGCCGACATCGTTGATGCTCACGGGGTCGAGCTTGCCGACGTCGTCACTGCTCACGAGAGGAAGATGGATGCAATGCGCGCCAAGCTTAAAAAGATTAGAAAATATGCCATTAGTCAAGAGGCTTGGTATCATTATGCTGTTGGTTCAATAGTTACCTTGGTTGCGATTCTGATCGCATTTGTTGTTGGATTTAAATTCTTTAGATAGTTGTATGTTAGTTTCGATTGATGTATGTTTCGTGAGAACTATGTATTACATTTGGGCACTACTCTACTTTGATTTTAATGTGATGAACTTGTATAAATTAATTTGGTCACGTATCTCTATTCATTATTTAGCTGGTGTAATGGTTTTTGATATATTTATGTAATGTAGATGAGCCGAGAATGGATGTACGGTGATCGACGCTGTCCCGAGTTCATTGATGGCATGCATCGTTTTCTCGATGTGGTTAAGTTAAACAAGCTGAAGAATGGTTTTATGATTTGTCCATGTGATGAATGTCGGAATAACAGGAATTACCCGAGCGTAAGAACCATACACTCCCACTTGTTGCGACAAGGCTTCATGCCCAATTATTTTTGTTGGACCAAGCACGGAGAAAGAGGGGTTATAATGGAAAACCCTGAAGAAGAGGATGATGACAACTATCCCGTGTTCTCTGAACACGGTGATACTACAATGGGGGAAGACGAAGTTGAGCTCGAGGTCATTGTTGATCAGTCCGACGATGATGATCTTCGTCAGGTCATTCGTGATGAACAGATGAACTGCGTAACTGAAAACGAGTGGTCGAAGCTGGAGCGCATGTTAGAGGATCACAAAAAATTGTTGTACCCAAATTGTGAAGATGGCCAGAAAAAGCTGGGTACCACCCTGGAATTGCTGCAGTGGAAGGCAAAGAATGGAATATCTGACAAGGCATTTCAGGAGTTGCTACAAATATTTAAGAAGAGTCTTCCAAGGAATAATGAATTGCCGCACAATACATACGAAGCAAAGAAGATTGTCTGCCCTCTAGGATTAGAGGTGCAGAAGATACATGCATGCATCAATGACTGCATCCTCTACCGCGGTGAGAAGTACGAGAATTTGAATGCATGCCCGATATGCGGTGCATTGCGGTATAAGATCGGGCGAGATGACCCAGGTGATGTTGAGGGCGAGCCGAGCCCCAGGAAGAGGGTTCCCGCGAAGGTGATGTGGTATGCTCCTATAATACCACGGTTGAAACGTTTGTTCCGAAACAAAGAGCATGCCAAGTTGTTGCGATGGCACAAAGAAGACCGTAAGGAAGACGAGATGATGAGACACCCCGCTGATGGGTCTCAGTGGAGAAACATCGACAGTGCGTTTGGGGAATTTGCAGCTGACGCAAGGAACTTAAGGTTTGGTCTAAGTACAGATGGCTTGAATCCGTTTGGGGAGCAGAGCAGCAGTCATAGCACCTGGCCCGTGACTCTATGTATCTATAACCTTCCCCTTGGTTGTGCATGAAGCAAAAGTATATTATGATGCCAGTGCTTATCCAAGGCCCGAAGCAACCCGGCAACGACATTGATGTGTATCTGAGGCCATTAGTTGACGAACTTTTACAGTTGTGGTCTGACGAAGGCGTACGTGTGTGGGATGAGTACAAACAGGAGGAATTTGGCCTACGAGCGTTGCTGTTTGTAACCATCAATGATTGGCCTGCTCTTAGTAACATTTCAGGACAGTCAAACAAGGGATACAATGCATGCACGCACTGTTTAGATAAGACTGACAGTATATATTTAGGTAACAAGAATGTGTACCTTGGTCATCGTCGATTTCTTCCAAACAGGCATCCCGTAAAAAAGCCAGGCAAGCATTTCAAAGGTGAGGCAGATAACCGAACGAAGCCTACACGCCCTGATGGTGATGTTATATATGGCATGGTCAAGGATTTGGAAGTAATATTTGGAAAGGGTCCTGGCAGTCTAAATGTTCCAAAAGACGCTAACAAGCGCGTACCCTTGTGGAAAAAGAAATCTATATTTTGGGATTTACCCTATTGGAAAATCCTAGAGGTTCGCTCTGCAATCGACGTGATGCACGTGACGAAAAATCTTTGCGTGAACCTGCTAAACTTCTTAGGCGTGTATGGGAAGACGAAAGATACATCGGATGCACGGCAGGACCAGCAAAGTACGCACGAACGAGACAACCTGAATCCAGAGAAGTACCAAGGTACTGCCAGCTACGCTCTTACCAAAGAAGAGAAGGAGATCTTTTTTCAAGTCCTGAGCAGTATCAAGGTCCCGTCTGGCTACTCGTCGAATATAAAGGGAATAATAAACATGGCAGAGAAAAAGTTCCAAAACCTGAAGTCTCATGACTGCCACGTGATTATGACACAATTACTTCCGGTTGCATTGAGGGGGCTTCTACCGGAAAACGTTCGAGTACCCATTGTGAAGCTATGTGCATTCCTGAATGCAATTTCTCAGAAGGTAATCGATCCAGCAACTCTACCAAGTTTACAGACGGGTGTGGTCCAATGTCTTGTCAGTTTCGAGTTGGTGTTTCCACCGTCCTTCTTCAATATTATGACGCACCTCATAGTTCACCTCGTCGAAGAGATTTCCATTCTCGGTCCTGTATTTCTACACAACATGTTCCCCTTTGAGAGGTTCATGGGAGTCTTAAAGAAATACGTTCATAACCGTGCTAGGCCAGAAGGAAGCATGTCCAAGGGCTATGGAACAGAGGAGGTCATTGAGTTTTGTGTTGACTTTATTCCTGATCTTAAGCCGATCGGTGTTCCTCAATCGCGCCATGAGGGGAGACTGCGTGGAAAAGGCACGCTAGGAAAGAAAGCAACAACATGTATGGACGGGCATTCTTTCACTCAAGCACACTACACAGTTCTACAAAATTCCAGATTGGTGGCTCCGTATATCGTGAAACACATGGATATTTTACGCTCCCAATACCCGGAGGAGACTAACTTCTGGATTAAAGGGAAACACGTGGATACTTTCGGCAGTTGGTTGCGTACACATCTCATTAATAACAGCACTGTTGGACAAGAGCTATACTTGTTGGCCAAGTCACCATCTTCGACTATATTGACTTTCCAAGGGTACGAGATAAATGGGAATACATTTTACACGGAAACCCAAGACAAAAAGAGCACTAACCAAAACAGTGGTGTCCGCTTTGATGCAACAAATGACGATGGGACAAAGGACACATATTATGGTTGCATACAGCAGATATGGGAACTTGACTATGGACCTTCTTTTAAGATCCCTTTGTTTCAGTGCAAATGGGTCAACCTGTCAAGCGGGGTAGAGATAGACCGGCGGTACGGAATGACTACAGTGGATCTCAAGAATCTTGCGTACCGCACCGAGCCATTCGTCCTAGCCAATGATGTGGCTCAGGTTTTCTATGTGAAGGACATGTCTTCCAGACCGAAAAAAAGAAAAGATAAGCAAGCCGGTACATCATACGATGAGCCAAAGCGCCACATAGTTCTTTCAGGAAAAAGAAACATCGTGGGAGTGGAGGACAAGACAGACATGTCAGAAGATTACAATAAGTTTGATGAAATTCCGCCCTTCAAAGTGAAAACTGACCCAAGCATCGTGTTAAATGATGAAGAATGTCCATGGCTACGGCGCAATCAGAAAAAGGGACACACAAGAAGAAAAAGTGAACACTAGATAGGGATGTTGTTACTGATGTGTAATAATGTATTAAACCTTTTATGTAACTATGTCCTGAAAACTCAAAAGAGAGATCTAAACACTATGTCAATCAGCTGCAGTTTTACCAACACAATGTTTTGTGTTTGAGCACAAGGTAGAATATATGAGTGAGTAACCTAGGAAACAAAACACACGGTTTCTCCTAGCTACAGCCCGACACTGATTCACGGTCGAATGTCGTTGCATTCAGTGTCGGGCATAGCTAGGAAACCCGAATGTTTTGTGTTTGAGCGCCACTTCGATCCAAGCAGCGGTAAGACGTCTCTGATGATCTACAACCGTCCGGCAAGACATCTCTGATGATCTGCAACCGTTTGGAACGGTCGCAGGTCATCAGAGACGTCTTGCCGCTGGTTGCCCAAAGATGCCTCTCCGAGTGACGCTGGAATGTTTTGTGTGAGTGAGTGAGTGACGCTGGAATTCCGGGAGGGGGGCTATATATAGGGTACGTGTGCTTCTTTAGTCCCGGTTGGTAACACCAACCGGGTCATGTGGCTCACGAATTGGTCGTGATACTGCTGATCCAACAGCTTACAATCCCTCAAAAGAAACACACCCCTGATCCAACGTCTCACAAGCGCTTGAAAGAAACACACGATCCGTGTGCTTCTTTAGTCCCGGTTTGTAACACCAACCGGGACTAAAGTCGGGCTCACCCCTGATCCAACGTCTCACAAGCGCTTGAAAGAAACACACGATCCGTGTGCTTCTTTAGTCCCGGTTGGTAACACCAACCGGGACTAAAGTCGGGCTCACCCCTGATCCAACGTCTCACAAGCGCTTGAAAGAAACACACGATCCGTGTGCTTCTTTAGTCCCGGTTGGTAACGTCGGGCTTTGCGGAGCCACGTGTCCTCCCCCAGCGCTGCCCTAGCCACGTGTCTTCCCCTAGCGCTGCCCTGGAGGTCTTTATATATTGTCGCCGACGGGGTAAACCCTAATCCACCATTCCTAGCCACGAACGCATCGTCTCCACGAGATGGATCCGCCACGCCCGCCGCAGCGCCTTCTGGACGAGGTCGAGCGTGCTCGGCAGAGCGCGCTTGGGCGCTACCGCGGGAGCCTATCCCGCCGTATGCCCACGAGCCCGGCGTGGAGAGGAATGCCCTCCTACCGGCCTCCTGCTCCACCAGGTGCCGCCGCACCTCCACCTAGCGCCGCTGCACCTCCACCAGGCGCCGCCGCTCCTCCCGCGGAGGAGGAGGAGGACGACGACTTCGACTGGAGCGACGACGGGAAGAGGGTTGTGGGTTGCAGATACAGGAGGCCATGGAAGCCTCCTTCCAGTCTGTCCGCGACTACCCTGTCCAGCGAGCCAAGACTGCCTACCAGCTCAAAGCGAAGGAGGCTTCCGAGCTGGATTGGGCGCTGAAAGACTCATCCTCCATGGATCTTGCCCTCCGCCGCAAACGTGCGCGCGAGAACCGGGCGGCCGCCCACGGGGCTGGCTCCTCCCGCCGTTCCCCCTAATCCTACGGCCTTCGAGCCAGCAAGTCCGTTTATGTAGAATAATGTTGGTGATGTTGGATCAGGGGTGTGTTTCTTTCAAGCGTTTGTGAGACGTTGGATCATGTAGAATAATGTATTAAACCTTTTATGTAATGCATTCTATGGAATGTATTAAACCTTTATGTAAGGAGCATGTGTAATAATAATGAATGTGTATTTCCAATGTGTATTGTCAAGAAGTTTCAAATAGATAGATAATTTCCAGCGCTGGGGAGGACACGTGTCCCCCCCTACGTATTGACGTCGTTGACAAATAGATAATAGATATAAAAACAGAAAACAAATAGATAGATAATTATTACAATTTTGTAGACAATTAAATTAAATATATATTAAAGAAAAAGAAACTAGAGAAAAAACAAAATAGATATAAAAAAAGAAAACATAAGAAAGAAAAAAAAACTAGAGAAAAAAAATTCAAAAAGCCCATTAGTACAGGTTGTATATTACAACCGGTTCTAAAGGGCTGGGCTTCGCGCGCGAATTTTCGCCGCGGCCCAAAAAGCACCTTTAGCACCGGTTGTATTTTACAACCGGTACTAAAGACCCTTTAGTACCGGTTGTAGAGCACAACCGGTGCTAAAGGGTTGTTTTGGGCAGTTTAAACGGGGAAAAAATCCCCAAATCGCTAAGTCCTAACACAACCTCGCGCGCCTCGCCCCTCCGTCGTCACGCCGGCCCGTCCTCGCCGCCGTCGTCGTGCTGCCCGGCCGGCCCGCCGCCGTCACGCCCGTCCGCCGCGCCCCCGACGCCGCCCTCCGCCGCGCAACCCCGACGCCGCCTCCGCCGTGCGCGCCCGACGCTGCGCCCTCCGCCGCAGACGCGCGCGCCCCTTGAGCTCGCCGTCGACGCGCCGCACCGCCGCGGCCCTCCGCACGCGCCCTCGCCGTCGACGCCGCCAAGCTCGTCTGCCGCGCGCCGCGCCATCCTGCGCCCTCCACTGCCCCTGCTCCGGCCGCTCCACTGCCCCTGCTCCGGTCAAGGTAATTTTTTTTCATTTTTTTATTTTAGTACTGTATTAGGTTGAATTTAGGTTGAATTTAGATTATTTTAGTACTGTATTAGGGTAATTTTTTAGTGGAGTAAATTTAGGTTGAATTTAGGTTGAGTGTAGCAATTTTGAAACTTAGCAATTTTGTAAACTTAGAAATTTTAGCAAATTTGAAACTTAGCAAATTTTGTAAACTTAGCAAATTTTTTTTTGTAAACTTAGCAAATTTTGTAAAGTTAGAAAGTTTAAAATTTTGTTTAGCTTATTATTGTTTAGCTTGTGTAGCAAAATATTGCTTAATTTTGCTAAGTTAGAAATATTTACTTATTTACTAGAATTTTGTTTAGGTTAATTTTGCTAAGTTAGAAACAATACTAAAAATAACTTTGAAAATTTTGCTAAGTTAGAAATATTTTTCTAAGTTAGAAATATTTTGCTAAGTTACTAAAAATAATTTTGCTAAGTTAGAAATATTTTGCTAAGTTAGAAATATTTTGCTAAGTTACTAAAAATAATTTTGCTAAGTTAGAAATATTTTGCTAATTTACTAAAAATAATTTTGCTAAGTTAACTTTGAAAGTTAATTTTGCTAAGTTAGAAATATTGCTAAGTTAGAAAATTTTAGTAGCAAAGTTTGAAAATTTAGCCAAGTTTGAAATATTGCTAAGTTAGAAATTATTCTAGTAAATAAGTAAATATGTGCATTGTCATTTTTTTATTCTAGTAAATATGTGAATTTTGCTAAGTTTGAAAATTCTAGTAGCAAAGTTTCAAAATTTAGCAAAGTTTGAAATATTGCTAAGTTTGAATTACAAATTTGCAGTGACATTGAGCTATGGAGGACGATGCCCCCATCATCGACGCCCCGGACTTCATCCGAGACTTGGAGAAAGAAGAACGCTTTCAAGCACTTATATTTGATAAGACCCTTGGACCCAATTCCGATGGAGAAGATTCCGACGAAGAAGACGGCGAAGATTTCAACGCGAAATGCTTGAACGACTCTGGTGAGGGACTTGAGTTACAAAACTTCAGAGACGACGACGAAGAAGAAGTGTCGTTACAAAACTCCGTAGAGAACTCCGGCAAGGTATATATTAAGTCTTGTTGATCACTAGCTAGATGCATTAATTGATTTATATGCGCACTTATTAACGAAACATTTTTCTTTCAGCCCTCTGGATCTACGTCGACAATCCGTAAACGAGGCCCAGCCCAAGGGTTAAAGCTGCCGGATGGTGCAAAGTTGTCGATCGACGAAGTTAGCATAAAAGGCAAACCGGAGAAACCCGATGGAATCTCCACTAAATACATAGCTCAATGCGGATTTCTTGTAAGGGACATGGTCCCGATCACCGTTGCAGAATGAATCAGCCGAAGAAAAAAAACATTGGCGCAAAATATGTCGAGGACAGAATTAAAGAAACCCTTTGGGAGTCGATATTGGGTTATTTCAGCCTACCGACAATCTCCCACAGAGGAGGAAGGATAAAGTCAAGGAGTGGACTCTTAGCAAGATGGCCGAGCAATTCAACAACTGGAAGAAAACATTGTGGAGAAAATATGAGAAAAAAACTCCAGATTTCACTGGACATCTAGAGAAGCTAAAAGACGACTGGCCTGAATTTGTGGCGTATAAGAAATCGGCCGTCGCTGTGGCCCGATCGAAACGAAATAAGTTGAATGCTAAGAAGAAGAAATATTTCCATCGTTTGGGCTCAGGTGGCTACAAGACTGCCGTGCCTAAGTGGGAAGCCTATGAAAACGAGCTGCGTCAAAAAGGGATCATTCCACAGACAGATGACTGGCCCGACAGGTCCAAGTTATGGTTGTTTGTGCATGGGGCAGTGTTGGACCCAAACACAGGGCTGATTGTTGCAAAGGGAAAATGGAGGAAAAGAATTAAAAGAGTCACCAAAAAACTAGTTGACGCAATAGAACTAGTCCGACAGGGAAAATATGTTCCCGATAGAGAGGACGACGGCTTTCACTCGCCCTCGGGAATAAAGAACACTGGGGAGATGTCGAGGCAGAGGAGGCGGGGTTGGTTTTCTTGAAGGGTTTCCGGAGCACGCTGCAACTTATAGAAAACATTGCAGAGGTAAGAAGAGGGAGGCGGAGAGGTTTACTGCATTAGAACGCCAGATGCAGGATGTGAAGGAGCAACTGGCCTTAATTACCCAGCAAAGGGAATCTCAGCCGCGAGTACAAGATCATGCAGTCGATGTCTGCCCATCTCAGCGGAAAAGCAGCGTGGGTTCCACGCAGCTACAAGATCCTGCAGTTGATGAACCGTCGGCGGCGCGCTACCCCGTGGATGATATCAGAGAAGACAAATTGTGAGTTACATGCGCCAATGAAGAACATTAGTTATCCGGTGGCGAATGGCTATGCTTTACCGCATCAACTTGGATCAACCTTCCATTTTGGTGAGATTCGGCTGGATTTGCTCGTGTCGGGGTGACGAAAGTTATGTCGGGATTCAGCTCAATCCATCTTGACATTCCCGGAGCTGAAGGCGAGAAACATTGGGAGATGTCGAACATGGTATCGTTCTATGGAAGAAGAAATATATCAAGTTTCCAGACTCGGCGCCAAGGCCACCGACTCCTCCGGTTAGAAATTCACCACAGCAAAGTCCACCCTCCTCCCCCGACGATTGGGAGCCCACCGCGAGTCCATCGCCCGCGCCGTCCCGTCAGCCGACTGCTGCGCCCACTAGTAGTTTGACAAAGCGGAAGCTTTTCACGTCGTCCCCTGTCAAGAAACGTGCAAAAAAACCCAAGGAAGTCAAGGCTCCTGAGAAGTTAGCTGGCGAGATGACTCAGGAGGAATTAGAAGTGAGCACACGTGAAGAGGCGAGAGCCTTTTTTGAACAGAAAAAAAAGGAAAGACTGGAGGCAAGACTGGACCCCATGAAGGAACTTCTGAAGACTATACCAACTGAGGTAAAAGATCAAACCGTTGACAACCTATATGACCCTCCACCACCGCCCCTTTCAGACTATGAGCGAGGTATTGAAAAGGTACTTTCCTCACAGATGGAGCAAGAAAAAGCGTGCGGGAAAAGAGTTGCCCAGCTCGGAGAACAAGAAGCACAATCGATCGCCCCGCTCATTGTGCCTTCTGAAGCTCGGGAAATCGAGCATGGAGAAGTTGTCATTGGCGACACAGGTTGCCCCATAGCGCAGATAACAATTCAATATAAATTTGAACTCGGGCTGCCTCTGGTCGAAAATCCGAGTGCTCTAACAACACAGTTATATAAATTGCATAACTGGTACATGGCCGCCGCTAAAGAAGGGAAAATGTGTCTCATGGCGGGAGTTAAGGAACAACACTTCTTCCGACAATATGGTGTGGAGGTTGCGTTCTCCGAACTTTTTCAGATGTATAATCAACTTGCTCTCGACAAATCTATCATCAGCTGCTATTGTCTGTAAGTAATTTATTCGTGTAATTTAATTATTTATAGTTAAGCTCGTTCATTGCTTGTAATTATCCTCACAACATTCTTTTGTACGCTATTATGCAGAATGAAGATTCGTGAATGCCGAATGGGAGGAATCTGGGACATTGGGTTCATTGACCCGGATAAAGTTCATGAAGTCACCGTACAAGATCCTCTGTATGCCCAGGAAACAGAGGACGTTTTGCTAACGTGTTTTAAGCGACAAAGTACCAGAAAGGAAATACTTTTTCCTTACAACTTCGGGTGAGTGTTACTGTCTTGTACACATTCTATTTTGCTTTCCCGATATTAAGTGTAATTGATGAGTTCTGAATACCTGCGTATATAAATGTGCGCAGGTACCACTTCATTCTGCTAATCATTAGACTCGAGGAAGGACACATTGAAGTCTGGGACTCATTAAGGAAAGATCAAGATGATTACAAAAGCGTGCGTCTAATGCTCAAGAGGTAATTTCAATCGCACTATATCGTCCTCTTTCGTTCATTTCCGGATATCAAAAGTATAAGTAATAACTCCTCAATTCATTTTCTTTTCCGGGCAGGGTTTGGAAAAGGTTCATCGCGGAAGAACGCGGTGAATGGAAACCTAAGCTGGAGTCCAAGGCTAACAACGTAAGTACTACTACGTATCTAGGTCTATGTATCTTTCTAATACCATTATCATTCTCTTGATTATTATTTGATTAAATTAAATTCTTGTATAGTGGTGTCTGCGACAACCACAGGGGACGGAACTATGTGGATACTACGTTTGCGAGTATATTCACATGAGGGTCAATGAGAGAGTCAATAGTATAAGAAATCGAGAGGTACGTAAACATCATACACAACTTTTATTTTGCTACCATCAATCATGTTTAGTTTCGATCACTGATTTGATCTCCTTCTTTTAAAGATGGCAAGGAAGCGGAACCAGCTCCTACTAAAAAACCGCGTAAAAGCTATTGCGGAGGAATTGGCGGGATTCATTGTGACGCAAGTCGTAGATGAATTCGGTGAATTCCACTATGTTGATTAATAGACTCCCTCCATGCATGTACTAGCTAACGGTGATCTCAATTGTAATTATGAGTACTTTATATGTGTAGTGAGTACTTTATACGTGATCTCCTCCGAAACCCTGAAAAATGAGCGAAAAGGAAAAAAACAGAAACCCTAAACCCTGAGAAATAAGCGAAAAGAAAAAAAACCGAAAACCTAACCCCCCTGAAAAAATAAGGGGGGGTAAAAAAAACAGGAACCTTTAGTACCGGTTGCTATTACCAACCGGTACTAAAGGTCCTCAGCTGCGCGCGCGCAGGTTCGGCCACGTGGAGGGCCTTTAGCACCGGTTGTTTATAAAACCGGTACTAAAGGGGTACCCCTTTAGTCTCGACCTTTTAGTACCGGTTTCACAACCGGTACTAAAGGCCTAATAAGACCGGTACTGATGCCCTGTTCTCTACTAGTGATTCTTTCCGATGGAACTTGACTCTATTCGTAAAACTCGCATGGAGATACACCTTTTCTACATAAGTACCTTTCGAAATTAAAAGAATATCTAAAGATTAAGATTTTCATGTGGTTTCTTAATCAAAAAGTTCTACTCGCTAAAGATAATCTTGCTAAGAGTAATTGGACAAGATGTAAACGGTGTATCTTTTCTCATTCAGATGAGTCTGTTGAGCATTTGTTTATTTCATGTTCGTTTGCATTTCATAGATGGATGCTCATTCATTTCACTTTTAATATTTCTCCACCAACTAGTATTGCTAATATGTTAAGGAACTGGTTGAATGAGGTTGACAAAATAAATTAAATCTCATATTCGGATTGGCGCTTGTGCTTTTGTTTGGTCAATTTAGAATTCCGAATGACGTGGTTTTTTAACATAATTGGAGCTGTCCATTTTTTACAGGTTGTGCACAACGCAACATATTGCCACATGTGGTCCTTCCTACTTCCACCAGAATAGCGAGAACTTATAGATTCTGGATGTACTCGGTTGAAGGTGGTCGTTCAGGCTATCTTCTACCATGGTGGTTGGCAGCACGCTAGACGTATTCACCATGTATAGGTTTTTATTGTACCTGATTTTTCGCTTTTTGATTCATATTGGCACTGTGGCCGACTCTTGAAGTGTAATAACTATAACTTAGCTAAGTTTTTATTAATATAATGTCGTTTGTATCATCATGATGCAGAGTCCGGGCCGGGTTGCCCCATTTCGGAATAAAAAGGCAGTCTAAAAATCCTCTATGTGATTAAGATCACCACCAGGACGAGAACCTAGCCAGAATCAGATCCATGTGCAGTTTGTACGTCTATGCAACATATATGCCTCTAAAAGATATAGATTTATTGGCTAATCGTCTAGCTGGTGCACACGATCGATGCTGTCAAATCATTCTACTCGATCGGTGGGCAAATGTGGCAAGCATATGCATAATTTTATATTGCTCGCTTCTTCAGCATGCACAGATACGTTTGTATTCAATCACCAGCTCACCAACCGATCGAGGATCTCTGTTGAGTGCTGCGTATTCTCTGTGGACAGAGCAGCCAAAATCGCATCTCGCACTACAAGAAATCCGGTCTATTGCCACAAAATCTATCGCCACGGTTATTTTTCGTTGCGATATAATCAAAAATTACCACAAACTTTTCGGTTGTGGTGATAGGACGCTCATATTTCCACGATTCTTTTTGGTCGCGATAAATTATCATTTTGTTGCGGTAGAGGCCGCCTATTGCAACGATATGCATCGCGGTTGGAATACAATCGCGTTTTTGCGACATAGAAGCTCCGTTGCGCGAGGCAGCAATTTTGTTGCCTTAGAGGCTAGATCTTCCAACAACAGATATGTGCTAGCTAGGATGGAAATGGACATGAACTAAACTTTTTTTTATTCTTGATTGCAGGATAGAATTGGAAATGATAATGGAAAAAAATAGCTGCACTGGATTCTACATCAAGTACATTAGGATACCTACGATATTTTTGAGTTTCATTTGATCCATATTGTATGAGAATTATGATTTGTATGAATTATAAATAGCTATGAGAATTATGATTTGTATGAATATACATATTGTACGTACGGTTTTGAATATTTTAATTCAATGCCCGTATTTTTGTTTCCCCTTTTTTTTCTTTTTTTTCTTTAACGTGGCAATAGGTAATTACCACGGTAAATGTAGTGTTGCGTCAAGCCTCAGTCGCCACGACTACCTGTTTTGTTCACATGTTGTGATAACTGCTTGGCGCCACCAACAAAAGTTTTGTTGAAATAGACTTTCGTCACCAACAGTGGAGATCGTCGCAGTACTTTTTCTCCACAAATATTTTGGCCGTTGCTTTAGCTATTTCGCGCCACGAAACCAAATTTTGTTGAAATAGAGAATCGCCACGAAAAATTTTAATTGTCGCACTAGTTTCTCGCTACTAATATTTAGGCCGTTGCGATTACTACTTGTCGCCACCGAAATAATATTTGTTGGAATAAAGCATCGCCACGAAAAGTTTGCACGTAGCGACTACTATTTGGCGCCACCAAAATAATTTGTGTTGAAATAGAGTATCGCCACGGAAATTTTTCATTGTTGCAGTAGTTTGTCGCTTCAAATTTTTTGGACGTGGCGATAACCAGAGAACTCGTGTTACCACGATTGAATTGTTTGTGGCTAATCGTTTTTTCCACGCGTATAAGGTTTGTTGACATAGTTTCTTGCCACAAAATTGGACGTGGCAAATAAACTGGACTATTCCAACGAAAGAGCAGGCGCAACGGAACACGCGCCGTTGCCACAGTGGTCACTCGCCACGGTTCGGTATTTGTTGCACTAGAGTTATACCCACGAAAAACATAGGTTGCATTAGGTGAGTGCCGCAACGGAAAAACGAGTGGCAATTGCCCGAATAAATGGTTGCAAAAGGCCAATTTTGTAGCCACGAAAATCATTCCGCGGAGACAGCCTAGTACCACGCGTTTAGTCGCAACGATGCCCAACGAACGACGTTTGGATGCAACAGGTACCAATTGCGACGATTTGGCACTTGTTTCAACGATTTTGTTCGTGGCAATAGACCGGATTTCTTGTAGTGTCGCTAATATTCCTCTTTCTCCTTTCTTCGTACGTGCGGGCTAAAAAGTTACAGGTTTTTTTAGTCCAAAGCGCAGAACGTGAACATGAAAATTTGGTAGGAAGAAATTCATATGATGCGCAAAACCATCGTTAGAACAATCTGATTACCTGAACAACATATTGTCCGAATGTTGTAGATTCTGCGACTATACATACAGTAATATGTGGTATGGGTACACAAAATATTGATATGGATTTCACGATATTCTGGACGAGCTAGAAGGAAGGGAAACAAGAAAAGGAAAACCGAAAAACACCTTCTAGAAACTGTCAACTTTGCTTGCTCGTTCTCCATGCATGTCCACCGAGTGGTTGAGCTTGCTCTTTATTTCAACAAAGGAAATATATTAGTACGAGAAGGTACATTTTAAAAAAGGGGAATAAAACCCTGGCGTATGCATTAATCGATGCACTTAGTCATTTCATTGCAACGTTTCAAAGTTCAGAGTTATTCCTATGCTCCTGTGCTCCCACTCCGCAGCCACTCGATCGGTGGAGATGTGGTACCATGCACGGAGGTGAAGATCAATCGGTCAGTCATCTCGCGCGCGGAGCCCTTGACTTGGCCTGACCAGACCCGCTCGCTGTCGGTAACCAGCCGGCCTAGCTAGCAGCTACCTTCGTCCTCGATCGTCTAGCGCCAGCGCCACCATACTGTGCGTGATTCGTCTAGACCTTCCATCGTCGTCGATGTCTAGAGCTAGCTAGCGGCACCGTACGCCTGGTGCGGCTGCCTACCAACATGCGTCTTCTTTTCCGTTGAGCAGCAACAGTTCAAGATTTCTGGGGGAAATACTTTAGCTCCTTCAATTATTTTAAAAATCCTTCTGGCCGGCAGTACGACAAATACAGAGTTAAGGATGGTACTGATTTTTGGAGATAAGGGACTTTGCTGACGGCGAAAAGCGGTTTGCATGCGTCCCGTGCGGCTGCTGTGCGGCTCCAACCCTCGGTGGCGATGGAACACCACTGCGTATAGATAAAAGTTTAAGCTTGCCGGCCGTCGTGCCCATCTCCTTTACCCGGCTAGGCCTCACCTCCACCGTCCACCACGCGGCCGGGCATGCATGAGATGAAAATCAACTTTCAGTGAAAACCGATGAAAACCACACAAAAATCATGTTTTAAAGTTTTAAAAAATTCTCAACAAAAAATCATCATGTTGGGAAGGTAGAGCCCATTGCTGAATTTGTCATTTTCATAACTTCCAATTTTTTTGAGTTTTAGCTTGCATGTTTATAGAACTCTATGCAAATTCAGGTTTGGTGTCTTGTTAAGTAGCACTCGGAGGTAATTTCTTTCCAAATCCAAGGGCATTTCTAATATATATAACCCTAGAAGCGAGATGAAAAGAGAGAATTTGAGAACAAGTGTCGTGTTTTCGAGCTCGAGCTACAGGAAACTCAGTATGTTTTTTTTTTCAAAATAGGTTCTAAAAGTTTCAAAACATTCTGAATTTTTAACGGGTATACACATCTATAGGCGGGGAGAGATTTCATAATTGGAAAAAAATATTTTGACTTCAGTTGTACATAGACATCTACAAGTACATCTATTTTTTCCAGAATGTTTCGAACGTACAAATAAAGTTTTCGAAAATTTAAAAATCAGGCCCCATGTAGGCCAAGCTCCATTTGGATTTTGAAAACTACTTGGTGTCTCATGCTAGGACGGAAGGACGGACTATTAGTTTACACATCATACACTGTAGAATCTTTTATTCAAATACACCTATTTTTCGTAGCCTTAAAATCGAAACCTCTCCCACCTATAGATATTTAATGATGCCGTGAAAAAAGATACATATACAAGAGCGTAATGATACATCAACATGTATAATAACTTGGTGGAATAAGGAATAAACGAGTTTAATCAGATCTGGGATTAAAACCACCATGTTAAAATACTTTATTAAACATCTCAAACTAAATAATATAAACAAAGTTTGCAACAAAATATTTTCGTGACATGTCATCAAAAAAATCTTTGTTCTTTGAAAATAGACACATTTATATGTTTTTGTTCTTTGAAAGATCGTTGAAAGTTAAGTAGACGAGAATATATGCATAACAAACTTTTACCATAACATATATGAGCTCATTTTAATTTTGTAATGTTGCTAGCAAAAATAGTTATTTATGTAATATCAGATACTGAATCAATGAAAATAAAATACATTAACAAATAGCTTAGTTATAACGATGTATAGAATTTTATTATAAATATATCGATAGGTACATTCTTTAACTGTCTCCTAGGCACACGAATCATGGGCACGAACCTTATGAAGTCAGACACACACGTATGCGGTCACTTTGAGACAATTTCTTTCTCCCGCAAGTTTTTGGAAATGTGGAGTTACCCCAGTGGAGAATGCCACCTCTCTTCCTATCGTCAGATCCCGTGGAGAATGCCACCTCTCTACCTATCGTCAGATCAAACTTTAAGATTCGTACGCAGAGTTTGCGACGCTTAAACTAGTCACCCATTCTCAATGATCTGGCACACCTGGCTGCATCGCTCTGTCGGCAGTCCTTTTTTCACGTTCTACCTCATCTCATTAGCCTCCGGTCACTTCAATAGAGGCAACGATTTGGAATTGTACCGTAACATGTAAAGATACATGAATATATCATTTATGGCAGGAATTACTGTGACAACAACCTGATGTGCTGCTAGTAGGATCTAAAAGTAGGTTTCGTAGCAGGACAAAGCCGGCCAATGCTCACTTACTTTTGGCTTCTCTACTAGTACTTTGTATAAATTATTTATACCCTATGTTTCTCGGTTATCCAGTCTAAATATTCGTAAAGATGTTAAAAGTAGATATTCCTAAAGTTTGACTTTGTCCTATCCAAGTGGCATTTTTAGCTGGCTGCAAGTAGTTAACTTGTGATGGGTAATTTTTTTAAAGACATACACACGTACACTCACCTATATCAGTGTATCCTACCATTAATATATATGTATCCTACCTTATGACCTTGTTAGATATACTCTCTCCGTACAAAAATAACTGTCTTAGATTTGCCAAAATGTGGATGTATTTAGACATGAAACATGTATATGTACATTCACTTTTGTACAAATTTAAGACGCTTATTTTCGGACGGAGTGAGTATACAATATCGTTGTTGTAACTTGTGGAATATTCTAGTGATCTGGTCAACTATTGGCTTGCCTAATCTACCTTGATCTCTCCTCTATCTTTTTCCTTGCCCTATCTATCTTAATCTGGTTACTTTTACTTGAATAGGCATGCCAAGACATGGCTGCCACCAACCAATCAGATAGAGTAAACGATAAACTTAACCATCGAGGCTTGTAGGTAGCTAGCATTGTAGCAAGCTACACCGCGACGAACCAATCACTTGCTAGTGTGCAGTGATTATCGACACTATCTCGACGTCACAGGCTAAGAAAGCGAAGGATAAGAGAAGGAAGGAAGAGTTGTTAGGAAGGTCGGTCACCATGCATGCATAGCTAGAGATAGCCCGACACGTACGTGCGCTGCCGGACATGCATGCAAAGTCTCGTCAAAGATTACTTTTGGAACTCGGTTATGCTTGAAGCAACCGTCCTTTGATTTGCCAACTACCGTGGGCAGTCCCAGTTATTTTTCAGAGAGAGATTCACATGAGATACCGATCTGGTTTTTCACCTCCGTCCTCACATCATCATCCATCCCATTGCCGAAGTAGATGGAAGATTTTTATAAGTTAACTCTCTGGCCAGAACTAACTTCATAATTGTGTAGAATGCCCTTAAGCGTTTGCATGCTCTCCACCGTGGCTTCTACAAATAGCACATTGTCATCAGCAAACAACAAATGTGTAACATGAGGGCCTGCAGTCCCAAATCTGACACCTCGGATCAAATTCTCCTGCTGTGCTTTCTTGAGAAGAGCAGAAAAGCCCTCCACACAAAACAGAAATAAGTACGGAGAGATCGGATCCCCTTGGCGTAACCCTCTCGATGGGATAAAAGAATCTGAGAGTCCTCCATTTAGCTTCACTGATAATTTCACCGAGGAAATGCACCTCATGATCATCTGCACCCATCCTGGTGCAAAGCCCATCTTTAGCATCATTTGCTCCAGAAAGATCAGCTCTACCCTGTCATATGCCTTCATCATGTCCAGTTTAACCGCACAAAGTGGAGTCTTTCTTGTTCTTGTTCGAATAGCATGAGTACATTCATAAGCAACAAACACATTGTCTGTTATTAGTCTGCCCGGAACAAATGCACTCTGCGCTTCGGAAATCAACACAGGAAGGATTTTCTTTAACCGGTTTGCCAAAAACTTTGAAGCTATCTTGTAAAGGACATTGCAAAGGCTTATTGGCCAAAATTGAGCCAAGGTTTCCGGTGAATTTACCTTGGGAATCAGCACCAAAATTGTATTGTTAAAGTCTTCAGGAAAATCATTTCCAGCAAGAAAATCCTTCACCGCAGAACACACAGCCGCCTTGATTGTGGCCAATTTATCCAATTTAAACATGCGACATATCACACACGATTGATACTTAATAAATAAATAGTGTCTTTCTCCCTTGTACCTTTCCCTTCTCAAGCTAGACCTTGACCGCAGAACACACAGCCGCCTTGATTGTGGCCAATTTATCCAATTTAAACATGCGACATATCACACACGATTGATACTTAATAAATAAATAGTGTCTTTCTCCCTTGTACCTTTCCCTTCTCAAGCTAGACCTTGACCGCAGAACACACAGCCGCCTTGATTGTGGCCAATTTATCCAATTTAAACATGCATGCGACATATCACACATGATTGATACTTAATAAATAAATAGTGTCTTTCTCCCTTGTACCTTTCCCTTCTCAAGCTAGACCTTGACCGCAGAACACACAGCCGCCTTGATTGTGGCCAATTAATCCAATTTAAACATGCGACATATCACACACGATTGATACTTAATAAATAAATAGTGTCTTTCTCCCTTGTACCTTTCCCTTCTCAAGCTAGACCCCCCTTCCCCCTCCCCCCGCCGACCCACACAACTCCTTCTCCCCACGATCGACAGATGGCACCTTATCTTGCTTGCGTTGCTCAGCCGCCACTCCACTTCTCCTCCCCCTCCCACTTCTCTGTGGCAGGGGATTACCGTGTCCGCTGAAATCCTCGCGTCACGCCGACTAGCCGCTCAGCCAAGACCCGCCATTAGTCTGTCTCGGCCCTGGCTCTCCCCAGCGCTTGCTGACACATCTGCCTCTACCCCTCCTCATGTCGGCGCAGCAACCCGTAGTCTTGCCTCGCTCAACGCTTGTGCTACCGCGCCGTCTTGGTCGCCGCTGCACCTGCCAGCGCTCGCTTGCTCGCGCACATCTGCGCCACTTGGTAGCTTGACATGCCTCGCCTCGCTCCCCGCCGCCAGTGCCGACTCACGCAACCTCATCCTAGAAGAACAGGGAGGTGGCGCCGTATGAGACCATGCTGGTCCATAGGGAGAAGAAAGGACCATAAATGGATCCAATTAATCGTCTTGTTGACAATCTACAAATAACGAGTAGATGTTGTCTTGTTAAAGATAATATCATTACGGCAGTTCCATATTGCCCAAAGAATGACGGACACACCGATCTTAATACGAGCTTTGGTAGACTTGTCTATCCCATTCAACCATAAACCAAACAAATTCGATATACTAGTTAGTGGATAGATATTAAAAGTGAAGTGAACAAGCTTCCAAATGTCATGAGCAAATATACATGATATAAAATGGTGCTCAACAGACTCGTCTGCATCACAGAAAACACCTTTCTTGCACCTGTCCATCTCCGTTTAACCAAATTATTTTTCATTAAAATTTCCTTTCTTTGTAAGAACCAAAGTAAAAAAATTATCTTTAAAATCGCATCTCCTTGGTAAATATTCCTCTCTTTTTATGCGAATAATATTCCTCTTTCTCCATTCTTCGTGCAGTGCAAAAGATTTTTGTTTTGTCCACGCCGTAGCACGTGATCATGAAAATTTGGTGGGAACTAATTTACTATATATGATGCACAAAATCATCGTTAGTACAATCTGATTACCAGAACAATAAATTGTCTGAAATATGCACAAAGTTTACGAGTCGATCCAGAAAACAAATCCATGCGTCGACTCACCGCCGTCGACCATGTTAAAACAAAATCAATTAATTTGCGCAAAAGTTAACGATTCGATCAAAAAATAAAAATAAAACGATGGCCGTGCCGTGCATGCACCATCGATCGCTAGCTCTATAAATAAACATGCACATGATTTTCTTTGCTGCGTCGGATTGCACGTCGTTAGCGTGCACAGGAAACCGATCACTCTCTGACTTTTGAGTTTTATAAGTTCGATGATTCTCTCACAGTCTCGTTATCAAAATGTATCCAGATTCCTTCCTGGCTGCTTAGCGAACTGATCGTTCATTCCTACGTAGTACAGTGTATGCTGGAATATATCGATCGATCTCTGTCAAGTCTCAACTGCCTCCATCATCGGTTTGTCCTCGTCTGCACTGTCTCAACGGTATGGTGATGGATCGAGACTAGCTTACGTACAAACCTACACGACGGGATCGCACATGCATGTAGCTGCTCTCCATGCATGCTTCGCAAAATCGTAAGAACATCTTCAACCGGATCCCCAAAGTCGCCATATACGTCCGGCCGGACAGCCCGGACAGGGTTTGGGCTGAAAACCAGCACCCAACGGCTCTCTCCAAACTCAGCCCAACCGTTCGACTGTCCGGCACACCCCAAAGCCAGCCCATATGTGAGGCGGGTTTAGGGCCACCCGGATATACCCGGACGCGCCCCGCCCCATGGACGCTGACAGCGTGGACCTACCCATTTTCACCATAAATCGGACGAAACACTCACCCGACCAGTAGATATTTTTCACACTCCGCCGGCTCCTTCTTCTAGCTCCGCCCCTCTGGCTAGCTCCGGCGGCCCCGCCCCACCGATTCGGTCTCCCACCCACCCGCAGTCGTCTGCACTTGCTCCAACCAGATTTGGGCTGTGGCATAACTCCGTTGCGGCCGCCGCTGGCTCCTACCCTCTATACGAGGAGAGCACCTCATTCGATCCGGTATGTCCTAGGTTTTGCCCACATTTTGTGTTTTCCCCAAAGTTGTGCATTGCGAGTGTAGGATTTAAGTTGTATTTTGTTGAAATGTAGGATTCACAAGCATGTAGTTGCAATATCCGTTGTGTGATATCCGAGTTGAACGACTCCCTCCGAGGCAAGATGCTCATATTGGAGGATTTGAACTTCACAATTGAGGAAAAAAAGAAGCTTGAAGAAAAATTGGACGAGGTTCAAGGTACAAACCGGAAGTTGGAGTAGAAATTGAAGAAGGTTGAAGAAGAGAATAAGAAAATAAAACAAGAGAAGATGAGCTTTGAAGAAGAGAAAATGAGAATGGAGTTGCATCTCGCCGACGTTGTCGACGATTACAAGTGCAAGACGGATGCAATTCGGACAAAGATGAAAAAGATCAAGAAATGCGTCGTCGAGAAGGAGATGCATCTCCATTATGCATTGGGAGCAATAGTTATTTTAGTTATAATTATAGTTGCTATATATGCTATTTCTTTGTGCACTAGATAGAGCTTGCATAAAGAAGCAAAAAGAAGCAAGTGCATGGGTTGCATGTATTTGAGGAGAGAATATGAGGAGTATGGTTGTAGATCACCACATTTTGGGGTTGTCCGGTCACTGTCCGCGGACACGTCCGGACGTGTCCGCGGACAGTTTGGGGGCCGAATTTGGGGGCTCCGGTTGGAGATGCTCTAAGAGCATCTCCACCGGGGGCCTCCAAATCGGTGTCCGGCACCCCCCAATTGAGTCCCAATTGGGGGGTGCCGGACATGTGTCCGGCCAATTGGGGGGTGCTGCCCATAGCGGCGCACCCCAAACAAGCACACCATTTTTTTTAAACATTCGTTCCGGCGGAATTTAAACGAGATTTAACAAACTTACAATTTGAAATGTAAACGAGATTTAACAAACTAAACCTAAACTACGCCGTTACCGGCTACACGCTACAGCGTCTAGTCAACCACTATAGGCGCCGGCGTCGATGAAGATGTCGTTTCCACGGCGTAGCGCCGGCGAAGAAGATGCGAACCAGCGCCGGAATCATCAACAGACTTGCATGCCTCAATGATCCGGCGCCGGAAGTTTCATCCGCTATTGCCGTCGGCTACGGCCTTTAGAAACGGCACTCGGTCGTGGCTGAGGCTTCTGGTTTCGTGGCCGGCGCGTGGTGGGATTTTATCTACCGGCGGCGCGCCTGATGGGAAGCCTCGCCGGCTTCAACTGGCGCCCCCTTCTCCGGTGCCCGCGACGCTGCTGACCAAGATGCACCTGCCGTTTCTAAGGGTAGATCGGGTAGCTCGGGGTCATCGTCGTCGTCGTCCGATGTAGACAACTCCGGCGTTGGCTCCCGCGCACCGGTAGGTAGGAAGGCGCCGTCACGGCGTGCCTCGTACTCCGCGTCCACCACGCCATGCCAGTAGGGCGCGGAGATGGAGTACTTGGGGTCGAGCTAATGCTCGTACGGCATCTCCCACCACTTCCGCATGACGAAGTCCATGCGCTCCTGCCCGCTGAGCCGCGGCGCCACCGGCACGTTGACGGCGTTCCTCGTCCACCCTTCGGGTAGGGTGGCGTCATCGTCCAACGACACGCTGTGGCGGCTGCACAGCCGCGCGGTCTCCAGCGACACCACGAACGGTGGCGCGTTGGCTGCCTCCTCGCGCCACAGCTCGCGTTGATACGCCTTGGCCATCTCCGCCTCCTCGTTGCGGCGGCGGCTTGATGACGTGAAACACACGTTCGTTGGGAGACCCCAAGAGGAAGGTATGATGTAGTCAGCAGCAAGTTTTCCCTCAGAAAGAAACCAAGGTTATCGAACTAGTAGGAGCAGCAACTCTTCAGAAGGTTGTCAACGGCGCCAGAAAAATAGTCGTCGAAGGGAGTCTGGACTGTTGACGTGGAATCCGCACACAACACAATCAAACTACTTTGCCCCAACGAAACAGTGAGGTTGTCAATCTCACTGGCTTGCTGAAAACAAAGGATTAAACGTATGGTGTGGAAAATGAGTATTAAATTGCAGAGAATGAAAAAGGAACAGTTTGCAGTTTGTGGTTGTTTAATCAGTGTAAAAAAATGGACCGGGGTCCACAGTTCACTAGTGGTGTCTCTCCATAAAAGATAACTAACATGTTGGGTGAACAAATTACAGCTGGGTAATTGACGAATAGTGAGCGCATAACAATGCATATACATGTCATGTTGACTACTATGATATTTAATTGGGCATTGCGACATAATAAATAGATCGTTATCCAACAGCATCTATGACTAATAATCCACCGCCGGGTTGTCATCCGAGTTCCCCATTGGTATTAAGTTGCAAGCAACGGATAATTGCATTAAGTAAAGTGCGTAATGTAAACAAACACATATGTCCGTGGACATATCATCGTTAGGTTATCCCTAGTGGCAACAGCACATCCACAATCTTAGAACTTTCTGTCACTGTCCCAGGTTAAACGGAGACATGAACCCACTATCTAGCATAAATACTCTCTCTTGGAGTTACAAGCATCTACTTGGCCAAAACATCTACGAGTAACGAAAAGCATGTAAGATCTTAAATAACATATAAGATAGATTGATAATCAACTTGACATAATATTCAATATTCATCGGATCCCAGCAAACACAACATGTAGCATTACAATAATATGATCTTGATCATGTAGGGCAGCTCACAAGATCTAAACATGATGACACAAAGTGGGGAGACAACCATCTAGCTACTGCTATGGACCCGTAGTCCAAGGATGAACTACTCACGCATCACTCCGGAGGTAGGCATGGCGATGTAGAAGCCTCCGGTGACGATTCCCTCTCCGGCAGGGTGCCGGGAAGAGGTTCTGAACCCTCCCGAGCTAGGGTTGACGACGGCGGCGTCTCTGGAACTTTTCGTAGATATTTGCTCAGGTATTTAGGGTTTTCGCGTCGGGGGGAATAAGTAGGCGAAAGGGCGGCGGCTGGAGAGGCCCGTGGGGCACACACCACCCCAGGGCGCGGCAGAGGGGTCAACCGCGCCCTGGCCACGTGTGGGGCCCACGTGGCGCGTCTCCGTCGCCTCTTTGGTCCGTCAGATGTGTTCTGGTAAAATAGGGACTCCCGTGTAGTTTCGTCCAATTCCGAGAATATTTCCAGACTAGCTTTTCTGGAATACAAAAACAGCAGAAAACAGGAACTGGCACTTCGGCATCTTGTTAATAGGTTAGTCCCAAAAAATGTATAAAAATGATATAAAGTAGATGCAAAACATGTAGCAATTGGTATAAAACAAGCATGGAACATCAAAAATTATAGATACGTTTGAGACGTATCAGCGGCGTTCCTCCATCTGCTCGCGGCGTTGCTGGCCGCGGTGCTCGTTGCAGCGGCGACCGCGTTCCGCCGAGAGGAAGTCGCGATGACGCCGAAGCTCACGCTCCTCCAGCGTCTCGCGGCTGCCCGCCATGCTTGGCGGCCGATCTGCTGGTGGCGAGTTGGGAGAGGGGAGAAGAAGTGGAGAAGAGGTGGTGTGGGAAGAGGAGGGCTGCGACACGCCCGCGTTTTGTCCACTGGTTTGCACAGCCGCGTGGTCTCTTTTTATCCAATCGCCGCTTGATTCGTCCACCTTCTGGACGCATTGCCTCAGGTTTTTCATGTCTTCCGTTTGGAATCTTTTGATGAACTTATCCTTCAGGTCTTCCCATGTGTTTATTGATTTTGGCGGCAACTTCAGCAGCCAATCCCGGGCTTCTCCCTGTATTACCAAGTGAAAATACTTTGCGCGCACCTCCTGAGTTACATCAGTTCCTGTCATGTTTATTTCATAATCCTCTATCCATAAGGCGGGGTCTTGGTCGTTATGGTAGGTGGTGACTCGCTGCGACTCACCAAAGTCCGGAGGGAAACGAGTGAGCCGTATTTCCTCCCCAAAGCATGCTGGCCCTTTCAACAACGAATAGGAGCTTACTGGTGCTGAATCTTCATCGGATTCAGTTTCAAAATGGGTTGGTTGAGTCGCCCCGAGTGTCTGTGGCTTATCATCTGCCTTATTTTCTTTGCCTGGTGATATTTGCAGACCTGCTAGCTGGTTGACTACTTCTTCCACGCCGCATCTTTCCCCGCCCCATGATACCTCGTGTTGCGGCTCGTTAGGCGTGCTTCCATACATGTTTGCCTGCTGTAGGACAACAGTTTGCAGTAGATCAATCGCATGGCGAGCTTCCTTATCAGCTCGCGTGTCTCCGACCGGTGCTATTCTTGACAATATCCTGATCGCAACGTGCACATTGCTTTCCGGATTGTTGTGGAACTTCTGCTTCATCTCTCGCCCCCCTTCGTCCGTCTTGGTCCAAAGCGCCTGCTGCTTTTGCTGCCGCAGTCGCCGATCTTCTTCTTGGAGTTTTTTGCGCTCGGCCACGAGCCTTCGCGCTTCTTCACAAAGCTCCGTCCTGACAGCTTCAATTTCTTTAATTTTGGGATCTTCCTCCCAGCTCGGTAGAGATTCCCAAGCTGGTTTTGACGGGACGGGGATGGATATTTTTGCTGTGGCTTGTTGCAGTTCTTCCAGCACGCGGACCCTGACAGGCCGCAGTTCCTCTCCTGATTCGCCTCTTTGAGTCGCGTCCATAGATCTGTGACTGACGGATCCGACGAAGATTTTCACAGACCCAATGGGAATAATGTACCCGAACTCGACGTGATCTGCCTCGGGTCCCCACTCTGAGTCGTCAATGAAGGGAACACCATTGATGTTTTCAACTTGGCCGATGGCGATGTCCTTGAACCCTGATTCCGATCCTGCCTGGAACGTGACGCTCTTGACCGCAGGCCCCACGGTGGCGCCAACTGTCGTGGGTTTGTCACGTCAGATGTCATAGATGACTTCTTAGGTGTGGGATAGCGCGAGTCAAGCGTCTTCGAGCTTGGGATCGCAGGAACAAAAATCAACACAGATTTACCCAGGTTCGGCCCCTCAATGTGAGGTAAAGACCTACTTCCTGCCTACCCTAGATTGGTATTGATATGATATATGAGGTGTTACAATGGAGGCGATCCGATCTCGATACTCGCCGTATGCACTAGGGTTTTAGGGCTTGACCCTGTCTAAATTCCGCGAGTCCTCTTTATATACATAGAGCCTCATCAGGTTACAAAGGAAACTTCCTCCACAAGGAATATATTAACTGGAACCTACTTGGAAACTAATTAGTCCTCACGTCTTTCAGGATATGTCTTCTAGATTCTTCTCCTTGTGGCGGTGCGATATTGGGCTTGCTTTCATGTAGGCTTATGTTCGTGCGAGTAAAGTGGGTCGCACTTATCAATATGGGCCGCGGGTTATTCCCTAAAGTATTCCCCCGACACTCTCGGGGGTGCCGGACACGAAATTGCTCGGGGCGACCCTTTGGGGGTGCCGCTGGTGGCGGTTTTTTGCGTCCGGACCCCCAATGGGCCTTTGGGGGGTCATTTGGAGGCCCCCGGTGGAGATGCTCTAACCACCCTCGATTGCCTTGGAAAAACGTCCATCTGCGTGCAACTTAATATTCGGTACTGTGCTTTAGGTACAAACGTAGCAGATGTGGAGGGGAACTAGTGGTTCCCTTGTTTTAGAAAATAATTCCAAAATCGTATTTACAAGTAAATAAATCCTTAATGTTCTCAATGATGCATCCTACGAACGTGCAGAATCACAAGTGAAAATATTTTGACATACATAAAAATGACATATTTATAGAGTATAGTAAACAATGTACATTTTCACATCTCTAAAATTTATAAGATTTGTCTTTTTTGCGTAGCCCGTAATATAAAGAATTTTATGTTACAATTACGCATGGTTATAGGATACATCATTGAGATTTTGTTTTCAGATTTTTGTGAAACTTATAAATATATTTTTGAAACTTTTTAAAACAAATGGATCACTGTAACCCCGGCCGGGAGTGAAACGGACTTTTCGCATGTGTCTTCTCATCTTCATTTCTGTTTACGGGAAAATGATTCTGATTGTGCGCATGTGGTTGCAGTGGCGTCTCCGGAGCCAACACGGCTGGCCGGCCGGGCTCCTCCTCTGCTCCACTCCACAGTGTCCACCCCGCAGCCACTCGATCGGTGGACATATATACGACATGGCGAGCGGCAGTTGTACCATGTACGGAGGTGAAGATCAATCGGCCAGTCATCTCGCGGAGCCCTTGACCTGACCTCACCCGCTCGCTGTCCGTCGAACAGCCGGCCTAGCTAGCAGCTACCGTCGTCGATCGTCTCGCGGCACCGTACGCAAGCTCTGGTTAATGGACACATTGGCTACGCGACGCTAACTTTACTCTCCAGGCTCTGCCCGACGATCGACGACCACAACGGGTCCCGGCCGGCGACGCATGGTGCGCGCGGCTGCCTACGCACATCTTCTTTTCCGTTGGGAACAGTTCAAGATATTTTTTTCCCGGTGTGTTCTGTTTATGTATCCGGGGAGAGGTTCAGCTTGTCACAAATACTTTAGCACCTTTCAATTATTTCAAAAAAAAATCTTTCCGTGTGTAGTACGACAAATACCAGAGTTAGGATGGTACTGATTTTTTTGGAGATAAAAAAGGTAGAGGAACTTTGCTGACGTTGAAAAGCAGTTTGCATGCGTTGCGTGCAGTTGCGGTGCGGCTCCAACCGTTGCTGGATGGATCCACTCGATCGGGACGGCGCGAGTGCGTGGCGCACACTGTGTAAGAGCATCTCCACCGCCGCGCCCAGTACAGCGTCCGGCAAAGTTGCCGGACAGACGCTGTTGGGCGCGCCGGCAAAGTTGCTCGACCACGACGGCGCCACGGCTGCCGAAATCTAGGCTTCCCTGCGCCAGCTCTTCCAAAGCAACAACAATGCCCGGAAGAACGTTCTCCACACCGAGCTTCGCAACATGTCTCAAGGCGATGCCCCTGTCAACCTCTTCTGTCAACGCATCAAGGCCATCGGGGACGAGCTCCGTGAACTCGGCGACACCGTCAGCGACTCCCAGCTCATCAACATCGTGGTCGTCGGTCTAAGCGAGGAGTTCGACAAGCAAGCCTCCTTCATCCCCATGATGCGGCCTCCTCCAACCTTCGCCGAAGTTCGTTCCATGCTACAGCTTGCCGCGGAGACTCATGCTCGCAAGGAGGCTCGGCCTCGGGTCTTCCATGCCGCGGCTCGCCCATCTGCACCGTCTGCATCGGCACCTCCTGCACCTGCGCCTCCTCCACATGTCGCTGCGTCTCCCCCGCCCATGGTCTAACCTCCTCCTGGATGGCGTCCCAGCCCAAATTATCGGGGGGAAATCCCGTGTATCGGCCGCCGAGAACTTCATCGTCCACGCCATCGTCAAGCAGCGCCCCTACACCGGCTCCACCACCGTCCGCCCCTCCAGCGTCGCCAAGTTGGCGTCCTCCGCATGACCCATGGACGGGGATGGTGCAGGCGTGGGCCATGCCATGGGCTGCCCCTCGCCGATCGGTGCCCCGCCCGCCTACTCCGGCTCCTGGATGCCGGGCATGCGACCACACACCGGTGCACCCGGGCTCCTCGGATCGCATGCTCCGGCAAACGCTTACCTCGCTGCTCCAACATACTACCCATATGGCGCCCCCACCACCGCAAATGGCTCATATCCACCGTACCAGATGCATGCTTCCATGCCCCTGCCACCTTTGCTGTCGACGCCGCCTCAACCTCCTGCACTGACGCCGGCCTGGGACCAAGCCGCCTTCCCGCAGGCCATGAACCACTTTGGTGCTCAAGGAAACTCAGGTATGGATTGGATTTTCGACTCTGGCGCTTCTAGTCATATGTCCTCCTCGCGTAATATGCTGTCATCTTGCACTACTTCACCTTTTTCTTCCATTACTCTTGGTGATGGTTCCTCCATACCTATTCATTGTGTTAGCCAAACTACAATTCCCACTAAAACTACATCACTTCTTCTCCGAGATGTTCTTGTGGCACCAAACCTAATTAAAAATCTAATCTCTGTTAGAAAATTCACTTCCGATAACCTAGTTTATGTTGAATTTGATCCCTTTGGTTTATCTGTGAAGGACTTCCGGACTAAAGCGGAGATCGCGCGTTTCAATAGCTCCGGTGACCTTTATTCTTTACACGGAGTACCTGCTGCCGCCCAACCTTCATCTATGGCGGCCTCCGTCGACCTTTGGCATCAACGTCTCGGCCACCCGCATGCTGCCACTTTATCGTCTCTTCTTAGTGAATTCGCTATTCCTTATAATCGTGTTAGTCATGATGCCTCAGTCTGTGAGTCCTGTCAACTAGGGAAACATGTTCGCCTTCCTTTTAGTAACTCGAATTCTAGCAGTACTTTCCCCTTTGAATTACTACATTGTGATGTATGGACCTCTCCACACACCAGTGTTTCCGGTTTTAAGTACTATCTGGTTTTATTAGATGACTATACACACTTCCTTTGGACTTTTCCACTTCGTAACAAATCGGATGTACATACTATCTTTCTAAATTTTCAACGATATGTTGTTACACATTTCTTTCTGCCCATTCGTTTTATCCAATGTGACAATGGTCGTGAATTTGACAACTTCAAAAATCGCAACTTCTTTCTCCAACATGGCATACTTCTCCGTTTTTCCTGTCCCTACACTTCCCCACATAATGGAAAGGCTGAGCGATCCCTACGTTCACTCAATGACATCATTCGTACTCTTTTAATTCACTCATCCATGCCACCAAAATATTGGGTTGAAGCCTTGCGTATGGCCACTTACTTGCTAAATATTCGACCATCCAAAGCACAACCTAAAACTACTCCCTACTTTTCTCTCTTTCTTTGCCACCCCAATTATCCCGATCTTCGTGTTTTTGGCTGTCTCTGTTTTCCAACTCCTATGCCACCTCTCCAAACAAATTAGCTCCCAGGTCCATTGCTTGTGTCTTCCTCGGTTACTCGGATGAGCACAAAGGATATCGTTGCCTCGACTTGCTTTCTGGCCGTGTCCACATCTCCCGCCATGTTAATTTTATCGAGACAATGTTCCCCTTTGCCGCGCATACACCTTCCACTGAAACCCCTACAAATCATCCATCCTCTTCCCCAAGCCGTGCTCTCCTCCCTAACGTTCTATACCCTGCCGCGACTACGTTTTTCCCGAGTGTTTCTGCCGCAACGCAACCAGATCCCTCCCCGTCACCTAGTCCCACCACGACACAGTTTTCTCCTTGTTTTCCTGACGCTGCTGCACACCCATCACCCAGCTCTGCCGAGCCCAGTCCTGCCATGTCTCCACAAACCCCACACAATTCTGCCACGGCAAACGACTCTCCTCCCGCCACTCCTCCTTCCTCACCAGTATCTGTACCATCCGCTGCGCCAGACTCTGCAAACCCTACACCCATTCTACCTCCTCGTGCAATTCCAACCATCGTTCCACTTAATGATCACTCCATGCGTACCCGCGCTAAATCATGATTTTGTCAGCCACGTGACATTCTCAATCTCCACGCCACTCCTTCTATTTCTCCTATTCCCTCCTCCTATAAAGCTGCTCTTCTTGATTCAAATTGGGTTGCCGCAATGAAAGATGAATACACTGCGTTACTTCAAAACAACACATGACAGCTTGTCCCCCGTCCATCTGGAGCAAATGGGTCTTTCGACAAAAATTCCACTCCGACGGTACTCTCTCCCGTTATAAAGCTCGTTGGGTTTGTCGTGGCTATTCTCAACAGCATGGGATTGATTACGAGGAAACTTTTTCTCATGTTGTCAAACCTAGTACCATCTGCACTGTTCTTAGTATAGCCATCTCCTCTACGTGGCCTATTCATCAACTTGATGTAAAAAATGCTTTTCTCAATGGTTCTCTCCAGGAAACGGTCTATTGTCAACAACCACAAGGTTTTGTGGATTCTTCATATCCTGATCATGTTTGTCTTCTTAAAAAATCTCTCTATGGCCTAAAACAAGCTCCTCGTGCCTGGTTTCAACGTTTCTCCACTTCTATTCAAACCATTAATTTTCTTCCTTCATTGTCTGATACATCTCTCTTTGTCTATCACAAAAATTCTCAAACTGCTTACTTACTTCTGTATGTTGACGACATCATTCTTACTCCTTCTTCTTAAACTTTTCTTGACCATATTATCTCTCTTCTTAGTGCTGAATTTTCAATGACTGACCTAGGATTACTTCATCATTTCTAGGGCATTGCTGTCACACGTGATTCCAATGGTTTGTTTTTATCTCAACGCCAATACATTCTAGATCTTCTCTCACGAGCCGGTATGCTTGATTGCCAACCCTCCCGAACTCCTGTAGACACCAATTCCAAATTATCCGCTGACGGTGAACCTTTTTCTGATGCACCTCTTTATCATAGTATTACTGGAGCTCTCCAATATCTCACCATCACACGTTCCGAGCTTTCTTATGCTGTTCAGCAAGCCTGTTTGTCTATGCATGATCCTCGCATTCCTCATCACAATCATGTTAAACGTATTCTTCGTTATCTCAAGGGTACTCTTGATCATTGTATCCACATTAATCCCTCCACTCCCAATTCTTTGACAGCATATTCCGATGCAGACTGGGCTGGTTGTCCAGACACTCGTCGGTCCACATCCGGATACTGTGTTTTTCTAGGTAACAACTTGATTTCGTGGTCTTCAAAAAGGCAGGTTACAGTCTCTCGTTCGTCTGTAGAAGCTGAGTATCGTGCAGTTTCCCACGCTGTCGCTGAAACAGTTTGGCTACGCCAGTTATTATCGGAGCTCCATCGTCCTATCCAGCAGGCTACTATTGTTTGTTTATTGTGACAACATTTCAGCAGTTTACATGTCCAGCAATCCAGTGCAGCACCGTCGCACCAAGCACATCGAGATAGACATTCACTTTGTTCGAGAGAAGGTTGCGCTGGGCCAAGTTCGAGTGCTTCATGTGCCTACTACCGCTCAGTTTGCGGATATTTTTACCAAGGGGCTTGCTACTACTCCCTTTTCCGACATTCGGTTCAGTATCAACGTTGTTGAACCCCACGTTGATACTGCGGGGGGATGTTAGATTATAGTGTTCGACTCCAACTAGAATTGTACTCCTATTATACTTGTATGCCAAGTTAGGGTCTAGCCCTAAGTCGGTTTCCCCTTGTACTATATAAACACATGTGCTGCGGCCAAATCAATCAATCAAGTATCGATTCTATTCAAGTTTACACAGGGGATCTAGATGAGAGCGTCACACAAAACACGTCAGCGGTAACAACATTATCAGCTCATTACAAGTGGTGCCTTTCGAAAGAAGGAAGCGACCAATGAGGGTATATGCCATCAGTTACGTAAAACCATTGGTGTACATATGGTCATTGATGTTATTGCATTCGGGATTTTGGCCTTCACCAAGTCTCGCAATCACCGGAGAGCGTTGCAGCACATTAATATCATTGTGAGACCCTGTCATGCCAAAATAGAGTGCCAAATCCACATGTTTTAATCGGCCAAAAATTCAATTATGACAATGAACGGTCCAACATGAACTTTATGCAACCCTTTCCAAGCAAATGTACAGTTCTTTCATTCCCAATGCAAGGAATGGATGATTCCAAACATCTTAGAAAATCCTCTCGTTGCACGTTGTGCCATGGGCCAAGTTTTGTCAATTGCATTTGTACTCTCAAATAGGTCGGTACAAACACATTCACTACCGCTGCACAAAAATTGTACCTGTCTTCTATACATATGGACTCAGCCATACAGAGGTATATGGAGAAGACCCATATGACACTACAAAACAACAATCATTTCTGAATATAAGAACTCAATCAGTCTGGTGTCATCTTTCTTCAGTTGAAATTAGTCAACATACTCACTCACACCGTACAAAAGCACATGAATACATCCTTGTTCATCCTAAAGCACAGCCAAAAATTAATCAGACTATGTGTTGGGTTGTCAAAAAAATAGCAACTATATAGCATCACATGGCCCAGAGCTCTTAAACGATTCTTGTTGCCATGCCGCCCAGGCTTCGAACCTCCACGTTGGGAGCAGCATTCATGTCCGCTTGCAAAGCTATAAGACAAGCGAGGATTCATTTGGTCTCCTCAGCAACGACTGTGGCATTGGTCTCCTCTTGTATCATTTGGTCGAACGTGAACTCATCATCTCTATCCATAGTCTATGAATCAAACATTGAAGCGACAAAACTATGAAACATTCTATCAAAATTAATTACGAGAAAATTTAGAAGAAAATTACATTCGGAAAATGGCCGAACACATTATGTGCGAGGAGGGAGCGTGGTAGTATTGGTCACCATTTGACGATGTAATGACAGGCTTGGATCACAAATGATAGCGGGAGCCTCGGCGGGTCGACCATCTTGGCTGACGGGGACTCCCGGCAGACGAACGGCGACGGTACGTACGATTTGGTGGGGAGAGAGGAAGATTGGACAGGGGAAGGGGGGGGGGAATGTTCGGGTCGCTGGCATATGGTGCCCACCTGTCAGAGTCCTAGATTGCGGGTGTGTTCGGCTCCCGAGCCATCCCTGAAGGTTACTAGCGGACAAAGGGATGCCGAATAGTTTTTGGGCCGTCCGGACCGATGAGGTGCCACTACGGGCTTTTCATGTCTGGACTCCCAATTGGGCCGATGGGGAAGGCTATGGGGGCACACCGGTGGAGATGCTCCCACCCAATGGCCCAACACTTATTTTAAGTTTAAGCTTATCCACATGTCAATCTAATGAGAGATGGAATCTAGGTGGAAGAGATTTGGGGACCGTGGAGAAACTAGGCATCACCGATACGGTAAAAGTCGGACGGTGGCAAGATAATGTCGATGTGACAGACAGAGTCAATCTACTGGTGTAGGCGATCAATGGACGTGCCAGTAACAAGGTGGGGGCACTAGAGGGCGTGTGCGGGGACGTGAAGGAAGGGTGGGGTGAGATGTGGTGGCGAAGATGGGAAACACGCAAACTACGACAACCGGAGTTGGGAGGCAACAACGAAGATGAGAGGCATCACCAGTTGGAGCTGGGAGAAACATCTACAATGGGAGTCACCACAGGTAAAACTCTAGCCGCTTGTTGCATGAGAGAGAGAGAGACGCAACGTAAATTTACGTTCGGTGTCTTGTCTGACACTCAGAGGTAATTTCTTCCCAAATGTGAGGGCATTTCTGATATTTATAAGATCAGAAGCGAGATCAAAAGAGAGAATCTGAGGACAAGTGTCGTGTTTTGGTGCTCGAGCTATAGAAAACTCGGTACTTAAAAAAAGGTTCTGAATGTTTCACCGGCATACGTATGTTTTATGCAAACTTGCCTAACCCGCCTAAGTTATACTTCTGCGTTGTATTCGGGCTATAAAATAAAACAATGTGGCTATAAATAGAAAAACTCTCACAATTTCTCTTCACATTTGTACTTTTTTATGTAGATCACAACTGAAAAGATATTTTGATTTAAGATATACATAGGCATTTACAATTACTTTACCTTTTCAGAATGTTTCGAAACGTACATATAAAGTGTTTGAATGTTTAATATCGGGCTCCTTGTATGTCGGCTCCATTTAGATTTTGACAACTAGTTGGTGTCGCATGCTAGGATTCAAGGACGGACTAGTAGTTTACACTTCATACACCATACATTTTTTCTTTCAATTTTTCGTAGTCTTAAACTCAAGATATCTCTGCCCTATAGATATTTAATGATGCCATGAAAAACGATACATATACAAGAGCATTTTTATACATCAACAGGTATAGTAACTTGGTGAAAAAAGAATAAATGAGTTTAATCAGATTTACGATTAAACCCGCCATGGCAAAGGAATTTTTAAACACCTCAAATTAAATAATATAAAAATGTTTGCACCAAAATCTATTAATGTAATTTCATTAAAATCTTTGTTCTTTTGCAAATAGACACATTTATACGTTTTTGTTATTTGAAAACTCGCTGAAACTTAAGTAGATGAATACTATATGACAAAATTTTACCATAACGTATATGAGCACATTTGAGTTGTTAATGATGGTAGAAGAAAATGTAATATCAAATAATGTATCAATGAAAAAAATACATTAAAATCCTAGGTATAAAATTTTAGTATAAATGTTATGATAAGTACATTTTTAGCTCGCTTATAGGCACACGAACCAGTTAACGCGACCCTTGTGAAGCCACACACATGGATGCGGTCAGTTTGAGACCGGTTCTTCTTTGTCTCACAAAAACTACAGAATGTTAGTGTGTGCATGATTCCATGAGCTGGAAAGACCTATTCCCGTTGTCCTGAGACGTGCAAAAGGATCTAGCAATACGCCCCGGGCAATCCATATTTACTGTGTATAACATAGTGGCGTTGCACTTGTGTCACTAAGATGAATGACTTCATGGAATCTGCAAGCTGTTCGAGGAGTCACACCACCTAGGAGAAAGGCTAAGGCACCTGGCACAAGTTAAAAGTCAACAAGACGGATTGCGGCCAAATCATGACGAAATCAGGGGATAGTGAGGAATAGATGGTTCACCGGGTACCATGCAGGAGGACAAAGCCAACCCATGGACACAGGGATGTTCAAACTGACGTTTCGGAGTCCAGATGCGATATGAGAGGTGTCGTAGCGTACCAAATTGGAGTACAAGACAAGCAATGTACATACCCGGAATATATTATAAGCGAAGAGTCAAAAGCATCCAACATGCTTCGATCCAAAACTACTAATAGGACATGTAAGCCCACTCGAGACTATGTAACTCTATCCTTGCGCACCTATATAAGGCTTTGGAGGGATCCACCGATTAGTGCATTTGTTCAATACCTTCAAGTTTTTTTTGAGATACCTTCAAGCTCTTGGCAACACACAAAACCCTAGCATACGATACAAAAGCAATACAAACTCGGCGGTAACAAGAGTGGGGAACCTTTCTAAATCAGTCTCTCATGTAAAAATCATCGGATCTTCAGGCGTATGCTACCCGATATTCATTATTGCCGGTAGAGAACGTCGACACAAACACTCGAGCGACATGATGCGACGACTCTGATTGTCCGTTGTAAATGATATGTTCATGTTGAAGTGTTTTTGCGTCTGGGTTCTTATGCTGCATAGAGACGAAAGATTTGCTGCAAGCAATGTAGATTCATCAGATTCATTTTTGCTGCATTGGTGTTTTTGAAACGTTGCAGCGTCTTTTTGCAGGGTTTCATAAACAATGAATATTGCATCAGTGAAAGTTATAGTGCAATTTTCTTACGGACTTGATATTAGAGTGAGATCCAAGGGCGGGGAGGCGGTCGATCGGGACCCACCTCACCCTATTGACACCTTGAAATACCCCTATTTCTGAAGTAAAAAAAGAAAAAGAAGGTTCATCTAAAAAAGGTAAACTTTATCTAAAAAAATCTAAAAAAGGTAAAGGTTATACTATACGTGATTGAAACGAAAAGAGGCCATTGATGTAAACAATTGGAAGTCCGCGTTTATATTATGGAAGTTAATCAATATGTAATAAATGTGCTTATGCACTTATTAGTAGTTGCCCACAAAATCCATCCATCCATCCCCTGATCCAATCAATCTTTTCCTTTGTTTGGTATCCCACTCGGCTTTCCTTCCCCTCGCCGGCCCATGCCCTTTCCTCATCATCAACCGTTACTCTGTTCGTCACGCGTCTCCCTCCCTTGGGTGGAATCGGCGTGTCAGAATTAACAACCGACATTTTATCTCATCTGATTCGTCCCCGGAATCCCGAGTGCCGCCTCCGTCATCCTCCATCGGGGAATCCACGTCCCTGTTCCCGGTCCGTGTCCTCCTCTCCTCTGCTCTCCGTCTCCGGCACAGACCCCGCTGCCTGCCCGCGCTTGATAAATACTCCCTCCCCTCCCTCGTCTCCTCCCACTTCCTGCGCCGGACCGCGCTGCGTCTTCCTCCTCTTCCATCGATCACGAGGTACGTGCGAGAGAGGAAGCAGTAGTAGGTGTGTTAATGGCGGCCGAACTGAACTCGTTAGGATTTTCTTGCACCTACTACCGCCACCAACACCACCGTGCAAGGTGGCCGGCACGCCAAGATTGCTTGCTGGTGAACTCACTCTTCTTGGCTTCTTGCCATCTCACATGCAGGCTTGGATTTTAGAAAGAAAGAAAGACACACCAAGACGGGCTGGTGCCAAGAAGGGTAGTTACAATGGGGGACGACGCGGCCGCGCCGGGGCCCGGCAAGTTGGAGAAGAGCTACTTCGACGTGCTGGGGATCTGCTGCCCGTCGGAGGTGCCGCTGGTGGAGAAGCTCCTGGAGCCGCTCGCCGGCGTGCACAAGGTGTCCGTCGTCGTGCCCTCCAGGACCGTCATCGTCCTCCACGACGCTTCCGCCATCTCCCAGGCCCAAATCGGTAAGTAAGACGCGGTCACTCACCGCTAAGTTCCTGTTGCTTTCCCCAGATTTCTCTCCCCAAAGAGAATCTCTTCTTCTCTGTTTCTTGGTCTCCAGTTCTTCCACCACTTGATGATGGTGGTCGGTTACCGTGGCTTCAGGTGGATTTGCTTTCGCTGTTGATCAACTTTTTCATCCGTGTTCTCAACTGGATTCTTGACCGGACAGTAGGACTGCGCTCTCGAAGACCACGGTCTCTGCTCCCTTGATAAATCCTGAGCCTCTTTTGACAGGAACGCACTGTCTGCCTGCTGCCGCTCATAAATTTCTGACGCCGCAGTGAACCCACTTCGTCGTGTTCTTTGTCTCTGCTTCTGGATAGGTTTTAGTAGCTTTAATATTTCTTAATTAACAAATTAATTATTCCAGGCAATCCGTGAAGAATATTTCGAACGACGGGAAGCACTAGCAGTGCCCTTTCTTTTGTCCTCTGATCTTTCTGAATTATTTTACTCTTTCCTTTCCTGTGCTTGGTTGTTATTCTTGTGTTGTCGAATTGATCTTTCCCCTCATTCTTCTTCCTCCTCAGATCAAAATGTTTACCAAACAAATCAGAAACCGTCGGAATTTCCTGACCGATTGATCTGTTTTTTCCAGTCAAGGCGCTGAACCAGGCGAGGCTGGAGGCGTCGGTGCGGGCCTACGGCGGCGCCGCCCAGAAGATCTCCAACAAGTGGCCGAGCCCGTACGTGCTCATCTGCGGCGCGCTCCTGGTGGTGTCCCTGTTCGAGCACTTCTGGCGGCCCCTAAAGTGGTTCGCGCTCGCCGGGACGGCCGCCGGCCTGCCGCCCATCATCCTCAGAAGCATCGCCGCCGCCCGGAGGCTCACCCTCGACGTCAACATACTCATGCTCATCGCAGGTACCTACTACCTAAACAGTTCAATCGGTTCCTTCCAATGTTTGTTCCATGTGAATCCCAGTTCCCCACACGCAAACAACACATGTTTCATGTGATTAGGTTTTGCATTTTTTTTTTCTTTTCTGTCTAGGTTCCTAGAAGTTACAATACTAGTATAAATTTAAGGTTTATCCTTGAATCCATGAATCTTTGGGACCACCCACATTGTCTACTCTGTTGGTATTCCTTCTTATCGAAAAAAGGCTAGCCAGTTGCAGAGCATATCACCAAACTGTGAAATGTAGTTACATAAGGAGACTCTTACTAATTCTGGTGAGATTTTGTTTTTACATCCGAGTAGAAAATTATTGGAAGTAACTACTGCATCATCAGAAAAGATAAATTAAATAACTTATTTCAAAAGTCAACTACTGCTACATTAGAAAAGATAATTCTGGTCAGATTTTGTTTTTTTACATGCCAATAGATAAGTTATTGAAAGTAACTGCTACTACATCAGAAAAGGTAAATAGGTATAAGTGCTCCCAAAAATCCATTGTGATGCATATTGTAAATTATGTTGTGTCATAATCTTCCTTTTTTCTATAAGAGCCCGACATAACACGAGCAAGCACTTTGTGAGTAAACATTCAACCATAGAATGAAATTATCAAAGGTCGAAGCTGCCTTTAACAATTGTTTTGCTAATATGCCAAAACGGTCGCCCAAAAAACTGGGTCAACACAAGTAGTTTTCATATGACCAATGTGCATGGTGGGTGCTTAATTAGTGGAAGAGCAGAGCAGATCCAGGCCCTTAAAAGATACCAAAAGTTCATGTCTCATTTGCTCAAATTCCTCGCTTCATTTCTGCCCCATAGGGACCCCCACTTTCCACCTCATTTAAGTTGATAGGTTGCTGTGATGCTTATATTTATGCTAAATGAACAAAAATGTGCTTCCTTTCCTCCATGTGACGGTGTTGCCTCTCAGATGTGGTATCGGATTCCACTTTGAATGAGCAACACTTTGCTAGACTCGTTCTTTCTAGAATTTTGGTTTTTGGGCTGTCAAGATAGCTCAGTTTCATGAAAGAATCATCATATACGTGGGCAGAGCATCTCTTTTATACTGTACTACTATTCCATAAAACAAATTGTCTGTTCAGATCAGCAGATAAAAATGTGCCAGAATCTCGAATCTCTTGATGGAGACTCAATTCTAAGAGCAGGAAAGAAACTGAAAGAGGATCTGAGTTTCTGTTTGTAGTAGTAATAATATAAAAAGGAAAGTCGTACCTATGAAATTTTACAATCGGTGTCTATTGTAGTCATGTTTGCGTGAAACATTTATATATGTGTATATATAGTCCTCAGTTAATTTATTTGTTGGCATAGAGTGGTTGGCAGTTTGGCATTATCTCCTCATCTAGGAGGGCTGCTATCTTGTCATCATCACATATTTACAAGCATTTCCTTTTAGATGCTCTGCCGTCCCATAAATCATGACAATTTTGGCAGGAGATAGATGGTGGCAACAAATAGTCAAGAGCTTACATGTTTTACTTGCTTCCTTTGCAGTTGCTGGGGCAATAGCTCTCAAGGACTACTCTGAGGCTGGGTTTATTGTCTTCCTTTTCACCACAGCCGAATGGCTCGAGACCAGGGCGAGCCGCAAGGTCTCTCCATCTCTTTCTCAAATTTCTTTCACCTCTAAAATCAGAATTTCATAATACCACATACCAGGAAAGGTAACTACTTTTATCGATGTGTCACAGATAGGAATAGGAGCACATATTCATACTAATGCAGCATAACGAGGCATGTTGATTTTGATGTGCACTAGACCCACTGATGGACTTATGAACATACATTGGTCTGCCATTCTGGGTGTAGTAGGTTGGAGCAGAGTCAGGTCCATTTTCCTGATTGTAACACCCTTTTGGCATACCTTGCCTGTCAATTCTCAGCCAAGAGATAAATGAACTTTATATCTAGTGGACTGGAACATGCAAATACACTCATAATTAGGTGTAAAGCAGATTAAGGAAAGTAAACCAGATAAGCCAAAAAAAATGTTTTGGAAAGAAGTTGATTAGAATGCAACTACTGGAAGTATTGTCTTCTAAAAAGACAACACTAACAAATACCTAATGTCTATTTGGACAATAGTTTCTTTTGGCTACTTTGTTGCGGAAGCAATCTGATCAAATAATCCTTTGACATGTAGGCGACTGCTGGGATGTCGCACTTATGAGCATGGCACCACAAAATGCTACTCTAGCAGAGACTGGGCAAGTGGTTGCTTGCCAGGATGTGAAGATCAATACAATAATAGCTGTCAAGGCAGGGGAAGTAGTGCCAATCGACGGTGTTGTCGTCGATGGACGGAGTGAGGTTGATGAGAGCACTCTCACCGGGGAGTCCTTCCCGGTGGCCAAGCAGGCAGACTCCCAGGTTGGGCTGGTACCCTCAACATAGATGGTAATACACACAACATAAACACCGGAATTGACATTGCTGAGATTCCTAAAATAGACCCTAGGTCGCTGATTTGGCATTCATTCTGTATTGGTGATATGTCAGGTTACATTGCTGTGAGGACAACTGCTATGGCTGACAACTCTGCGGTGGCGAAAATGGCAAGGCTGGTCGAAGAAGCACAAAACAGTAGATCCAGTACGCAGAGGCTGATTGATACATGTGCTAAGTACTACACACCCGGTAAATATATGAGACTAGGCTAGTAGTAAAAATTCAGACACTGAATATTTTGGATCAGGTTCTTTTCCTTACTGTTATCTTTGATTCCACCTTGCAGCTGTTGTTGTCATGTCTGGAGCAGTAGCGCTGATCCCTGTGATAGTCAGAGCACACAACCTCAAACACTGGTTCAATTTGGCCCTAGTCCTCCTTGTGAGTGCTTGCCCATGCGCTCTAGTGCTGTCAACACCTGTTGCCACCTTCTGTGCTCTACTGAGGGCCGCGAGGACGGGGCTTCTCATCAAAGGAGGGGATGTCCTTGAATCCCTGGCCAGTATCAAGGTTGTTGCCTTTGACAAAACTGGTACAATTACTAGAGGAGAGTTCTCTGTCGAGGAGTTTCGGACAGCCGACGAGCGTGTTCCGAAGCAACGACTTCTGTATTGGTGAGTGTCGTTTCCTTGTTCATATCATACTGCACAAACTTTTTCAATGGCATTATGTGTTTCAGTATTCTTGTAGTTTCTGTATTTAATCTCCTGGCTGTTACAGGGTCTCAAGTATCGAGAGCAGATCAAGCCACCCAATGGCAGCTGCTCTTGTTGATTATGCTCATTTTAACTCCGTGGAGCCGAAATCAGAAAATGTCACTGAATTTCAGATATATCCTGGTGAGGGGATTTATGGAGAAATTGATGGAGCTGGTGTATATGTAGGGAACAAAAGGATCTTGTCAAGGGCTTCATGTCAAACAGGTTGGTGAAATGTGGTATCATCATTTTCGTGTTAGAATGTTGTCGACATTCTGCTGCTAATTAATGTAATAAAAAGCGGTTCTGCTTCATGAGCTTTGACATTAGTCATTTTTACTGCATGTTTTGCTTCATTCTTCTATTTCTGTTAAATTATCAAGCCCATAAATGATCTTGTGCAATTTTCCTTGTTATGCTGTAGTTCCAGACATAAAAGATATGAAAGGAGTTACCATTGGCTACGTGGCCTGCAACAACGAATTGATTGGGGTATTCAGTCTTTCGGATTCTTGCCGAACTGGATCAGCTGAAGCCATCAAGGAATTGAGATCAATGGGCATAAAGTCTGTGATGCTTACTGGCGACAGTAATGCCGCTGCCATGTTTGCACAGAACCAGGTAAACGATTTTTTAGAAAATATTTTCGTCTTATTGATGTGTCATTTTTTTCTGTAGTGGACTCAAGTACGGCCGATTCTAATTTTGCTGCTTCTGTAACCTTTCTGGCAGCTGGGAAACATCCTAGCTGAGGTTCACTCTGAACTTCTGCCAGAAGACAAAGTGAGAATTGTTGATGAGCTGAAGGCAAAATATGGCCCTACACTGATGATTGGTGATGGCATGAATGATGCCCCGGCATTGGCTAAGGCTGATGTCGGAGTCTCCATGGGTGTATCCGGTTCAGCCGTTGCAATGGAGACGAGCCACATTACTCTGATGTCGAATGACATCCGCAGGATTCCCAAGGCTATCAAGTTGGCAAGGCGGACACACCGGACTATTATCATGAACATTGTCTTCTCGGTGGCTACAAAGCTTGCAATCGTTGCACTTGCATTTGCCGGGCATCCACTTATTTGGGCAGCAGTCCTTGCTGATGTCGGTACATGCTTGCTGGTGATCATGTACAGTATGCTGTTGCTGAGAGAGAAAGGCAGTGGAAAGGGCAGCAGTCATGATCATCACCATGAGCATGGATCTCATTCAAAGAAAGGTTGCACTTCGCATCATGGATCTCATTCAAAGAAGCATGAGCATAAATCAGCAGGAAGTTGCGTAGATTCATCTGCAGGTAAGCATGCTTGCCATGGTCATCACCATGAGCATGACCATCACAAAGAGCCAAGCAACCTGCATTCCGCGGACACACATGGTTGCCATGATCATAGCCATGGCCATAACCTCTGCAAAGATCCGAGCAACCAGTTAGCCACAAGCAAGCATGTTTCCCATGGTCATGGCCATAACCACTGCAAAGAGTCGAGCAACCTGCACTCTGCTGCGCACAAGCCTGATTGCCATGGCCATGAACATAGCCACCATGAAGAACCAAGTGGTTCACATTCTACCGAGAAGCTTGCTTGCCATGGCCATGAGCATAGCCACTGTGAAGAATCCAACAGTTCACATGCTACGGATGAGCATGCTTGCCATGATCACAAGCACTGTGAAGAACCAATCAGCCAGCTTTGTGGCACTGAGCATGCTTGCCATGACCATGAGCAGGAGCACGAGCATCATTGCAGTGATGAAGAGCAACCATTGCACGCCGCAGATAGGCACTCCTGCCACGGACATAATCTTGTCGACACTGCAGCTGATTCAATCCAGGAGCACTCCATATGGATTGAGAGTGCATCGCCTGGTCACCACGAGCAGCAAAGCCAATGCGGACGCCATGATGAACACAAAGAGGGAGGGTTTGGACATCACCCGGGGGCGAAAGATCACATTCCGGCTCTGACTGACTGCAGCAGGGGAAACTGTCATGGCACAGTGAGCAGCAAGGCTTGTGAAATCAAAGGTAAAGACGTCTGTTCAAGCTGGCAGGTTGGTCGCACCGGAATGGTCCGCCGGTGTTGCAGGACTAAGGTGCGCACTTGCTGCAGCCACAGCATGCTGAAACTGCCTGAGATTGTAGTAGAGTAGGATGAAAAAGTATATAGCGTCGGCAACCAAAATGAGTAAAGGTTCCATTATCTAAAAAACCAGCTACATAGTGGACCTACATAGGTTGCCTTATCGGCACAAACATATAACTAGATGCCGTGGCTGACGCGAGGTGCTTGATCTGGTTTTGTTTGCTGAATTGCTGCTGAAGAAATGGTGTAGAGGTCTGAATTTTGATGAAGCAGGTTATCTGTCTGTCTGTCTGAAAGGCTGTGGTGCTATTCTTGTTTTCTCCCTGTCGATTTTGCATCTTCTCAAAAGCAAACATATTGGTTCATAGTATCAGTGTGCTTGTATAATTGACAGAAGATATTGGAGAAAATCAGTTGATAACCTCATATTAGGTTTGCTCTATTAGAGTAGAAGTTGTAATTTTACTCAACTTCTGTGGAAGAAACACTCTTAACTAAGATCAGTTATGAGATGTTCTCTGCATGTTACGCATACAAGTGATGCAATGTTCCCCTTAATGCCATGCTAGTACAAGTAGCTTAATCAATAATCTTTGAGATCTCATAATCTTTAGGTCGTAAATCGGCCTTAAAAAGCTACAGGAGAATAAAAGTTAGCTACTCAGAACGTAGACATATTCTCCTAGATACAGTCTGTTTGAGACATTGCTCGAAAGGCAAATTGTGATCCAAATGGCCTAGACAAGCCAAGTGAGAATAATGACTATTAGTGCCCACCCAAGAACCAAGATGTTGCCTGGTGCTTACTGAAGATTGTCCCTCAAAGGGATAATATCCTTTTTTTTTTTTGAAAAGGGGCACGCCCAGCCTCTGCATCAAAATGATGCATACGGCTGCTTTATTAATTTATTAAAGGAAGTCTTAACCAGTCTATTACATTCACGGATGACAAAGGGTCGATAGATGTATCAAAGTCAAAAGCAAGTATAATTATTCATAGCTCTATTCTCTTCTCAAAACGCCAGCCCGCACGGTTGTAGAAGTCCTTGGCGACAGACAGTGGCGGGCCCACCTCAATTCAAGGGTATTCAGTTGAATACCCAAATTTTTGACAAAAAACTAGGTATATGTTGTATATAATACACATATATATGAGAAAATACGAAAGTGAGACATATTTGGGCCAGAAGCCCACCTCCCGCCTCCATCCATCCAGCCTCCCTCCTCTATGAGGCCGAAAATGGCTATTTGGCCCAATTAGCACGTTCGCTGCTCGCATCGCTCGGCCGTATCGAGAGAAACGCCTGTTCGTGTGCCTGTGCCTCTAATCGATTTGATCCGCTCCAAATTTCCTGATAATCCGTCCCCAAATTGACGCCCAACCCTAAACCAAATCAGACAGGCGACGGCAGAGCCCGGCGACCGGCGTCGGTGCAGCAGGGCGGCAGCCGGCAGGGCGCCTGCTCCACTCCTCGAGTCTGCTCGATCCTGAACTTCTCGTCCGCTCTAGAACCGTCGACCAAGAAATCCACAGGTATGCGTTGATTGCGTCTTCCTCGCCGTTCCTCATCTGATCTTCACTTCTAAAATCTAAAGTCTACCTGATTTCGCTTATCGGAACTATCCAATCATAGAGGACTTGCAGTGATGTAAAAGTTCAGTAAAAATTCAGACGAAATTTGCCGAACTTAATATGATCTAATTGTTGTTGTTTTTCAGATTGAATTGGTTGCTTTTGGTCTGAAACATGAAGAGAAAGAGTGGTCATGTTGTTGATTTGAAGGCTTTCTTGGAAAGAGCTGCTGCAAAGAAGAAAGAAACTGAAAAGCAAACTAAAAATCTGGGCAGCGAGATGCAGTTGGTGTTATACCAAGGTCAGAATGGCAGTGACACAAACATTCCACCTGAACCTGAGATACCGGAGCGACCTGCTAGAACAGAGCCAGAGATTGACATTGAGAATGATGCTGAATATGATGATGAATACGGTGAGATGTCAGAAGATGAATCCTGGTGATGAATTTGATGATCACGGCAATTATGACATTGAGCATGATCCTGGATTGAGGACTCCTATCTCAGGATATGTTGTCAACGACCAAGATTCAGTTAGAAGGGCATATATCGCATTGGGACCATGTCGGCCAAAGATGAAGAAGGAGGATTTCCCCCAACATAATTGTGGAGGTATGCGCCGCTTCCAACCAAAGTGGTTTGATGATTTCAAATGGCTTGAGTATAGTGTTGATAGAGATGCTGCATATTGCTTTGTTTGCTACTTATTCGAATATTCCAATAAATTTGCTGGTGGAGATAGTTTCGTCAATGGAGGATTCAGAAATTGGAACATGAAAGTTAGATTCCGTAAGCATGCGGGTGAAATCAATAGTGCTCATTGTGAAGCTGAAGAGAAATATAATATGTTCATTAAACCTAAAGCATCAATTAATGAGTCCATTGCCTCAAATACTGCACAAGTCAAAGCTCGGTATCTAGCTCGCTTGAAATGGTCACTTAAATGCATAAGATATATTCTGCGGCAGGGTTTGGCTTTTCGTGGTCATGATGAGTCAAGAGATTCAAAAAATAAAGGGAATTTTAAAGAACCTTTGCATTGGCTGGCAGGGAACTTTGCAGAAGTTAATGAAGTGGTTCTATAAAATGCTCCACATAATTGCCAAATGATAGACGCGAAGATTCAGAAACAACTCATTGATTGTTGTGCTGCTGAAACAACTAAATTTATCATAGAGGAAGTTGGTGATGAGTTTTTTTGCAATTCTCGCTGATGAATCAAGTGATGCATATCAGAAGGAACAATTGGCTCTTTGCTTGCGTCTTGTCAATAAATTGGGAGAGCTGGTTGAGAGGTTCCTTGGCATTCTTGAAGTTGAAGATACAACATCATTAACTCTTAAAGAAGCAATTAAGTCTTTGCTTCTAACATACCAATTACCACTATCCAAGGTGCGTGGGCAAGGGTATGATGGAGCTAGCAACATGAAGGGCCATCTGAATGGTCTTAAGAAATTAATTATGGAAGACTCACCTTCTGCTTATTATGTTCATTGTTTTGCCCACCAGCTTCAACTAACCCTTGTGGTTGTTGCTAAGGAGAATATTGATTGCCAATGGTTCTTTGGGCAGCTAGCATATTTGTTGAATGTTCTTGGGATGTCTTGTAAAAAGATTCGTATGCTTCGCATAGCTCAAGCAGAATATATGATTCAAGCATTGAAACTTGGTGAAATTGAAAGTGGACAAGGTTTGAACCAAGAAATTGGCTTATCAAGACCAGGTGATACACGGTGGGGATCTCACCACTGAACTGTAATGCATGTTATGGCTTTATATCCTTCAATCAAAAAAGTTTTGTTCAGGGTTGGGAAAGAAAGTAAAGGGGCTGAGGCTTTAGGAGCTCAAACTATGTTAGAAGTATTTGAGTCATTTGAGTTTGTTTTCTTGTTGCACTTGATGAATGAAATTTTTGGACTCACGAATGGCTTTTGCAATGCTTTACAAAAGAGGGATCAAGATATTGTGAATGCAATGGATCTTCTTGCATTTACAAAGGACAAGCTGGAGGTTCTAAGAGAAGATGATGGATGGAAAATATTTTTTGATAAGGTCACTACTTTTTGTGTGAAGCACCGTCTTAGAGTTGTTGACATGGATGGGAAGTACAAGCCTATACAAAGAGCAAAGAGGTTCTACAAAGATGCCATTAATTACCACCGGTTTCATGCTGATATGTTTTTGGGTGTCATTGATAGGCAACTTCAAGAACTTAATAACAGATTTGATGAGGTAAACACACAGTTACTTAGATGCATGGCATCATTCAGTCCAGCCAAGACATTTTCTGCTTTTAATGTTGAAAACCTGGTTAAGCTTGCTGAGTTCTATCCTCATGATTTTGAAGTTGAAGAATTGGTACAGCTTCCTTTTCAACTGAACCGCTATATTAATGATGTCACCAAAGATGAAAACTTTGCAAATTTGAAAAGACTAGCCGAGCTGTCAATGATGCTTGTTAAAAAAGACAAGGTTCTTCAGTATGACATTGTTTACAAACTTCTGAAATTGGTGCTAGTTCTCCCTGTTGCAACAGCTGGTGTTGAGAGAGTATTTTCTGGGCCAAAAGTTTTTGAATGATTGCTTGGTTAGCTTTATTGAAAGGGATTTCTTCTTGCAAGTTAAGGATGAGGACATCATCACAAATTTTTAGGCTTTGAAGCTTCGGAGAGTTATCCTGTAGCTTGTAAGCTTTCCTATCATTTTGTTAGTTCCCGTCTCTATATAATTCAGATGTTGATTATTTGATATGTTGAAAAATTGGTACTTTTTCGTTGAACAATTTTAAGTTATGATCCGTTTCTATGACTTGAAATATTATTGTGAAATTGTGCCATATCTTCTATACATTGTACGGTTACAAATATTTGATGCTTTAATCAATTATATATGGAAAAAACTAGGCTTTAGACCGACATTTTTTTTGCACCTCTTAAGATTTTGAATACACAACCTTGAAATCCTGGGCCCGCCACTGGCGACAGACTCCAACCAGATACATCCAGACTCCATAATATGGCGTTGCTCCACTGGTTGGAAATAGGACCATGGCGTTGCTCCACTGGTTGGATAGGATAATATCCCTCTTACATACTCCCTCCGTTCCCAAATATAAGATGTTTTATCTTTTGTTCACATTCACCTGCACACAAGTGTATCTAAACATATTTCATGTGTAGGTTCACTCACTTTAATATGCATGTAGACAACATGTAAACACCAAGTAAAATGTATGTAGACGTAAACACATCATTGTGCGCATGCGTCGTCTACGGAAGACTGGAGTCGTGGAGGTTTCACACATGTGGCTCACTATTGCCAGGAATGTTGTCTGAAAGAATAATCCGCATTAATGGGACACCAAAACATCAAACCTAGAATTTGATATCGGTTATACTGGGGTATCTTAGCTCTCAACAAAATAGACTACTCCATTCTCTGGTAGATGACATACTTGTTAAGGTAGCTTTGATGACTTTGTCAACATCCAAAGCACGGTTTTTGAGTCGCCGAGCCAAGCCAAGTCGCCATGGCTGCGGCTAGTGACTTGCTAGCTTGAGTCAACGACTTGCCTTGATTAGTCGCCCCAAGTCGCGGTGTCTTAGAACAGGGTTTAGGGGTGAATTTAGCAAGAAAATTAGTACTCTAAACAGAGCAGCAGATCAACATATGTATGTATAGTGACTAACTGTTGGCCAGGGGCAGCGTTTCGGCTTGGAGACCACTATAACAGGCACTATTTGTCTGTACAGTGAATAACTTTAGGACTGTGGCAGACACTATTGATGTACAGTCCACAGTGACCAACTGTAGCAGACAGAATCAACAACTCCATTCTTTTCCCTCTCTTTCTATCTGAAATCCCGCTCGATTATCTGGCAGAGAAAGCATAAGAGGGCCCCCAAACTTTTCTGGAAGTGGGCAAGCCAAGCGACTGGCGACTGCTAGCCCGTGATTAGTCGTAGCAAGTCGCTGGTGAGTCAGCAAGTCAGGCGACTCTCTCCTTTGAGTCAAGTCGCGTGCGTGAGCCAGCCAGACCTCAACGACTTGGCGACTAGACAGCGATAAGTCGGCGAATCAAAAACCATGATCCAAAGCCTGGCGTCTCCGGTATTTAGTAAACACTGCGTGAGCGAAGCTTGTAGGTGAAATCGGATCGCTATGCTCACGCTGTACACGTGGGGTCCATTTCCTGTTTGTTGATTCACCCATTCCATATTATTTCACAATCTTTAAAATACATATTTTACACAACAATAAGTCCATAAATTGTGATCGAGTTATCTCTCAATCGTTTTTCTCTTCCTAAAACAGTTTACAAAAGTTCATAGTAAAATTGCATATTTCAAAAATATGTAACTTTAGTAAGAAACTGTGTGCAGTTTTGTACTTCTATAATGAAAAATGTAGTTTTGGGGGGTTTTAAGGGTTCGCGAGTTTCGTACTATTTGCATTTGTATCTTTTGGGATTTTTGTGATAAAACAAGTTAATAAACAATCATTCGATATTGTTAGGGGCCTCTTCAAATTGCATAAAAGTAGAATTATAGCGTCACACCCACTTAAAATTCTTATTACTGAGTTTAAAAATATAAAATTGCAAAATAAATATTGGATGTTGGCCAATAAGAAGCGTGTAATTTTCTGCAGCTAGTTGTGCCCGCACTTTGTGTTGCATGTAGCTCTTTTGAGTTTCCAACATGAAAAGGTATTATGGACATACATTATGTTGTATCTTGTTCACCTATAAATTCGGATCCAAAATATGACATCCGTGAGATGTACAAGATAAAAGCGATAACTTAATAAAGTTTTTTCACACAAACACTTGTTTACACAGGACATGCCATCAATTATCCATAATAACCATGCTTAAAAAACTTAGAAGAACCATATGCAAATGTAGAGCACGAATTTTAATACTTGCAGATTCTTTTTATTTTTTTAGATAAAAGATTATGGAGCCCGACTTTAAATTAATAAATCCAACTGGTGGAATGACACAACGTGTTGAGTAGAACAAAGCAGAACAAAATCAAGCTAAAATTAGAAAAAAGGCACAATTACACTACACCAAACTCTGGATTTTTGTTCTGTAACAAAAAAAAACTGATGTACGGTGAAGGAAAAACCACTGACGAAAATGCCAGAATACATGGCTGTCAATAACATCTGGGATTTTTGTTTCCACCACGATAAACAAGTTTTATCAAGTACACACTTTATATAAAATCAAGGATGGTGCAGAGCGCATCATCATCACCTGCTGCACCATTCTGCCTCTGAATGACTCCTGTCCTGCTTTAATTAGCGCAAAGTAACTGACTGATGCAAAGTGTAACTCACTAACTCCCGTCCACTCCTCTAACCTCTCTTTCCACCTCACTCCTCCTCCTCCCACAAATCCATCCCCACTTCCTCCTAGATCTCTCCAATTCTCTCTTTCCCCCCTCCGTAATCGGAAGCAGTCACGAGCTCGCGTCGGGGAGATCCAGCGCGCGTCAACCAAGGTACGACGCACGCTTCCCGTATTTTCCGCTCGAACCCATCTTCCGTTTCAGTTCGAATCCGCGGAGCATTTCCCGGGGTGGTGGTACTCATGTTGCTGCGGAAAACGGAAAGGGGGGGATTTTTAGGCGCCATCTTGGCCCGCGTTCTGGGTTCTGGATTCCACAGTGTTAGCCTGGCGATTTGGGAGTGTTCTTATTAGGGGTTTTGGTTCTCCGGAAAGGGGAAAAGAGTTTTCTTTTGGGTGGTGGTGACGTTTTCAGGAATTATTGGTGGGTGTCTGTCGAGTTCCTCGTTTCGAATTTTCTTCTGGACTGAGTATGTTAGGATTTATTGCTGCGGCAGTAGCCGTAGAGGAGGAACTTCCGGTGGTCTCGCTGCAGATGTTTGGCAGCAGAAGCTGATTTCGAGGAGTTCTCTTGGCATCTCGTCGAGGAAATCAGGCTAAACTAGGGTTCTGGTTTCGAGAGAGCTCAGACTAGATTTCGAACCTTTTATGGGTGAGGTTTTAGGGGTTTAGTGGGGGTTGCTTATGCGCAAAGGGAGATGACTGCTGATGAGTCATCATCTTTAACATGCAAACAGCGTGCACGAGTCGCACTGGAATTTTCAGAGCTGGTGCTAGTTAGTAAAAGGTTATGACCCAGCAAAAAAAAGGCAAATTTGTTAGTTAGGAGAAACAACAAAATCAAAATGTAGCTGTAACTGCAGCCTGCATATTTCGGATCAAAGCCAATTCCTCGTTCTATTTCGTGTTTAGATTATATGATGATGTCCTCAATTGATCTTCCTCTTTACTTAATTATGGTGTTACTCCATTGTTAAGCTGTGTAGCTTTTTATACATTAAAATGGTTTCATCCCCTGTATTTTTGCATAACTCCAGAACCGAGATTGTCAAGGATACGAGTCTGCTGGTCATTAACTTCGAATTATCCTTTTTACTACGTTTCCAGGTGTTTATAGGTTCAACCAGAATGATGGTTTTGGATGATTGCAGAGCTGAAGCTTGCTAGATGTAGATAGATTCTGAAGTTCTGTCATTGCTACGTATACACTGGATCATGGCACCACGCAATAGACCTTCATCTAAAAGGCCTCTCTGGATTGTTGTCTTGATTGCTTTTGTCTGCGCAATAGTCACTGGAGCTTATCTCTATAAACCCCAACATTACTCGGCTTGTTACTTGTCAAATACCTGTACTTCTCAGCCTCCTCCAGAACCTGTCAGAGTATACACTGATGATGAGATAGCAGCTCGTGTTGTAATAGGAGACATTGTTCGTTCACCGCCGGTTCAGTCAAAGAATCCGAAAATTGCTTTCATGTTCTTGACACCCAGTTCATTGCCTTTTGAGAAGCTTTGGGAGAAGTTCTTCATGGTATGATCTTTGGAACTATTTGCAAAATTACAATAATTACGTCTCCGTCTAGTCTTATTGGAAATTTGTACATCTTAGTGGTTGAACTTGTATGATGTGATACTACTACTAATGTGTTCTCCTACTCGGAAGAAGTGGATTATTAATTATCATGCATGTTTTACATAAGAACTTCAAATTAATAGACTTAACTCATGAAAGAACAGTATATACTCAGTTGCATGTGCATCAATACTGAATCCAGCTGCTTGGATGTACTTTTTCAGGGACATGAAGGCAGATACACAATATACATACATGCTTCACGAGAGAGGCAAGTTCACGCAAGTCCAATATTCGCTGGCAGGGATATTCGGAGTGAAAAGGTAAATGATTAGAATAGCTTTAGATGTAGTCTCATCCTGTATTGTTGAATTGATTTAGAGGCCTGCTTGTTTTATATTGTTTGAATTGATTTAGAGGCCTCGTTTGTAATTTTTGAATTTATCTACATTGGATAGATGTTCCCAGTTTCTCTGTAATACACTCATCCCACTCTTCTTTCATGGAAGTCTGTACTTTGTAGATTTAGTATCAAGTATGGTTTGTTTGTACTATCATGTCCTGCCTGATAAACATAGTGGATCTAAGACTGTTCCACAGTTTATCTTCTTGTTTGAGAAAGTAATAGTTCAATTTTCCCTGTAGGTGGTCTGGGGTACAGTTTCTATGATTGATGCAGAGAGGAGGCTCTTGGCAAATGCATTGCAAGATGCTGACAACCAACATTTTGTCTTGGTCTCTGAGAGGTCAGCCATTTTCTTTGTTCTGATCTAAATTTGAATTGCATATTCTTATCCGTATCCTAATGCTGTGTTCTTATTGCAGTTGTGTACCGCTGCATAACTTCGATTATGTATATAGTTATCTCATGGAAACAAACATCAGCTTTGTTGACTCGTAAGTGGACATCCTGCAGGTTATGTGATTGTGTATAGAAGCAAGTTTTTTCTACTTAACAATGTTTGATTGTGGATCTGCTGTTTCTCTCTTATTCATTATTGTTACAAACATCATATCCTCACCATTGACATGCCATTTTTGTTCAGTTTCGACGATCCTGGTCCACATGGAGCAGGTAGATACTCTGACTATATGTTACCTGAAATCGTCAAGAGTGATTGGAGAAAAGGTGCACAGGTGATAATTTCTATGATTCAGTTCCCTAAAAAGTGGAAGCCTCTTTTCTTTTACCAAATTCAAGAATCACAAAAAATGGATTAACGAAAACTTCTTTAAAATGACAAGGATAATTCGAAATTTCTTCTTATTTGTATCATATGGTTGCCAGATGTCGCATCGATCTCCTAATTTACAAAATGGCCATCTTTTTCTATAGCCCAATATCCCACATTCTGACGTGACATGTTCTCCTCTCAGTGGTTCACAGTGAAACGGCAGCATGCAGTCCTTATTCTTGCTGACACTCTTTACTACGGAAAGTTCAAACGCTACTGTAAGGTAAAGATCAGCAAAGTGTGAAGAAAAGTAAAACAAAATACCATGATGTGCTTTTTCTTTGAGAATCAGATTGCTATAATGCCCCTTATATGTTTGTGTATTAGACCCTAGTAGATATGCAATATTTCATATGTTAGTAAATTGTAATAGCTATAGGAAAAAATAGGTTAATCTCTAGCTATCGCATAGCAATTGTTTCAGTAAGTCTTGCTCTGTCTTCATGATTTTGCTTCACCAGAAGTGTTAAGTCCCCACTTTTTATTTTCATAGTCACATGTGTCGAATGTTTTTACATCATCAGGGAGCTAATCCCCTCTGCCTCAATTCCATGATCAAATGAAACCTGATATACATAGTTTTGTCCAAACTGGACGACTGTAGTTCTTTCAAACTTTTAAACTGACAGCTTCTGAAATGAGTGTCGTCTTCATTTTGGGGATTTTGGGGATCATGATGCATTACTCATGGTACCTATTACTGTCGACCTAGCTATTTGTAGATCCTGTTTCAGTACAGTGTTAAGCATTGTGGTCTAGTACTGTGAAGTGTAAACAATAGAGAGGGCGAATCCTAATACTGCATCAATCTGTTACTGTTAGTTACTACTGTTTTTCGATTCAGTTCCCCTGACCAAAAGTTGGTTTGGTTGTCTTTTCTGTAATTTGGTGGACATCAGGTTGTTTTTCTTTCCTGATTTCCTGACATGTATTTTGCCACTGACACCTTGTTACCATTTGCACTTTGCAGCCAGGAAATGAATGGCATAACTGCTATTCTGACGAGCACTATCTGCCAACCCTGTTCAACGTAAGATAGAACTCAGAAGCTCCTAACCAATGTGTTATATTTTACATTTCTCACCAGCAACGTCCTACTGTTATTGTCTCTGCAGATGGTTGACCCAACTGGAATTTCAAATTGGTCGGTGACACGTGTCGATTGGTCCGAAGGAAAATGGCACCCTAAAGTCTATAGGGCTGTCGACACAAGCTTTGAGCTGCTTAAGAGTATAGCGGTGAGTTCTTTGTTATGCTCGTTAGTCCATAAAATCCAAAGTTCGGGGATCTTTCTAACTAATTATGAAACTTTTGCTGCAGTCCATTGACGAGAGCGTTCATGTGAACAGCAACGCAAAGGTAGAGATGTTAAATCCATTATTTTCGCTTTCACAATGTAGTATCTGCAAATCAAAAGGGTACATATCATCATGATCTTTCCCTTCTGCATGGAGGATCTACCTGACAAATTCATTCATCGTGGTCTTCCTGCAGCATCAGGCCCAGAGACGACCGTGCATGTGGAACGGCATGAAGCGGCCCTGCTACCTGTTCGCGCGCAAGTTCTACCCCGAGGCGCTCGACACCCTGATGAACATATTCTCGAACTTCACCGTCATCTGAGGAAGGACATCTCGAGGGTTCTTTGTCCACCCCGATCGCCGTGGCGCTACAGTCCAGGCGCTGTCTGTTGTAATGTAACCGGTGTTAGAATCCAGCGTGGGTCGTAGGATCGCACCTTTTCAATTGACCAGCTGCTCTATCCATGGTTAGGTTATTCTTTTAGTAGCTCTTGAATATCGGCAATTTTTGCTGGTGTAAACAGTGGCATTGTCTTGCCAAAAGAGATTGCAACTGCAGAGCTGGTGATCAGACGATCAGTGCTGTGTGCTGCGCGAGGGTCGTCTGCTTGACAAGTGCTCTGTTCTGGCAGATGTTGGCTGGCTGATCGTTTTGACAAACAAAAAATGATGACCGCTAGATAGCATGCGGCAGATGTACAGAACTTTGGGCCCAAAACTAACGCAGTCAGCTATCTATGTACACGTTGCTCATGTAGTGGCCCAAAATTAATGAAGCCAGGAATCACAGGTTCGGGTCCAAAAGTAAAGAACCTAAGCTATGTACAGCTGGGCTCACGTTGCTCATGTAGTGGACCAAAACTAACGAAGCCAGGAATCACAGGTTCGGGTCCAAAAGTAAAGAACCTAAGCTATGTACAGCTGGGCTCGTATAGTGATGAGAGTTGAATTTTTTTTTGCGAAACACAGTACAACGTAGATGCCCACATACACGCGCATACACCCACCCCTATGAACGCACGCACGCACACCCTACCCCTATGAGCACCTCCAAAAGACTGAGCCGGCGGATCAGGTCTTGAGATTGACAAAGTCACCACGGACGCCTCGTTGTCGACGGAAACGTCGCCTTCCACTGAACAATATTCCGCTTAAATGAGAAACACCAGCGTCAAACCTGAGTTTTGAACTCTGGTGGGTTGGGAGTATAACCACCCTCCTAACCACAGGCAGGTTTCATGAGAGTTGAAACTTTTGACCGCGTAGTAGTAGTAGTATACTAGTATGGAACCAACATTAACACGGAATAAAGTTCTAACACAATCAACATGGAATAAGGCTGACTAGCCGAGGCCGGTGGCGGCTGGCGAAGCAAGAAATCTTCAGGTTGTGTGCTGGGCATACGGTTTTCACTGTCAAAAAAATATATACTGTATAGTGTTTTTTCATAATAACGATCTTTTGTATAAAGATCTATGCTTATTTATGCTACATGCAGAAGAAATCGGCCGGGCGAGTGAGTGTGCGTCGCTCCGGTTTCTCGGTTGCCCACGACTTGGACAGACTCGATGGGCAAGTCCAAGAAAAAGCCACACGCCACGGTCGACGGAGTCCACGACACGCAGCACGAACTGCACTAGGTCCTTGAGCCTTGGAGGATGTTGATGAAACTGGGGACTCCGCCGATGCCAAAGCTGCCGGAGCATATCCCTCCCAGCAGAAGAGAAAAGGAGGTCACTGTCCGATGAAGAGCCGAAAGGATTCGACCTTCACGAAAACGTCCTGATCTGAGGGACCTCTCTTCTCCCCGGTCTAGGTTTCTGATGTTAATCAGATGCCAAAGTGCGTGGCGTGGCATATGCTCATGGTTTAGCTTAGCTTGGTTTGATAGAAGTAGAAGATATGTGTTGTGCTGCATCGGCGTGCTGTGAGAAAGAGTTCTCAACTGTCAGGCACTATACAAAAGATCGTTATTATGAAAAAAACACTATACAAAAGAAGCCAGGCACTTTTACTTAGCAAGGAACATGGACACTCAGTCAGACAAGACACCGATTTCGTGTGATTCGCGTGAACATCGTTCAGATGGCGTGTGACTAAAACCCATATAAAGCAAATGCAAGTATTGTCGCAGAAGCTACTAGCTTCTCCCCGGCAGCTCGACCACTTGCTTCGAACGAGGTTTTGTTTGTTCTCCGGCGGCGCCGCGCGAGACGTCCTCAGGGCGTGTGCTGCGGATGCAGAAGCTAGGTTTTCCAACCGCCAGCTGACTGTATACAAATCTTATCTTCATTTTCTACTACTAGCAGTCAGCTCAGCTACAGAAGTCATTGTATTGTTGTGGTGCGTGCGTCGCTCTGGTTTCTCCGTGCCCCATGCTAGACTTGGACCTAGCACGGACGGACAAACCAAGAGAAGCCACCAATTGATAGCGATCCTGTACCAATCCGGAACTTGGGCTCGCAGCTAGTTTAATTTTGTCTACTATCTAAATATTCTTTTTGTGAAACACAATATCAGGGAATATCGTCACTCACTTAATAATATTCTGACTAAATGAGAAACAACAGTGTGAAACCACCCTCGAAATGATTTTTATTTTGTGAAACACATTATTGTAAATTAATGGAAATGTCGGCTCTCGTTGAAAAATATTCCCTCTAACTGAGAAACATCCGTGTGAACCCACCCTGAGAGGGTGGTTCTCTCGGAATAACATTTTCATAGAGTACTATAAATAACTAATTAATTTTCTGCGGGCATACGAGTAATTAAAGAATTAACTAAAAGAGCAGTTGTAACTTGTAGGTAAGCATATAGCGAGCTTATCCAAAAAAAAGTAAAAATCCACACCATTTCTTCTTCTTCCTCACCACCCACATAGACATAGATGACAAATTAATCAAGCGCGCGCTTCCCTGCCCCCGCCCTATAAATCAAGCACGCCATGCCGGTCGGTCCACGCCACGAGGTCCATATACCACGCCAGCCAGCGCCTCTTCTTCGTCAAGTCCGTCGCCCACGCTCACGAGGCCAGCCACACGCCGTCAACCCATTCAACTCCCTCCCGCACACGCCACCAGCCCAGCCCTCGCTCGCTCCGACCAACTAAGCGGATCTCCACTCCCCCCAGCTCGCTCGCCGCGCCATGGGCTGCGGCTTCTCCTCGACGTCCGGCGCGCTGCGGCCGTTCGCGGGGGTGCGGGTGATCCACACCAACGGGTACGTGCAGGACTTCGACGCCGGCGGCGCGCCGGTCACCGTGGCGCGAGCCACGGCCTCCTGCGCCTCCTCCAGCTCCTCCCAGTACGTGCTCTGCTCCTCGGCGCACCTGCTGCAGCCTGGCCGGGCGCTGTTCCGCCCGGACGACGCGCTGGAGCCGGGCACCGTGTACTTCCTCCTCCCGCACTCCGTCTTCCAGGCCGAGTCCTCCGCCGTCGACCTCGCGTGCCTCATGAACCGCCTCACCGCGCTGGCCCGCAAGGGCGGGGGCCCCGCGCCGTGCCCCGTCGAGGCGCTCTTCGCCGGCAACGCCCACGGCAGCTGTCATCCGGAGGGTCAGGCCACCACGAAGCGCCCGGCGGGCAAGTGGGGCTGCGCGGCGTCGGCGGCGTCCTGGCGGCCGCAGCTCGACCGCATCGACGAGTCCATCGGCCGCGCCTCCATGCGGAGCACCGCGTCCAGCTGCAGCGCCATCAGCCAAGATTAGATTTTTCTCCTAGTTCAGCTCTTCTTGGTGCTCTTGTTGTTGTTTTGTGAGTTGTAGCAGGGAAATCTAGCTATTTCAGTTGTTCCTGTGAGTGCCATCAAGAAATTAGTTTAGATCTCTTGTTGCTGTTGCTCTCTTAGTCTCTTGTTCTTGTTTGTGATTTGTACCATGTAAATTTGGTTTAGCTGGTTTCAGCGTCTGATTGGTTGCGTACCATGCTGGTTAAACTTTGAGTGATGAGATTAGATCAACTGATTAAACTTGCCCATTACATCGGATCAGCAGCGACAGACTGTAAATAATAATGATAAAGATGAACAGGTTGGTTGATTAGGCAGGACTCGAGCTTGATTGCTACTTGCAGGTCTTGGTCTGAGACTCTGAATCCGCAGGCAACTACTCACTACTTGCTTCCATGATTCGTTCATTTGACTTTCGCGCTCCTGGGAGTAGTAATCTATGCCATGGTGATGCTTACTTAATTAATCAGTTAGTGTTAAGACAAGAGGAGCAGACTGGGGGCGGGCTGCTCTGCTATCTCTGTGTGTAGGTCACGCTCCCTCCTCGATGTGAATGCGAAACTGCCACCCCAACTAACATTTCCTTTTCTCACGATCAAAACAACACACACCGGGTAAATCCAAAATGTTTTGGCCCTCTTGTGAATTAGCTCACTACATATGTTCCAAAATAGACGACGTTTGAATAATGTGGCTTCCCACCGGGTCGATTTGACTCCCGAGCTCCATGGAGCCTCTGGTAAAAAAATGTTAGTTTGAAGATTAAGAAAATCCAAACTTTTTCTGATATGTCGTAAATCTTGTTGAATAAAATTATATATATTGGGATGTGTAAAAAAGACGCGATTATGGTTCCAAAACGTGGATAAGCATGATTATGACCCAAATTTGTTTCTCATACCTGAGCATATATGTTGACAAAACTTTGTAAACACTTACTACATCAATGTATGCACTTGTAACTTTTTGTAGTTAAGAGTATAGTTTTTTTACAAAAAAACTACGATAAATTGGGGGTTGAAACTTTTCCCCAATGTACCTTGCTACCTAAGGGAAACTCCAAGGACTTCTTTTAATCTAATTTTTGTTCAATATTCTGCCCAAGAGAATCCTTGTTAATTTCTCAATTTTTATTTAGCACGTGTTGGCATCTTTCATTTCTCCTTAAATTTGAGGGAGAAATGGGGAATCATTCATTTGTATGTTGTCCGCCTCCACATCAGCAGATTGGCAGCTGGCCCCAATCGCCAACCACTAGCCTCTACCAATACTCTTTTTCCTATCTCTCTACTTCTCTCTTCGTACCTCAGTATGCTGCTCGCCTGATCTGACATACTACCATTGCTTTTCCTCTCCCCTCCCAATGGTGTCCCGCAGCTCCGTGCTTCCGATCTAGCCACCTCACCCATGTCGGGCCCCTCCCCCGCCCCTCCCATAGGATCTCCTCCCCAAGCATTACTAACTCCAGCCCCACACACTCCTACTTCTCATTGTACGGTACGCCATGGGGCCGCTTCCTTCCCGCCTCATGGCGCACCGTAATGGGGCGGCGGGAGAGATATTTCGGCCTGATGGCTTATCACGGGTGCAGGGATGGAAGGGGTTGCCCGCTAAACTAGGCCACCTCGATATAGATATCACTCTGGGGATTTAGTGCAGAGGGCTTTGGTGGCACAGGTGCTAGCACGAGTAGGGAGTTTAATTACTTGAGCTGGAGAAAAACTTTGAGAAGGGGTGAGCTCAAGTATGGTTGTGTATACGAAATGAGGAAAAAGTATTCACGTAAACGAGAAATCCCCTTGGATAAGATCATAACTTTGTCCACCATACTTCTCCAAAATAATAGGTGGGGACAAATGAGGGATCACCCTTACCCTATGGCTTCCCCTATGTTAAGATGTGAAACCATCCACATACTCTAGACACACAAAATCTCTCGATAACTCCTCAGAAATTGTTCACAAGAGCTTTTAAGGGCGGTCATCACCTTTTTTCTTGTCGTTTTTTTGTTTCACGATGGAAGTTTTCTTTGAGCTATTTATGTGTGTGGCATTAAGACTTAAGTTCAAATTTCTTCTAGCTTGCTATTGTTGTTTCTTATTTTGTACTACGATAGAGAATAAGTTTAACTTTTTGTGAGTGTGCCATGGATAAAATTAGATTTATCTGTTTGTCTCGTTATTCGATCGCACACAATTCAAAACTTCGAGCAATTATATAAAATTATAAAAAATCTTCGACTACTACATCGGATTTGTAGACAGTTGTGACAGGTTGTATAAACAATGATAGTGATAATCGTGGGCAGCGCGCACAACCAATAGCCAATTGATCAACACACCGTGTTCCCTTTCATATTTCTTGTAGATTGTTGTTATTTTTGTGATTTTGTACTACAATAGGAAATAATTTTAGCTTTATCTGCGAGTGTGACATCGAGACACAATAGATTTATGTGCCAGTCTCGCTTGCGATCGCACACCATTTAAAACCTCTAGTGAGATCATATCAAATTATAAAATCTCCTACTATCGCATCGGATCAGTAGACAGTTGTGACATACTATGGTAAACAATGATAATGATAATCACGGGCAGCACGCGCAACCATTAGCCAACTAGTCGATGCCGAGTTCCCGTTCAGATTTGTTTTAGCGTGCTATTGTTGTTTATGATTTTGTACTACAATAGAAAATAAGTTAAACTTTCTCTGTGAGTTAATTTGGTACCTATAAAATTAGATTTATGTGCTTGTCTCACAGTTCGATGGCTCCGAGTGAGATCATATCAAAATATTAAAAAATCTTCTACTCCTACATCGGATCAGCTGTAGACAGTAGTGACAGACTGTGTTAAACAATGAAAATGAAAATACAGCTCTAATGATAATAGTATCAAGGCTTGGTAGGTTAATTAGGTAGGCAGCAAGTGCCATTGGTCTAGGACTCTAGCTTGATTGCTGCTTGCATGTCATTGGCATGAGATCGATTCCTATGGACTCCTCAGGACTATGCCAATGCAAGTTTTTTAGCACGATTTTATAGGTGTTTTGCTTACGTGGCATAGTACTAAATGAAGAGAGAGAGTGAGATTATATCTTAGCTAACATACAACCTTTGTACGTGGTCATAGGCAAAAAATGATGTTAGTCCAATCAAATGTACGCATGAGTCCCAAAATATTTAATTTAGATAAAACATCTAAAATACCATGCATTGTACTAGTTGTCTCTTAATTTTTTAATGATCCTATGGTAATGTGCTAAGAAACGATGCATTGTCACATGTCTCATCCCGCAGGCAGGCAAGTAGGCAAGGCAACAAAGTGGAGCTATGAGCACGATTGCCCTCATTTGACTTTGGCGTGCGTGAGACATATGCCTCATAATCTATGTCCAAAGGTGATGATCACTTAATTAATTGGTTAGTGTTAACCGTTAAGACAAGAGGAGGAGAGTGGGGCCGGGTCACTCTCACCCTCCTCCATGTAAATGCGAAGCTGCCACCCCAACTAAACATTTCCCTTTCGACGATCAAAACAACACCCACCCGATCGATAAATCCAGAATGCTCGCTCTGCTGCTTTTGTCTTGCACAATTAATCGCCTTTGTATTTCACCATATGTGTTCAACAATTAGCTAGCTGGCTCTCTTAATTTACATACTCCAAAGATAAAAATAATGCTGCATCCATTATTCCAGAACGTGTGTGTGCATGTCTAAAACCTCACGTAGTTTTCAACTGATGGAGTGTCCTGCAGATAGGCATGCAGGCGGACGCCCGCTAGAATAAAATTTCCGTCCGCCAGGCCAACTCGTCTGCTGATTATCCGCCTAGCTAAACACGTTTCGCTGAGGCTATGTTTGTTTCTAGAGTTTTTTTAGGGATTGGTGGGGATAATCCTCTAGTGTATTGGGTGAAACCCCAAACTTCACCCAATCCGCTAAGAGATTGGTGGGGATAATCCACTAGTTAGGGGTAGTGTATTGAATCCCCTAGGGGATTGAGAAAAATGAACTAGAGTTTGGGGATTTGTGGGGAAAGGTGGGGATAAAACCTGCCCAATGCTCTAAAAACAAACGATGTTTTGATATATGTGGGGATTTGGGGGTTTAACCGGGATAATCCCCACCAATCGCTAAAAAAACTCTAGAAACAAACATAGCCTGAGTGGGATTAGCATAAATTATGTCTGGCGGATTGTCCGCCACGTCCGCCGGATCGTCCGTCGACATCCCTACCTGCAGACACAATTCGGGTGCAACTAGAATGCTACCATTCCATAGATAGTTGTTGCCCCCGCGTGTCCCTCTACTGTTTGAGACAGGCGACACCGAGGCGACCAGAGGGTTCGAGAGTTCGCCGGCGCTTTCCGCCGCTCCCCTCCGCCTCCGGCCGCCGTTCGGCGCTGCGAGGTGGGGGGGAGCCCCGGATCCGTCGTGCGTGTGTATAGTACCTAGTCTAGGTGTGTGTTGCCCAGTTGGTGCTGCTGATGGCGGAAGTGGTGGCGCCGGTGTGTGAAGTTTCGTCCTCCCCCCTCCTTCCGTTCCGGCCTTGTTGTCGGGGAGGCGGTGGAGTTGGTTCGTCCGGTGAGTCCTTCCATCTGCTCTTCTCTGGCCGGCCTCGGTGGCGAGGAGAGAAGGAGGTGGTGGTGCTCGTTCCGGTTTTGGGGTTGGTTGCGGTGGTTTTCTTCTGTGCTTCTGCTCCGGCCGGCCGTGGCGGCGAGGGGAGCAGCGGTTGCGGAGGATGCGTTGCGGCTGGTGGTGGTGGTCCTAGGCGATGGCGTGGCGGCTGGGTGTCGGGTGGTTGCGGGAAGACGGCGTGTGGCTGTGCTCGTTCAAGGAGATCAGATTCCGGCGCGCTGCGGCGGCGGCGGATGGTTCTTGCAGCTGTCTTCAACAAGGAGTGGCGTCCTCTTCCCGGCGTGCTGTGGTACGGCGCCGTCGCCGCCGCCTAGGAGCTTTGGGCAAAGTTCTGGGTTCGATTGTGATCTCTTCAGGCTTCTCAGGGTCCTCTGTGCAAATTTCTGGGTCTTTTTGTGTTTTCTTTGTTTTCTTTGGACCTAGCTGTAATTTGTACTGAGTGCCTGTGTTATGAATCGAATCCTTCCTCAAAAAAAAAAAAAGAATGCTACCATTCCGATGCTAGTGTACAATTAATGGTAGGTTTGTTTCAGCAAAAGTTAGTTCATCTTGTTCCTGGATGTCTGGCCATACTGTAGGTAGGTTTGCCTAATAACCAGAACTGATATGCATTTGCACAGCCCCATCCCTGTCAGCCGCAAGCACAGATTTCTGGGCCACTCACTACACCAGTACACCCAGCTAGGAAAGGATAAGCAGGCTGTGGGTGAGATATTCGATGTCTCCAGGGCAACCACAGCCGATGTGGATCCATCGGCGTACGGAGTCCGTAACAAAGGTGGTGCCTTAGTGCCTAATTTCCAAGTTGAAAATGGAAACTTCTACCCACTAGTGGAGAAGTGAAAGTGAAACCATCGACTGAAAAGGTAGACACGCAAAACCTCTGAACAATTCAATTCCGCGGAGGAATTCACATGGTTTTCCGGAATCAAGTTGGACGAGTCCGTCCCTTTCAGCGCTCCCTGTTTCTTACGCCGGCAGGCAAACGAACAACAAGAATACAAGATAACGTACGGCACAGGGAAAGATCGATGATCCAAGTTTCTCGCATTGCATTGCCATCAACGTTAGCTGACTGAACCTAGGAAGTATATATACTTACAGCGTGACCATACTAACTCTTTCAGGCCGATCTTGGGTAACCTAGGAAGAACAGATCTGTGCCACCACTTGTCGCTGACGCGGCGTAGCTGTTGATGTGGTCAGCTGAGCTGAGACACTGGAGTCGGCAATGGCGATGTGCCTGCCGCCATTTGTCGTTGGCCGTATGTCCATAGATTAGGGACAGATTCAGATCCTCAGTGCAACTGTCTAAGACTTTACTAACCCGGTGACGCTGTTTTTTGACTGCGTAGAAGATCAGGTTGCAGCATATGCTTTTACCCGGTCAAGTTCGATACTCCGTCCATCTCTCTAAACCCCAAGGAATCGTGATGCGAGATATCAAGTTTTTGGTGGAGCATCCATATAAATTAGGGACAAATACGGATCCTCGGCGCAGCTGTCTACGACTTTGTCAACCCGTTTTTTTGACTGCTTTTTATGTGAGAAGATCAGCTTTTTGCAGAATATGCTTTTACACCAAGGTGGGGTAATAAACATGATGATCGACCGCCGTAGATTATTAATATGTGTGCTAACAGTGAGCTACGAAAGAAATCTTTAGCATACTTGGGCTCACAAATTATATGTACAGTGTCATATTTGCTCCTCGTTGTTTTTCCTTAGTTAGGATCTTTATCGACGGTTGGCTAGCGGAGAGGGTAGCTTCTTGCCTCTGCCTGAATGGTTCTATAACACCTTCTTAGGGGGGGGGAAACGTTAAATGCTCTTGCGTGTTCGAGGAAAAAGTGTCCACACAAATAATTTGATTACTCTGGGTGTGAGGTTATCACTTATATATAGCACGATACGGACATGATCATGACCCCATACTACTAATCAAAGAGTATGATAGATACACATACCAACGTGATATATATTCTCAAAATGTTTTGCAAGGACGACACCCGTGTTTGACACTTGACACATGTCTGAAAAGGAGAATCCCCCTACAGTAATAGTCCATTTGACCAATAGCCTTCCAGGTTCGTCCAGATTCGTGTTGAAACTTCCACAATTGTGCATGCTAGGTTGCTAACTAGTAGTAGTAATTAAAAATAAAATCATGATTATACTACAAGCATGTCTCGTAGTAGAGGAGTTGGAAAAGTTACTTGGGCTGCCTAGAAAAGAAAATTTTCTTCTGTAGTTACGACCTCAATGTAAGACGTGAGTACAGCATCTTGGCGTCCCATTCCTCACTCCCATCTCCACCTTTACATTTTTCGTTAGCGGCATATAAGTTCGACGACTCCATCGAGCAGCGGCAAAGATCATAATTGTTTCTTTTACTTTCTTCTAGATTTTTACTTTTGACATGAGGCCAAAGTTTTGCCACTACAGGAATCGACCAAGACGTCGACGGCGCGTATGCACGAAAGCCGTCGGCGTATCCATAGGCCGACGGCTGCCGTCAGCGTATCGCCGTCGGCGTACAAGCCCGTCGGCGTACCCAATCTGCCGTCGGCGTATCCATCCCCGTCGGCGTACGCTATGGTGGGCCCCACAAGACGGCATCCAGGCCGTTCCGTCAGCTCTCCATACGCCGACGGCAATGCCGTCGGCCTTTGCGTCCCGCTATTTTTTTTAGTTCCTCGTACGCCGACGGCAATGCCGTCACGGTGGGGCTTGTACGCCGACGGTCTTTTGTACGCCGACGGCTGCCGTGGGCGTATGTCGGGTTACGCCGACGGCCGCGTTCGCGGCTTCCCTCGCTCGCCTTATACGCCGACGGCCCCGACATTTGGCCGTCGGCGTATCATACGGCCGTCCGCGTTTTGTGGGATTCCCGAGGCATTCCTTATATAGTGATAAAGCAGAGCAAACAAGATTAGGTGGAGATCCAAGAAAAGAAAAAATCCCCGCAAAGGGTAAGAAACCGCTAAGAAATAATAATCTCCACAAGATGCTTAGCACCAACCATTAAACTTTGGGTGTGAAATGATTAAGATATCTAGCTATATCGGACAATGACAATGGTTAACAAAAATTGGTTGACTAATCAGGTAGGTGTCATTGGTCCAACTTGATTGGTCTACTTCTTGTAGCAGACACATAGGCAAGTGGAGCTACTATCAAAATTCGCTAGGAAACGTGCCCTTGCGTTGCAACGGGAGAGAAAAGATCAACTTTCAGATAAAAAATTGGCTCCTGCACGTGCCTTGTGATCTAACAAAAAACACAGATATACAATATTGGTTATTTCTGAATATTTGGCTTCATAACGATGTTCAATATGAACCACTATAAATTTTGTTAGGCTCTGCGCGAGCTTGTTATCATGATAGCAAATGATCAGATAATAATAATAACTTGGATAAAATCAACTTGGGACCTACATTTGGAGAAGCAAAAATATTTTTTGAAACTATCTTACAGTCAACGGAATAAGCTTATTTCCTGAAACAGCAAGCAGCCAATTCAATAAACTTATTTAAAATTTAATCATATAGCAGGACAGAAGATGGAAAAATCACAGTGCCACACCAAACTGAAGAACATCATAAACTAATAATGCTACCAGATATTCAATACATTACATTATTTACAGTCCAACATGGTTCTGCATTGTAAACTTGCATCAATCTGGAATGGTGCGTGGAGCAGTGGGTCGTCAACATCGGTATTCGGTACTGAGCTACAAGTGATCCTGGAGCTGCAGGTTGCAGCCTCATCTCGGAACGACAGGCCAGCGCGGAGGAGCAGAAGGGCCAGCGGTGAAGAGAGCACCAGCGCAAGGGTGCAGGCGAGCATACAGGGAAGTGCGAGCGGCTGGGCAGCGGGGACAGAGGGCACGACTCGTTTCAGTGATTTCCTAATCTTGCAAGCTAATCCTTCCCATGACCACCAATCACCTGAACTGAACGGCCATCGGCGCCTGTGATCACGCGCGTTGCTTCTATCGGTGGAAACAAAATCGGGCGCGTCAACAGTGGAAGGCTACGACGATGCTGGGTCTCACCGGGGCTATTTTGTGGTCGATCGCCTCTTCCGCCGGCAAGAGCCGGTCTGGAGATCCCCGAGCGCGTGCCCCCATCGGGCGTATCCGCTCCGCTTATGATTTGAACGGGAGATCGAGTTGACATATGAACGTACTATGCTTTTATTATTCGGCTAATCTATTTAGGAGACGTGCCCCGTGAAACTTTTCCGTCCGGCGCGCGCTGCGATTCGGACAGCTATCGTGTGGCTGGCGCGTGACGGGGCAAAGCTCCTTGACCGGGTTGACACGCAGTATCGACAAGCGAGTGGATGAGGATGCTCCTCGTTTGGATAAGAGATAGAAGCTTAAAAAACAGTCGAGAGGGCTTGGCTCTCCTCTTACCCCTTCCCGTGTTTCTGTTTGGGAGAGGCGAAGAGGGAGTTCTCCTCGTTTCCCCGCGTCGCCGACGGCCGGACCGTCGGTCCCCTCCCTCTCCGGCCGCCGTTGCGGTGGCGGGAGAGTGGGAGGACCCCGGATCCGTGCCCGAGGCCTGTTTATAGTAGAGTAGTGGTTCCTGGCGATGCCGTCGAGGTGGTGGAGGCGGAGTCGCGAGGGAATAAAGGTGCAGGCGTTTCTTCCCCATCTCGGCGAGGTCCTCTGTGGCGTCGTCAGTGGACGTCTGCTGGTAGGTGCTCGCCGATCTACGGATCTGGCGGCTTTTGGTCTCCTGGTCGAGGTCGTGGTGGCGGAGGTGATTACCTTGATCTGGAGTTTTTGTCCCCTGGCTCCGGCTCCGCGGCGGTGTGGTGGACTCCGGCCTCATCGTCGAGTTTCTGGGGGTGGTTCCGGAGTTGGTGCTGCTGGTGTGTGCTTCTGGCTCTCCTGGCCGGCCGAGGTGGCGAGGGGTGGAGCTGTGGCTGCGCTGGTCTTCCTCAAGCTCTTCTTCCTGATGCGCGTACTCGTTCTGGCCGCCGTGGAGGTGGACGGTGGGCTGCTGCGCTTGAAGACGAAGCTCTGCTGGTCTGGCTGTTCCTTCTTCTGTGCTTATGCGGTTCTTGCAGCTGGTTTTGGCTGGTGTTGCAGATCCGACTGCTAGTAGGGATCGGGGCGGCGCCCCCGCCGATTTGCTTTGACTGTCCAGATCCCGGCGTTCGCGTCGGGTGGTCATTGCGGCGACTCCAACGAGGTTGTATCCTCTTTCGTTTCCTGCTGGTGACTCAGTTGTTGCTGCTTTTCTTCGTCTCCGGCTCCGGCGTGTCGCCGGTGGTGCTAATTGCGGCAGCGGCAGCGGAAGCTTCGACGCAGAGAAGATCCCAAGGACCTTTTTGTTATTTTCTTGTTGTTAAGGGGTTTTTCTGCTATTTGGGAACAGCTCTGTTGTTTCTGGATATTTCCTGTTTTTCTGTTTTCCTTGCTTAATGTATCCAGGAACTTGTATCAAAAAAAAAAAAAAAAAAAAAAAGAGATAGAAGCTTGGCAATGGCGGAGGTGGCGAGCAAGGGTGCAGATGCCGCGCGCAGGCACGACGGCGGCGTACGCAGGCTCAAGCGAGACTTGGAGGTAGCACGTAGGAGGAGCGCTGGCACTGCGGTGTCGGCGCATAGGCGGGAGCAGGCCCCGCGACATCGGCGCACTTGAGGAGCTGAGCCGGCTGCATCGCCGCACAAGGAGAGCAGGCATGGCGGCGCCGGCGCGCAGGAGGAAGCAGGCCCGGCGACATTAACGCACGGGCGAGAGAAGGCCGTGTCGCCGCCCAGTATGGCCCCGGCCACAGGCGGGAGCAGACCCGCCCGCATCTGCGGACAAGCAGCAGCAATCATGGTGGCGTCAGCGCACAGTATCAGGGAGCTAAGCCCGTGTGGGAGCAGGCAAAGCAGCGGCGCTGCTTTTTCTGGACATGACCGTCTAGCTTGTTTTTTCTCCATTGTTGGTTCACCACAGAAGACCACCTCGACAAGGTACCCAATTCCTTGCCGCTACACCATTTGGTTGTTAATTTAGATACATTGCTAGCTCTGCAAATGTTCTTGTGGTGACAAAAGCTGAATCCTCGCAGCTTGTTCTTCACGTTTTGGGCATGAAGTCATGAACTATAGTAGGTCTTCAGGGATACTAATTGTTTGTAGTTCATGGTCTTTTCTTGTTCACCGAGAGATAATCAACTTCAGTTTCACATTTACTGAACAGTTTCTGACGCATCTTCTTGCAGTCAGTGAATGGGGAATTCACTTGTTTCTACATATGCAAAACTTGGGTCTAGTAATCAACATGGTAGCTCATTCTGTACATAATCTGGTAGTTGATTGTTGAAAATCTGGCAATTTTTGTTGTTGAAACCTCATAGTGGTTTGTACACAAATTGTTTTGATGTATTAAAGAACCTGGTAATTGCCTTCGGAAAACCGGGTTAGTTAGAAGGTCAAGCCGTTATTCCTGAATACCTAGTAGTTGTATCAAGAGGAGATGGAAATTTGCCCTGATTAGTTGGAAAGTCAAGCGGTTATTTTTAGCAGGCAATTATGTGTGAAACAATATCTTGGCAACTACATTTTAGTAACCCGGCAACTGCAATGTTAGTAAGCTTGCAATTACATGAGATACATCCGGCAACTGCATGGTAATAACCTGGCAAGTACATAGGAGTAACCAGGCAACTACATAGTATAAAATTGGCAACTACTCCTCCGTTCCAATTTAATTGACTTGCTATGCACCAAATGTGGATGTATCTAGACATGTTACATGTATAAATACATGCATATGTGGTGGATAGCAAGTCAATTAAATTGGAACGGAGGGAGTACATGGTATAAATTTGGCAACTACAGAAGAGTACATATCTTCAGAATGTTGCCGCAAGAGTACATATCTTCAGAATGTTGCCGCAGACCATTCCATCCCTTTTCATTTTACAGCATTCACACTTATGGTGTTCTTCAACAATATTTTTCTGCAAGTACGTTGTATGATATGTTTTCATAGTGTGGAAAACATGGCAACTAGTAATAAACAACCTGTGAACTTATTGTGAAGAACTTGGCAACTTCTTATAAACAGTCTGGCAATTGATGATTTTTTTTTGCTGTGTTGCTGAATTGAAGTACCTTGTCATTTTGAAATATCATTGTTGCGGCTTGCTTTAGCATTTCTTCATTTCATCATCACACTGCATGGGGACAACCAAGTTCTTCCAAACCTAATACATATTCAAAAGGATGTAAGTTCAAATCTAACAATGATTCTTTTCTTTTTTGCAGAGTATTTGGAGTTGTGACGACACGGCTGATAAGAAAATGGTGTGCTAATAGATAAGAAGCGCAAAATATACACGTGAAAGGTGTACGGTTTTGAATCTACAAATACACTTGGTTCCGTTTGTTGTTTGATTGTTCCAGATTTTTAGTTGTCTGGTTTACAGAGTTAGTTGCCAAGTTTCTAGTATTTAGTTGCCATGTTTCTGGTGTGTAGTTGCCAGGTTCATAGTCTGTGGTTGCTAGGTTCACCTTCATAATCTGGCTATTGGATATAAGTATCATGGCAACTGAACTAACTGCATACCTGGTATTTTGGAATACTGAATTATCTCCTGTTGTTGTTTTGTTGAATTCACCTAGATCTCCTGAAGTAACCGATGCCATCTTGGACTTCTGTTTTTTGTTGTTTTGGTTCACAAAACGCATAAGGGGGTAGCGCAAGTGGTAATACATGTAAATTCAGTTTTCAGGTCTTTAGTTTGTTGTTGACGGGTTCCAAGTTTGTAGTTGCCATGTTCAAAGATTCTAGTTGCCAGATTTCAAGTTCCTAGGCACCAGGTCCCAAGTTTAGAGTTGCCATGTTCCAAGTTTCTAGTTGCCAGATTTGAAGTTCCTAGTCACCAGGTTTACAAGTTGTGAGTTTCTATGAATTTTTTTATCTAGTTCCGTTTGCAGCCAATTCTTATGAACCTTGTTGCCAAGTTTATATGTTGTTATTACCAGTTTCTACTCTATCTACGAATGATATGCTAGTCATGGATGTGTGCTTTCGTACCTACTCTATCTATACTGTGTCTTGTGGTTTGTTCACCTGTTGAATTTTTCTGCCTAAATCTTGCTTGGGAGAAGTGCGGGTTCAGAAGTTTATGAAGTCTTGCGTGTGGGCGTAATTTCAGTTTGAAGAGACTGGTAATTTTGCTCGTACCTTGAGTTGGTTTTTATGTTGATTTGCTTTCTAGCGTCAGGATCTTGTCCTGTTCGTCGCCTCCATTCTTGGCATGAGGAGGAACAAGCCGTCAGGAACTGAGGATCTGGAGTTGTTTTTTAAGTTGATTTTCTGTGGATTGGTCTGGTTCTGTTTGGTACTGGGCCAAAAGGGAGGACAAAGTGGCACAGCCCAGTTAGGTACACGCGGGACGCGCGAATGGGCTATAAGTTTCGATGGTTGCTTCGTAGGTGGAGAGCAGACGGTCGAGGGGTATAGGGCGCCGTACGGCAATCATTTTGTGGGGCACGGTCGTTAAGTAGTAAGGTCCTTTATTATTAGGTATACATTCATCTCTAACGCAAGTGGGATTAGTGCATCCTAATATATTTACAAAATTGGGTCGTACGGCAAATATCTCGGTTATTATGTTGTGTTTGTGTCAAATATTGTGTACGTGTTGGGTTAGGTTTGGACTTGGAGTTGTATTAGGTGTGGATAGATACGAGTAGTGTTCGAGTCGAACTATTGTAACCTGGGCCTCCTATATAATGAGGGGAGCGCCACACGTGTAACCCATGACGAATTGATAGCAACAAGCACGCAGGGGGAGCCGGCGGCTTGTGCCGGCGCCTAGGGCGGCCAGGGTTGCGGTATCAATGGGGAGGAGCGCCTGTAGTCATGCTCCGCAGATGTAGGCGAGTTCGCCGAACTGCGTTAACAAATCTCGGTGTTGTCATCGTGCTGCGATTGCTTGGTTCTCGGTAGATCAATTATGCGCCTACGACGTCTACAATATGCTAGCTAACATAAGATTAAACTCTACCATACTCCCTAAGTCTCCTTAGACTCTTCAAGAAATTGTTAACCCACTTTAGCGGATTCCCTATGAAGTTTATGTTCCTGAATTACTCACTATATTAAAGTTGGGAAGATCCGCGGCCTCTCCGCGCTCGTGACACTGTAGCAACTACAGTGTGCTACAGTGTTGAACAGTGCTTCGCATCCACGCCGTCGCGCGGCGATCGGACGGCCGGCCCGCACCGATCCGCTCGCGCCATTTTGCAAAAAAGACCCTCACTGCTGAAAAATTGCTTCGCGGTTCACAGTTTTGCGAGCAAAAGGACCTAAACAGAATTATACCATAGCCGAGGGTGTTTCCTGTAAAAGTGCCATCTTCTCCCCCCTCCCCCTTCTCTCTCCCGCGACGCCACCTTGGTCGCCGCCGCCGCTGACGCATCCCGCCGCCTTTTTGCTGCTCCTCCGACGAAACCAAGCAGACCCCGAGCTCCGCGGTCGTTCCCTCTACCTCCTCCGCAAGCCACGCGTGCAGCAACAGCCGGAGCGTGGCGAATCGACGATTCTCCTCCGACTCTGTCCGCCGACGCCATTTGGTCGCCGCCGGCCAACTCCGGCGACCATATGGCTCCGACCGCCGCCAGTCGCCTCCCCTCGACACGCTCCATCGAATCCGCGTAGCCCCAGCACCGCGGGCGAGCTCTCATGCCGGAGCGCGACCTCGGCAGAGCCGCCGCCGCCGACGGCGATTGTCTCTACGCCGCTGACGTCAGTGGTGAGGTCACGAAGGGCCCACATGTCAGACCCTTTACCTTTTCGCAAGAAATTCATAACTAACAAAATCCTGACATGTGGGTCCCGGCTGTCAGATTTTTATTAATTACAGAAAATACAATTTTTTTGTAAAATTAACATCTTTCGATCTGTAATTCAGAAAATTATGAAAAATACACCAAAATGTTCAAAAAAATGTACGCTACTTATTTATGACAAATTCATGCATAATTGAACAACTTAAAATAAGACTTACCTAGAATTACTAAAAATGCCACTTTCTTTAATTACGGGCTTCGTTCCAAAAAATACTTTCAGTGATATTTGGACCCCATTTAAACTGTTATCCATCTTCTAGAATTTAAAATGAAATCCTTAATTTATCATGCCACACATGTTAAACAAATGCAAACGACATATCAAAATGTTCAGAAAACAACAAATTTATTCCTACCTGTAATTCACAAAATAATGAGAAATATACCAAAATGTTCAAACAAATATAAGCTACTTATTTACGACAAATTCATGCATGATTGAACAACTTAAATTAAGACTTACCTACAATTATTAAAAATGCCACTTTCTTTAATTATGGAGTTCGTTCCAAATATTACTTTTAGTAGTATTTCGACCCCGTTTAAATTGTTATCCATCTTCTAGAATTTAAAATTAAATCCTTAATTTACCATGCCACACATGATAAAAAATGCAAATGACATATCAAAATGTTCAGGGAAAAAAAATATTCCTATCTAATTGTGCCAAATTCATGCTTGTGCAACCAGCTTATAACCATGCTTACTTATAAGAACAGAATAACCCAATTCATGTATTCATGCGATGTTCCCAAATGCTATTACTAAAAACATTTTTGACTCTATTTAAAATGTTATACATGCTCACGATTAAACTTCCGTAATTTAAATTTGTTATCCATACATTTTTGTACGCACATTACATTACGCCATGTATTGACTATTTCATTACTTTTCAATGTATTAGTTCTTCTCGGTAAAACGCAGATGCAAGATCAAGATGAAGGTCAACAACAACAAAAATGAATACTTAATCAACCGACGATGAAATCAAGCACAATATTACAAAAGACCTATTATTATTAGTACAAATAAGTAAACCAAGCATAACTTCTTATCTGCACATGTACATGCATGATTAATCAATTTGCAATCCTGCTAAATTAGAAGAAGTTGAGTACCCTTTTATGTCAACTATAAAGTTTATGAAAACGGCATATGTTAGTCATTCCGACTTCACTTAAATTGATCTTCCTGACTTAAAATACATTCAACATCTTCAGTTAGTCATATCTACTATTCACACTCCACAATTTTTATATTTATAATTATCTATACCTGATCAGCTACATAGAGTAGCACAACAAACAAAAAGAAATGCTTCTTTTCTATGTGTAGATGCATGCTTAGTCTCACTACCTTCCCTTCATTTTTTCTCTTTTTTATGTTACGAACGCAGAATGTCACCGCAGAAATTTAAGCAAGTAAATCCTTCTGCTCTCATAAAGTGTTGTTTCATTGTGATTTCTCCGTTTCCATTGTTTTTTACATAGTTCAGATTTTAAAGAAATACTTTCAAGCTACAATTTTATTTGACTCACTGTCCACTACATTTTCCCAAATGAGTGTATTTTGTATTCCAAATATGCTTAATATTTTGTGCATATAATTTACACAGCAACGCGTAGGGTAAGTAATAGTTTCTCAGTTGGATCACTCACCTAAAAGTTACAACTGCACTCCAAAAATATATCAACATGCCCACAAAAAATGAATGCCACTTATTTACAACAAAAAAAGCAAACATATTTGAACATTTTGTACTGATGAATATTTGGAGAAAATCAAGATGCACATCCTCTAATTATGTAAATTTGATCCTCTAATAATTGACTAAAATTGAACACTTCAAACTGGTAGATATTTAGATGTAATCTAAATGAAATTTCTCTAAATATAGCATTCAATTGAATGAATGTGCGTTTCCAAAACGAGATACTCCAAAATATATCAACATGCTCACGAAAAAAAATACCAACTATTTACAACAAAATACAAACATAATTTACGTCAAAAAAAACTAACATATTTGACAATTTTGAATGGGTGAACATTTGAAGAAAAAATGAATGCACTTCCCACAATTATGTGGAGTTAAATTTAACAAATGCTCACACTACGCATTTCCTCTGATTACGGACTCTAATTGAACATTTCAATTCAACAAATATTTGGTCCTCTAAAAAAAAGATTCTTTTTAGTCCAATCATTTTACGAAATTGCTGAAACCCTGACATGTAAGCCCAGTTCACTTAAACAATTCGCAATAAAATGAAAAATACTGCAAAAATTAATAGTACAAAAAAAACAACTACCAACTAGAAAAATATGAAAAACATATCAAAATAATCAAGAAAATAAATTCTAACTACTTATAGCATAATACAAATATTTTTGAACATTTTAAATCGGTTAATATTAAAAAAAAAATGCATTCCCTCTGATTGAATATAGTTAACTTCAATTCGTAATAATTTTTACGAACAAAAAAACATATTAGAACATTTCAATCTAAATTTCAAATTTAAGCCCTCTAAAAAAAGATTCTTTTAAATCCAATCATTTTATGAAATTGCTGAAACTCTGACATGTGGGCCCAGTTCAACTAAACAATTTGTATAAAACATTTAATACTACAAAAAATCATCATTTTACAAACATGAAAACAACCCAATTCGTAATTATTTTTTAACTTCACCAATTTTAACTAAACATTTTGTAAACATGTTTGCAGGATCCGAAATTTGTCAACATTTGCAATACAAGTAAACCTTCCCGAATTGTGAACTCGAATCCAAAAAAAAAAAAAGCATTACCACTAACTACAGACTTAAATTAAATATCATTTAGAAAATAGAAGCATAATTAAACATTTCAAACCGCTAAAATATTAGAAATACTCCAAAACATATCAACATGCTCAAAACAAAATCATACTTACTAATGCCAAAACACAAACATATTTAAACAATTCCAAAAAGATAATATTTGCATACAATCTAAGTTGACTTCATCTAACTATAAAGTAATTTAAATTAAAAATACTCACAAAATATAACGAAAATGCTCACAAAAAAGAACCGCAATATATTTATAGCAAATTACAAATATATTTCAACATTTCAATTCAACCAACATTTTTGACACCATACGAACAAACTTTCCCCAAATGTGGAACCAAATTCAACTGAATTTTCCTGATTTTAATTAAATATTGACGTTGAAATACAAACATTTTCGATCATTTTAACCCACTGAATATTTGAATATTACACAAAATATATCCGAAATGCACACAAAAAAATGCAACCTATTCATGACAACATAAAAACATGTTCCAACATACCAATTTAGCTAACATTTTGGTGAACAAAAAATATATATATTTGATGGCCCTTGAAGAGGTTGATCTACGACGCCAGAAAACACTTTGTTGATCTCCGGTGCGTAGTTACCTGCGTCAAAAGTAAATGGGTTAGGTTGAGACTCCAAGTGCAGAGTGTGTAGTAGTGGAAGACTTGTTTTCCCCACGAGGGGTGACTCGAGGGTTTAATATCGAACTCTCGGGGAATCAGTAGTGAAGATATATCTTCTTATCCTTCTTTTGGTTACCTACAAAACAAAGTTAAATGTTTTGGTCCTCAACCTCACCTGTGGTTGTCAAGCACAAGGTGTAAGAATGATATCAAGATAGTTATGCAATGCAAACAGGAAATAAATATGCAATGGTGGTGGATGCAATGGTAAATGATATTTTTGGGTTTTTTAATGATGTATGCAAGATGAAAAGTATTTTTGTATTTTCGGATTTAATGATGGCTGAAAATAGAAAAGTGGTATATGGTGTTGGAAAGGTGTTTCTTATGATTAAAAATGGACCGGGGTTCATGGTTTCACAAATGCACTCTCTCTTTATAAAGTGGCAGACAATGGAACACACAGAGTTAACATATGAGATTGCAACACAAAGTTTGATAACAAGTTACTTAGATATATGGGCATCACGTCCTAACATAGAGACCTTTTGGTTATTAGTCTCTCTTATACTCCACCAAGATGCGAACCAAATCATAACACCTCAGTAATTAAGATGACTCAGAGTATAGCAATAAGTTTCATGACATGAAGTGAAAATAAGAACATGCTGGATCTAGTCACAGGAAGAAGCTTGGTCACCCTCAACCCTTGCAGCATGGTATTTTTGTTTATCCCTAGTGAGGTAACAAAGTAAGGTAAACACCCAAGTGGATCGCGATATTAAGTTGTCAGCTTACCGCACTCACCACTCCCCGTTACTCCAACTAATGCACACGTTCCCCCACACACGCTCTCATAAACATGCTTGATCATAACAAGTAGACAAGAACGGGGTACATAATATGCATCTATACTCATAACTGAAACAAACATTGCAATCTCAAACATATATTAACTCATAGAAAGATCCACCACATAGGTATTACAAATATGACCGTAATCATGTTCAGCAGCTCATACGGTACTAATTAGTGAAGCTCAAGAGAGGAGAGATACATAAGTTACTTCCACAAACCCATAGTCCAGAGGTGGACTACTCTTCATCATGGAGACGGTGGAGAAGTCGATGGAGAGGATGGAGACCACACCGGCAGCGCCCCGCCGGAGTTTTCCCCCTCCAATCTGCAGCTCCTGATCTCCGTTTCGGTGTTTCTGTGTTTGTGCGGCGCTCCCTTCGCGAAACGCCAGGGGACCTTTTTTATAGGCGTTTTTAGGTCAAGACGGAGTCGGTGGACGAAAGATCGACGGCAGCGGAGCCACGAGGCCCAAATGAGTGGGCCCCACGCGGCCACAGTACCTGGCCGCGTGGGCCACCCCTTTTGCCTTGCGGCTCCGTTTGCTTGATTCCTTCGCTCCTAGTCTTCTTCCTTCCAAAATACTGACGCCTGTATTTTTCCATAATTTTTGGACGACGTTTGGGTCCCTGAAACATAAAAGGAAAGAAATAGGGTTTTCTGCCTGCGCAGGGTTAATTCCATAAAAATAGGAAACAATTGATTTATTTCCTAAAATCATTAAATAACAGTAATATAACCCTTATATGATGCAAATATGATTGGAATATGTGTGATATAGTGCAAAGTTCATGTATGCATTTTACATGCATCAACATCCCCAAGCTTAACCAATACTCGTCCTCGAGTATGAAGGTGATAAAACTAACATGGGCTTTGCAATATAGCACTAACAATGGATATCAAAGATGATTGCTACTGCTACATAGAGTCAAATGATTCATTCTTCAAAGGAGTAGCAATATGCAAAACAGTTTATGAAGTGATATCAAGTATTCAATGCAAGGATGTTCAATGATAGTTCACAAAGTGTAACATAGTAGCAAGTAATATGGACATTCTTACTTTTGCATACATGTGGTCCATAGAGTGATGATGAAAATCTGAATATGTTTGGTGGACACTTTGGAAAGATGAATAAGTGAGTAGAGGTAAAGCATGCATAAGTTTCATCTAACTCCAAACTCTCCTACTTAAGTTAATGATTGCAATGTGGTAATACTTGGTGTCAAGCTCTCATTCCCCTATCATAGCATCTTGAATGATTATAGTTTAATGTGAGAGCAAATATGAGTAGTGTGCTTGACAAAGTAAAGGTTGGATGTCTCATGCCCCTTGAATACAAGTACCTACACCATGAGTTACTCAACTTGGGAAAAGCAAGTTCAAGTTATCTATCATTGTAAGTAATAATAGTATCATCAAGAGCGTCAACTGGGGTACCTCTTGTCCCAGGATATGGAACAAGCCCATATCAAAATGACAAGACAAACAAACAAGATGAACACCTCAACACCCTTTTTATTTACCATTGGAATAGCTTTTTATTGTAAGGTGTGTCATAGATAATTCACCATAGCATGTAAGTAAATTTCCACCATGAATAATGCATGGCTTAGATTAGCGGCCCAGGCGTCTCTCTAACCATTTATACAAACTCATTCAAACTAAATCTTTTCCCCCTTATTTCACCATGATAGGCATCCATAGACAAAAGCACATGATATCAACTAAATGGAGCATGTTGAAAGCTTTGCATGTGACAGCACATATGGGCTAACTCCCAACCTTGGACATTTATCAAGCCACTAGCATCATAATCTTAATCACAATGGGTCATGTTTATTTATAGCAATGATAGTAAAAATGTGCATCAAGTTCATGAGAGCTATATAACCAACTTTTCCCATGGCAATCAATAACATAATCATTTTCATTCAGAGGTATAGATAACACAAATATCATGATGAACATACTCGGAATAGCATATAGCTAGTAGGTAGATATGGTGGACTCACTGGAATAACTTTGGTTGAAGGTGTTGGAAACAAGTTTTGACTTGTTGGAGTTTTTGGGCTAGCAAAAGGGAGAAAGTTGACCATCTAGATGCATGCATGAGTGTCCATAGAACTAACTAATCCATGTTAAACCAAGTAAAATAACAATCAGCACCAAAACATGAATAAGTTATAGCTCTTCAAAAAGGATTTGCAAACTATTACTCAAACAGGAAATAAGTTTCATGACATGAAGTGAAAATAAGAAAATGCTGGATCTAGTCACAGGAAGAAGCTTAGTCACCCTCAACCCTTGCAGCATGGTATTTTTGTTTATCCCTAGTGAGGTAACAAAGTAAGGTAAACACCCAAGTGGATCGCGATATTAAGTTGTCAGCTTACCGCACTCACCACTCCCCGTTACTCCAACTAATGCACACGTTTCCCCACACACGCTCTCATAAACATGCTTGATCATAACAAGTAGACAAGAACGGGGTACATAATATGCATCTATACTCATAACTGAAACAAACATTGCAATCTCAAATATATATTAACTCATAGAAAGATTCACCACATAGGTATTACAAATATGACCGTAATCATGTTCAGCAGCTCATACGGTACTAATTAGTGAAGTTCAAGAGAGGAGAGATACATAAGTTACTTCCACAAACCCATAGTCCAGAGGTGGACTACTCCCTCTTCATCATGGAGACGGTGCAGAAGTCGATGGAGAGGATGGAGACCACACCGGCAGCGCCCCGCCGGAGTTTTCCCCCTCCAATCTGCAGCTCCTGATCTCCGTTTCGGTGTTTCTATGTTTGTGCAGCGCTCCCTTCGCGAAACGCCAGGGGACCTTTTTTATAGGCGTTTTTAGGTCAAGACGGAGTCGGTGGACGAAAGATCGACGGCAGCGGAGCCACGAGGTCCAAATGAGTAGGCCCCACGCGGCCACAGTACCTGGCCGCGTGGGCCACCCCTTTTTGCCTTGCGGGCTCCGTTTGCTTGATTCCTTCGCTCCTACGTCTTCTTCCTTCCAAAATACTGACGCCTGTATTTTTCCATAATTTTTGGACGACGTTTGGGTCCCTGAAACATAAAAGGAAAGAAATAGGGTTTTCTGTCTGCGCAGGGTTAATTCCATAAAAATAGGAAACAATTGATTTATTTCCTAAAATCATTAAATGACAGTAATATAACCCTTATATGATGCAAATATGATTAGAATATGTGTGATATAGTGCAAAGTTCATGTATGCATTTTACATGGATCAACATTACACAAAGAAAATCACCAAGGCCGTGCCGTGCAAATTCAACTAGTATAACAGAAGATTTTCCTAAATCCCGATAGCTTCTAAATGTACAGAGAGGTACCCAAGTATACATGCTTTCTACCTTGATTTTCTTATGCCAGGGAAGTTTCACGTGCGTGTGCTCCCCTTCCGGCTCCTGGCCCGCCTCCGCAACAGCAACTCGCCGTGCAGCTGCCGCCATTGGTCCAGCACTCCAGCTTCATTGCTATAGGTTATGGTCTGAGATAGCTTTGGACCCCGCATCCCCAAGCAAGAAGCTAGTCAAGTGGAGCTACTAGAAAATCCATTTGACTTCCCTCGATTACATGATTAAATTTCAGAGTAATCTAAGGGCAAGGTCGACGATTAAAAATCGTTTGACTTCAGAGCGCGCAGGATTAGTTCATAGTAATCTATGGGCAGAGTGACGATTTAATTAGGTAGTGTTAGGAGAAGGGGAGAGAGTGGAGGCGAGGCTGCAACCCGAAGCTGCCACCCCAACTAACCTCTACTTTTTTTTTTTTTGAAATTCACCCACATATATAAAGCTAGCAAGCCGGCTCATTAAAAACCCTTCAGTTTCCTTAGGTACCCTGGTAAGAAAAATAGTGCGTCTGAAACTTGCTGTTTTAAGCATTTAGCACAAATACATCATGTCTTACCGTAAGATAGACGTCGTCCTAATTAAAGACGTACACGAATAGACAAAAACTACTAGCAAAACCCATCGATCTCATTGGTCACTACACCTATGCTAGCTAAGCTAACTAGCTAGGCTGCTTCCGAGATGTCCTCCATGGAGTACATCTCTATCAGCCCACATAGAAGAAAAGACCGGTAGAGATGTATGTGAATTGTGAAACCATCAGCATATACAATAGACACACAAACCTCTCAACGGTTCCGCCCCAGGATTCACACAACGTCAAGTTGGGCGAGCTGTCTCTCTACCACACACAAACAAACAACGGCACCTATTTCTAAATCCAAACGTTCCTTCCTGACGTCAATGGTGGGAAAGATTAAGTTTGTCTAGGCATGGTTCTTAAAATCTTGCTCCGCCAGATCAATCTTGGATTTTTTTCTCATCATTGCCGCGAGGAGGTTGGTCCTCGCATTATCTATCCCGGCTATTACGTCTTTGGCAATGGTTATTCGTTCTCTCGGCTCCCAACGACGTCGACAAAGTGACTTGATTATTTGTCCCTTAAATATCAGTGGCGATGCTCTTATCAATGTTGCTTGATTAATTTAATGGTTGCGTGTGTGCACAAATTTTTGTCATTACGGCTCAAACTTAAAAGGGGAGAACCTTCGTTGGTATTCACAGGTCTGTGGTTTGGTGTTTTCGGCGGTGTTCAGAAAAGTACAAGATTGTGTCACGGATAAAGAAAGGGCTTGAAGATCTTATAGATTTGCTCGTGTTTTTTGGTATTGTTCTTATAATCGATGTAATCGCCTACTCTTTGTTGATTTAATATATATGGATTTTTTTTTTAAAACGGCACATTGCGTTTCAGGAGCTTATGTATTTTCAGCTCTGTTGATTTCAAATTAAAAGTTTAAAACACGACAGTACTGCGTCTTAATGTCTCTTTCCTCACACCCATCTTCACCCTTACATCCAACACGTCCCAATTATCAGCAGCAGCATATATGTTTGACGCTAGCACATAGTTCCCCACATGCTCGTGCTCCTTGTTGATCACATGCATCTTTCATGCTGGTATTTAGATCAATTATAGAAAAAGTTAAATCAGTGTGCTTGGATGTGATAACTACTTTAGCCATGCGCTGGCATGTCATAGTATATGGCCCCACAGCAAATACCAGCCTTCACATCCAAGGGTGTACATCGAAGTACAAATATTAGAGATCTGCAATGGTCTAAATCTAAAGTTAGTAACAGTAGCATATATATCAACTTACAAGCATGATTAGCAAAGTTCACAAATTCAAAGCAGAAGACCTCACACGATTTAACGGGTGTAGCTAGCTTCCGCGCGCGCGACAGGAGCGTTAAGATCGATCGGTTTCCGACAGCCAATTAAGGGAAGTTTTGAGCGCGCGCGTCGCCGAATAGGGAAAGTAGACTTTCCGCGCGGGCCGAAATCTATTCCCTTTACATGGGCTGTCTCCAGGCTGGCTGCCAGGCCAGCTACGCGCGACGCCCAGCTAGCTCTTCTATTCCCTTTCTTTGGGCCTTTTCGTGCAGCATATTTTGCGCCAAAAAAATTGAACAGTCTGGATAATACTATTCCCTTTTCACAGGCTTTTTCGTGCAGGTTTTTTTTTTCAATTCCCTTTTTGGGCCAGTGAAATTTTAGGGTAATAAAAATGGGAGGGAGATAAAAATCTCCACTTCCAACTAGTACAATTATTTGTTCAGATGAAAAACTCCACTTCCAACTAGTACAATTATTTGTTCAGATGAAAAACGGCTCTCTTGACCCATATATATTAAATAACTAAACGGCTCTCTTGACCCATATATATTAAATATCAGTTGAAGTGTAGATAATAATAGCGTGGCATTTATATGAGTTGTATTGTCTGAATAAAAACAAAACAATCTTATGAAAAATGCAGCATCACCAGGGCTCGCCAACCATAACCGCTGTGGGGACCTGCCGACACGGGCTCGTCTCCTTGTCCGCGTCGCTATCACGCCGACGTCCAATTACGACTCGCTCACGGCTCGTCTCTGTGTCCGTCGTCGCGGTAAACCGCGCCGACGTCCACTCCCGACTCGGCTTACCCTAATCCGTTGCTTCCTTGAGACGCACGGCTCGTCTTCCGACTCGCCAACCATAACCGCTGTGGGGACCTGTCGTCATGGGCTCGTCTCCTTGGCCGCATCGCTATCGCGCCGACGTCCAATTACGACTCGCTCACGGCTCGTCTCCGTGTCCGTCGTCGCGGTAAACCGCGTGGACGTCCACTCCCGACTCGGCTTACCCTAAGCCGCTGCTTCCTTGAGACGCACGGCTCGTCTTCGACTCGCCAACCATAACCGATGTGAGGACTTGCCGACACGGCCTCGTCTCCTTGGCCACGTCGCTATCGCGCCGACGTCCAATTACGACTCACTCACGGCTCGTCTCCGTGTCCGTCGTCGCGGTAAACCGCGCCGACGTCCACTCCCGACTCGGCTTACCCTAAGCCGCTGCTTCCTTGAGACGCACGGCTCGTCTTAGACTCGCCAAAAATAACCGATGTGGGGACCTGCCGACACGGGCTCGTCTCCTTGGCCGCGTCGCTATCGCGCCGACGTCCAATTACGACTCGCCCACGGCTCGTCTCCGTGTCCGTCGTCGCGGTAAACCGCGCCGACGTCCACTCCCGACTCGGCTAACCCTAAGCCGCTGCTTCCTTGAGACGCACGGCTCGTCTTCGACTCGCCAACCATAACCGCTGTGGGGACCTGGCGTCACGGGCTCGTCTCCTTGGCCGCGTCGCTATCGCGCCGACGTCCAATTACGACTCGCCCACGGCTCGTCTCCGTGTCCGTCGTCGCGGTAAACCGCGCCGACGTCCACTCCCGACTCGGCTTACCCTAAGCCGCTGCTTCCTTGAGACGCACGGCTCGTCTTCGACTCACCAACCATAACCGCTGTGGGGACCTGCCGACACGGGCTCGTCTCCTTGGCCGCGTCGCTATCGCGTCGACGTCCAATTACGACTCGCTCACGGCTCTCTCCGTGTCCGTCGTCGCGGTAAACCGCGCCGACGTCCACTCCCGACTCGGCTTACCCTAAGTCGCTGCTTCCTTGAGACGCACGGCTCGTCTTCGACTCGCCAACCATAACCGCTGTGGGGACCTGGCGTCACGGGCTCGTCTCCTTGGCCGCGTCGCTATCGCGCCGACGTCCAATTACGACTCGCTCACGGCTCGTCTCCGTGTCCGTCGTCGCGGTAAACCGCGCCGACGTCCACTCCCGACTCGGCTAACTCTAAGCCACTGCTTCCTTGAGACGCGCGGCTCGTCTTCGACTCGCCAACCATAACCGTTGTAGGCAGGATTAATCCACTCCAGGGCGCGCGACCACGGCGGCAGAATCCATGGCGCGACCGGCGGAAGCTCGCTGGGGGAGGAGGAAACGAAAGGAAAGGGGGGCGGTAATGAGGCGGACACGGCGAAAGGGTGCGATTTCAAAAAAAATTGAAACTAGAAAAGGGAATAGACGCCAGCTGGGCATTATGAAATGCATGTTACTAAGCGGCAAAAAGATAGACGTGGTACTACTAGCTTCATAATTAACGACACGTACTAGCTAGTAGCTTGGACCGGGAAATGTGGTTATACTTCATCGGTTCATGGAAGAGCAAGGCCCCCGCCCAGCTAGACCACTCACTCGTTCCCCTCCCCTCCCGCAACAGTAGCGAGCGGGCGGATAAGGCGAAAGGGAGAGCTCCCAGCCCCCGTGCTCCGCCGACGGCCGGATCGGCGGTCTCCTCCCTCTCCGGCCGCCCGTGCGGCGGTGGGGGAGTGGAGGGACCTCCGATCTGTGCCTTAGGCGTGTAGATAGTAGGGTTAGGGGTAGGTTTCCGGCCGGCGCAGCTGTGGTGGAGTGGGCGGCGGAGGTGTGGAATAATGGTGCGGGAGGTCGATCTCCACCTCGGCGGTGCTCTGCGGGGCGGCGTCGGCGACCTCCTGGCGTGGGTTCCTCTCAGATTCGCGAATCTGGTGAGGCTTGCTTCTCCTTTGGCGGTCGGCGTGACGGAGGTGCCGTTCGCCCTTTGGAGTTTTGGTCCTCGCTCCCTTCTTCGTCTCGGCGTGGCGTCTCCTGGCCACGGCGTGGGGATGCTGGGGATGGTGCGGCGGGGAGTTGGTGCTGGCTACTAGCTCCCTTCGCCGCCTGTACAGGAGCTGATCTGCTGGGATCTGCGTGGTGGCTGCTGACTTTTGGTGTGGCGTGCTGCTCTCTTCTTCCGGCCATGGTGGTGTGGGGAAGAGCGCTGTTTGCGTCGCACCCTGGTGAGTTTCGTTTTGGTCTTCTTTGTTCTCCGGCCGGCCGAGGTGGCGAGGGGAGTTGCTGGGACCAAGACGTACAAGCAGTGGCGACCCGGCGAGCTGTGTCTGGGATCAGAGCAGGGTCCGATGGATGCTGGGAGGTTGCGGGGAAGAGGCGCCATGGCCGTGCGCGTTCACTGTGCTTCAGTTCCGGCGCTTGCGGCGGACGGCATATGTGGCTCTCTACATGTGTGGGGTGCTTCCCTCCCGAGGATGGCGGCGGCCTGGTGCTTCTTCTCCGGCGATGCTCGGCGTTGGAGCTCATCAGGCGACGAGGAGGTTCAGCGGCGTTTCTCTCGAGCTGCTGTTGCGCTGGGTTTTCACAGCTTGTTATACTGCGTTTTCCTGTTCTTTCTTTGATTTCCTTGTTTGAATTCGCAGTGTAAGATCCTTTCAAAAAAAAAGCAAGGCCCCCGCCCACTGCTGTACCGTACCAGTACTGGCGTGCACGTCTGCAGGTAGCGTGAGGTGTCACTCGCTCGCAGGAGGGAAGGCAACGGGATCCTGACTGACGGTACAGAAAAGGAAACTCGTCTCCGTGCGAAAAAGGGAAAGGGAATAGATCGCCACGAGGGACGGAGCGGGGCCACGCGACGACAGATCGCGCGAGCGCTCGCGCGCTCGACAAACAGGCGATCCGGATTTAACCGTACATAGCGACATAAATTACATAGGGCATTCTATCCGGCATGCCGCATATAGCTCTACCTCTACCAATAACTCTTGGGAAAGTCCTCTTGGCCAAAAGTGAATCCTCCTCTGATTGGATGCAGCACACAGGAGTAAAGGTAACACATTTTACATACACTCTCCACATTGCTATTTCCACACGCACACGTCCTCTTCAGACCAATATGTGGAACATGAAATTGACGGTAGCATGTTTTGCAAATGCAATCGCCTGAACAAAATAAACACAGGGCAGTCAGCAACAAAAAAATGTAAGAGAGCGAATGTGGGTGTATAGAGAGAGAGAGAGAGAGAGAGAGAGAGAGACCTCCGCCATGACGACGAGTGCCCCACCCAAGAGGGAAACCAAGGAAAGTGTATGCTTCAGTAACTGGTTCATCTGCCAAGAATAGATAGACCATATTCAGTCAAGAACATGTTGTAAGAGCAAACGACTTAAACCGCTTACTTATCTATATTTAAAACGAAATAGCTTAGAAAAATCAGGTTCAACAAATTAATATGCAACAAATTCCGTTGAATATGTTCCAACAGAAACATACGTGTATATGCAGGTCATGACAAGATCATGCTCTAGCGGAAACATGTGTATACATAATGCAGGTCATGACAAGAACACAAGAGAGAGGTAATTAAGGGGTGCATCCGGTTGCTGGCAAGTAGATACAAACCTATGGGGGTGCATGTTTTAACTTCATCGGCACCTTTGTGTCTATTAAGGAGCTCAAAAAAGAAGAGAGTTCGTGGAGCGGGGAGGAAGGAGAAACAGCCAGAGCGTTTCCGACGAGCCACAAAGTTGCCATGGGTCCATACAAGGGAGTTGTTATGTAGCTTGCGTCTGATCACCTTACCATGGGCAGGTTCGTACTGATCATCCTAATCAACCAAACAAAGAAGCATTGGTAAAGTTAGCAAGGTAAAACAAAACAAAGAAGCATCTATGACTGACTTCGCCTAATTACTAATGTCTCCTATAGACAACATTTGCTACTCCCTCCGTCTCAAAATAAATGTCTCAAAGTTGTACAAAAGTAAATGTATCTATATTTGTTTCATGTCTAGATACATCTATTTTTTGACAAATCTAAGACAGTTATTTTGGGACGGAGGGAGTATTTTACTTATCGCTGAGGAAGATCAGTTTAAAATGTATACTTTTTCATGACAAACCCACTAATATAATTTCCATGTGTCAGTTTTTATGCATTTAGTGATAAAAAAATTGTAAGGAAAAATTGATAGAGAAAGGAAGAACGTATCACCGGATGCTTGGAGTTGTACCACTCAAGGCACTGCAGCACAGTCTTCTGATTGGTTTGCGAACTTGGAGCCTTCCGCCTAACATAGAACATGTACACGGATCAATGAAATAGTAGTACGCAAATATTAAAATGAACATGAATCCGTCGAATTGGACGGAGGGGCCGACTACTTACCTGAAGAACTCATCATGCTCAGCTTTCAGCGCCTTAGCGGCACGGATGTGCTCGGGATCCCGTCGGAGGAAGGGCAGCCAGCGGCAGGCGCCCCGGCGAGGCGGCTCCGGATAAAACGGCACGGGGTACCCAAGCATTGGTTGACGAGACCACTCCTCGCTCGATGCGATGTCGACGACGCTGAAGTCGGTCTTCATCGCCTAGCTTGTATCGTATCTGCGAGGGATCGATGGCTCTTTCTTACACCGCGTTTGCTGGCTTGCCTTTGCCTTCGCCTTACTTCTCGGCCATGGCGGCGACGATCCGATCCCTACTCGGTTTGGGTTGGCTGCGGTTGATCCGATCCCTACTTTTTGTTTTGTTTTGAATTTGATCCGATCCCTACTTGGTTTTGGGTTGGCTGCGGTTGATTTTATTTTTTTATCTGTGTCAGCCTGCGCCTGCCTGGTTGATGCAATTACATTTGGTTGCCTTGTTGCATGCCCGTGAATCCTGATGTTTTGAATAACCATGCAAAACCTCTAATTTCAAGCAATCGAGGTTTACATTACTATCCCCTAATTGTGGAGATGAAAACACACGTACGTGGTTGATCAAAACCACACACTAATAACCTTATTTTTCTAGTGATCTAGTAGCAACTATATGAGCCGCCTAGTTAGCTTCTCTTGGACAATGCGGCTCGTAAGCGTGCCGACGCCAACCTTGCCATAATCGTCAACACTCATCCAAATAGGACATGCTGACTATCGTGTTATCTCCGCGTCTTCCAAAGCTTTAACAACCTCCATGGAGTAAATTTATGCATATATGTGATTGCAACCATTCCTTTCCGTCAAGCGAAGATCATCACGCACAGACCTGAGCTTCCATGGTAGCAACATCTATAACCCATTCTATTTCAACTCAACAGGCTGCCAAGAATTGATCACCTGGATCACGGATAATGCACCCCGTCGAAGCCATTCTGGTCTCAAGCTTAACAGACGCTTCGGCGTTTAGTTTCAGGAATCTCGTCGAGGGTGCCTTCCTTCAACCCGCAACTTCTATTTTTCTTTGCTTTTATGTAATTAGCTAGCATGCTTTGATGGATAAAGCTACCCACCCAGACAATGGAGCCGCTATGTTTTATTTTCCGTCTTCTCCACCAAATTAATAAACAGGTTGTCGAGGCTACTATATCATGTATTTGCAGCTCTCCCAACTTTGGTGCATCATCAAACTGCGATATCAACAAGTGTTACAGTACTGTGCTTCCCATATACACACTGGGCATTGCCGACTACCACCAATGTGACTGGTTAGTCAGAGGGTACACATGTACGGAATATTGGGAGCTTTCCCAAGTATGGTGCGTTATCAAACCGTGGTATCCACAAGTGTTACAGTATTGAGCTTCCTGAATTATCCACCATGGTTGCCCGTTGAACTCCATCATCAAGATGGGAGCTTGCCAAGTTTCTCTGTCACTTTTTTTTTTTTGACATTTGTCACACTTAAAGAACACATGAGCTATGTCTTGTGCTCCCCATATACACAGTAGGCATTGCAGACTGCCACTAATGTGACGGTTTGTGAGGGTACACATGCAAGGAATAATGCTGTGAAGAGATCGCCAAATACATATTTTCACTTCCGCGGGAACAAATAGCATTCGAACTTTCTCCCAAACAGGGTTTTACTGGATCCCCTTCTGCCTCATCTCATTCTATGAGCTCGGCTACAAAATTGGTCCTGCCATTCCAGATGATATGCCTGATGGAAAAGAAACAGTTTTTGTGTAATGCCAAGAATATATAGCATCTTCCGACTCCCACGACAACAAAGGTATATTTTGTATTCATCTAGCCACAACTTCAGGGATGCTCTTCAACAATGTAGGCCATGCTCTTGTATCTGTTTCTTGAGTGTTGTCTTGAACTTGATGCGGGAACTCTTCTGTACTTCTGCCTGTTGTATTTGTTGCTTCTAAACCTTCTTCTGGTCATTTCATCTTCAGAGCAATTTGTGGCGTAATGGCCGTTATCACCGCACTGATAGCAGGCAATCTTGTCGATATCTCCTTTGGGCAGTTGTTGGTTTGCGCTTCTTAATCTATCTTCCAAGAAGCCATTCTCACATACTTATTCCTATACCCGCTCCTCACTCTGATGTACAATCCATTTGTGCACACAGAGATGACCATGAGCAGGGTGACCTGATTGATATTGACGACGGCAAGCCTCGTCTCCTTGGATACCTCCAAGCTGGGTGTCCATTCCTGCAGCAAGCAATGCAGGTCCTAGAGACCAGAATCATCGTATTTGCTCTGCTGGCGAATAACGTGCTCACTTCAGCAAGCCACCTGCATCCACCATGCTCTTAAAATGATTAACATCTCCTACTACATCGGATTTGTAGACTGTAAAAGATAATGATAATAACATGAATAGGTAGGTTAGGTAAGAGCCATTGGTCGAGCACTCCAGCTTGATTGCTTCTTGCGGGTCTTGGTCTGACATATCTCTGGACTCCGCATCCGCAGGCAAGTAGCTAGGCAAGTGGAGCTACTAGACTTTAGTGCGCATAGGATTAATTTATAGTAATATGCGTGAAAAGTTGATGATTAATGAATTAGATAGTGCTAAGACAGGAGGGGAGTGTGGGGCTAGGCTGCTGTGTGGGTGTCACTCTCCCTCCTGTAATGCGAAGCTGCTACCCCAGGTAACATTTACTAAATGCCATTTTCCGACGAGCGAAACAACACCCACCAGATAAATCCAAATGTCCGCCCATCTATTCTACTATCTGACACGACAAGTAAACGCTCTCGTCTTATCTACTCAAAAGTAAATGACATCCTAAGATGTACATTCAGACTTCTTAATTTTATTATACATATGTAACAAAGTACTGGGATTTGGCAAATGAAAATAAAATATGTCATTTCTAATATATGGTTCAACGTATTTACATACAAAGTTTAATGGTGAATCCGTAAAGTATGCACATGTCTAAAACGTCACTTTTTCGAACCAATGGAGTGTCTTGCCAATCAAATTTGAATATAATTGAAAAACAAATAGGTAGAAGATGCAACAACATACATGTTTTATCTAAGCAAAAGAAAGGCCACGGCAGTGCCAAACGGAGCACAGTTTAAGTTAGTTATCTTAAGCCTTGTAGCTAGGTTGGTTAACCAGAACTACGCACAACCCCATCCATATCACCGGCAGGCTGGATACAGCAACCGCAAATCCTTGGGATACTAACACCATGCTAGTTCTTGGATATACAGGCTAGGCTATTAGTTTTGTAGGTTGGTTTTGCCTAACAAGACTTGCTTGCAGAACCAATCCATCTCATTGGCCAATAGCCTACTAGCCAAGTTGCCAGTGAGATATTCGCAATGTATCTATCAACACGAGTAAATACTAATGAAAACAGTACAGATGTGAAACCGGCGATAAAAACCATACAACACCCAAAACTTAATTCCTCCCAGGAACTACATATTGTTTTTAACATCAGGTTGGCCAAGCTGTCTCTTTCAGCCCCCTGTTACAGAGCCATGGACACACAAACAATGGTATACCTAGGGAAACATGACCCAAGTTGCAGGCTTTGTTCCTTGCCATCGTAGTCGGCTGATTGAACCTGTGAAAATACTGCTCCCTGGGCGACCAACCAGGGACCTTGCATAGAACTAGCCCAGACGTGACCATCCAAACTCTATAAAGCCAATCATCTGAAACCTAGGAAAAACAGATCTGTGCCGCCACTTACCGCTGATGCAGCTTAGCGGCTGACATGGTCAAGTGTTTGACTCAGCTGACACGTCAGAGTCGGCAATGGCGATGTAACTGCGATCATTTGTCGCTGACAGCATGTGCCTGGTCAAGTTCTACGCTTCGTCCATCTCTAAACCCCAAGAAATCATGATGTAAGGTGTCAATTTTTTGTGGAAGAACCATAAATTAGGGACAAACCCAGTGGCCCGGCGCAGAGGACTCTGTCAACCTGGTGACGCTATTTTGTGCTTCTTAGTGGGAAGATCAACTTACAGAAGATGAATCCACACGACGGTAATAAGCTAACTACACTGATTATTAATTTATTTGCTAAGGTGAGCTATTTAAAATCATATAATTCTCGTGATGTCATTGGTTGAAGCGCAAGGGCATGATGTCGGTCGCTTGGTGAGGACTGTCACATTCTTTCTTCATTTTTTCGGTTCGTTTTTCTTAGTTTGGACCTCGCCAATCGGCTAGCAATTATGGTTGCTTTTCGCCTGTGGCCAAGTGTTAGAAAACGATGTTAAATGCTTTTGCGCGTTCAAGGATAAAAATGTCCACATACAGAAATGGCTACTATATACCTGGTCCTTTGGGTGTAAGTTATCAATTACAATAGCGACATCCACATGATCATGGCATCAGACTGCTAATCAACGAGTGATAGATATGGATATCAACATGATATTTCCAAACTGTGCTAAGGATAGGCGTGTTGACAGTTGACATATGCCTGATAAGAAGAGCTCACCACACTGATATTCCAATTTGGCCAACAGCCAACTTTTCTGCATATTTAGCACAAGAGTACAAAATATTGATTTCTTTCTTCAAGTTTATCTGGATTTTCATAGAGGCTTGCATAATTTGGTGCTAGCTAGTAACAGAGTATAAAATTCATGGTTGTACCACAAGCAAATCTCATAGTAGTGGAGTTTGAAAAGTTACAGGTGCTGCGCAGAAGAGAAGCTTTCTGCATTTTCTTCATCATTCAGTTCTGCATTTCCAGCGCCAATGACTTCAATGGAAGACACAGCAGTACTGCATCTTGACGTCTCTTTCCTCGCACCCATCTCCACCCTTACATCCACAACACATCCCCAATTCTCATTAGCAGCGTATAAGTTTGACGCAAGCACATAATTCCCCTCATGGTCAGGCTCCATTTTGATCGCGTGATCAATCACCTTCCTCGCTAAACTGACATTTCCATGATCACGACATGCTCCAGCCAATAAACGCCACATTACAGGATCAGGCTTCACGGGCATGGCCAGGACAAACTCAAACGCCTTGTCCAACATGCCAGATCTGCACAAAAGGTCTAACATGCCTCCATAGTGCTCCATCCATGGTCTGATATGGTACTCTTCGACCATGGACTTGAATAACTGGCGCCCTTCGTTCACCAACATGGAGTGGCCGCAAGCATTGATCACGCTCAAGAAGACAACCTCATCAGGCCAGAACCCTTGTCTGAGCATCTGCGAAAACTGGACAAGGGCAGCCACCCCATGCCCATGCACAGCGAGTGCCTGTATCATGGCCGTCCACGAGACCACAGTCCTCACATTCATCGAGCCAAATATCTCACATGACCTCTTGACCCTCCCCATCTTACCATGCATATGGATGAGCGCATTGGCGACGCGGGTGTTCTCCAAGAAGCCATTCTCACATGCATATTCCTCCACCCACTCCCCCAGCTCCGACGTACAGTCCAGTTTTGTGCACGCCGAGATGACCGCGAGCAGGGTGACCTCGTCGACCTTGACAACGGCAAGCCTCATCTCCTTGAACACTTCCAACGCCTCTGCCGGGCGTCCATTCTCGCAGCAAGCATTGATCATGCAGGTCCAAGACACCACGCTCTTGGTATCTCCCATGCTGGCGAACACCGTGTTCACCTCAGCAAGCCGCCTGCATCTCCCGTACATGCTCACGAGCGCATTGAGAACGCGCAGATCAAGAAGAGGGATATTCCTCACAGCATACCGTGGAGCTCTCTCCCGTGAACCAGACTCCTCAGCTGCGCGCACGCGGACAGGAGGCTCGTGACGGAGAGGTTGTTGGGCCGGGAACCCGCGCGCACCATGGCGGACGCAGCGATCAGGGCGTGGTGGGGTTGACCGGACCGCGCGCAGGCGGAGACGAGGGTGTTCCACAGAGGGATGTCCCTGCGGGGCGTTTCGTCGAACAGCTGGCGCGCCGAGGCCAGGCGGCCGGAGGCGGCGTAGGACTTGAGGAAGGACGAGCAGAGGTGGAGACAGGAGGGGAGGAATCCGAGCTTCAGGGCGTGCGCGTGGAGCTCGACGGCGGAGGCGGCGGAGAGCGCGCCGAGGATGGCCGCGGCGTCGCGCAAGCCGGTGGCGGCGGCGCTCATTGGTCATGTCGGCAGAGGCGCGGCGGTGGCATTTGATCTGGAATTTTGGATGCTACGGGATAAATGACAAGAAGGCCCCCGATGGTTCTGTAAATTGCTTGTACTACAGTATACTCCCTCCGTTCCATTTTAATTGATTCCAAAACGGATGTATCTAGACATATTGTAATACTAGATACATCTATATTGGATTCAATTAAAATGGAACGGAGGGAGTATATATCAGGGGGCTTGCAAATAGGCTTTCTCGATTTGCTCTTCTTTTTATGGTCACTCTGTATTATTAATAACAATAGTAGGAGAAATGTGATAATTGATAAATGAAAGTAATTAAAACAATTTTCTAACACCTTCAATGTTGAAGTTAAAATTTCATACAATCCTAGAAAATTATCTAAACTATAATGCGGCCTAACGACCGTACGTACGTCGCGGTTGTTTTGTACTTTGGTCCCTCATCTTATAGAGAATCAACCCGCAGTCCAAAAGCCCACAATTTCCTTATTACGACTGGTGTTTTGCACTTTGGCCCTTCAAAACATGGTGTATCTGCCCGCAGTCCAGCTCCACCAACCCCGCGTTATCGTCCTCGTCGTCCCCCACCCCCGCCCCTTGCGCCGCCCCGACCAGCCCCGCGCCTCCTTCCACGGCCACCTCCTGGACGGTGGATAGGAAGACGAATCCCACCTCCGTTAGCCGCCCCGGACAGATCTCCACGCCGCCGGGCCGTCGCCAACCCGGCCGGCCAATTCAGATCGAGGGAAAGACAAAGAGGAAGAAAACGTGGTTCTGGCCCAGGCGCCGTCGAGCTGCAGGCCAGCCCGCTTCATCAAGCTCCTCTGCTCCGTCGGTGTGGAGAGAGGGCGTAGAGCAGCGGAACATGGGGCGTTGGGTAGTGCCTAGAAAGTGTTTGTGATAATTCCTGAACGCAGCTTAATGTTGCTTTTTTGTTCTTGTTGCGTTGATTTCTTTTCCCAATCCATTTATGAGATCATGCGCAACGAGACTGGACTGAGGGAAAATGCCATACTTTGTCTAATATAGTTACATGGGATTGGATTTCTTAGCTTCCGTGTATTTGGTGTTTCAAAGAACTCAGCCACAGTCCTCTAAGTTGGAGGGAGCTGTCGTTCGATTCTGACCATCAATACGTGTAGCAGGAGTCAATTGATCGGATGCGTTTTTGTGCGAGCATCAAGGATGAAGCAGTTGACATGAGAACAAGAAACATGTACACTTGATTAGATAAATTACATTGTATATTAATCTTCAAAAACTTGGTTACAATGTTGTCAGTATAGTAAATATATTAGTGTCTTCCTTCTGTCATGCTTAATACTATATAACACCCAACAATTCATTGTTTTTTCATGATACAGTGAATAACAATGTACATTTCGTCGTGCGACCCATTGCAACGCACGGGCACTTTGCTAGTACTCATATAAACAATTAAAGATCATCATTAATCACCGTCGTTGCCGACCCCCAACTATGTGAAAGGTTGTCAAAATGACGCCTATAAAAACGGAACAAGACGCACATCCACTGGTGAGACTAGATCATGGGTCTTCACTCGAGAGAGAAAGTTCGGACTATCCCCAAACAATGACTCCAACAAGAAATCAAAAAGCATTAACCTAGTATTGCCATGTACAATCACGAAAGTTGGACCTAGAGTTTTCAGCCAATAGTGAGACCTGATACTCAAAGAGAACCACCACTCTCAAATTTGAAGTGATCATGTGTCGGTACCCCCACCTTCTCGAGCGAGGAATAAGGCACACCTTGGGTCGTGTTTTTTTTTTTTTGCTTTTCGTCACGCGGTCCGCCAGTCCCTGGCACAAGCAAGACACAGAATGGCCCGGGCGGCCGAAATGCATGTGAGTGGGAGCGCAGGATTTCGAAATTTAAATGTTTTCTTCATTTTTCCTAGATTTTTCGGAAAAAGTAAGCTGAAACAAAAAAAAAACACGGGTTGAAACGGCTGGAACAGGCCGAATCGGCCCGAAACAGGCTTACAGGCGCCCAGCCTTCGTGAGGCACGTGGGCCGGGCCGGCCCGATGGCCAGCAGTATCGGCGATCGCCTACTCCGCTATAAACAGCCACACCTTCCGTCCGGCGCTTCGTCCCGCCTCCTCGATCGACTCCAACTGCTCCGTCCGGCGGTTGCTTGCTCGCGTCGCCGAATCGCTCCGCTAGGGTTTCTCCTCCCGCGGCAACCGCCGTGTCGTGCTCGGCTCCAAGGTAACTACTTACTAGCACATCCCTACGCGCCTCCTGTTTTAGGCTAAATTTGCGCGGTCAATTTCATTTGCTCGTTGTGTGCGGCACAGTTCGTGATTTCTGTAGGTTTACTGGAGGGTGGGGTTTTGGTGCGGGGTGATAATGCCGTGTGACATTGGGCAGATAAGATTCGCTTAAGCCTTGGTACCGGGGGTGTGAATTTGTTAAATACACGACATTAGATGGTCATGCTTAGCTAGGGTTCACATACGAGCTTCCATGCTGCGATTATGTGTTTGTGAGATTGCCTGTCTCAGATTTCACATTGCCGATCGCATGAGTTGCTTGATGGGCTGTACCTGATTTTTTTTCCCCATCTTCATTGTTCTGGATTCCCAGCTGCTATTATCAGTACAGCCTAGCGCTACAAATCTAGCACGATATTTTGATTTGCCCATTGCCGTGTCACTCTTGCGTGGTTTCAGAATTTTGGTGGTTAGACAGGTAGTGTTTCACTAGGCACCGCGCTGAAGGCATTTATTGCGTTGGCCTTTTGGCGTGGGGCGTTATTATTTTGAAGCGCAATAGGCCTATAGGTGGATTATATAGGTGTGCTGGATGGTTTGATGTGTAGTTTGTTCATTTTGTTAGCTAGCTAGATTACTGTTCCGGTTTTGAAATTCGAAACATTTGTTGTTGCATTGCGGGTTATTTTTTTCTATATGAATGCTTTTATATGATCTCCTCTGCAAAAAGGGATTATGGATGTCTACCATGTTATTTTATTTTTCAATTTAGATAAGGTTCTGAGTGAGCTGGAAAATGGAATAAATGGATACCTTCTGATATAATTTGGAGAAATTGAATAGTATCACGATTTGAAGTATCATATTTGTATTTTTTTTTCAGTCATAGATATTGTGATACGTTCTACTCGGTACCAATTGTCTAATGGCTATTGTGATATATGTTATGTACGTCCCGCCCATACCAGCCAATACGAATTCAGTGATAGACATAGACCACACTGTGCTGAGTTGTTTGCCAAAGATGTGGGTTCACAGAAGCTGAGGATTGCTCAGCCAATTACTATACATTTCGTTCTACAAACAGTTTGTTTTCCTGCAGAACATTCATTCTATTATGAACCTTTCTTATTAACTACAGCCTTTGAATTGTTCACACAATATTCATTCACTTGAAAAGATAGTAACTAGTGCTGTTCCTTATGCAGCCATGGCTTCACAAGTTGGGAATTCCGTGGATCAGCATAATCCGGATATGGTAGTGTATTTTTCTCCATATTGATTATTATTAATCTGCAACTAAAAGTGTACTGCTGAACATGATTGTTTTTGCTTACAGGTTGGTAAGTCATTTGCTCAGCGTTACTACAGTGTTATGTGCGAGTCACCAGAGAATATGGATGATTTCTATCATGATGAAAGTATTATGGATCGACCAGATTGTGATGGTACAAGGAAATCTATAACCACTACACGTGTAAGTTCTCTGCAGCACAGCAGCAGTGTATATAAATTAAACGTCGCATAGTTGTTTGCTCATTCTAAACCTTTGGATCTTGATTTCCATCCATGGTGTAGACTTCACCTCCACTATTTGTTACTTATAACTGCTTGAAGACATACAACGGCAGGTGTTCTTCCATCATCTATAGGTTTTTACTAGCATGTTAAGGTCATTAGGCTGCTTTCTTCCACTTGCATTTCTATTTTTCTTGCGGTTTTGGATCATTTTATCTGTCAAACATGAACAGTCAAGGTATGCATATGGACATGGAATATGCCTAGTCACCTGGTTTGTTCTAACTGATTTTTTTTATGTGCTTCATAACCAGGCTATCAAACAATACTATTCGTCTACAGGCCTCAAGGTCTCTTCGGTGCAGATGGACCATGTAGTTTGTCAGACATCTCACGGGGGCTGTTTGCTCCTTGTGGTTGTTGGATCCTTTATTATGCCTGATATTACAAAGCGAACATTTCATCAGACGTTCTTCCTGACACCACAAGGAAGCGAAGGCTATTTCGTTTCGATTGATGTTCTACAATATATTGGGCCTGGTAATGGGCTAATTTTCGCCTTGAACTGTTCCTTCCATAGCACTGCTGACATTTCAATGTTTTGAACAGAGACACTTCCTCCCATGGAGAGCACGGACCTTGAGAAGGAGAGCATGGACCTTGAGACGGAGAGCATGGACCCAGAGGAGATTCCATTTTCAAACCTATACATTTCTGAGAGCCCTAGAAATCCATGAACAAAGAATAGTTTCTTCAGAGATAAAGTCATGACTAACCGGAGTTGGTGTTCGATACTGTTGGTGTTCAAGTCTACGATGTATAAGTGGTTTTTTTTAATACAGAATGCCTGTTTTCCACCTATATAGTTTATGTTTGCTTTTGCAACAAATGGGTGCGAAAAGTAAGCTAGTTGTGGATAGCTTAGCTTAGCATTGTACAACTTTAAAACTGTGTATATGTATATCTTTGAGTTTAGTTTCCCTATATCTTTATGCATATCGAAAGGCTATGCATTTACACATGTTAACGTTTTTGTTCTGGGAAGGACACAATCGTTATCTCGTTTAGTGAGTGAAAAAAAAATCAGGCTGTGCTAAAGTCAGGGACTATTAAGTGTTACTATACCACAGGTACTAAATCCCAATAGATTCACTCAATAGAGTTTCAATCCTGTTGGGGTTGAGCTCCTAAACAAATAAATCATATTACTAGTGTACACAAGGTCTAGCACATTTAAATACTGCCATTATGCAGCACGTGGACAGATTACTGCCATTAGCACATTTAAATACTGCTATTTTAAGATGTAAGAAGTTATAACCAATACATTCATAGGTCCATTCAATCTGAATGTTTGCACAACAACTCCAATATGCTCTATGTAAGATAAGCGGAGGCTAAGGCCATGACGGAAATCAAGAATAAGCCCATGAAAATCAATCCAGCAAAACGGCCGAAGATGTCATGCTACTTTATCTAACTTTTAAGACACCCATTGTAAGCCTCGGACAATCAGGTAACTAGAGTAGCTGTCATAGAGTATGAGCAGAAGGGTCCATCTTCAATGCCAGTATTCCATTCTTCCTGGCATGTCTCCCCTGAATCTTGATGCTGCTCTCTGTAACAGAAGTAGAAAAGATGGCAGCCTTATGAACTGGACAGGGCTTTGTTTGAAAACAAACTGTGGAACATGTTTATGATGATACATACCTGAGCTTCTGCCTGAATATCCTGTAGCTCAGCTGCTATACCGATGGACGGACGGTTTCCCAGCATCTCTGCATCGGAGTTAATAGCGTCAGTAAGGTAACTAATACATGTAACTCTTCAGCAAACTCCACTTGTAGACGAGGAAAAGCAGCAACAGAAACTAAAGCTCATGGAATTCTTTCAGCGGAACTACTGCACATATGACACTTATTGGTCTGATCCTAGTAGGATGCAAGATCAAGTTATCTTTTTTTTTAGGAACAGACATGATTCTACAAAGTGGATATTGTCCTATTAAAGAATGGCCTAGTCTTAAACAACAACGCATGTACCTTTCAGCGGTACTACTGCATATACGACATTTATTGGTCTCATCCTAGTAGGATGCAAGATCAAGTTATATTTTTTTAGGAACAGACATGATTCTACAAAGTGGATATTGTCCTATTAAAGAATGGCCTAGTCTTAAACAACAACGCATGTACCTTTGGTAAACTTCACTGCCGCCTACTGGAACTCCATTAGACAATCAACGAAGCTTGACATCATCCACTGGCTCGGAGAAACAAAGGTGGAAATCGAGAAGTAAGCTGGCTCAAAAACAGGTTAGTGAAGCATTCCATGAGTGGGCTTACCTGCACAACTGATGAACTATCTATGCCAATCTCAATAGGCCACATAGATCCAAACTGTTTTGAAGCAATAGATTGGTATTGATTTTCCTCCAAGAACCTTGACAGACAAAAATCTGCAACTTTTGGCATCGGATTGTCATCCAGGAATATATTTGCAGGTCTGAGATCTAAGTGAACGATGCAACTCTTGCAAAGATGATGTAAATCCTCTCAAATTCCTTGATTATATGATAGCGCGTTCTCCATGCAGATCCATACATCTATAAATAAGAAAACACAGTTAAATACTTGAGATAATTGATGCTCTTAATCTTTGAAAAGGCTAGATTGTAAACATAGTGAGTAATTTCGATTATATGATTGAGATGCTTGAAACAAAAAGTTTCTACAGAACCACATGGTAAGTATGTAAGCAATCCTAACAACCTATCAAGAACAAAAGATAGAAATCAGTGTTACGTGAGACATGATTCTACCTTTTGTATGAAGGCTCTATCTAGGTTGACATTGAAACAAGAGAATTTGTCTGACATGACAAAATTTCTGTTGTATATTTATGTCTTTCCTTGTGTGTCAACATTTTTTTTGTTCTCTTTCTTTTTAGTTCAACCAATTGACTCAGCCTCTCTGCATTGCACTTTGCAGGGGTAAGGCTTGACTCGTATAATCCTTCCCCAGACCCCACCTGGTGTGGGAGCTTCTAGCACTGAGTCTGTCCTTTTTAGTTCAACCAATTGGTGGAACTTCTGATGCATATGCTCATTGGACAACTTCGTTGCAATTGTCCTACAGTTCACAAAAGGTATCATCAGTATCAGATTGAAATTTTTCAGATTATCTGTGATTATTATAGCCACTAGAAATAGAAGTTATCATACCTGAACATAAAAGAGCGCTCTGAAATAATCAAGGGAATTTGTGAGGGTTTACACTATCTTCACGAGGTTCATATTCTTCACTTGGATCTCAAACCTGCAAATATACTACTAGATGATAACATGGTGCCAAAACTCGCAGATTTTGGTCTGTCAAGATGCTTTGATGAAAATCAAAACCAGGCTAGCTATTGTCTCAAAACTGCTAGGATCTATTAAGGCTGGTCTTGAGCTTCCATCCACTGTCACACTCATTTCTCCACACCCACTTCTTCTGTACCGGCTGCAAAACAATGGATAAGTGTTACTCATGAAGGTAGCAGATGCAACTCCTAGTTACTCAAAATAAACTCATGCTCACACCTATAACAGCAGAGTGAAACGGAAACTTTGGTGGACATAGTACAATTTAACCAACTGGGTAGAAGTTTGTAACAACACCTCGGTAAAATTAGATAAATACTGTCGACACAAACCCACAATTATTTTGCTGTTTACTGCACCTTGCGCCGGCCGCTAATCGACCTACTGACGCGCCTCAAAATATTGGCAAAAACTACTAACAGATTCGCCAAGAAATTGCTGGTAAGTAAAGTAAACAGAGAGTTGACGATGGAACTTAACAGCATCACATAAACACGGCTAGGCAGCACCAGGCACCGGCGGATTCTAGTTTAAAGTATACTGAGCATGCGAGAGGATGAGAAGAGGGTGATTACCTAGGGGGCTGCTGGCGGCGAGATCCAGATCTGGTGAGGACGACAGTGTGAGCACGGGAGGCTCTCTTTAAAGGCTCGGACCTCTGGAGTTGCCGTCCTAATCAGCCCTAGCGATGACCAAAATCATCCAGCTGGTTGGTCTGTATTTAACGTAGCTGCTGACAAGGTCCACTCTTACGCATCCACCGAAAAATGCCCACCTCTTTTAACCTTTTCTTTTTTATTACTGGGAACTAGCGGTAGTCGGTAGATGCTCTTGATCGCACTGATCAAGATAGAAAGAGAGCCGAAGTCTGTTTTTTTACAACTTTTTTTAGAGAACTTCACATTACAAAAGTCTGAACGACTAAATGCTCACATTCGCCAATACTTTGGCATCACCCACCAGTGTACCAAAACGGAGCGATCTTGTGCTTGGTGATAGGATCCGTTGAACCATGGATAGGCAATCAGTGGCCAGAACAATGTCCTGGAAGCCGTTGTCAGCAGCGACCAGCAAGGCACTCCGTATAGCTAATGCTTCAGTCAGTACAGGGGGTGTGGAGTACCTGTTATTCCTTCAGATGCTGCAAGCTTGAAGACACTCTGCTTCGACATCCACACAAATCGTGCCCGCCGGCGGTGGAATCCAACGACGAACCAGAGAACAATCCTTAACTGCATCCAATACTGCACGAGCAAAGGGCCACATCAGAAAGTGGTGCTTGACTCGTACAGACTTCCCACAGAAAGCACACTCATCATTTGCTGGTCTGTGTCTCTGTCGAAGTTGAAACCCAGTGGCACGAGACAGTCATGTGCCATGCGCCACAACAACACGATCCTCATTTTCTCTGGAGCTTGTACTGTCCAGAGCGACTTCCACTCCTTGTATTTTTACAACCTGGAGCACTACCATAACACAGAGATACATCATTACGGGAGTAGCTCTTATTTTTTCCTACCAAGCTACAAAATATTACAAAGGGGCTTCAGTGAGCCAGTAATCTCTATTTAAATCCCATAGCTACAACTGGGATCCTGACTATGTGACCCCGGTCACCCTTCATGGTGATCTCGCCAAAACTGTAGGTGCCGGTCACTGACCTCGTAGTGAGGGTCGCTGTGATCACTCTCGACGATCCCGGGAGCACCGTCAGCGCGGGTGGCGAGACTTCCAGCGCGATCTCCGACGACATTCTAGTCATGATGGTGTAGATTTCAGCCTCGTCGGCCACGCTCGTGACGGTCCGCTTCACGGTCTGCGTGCCTTTGAGCTGGGAGACCGTGATGGAGGGGATGTTCAAATCGTAGGGTCGCTGCCCCTTCGTGCTGGAGCTGCACCGTGAACCGGTTATGTTTGATACTTCGCTTTGATCGACGTCGGGGATCGAGCATAAAAATGTGATGTACTCTTGGTGAGCTGCCAGCACAAACAATGGAGTATTAGACATGCCATCACTAGTCGCTACCTCAATAACTCAGAATTGCTTATTAGACACTAGTCTTGCATCAGGATAGCACAGAAGAGCAATTCATAGCAAACTTGCATCGAAAAAATTCAACTTACTTGCATCTAGAACAAGGCCAGGATCCAGGGCGGCTTTCGGGTTAACCGCGCCACTACCATAATCAAATGGTGTGGCCCGTGTAAGTGTCAACATTTCTGATGTGGAGTATTGCTGCGCTCTAAGAGGATGGCTCCCCTTGTCGATCGTATTGGCGGTAGTCATCAAGGCAGACTTTATTGCTGAGGGGCTCCACTTGGGGTGCTTCTGTTTTATTAGTGCTGCAATGCCAGAAATATGTGGTGCAGCCATGCTAGTTCCAGACATCATTGCAAACCCTTCTCCTATAAAACAATATATTGGCATGACACGTAATTTGGTTAGCTCAGATCGAATGGCTGTCTCCATCTTTACAGATCACAGCATCAAAAGAGACAAGATTGTTAAAACTAGATACAATCTCGAAGCATTCAGAGCATGTGGCATACAGGAAGCAAAGTGGCGTTTCTTCTTGTAACTAGATTAATAATGGACTGGCCATGACATGCTGAAAACAAGAATCGTGCGTCACTGAGGGGAAAAACTCTTGACAAGAGAACTTACCATCGTAGTTTGCTTCATCTGTTCCATTAGGCGCCCATGCGGACCATATAAGATTTCCAGGAGCAAGTATGTCAGGCTTAAGTACGTCAGCATCTTGAAAGCTAAAATCTTTTACATCAGGCCCTCGAGAAGAGAACAGAGCAACCTGGGGAGCTGAATTGAACAGTGTTGGCGCCAAACCATCTGCAATACCAACTGTTGCTTGGAAAACTGTAGCCCTTCCAGCCCAATCTCTTGTCGTGGACGAGTTGTAGTAGTCTATAAGATCCTACACGGCCAGAACTACTGTCAGCATACTGTATCAGAAAAATCATTATAGACCCAAACATGTAAAGGGTATTGTTAACAAATTTCTTATTTGCCATGTCAGCCTAGAAATAGCAGCAGTGAATACGCTGCTGCTCTGTAAGCATCAGCAAGTTGCTTCCTTGAGATTGGAGAATATTTCTATTGTATGCTAACTCTTGGAATCATGACTTTTGTGAAGCTGACAGACAAGAAATAACAGGCTGATCTATTTCCATGCTTATATTGCAGGTTGTATTTTGTTACTTGTATGCATTTAGAAATGGTGTTTGTCCTAAAGTTGAGATACTCACAATAAGGTTCCATAAGGATAACTACCTTTGTTTTGCTGACATCTGTGATGAGAATCCCGGGAATATTGACAGGCACAGGATCAAACTTTGTTCCTGGGTAACTATTCTCAACAGCAACAATAAAACCAGCTGCACCTAGACTCCTGGCCGTTTGAGACACTTTCTTGATCGAAGCTGTCCCAGCAATATAATTATAAGAATAGCCACACAAAAGAATTTTGCCCTTAACCTTCCTCTTATTTAGGAGTTCGGGTCTTTGACAATCTAGTGCACTGTACTTGGTCGCAGATGAACCCAACAGAGCATCAGTAGCAGAAATAAGGTCGAATGATTTATTTCCATGTGTTGCGGCTGCAGTCAGATGAGAGATCAGAGAAGTCATAAGTGTGGCGAATTGTAAGGAATACCAGCACAAAAGTATAATGTACATCCGCAGTAATTACAAGACAGCACAAAAGGACTACAACTCTACATCAAGAGCCTCACAAAATGAACAAAACTCAGAATGTGTCTTCCGACCAAATCATTTTCACATTTACATAAGAATTGCTGGAGAAATAGTATATATTAGGATCCAATACGTGGGGTACATAGTATAATGGGAACCCGAAGTAAAGTTCAAGGGTGATCATTAAAACTTTAGGTATGTGTGGGATGTAGCCAAGGATGCCATAAGCAAGTTATATTGACAAATGTCAGGCTATCTTTTGTTAGAAAACATGCACCAAGTTGACTTACGTGATACTCCAAGTCCACCAAGACGCTTTCCATTTCCTAATATCAAATGATTCTTGTATCTGCGGTCATCAACTCCTGCAGCAACAGTGGTTATCCATGGGCTGAATGACACCAGTGTTTTTGGAAATGGTCCTCCATTTCCGGCAGCTTGGGCAACAAACACACCAGCTTTCACGGCAGAAAGAAGAGCAGCATCGAAAGGATTCAAAAATGTTGTGCGTGTAGCTGTTGATGGGCTATTTGGTCCAACAGAAAGGTTGAGAATGTCAACACCATCTTGAACAGCCTGCAGGTAGCCATCGATATGTGTTAGCTCCTACATGTTGGAAGCTCACGCTACTGATATGTATTAGAGCTATCCGGCACCGGCAGGCATTCTATTCTTTATCGCAGCATACATCTTTGGATAATCAAGTTATAAGTTCCCAGAAATGAGTGTTCAAGTTACCATTACGCGTATTTCAGTGTACATCTTGCATGAAATGGAACTCAAAATTCTAAGCCATACTAGTAAATACACATAAGTAAACCTCAGAGCTTATCAGTAACTCAAGACAATAACTCCCACTTTTATTAAGATGAACTATCATATCAACCCAGAGCTTATCAGTAACTGAAGACAATAACCCACAGCGAGGCTCTATTTGGGGGCTTCATAAGCTCCAGATCAGTGCCAATTAGATGATAATCATAACAGTACCAACTGATCTAGTTTGCTTGAGCAACCATGCCTATATTTATTAGTTGACCTCTCAAAAAAATGTTTTCAAACTGTTAGAAATTGTTACAACCAAATAGATATCTCTCAACATAGTCCAGAGGTCAAGAAAGTTTTTATGATAAAGGGAATTTTTATTAACTCAAAAGTCACATCTAGGTGATACAAGAAAAGGAGTTACACCCGGCTTCTACATAACAAGATGCACACAAACCATAAACAAGAGGTCACAAAGTTGCCCAAAAGTATCTTTGCAATATTAAGTACAGTGAATTAGTTGGTAGAAAGAATCATACAATTAAATATATGTGCTGTGAAAGTTTGGGTAAATCATATAATGTACCTGATCAATTGCTGCCACAACGTCAGATACATAACCACCAAAAAGCCTGTAAAGAACCTTGTACACAGCTATCCTGAAGAGCACAAACTCAAGAATGTAAGGCACTGGCGAGGAAGCAAGATTGCAATGGCACTCTCAATGAATCCAGCTATGATGATACTGACTACTGAAGAGTGCTTCTATTCTTCACCCAAGGAAAGCTACAGGTATTGTTCTTATTTTTTGGAAAGAAACATGGTGTAACAAAACAATGCAACTTTGCAAACATAGGATGAAGAAAACTACTATCTTTGAAGTGGGTGATCTAGGCATTGTTGTTGATTGCATAAGGTTTAGCTTTGTTCAGAAAATTCTAAAGAACAAAAACTTACCTAGCTCGTGGAGCCATGCCACTTGCTTTGCCAAATTCATAGCCATGCATTCGCACTGGGATCCCATTGTTGCCAGCAGCAATTGCAGCTATATGACTGTTGAGGGTAAAGGGTATGCATGTATCAGATAAGTTGTGACAATCTTCACAAAACCGAAAACAACCATAATAACGAAATATACAGAAAAAGATGCTTCACGCGGAAAGATTTCATGTGTGCATTATTTTTGGTGTGCAACAAAATAAAAATAATAATATGCTGAATAGGGAGGATCATCAGGAGTGTGACCTTCCATGACCATCGCCGTCTAATGGAGATGCATACTCAACATCAGGATCAAATGCTCCAGCAGCAATTGCAGCTTTTGCAAAATGTTGGGCCCCAACTATCTTCCCATTGCAGAAACTTCTTTGTGTTGCTGGATCGATCTCACATTTCCCCTTGTAACGAGGAACAGGTCCATAAGGATCAGTTTTGTGGGTAGAGAAGCTTGGATGTTGGGGATAAATCCCTGAATCTACAAACCCAATGACCACATCTTCACCTGCCCTATCAAATCCACCTCCTGTTGGCCATACCCCTGTTGTCAATCCAAGAAACTGTGGAGTGTGTGTCGTCAATTTCTGTATCTTTGTATCTCTCTCGACATACTTAACACCTGGGGCTTTCCTTAAGAACTCAGCCTGATATAGTAAAACACCACTGTATTCAGCCACAATAATAATCCAAAACTGGAGGAAAACAATTGCCTGTAAGCTATTTTGGGATGCCAAATACCTGCAAAGCTGACATGTGAACTGCAAAACCATTAATGAGATGATGATAGCTGTAAAGCTTCTCGTAAGTTCCTGCCACAAAAATCGAATCTAGAAGCTTCTCATGGTGCCTTCGAAGGTGAAGCGAGTATGATGTGACAGCCTCGCTGCAAATCAAGAAAATTTGGATTGAGCAAAAAAATATTATGTTTGCATTGTAAGAACAATCAGGCTGCAGCCCACAACTTAATAACGAAATTTTCAGTTTTCAACCAAGGGAACTTAAGGTAGAAATGATAAGCTGTCAAATGTATTTTTTAAGGTTTCCAAATTAGATAATCGTATAAACTTAATATGTGTAAAGGTCTGTCAAATACGACCTGTTAGTTCAGTTAGACAGTGAGTAATGAACACGCAGCTCAAACCTTATCGCCTACAACACTAAAGGGGGAAAAAAAACTACAGTGAGTCATGAACACGTAGTTCGAACCTTATCGACTAGAACACTAAAGGGATAAAGTATCTATCATCATTTCTGTTAGGGAGCCAGCTTCATGAATAGGAAACTGAAAGTGCAATGTAAGTAAAAATTGTAAATTATAAATAGCCAGTCCTATGTTACAACAGTGTGAAGTCTCCCAGTATATTCAACACAAATAAATGTTAAGAGACAAGGTGAAAACAATCAACCAGAGTAGAATACCTGGTAATATCCATGTCTTCATCCAAATCTACCGCGGTCGCCGGAAATCCTTCGACCCCTCCTCTATAGCTCACAACCGGGTCACCTTCCATGGTAACGATGTACACATCATGTGTTCCAAGCACTACTTGTGGCACAAAGGCAAGAAGCAAACAGGCAAGACCAAGCCCCTTCATCTTCACCAATGTGTGAATAGCAACGCCGCGGAACCTGTCAGGAAGAGGCATTACTGTCAGAGACAAGCACTTAACATGAGCTGATGGGCATCATAATAGTAGTTCCAGCTCTGGAGGCATTAGTTGGATAGTGCGATAGCAAATGTGCAACGACTATATGCCTGCAGTAGTGCTATAGTAAATCACAGACTACCCGGGTCAGTGGAATGGTCCCCATTGGCACTGCCCACGGTTGTTCTGTGAAGCCGGAGTTGCCGATCTCATAGGCCTCCCATGAGTGTGCATTAATGGAACCTCTTCAATTATGCTGCCCGGTGATATTAATGGCCCTTCAGATTTCAGAATGGTGATACTACTACTAGTAGCAGTAAGCTTGATGCACAATGTACACATATGCATTGTCCTCACTGGAGTACAAGTGGGTAGAATGTACAGTACTAGCAGTAAATTGCTTCAGTTGAAGCTGGCACATAAATAGAGATCCCCTAACTAGTAGTGATTTATACTGATAGAAAAAGAAAAGGAAAAACATTGCACTGTGTGAGCGTTAATCTGAAGCTACAGATCAGTTGATCAGATGGTACATCCGTGGGCTAACTAACAGAAAAACTTTTGCTTTCACCCCAAAGCGCGCATTATTATTACTGAACCCCCTCATATTCATATTGTGGCCGTTTATGCTACCACTACGGCACTGCCTTCTTCTTTTTCTGTGGGGAAATGCTATTTTTACACTGGCCAGTATCTGTCTAAGCCGGTGTACTCCTATGTCTTAACACCGTAAATTGACAGTATAAGTCGAATCATGCGAGGTACATACGGTAAATCCGAAGAAGAACAGTATGCAGAACGCCTCGCTCTCCACAGCAGTGAACAAGAAATGCGAATCGGGAAAGAGGAAAATCACCTGAGAGCCCAAGCATTCCCCGGCGCAGCTCCGCCGCCACCCTGCCGCTGGCTCCTATCTATCGATCGGCCAGCCGCCAGCCTGCGCGCACTGACCCGCTGTCGGTTCCTCGCGGAGTGGCGGCGCGCCCCGGCAGGATAGGAGGAGGAGGAGGAGGAGGAGGAGGCGGGGAGCTAGGCTAGCAGCGGCAGAGCACGGCTAGGGTTTGCGCGCTGAGAGTGGGAGTATGAGAAGCCTGGGAGTGGTAGTGGGGGGCGGTGGGGAGGGAGCAAGGAGGCAGAGCAAAGCGTGGGCTGGCTAATGGCGTCGCCTTTGTTTGTCTTGTCTTTAATGGAGGTCTCGAATAAGTATTTTATTTTTTCTCTTTCGCTTTTCTGCCACCTCTCCTGATCTTCTCTCTCTCCCGCCGGAGGCACGCACGACACGATGCCATGGGTCCCAGTCAACAGTGGCCCACGGGCGTGATCGTGCCGCGTTCACCGACGATCTTCGCGTCTGCGGCGTCTCGGAAGGCGCGCGCCGAGCTCTGCCGCAGCGACGAACAATTGTCGGGGAGGGAAGGGAAGGCAGTGAGCGGGTTCGCCGGTGGGAGAAGGAGACGTTGGAGATGTCATGTCACCATTACTTGACTCCGTCGGGATCGAGCATGGGATGAAGAACCCAGGAGAGATCGATCGGACGGGGACGTGTCCGGCGGGCCGACCAAGGTGCCGCCTCACCGCAGACATCCTGGTGGACAAGCAGTCAAAGGCGAACTGCTGCGCCGATAGACCATCCAAGTGCGTGAACAACAGTGTCTACAAGGCTAAGCGGGCCGTTTCTCTAGATATTATCCATACACGTCAAGTCTGTGTTGTACTGTGTTTCTTAAGCTAATTTTTTTATAAAAGAATAATATTTTACCTCAACTAAAAACACATGTTTGAGTACGTGATAATTATGTCAATTCGGCATGTGCCGTCTAGACAATACTACATCCATACCCGTCAAGTATGTGTTGTACTGTGTTTCTCAACCTAATTTTTTTATAAAAGAATAATATTTTATCTCAACTAAAAACACATGTTTGAGTACGTGATAATTATGTCAACTCGAATTGACAATCGATGACAACCTACATAGATTCTCAAACACACGAGAATAAATGTTGGACCTCCACAGGTAAAGTATATAAACACGGGTAAAGTATATAAACGGGAAGGGGTATGGATATACCCACGGGTACGGCATTATACCCATACCCTACTCACAAATTAAACGAGTAGGGTACGGGTACTACCATGGATATAAAATTGTACCCATACCGCCATCCTTAGGCCTTAGCCGTTTGGAACAAGGTAGCAAGCAACTACACAGGATTGTTGGAAAATTCGGAGGTTATGATTGGTATAGAAAAATTCATGTGGTGTTATTTCGAACAAATGAATACCATGAATATTATATTTCCTTCGCTTTTCTTATGAAATAGGATATTTCCCACCAAAATTTGGGGGCAAACTAGCACGAGGTAGTACCTCGCGTTTTCATCTCTCTTTGTGTATATAAATCCAGTGTTTTCTTCGTGACATCCAAACGCCACTTTTGCACTTCTCATGTAATTGTGGTCCTCTAGAAAATCAAGGGCACGTGAGATATGTCCAACGACAACCTTTCAAACCGAGCAGTTTGGGTTGGTTGCTAGGCTCTCGTATGGATGCCCTGCATGTTGTGTTAAGAGTTAAGTTACATGTACTATTATATTTAATTATGTGAATAACTTTTAAATTGAGAAACTAGGAGAGAGCTTGTATACACATTATGGTCTCGAGAAAATTGTGTGAGTATATAATATGATCAAATTTTATGTATGCAAAAACAGTACACCCACGATACTATTGTTAGTTTTTTACTATAACTTGTAAGACATATTTGTACTGTAGAAGTTTACATAAATTACCTGCTAAATCACTACACTACAAATCTCTACTAAGATATATTTAGGTCATAGATTTTGGAATCTCTAGCAATGTATTTATTAATAATTAAATAGAGAAGAACCCTCACACAAAAACATACATACAAGTCACACTTGTCAAAGATCAATTCAAAGAGATGTGTGTTTTTGTCCTTTTTTCATTGGAGTTGATTTTGTTTCACTATCATTTTAAGGGACACTCTCGGAAATGAAAAGAAAATAATGCACAAATTAGTTTAAAATTCATGACAACTCGGATACTAATGATGTAAATCGCCACTTCATATAAAGATCATAACAATTAAGGTCGTCGTGTGTTTAACTATTAGTATACAATATATTCGATTCGATCTGCAACAAATAAGTATAAAACTTTTGTATAATTATATTTAGTTTACCTCGACATAGTTCCAAAGTTTACTTGGAACGACTGTTAGGTAATCAGAAGCTACGAGATTAGGAAGGCAAACCGTAGGTTTGTTGTTTGCTTGCAATCTATGTTTGTTGGTCAGTGCTGAACTTATCCATCTTTTATGCTCTGGATTACTTTTGCCATCGAGTTCGTCCGCCCCCGGTATAAGGTGCAAATCTGGTCGATGTATGCATCTTCTTTCAAAGCCATGCGTTTTGGAATAGTTCAGATTTCCTTTGTAGATGAGTTTACTTTTTGTCCGTTCATAGATGGCCTGATGCATCCGATTGTCACAAATCTTGTGTTTCCACCTGTTGTTCCACGCCTGTAATTTTCACCCGGTTCCATGAGAATGAGTCAATATGAAACAATCAAAAGACTATCGTGACATGACTCTCAAGTATTTGGAAGTTGCTCTAGCGGGTCATGTAAAGATGGTAAATATCCCATGAAATATACATAATTCGCAGAGGTTGTAGGTCACGATATTATTTAAAGAGGTGAATGCCTTGCTCTTGGCACATTATGCATACGCGATCCAAAGATAAATCTCTATTTTATATAAGTCTTTGCAAGTGTGCTTGTTTTTCCATAACACGAACTTGAAAGAAATAAATAAATTGCCATATCAACATGGAAAGTGCCTTTTCCTCCCGAGCACCAGTGCCCCTGCTAATTTAAAATTTTGAACATCGTATTTCAGAGTTTCAAAATTTTTGATATAAATACAAATGTAGCCAATGGTGTATACCAAAAACGTGTCAAATATCAATTTCAAATTGTTTGTGTTTTTGTCACCCTGCCCTTTTTAAATGTGTTATTGTTAGAGTGCATCTCATATGAGTTTTCGTATTACCCTTGAGGCCTCGAGTTGTTATTATTGGTGGTTGATGTTAAAGTTTATTGCAGTCCATTTGTTCATCCCTTTTTTTCTTCTTCAAACAATTTGGCTGTGTGATTCTCGATTATACCGTCTCTTTTGTGCAAGTGCAAACTTCTTCAAAGAAAAATATCATATGTGAGGAATGCCCAGGGTCTTGTTCAATTGCTGACACTAAGCCATGCCACTTTGAGAAAGAAGACTATCATGAAGACTGCCATATCGCTGCGGCATGGTCAATTTCTAATTGTTACACAAGGAAGGGGGGACAGACAAGTCGACAGTCGTGCAGTGGACGTGACTAATTGCTTTTTTTTTTTTTTCACTCACTAAAACAGAACAATGATTTGCTTCTCACAACAATAACCGGCCATGTTATTAATATGTGAATACATTGATAGATATCCTTTGAGATGAATACAGATATAGTTATACTCGGTTTTCAAATTGAATGGTAGCCATCCAAAACTGCTTTACTTTTAGAACCCATTTGTTGCAAAAGCAAACATAATCCATAGATGGATAACGAGCATTCTGTAAGAAAAAGTAGTGCAGATTTGAGCACCAACAACATCCATAGTCAAAACAATCAACTCCAGATATTCATGGCTTCATCGTTGATGGGAATATTCATCGTCAATGGATTTATAGCTTCAGAACTCACAGAATTATATAATCTGAAAATGGAAGCTTCGGTTTGCTTCTACGTCTACGGTTGGGTCCATGTTCTTCTTGACAGGGTCCGTGCTCTCCTTGGCAGGAGGTGTCTCTGTTCAAAATATTGAGAAGTCAGTCGAGCTATGGAAGGAACAGTTCAGAAGGCGAAAACTAGCCACATTACCTGGCTCAGCTGGAACATATCTGAGCGCATCATTCAAAACAAAGTAGCCATCGGTTCCTTGTGGAGCCAGGAAGAACGACTGAGTAAATCTACGATTTACCGTATCAGCATAATAAAAGTTCCTGCAACCAGAACGAGCAAACCGCCCTCGTGGGATTTCTGAGTATCTACGTTGTCTATCTGCATCGGACAGCCCTTTAGGCCTGTAGATAAATAGTATCTTTTGATAGCCTGGTTATTAAGCACATAAAAACAAATCAGTTAGAACGAATCAGGTGACTAGGCATGTTGCATGGGCATATGCATTCCTTGAATATACATGTTTGGCAAATAAAATGAGACGAAATCCCTAGAAAAAGGAAATGGAAGTGGAAGAAAGCACCCTAACGCCCTCAAAATGCTACTAATAAAAACCTCAGTTGATGGAGGAAAACCGAACACCTACCGCTATATGTCTTCAAACATTATAAGTAAAATAGTGGAGGTAAAGCCTAAAACATGGATGGAAATCACGATCAAAAAGTTTAAAGTGAGCGAACAGAAATGTAACTTTTTTTTCTCCCATTGACTTCTACATGAAGCCGGGTTCCGTTATCAAGTATAACAGAACAAATATTGTAACATTTAATTTATACATCTCAAGGAGTACTGCTGCTGTGCTGCAGCGAACTTACACGTGTAGTGGTTATAGATACCAATGTACCATCAACATCTGGTCGACCAAGAATACTTTTATCATGATAGAACATATGGGCATCCTGTGGTGACGCATTCAGAATTCTGTAGTACTGTTGAGCAAATGCATTTCCAACCTGTAAAGCAAACCCAAACATGTTCAACAGTACTCTTTTAGTTGTAGATTAATGATAGGCAATATAGAGAAAAAAACGCTACCACATGCGGGTCAAGGCTATGCACGGAATCCCCAGCTTGCGTAGCCATGGCTGCATAAGGAATAGCGCCAGTTAGTATATTTTGAAATGAATCAATATTGTGTGAGTAGCAATTCAAAGGATATAGTTAATCATAAAAGTTCATAATAAATGAAGTGTTGTAGGAAAATAAACTGTTGCTGGCATGGAAAATACAGTAATTGGCCGAGCAACTGTTTATAAAGCCCTCAGTTCCCACAAACCAAAAACATTGATAAGCAACAATAAGTAACTAAGCACATTGGTCTATGTCTATCAGTCAATTCGTATTGGTGGGTATTCACCCTTCTCTTACGTGAAATTCCCCTCTTTCGGTAAGCATCCAGTATCTCAGCAAATGAACATTTCTCTAAGCTTATCATGTAGCTTACTGAACAATCGGTACAGATATAGAACGTATCACAGTATCTATCAGATTGACAAAATGTGGAGTACTTCAAATCGCGATTTTTTTTTCAACTTCTCAAAATTATACACAAAAGGTAACCATCTATTCCATTTTTCTAGCTGATCCAAAACCTTATCTAAATTAAAATGTAACATAATAGCTATCCATAATCCCTTTTTGGAGAGAAGTGAACATATAAATGGATCCATATGAAAAAATAATCCACAATGCGACAATAAATTTTGAAAGACTACCGCCAGTTTATACATCAAACCATCCACCGCACACTTGATGCACCTATAATCCTATTGCGCTTAGTTACGTCGACACCCAAAAGCTCTGAAGAGCAGGTGCCAACTGGAAAACTACTACCAGTCTAACCAGCAAAATTTCTGAAACCACAGATGAGTCATAAGCTTCAGATAATGGGCACAGCAAACAGTCAACGTTAGTTTAATAGCAGCTGAGAATCCAGACCAATGAAAGATCACAGCTTCAAACGAAAAACAAACACCATCAGGGTGCAGCCCTTCAAGCAACTCATACGAGAATGTCGAATTGATAAAAATTACAAGAAGTCTTTCTAGCTAGGCACACAAACAAACACATAAACGCCACACGGAAGCTCGTATCGTTTGTGACCCTAGCCGCAGGCAACGAGCCAACGAATTCGACGGCCATGAGGCCGAGAAGAGGCGGATACGGATGTACCTTCTGAACCGAGTACGTACAAGCCGACGGCCGCCGGGGGAGGGGAAACCCTAGCGGAGCGATTCGGCGGCGCCGCGCGAGTAAGCAATCGCGGGACGGAGCAGGCGTCGATTCGATGAGGCGGAAGGGTTTGGGAGGCGGTGGACCGTGGGTGTCGCTGGCTTAGCGGCTTACCGATACCGACCATCTTCTTCTCAAAAAAAAAAGGTACCGACCATCTCTGGATTTGTTTTTTCCTCAATAATATATCTGGGTTTTTAATTTGAGATTTTTCATTTGACGTCCTAATTCAGCACTCTTAATCATATGAAGGCATTATATTTGGTTGATACAATGCGGTACTAAAACAATAGAGGCGGGAGTGGTACAATAGAGGCGCTACAATGCAGTACTAAAACAATTTTACAGCGCCAGAGTTGTTGTTTTAGCGTGCGGGAGTGGTGGCTGCATTTCTAGGCACGCTAAAATTTTGCGTAGCGTACTAGCTTTTCCAGGAGCGCTATTTTAGCACGCCACAAATACGTTTTTGCAACCACATGGATGAAACAAGATCAAAACGAGCAAAAAAATAGTCTTGAAATAAAAGATATTGCATAGTTCACAGTGCGATAAGGATAGGTCACAGTATTGAAATTGTAGCTTTTGCAAACTCAACATCAGGATCAAATGCTTCAACAACAATTACAACTTTTGCAAAATTTTGGGCCCCAACTATCTTCGCAATGCAGAAACTTCTTTGTGTTGTTGGATCTATCTCACATTTCCCCTTATAATGAGGAACAAGTCCACAAGGATCAGTTTTGGGGGTAAAGAAGCTTGGATGTAAAAGCCATGTTTCGATTGCTTGACTCTGTCGGGATCGGTTGTGGGATGAATATGCGAGATCGATCGGACGGCGACACGTAACATGCCTCCTCACCGCTGACATCCAGCAATCGTGGCTGCTGGACCTAGAATCCTAGTGGCAGAAGCAGTCAAAGGGGGAACTAAGGCTTCAATGTAACAACATCCATGAACAATGTGGAGTACAAGGCTAAACGGGTTGTTTGTAACAAAGGTAAAACATACTACTTTCAAGGTTATGATGGGTATACAAAATTCGTACGACATTATTTCGAACAGAAGGAATATGAATCTTACATTCCTTTGAATATGTATGAAATAGGCTATTTCATACAAAATTTGGAGGAAAACTAGCATGAGGTAATACTTCATGTTTTCATCACTCTTTGCACATATAATAATTTCATTGTTTTCCTTGTGACATCCAAACGCCACTTTTAAAATTCTCTTGTAATTCTGATCCTTTAAGAAAAATCAAGGGTACATGACATTTCAAATTCAACATTTGTTTCTACGTTCCCGCGCTCCAGATGTGGTGTAAGAATATCTCCAACGATAACCTTTCAAACCGAGTAGTTTGGTTGTTGTTAGTGCTAGGCTCTCCTATAGACGTCTAACATGTTATATTAAATGTTCTTTTTATATTTAATTATGTTAACTCTTTAATCGAGAAACTAGGAAAGTGCTTGTATACACATTTTGATGTCGAGTGCATTGTGTGAGTGTATGATATGATCAAATTTTATGTATGCAAAAACAATACACCCACGTTATTATTGTTGGATATCTATAACTTGTAATACACATTTGACTACAGAAAAGATAAATTATGTCATTGTTTACAATTTATACTGTAGAAGTTTCAATAAATTACTTGCTAAATCACTACACTACAAAACTATATTAAGATATTTTTAGGTCATTGTTTTGGAATCTGTAGCAATACATAAAATAATATTTAAACAGAGAAGAACCCTCACACAAAAATATACATATATGTCACACAATGCATTGATTATCAAAGATCAATTCAAAGAGATGCGTGTTTTCGTCCTTTTTTGTTTTTTTATTGGAGTGCAATTTGTTTCACTATCATGTAAAGGGACACTCACAAAATAATGCACATATTACTTAAAAAAATTATGATAACTCATATACTAAGGATGTAAATCGCAACTACATATAAAAATCATAATTGTTAAGGTTGTGTGTTTAACGACGCTAATTAAGTAATATACTATATCTTTTATTTAATATGCGATATGATAACAAATTTTTAAAATAAGCATAGAAGTTAAGTATAACTAGCAAAAAATGCCCAATCATTTCTACGAGTTGGACTTTTATTGAATGTTTGTTAGGACATGAAAATAGTATAAGTTCAGTCTTCATATTTGGCTAGTTGACTGTAGTTGTGCATGGAATCTAGAGGTGAAGAAGCCACACTCATGTCAACGGATCAAAGTATGAACACAATCAGTTATGCTTTATGAAATACACCTCGAGGACAAGCTCGTCATAGGACTCGAACCACTCACCTAATGGGCTAATCCAACACTACATAATAGCAATCATGCAATGGAAGGCAAACAAAAAATGCAAACGAAAAGGGGCGAAAAATCAGGGTCATCATTTTTCTGAAATATTTAGAGACTTAAAGAGTAGCAGTTACAACTGACAACTGAGAGAGCATGCCATTGTCAGAAAATATCATGTCATTCTTGTCAATTTATACTGTAGATTTTTTCCCATAAATTGCTTGCTAAATCAATACACTACAAAACTCTATTTAGATATGTTTAGGTCATTTGTTTTGAAATCTCTAGCAAAGCATTTATTAATTTTAAATATAGAAGATCCCTGACACACACAAAAATCATATACGCCATATAATGCATCGATTGTCAAAGATCAATTCAAAGAGACATGTATTTTTGTCATTTTTTTGTTTTTCTTATCGGAGTTGATTTTGTTTCACTATCATGTTAAGGGACAGTGTCTCAAAATAAAATAAAATATTGCACGTAGTACTTTAATAACTATGACAGCTCGGATATTAATAATGCAGATCGCGACTACATAGAAAAATCATAATAATAATGGTTGTGTGTTTAACTACTTTAATTAAGTAATACAATATATTTATTTGATACGCCATATGATATATATTTTATAATAAGTATAAAGTCTAGAATAATTATATTTACTTACTCAACTTACTTTCAGAGTTTACTTTGAACAGTTGTTAGGTAATCCCAAGCTACGAAGGTAGGAATTGGATAAACTGATCAAGCTTGTGGTGTATTAGTAGGAGTTTCTGTCTTAATATTTGCTATGGTAGTTGTAGATGATGTAGTCCAAGTCGGCTTTGGTTTGGCCTAGTACGACTCAACTTTGTGAGTCCTCTTGGAGCTATATAAGCAGTGGTAGTCGTCGAGCTGTTAGCATTAGAAAATTACGAATGGAAACACAAAATATTACAAGACACCACACGTGGCTCTTCGTGTCGCAGCATTCATGTGCGTGTTCTGGTCCTAATGTTTGCGTTAGCGACATCACGATGGATAAAACTGATATGTTTCCTTGCACTTTTGTCATGATCAAAGTTCGTGCGAGTTCCTATATAGGAAATTACGTGTTGTGCGTAAATGATAAGTTTTGTTGCCGTTGGATGAGTCGAGTTATTGCGATATCGTGTGTTCGATCCCTGAGCAAAGGTAACAACGACCTTCACACAAAGGTCACACACACAAGACATAACATGCGAGTGAACTAAGATAATCCTCTCTTCCTTGCACACCATTCTTTCAACATCACATATTCTTATGCATTTTTTACACTCATATGAGCACTATTAGTACAACAACTTGTCCTCCATGTGCACTTCCATACAAGAAATTGCAAAGTGTGGTGGGGTGGTACAAGAACTATGATCCTATGTGCTGGAAATTGCAAAGTGTGGTGGGGTGGTACAAGAACTATGATCCTATGTGCTGGAAATTGCAAAGTGTGGTGGGGTGGTACAAGAACTATGATCCTATGTGCTGATGGCGTGGATCACATATTCGTTGGAAATCCCAAGGAGAAGGTATGATTTAGCGTAGCAACAATTTTCCCTTAATTACAAAATCAAGCTTATCGAACCAGAAGGACTTGGAAAAGGCTTCAACAAAGTGTCAACAACAACGGCGCAATAACTGTAGACGTGGACCTACGACACACAACAAATTATTTTGCCCCAACGAAATAGAGAGGTTGTCAATCTCTCCGGCTTGCTGAACACAAAGGATTAAATGTATGTGACAAATACAATGAGCACTATTACAAATCCACAACACTGAATTATTAGTCAAGGTATGTACAAGGTATACAATTTATATGTTTTACCTTATTCTGTATTCCATTGTTTGGTGTTTCGTTGTTTTTTATTTGGGAAATAAAGAGAAAACATAAGATTTTTTCACGCAAATTGTTTTCATGTTGAATTTGGTGACCTAATGTTCAAATTTTGCATCAAACTTTTGGACAATGGTCATAGTAGGCTATTTCTAAACTTGCTACAAAGTAGGTGAAAAATATGTTTTCTTACCTTTCAAAAAAATTAGGACATTTATATGCATATATAATGGTATTGGTTTATCTCCAAACACATCGTAATAACTTGATAAAATATATGTTTTAGACTTGATTTCATGATATATCATACTACACACATGTGATCGTCATGGCTCGCCCCCTATGTTCAAATCCTGGCTCCGCACGTTGGAGACGTATTATGTGCATACTCATACAAAACAAACCATGAGACGACACGTGTCCACAGGCCCGATGCCCAACAGTTTTGTGACGTAGTGCTCTAGAAAACCAAAGATTTACAAAGAGATCCTTAGGTCGGACGGGCATGTGGAAGTTCGCAAAAAGGAAACCGGTTTGTTTAGTTTTGCTGTATGCAGCCCGGCCATCACGGCAACTCATTTGGCAGTTGCCTTTTTTGCAACCGTGGATAGGCCGAAAGCGAGGAGGACGGAGGCGGAGAGGACAGAGGAGCTTGAACACGTTCTAGGTGACGATGGGCTTTAATTCGTGCCGAGGAAACTTCGACAAAGATCCTGCACAAAATGGTGAGTTATGTCCCCCCCCCCCCCCCCCCCAGGTTGGTGCTCATCCATGAGCTCTGCTCCGGTAATCTCGTGGGCGCGTGTAGGGGTTTAATAGGGTTTCCCCATCGATGATCAGCTGGAAAATGAGACGATGTATGTTCAGTTAGTGTGTACGAATCGTTTCCCCGGAAGATTTGTGCCAAATATCTGGTTTTTAATGTTGCCCTGTTTGGCTCGGGTTCTTTTTTTTCGAAATGAGAGCATAGCCTCAGCCTCTGCATTCGGCTTGGGTTCATGCTTGAAAGCAGTGTGAATTTCGTATAGTCGAGCTGTCGATCGAGACTTTTTTGGGGTTGAGTAGTGTCCGGTCACCTTCTATTTCAATTTGTTTGAATTAAGTGAGGAATTGGCAAAGTGCTCTCTCTGTTATCAGGGCCTGAACTAGAGTCTGCTGGCGGAAAACTCGTAATTTCAGTAAAAGCAACCAGTTCTTTTATCTGCGAATTAATTCTATGTAACCTACCTACTCAGCAATTGACGTAGCACCAGCTGCTCCATGACCTACTACGTTTTCAGCTATCACACTCCATTTGTTTGAAGTAAGTGAGGAGTATAATCACAGTTCTCAAAGTGTGACACTATGTGTTCTGATTTTTGCAATTGTAAATTCAAGTGCATCTATTTTACTTAGTAAGTTTAATGCTAGTATATTTTGGGGTCAATTGAGAACTCAGCTTCAGATTTTACTCACTTGATGCCTTTATCCGCAAAAGAAAATAAATTGCATCTATTTTACACAGTTCTAAAGTATTACACTTCTTGCTTGACAGAAGTTGTACTTACAATGGGAAATACATACTACTCTTGCTGCTACCTTTCTACTTCTCTTACTAGAGTGCTTTTGTCATGCATCTGAATTGCATTGTTCTTCTTCGTTGCACTTACAGAATAACCAATGGACATGTGGCATGCGGCCAAAAACGAGAAATAAACAAACCATTTTGCCAAAAACGTGTAAGAAAAAACAAAAATACATGTCAACACGCGGCAGATCCTTCTAGTGCTAATCCAAGCCCACGCCGGATGTCTGCCATGTCGACAAAGAAGACCATAACACGGTACCATATATCGCTGGCAAAGTGTTGGTCCAAGAATCCGGCGGTGCGCACAGACCTGGGCATCCATCCACAACCACATGAAGCATCGCCTGGAACAAGCAACGCACGGTTGTTTGCACAAATCGACAAAGCCCTCATGAATAGTTGGCGTAAGCATTGTCAAAGCTGCATGTGATCTGTTCATGTCCACATCTTCATCCACATCCAGAACGTGTGGTCAAATCTAAGTTGGGCCAAATGAAAAATACATATTCTTGTTTAATTGGATTTGTAGGCCTCCACGTACGCACGTGGCTTTAAAATGTAGCCAACTTCTTACTCACCATTCTCTATAAATACAGGGCATGCAACTCCATCCACTGAGCAGAAACGATCACCAGCACGAGTACTAGGACTTGTTGGTAAGTGCCTTCTTACCTGCTCTCCTCTTCCCTCAACCAGTGCATCTATGCGTGCTTCTGTTCCCAAATTACAATGGTTTTCTCCCTTGACTGTAAATTTTCAGGTTCTTTGTTTTCTCCTAACATGAACAACATGAAATCGCGGTGGCCGGAACTGTTGGGGGTTCCAGTCAAGGTAGCGGAGCAGAAGATCCTCAGCGATCGGCCAGATGTGCATCTGCTCATTGTGCCGCCGGGCGGTGGGGCGCCCAGGAACTTCGATGACAAACGCGTCATCGTCTACACCAACTCTGAGGGCAATGTCGCGCAGATCCCCGGGATCGGCTAGGCCTGAATTTGACGATCAATCAAGGGGGGGTGTGCTACCTGTACAACCGTATTTCCATGCAGTCGTCAGTTCTGTGTTACCTATTTGAATAAGGTTCTATCACCATGTATTCCACCGCAATAAATAAATAAGCCAGTGTACCCACCAGTAAAAGAGTGTCAATATCATATCATCTATGATTCGTACCCACCAGCCAAATACTCGCTCCGTCTCAAAATACAAGGCGCCTTTTAATTTCGCGGGACAACACCGTGTAACTTTGACCATGATTTATACTTATAATATATACCCAAAATTATTATCAAGATATATGAAATTAAAGAATTTTGCAAGACGAATCCAGCGGTACTATATATACATTCACATTCATCATATTTTGTTATCTATTGGTGGTCAAAGTTGAACGTCAAAGACCACTTTAAAAATAGCGCGCCTTGTATTTTGACACGGAGTGAATACAGAGTAATAAGTATAAGAGTGAAATGCATCTACGGTCCTCGAAGTTGTTGGCCATGTCTAAAACAGTCCCTAAACTTAGGACTTGCCTCAGTACAGTCCTGAAAGTTGCTCCCCATGTCGCTACCATATAACGTTGACGTGGCAATAGAACAGGCTCACAATGATCCTCAAAGTTACCGACAATGTCCAAAACAGTCCTGAACCTTTAGGATTTTCATTTTTTTTCAAACAAAGCAAACATATAAAGTACCTTTGATCAAAAAAGCAGAAAAAGAGTTTGAATGCAGCATGGGACATATACGTCAAGTCACATATTTAACTAATTGGCACCTAGACTAAAATAAAAGATCTAACAAGACAGACCAAAGCGAAAAAACAGTTTGCATACAACTCGTACAACCGACATAAAATCTATATTAAAATAAGCACTGCAGTTGAGTCCAAAAAGCTATTTCTAAGAAAATTCATTCCTATGAAAATTATCGTTAATCATGGACCACTATTATTTTATTAAGCTTATGGATCTGAGCATTGTAATTGAAAATTTCCCAAATAAAATATGCGTAACTTTCATAATCTGATTCCATGTAAAGGTGTAAGATATTTTATGAACTGGATCAGCTCTGCAATTACATGAACTGTACCATGATCTTGAGACATTGGTCCATAAAAATCACACATAAGTGTAGAGCTTCAGCATTTCAAACTCCACATGGACCTGGGAAATTCAGTCCGGATAAATTATAATTTCAAAAAATAAAATACAACTACACCGAGACAGTTATGACGCTCCGCAAATCAAAGGTCGAGAGGAAATATATTTTATTGAATTTGATATATTTATTTTTGTTGCAATTAAAACCTATACGGTGTCCGCGTGTCGTGCTGCATTCAAACTCCTTTTCCATTTTGGTGATCAAACATGGTTATATGTAAATAAATAAATTGCATTCTTTTAGGAAAATGAAAATCCTGAAGGTTCAGGACTGTTTTGGACATTGTCGGTAACTTTAAGGACCATGGTGAGCCTGTTCTATTGCCACACCAGGATTATACGGTAGCCATTCGATTTAGGACCGTAAATGGACATGGGGAGCAACTTTCATGACTGTAGAGGTAAATCCTAAGTTTAGGGACTGTTTTGCATGGCCAACAACTTCGAGGACCGTAGATGCATTTCACTCTAAGTATAATTATGTACTTTAAATGACAATATTGCCATTCTTCATTGTGGGCGTATATCATTGTCCACCTCTCTACGTCATCTCTTTGGATCAACTGGTTTTGTAGGTAATTATATAGTATTAGTGGAACTCTCAGCAAAACTCATTAACAGATTAGAGAGAAAAATAGTTTCACATAAAGGCGGAACAATTGGAACAAAGCGCAGGGGCGTCTCAGCCCAGCAACACGGATGCTCGGCCAGGACCCGCACAACGCCACATGGTCATGGAGTACAAACCACACTAAGTTTTACACGATGATTCTACGGGATATAGCCCGTAAAATAACAGCTAACATACGGTTTCAGCTGAAAAACTGACTTGAGCAGATCGCAGATTTTGGGAAGTCTCGTTGACCATCGAGATTGGGCATGGCTGTGTTTTCGTCAATCGGTTATGGGTCTAGGAGAGGTTAATCTGGTCAAACCCAATCCGATTGTTAGGCATTAATATATGGTACCAATGATCCATATGACATCAAGATGAGTTCAAAACATTGAAATGAGGTGTAAATATATCATATATGGTACCAAATGATCCATATATCGTTGCGTGTCGTGGTGGTATCACGGCAGATGCCATAGGATGGCTAAAGAGCGGGGCCGATGGGCGCTGGAGGATCCGGGAGAGGGCTAGCGCGCTAAGAAGCGCACACAGATGAACAAACAAATCCACAAACACACACGATCTACCCAGGTTCGGGGCCCTCGTGAGGAGGTAACACCCCTACTCCTGCCTACCTCTCTGTATATCTCGGTGTCACACAAGTACAATGGTGCTCCTCGAGTTGTATGTCTCAGCAATGGAGAAGGGCTCAAGGAAGAAGATGAAGCTGCGGGGGACAATGAATCTCAGGGCATTGTCCCTCACACAGGAGGGGGTGGTGCCCTATTTATAGGCTAATCGAGTTACCGAAATACCCCTCTCGGTGCACTGTAGCCATGCCAACGGTATGTCATGATGTACTCCTGTCAGAGACAGGACATGGCATGCCCATCCCCTGCAGCATAACGGTACAGCTAGAATGTACCCCCTGCTAGGGACAGGACATGCCTATCTCGTAACCTTTTGCCCGGATGTCCCGGAGTCAGCGGTTAGGTGAGACCTGTCACCTCGCTCCCCCTGCATGCCCCCGTGTCAGGCGCTTCCGTGCCAGGCGCTCCTGTGTCAGACGGGATTTGACAGGAGCATTGACTGCTCTCCGACACAAAGATACCTCGGCTTGCTTGATCCGACATAGATACGTCGGACTCTCCTTCGGTAGCTAGTTCTTCCTGCACATAACAGAAGACACGATGATACCGACATTGATACGTCGGTTGACCTATCTTGGTTGACATATGCCGGCTTGCTCCAGCACGATACCTCGGTCCCTTCTGGTCCCGGTTCCCTCGGGTTACCTATGTCGGTCTGCACCAACATCATACCTCGGTCACTTCTGAGGTACGAGTATGTCGGCTTTTACTGTAACCTGGCCCGTACCTGGACATAGCTTTTACCTTATCATGACCCTACCCGGGGGTAGCCCCCCGACATTAGTCCCCGAAGATGGTGCGGTCCTGCAGCCTCGGATGAAGGGCCACAGCAGGTTTAAACAACCGAAACACCACGCCAAACCTCCGACATAACCATGCCGGTCCAACAGCAAATCCGCTGATGATCTCTTCAACTGACCCCGGCATTTGACTCTATGCCGGTTTTCTGACACACTTAAATCTCTTCGATATTCCTCCGGATCTTGACATAACACGTGGTAGCGAATCTCAGATCGACGCCTCGGCTCTTGCGCACGGACAGACGTGCCACTGCACGCACGCTTCTCACGTCATGTGGGCCCCATGGACTATCAAGTCCACGGAGCACTCAAGTGCTTTGACCCGGCGGTGCCTCCTCGATTCCTGCGCCAGTAACCGCACGCGATCACGCCGCATGCGGTTACCACATTGTAGCCCACGATGTGGCCCATCGTGCGGCCATATTTATCGCAACCGCTCGGAGCGGGCGCAGCGGATCTCCACAACCGCTTCGGAGATCGTGCACGGTGGTTTCGCTAACCGCGCACGCTCCCCGCCCATAAATAGGGGAACGACGATTCCCTCTTCTTCCTCCTCGCATTCCTTGACTTCTTCGCATTCTACAGCACGCTCTGCTCCCGCCGCCGCCGTCCTGTGCTCTTCCGCGGCCGCGCCACGCCGGAGCCTAGACGCCGTCGACGATCGGAAACCCTGCGCCGCCGTCAAGCCCGCATCTCCACCGCTACTACTCCGGTGAGTTCTTTGCCCTTGGCACGGTCGATGAACATGCTCTTCTTCCCCGCGGAACTAGTTCATCTTCCTCGAAGAATTAATTCATCTTCTCCGATGAACTTCTTCATCCTCACCGTAGATGTTTCTACGCTCCCCGCTTGGATCTCCTCTAGATCTACTTCGTGGTTCATATTAGGTTTGCACCGATCCATCGTTAGGTCTCTTTAGATCAATCCCTAGATCTTGCATTTATTTTCTCCTTTTCCCTCTCTACAGATCTTTCCGCTTAACACTTAGCTGCAGATTGGTGTTTCCCGCCATTACTCTTTTCCCCTTTGTTGTTCAAATATTCCGAGATACTTATCCCGGTCGATTTGTTACCTCTTTGCAGAATCGTACCGAGATGTCGTCTAGCCACACCTCGGATCCTGCCGACATACCCGCTGAGACGGGAATTCGCGGAGGATGGGAGGGCTCGGATGTCTCCCCCTCCGAGATAGAATGGCTGATCAAGACTGGCGACTCCCTGCCGAGGTCATATGCCGGATCCCGGGGAATGAGGCCGAACCAGATCCGACGCCCGATGAGCGGGTGGTCTTCGTCGCGCATTTCGAGCGTGGCCTCGGCCTCCCGGCCAGCAGGTTCGTTCGGGCCTTCCTCGACCGATACGGCCTTCAACCCCATCACCTCCCTGCGAATGCCTTCACCGCACTGTCGGCGTACGTCTCCTTCTCCGAGGCATACCTCGGACTATGGCCCACTGTCGACCTCTGGGTGAAGTATTTCCAACTTCAGAAACAGAGCATCCCTGACCCGGAGAACAAGGGTGCCCCGAAGGAGATGACCACGTGCAAAGCTGCTACCATAATACCTCGGAAGGGGTCCATCTTCCCCCGCATCCCAGGCCTCGAATCCTGCCGGAAGTGGCAGAGGACATTCTTCTATGTGAAGAATCCGAGTCACGTTGATCTCCTCAACTAGCTGGCGTTTATCCTCGGAGCCCCCACAACCCAGCTCAATTGGTCCTTCGACCCCCAGGAATCCGACGCCGAGATCAACCAGATCCACGAGACCGTCACTCAGCTCGTGCAAGATGGGTGGACGGCTAATGACCTCCTGAGGACTTTCATTACTCGCCGAGTTCTCCCCCTCCAAAGCCGAGTCCACAAGATGTGCCATATGAGTGGCCAGTTTGATCCTACTCGGATCAGCACCCACGAGCTCAGCAAGGTTGGGGTCAAGAGGCGTGTCAAGGCCATTGCCAAGACACAAATGGCGGATGAATGGAATTGGGGGATAGAGCCCCACAACCGAGATCGGCTTCCGGAGCAAGTAAGTAACTTAGAGCCTAAAACCGACATATTTTTCTTACCGACACAACTGTCGGCACTGTCTTTGCTGTAGAATAACTCGGTTCTAACTCGCCCACTTTGCAGAAATTTGCCCGCCAAGAACTTGAAGATGGAGGCAACCCCTCCGAGAAATGGGGCAAGGACTTGGACTCGGACGTCACCGAGGTTGATGACCCGGACGACGAGGATCATATGCCGATCCCTGCTGCCCGTCCCCCTGCCTCGGGTAAGCCTCGAGTCCGAGCTTCCATCCGCGATTGGTCTGATGATGACGATGACGAATGCAAAATTCTAGACCCAATTGACGCTCTGCCCATCTCCTCTGATCCTCCACAATCCTGGACCTCAGCTGATCCGGCTGGTCCAGCTCCGAGCACCAAGGTTTCCCGGGGCTCGTCCCGCAAACGTTCAACGCCCGATACCTCGGTTACCGGGACCTCTGGAACCTCGGCTCCCGTGGCGCCAAAACCGAAGTGATACAAGAAAGCGGGACAGAAGGTCCGAGGCAAGAAGCAGCCGCCGACCACTGAAGGGTAAGATACTCTTTGTTTGCTTTCTTTCTCCTTTCAACCGAGATGACATTTTCACCAAGTACTAACTTTTTCTATCTTAATGCAGTGCTGCCCTTCAAGTGCCTCAGAGCGCATCCTCGATGCGCTCACCTCTTCCGGCATCTACGGTGCCTCCGCCAGCCGATACTAGGTTGCTAGCCCCGCAAGGGCAAGCCCTACTTCGGCACGCACAACTCCGGCCGGCACACCGCCGCCGACATCTGGTGCTGCAGCTGAAGGAGGCCAAAGCACTTCCGAGGTCCCAGTCCTTGACTGAGATGTTGGTTTAGGTGCTCCCACCACGGATTCCGACACTCCGCGGGCCGACACTCCGGTAGGACCGGATCCACCGCAACCACCACCACAACAACAGCAGCAGCAACCGCAGCAACAGCAACAGCAACAACAGCAACAACAACAGCAGCAGCAACAAAAGCAGCAGCCACCGCCGAAGCCCACCACAAAGTCCACTGAGCTAGTAACTCGGAAAACTACTCCGCCACCCAAGCCGGCACATAGCCAAGTGGCCACCGGTAAAGCGCCTGCTAACCCGAACAGGCAGGTGATTCTGACTCCGACCACCACATCGGCCCATCAAGCTCTTACTGCTTCTGTCTCCCGAGTCTCCACTGGCTGCTGGGGTTTTCCTCAGCTTCGAACTCAAAGCGGACATAGCTTGGGCTCGGAGGGACAGTACCACATGGATTGGAACGCCGCCGACACTGGTGAGGTCTCCTCCACTCCGGCGAATCAACATCCGGCTGGACCTAGTGCACTTGCTCAGGCCATGCACAACCTGCAAGTTTCGACCCTTCGAGTCAGCAGGCTTGCCGAGGTAAATTTTTCTCAGCCAGACCTTTCTTTTCCTTTGCAATAGATGATAAACATATATAATCCCCAGTCCCCGAGATTCGGGTCGAATGATCGACGCTCGCCCGAGTAAAAATCATTCGGCGCGAATCTTCATAAAATTTCCATCATTAACTTCAAAAATTCCGACACCCAGTCCCCGGGATTCTTGTCGAGTTTTACTCGGCATGAATCTTCAAAAAATCTGACATCAAGTCCCTGAGATTCTTGTCGAGTTTTACTCGGCATGAATCTTCAAAAAATCCGACATCCAGTTCCCGAGATTCTTGTCGAGTTTGACTCGGCATGAATCTTCAACAAACTGTGCTAACACGTACTTTGCTTTTTTCAGGATTGCACCAACGCTCGTACTTCGGTGTTCCAGAAGCTGCTCCTGGACCACAACAAACTGAAGAAATCCTATAAGCAGGTGCTGGAGACTCTGAAGAACAAGGACGCCGCGCACGCAACTGCCCTCCAAAAGGAACGAGACGAAGTGTCTCGGCTCCAGAAGGAACTTGCTCGGGTCGAGAAGGAGAAAATCGAGATGGAGCAAACGCTGATGCAGAGGGAAGAAGCTGCCCAGAAGCATAAAGAACTCCTCGATGAGACCGAGGTTCGCGCTACCTTGGCACAGGAAGAGCTGAATGCCCTCAAGGCTAAAATGGCAGCTGGTTGTCCGAGCTTACTCGGCTCAACCGCGAGATGGACAGTAAGTTTCCCCTATCCATTTCCTCACTTCCTTTGTTTTCACCGACGTCAACTATGTGCCGACACACACTTAACTCGGTAACAGCCTTCCTCTCTTCAGAACACTTCGTGCACTCCCAGATTGCTGCAGCCAATGCCACCAAGAAGGCGCGAGAGAAAAGAGCCAAGGCTGGCCCAATCTCAGAGGTCTGGGACATCGAAGATCATCTGACAGCCCTGAACGCCCGCATCTCCCCTCTGAAGGCTATTGGCACTGAACTCCTCGATGCTGGCATCCGAGCTTACCGAGTCTTATGGCCAGGATCTCAGCCTCCCGTCACCGTTGCCGAACTATCCAAGGGCCTGTCTGGGGCCGAGGCCAGGATCCGAGAATGGAGATCCTCTGCAGCTCGCGCCGGAGCTGACCAAGCCCTAACGTTTGTGTTGTCCTGGTATGAGGAGATCGATCTCAATGCCTTGAGATCTCTGCGCCAAGTCGCAATGGACCGAAGATTCGGTGCTGGTCGAACGCCGCAAAGAGGCAGCTTCCTTCATGGCTAGCTACGCTCAGACCCGACACTTCATTCCGGGGCTAGCATACACCGACGATGAAGACGATTCCTCGGATGATGAAGAAGAAGATGATGAGGAGGAGGAGGTCTTGGATGAAGAGATCGAGGTTGAAGGACACTGCCACCGATGCATCAGCCGCCGACACTGCCAACCAGCCAGGATCCGACATTCCTCCAGAAGCAGCATCCGACGCTGCCGGTATCTCGGCGGCCACTCCAACTCCCGAGGCTGCTCCAACAACTGAAGTCTCTCCTGCTGCCGAGACTGGGTCCGCTGACCCCAATTCTTCTTCTACTGCTGCTGCCTGAACTTATCATCAAATGAACCATTAAATCCTCGGAATGCCGGGTACAGATGTAATTATACTTTAAGTATTTCACCGTGCTACTCCGATTTTGCTACTCTTATTGAAAAAGGCTTAATGCCGGATCACTTTGCATCAAATCCCCGAGTTTACTTTCTCGTTTACTATACTTAGTAATCTTTGCTCTTGTCTACCATTTCGGCGTTCGACAGTCGAGCCACAAGACCAAAATTATAGCATACAGTACTTATAAAATTTTGAGGTATGATTCAGAGTCATCCGACACAAAGAAAAGGAATGAAAAAACTGGGTTAGTAAACGACATATGTCGGATCTTTTTAGGACCGAGTCCATTTTCACGTTTACCATATACCATAACCTCTGCTCTTGACTGCCATTTCGGCGTTCGTCAGTCGAGTCACAAGATCACAACAAAATAGCATACATTACTTGAACTTTGAAACGAGGTAACAAAATCATCCGACATATGAACAACATAGAAAAAACAGAGATAAAACACATGCATATGGACAAGGCAGTCCCCGAGTTTAATCTCGGAGTGCCGGCATTTCATTCAAAAGGAAATCGAGATACATAGATTGCTCCCTTAGGAGTAAAAGGAACGGAGTAGAGCTACATTCCATGGTCGCTTGGTTTCCTCTCCGGATTTGTCCATTACATTTTTCCTCGGTTCCTGCGCATCTATAAGATAATATGCATCATTGTGCAGAGCCTTGCTCACAATGAATGACCCCTCCCATGGAGGTGACAACTTGTGTCGGCCTACACTGCGCTGTACTAGCCTCAGCACCAAATCTCCTTCTCGGAATACCCGAGGGCTGATCTTCCGGCTGTGATAGCGTCGGAGATTTTGCTGATATATAGCTAACCGAGATAAGGTCAGTTCTCGTGCTTCCTCGAGCAAATCAACATCATTTTCCCGATCTTCTTTTGCCTCGGTTTCAGTGTACAACGCCACTCTCGGTGAGTCATACTCCATGTCGGTCGGCAAAACCGCTTCTGCTCCATAGACCAGAAAGAATGGCGTATAGCCAGTTGAACGATTCGGTGTGGTTCTTAGACCCCACAATACTGCTGGTATCTCCTCTATCCAGCATCCTGGAGTTCGCAACAGTGGTTCAATCAACCGAGCTTTAATGCCGGCCAACACCAATGCATTTGCTCTTTCCACTTGCCATTTGCCTCCGGATGTGTCACCGAGGCTATGTCCAACCGAATTCTCTTTTCAGCGCAGAACCGAGCAAATTCTCCCACAGCAAAGTTTGTGCCATTATCCGAGATAATGCTATGGGGATAACCATATCTCAAAATGATGTCCTTCAAAAAGGACACAGCTGTGTGACCATCACACTTTCTGATTGGCTTCACCTCGATCCACTTGGTGAATTTGTCCACCATCACCAGCATATGAGTCATGTTACCTCGGGCTGGTTTGAACTCTCCCACCATATGCAGACACCACACAGCAAAGGGCCAAGTGATGGGAATTGTCTTCAGTGCCGAAGCTGGCAAATGGATCTTCCTAGCAAATCTCTGACATCCCTCACACCTTCTAACAATATCTTCTGCCTGCTGCAGAGCACTGGGCCAGTAAAACCCATGCCGAAATACTTTAGCCACCAAGGCTCTTGATGAAGCATGATGTCCACATTCTCCTTGATGAATCTCCAGGAGCATCTCTTGCCCTTCTGCTGGCTCAACACAGCGTTGCAACACCTCGGTTACGCTTCTCTTGTACAGCTCCTTGTTGATGATGGTGTATGCATTGGATCTTCTTTGCACTTGCCAGGCCTCCACTTCATTACTCGGTAAACTCCCATCTATCATATACGCCATTATAGGTTGTGCCCATTCCGGCACAGGGCGCACAAGAAAGACCGGGATATCTATCTCCATTGGCTCTACCGACATTGCTTCCTCCGATATTGAGTGACCAGTTCCCGAGTTCTGCCAGGCAGTCCCCGAGTTTTCCCAAATGCACCCGACATCAACGTCCATGGGCACAGCTTCAGAATCTGGTTTTGCGGGATAAAAAATTGACTCGGACTCTGGTGAAGGTTTGATTGATGGTTTCCTCAGATGCTCCAATGCTATGCCGGGTGGAATTGGATCCCGAGATGATCCCAGCTTGAACAATACGTCAGCAGCTTCATTCTCTGCCCGAGGTATATGCTTGAACTCGCACCCTTCAAAGAATCCCGAGATCTTCTGGACATGAAACCAAAATAGAGCCATATTGGCGTCCAAAGCGTCCCAATTTCCCGAGACTTGCTGCACTACCAGATCCGAGTCTCCAAAACACTCTATCCGGCGGATCCCAATCTCTTTGGCCACATTAAGCCCATGTACCAATGCCTCATACTCGGCCACGTTGTTAGATGCCGCAAAGTGAATTTGCAACACATATCTCAGCTGATCTTGCTTCGGCGAGGTAAGGACTACCCCGGCACCCAAACCGATCTTGGTTTTGGAACCATCAAAGTGCATCCTCCAATAATTGGAGTCAGGCAATGGTGGCTCATACTGCATCTCGGCCCAATCCACCAAGAAATCCGGCAGTGCCTGAGATTTGATAGCATCTCTTCTCTCATAGTGCAGAGTGTAAGGTGATACCTCGATAGCCCACTTGGCTACTCGGCCAGTTGCATCCTTGCACCCAATGATTTCCGAGATTGGAGCCTCGCACACCACTGTGATTGAATGCTCTTGGAAGTAATGTTTCAACTTCTTAGCAGCCAGATAGACACCATATGTCATCTTCTGGTAGTGATCAGGATAGTTCTGCTTGGATAACTAGATCACCTCGCTCAAATAATATACCGGCCTCTGCACGGTCTTGCCCTCTTCTTCTCGCTCCACCACCACTACGACACTCACAACTCGGTTTGTGGCTGCAATGTAGAGCAACATCGGCTCTTTGGGTAATGGTGAGGCCAGTATCGGCGCAGTTGCCAGCATCTTTTTTAACTCGGTGAATGCCGCATCTGCTTGCGGGGTCCACACGAAGTGGGTGGTTTTCTTCATGAGCTGATATAAAGGCAATGCCTTTTCTCCCAACCTGCTGACAAACCGACTCAAGGATGCCAAACATCCAGTGAACTTCTGCACGTCCTTGAGACATGTCGGTAACCTCATGCTTTCAATAGCACGGATTTTTGTCGGGTTAACCTCGATACCTCGGCTTGACACGAGGAAACCGATTAATTTTCCTGCCGGTACACCGAATGTACATTTATCCGGGTTAAGTTTCATTCGGTATTTTCTCAAGTTTATAAATGTCTCTATGAGATCATCAATCAGAGATGACTTTTCTTTAGATTTTATGACGACATCGTCGACATACACTTGCACATTCCGGCCTATTTGATCATGCAAACATTTCTGCATACACCTCTGGTATGTAGCACCAGCATTTCTCAAGCCAAAGGTCATGACACGATAGCAATAAGCCCCATACGGGGTAATAAAAGTAGTTTTCAATTGATCAGCCGGGTTCAGAGGAATCTGATGAAACCCGGAATAAGCATCTACAAAGGATAACAGCTCACACCCGGCTGTGGAATCGATCACTTGATCAATCCGAGGCAGCGGGAATGGATACTTAGGACATGCCTTGTTTAAGTTGGTGAAATCGATACACATGCGCCACACCTTGGCCACCAGAGGTTCATCCTTTTTCTTCTCTACCAGGGCCGGGTTAGACAACCAGTCCGGGTGCAGCACTTCCATGATGAAACCAGCCGCAAGTAACTTGGCCAGCTCATCTCCCACCACTTTTCTTCTCTCATCCGACAGTCGACGTGTCGGTTGCTTCACAGGCTTCATGTCTGGCCGGACGAACAAAGAGTGCTCAGCCAACTCCCTCGGAACACCCGGCAGGTCCTGATTCGACCATGCAAAGATATCCCGATTCTCACGGAGGAAGTGACTGAGCTCGCTTTCCTATTTCTCAGTTAACCCAGTGCCAATGATGACATTGCGCTCCGAGCACTCCGGGTCAACATTGATCTTCTTCGTCTCCTTCGACATCTGGAACGATGCATTCATCTCCGGGTTAGCCATACCCGGCATTCCGAGTTGCGCGGATTGAGCCAGCGCCACCACCTCGTGTATCTTCTTCTTCTCAGCAGCAATGATCAAAGACTCGGCCAAGCAAGAACCAGCCGAGGCGCACTCCAGCGCACGCTTGTAATCACCCGAGATGGTGATGATGCCATTAGGACCCGGCATTTTCATCTTGAGGTAGCCCACATGGGTAGAGATCATGAACTTGGACAGGCGGGCCTACCAAGCAATGCATGGTATGGACTCTCGAGGTCCACTACCTCGAACTGGATGCTTTCAGTTCTGCAATTGTCCTTGGTGCCGAACAACACATCCACCCAGATCTTGCCCATAGGAGCATCAGAAACACCCGGCACTATGCCATGGAAGGTCGTGCTAGTCGGTTGCAGCATGTTCAACGAGATGCCCATTTTCACCATGGTGTCTCGGTACATGATATTGATAGCACTCCCATTATCAATGAGAACTCGGGTGAACCGGACATTGATGGTGGGTCCAATGAATGTCTGATCTACCACCAGAGCATAACCTCCCGGAGTTGGCATAACTCGGGGATGATCCCTTCTGCTCCAACTGATCTCTTGCTCGGACCAGTGCATATACTTCGGTACTGCAGGCATAACTGCGTTCACCTCCAGTGCACGCCGATGCAAGCTCTTCTTGTCAGTTGGCTCGGTCACAAAGACCACATGGCTCTGATGAGCTTCCCTGTAATCTCCCTGGGGATACTCTCCCTGCCTGCTGGGACCGGCATTGCTGTTGTTCCCTCCGACATTCACCTGATTCACAGGTTTCAACGCTGCTTGCCTCTGAGCAGGTGGGTTCACCGGGATAGCATTTGCCCCGGTGAGTGGTAAGTTTTGCCTCGGGGGAATCCTCTGAGGTACCCCCGCCTGATTTCCTCCGGCTCTTGCTCCTTCCCCCCTTGTGCGCTGATACCAGCTGCACTGCCGAGTTGTATGGTTCGCCGGTCTGCGGATGTCTTGGGTGTGGAAGCTGCAAGGTCCATCCAACATAGCCTCATAAGTGAAGGCTTGCTTCTAATCACTCCATGGCTTCTTCCCCTCTTGATTCTGGCCCCATGCTGGGCCGCTGTTCTTCGGACGCTGGTTACTACCAGCATCTGGTTGGTCTTGGTTCACCGCAGCAACCTGGTTTGAGCCGTACCGGTAATCCGGTTCTCTCCTCTTGTTGCCGAAGTCCTGGCGATCATTCTGCCTAGCTGGCCCGGGTCTGTTGTTCACCGGGTATCTTCTACTCGGCTCAACCGAGTTCAGCAGAGGCTGCATCGGATCACCGAGTGCATAACTATCCGCGATCCGGATTGTCTCGGCCAAAGTGACCGGCATTTCCCTCCGCAACTTCTGCCAGAGCATGGAGCCATGTCGGCATCCCTGAGCAAACCATGAAATGGCCTGCGCTTCCACAACTCCTTCACAGGAATTGCGGATGTTAGTCCATCGAGTCAAGTAATCTCGGTCAGTTTCATCATCCCTCTGCCTGCACATCGCAAGCTGCTGAGGTCTATTCGGCCTCTTGTAAGTGCTGGAGAAGTTGCTAACGAAAGCTTCTTCGAAGTCCAGCCAGCAGTCGACACTGCCCTCTCTCAAGTTGTTCAGCCAGATTCGGGCTGGCCCCTCCAACATCTGCGGGATATACCTCACCGCCCATCTGTGGTTACCTCCCGCAATGTGCATAGCCGACACATAGTCAATCAGCCAGTCCTCTGGCTTGGTGCTGCCATCATATGTCTTCGTACCTTGGCTCAATTGGAAGTTCGGCACCGGTGGTTCCCTCATGATCCGGGGTCTAAACCATGCAGGGCCAGGTAGGCCTTATTCTTCCAGCATCTCGGACAGGTAAATCCTGTCCAACTTTTAGCGTGCATCACTTGGTGCTAGCATGCGAGGTCCCAACCGGGATCCCAATGCACCCTCATACCTCTGGTATCCAGCTCTCTCCATAGCCGAGTTTCCATCATCGAACCGGTTGGCCACTTGGCCAACGTCCTGTGGCTGCTGCTGATACTCTACCTCTTGGTGCTGCTGAACCCGATTCTGCACCGGATACCGAGGTGGCTGGCCTCGGCCTGCTGAGATAACAGACCCGACATTCGGGTTGCCCAGACCGAGGTTGCTTTTACCTCGGCCAGCATTGGCCTGCCCAGCTAACTGCTTTCCAGCATATGCAGCATCATATGTCTGCATCTGCTTGTTCTTACCGGAGTTTACACTACGGTCACAGCCTCCACCATCATGCGGAGACGAAGCTTGTCCCTTAGACCTTTCACTAGCTGCCCTAGCCGAGTGAACAATCTGGGACCCACCAGCACCTGGATTGGCCTTGCGAAAGGCCTCGTTCTGCCGGTTAGCAATACCGACCAACTCATTAATTCGGTCTTGCTGCCTACGGCGAGCTTCTCCGGATAAACTAGTGTGGCGCCCCGACCCGACTGCTATACAGTGATGCTGAGTGTCACCGGTTAATCGATACAACCGGAGGTTACGGGTTTACCAATCCTCGGCCAAAACCTTTGGCAGGCGTTGCTCGGAATTGATCACCGGCAACGCAATGCCCCGATTGATGCCTTAACACAGGCTCAACTATCAATGCATAATAGAGAGATCAAGACTTGTGGAACAACTGGCACATCACAGACTCTACGACACAAATCATTATAGTTCAACTCTTATAATAGAGAAAGATAGCAAATTACAACAGAGGTCATAGACCCAACAGTACAACATGCGGAAGTGTCGTGGTGGGATCACGGCAGATGCCATAGGTATGGCTAAGATGGGGCCGAATGGTCGTTGGGGGAATCCGGGGAGGGTTTATGCACTCAAGAAGTGCACAAGCAAGAACACGCAAGAAACCGCAAGAACACGAACGATAAACCAAGCACACAAAGCACACCACGATGTACCCTGCTTCGGGGCCCTCTTGTGGAGGTAACACCCCTACTGCAGCACTATCCTACTCAGTGTATAGCTCAAGGTGACAAGTACAAGCTGCTCCTCGAGCTGTTTGATGATACAACGGTAAGAACTTGAGGTAGAAGATGAAGCTACAACGGGGGAAAGGGAACTCCGAGCTCCTTCTGCTTGAGTCCGAGGTTCCTCTCTGGGGGTTCCGAGGTTCCTTTCTCTCTCTCTCTCTCTCTCTATCTCTCTCTCCTTCTCTGTCGATCGATCTCCCCAGCAGGAGGGGGGTGAAGCCCACTATATAGGCCAGCCGAGTTACCGTTGTGCCCCTCGCTGAACACTGTAGCCATGCCTCTGCTCTGGTCACCATCGTACTCCTGTCAGGGACAAGACATGGCATGCCCATCCCTGCTGCATAACGGCAGAGCTAGCATGTCTCCTCTGACAGAGACAGGACATAGCCATGTGGTGCTACCTCGTAGCCTTTTCCCGGATCTCGCGTGGTCAGCGGTCAGAGACGTGCAGCCCCGCCGAACCCGGGGCACGCCTCTGCCAGGCTCCGTGACAGACGCTCACGCGTCAGGCGCTCTTGTACCAGGCAGGAAGTGACAGGAGCATTGACTCCTGCCCGACCTACAGCCTCTTGCCTTGGTTAGCTCGGGTCTTGCTCCCGCTCCTTACCTCGGGTCTTGTACTTAAGATCCGACCAGGTCGGACATTACTTCCTTCAAATAGCTTCTCCTGCACTCACCATACAAACCATAGCACCGAGGTAGTTAGGTCGGCTGAACATAGCTCGGACAGTGAACCTCGGCCCAGGCCAACGGGATACCTCGGACCCCTCTGGGCCAAGATAGGTCGGCCTTTATATCCTCCAGGTCAAGATGAAGCTCGGACACTCCCAGGCCCAAACAGGTCGGCCCTTTCCGTACCTCGGCACACCTTTAAACTCAACTTATGCCAAGCCTTGACCCTACCTGGGGGTAGCCCCCCGACATTAGTCCCCGAAGCTGGTGCGGTCCTACGACCTCGGATGGAGGGCCGTAGCAGGTTCAAAATAAGCAAGGCACCACCTCTAAAACCGACCTTAAAAATAGCTCCGCCGAGGTACTTCCCACAGACCATAATTTAATCCGAGGTCGATCTGCAATCTGAACTTTCCGAGCTGTTTGACTCAGCACGATCTTGCCTACAGATCTTCCGAGGCACGTGGCGAAGAATCTCTGCCCGGACCCCGAAATCCGGACCTTTGAAAGACAGGTCCTGACCACACGCCGCCCCCGTCAGCCGGACCCACCAAACAGCGCACCTGCGCACTCAAGTGCGTGACCAACTTGACCGCCCACGACCCCTCGATTCTCGCGCTGACCAGCACAGAAAATCCGGCGCTGGCGGTTGCCATCCTGTGGCCCACGATGTGGCCGATCGTGCGGCCACCAATCGCGCAACCGCTTCTCCGCCCGCACACAATCCCACGTTTCCCGGTAACCGCGCGGCAAGCGGTTATAAATAGGGGCCCAGGGGGAGTTTCTTCTTCTTCTCCCCCACTCGCCCACTGCTCCGTGCCCTCTGCCTCCAGCGCCGCCGTCGAGCCCTTGCTGGTGACGCGCGCCGCGCCTTGCGCCGCTACATCGCCGTTCTGCAGCACCGTTCCGCACCGCCGTCGAGCGCCTCGCCGCACCGGAGTTGCACTGCGCCGTGCGCCGTTGACTCGCCGCCGATCCTTCGCGTTCTTCCCGGTGAGTTCCTCGCTTCCCCTCCATTGCCATGGATGAGTTCATCCTTCGATGAACTCGAGGATCCTGATGAACCCTAAGACCTTGATGAACTAGATGATCCCCTCGAGCCCTTTTAGTACATTTAAATCTCACTTAGATTTGTTTCAGATACATCCACCGTGCTGTCCTCTTAGGTTTGCCCCTTGATGAACTCGATTTTATTTCCCTTTTTAGCTCATCGGTAGATCTTTGCTAGTATCTGCAGTGGTAGAAACATGTTTCCCGCCTAAATCCTTTAGCCCGGCTGTCTTGAATGATCCGAGGTATTTACCCCGGCTATCCTGAACTGTCCGAGGTACTTACCCCGGTTGAACCTCCCTCTTCTGCAGGAAAGCGTCAACATGTCTTCTGCCTCGGATCCCGCCGAGGAAGGAGCACCTGGAGAACGAGGTAGCTGGGAGGGATCCGATGTCACGGAGGTCGACATCAAATGGCTCCGAGATTCACGGCGGATCCCGGCTAAACTCATCTGCCGGGTTCCGAAGAAAGAAGATATCGAACCCGAGGTGGAATCCGGGGAGCGGGTCGTCTTCCTGGATCACTTCGAACGTGGTTTCGGGCTCCCGGCCGGGAAATTCTTCCGGGATTTCTTGGACAAATTTGGGCTACAACCACACCACCTGCCCGCCAATGCCATCCTCCAACTTTCGGCCTACGCGACCTTTTCCGAGGGTTACCTCGGATTATGGCCAAGCATCGAGTCCTGGGCCAAGTACTTCCAGCTCAAGAAGCAAAGTGTCCCGAACAAGAAGGTCGTGGACAAGGAGATGACCGCTTGCGGGGCGGCCTCGATTTCACCTCGGCGCCTTCTGAGTTTCCTCGGATCAGGGCCTGGACTCCTGCCGCAAATGGCAACGCTCCTTCTTCTATGTGAAGAACCCGGGCCCGAAGATCTCATCAATTTGCCGGAGTTCACCATTGGAACCCCCGCTGCCCAACTCAACTGGGATTATGAGCCTGCACCCGACGCTCCCGAGGTTCTACTGATCCACCAAACCATGATGTCCCTCCAGGAGAAAAGCTGGGGGCAGATGACATCTTGCGCACCATGATCACCCGCCGAGTTAGCCCTTTACAAGCGCGGGCCCATAAGATCTGCCACATGAGTGGCCGCTACGACCCCACTCGGCACAGCACCTTTGAACTTGATGACTCCGAGGTGAAGAGGCGCATCCGGGCCATCGCCAAGACCACCATGCCCGATAAGTGGAAATGGGGTGTCAAGCCCTATGACCGAGATCACCTTCCAGCTCAAGTAAGTGTACTTACCCGACGTATAATATTCCTCGGTTTCATTTTCACCCCGACCTTGTATTGATTCTTGTGCTAACTCGGTTTTACCTTGCCACCTCTGCAGAAGTTCACTCGACAGGAAATCGAGGATGGCCCCCTTTCTTCTAAGGAGTGGACTCCCGACCTGCCTATCCCGGCCGCCGCCGAGGTTGAAGATCCGGACAATGAGGATCACCTCCCCATTCCCAAGGCCACCTCGGGTAAGACTCGTGGTTTCACCTCGCACCGCCCACCAGTTCGTTCGTCCATCCAGGACTGGCCCGATGACGACGATGACGATTGCCAAATTCTGGAACCTGTCAACGTTATTCCATTTCATATGCTCCTCCAACATATAAGAACTTTCATCCAGCGTCTGCAGCTTCCCGGAAGCGCTCAGGACCCGGTACCTCGGATGCCGAGGCTTCCAAGACCTCGGAGACTGCGCGCCCAAAGCCAAGCGTGCCAAGAAGACCTCGGCGAGGCACAAGAAGCGAGGCCCCGTGGAGGAAGATGCGTAAGTCACCTTGCTCCTTTTTACCTTTCACGCTGTTCCGAGGTTAAGTTTTTTATACTCTAACTTAATCTTTTCTTTTTCGTCTAGCCCGGCTCGGCAGATCAAACAGAGCCACAGCTCGATACATTCACCACTGCCTCCAGTGGTTGAAGCTCAGACAACCGAGGTCGAGGTTAACCTCGGCAGCCCCGCCAGAGCCTCTCCTCCAGAACGGTCCATTGACCTCAGCAGCCCGGAGAAGACCATCTCCTCCCCGGTGCGTGTCTCCTCCGCCGAACTTCCACCGCCGAGCTCTGACTCCGGCCTGGGGCACTCTGCTCCCCGCCGAGATCAGACTCCTCCGCCTCCTCAGAAGGATGCGGAGACAGATCGCGCCAAGACTCCGGCTAAGACCGTGCAGGAGCCTCGGCTCTCCCCCAAGTCTCAAGCTGCGCGCAACCAGCAGCAAAGCAGCAGAAGAAGCAGAAGAAGCAGAAGAAAGATTCAGCTCCAGTTGTTGAGCCCCCCAAACAGCCACAGCAAACTCCAATGCCGCCACCGCCACCGGGCCCCAAGGCTGCGAGCACCCAACTAGTGCCGCATGTTCCCGCGCCGAAGTCCACCTTGACCAAGACCGCGCCCTCGAGCTCTCAGGTCGCCACCTCCCGAGCTCTTTTCGCTGCTACCATCCAGCCGAACATCAGCAGCTGGGAGGTCGGGCAACTCCGGACCAAGAGCGGGAACAGCTTAGGCTCGGAGAAGCACTATGACATGGACTGGAACTCGGCTGACACTGCCGAGGTCTCCTCTAACCCGAGCTCTGAGCATCCAGTTGGACCTAGCGCCGTGCTCCAGTCCATCTACAACATGCAGACTGCGGTCCTTGATTGCAGCAAGAAGGCCTCGGTAAGTTTCTTTACGCAACTCTCTTTCTTCCTTTGAAACCAAATGACAAACATACACTATTCCCAGTCCCCGAGATTCGGGTTGAGCAATTGACACTCCACCGAGTTAAAATTGCTCGGCTTGAATCTCAAAAACTTGTCATTTCTCCCATGCTGAGTCCCCGAGGCCAATGCCGAGTCCCCGGGACTCAATTGGGCCTCGGGTGCTAAAAAGACCTCGGATTTCTTCGAACTGATCTCTCTATTTTTTCAGGAGTGCAACAATGCTCGGACAAAGATCTTCAAGAACCTCCTGCTGGATCACAACAGACTGAAGAAGTCTCACCGGACTCTTCTATCCGCAAAGGAGCAGAGCGACAAAGATTACGCCTCCAAGTTGAAGACAGCCGAAGATGAAATAGCTCGGCTGCAACAAGAGCTGAACCGGGCTAATGAAGCCAAAACTGCTGTGGAGGACGCTATGAAGGTCAAAGACCAGGCCGCCGAACAGCAGCAAGAGCTTGCCAAGACCCTGGAGAGCCGCGCCACCTCGGCCGAAGCCGAACTTATCGCCCTCCGAGCTATATCGAAAAGCTGGTTGTCCGAGCTCGCTCGGATTAATCACCAAATGGACAGTAAGTTTCTTTCCCCTTTTCCTTATTTTCTGCCGACCTACACCCCGTGCCACCGTATGCCTTATTTCAGCGACAGCCTTTTTGTCTTCTTCAGAGAACTTTGAGCACTCCAAGGACAAGGCTATCCGCGAAGTTCAAGCAGCTCGGGCAAAGAGGGCTGAGACAGAAACCCTCAGCGAAAGCTGGGATATCCAGGACCACCTTGTTGCCCTTAATGCTCGGATCAGGCCGCTCAGGGCCATTGGAACCAAGCTGGTTGATGCTGCCATCGAGGTCCACCGTGCCCTCTGGCCCAAGGTCAAGACTCCCACTTGCATCGACGAGCTCGCCACGAAGCTGAAAGGAGCCGAGGCTAGACTTCGGGAGTGGAGATGCTCATCAGCTCGGGCTGGAGCGGACAAGGCCCTGGTGTTCGTGCTGTCTGGTATGAATGTTGAGATCCACACGGTTACCTCCCTGCGCAGGGGCTCTCCTTGGAACACCACCCTGATGGCATTGCGAAACGCCAAGCAGCAGCCGACCTCTTTGCTAGTTATGCAAACACCCGGACCTTTGATGAGGGCGCCTCTATTCTGAGGATGAAGAGAGCTCGGACGAGGAAGCAGAGTCCGGTGAAGAAGGTTCTGACGGCGAGGAAATTGACTTTGACGAGCCTGAGAGCTCCAAGGGCAAGGCCGGCAAAACAACCGAGGTGGCTGAAGATTCTGATGATGACTTCAGCTTCGACGAACCTCCGAACCCAAGGGCAAGTCCGGCAAAGCCGTAGCCACCGAGGTGATCTCCCCCGACGTGACGGACACCCCGGCATCCACTCCAACAACCGAGGTTGCTTCCGCGACCGAGGTGGTTCCTGCGCCCGAGGTTGTTCCTGCGCCCGAGGCTCCTGCTTCCGAGGTCCCCGCTACCACAACTTCGGCGACCGAGGTCTCTGGTTCCGAGGCCTGAACTTGTCTCAAAAAACATTAAATCCCCGGTATGCCGGGTGCAGATGTAATAGACCTTAAGTAGTTTGCCTTGCTACCAGTACTATTATCTTGCTATCCGAACCATGCTTTTCTAAGAATTTATGCCGAACCCTTTTGGAACGAGTCCCCGAGTTCACTTTCGTGTTTACTATACTTGGCATTCTTTGCTCTTGTCTACCATTTTGGCGTTCGACAGTCGAGTCACAAGATTGTTGTTTATAGCATACAGTACTTAGCAAATGTCGAGGTGTGTTTCAAAATCATCCGACATAAACGAAAGGTAAAGACAGGGGTTAGTAAACGACACATGCCGAACTATATTTTTGGACCGAGTCCCCGAGTCCATTTTCATGTTTCCCACGTTTTTTCATCTTTGCTCTTGACTACCATTTCGGCGTTCGTCAGTCGAGTCACAAGATTAGTTACACAGCATACATTACTTGAAGTTTGAGACGAGGTTCAAAATAGTTCGGCATATGAACGAAATTGACAAACAGAAATAAAACACAAGCACAAGAGCGAGGCAGTCCCCGAGCTTCAACCTCGGAGTGCCGACATTTCATTAAGGATTAACCGAGGTACATACATTGCGCCCTTCATGAGTAGAAAGGTCGGAGTAGAGCTATTCCATGGTCGCTGACCTCTGATCCGGGGTTGTCCAGCCCATCTTCCTTGGTTCCTGCGCATCTATTAGATAGTACGAATCATTGAGCAGAGCTCGGCTCACAATGAACGGTCCCTCCCATGGAGGTGACAACTTGTGCCGACCTTTCTTGCGCTGCACCAGCCTCAGCACCAAATCTCCCTCGTGAAACACACGAGGGTTGATACTCCGGCTATGATAACGTCGGAGACCTTGTTGGTATATTGCTGACCGAGATGAGGCCAATTCTCTAGCTTCCTCAAGCAGATCTACTGCATCCTCCCGAGCCTCTTTTGCCTCGGCTTCAGTGTACATTGCCACTCTGGGCGCATCATATTCGATGTCAGTGGGTAGCATAGCTTCTGCCCCATAGACCATAAAAAATGGCGTATAGCCAGTTGATCGATTTGGCGTGGTCCTTAGACCCCACAGTACTGCTGGTATCTCATCTATCCAACACCCCGGCGTTTTCAGCAGTGGTTCAATGAGCCGAGCCTTGATGCCGGCCAACACTAGAGCATTTGATCTTTCCACTTGTCCATTAGACTCCGGGTGTGCCACCGAGGCTATGTCCAGCCGGATTCCCTTGTTCATGCAAAACCGAGCAAATTCTCCAACAGCAAAGTTCGTGCCGTTGTCCGAGATAATGCTATGGGGGTACCATATCGCAGAATGATCTCCTTCAAAAAAGTCACTGCTGAATGACCATCCAACTTCCGGATTGGTTTCACCTCGATCCACTTGGTGAACTTGTCCACCATCACCAGTATGTGCGTCATGTTACCTCGGGCTGGTTTGAACTCTCCCACCATATCCAAACACCATACCGCAAACGGCCAAGTGATAGGAATTGTTTTGAGCGCCGAGGCTGGCATATGCGTTTGCTTGGCAAACCTTTGGCATCCTTCACATCTCCGGACTATGGCCTCTGCATCAGCAAGAGCAGTGGGCCAATAGAACCCATGCCTGAACACCTTGGCCACCAGAGCTCTTGTGCTGCAATGATGACCACACTCTCCTTGGTGGATCTCCAAAAGCATCTCCTTGCCTTCAGCTGGCTCGACACACCGTTGCAACACCTCGGTTACGCTTCTTTTATAGAGCTCCTTGTTGATGATGGTGTACGCCTTTGCCCTCCTTTGGATTCTCCTAGCCTCGGTTGTGTCACTTGGCAAGCTTCCCTCCGTTATGAACTTCATGATTTGCTCCGCCCACTCCGGCACTGGGTGCAAAGGAAAAAATTCTCGTCCACCTCCATTGGTTCGGCCACCATAATCTCCTCCATTATTTCCTCCACCATCCTGCGACCAGTCCCCGAGTCTTGATGAGCAGTCCCCGAGGTTCGGTGCGCAGTCCCCGAGCTCTGCCACGCAGTCCCCGGGTCCGACCAAACGCACCGACGTCTACCTCCATTGGAACAGGTCCGGGCTCTTGCTCCGCCGGGATGAAAATAGATTCGGATTCAGGAGAAGGTTTGATTGAAGGAGTTCGCAAGTGATTCAGGGCTACTCCAGGTGGTACTGCCTCTTTAGATGAACCGAGCTTTGACAACACGTCGGCAGCATTATTTTCTGTCCGAGGTATATGCCTGTATTCACACCCTTCAAAGAACCCGGATATCTTTTGCACATGGAACCGATATAACGCCATGTTGGCATCCAGAGCATCCCAAGTTCCAGAAGATTGTTGCACCACCAGGTCGGAATCGCCGAAGCATCTACACGCCGGATACCGATCTCCTTCGCCACATTGAGTCCATGGATTAAGGCCTCATACTCCGCCACATTGTTTGATGCTGAGAAATGAATCTGCAGCACGTATTTCAGCTGATCTCGCTTCGGCGAGGTGAGGACTATTCCAGCCCCCAGCCCGATCTTTGTCTTGGACCCATCAAAATGCATTTTCCAATAATTATAGTCCGGCCTGGGTGGCTCATACTGCATCTCGGCCCAATCACAAAAGAAGTCCGGCAACGCCTGGGATTTAATTGCATCTCTTCTCTCATAATGTGGTGCATATGGAGACACCTCAATCGCCCATTTGGCAACTCGGCCAGTTGCATCTTTGCACCCGATGATCTCCGAGATTGGAGCTTCGCACACCACCGTCATGGGATGCTCCTGGAAATAATGCTTCAACTTCTTGACCGCCAGGTAGACACCATACGTCATCTTCTGGTAGTGAGGGTAATTCTGCTTCGAGGTAGAGATCACCTCGCTCAAGTAATACACCGGTCTCTGCACCGACCTGCCACCTTCTTCGCGCTCCACCACCACTGCCACACTTACAACTCGGTTTGTGGCCGCAATGTAAAGTAACATCGGCTCATTGTGCAATGGTGACGCCAACACCGGGCAGTGGACAACATCTTTTTAGCTCATTGAACGCCACGTCGGCCTGCGGGGTCCATGTAAACCCGGTACTTTTCTTCATGAGCTGGTACAAAGGTAAGGCTTTTTCTCCCAGCCGACCTACAAATCGGCTCAACGAGGCTAGGCACCCTGTGAATTTCTGCACATCTTTCAAACACTTCGGTAACTTCATGTTCTCAATAGCTCGGATCTTGGCCGGGTTAACCTCGATACCTCGGCTAGACACCAGGAATCCAAGCAACTTTCCAGCCGGGACACCAAAGGTGCACTTGTCCGGGTTAAGCTTCAACCGATATTTTCTCAAATTCACAAATGTCTCCTCGAGATCCTCGAGGAGAGTACGTTTCTCCTTAGTTTTGATGACGATATCATCGACATACACTTGCACATTTTTGCCCATTTGAGAGTGCAGGCATTTCTGCATACACCTCTGATAAGTTGCCCCGGCATTCCTCAGACCAAAACACATGACACGATAGCAATACGCCCCATACGGGGTAATAAAAGCAGTCTTTATTTGATCCTTCGGGTTCAGTGGTATCTGGTGAAAACCAGAGTACGCATCGATAAAAGACAACAGTTCACAACCAGCAGTGGAATCAATCACTTGATCAATCCGAGGTAATGGAAACGGATCTTTCGGGCACGCCTTGTTGAGGTTAGTGAAGTCAATGCACATGCGCCACACCTTGACCACGGCTGGCTCGTCTTTCTTCTTTTCCACCAAGACCGGATTGGATATCCAGTCCGGGTGCAGCACCTCCATAATGAACCCGGCTGCAAGCAACTTAGCCAGCTCGTCCAGCACCACTTGTCTTCGGTCGTCTGAGAGACGACGGGTCGGTTGCCTCACCGGTTTCACCTCGGCCTGACAAATAAAGAGTGCTCTGCCAACTCCCTCGGAACACCAGGCAGGTCCTTAGCCGACCATGCAAAGATATCCCGATTCTCACGGAGGAAGTGACAGAGCTCGCTTTCCTATTTCTCGCCCAGCCCGGTCCCAATGATGGCCATATGCTCTGGGTGCTCCGGGTCAATGGGGATCTTCTTGGTCTCCTTGGGCACCTCGAATGCTGCAGTTGAGTCCGGGCTCATCAGTCCGGACATGCCGAGCTGTGTTGACTGCGCCATTGCCACCACTTGATGCAGCTTCTTCTTCTCAGCTGCGATCACCAAAGACTCGGCCAGATTAGACCCCGCCGAGGCACACTGAATGGCTCGCTTGTAGTCACCCGAGATGGATATGATCCCATTAGGCCCTGGCATTTTCATCTTCAGGTATGCAACATGGGTGGAAATCATGAACTTGGCCAGAGCCGGCCTTCCAAGCAATGCATGGTATGCACTCTCCAAGTCCACCACCTCGAACTCGATACTCTCAACTCGGCAGTTATCCTTGGTTCCAAATGCTACATCCACCCATATCTTGCCCATGGGTGCACAGGAAACGCCAGGCACAATCCCATGAAAAGTACAACTGCTTGGCATCAACTGATTTGGCGATATGCCCAATTTCACCATTGTGTCTCGGTACATGATGTTGATGGCACTGCCATTGTCCACCAGAACTCGGGTAAACCTCACATTGTTAGTAGGCCCACACAACGTCGGATCTACCACCAGGGCATACTTTCCAGGGCTCGGCATGATCCGAGGTGTGTCTTTCCTGCTCCAAGTATCTCCTGCTCAGACCAGTTCATATAGGTCGGCACCACCGGCATTACTGCATTCACCTCCATGGCACGCCTCTGCACACTCTTCTTGTCAGTTGGCTCGGTCACAAAGACCACATAGCTCGCATGAGCCTCTCTATAGTCATTTCCGGGGTATTCATACTGCTGACTTGGTCCGGCACCATTGTTGTTGTTATTACCTCGGACATTCACAACATTCACGGGCCTTGCTGCTGCAGGCCTCGGAGGAGGTGCAGTGGTTATCGGGGTAACATTTGCTCCGGACAGATTTGGGTGGGACCTCGGCTGAAATCTCTGAGGTGGTCCTGCTCTGTTTCCTCCGGCCTTCGCCCCTTCTTTCTGATTCTGCGGTTCCAGCTGCACTGCCGGGTTGAATGGTTGGCTGGCTTGCGGGTCGGTCGTATGGTAACAGCAAGGACCATCTATCATTGATTCATAAGTCAAGGGTGGCTCCGGGTTCGGACTAAATGCCGGACCATTGATTTTCGGCCTCTGGACACCTCCAGCTCCGGGCTGATCCGGGTTCACCGCTGCAACTTGGTTCGAGGTGTATGGGTAGTCCGGCTCCCTCCTCTTTTGTCCGAACTCTTGGCGGTCATTACACCTTGGTCCGAGCCGGTTGTTTATTGGCTCCCTCCTTCTGTTACGTGCCACTGCCTCTGCTGCTGGCTGCATCGGATCACCCAGAGCATAAGAATCTGCAATCCGGATTGTTTCTGCTAGGGATTTCGGCATATCTCTTTGGAGCCTCTGCCACAGCATGCTGCCATGTCGACAACCATCTGCAAACCAGGAAATGGCCTGTGCCTCTACAACTCCTTCACAGGAATTCCGAACATTGCTCCACCGAGTTAAGAATTCTCGGTCAGTTTCATGATCATCTTGCTTACATGCTGCCAGGAGCTGAGGTCGGTTTGGCCTCTTGTATGTACTAGCAAAGTTGCTGTTAAACGCCAGCTCCAAGTCTATCCAGGAGTTGATACTATACTCCGGCAAATTATTCAGCCAGATCCGAGCTGGACCTTCCAACATGTGCGGGAGATACCGGACCGCCCATCGGCGATTGCCCCCCGCTATGTGCACCGAGGATACATAATCTGTCAGCCAATCTTGCGGCTTGGTGCTCCCGTTGTATGGCTTGGTGTTCCGACCTAACTGGAACTGAGATACTGGCGGTGGTGGCTCCTTCATGATCCGAGGTCCAAAACACGCCGGACCAGGAGGGCCTTCCTCCTCCAGTTGCTCGGACAAGTAGATTCTATCCAGCTTGTTACGAACATCGCCTGGAGCTAACATCCGAGCTCCTATCCGAGGTCCCAACGCCCCATCCACTCTGTGGTATCCAGCTCGCGCCATGGCCGAGTCTCCATCATCATATCGGTCATCGCCTTGACCGACATTCTGAGGTTGCTGAACATACTCCGGCTCTCGCTGATATTGCCCCTGCGGCCGGGTTGTTGCTGATACCTCGGGGGCGGAGGTGGTTTACCTCGGCCAGCCGACGCTGCTTGCCCGCCATTCTGATTTCCCTGACCGGAGTTACCCTTAGCTCGGCTTGCATTACCTGGCCGGGGTTTCCCTTAGCTCGGCTAGCATTGCCCTGGCCCACCTTCTGCTTTGCTGCTAACACCGGATCATACATCTGCAGCTGCTTGTTCTGACCCGAGGTGACACTCCGGGCTCGATCGGCTCCTCCGACGAGTGGAGATGAGGCTTGCCCCTTGGACACCTGACTAACTGGCCTAGCTGAATAAACCATCTCCGAATCACCAGCCCCGGCATATGCTCTGCGGAGAGCCTCATTCTGCTGGTTAGCTACATACACTAATTCATTGACTCGCTTCTGCTGCGCACGCCATGCATCTCCAGTCAACCCGGATAGCTCGGCCCTGCCTGCCTCGGCAGCTCTGAGGTTCTTAGCAGGGGAACTATATACCGGCCTTCCAGTCGACACGCGACTCTCACTCCTAGCCGAGGTGGTAGGTCGAGCCTCCCTGTTTATCTCATCATTGAGCCCCTTGCCTCTCTGCCGCACCTCGGCTCCCCTATTTGTATCAACTGCTACCGGGGTGAAGCCATTCGCTGCATTGTACTCACGCAGATCTCTATTGAACTCATCTCTAGCTGTCATCATTGCTACAGCCTCCTTTTGCAACAGGACACGCTTTGCCTCTAGGTCGGCCACAGTCACCACTACATCCACTCCTGGATTTACTGGGTCTGCCAGTGTCTCCACTATTCTACTAGGGTCGCACCTCGGCCCTGCAGCTCGGGGGTGCCAGGCAACTCTTTCTCTAGCCTGGGCTTTGCAGATCTCACCTTAGCAACCTCGGCCGGCTTGGATTTGCTGGCATCTACTTTGCCAGCGGCATCAACCGGACCAGTCATCATCACCTCCACGCAGCTCTCGGGGCGAGTGATACGCCGACCTAAAGCCGCGAGGAGAGGAGTTTCGTCGTCCACGAGCACCTGCTCCGGGTACCGCGAACAACCTCGACAGCAACATAGGTGACGAAGCTGCCGAGCATCATGGTGAAGCCATGCTCGGGGAAGGGCTTGCCGGCGAAACACCCCGCATTGTCGCTGATGAAGGTGAACTCACCGATCTTGGCGATAAGCCCGGAAAGAACACGCTCGCCTGAGCCCGTCCGGATGTAAACTCCCTCCAACGCCTCAATCTGCCCCACGGTGGGCGCCAACTGTCGTGGTGGGATCACGGCAGATGCCATAGGTATGGCTAAGATGGGGCCGAATGGTCGTTGGGGGAATCCGGGGAGGGTTTATGCACTCAAGAAGTGCACAAGCAAGAACACGCAAGAAACCGCAAGAACACGAACGAAAACCAAGAAACCAAGACACAAAGCACACCACGATGTACCCTGCTTCGGGGCCCTCTTGTGGAGGTAACACCCCTACTGCAGCACTATCCTACTCAGTGTATAGCTCAAGGTGACAAGTACAAGCTGCTCCTCGAGCTGTTGATGATACAATGGTGAGAACTTGAGGTAAAGATGGAGCTACACGGGGGAAAGGAACTCCGAGCTAGATCCGAGGTTTCTCGGGGTTCCGAGGTTCCTTTCTCTCTCTATCTCTCTCTCCTTCTCTGTCGATCGATCTCCCAGCAGGAGGGGGGTGAAGCCCACTATATAGGCCAGCCGAGTTACCGTTGTGCCCCTCGCTGAACACTGTAGCCATGCCTCTGCTCTGGTCACCATCGTACTCCTGTCAGGGACAAGACATGGCCTGCCCATCCCTGCTGCATAACGGCAGAGCTAGCATGTCTCCTCTGACAGAGACAGGACATAGCCATGCCGTGCTACCTCGTAGCCTTTTCCCCGGATCTCGCGTGGTCAGCGGTCAGAGACGTGCAGCCCCGCCGAACCCGGGGCACGCCTCTGCCAGGCTCCGTGACAGACGCTCACGCGTCAGGCGCTCTTGTACCAGGCAGGAAGTGACAGGAGCATTGACTCCTGCCCGACCTACAGCCTCTTGCCTTGGTTAGCTCGGGTCTTGCTCCCGCTCCTTACCTCGGGTCTTGTACTTAAGATCCGACCAGGTCGGACATTACTTCCTTCAAATAGCTTCTCCTGCACTCACCATACAAACCATAGCACCGAGGTAGTTAGGTCGGCTGAACATAGCTCGGACAGTGAACCTCGGCCCAGGCCAACGGGATACCTCGGACCCCTCTGGGCCAAGATAGGTCGGCCTTTATATCCTCCAGGTCAAGATGAAGCTCGGACACTCCCAGGCCCAAACAGGTCGGCCCTTTCCGTACCTCGGCACACCTTTAAACTCAACTTATGCCAAGCCTTGACCCTACCCGGGGGTAGCCCCCCGACAGGAAGCGAAAATAGGTTGTTCTAAACAACAAGATCCAGATTATGGCCTAAGAGCCCTACAGATAAACATCCAGCGCCAGCTGTTCCGGGATGTCGCAAGCTGCCACCTGGGAACCCCAGACTACTCGTCGACGTCCACAAAGAACCCACCTTCGAGGTCGGTGAAGTCCTCCTCTGAAACAAAACAAACGACGTTGAGTTCGACGAACTCGCAAGATTATATATAGAGCATTAGCTCGATGAGGCTTTCAAAGTTTTATGGCTGTTTTGCATAAAGCTGATTTTATTTCATAAAAACATAACTCAATGGCATCGACTATTCAGAGTATTTTTAAAAGAGATAAGAAGTACTCTTTTCTTTGATCACCTTTCTCATAATCAACCACCTTCATCACTGTACCTGTTCTACAAAGGCACCTCCCCGAATCACCCTCGAGGAAGTCAACCTTGTATTCTTGAGTAGTACCTTTAGTACCCAGTTTTTAATCATTCCGTTCAAGTTATTCTATGATCTTATCGTCCTTTCCCAAGTCGTCCGTAACCGCGGACACGGCTTTTCGAAAAGATTTAACCCTGCAGGGGTGTACAATGTTTGCCACGCGTACCGTCCGGCCCATTACCTGTACAATTAGCTCTCTTCCTGGGAAAGCCGGCTGGGTGGGAGCGGTGTCGACTTCTCCCTCGTTAAGGACTAACCCAGGATCATCAGTGAGGACGGAGCAGCGGATCACAACACCCTGCCCCGTGGCCACTTATTCTCCTAACACCACCATCCTCATCTCAGTCTTGGCCACCATCCCAACGCACGCGCAAATGGAAGCCCAAACTAGAGGACCCTGGCTAGTCCCGCCCGAGTTATTTAGTCTATGAGGGTTCCTGCAATTGCATAGGCTCACGCATGGTTGCACGCTCAGTCTTGGTTCGGGAGGTAAAGAACTCGCACCTAGGCGACGGGAACAAGACAAAGCACCACAACCACAGTGGCCTCTCATCCCCACCTTTAAGCATTTTATTACATGTCACCAAACTTCTCCACCATCATCCATTCATCTCATCACCTGTTTCCAACATGAACCATCCATCGGACGGCTAAGCATTTAACTAAGCATGGCTAAGCAACAACATATCATAGTTAAGTATTTCAGGCCAACAGTACAATCCTATGGATAATAGGAGGGAAACAGGTATTGGCATCGGAAACTTAATGCAACTATAGGATACTCTAATCCAATAAAATTGACATTTTGAACCGCATGCAATATTATAGTGGAGAAAATATTTGTGAAACATAGGATAAGATATGCTCAGAGGGGGGATTACGCTTGCCTTGTTAATACGGCTGGTAAAAGGGATCGTCACAAGACTACGGTGTCACTTCCACTCCTTGATCTACCGATGCACAAACAATACCGGAGAGGAACAATCAAAACCACAGATAACACCGGTGCAATGCGCAAACACATGATAACATGACGTTTTAAGGTATCGACTTTATTTGAGCTATCTAGCAATTTAAATGGGGTGCGAGAAATAAATACTTCAACCGGATAGGAGAACACCCACATTTATCGTAATGATTTTAATATTACTAGAAGTACCGTAATTCAATTGTGATCAAATGTGCATGATATTTATTTTAAAGGTTTATTCACAATTTTCTGGACATTTTGGTATATTACACGCATTTTTCTGATACACCGATAAAAGTTATCATTTTTATAAATTTCCTTTTTGATATGACCTTTTGATGATTTATTCAAACAACAATGTAATTATTTATATCATTTAGATAGAGAGGGTGAAAAGAAAATAGCAATTTCAAAACAGTACTGAAATCTGGATGTTAGCCCGGAATTTTCTGGGTTTTTCACCGGGAGAAAAATCATCCGGAAATGTTTCCGGTTTAAATCCGGGTGGAGACCGGGCTGGAACGGCTGAGTCCAGTATGGTTTTTCTTATTCCGGTCTAGCATCCGGAATTTTCCGGGTTTTTCACCGGAGACGTCAACACGACGAAGCGTGCTACGGCGACGGCGACCGCGACGTGACCAAGGCGAGGACACGACGAGAGAGGGAGGGAGATGGGGTGCAGGCGGTCGTCGTGCTCACCCTCAGCGCGTAGAAGAAGGCGGTGGGGTCGGGGATGGCTCAACGGCGACAGATCGAGCGTGGCGGAGCTCGGGCGGCGGCGGCGATGTCACGGACGGCGGCGTCGATTCCGTGCCATCCGGTTCGATTCCTCCTGCGTGGAGGTAGAGCACGGCACGGCGGAGCTAGTGGTGCCCTGCGATGTGGACGGCGAAGCTCCTGTCACCGGCGATGCGATGGCGGCAACCTAGCTAGGTCACGGGCTCGTGGGGAGCATAGAGAAAGGGGAAACGGGGAGACGCGGGGAGGGAGCAGGTGCGGCCTAGTGCGCCCTTCTTCTGCAGGTGGTGGCAGCGAGGGGAGGGCCCGTCGCGGCGTCGGGATGTGGTGCGGCGCGAGCGGTGCGCCTCGGTCGCTACAGGAGAGAGGAAGAAGATGGCGAAAATTGCAAAAAGGCCCCTGACAAAATATTTCCATCACCGTTTGGTCCTTCTGTTCTGGAAAAAGATTCCAGCAGCTGTATTTGAATTAGTTGAGCAACTTAAACACTTCCAAAAATTATGAAATAATTTGGAGATGCTCCCCTGGTCATTTAGTTGCTCCACAAAAATTGGGGTTTAAAAATAAAATGTTTTGACCAACTTTTGTTCATAGTGTTTGATTTAGGCATTTTGCTAAATTCAAAATGTTGCTCCTTTGGAATTTTAGAGCAATTGCAAGATATTATTTTTGGAACTCTTGGAACTTCCTTGACAAATGTGAAATGTCAAAGTATTGTGTTTTGCAAGTTTGAGTGCCTCCATTGTTTTGAAATTTGTTAGAGCAAGTTGGCATTTGGGGTTTGTCAAAGTTGCAAAACCCATTTGTGTGTTGTTTAACAAATGAATAGTGATGCCATGCAACACAAAAGCGAAAATTTTACTCGGGTTTTTAGGTTCTCGAACTTTGGGCTGTTACAATTCTACCCCCCTTACAGGAATCTCGTCCCGAGATTCTTAGAGTAGGAAAGAGGGAAAGGTTACGACGGTCTTCAATGATCTTCTCGGTGTAGATTGATTCGGCGCATCCTGAGGATCTTCATCGGCCTCACTTTGAGGTCCTCACTCAACTACACCATAGGAGAGGGGAACACATCTGAAAGGAATGGTCTTCATGAAGATGCGACGACCGGGTACCTCCCAGTAGAATCTTAGGATGGAACTTCAAGCATCCCTTGAATTGATGGTTAGGAGACACATGCGATTTGACGGGAGATTGATAAGAAGTTTCAGGTTGGCAGACAACTGTTTCTCAAAAGGTTCAGAATATGAACTTTGCACAAGGCCTTAAATTTCTGAGGGAGAGTGTCGAAACAAGCTTCCAACAGATGAAGAGGTAACGTGTACTAGTCGGCTTGAGTAGAACTTTCCTCATGGAGGAGCATTTCAGATCACTGGAGAAGGATCGGAAAGCTAGATCGAGAGAACTTTAAAAGCCCCGGGAACGTTAGTATCGGGAAAAACTTCTTGATTTTCTAGACATCGGGGACATGCTTCTTGAGGATCACCAACTATCGTTTCTGATTGAGATTTAGATCTGGTCAGGTGTAGAGATACTCCCGACTTCACATGGATGGATAGGAAGTCCTTGCACGGGATATCAACGGATTACTTTTGCTAGAACCCCAAGAGCTGGACTACAATGTCTAACTTCAAAGGAGGAACGAGATTGCGGAACTCTCGTATTAGCAACTTGTCAGGAGACAGCTGCCCCAATTGAATATCTTGTAGCGAGACACGATTGAGTTCTGGATGGGAAGCACCATAGAAGACAAGGAAGTTCTCAGGCTTCCTCTCTTTCTGGAACACTTCAATCAGTAGCTTGGATGTAGAAATGGAATTCTCAACGAATGGAGGTAACAACATACCATTCCGAGAATATTCTACACATGCATGATTGGCTTGAGATGAGTCCGAGAAAACGCGACAATTTACTCAGATCCACGGCTACATCTTTCAGAAATTGCACGTGAACTAGAGAAAGTTACTTCTAACTTCATAACACATACCTTGTGAAGACACAAAGTTAGTTCCAACAATTTTCCAATGCTAACGCCCAATATCCAATATGAATCTCCTCAAACATGGAGAAGATAAGAAGGTAGCTGATGGGCTCAACAACAAACTTATCCAGATACTCCAAGCCGGTAGACTCATATTTCACCAGAACGAGGCATAAGTATTGGTCAGACTAACACATTCAGGTAGGTAGGTCTGAGTTTGATTTGACGATAGCCCAATTCAAATCAAAAGATTTAGAGGTTAGCATATCCAAAGAGGAGATACCACCTCGCTTCAACACGGACAGACTAGACATCCCTTTAGGAAGGAGTTATATCGGATAGAGCTTTTGTCTTTTAACTCTCCAAGTTGTTTAAGCTCAACAGAATAATTCAGGGCATCCAGCACGATTTTCTTGGAGAAAGAGTTGTTTAGATAACCAGCTTACTCATAGGCTCGACATCACGGTCAGGTGACAACCTGGCGATACTTCTGGAAAGACCTCCAGAATATCACGATCCACCGGTATGTCTTGAGTTCGAGAGAGAAGTCACGCCTTTCAAGGCACAACAACGTGGTCTTGGGAGCTTCGACACGAACCTAGCTCTTTGACCGAGGAATGGCACCAGAGAAAACGAACTTGGTAACACCGTCAAATTGATCTTATTGATCGGCTAACCAATCATGATAAGAAGGACAAGAGATGTCCATGGATTTCAGCGCAGTAAGAACTGCTGAGAATGTCCGATAGTTACATTATTGCTCACGTCTCATCATCCTCGAGTAACAAGTTACATGGAAAACGGAGAGCAACAAAGTGTAAGAGTCTCACTTCATCAAGAAGAGCATGAGGCTTAGCACGACCCCTTGATATAAAAGAGTGTGACACTCTGAGGTGGAGCAGCACAAAAGCTAGACACGGCCCTTATTCTGCAGATTACAATACTTTGACCTGGTCCGAGAAATGGACAAGGTACTGGAGTTTGTTTCTCCTAGAATCCCAAACTGGAAGTCTTGACGGATCAAGGGAGTGACTTGCATCGGAACATACCAACGCACGATAAAACTTTACTGTCCACAGACAGACAAAGGTCGGGAAGTAGATCAGAGTAAGGAACATACTCAGGAGAATCCTAAGATGCTGAAGATGCACCGGTTATTACTCAACTGTGATAACCATGCCCAAAAGGAGAGATGCAGCAGAATCAAACAAAACTGTAGCAAGATTATTGTTGATTCGTAGCTCACCCATAAGGACGATGGAATCTTCTTCTTCAGCTTGCTTAGCAGAGATGTGGTTCAGGCGACCACGCACAATAGGTCCAGTCTTGCCAGCTGGAGTGGGAGGGGCTCGTGCAGGAGTTCCCGTGACCGGTGCCTTCTGGGGGCACTCCCTGGAGTAGTGGCCAGCCTGGCCACAAGCGTACCAAGTGAATCTTGGTGGAGCAGGTAGCATAGGACGATACCCACTCCTGCCTACCCCAAGTGTCGAAGTAGTGGGGCGCGTGGTGGCATGCTGAGCAACCTTCTCATGGGCATCCTTTACTGCCTCCACTATGAACTCCATAGAACAATTAGCCGGAACATGATCATTTCCTTTGCATAGGTAGCAAGTGGCGCTAGCGGTTGGGCACTTGCCAAGTGGATGCGCGTTGAAACAGTGCGGGCAACTGCCGGGGCATTGACTCGCCTGATGTCCACCCCTTCCGCACTGACTACATGCCTTTCCTTGTGGTGGTCCATTCTTTCTGGGGTACTTAAGGGGGCACTTCCGGTACGGATGTCCGCGTTCCCTCCAAAGGTAACACCTGAGTTTGTCTCTAGCTTTCTTGGGCGAATCCTTAGAGGTATGGGATTCCTGCCGATCAAAGGGTGTCGAGTGGGTCCCTGGGGTTACTTCGATTTGGTAGAGTGGAGGACGTTGTGCCATTCTGTAGATTGGACAAGGACGCAGTTAGTATCCACTCGGTATGGTTGAGACATTAGCATTAGTGTACTCCAGTACTCAGACTAGGGACGATAATGCTTTGTGTAACAACTAGCAAGGGATCAACAAGACAAACTTGGGTCAAAGATCAGCATCATGTGCTACTAGCGTGAGATGCAAATGGTTAAGGAACCATATGATTCAACACACGCTAGTTGGCACAATCCGGGACCTTATGTTCAAGTCCTTGGGTTAAAATCCAACAAAGGAGCAAAGGATTAGACTCGGTCGAAACATCTGAGTTGATTTCGGATGGCAACGCAGCGGGAGCAACTGGACACATAACACTAAAGGTCGAACCCCACCCACATTTCTACTCATTTTGAAGTAACAGATGAGAAGTAAAACTTTTAACTCAAATCGAGGTAAGATTGCTCCGAGATTAGAGGGTAACCAGATAAGGAGTAAAAAGAATCCTAAGATGGTTTTCACAACTCATTTTTAGGTTAAAAATATTTTCACAAACACTAGACTCAACGCCGACCAGTAGAAGGTTTCCTACAGGCAGTACTGCTCTGATGCCAACTTGTGGCGCCCCGACCCGACTGCTATACAGTGATGCTGAGTGTCACCGGTTAAGCGATACAACCGGAGGTTACGGGTTTACCAATCCCCGGCCAAAACCTTTGGCAGGCCTTGCTCGGAATTGATCACCGGCAACGCAACGCCCCGATTGATGCCTTAACACAGGCTCAACTATCAATGCATAATAGAGAGATCAAGACTTGTGGAACAACTGGCACATCACAGTCTCTACGACACAAATCATTATAGTTCAACTCTTATAATAGAGAAAGATAACAAATTACAACCAGAGGTCACAGACCCAACAGTACAACATGCGGAAGCGAAAATAGGTTGTTCTAAACAACAAGATCCAGATTATGGCCTAAGAGGCCTACAGATAAACATCCAGCGCCAGCTGTTCCGGGATGTCCCAAGCTGCCACCTGGGAACCCCAGACTACTCGTCGACGTGCACAAAGAACCCACCTTCGAGGTCGGTGAAGTCCTCCTCTGAAACAAAACAAACGACGTTGAGTTCGACGAACTCGCAAGATTATATATAGAGCATTAGCTCGATGAGGCTTTCAAAGTTATATGGCTGTTTTGCATAAAGCTGATTTATTTCATAAAAACATAACTCAATGGCATCGACTATTCAGAGTATTTTTAAAAGAGATAAGAAGTACTCTTTTCTTTGATCACCTTTCTCATAATCAACCACCTTCATCACTGTACCTGTTCTACAAAGGCACCTCCCCGAATCACCCTCGAGGAAGTCAACCTTGTATTCTTGAGTAGTACCTTTAGTACCCAGTTTTTAATCATTCCGTTCAAGTTATTCTATGATCTTATCGTCCTTTCCCAAGTCGTCCGTAACCGCGGACATGGCTTTTCGAAAAGATTTAACCCTGCAGGGGTGTACAATGTTTGCCACGCGTACCGTCCGGCCCATTACCTGTACAATTAGCTCTCTTCCTGGGAAAGCCGGCTGGGTGGGAGCGGTGTCGACTTCTCCCGCATTAAGGACTAACCCAGGATCATCAGTGAGGACGAGCAGCGGATCACAACACCCTGCCCCGTGGCCACTTATTCTCCTAACACCACCATCCTCATCTCAGTCTTGGCCACCATCCCAACGCACGCGCAAATAGAAGCCCGAACTAGAGGACCCTGGCTAGTCCCGCCCGAGTTATTTAGTCTATGAGGGTTCCTGCAATTGCATAGGCCTCACGCATGGTTGCACGCTCAGTCTTGGTTCGGGAGGTAAGAACTCGCGCCTAGGCGACGGGAACGAGACAATGCACCACAACCACAGTGGCCTCTCATCCCACCTTTAAGCATTTTATTACCTGTCACCACAACTTCTCCACCATCATCCATTCATCTCATCACCTGTTTCCAACATGAACCATCCATCGGACGGCTAAGCATTTAACTAAGCATGGCTAAGCAACAACATAGCATAGTTAAGTATTTCAGGCCAACAGTACAATCCTATGGATAATAGGAGGGAAACAGGTATTGGCATCGGAAACTTAATGCAACTATAGGATACTCTAATCCAATAAAATTGACATTTGGAACCGCATGCAATATTATAGTGGAGAAAATATTTGCGAAACATAGGATAAGATATGCTCAGAGGGGGATTACGCTTGCCTTGTTGATACGGCTGGTAAAAGGGATCGTCACGAGACTGCGGTGTCACTTCCACTCCTTGATCTACCGATGCACAAACAATACCGGAGAGGAACAATCAAAACCACAGATAACACCGGTGCAATGCGCAAACACATGATGACATGACGTTTTAAGGTATCGACTTTATTTGAGCTATCTAGCAATTTAAATGGGGTGCGAGAAATAAATACTTCAACCGGATAGGAGAACACCCCACATTTAGCTTAATGATTTTAATATTACTAGAAGTACCGTAATTCAATTGTGATCAAATGTGCATGATATTTATTTTAAAGGTTTATTCACAATTTTCTGGACATTTTGGTATATTACACGCATTTTTCTGATACACCGATAAAAAGTTATCATTTTTATAAATTTCCTTTTTGATATGACCTTTTGATGATTTATTCAAACAACAATGTAATTATTTATATCATTTAGAGAGAGAGGGTGAAAAGAAAATAGCAATTTCAAAACAGTACTGAAATCCGGATGTCAGCCCGGAATTTTCTGGGTTTTTCACTGGGAGAAAAATCATCCGGAAATGTTTCCGGTTTAAATCCGGGTGGAGACCGGGCTGGAACGGCTGAGTCCAGTACGGTTTTTCTTATTCCGGTCTAGCATCCGGAATTTTCCGGGTTTTTCACCGGAGACGTCAACACGACGAAGCGTGCTACGGCGACGGCGACCGCGACGTGACCAAGGCGAGGACACGACGAGAGAGGGAGGGAGATGGGGTGCAGGCGGTCGTCGTGCTCACCCTCAGCGCGTAGAAGAAGGCGGCGGGGTCGGGGATGGCTCAACGGCGACGAGATCTAGCGTGGCGGAGCTCGGGCGGCGGCGGCGATGTCACGGACGGCGGCGTCGATTCCGTGCCTTCCGGTTCGATTCCTCCTGCATGGAGGTAAAGCACGGCACGTCGGAGCTAGTGGTGCCCTGCGATGTGGACGGCGAAGCTCCTGTCATCGGCGATGCGACGGTGGCAACCTAGCTAGGTCACGGGCTCGTGGGGAGCATAGAGAAAGGGGAAACGGGGAGACGCGGGGGAGGGAGCAGGTGCGGCCTCGTGTGCCCTTCTTCTGCAGGTGGTGGCAGCGAGGGGAGGGCCCGTCGCGGCATCGGGATGGTGGTGCGGCGCGAGCGGTGCGCCTCGGTCGCTACAGGAGAGAGGAAGAAGACGGCGAAAATTGCAAAAAGGCCCTGACAAAAGATTTCCATCACCGTTTGGTCCTTCTGTTCTGGAAAAAGATTCCAGCAGCTGTATTTGAATTAGTTGAGCAACTTAAACACTTCCAAAAATTATGAAATAATTTGGAGATGCTCCCCTGGTCATTTAGTTGCTCCACAAAAATTGGGGTTTAAAAATAAAATGTTTTGACCAACTTTTGTTCATAGTGTTTGATTTAGGCATTTTGCTAAATTCAAAATGTTGCTCCTTTGGAATTTTAGAGCAATTGCAAGATATTATTTTTGGAACTCTTGGAACTTCCTTGACAAATGTGAAATGTCAAAGTATTGTGTTTTGCAAGTTTGAGTGCCTCCATTGTTTTGAAATTTGTTAGAGCAAGTTGGCATTTGGGGTTTGTCAAAGTTGCAAAACCCATTTGTGTGATGTTTAACAAATGAATATTGATGCCATGATGCAATGCAACACAAAAGCGAAAATTTTACTCGGGTTTTTAGGTTCTCGAACTTTGGGCTGTTACAACCAGGTAACTCGGCTCTTGCTGCCTCGGCAGCTCTAGGAGTCTTAGCAGGGAGCTATACTTCGGTTTTTCAACCGACATGACACTAGGAGTTCTACTAGAACTAGATCTACCATCTCTAGCAATCTCAGCATTGAGGCCTTTGCCTCTCCTATGCACCTCCTCTACTCGGCTAGGGTGATTAGCTACCGGCGTTAACCCATGAGCTGCATTACACTCACGAAGGGATATGCCGAAATCTCTCCGTATCTCGGCCATCTCCATGGCCTCCTGATGCAACTTCTGGCGCTGCAGCTCTAACTCGGATGCTTTCAGGGCAGCATCTGCCCCGGATGCTACCGGGACAGCCAGCTTCTCGATGATATCCTCCAGAGGGGCTGGCCTGACCGACACTTTGGATGTGCCGGCCCGGAGGTGCTCCTCCACTTCCAGCGGAGGTTTCGCCGTGCGGGCGGATTTGGTGGCAGGCTCTCCGACATTGCCTTTGCCAGCACCAGGCGCAGGCCCGGTCATCATAACCTCGGCGCAGCTCCCGGGGTGATCGATACGCCCAGGAGGATCCTCGGCCACGAGCACCTGCTCGGGGTACTCGCAGACAACCTCGGTGGCGACGTAGGTCACGAAGGTGCCGAAGCTCATGAGGCAGCCGTTCCTCAGGAACGGTTTGCTGCCGAAGCAGCCCGCGTTGTCGCTGATGAAGTTCAGCGAGCCGAGCTTGCAGATGAGCCCGCTGACGACGCGCTCGCCGGAGTCGATGATGGAGCCCGTCCGGATGATCACACCAGCCAGCGCCGCTGCTTGCCCCACGGTGGGCGCCAACTGTCGTGGTGGTATCACGGCAGATGCCATAGGATGGCTAAAGAGCGGGGCCGATGGGCGCTGGAGGATCCAGGAGAGGGCTAGCACGCTAAGGAGCGCACACAGATGAACAAACAAATCCACAACACACACGATCTACCCAGGTTTGGGGCCCTCGTGAGGAGGTAACACCCCTACTCCTGCCTACCTCTCTGTATATCTCGGTGTCACACAAGTACAATGGTGCTCCTCGAGCTGTATGTCTCAACAATGGAGAAGGGTTCAAGGAAGAAGATGAAGCTACGGGGGACAATGAATCTCAGGGCATCGTCCCTCACGCAGGAGGGGTGGTGCCCTATTTATAGGCTAACCGAGTTACCGAAATACCCCTCTCGGTGCACTGTAGCCATGCCAACGGTATGTCATGATTTACTTCTGTCAGAGACAGGACATGGCATGCCCATCCCCTGCAGCATAACGGTACAGCTAGAATGTACCCTCTGCTAGGGACAGGACATGCCTATCTCGTAGCCTTTTCCCCGGATGTCCCGGAGTCAGCGGTAAGGTGAGACCTGCCACCTCGCTCCCCCTGCACGCCCCCATGTCAGGCGCTTCCGTGCCAGGCGCTCCCGTGTCAGACGGGATTTGACAGGAGCATTGACTGCTCTCCGACACCAAGATACCTCGGCTTGCTTGATCCGACATAGATACGTCGGACTCTCCTTCGGTAGCTAGTTCTTCCTGCACATAACAGAAGACACGATGATACCGACATTGATACGTCGGTTGACCTATCTTGGTTGACATATGCTGGCTTGCACCAGCACGATACCTCGGTCCCTTCTGGTCCCGGTTACCTCGGGTTACCTATGTCGGTCTGCACCAACATCATACCTCGGTCACTTCTGAGGTACGAGTATGTCGGATTTTACTGTAACCTGGCCCGTACCTGGACATAGCTTTTACCTTATCATGACCCTACCCGGGGGTAGCCCCCCGACATTGCGGCTTAGCCAAGTTCCAACTGTCACACGAAGAAAGAGACAATGATCTTAACAGGATACAACTCATGCAATGGACATGACTAACTGACTGGTGGCCTGAAAATTTCTATTTTTTCACTCACTAAACCGGAACAATTTTTGACACCCACAACAAAAACCGGCCATGTTAACATGTGAATACATTGATACATAGCCCTTTGACGTGCACATGGATTTGGATATGCCTAGTTTTCAACTTATACAATGCTAAGCCATCCCAATTGTTTACTTTTTCACACTCTGTTGTAGAAGCAAACACAATCCATAGACTTGAACACCAACATCATCCACAGTCAAAACAATCAACTCCAGTTCTTCATGGTCGAGGGGATTGTTTTTGTCGATGGATTTATAGCTTCACAACTCACAGAATTATATAATCTGAAAATAGAAGCTCTGGGTCCGTGCTCTCCTTGACAGGCTCTGTGTTCTCCATCACAGGGTCCGTGCTCCCCTTGACAGGAGGTGTTTCTGTTCAAAACATTGAAATGTCAGCGGAGCTATGGAAGGAACAGTTCAGAAGGCGTAAACTAGCACGTTACCTGGCTCAGCTGTAACAAATCTAAGCGCATCGTTCATAACAAAATAGCCATCAGTTCCTTGTGGAGCCAGGAAGAACGACTGAGGGCCCTTTCGTTTGGGCTTCCTGTGGCTTTTCCACCAAAAAAAACTGGATAGACCAGCCAAAAGGGTTGGCGGTGCGGTGAGCTTTTCGAGAAGCAGCCTCGTTTCCTTCACACCGAAAAAAGCACGATTTTATGTGCTTCCCGAGCTTTCCCGTATAGCTTCGCGAAAGGGCATACGAATTCGGTCATTTCCTTCCTCGTAATTACGAGAAAACTGCCACCGAGCCGCCCGTACCCAGCGACCGAGCCAATCCACCCGAGCGTAACCCCCACGCTCCCTTCTTTCTCCCAGCGGCCGAGCGAGAGCGAGAGGAAGGATAGGGTTCCTTCGCTCCCAGCCCCAGCGCCGCCACACCATCCTGCCGACGCGCCGCCCCAAGCCGGCTACCGCCTCTCCCCGCATCCGCAGCACCCCGCCGCCCCCGACCCGCAGCGTTCCGGCCGACTTCGCCCTCCTCCACCGCCGTCCCCTGCCATCCTTGACCAGGCCGCCCGATTCGCTGCGCTGGGAAAGATGGAGGCCGGCTGCGCTGGGAAAGATGGTCCTGGAAGATGGCCGGATCGCGTGGATCTTGGAGGTCGTTAGCAGGAAGTTGAGGACAGAGAAGAAAATGGAGATCGAGAGGCTGAGGAAAGAAACATGTGCGTGTGGGACTGTCCGTGCGTGTGTGGGTCAAGGGTGTAGTACTCCATGTGCCTATCCCAATTAGTGCATGGGAGTAGTTATTCTAAGTAATTATGAAAGTCATGTAAAAAATGTGATTCTCAAAATAAAAACAAATTGTAGAAAAAATGTAAAAGAAGGATTTGGCTTTTTAATTGTAAAACGATTTGTACTGAAATTGTATGGGTATGAAATTTGACTTGAATTCTGCAGATGCATTTGTCATTTATACACATGAATCAACAATAGTATAAACTTTCATTAGTATAAGGGTGTTTTAGACAATTCCTCAATCTACAGTCAGACAGCCAGCTGGTTAGCCAAAGACATTCACTCAGAAAAGTAGCTTCTCATGACAGCTGCTTTTCTGCACAGCTCCACAGCCAGCCGCAGTCAGCCCAAACAAAAGGGTCCTGAGTAAATCTACGCTTCACGGTATCAGGCATAATAAAATATCCAGCAACCAGAACGGTCAAACCGCCCTCGTGGGATTTCTACGTATCTACATGGTCTATCTGCGTCGGACAGCCCTTGAGATCTGAAGATAAATAGTACCTCTTGATTGCCTGGTTATTAAGCATATAAAAAATCAGTTAGATCCAATTAGGTGACTTGCCTTGACAATTACATGCGGTGTAGTCTACAACATGTATGGAAATCAAGATCTAAATTTTTGAGAATCTATACATCTTACGGAGTACTGGTGCTGTGCTGCGGAGAACTTACACGTGTAGTGGTTATAGATCTCACTGTACCATCACAATCTGGTCGACCAAGAATACTTTCATCATGATAGAACTTATGGACATTCTCTGGTGACTCAATCAGAACACTGTAGTACGAGTCAGAAAATACATTTCCAACCTGTAAGCAAAGCCAATCATGTTCAGTAATACCTTTTCAGTTGCAGATTAATGATAACCAATATGGAGAGAAAACACTACCACATGCGGATCAAGGTGAGCCACGGAATTTCCAGCTTGGGTAGCCATGGCTGCATAAGAAATAGCAGTGGTTAGTATCTTTTGAGCTGAATGAATATTATGTGAGTAGCAACTCAAAGGGCACAGTTAACCAGAGGTAAAAATATATGTGCCGTAGGAAAACAAATTGTTGGTTGGATCGGAGTGTACAGTAATTGTTGAAAGAACCATACAGTTTCCAAGAACCCAAATTATTGGAAAACTACAATCACTAACTCAGTTTCTATTGACTAGTATAGTATCTCACAAATTATAGCGGCAGAAATGACATTACACTCCACACCACATGACTACAGTAGACGTTAAACCAATCAATACATATATACATATATATATATATAGAACGTTCATAAATCTACCAGACTGATAAAATGTGGATACAAAATTACAAACACAAATATGATACTTGAAATCGTGATATTTTCCAATATCTCCAAACAATACACCAAAGGTAACCACTAATTCCATATTTTCAGCTGACTCAAAACCTTATCCAAATTGGAAAAATCAACATGATAGCTATCCATTATCCCTTTTTGCAGAGGAGAAGTGGTCATATAAAATAAAAGCATCCATATGGAAAACATAAATAACCCACAAGACCATTATATATGTCTGAAATTTCAGAACCGAAACGTAATCTGGCTAACTAAATGATCAAACTACAAGGCCATAGCACAAAAATAACCCACGACACCTGATGCACCTTAAGCCTATTGCGCTTCAAAATAATTATGTCCCACACGGCCACACCACAAGGCCATTGAAATAAGCCAATAAGGAGCCTGCAGCGCCGAACTGAAACCACGCACGAGTCATAAGCTTCCTATAGCTATCAACGAGCAGAGTGGAAATCGAGTAAGATTGACACAGCTCTAGGATGTATTCGTACTCCGAACAGTCTGCCCAATGTCACAGCACATATTACCCCGCAGGCATTGAGCCAGCGAATTCGACGGCCAGGGGGCACCAAGTTAATCCTAAAAGAGAAGGCGGAGAGGGATGTACCTTCCGAGCCGACGGCCGCGGCGGGAGGGGCAACCCTAGCGAAGCGATTCGGCGGTGCGGAGCGAGCAAGAAATCGCGGGACGGAGCAGTCGGAGTCGATCGTCGATGAGGCAGATGGAGCGAGCGAGAGAGAGAGGTCGATGTGAGCGCCGGACTGGCCGGTGTGGGGGTTTATAACGGAGCGCGGAAGGGTTTTGGAGGTGGTGGATGCGGCGTACGTTTCTACGGCGGCGTGCCGCTGGGTTATGGGCCCTCCACTAAGCGGTTTACAAGCGGCGGCTACTCTCCGCTGTCAGAATAAGTGATCTCCCACGCTTCGTTCGACGACGAGATATTCTTCCCGACGTCAATGGTGGCTTTGGAAGATTAAGTCTGTCTAGGTATGGTTCTTCAGATCTTGCTTCATCAGATCAATCTTGGATTATTTCTCATGGTTGTCGCGAGGAGGTTTGTCCTCGCAATATCTATCCCGGCTACTACGTCTTCGACAATGGTGATTCGTTCTCTCGGCTCCCGATGACGTCGACAACGTGGTTCGGTTATTTGTCCCTGGAATATCAGTGGTGGTGCTCCTGCCGATGTTGCTTGATTAATTTAATGGTTGCGCTCGTGCACAAAGCCTTGGCATTGCGGCTCATAATTAAAAAGGGAGAACCTTCGGTGGTATTCACATGTCTGTAGTTTGGTGGTTTTGGCGTTGTTCTATGGCTACCTTCAGAAAAGTACAAGATTATGTCATTGATGAAGAAAGGGCTTGGAGATCTCATAGATTTGCTAGTCTATTTTAGATTTGTTTTTGTAATCGATGTAATCGTGTGCTTTGTGTTGGTTTAATATACGTGGAAAATTAAAAAAAGGATTATGATGGTTCATAACGCTTCGAGAGGGGCCCAATGCTACGGGACCGGCAATCGCCGTTTCAGCAGCTTTTTTCTTTTTTGGAAAACCAGACCTTTATAAAACAGCACGGGTTACAGTAAGTTCAGTTTCAATCTCCTGAAGGAAGCAGGACCTGAACCATACCAAACAAACGCACGGTGCTCTGACCTTGCAAAGTTTGCAAGACAATGGCCTGCCATAACCTACCTACGGTCTACTTTTACAAAGGAACACGTTCTACCATACTTTCCGAGTTCTCCGATCTCCGAGACGATGTACATAAAGGGGGAGCGGTCTTGTGTCGTGCCATTCACTGCCGCAATTAGCTGTGAACAGTCATTCTCGATTAGGATAGGAAGCTGACTGTGGCGAAGGGCGAGCTCGAGGCCTTCCGAGCAGGCAAGCAACTCCGCTTCCAAAGTATCAACACATGAGGGTAGAAAGCGGCAAGATGAAAAGATGATATGGCAAGCTACATCTCGAAGAACCATCTCATCCCTTTTTTACTTAACCATCCTCGTCCTTCCTGTACCATCCTCTGCTCTGTAGGATCCATCAATAGTAAGTTTAACCCAGCCTTGGGGCGGAGTACGCCAAAGTTATTAGGAGGCGGTGTCCTATGCGTTTTACCAACATTAGGGTTCCGATCGCCCATGGGCTGCTTGCCCTTCAAAATTTGGTCAGTTGGAGCATCCTTAATATTCCACTGGAGTTTTAAGTATCCACATCGGAAAGTGGTTGTGTAAGCTTCTCAACGGAGATGGGGTTTGGCAAACGCTACTCAAAAGAAAATACATCGGTACGAAGGCGGTATCACAATTATATTGGAAACCGGTGATTCTCACTTTTGGGCCAAACTGATGGCGGCAAAGAAATATTTCCTCCGCTTCAGAGTATTTAAAGTAAAGGATGAATCGGAAATCAGATTTTGGGAGGATAAATGGTTAGGTAATACCACCCTCCGGGATCAGTACCTGACCTTATACAATATTGTTCGTCACAAAGGGGACACCATAGCCACGGTTATGCAGTCATCACCACCCAATGTATCGTTCAGGCGAGATCTAATTGGGCCGAGACTAACGTCTTGGAATTCCTTGTTGGCACGGTTGGCTGATGTTCAACGTACACAAGGTTCCGATGAGTTTCACTATGTGGGAATAGAAAATTCTCGGTAGATTCCATATATAGGGCATTAGTTCATTCTGATGTACCATTCGATGATAATAAAAAATATGGCAAATGAAGATTCCGCTTAAACTAAAAGTGTTTACTTGGTATATTCGTAGGGGTGTGATGCATGTAAAATGCATACATGAACTTTGCATGTTATTACTAGATATTCCTACATATTTGCAACTTATATGATGTTATATTCATGATTTATAACGATTTCGGGGATTTTCTAAACAATGTTCCCTCTTTTAGTTCTAACTCTGTTTTCCAGAAAACGTCTTTTTTAGTGTTTCGGACTTTCCGGGAGTTTCGGGACTCCAAAAAGGGCAAGGTCAGAGAGCACGGTTCAGAATTTTCGAAACGAACGCAATGGGCTGAAAATGAAGACCAGAAGCCCCACCAGATGGAAAATAGAGGGCCCCACGCGGTCAGATTCCCTGGCTGCGTGGGCCCACTTGTTTTCCCCCTCGTGGCTCCGATGTCGTCTGTTTTCGTCTCCGTGGCTTCGTCTTGACCTAAAACTGACTATAAAAATAGTCCCCCGAGTAGTTTCGCGAGGAGGCGGCGGAGAAACAGAAAACCAAGAAACAGGAGACAGAAGGCTGCCACCGAAGAAGATAGGAGGGGGGAACGCCGCCGGAATCACCTTCGGAGGGCTCCTCCATCCCCCCTCTGGAGTCTCCATCATCACCACCGTCAAGACCAGTACCATCTCCATCACCATCTTCGTGATCCACTTCATCCCCCTCATAGTTTTGAGATTGTTCGAACCCTAGCTATTGTGTAAGTACTATTCTACATGTTTCTGAATTGCTACTTGTCATTGTTTTGTGGATTATATTTTCAGATTGTGTTGTATCACTTATACCATTGAATCATATCATGTCTTTGCGTTGTGAGTAGTTCTCTCATGTTCCCGGGGGCATAGGATGGATTGGCAATATTTATATATATGACATGTGTTGGTATTTTGTCTAGTTTTTATCTTTTATGTAATTCTATGATGGTGTTGTGCGAACGTTGACTGCACATCACTTCACCTATATGGGCTCATAGGAGAGCACCATAGTGTAATGAATTGAGGGAGACTTCGGAGGACATGTAAACCTGAGACAGAGTCATGAAGTTACATTGTGAGGGTATTAGTATCGGGACCTTAGAGTGTAATGCTATGGTGGGACTTTATGTCTTAATAATTCTTGTGCAGTCACTTGGCCACATGATCCATCATAAGGGGTTTAGTTTATTTATTTATTTAGCTATACCTAACAATGGCTCCGTCCAAAGAGGATTAAAACTTGACAAGATATTCAATGTGTTGTTTAATAAATCTCTATGTCTAGCAATATCCATGCCGCCCTTGGGAACGTTTTCCACACATAAGCCACATACCACTCAAGCTTGTCCTCTTGCTGCATAGAAGATTGGGCTTTCTCTTTTGAGAGCTTTCACTTATTTTCAGCATTTTATTTTATTGCAAACTCTTCACCAAAAACCTAAAAACACTTGCATTATTTTACTTTGTCTAGTGCATAGATAATAAGAATAGTGACACTCTTATTTGAAAGGATAAACACTTATACCTTCTACTCCTCGTGGGATCGATACTAATACTTGCACATCGAAGATTTCAACGATCCCCTATACTTGTGGGTATCAAGACATTTTCTGGCGCCGTTGTCGGAGAGTGTAGCGCTTAAGTTTTTATTCTTGTTTGCACTAGATATTTATGTTCAGTTTTGCATTTAGTTCAGTTTTATTTTCAGTTTTCATTAAAAACATAAAATACATAAAAATTATTGACACTTTTGCTATGGATAATATGAATGAATATACACACGAGGAACTTGAATTAACAAAAGAAGCTGATTATATCTTTTCTCAAGAAAGGATGAATTTTAGAAAACTTATTGGTTGGCTAAATGAGAGTGCTAAACGACTTTGTGAGTTATATAATGTGTCTTGCTGCACAAGACAAAATGATAAGCATCTCTATTTTCAATGCAAATGTAGTAACAACTTTATAATTGTCTCATACCATAAGAAGGATAATAATTACTTTGACATGAGATTACATGACCAATTTGTTGCTTTCATTGGAGCTCATGAGGTGGATTCAATCATTAATAAGAAATATAAAACTTGTGAGGTAGCTCGCGATCTTAAAGAAACAAGTTCAATGCTCCTTGAACAATTCCAAGAAGTCTTTTCTGACAATGCTTATGTTATTAAATATAAAGAAATAACTCTTGCTGCCATGGAAAGAACTAATATTTTTCAGGAAGAGGATGGTGAAAACATAAGCTTGGAAGAGGAAGAATGTGAAGAAGAGGCTAAAAACCTAAGTTTGGGGATGCCCGTGCAACCCCAAGAAGATGATGAAAATGATGAACAACTAGAGAATGAAGAGAGGGAACTTCCACCTTCACCACCTATGGATGAGGGTAACACTCAAGATTTTATTGATGATAAACTTTGTTCTTATGATTCTGATGATGAAGAGGAATATCAACCTATGCCTAATGAGAACATTATTGATAATAATTTTAAAAATGATGAGGAGTATGGTTTAGACATGTTTTATGATAGTACTCTAGATGATGATCCTATTTTGCTTGATGATCCTCCATGTTTAGAACTTGTTACTACTTTATGTGAGGATAAAAATGATATACTTGCTGTTTGTGACAATACTCTTACTAATGAGAGTCCTACTTTGTTCCTGAATTCTCCTAATAACATCATAGATGAGAAATTTGCTTATGTTGAGAAATACTTATGTGGTTTGCAATTATCTTTAGTTCAAAATCTTTGTTGCAACCATGATATTAAACTTGATATTGATCTTAATAACTATTTTGAAAGAGGAAAGCATGCTAATGAATTCCAAAATAAATTTAATGATCCTCTTTATTTACCTAAATTATCTAAGTTGAATGATTCTTGTGGTTATATGGTTGAATTTGCTTCTACTGCTTGCAACTGTTATGAGAGAGAAAGAGATAAGAATACCCTTTATGTTTCTATGTTATTTAAAATGCAGGCTATTGATTATTATATGCATTGGTTACCTCAAGTTTGTTGTTATTTATTCATATATAAAATTCCAATGCATAGGAAGAGAGTTAGACTTAAAAGTAAATTGTTTAATATCCTGTGGTGTGTTCCTTATGCTTTAATTTCCTATTAGGTTTGAGCACACCTTTATATCTTTACAACATGTGAAATAACTTTACCTACTGTTTTCTAATTGCTAGTTTAAGATTTTCACTTTATATAAAATTTGGGAAAGTAAATGAGAAGGATGAGTAATGGAGATGTTGGGGTCGACCTTGAACATGTGTTGTTCATGCCAATGGAACCGTTGCAAAGTCTCTATCATTTAAACTTTTCCCAAAGCTAAAACCAAATAAAAAGAGTGTTTTATTGTTGTATATATTTGCTTCTTATTTTGCCTTTTTGCTAAATCAAAAACAACAAAAATATTTTCTTTCTTCTTTGTTTGTTTCTCTTGATTCTTTTGCTTCTTTGGTTTTTGAGTCAAGGTGCTTGTTTACTACTGTAACATCACCTTTGTATCTTATTTTTCATCTTTATGGAAAGAATAACCTCTTTTGAGAGATAGGATCAAATAATAGTAATTCGTTGTCCAGTTTTTGACAGATTCTGTCTTTATTTTGCATTGCTCTCATTACTTGTGTTTTGTGCGGTTCTTTTGATAAAGGAGCATTACACAACCGTAGTAACAAATCAATTCATGATATGTCTTTGTTGTACCTATGTGGATTTAATTTATGAAGGGACTAACCCCTCTAATCAAGTTTTATGATGAGTTTTGTGTAAAGAGAATTTTAAGGTGGAAGAGTTGAGGGTGATGAACAAGATCAAGAGGGACAAAAACTCAAGCTTGGGGATATACCCCTAGGATCACCCTACATATATCAAATAAGTACAAGAATTTAAGCTTGGGGATGCCAAGCCACCTCACTCCAACCATCTTGATACCAAGTAAGTAAGCCTAGCTATATGGCTATAAAGAAAGCGCTTTACGGAAGGCAACCCAGTTGTTTTATTTTGGATTTTCTTTGTGTCCTCTTGCTGTAACAAGAACCTTAGTTTGTCTTTCTGGGATTTTTAATAAAGTGCCAAGTTTTACCCATTTCGGTTTGAAAAAGTTGCTTTTAGCATTCGGAGATTTTATTCCATCACGAATCTGCGCACGATATGATTTTTAGTTCTTATTATGTAACTCCGAATGAGCTGATATTTGAACTGTAGTTGCAACTTTTCATCCTCTGTATGCATGAATTTTTTCGGAACTTTTCGACATATTTAAGTAGGGTAGAAAAATATGTTTTGCTGCTGTTGTTTTTCTGGACAGATTCTGTCCCATTTTGTTTGATGCATTCTTTGAACTTTTAACTTGAATCTTTTTGATCCAATTGAGTTTATAAGTAGGCATACAACATAATACACCTTATGTACATTCATATGAATTTTTGTTTAAGGATTATATGCAGCAAGAAATTTATTTATCTATCACTACTAATGTCACCCCACAGAAAAGAAATGGGAGAAACGGTATTTTGAAGTTTTTTCACAGGGATTAGAGGATATGCACCAAGAGTTATCCAAGGATGGTGAAGACCATAAGCTTGGAGATTTGAATACAACCCCAATGGACCAACACATTCTCGGATTGCACACGTCTAACTTCTGTTTTTCGATCAATGCACTTTATCGCATAAACTTGGAGCGTCTTTTATTTTTGTTATTTCGGTTTGATGTTTATTTTATTGAGACCACCACTATCATTTATGTTATGAGAGAGCTACTAGAAATTTGGGTTGAATTAAGTTGGATGCTATTAAAAATATGGGAAAATGGATGTTTGCGTTGATTCAAAAAGATACATATAGTTGCATGATTCATGTGCTTTGTAATGAGTATTAATTTTCAAGCGTTTTATCAAGAGCTATCTTTTATTCATGTTTTGATGCTGAATGTTACTTTACTTTATTTAACATGGATTGATTAGTTCTATGGACACTTATGCATGCATTTAGACGGTCAACTTTCTCTCTCTTGCTAGCCCAAAAATTCCAACAAGTAAAAACTTGTTTTCCAACACCTTCAACCAAAGTTTTTCCAGTGAGTCCACCATATCTACCTATTAGCTTAATGTTATTACGAGAATTTTTATCATGTTATATTGTATTATCTATCTTTCCAAATTAAAATGCTTATGGTATTGATTTTTATGAGAAAAGTTGGTTAAAAAGCTCTCACGAACTTGATGCACACTTTACTTTTATTGCACTTAATAAACATGACCCATTGTGATTAAAATTAGGAAGTTGTGGGCTTAACAATAGTCTTGGGTTGGGAGTTAGCTCATATGTGTTGTCACATGGCAAGCTTTCAACATGCTCTTCATTTTATTTAGTTGATATCATGTACTTTTGTTTATGGATGCTTATCATGGGTGAAATAAATGCGGAAACATAGTAAGTTTAATGAGTTTGCATAAACGGCTAGAGAGACGTCTGGGCCGCTAATTTAAGCCATGCATCATTCATGGTGGAATTTACTTACATACTATGGTGAGCCTTCAGTGATGCACCTTACAATAAAAAACTATACCAATAGTAAATAAAAAGGGTGTTGAGATTGTTCATTTTGTTTGTTTGTCTTATCATTTTGATATGGGCTTGTTCCATATCCTGGGACAAGAGGTACCCAAGTTGAGTAACACCGTGGTGTAGGTACTTGTATTCAAGGGGCATGAGACATTCAACCCATATTTTGTCAAGCACACTACTCATATTTGCTTTCATTTTAAACTTTAATCATTCAAGATGCTATGATAGGGGTAATGAGAGCTTTACACCAATGAATACCACATTGCAATCATTAACTTAAGTAGAAGCGTTTGGAAGTTAGATGAAACTTATTCATGTTTTACCTCTAACCATTTATATATCTTTTCCAAAGTGTCCACCTTTTATATTCAGATTTTCAAGAATACTCTATGACCATTATAGGATGTTTGTACTTTTCATTATGCCTACATTTGGTCCATAGTACTTTCCTCTATGTTACACTTTGTGAATTATCATTGAACATCCTTGCATTGAATATTTGATATCACTTTATAATCTATCTTGTATATTGCTACTTCTTTTAAGAATGAATCATTTGACTCTATGTAACAATAGTAATCATCTTTGATATCCATTGATAGTATTAAAATGCAAAGTCCATGTTAGTTTTATCACCTTCATACTCGAGGACGAGTATAGGTTAAGCTTGGGGATGTTGATGCATATAAAATGCATACATGAACTTTGCATGTTATTACTAGATATTCCTACATATTTGCAACTTATATGATGTTATATTCATGATTTATAATGATTTCGGGGATTTTCTAAACAATCCCCCCTCTTTTGGTTCTAACTCTATTTTCCAGAAAATGTCTTTTTAGTGTTTTGGACTTTCCGGGAGCTTCGGGACTCCAAAAAGGGCAAGGTCAGAGAGCACGGTTCAAAATTTTCGAGACGAACACACTGGGCTGAAAATTAAGACCAGAAGCCCAACCAGCTGGAAAATAGAGGGGCCCATGCGATCAGATTCCCTGGCCGCGTGGGCCCACTTGTTTTCCACCTCGTGGCTCCGTTGCCGTCCGTTTTCATCTCCGTGGCTTCGTCTTGACCTAAAACCGACTATAAAAATAGTCCCTCGAGGAGTTTCGCGAGGAGGCGGCGGAGAAACAGAAAACCAAGAAACAGGAGACAGAAGGCTACCACCGGAGAAGATCGGAGGGGGGAACGCCGCCGGAATCACCTCCGGAGGGCTCCTCAATCCCCCCTCCGGAGTCTCCATCATCACCACCGTCAAGACCAGTACCATCTCCATCACCATCTTCGTGATCCACTTCATCCCCCTCATAGTTTGAGATTGTTCGAACCTTGCTATTGTGTAAGTACTATTCTACATGTTTGTGAATTGCTACTTGTCATTGTTTTGTGGGGAGATTATATTTTCAGATTGTGTTGTATCACTTATAACATTGAATCATATCATGTCTTTGCGTTGTGAGTAGTTCTCTCATGTTCCTGGGGGCATAGGATGGATTGGCAATGATTTATATATGACATGTGTTGGTATTTTGTCTAGTTTTATTTTTTATGTAATTTTATGATGGTGTTGTGCGAACGTCGACTGCACATGACTTCACCTATATGGGCTCATAGGAGAGCACCGTAGTGTAATGAATTGAGCGAGACTTGGAAGGACATGTAAACCTGAGACCGAGTCATGAAGTTACATTACAAGGGTATTAGTATCGGGGACCTTAGAGTGTAATGCTATGGTGGGACTTTATGTCTTAATAATTCTTGTGCAGTCATTTACTTGGCCACATGATCCATCATAAGGGATTTAGTTTATTTATTTAGCTATACCTAACAATGGCTCCGTACAAAGAAGATTAAAACTTGACAAGATATTCAACGTGTTGTTTAATAAATCTCTATGCCTAGCAATATCCATGCTGTCCTTGGGAACGTTTTCCACACATAAGCCACATACCACTCAAGCTTGTCCTCTTGCTGCATAGAGGATTGGGTTTCTCACTTTGAGAGCTTTCACTTATTTTCAGCATTTTATTTTATTGCAAACTCTACACCAAAAACCCAAAAACACTTGCATTATTCTACTTTGTCTAGTGCATAGATAATAAGAATAGTGGCACTCTTATTTGAAAGGATAAACACTTATACCTTCTACTCCTCATGGGATCGATACTAATACTTACACATCAAAGATTTCAACGATCCCCTATACTTGCGGGTATCAGGGTGTCATTTCAACAGAGGAAAACCTTGTTAAGCGAAATTGGTATGGAAGTACAAAATGTGTATTTTGTCCACAATAGGAGACAATAAAACACTTATTTTTCAAATGTAGTTTTGCGCGTTCTATTTGGTAATCTATCCAAATAGTGTCTAACTTATATCCACCCAGGTACTCTACCGATATTTGGCAACTGGTTACATGGGATAGATAAAAAGCTTAGAACGGTTATTAGGGTGGGAGCGATAGCTATTATATGGTTACTTTGGCTAAGTAGAAATGACAAGATTTTTAATGATAAAGATTCTTCTCGTTTACAGGTACTCTACCGGTGCACAAGTATTCTCCGTTCGTGATCCACATTACAACGGGTGGGGCATCAAGGACTCTTTACAGAGGCATGTGCACGATTGGAAGAGGTGGCGAGGGATATTTTTATCCGATATGGATGGTAGCTTGATCGTTGGATTGGTCCTACATAGGCACACAAGGTCCTTATAGGCTTTGGCGTTTTACCTTACATGAGTGTAATTCGTGTATTGCTACCCTTATTTTATTTTCGTCCATTTGAATATCGGATGTGTGCATTCTTATGCAGAGGCCGAGTGTAATGCTTAAACTTCTTACTTTATAAAGCCCTTATAAAAAAGTTTGTTCTTCGACAAGTCAATGCAACAAGCCCCCACACAAGATAGGCTGCACAATGTGAGAACACGACATAGTCACTATGATGAACGAGCTTGAGCACCTTGATCCTGAAAAAAGTGCTTGGTATGATAAGAAGCAAAAATTCTATATGGACCGAGATGATTGATCATCTCAAATGTGTGTTGTGTATGAAGTACGTCTAGGGTATAGGAACCTCGTATTGTTCTTTTGGTACAATGTTGTATGATAGCTATGAAAAATTGCATTGCCTAGATATATTTATCAGCTTATTTCGAGAAAAAAAAGTAGACAATGATTAAAAAATGGAGAAAATCCAGACAAGCTGGACCAAATGGGTCGTCCCAACAGGAAGCAGTGTCAGGGAAGGCCGAAAATTAGCCGGACGCCGGTCCGTATGAGGATCCAAACGGATAAATTTGGACACATTTGGTACCTTTTTTTATTACCAAATGGCACCTGACCTCGTTTTTTTTCTTCAAGAATAACGGGGGGAAATCCCCACCCCTTGTAGCATTCATTCGAAAAGAGTCTGACGGGCCATGTTCTTATGACAGATGAGAAATTACAGGGGATACAGGGAAAGAGAATATACTGAAAATACAAGAAAAAAAGTACAACTACAAAAGAGACGGCAAGAGCTGCCAAGAGAGTCACAAGAGGTGAGGGGGTGCAACCAAGAATCACAATGCTAAGACTCGGCAATCAGCCTCACGCACCGCACCGGCGTACGACTCGAGCCCCACGGCACAACTGTGGAGCACCCTCCATCATCGACGAGTGACAAGCCTAGCACCTAGCACTAGCCTAGACAGGGAGCTCCGCCACGAAGGTTGAGACGAAAAGCAGGTGGGGGTCATCACTGAGCAAAGAAGAGTCGAGAGGCGACCAAGAGCACGAAGCTCCCCCACCGCAACAGCAACCACTGGAGGTTCTTGGGCAAGAACATCCATGTGGCCGAGACCACGTGAAGGCTAGCCAAAGCGAGAAAACACCGCCGTCGGCTCCAAGCTGGCCGCACCAACACCACCAGACACAACACCATCACCACCCGCAGCAACAAGGCCATCAGATTTGTTCTCCAAGACGACGTCTCCAAGGAGAAAGTGTTGTCGACACAACACCGTCATCCGACTCGGCAAGCGGGATCCTAGGTTTTCACCCGGAGGCCAAACTGTAGGTACTGGAGCTCCACAATGACACCTCCTGCGAGGAAACGAGGACCAAAGCCGCCGCTACCGTCGACAACGACAAAGTCGATGCTGGGTTTTCACCCGGAGCAAGAGCACATCTACAGAGACGGCGATCGGTCAACACCAACAACCACAACAGCCAACGACACCTCACCGCGAGACTACACGCGGCTTGAGACAACAACACGTCACCAACTCCACCAGGGCCGCCGGACGCAACGCGACCTACTGAACCTGCCGAGCACCATGCCGGTAGGGCAGAGTAGCGCTGCCCGAGGCCGAGATCCACCGTGGACCTCGGCAGCAGCCTTGCAGCACGCGCTGACGCGCTCCACGCGCGCCACTGGAACGGCCGCCGAAGGGCGGAAAGTCACCAGGGAGAGATCGTCGATGGAGCGCCCGGCCCAATCGAGCCCAGATCGGGCCCGGCGGGCCGCAGCCTGCGGTGGCTGCCAAGGCAGGCGGGAGTTGACGTGGAGCTCCGAGAGCTGCGCCCACTCGCCGCGACCTCGCCGCCCGCGCGGCCGAGGCCAGAACGGCCGAGAAACGGAGCCGCCCCGGCGTCCAGAGCCCACAGCACGAGGCGGCGCGACGAAGGTGTCGCCACCACCCTCCATGGAAGCACGGGCTCGAGGACGGCCGCCGTCGCCGCCGCACAGGGACGGGAGGACCGGCGCCGCATCTTCCTCCAGAAGCAGCAGCACGGGCCGCAGGGCAGCAGATCCCCGCCGCCCCCTTCACCGGCGGCGCGTGGCCTTTGCCGGCGACAGCCTCCGGGGACGGCGAGGGAGGGAGGTGAGGGAAGTGGGGCGGCGGCGGCGCGGTTAGGGTTTCGCCTCCCCGGTTGCCTAGAGAGGGCGAGGAGGACGGGTCCGTTTCCATTTCGGATATTTATTTTGCATACAGAGATCTGACCTCGTTTTCTTACCTTATGATCATAAGATGGCGTAATGATAACGGAAGATCATGGCGACGAGAACCCAGAACATTTGATCATCTTCGTTCACGTGTATAAGCGACAGAAAAAAGTAAGATAACATTGATCTGTATCTCATGGCCCAATCAACACTACTACTTCTATCATCAAACAAGCTCAGATCAAGCTGCCATGGAATGGGTTGCCCTGGGGCATGGGCAACATAGCGGCAGAGTACGCGTCGCCGAAAGGATTGGCCTGCTGAGGCTGCTGAAGAAACGACCGTGGCATCCCGTACATCTCTTGCTGCTGATGTTGCTGCTGATGCTGTGCCATCATCGACATCTGCACGCTGGTCGGTGGCGCGACGCTCGTCGACGCCGCGAATGGGTCCCCGTGGGGATCTGTAGTGTAGGTCACCTGCTGCTGCCTCCTCGCCGCGTCGTCGTATAGGCTGTCCAGCAGCAGGCCGTCGAATCCCCCGGCCTGTTGGATGCAGTGCGAATGCAGAGTGAGATCCGATATATGGATACATACACTGTACATTATATGCATCATGGATGGAAACACTACACGGCCACACGGGGGTTGCCTTACCAGTTTCATCTCTGTCAACTGGTTGCCGCTGCTGCTGGTTGTCTGTGCTGTGACCAACGCCAGCTCCCAACCAGACGATCCAGCCATGTTAATGACAGCAGTAGCAGATGCTGATGCGTTGCTACCACCTGAGCCACAGAGAAATTATGCACATATTTCGGAGCAGAGTTAGTTGTCGCTAACTGAATCCATGAGACAGCAAGCAGGCAGGAACTGGCGAGTTGGAAGAACAAAGAAGATCACAGCTCAGCTACATTATCCTGGTTACCTGGCGGTACAATGGCCAGAGCCAGCGCGTTGCTCTCCTCGAGCTTAGCGGCAGCAGAGTACACCTCATGTAAACCCTGCACCACACCGTCCACTTATCATCGTGTGTTACAAACAGACGGACGGCTATACATCGTAGGCACTAGGCATTAGGCAATGTATGCACTGGCACGGGAAAGCTTACCAGTAAATCGGCAGTGGTGGTGGTAGGTTCAGGTTCATCGTTGAGCTCTGCTATAGGGTGGGGCTCCTCTACAGGCTCCGGCACGGGTTCCTCCATTGCAGGTCCTTCGAATACGGCCTCGCGGGGTGGCTCAGGTGCTGGCTGTTCTTCCTGGTTTGCCATGAAGTCCAGCTGCCGATATTCCTGCCAGTTTGTATACAACCACACTCACTCAGTACCGCAAAATGCGAATGCAGCACACAAAACTTGGAACATTCAGGAGTCAAATTTAAACGACATCTTATACTGAAATTTCTACAATTTCAGCAGTCACTAAAACTTATACTGAAATCCTGTATGTTAGTTCATGACTCACAATGGTCTTAGTCTTATTCACAACATGAATAGTTCTGGGGGCTTCTTTGATGTACTCTTCCATCGTCACCAAAAACGACGGCGGCGGCTGAGGAAAACGTATGGCTAAATTCAGTGAGGTGAAGAAACAAACGAAAGGGCTAAATTAAGTGAGTAAATGTACGTAATTGCCTCTCTTAGAACTGGAAACTGGAAGTTCCTGGCGAGTTCCAAACCTCTGCAGATGGCGTAGAATTCAGAAAGGCTATTCGCCTAGTATATTCCAAGGATCATTAGCTAATTGCACAGGGAAAATGCAGAAGAAAAGGATGATTATGGGTATGCGCATGCGTACAAGATTTCCTGTTTTTCTGTAGATGTCCTGAGCTTTGATAGCGTCGAGCTTGCTCATCTCGAAGAACTGCACCAGGACAGGAAAGTCAATCTGATCAGACCGCCACTTGATCTATAGAAGAAAACGATGATCCAATAGAAAAGGTAATGTAAATCCCAGCAAAAGTACCACGTCTACGAGGTTGATGATCCCATCATTGAGTGCACAGTAAATCTTGAAACTCTCCTTCAGGACCTGAATAATGAAATATCGTCGCGATTCAAAAATGCTATTTAGAACTGAGATTATGGCACACGACTGCATACACATACCAGAGCTAGAGCGTACTGAATGAGGTAGTTCCCAAAAGCTGCTCCTTCAGGCTGCAAGAAAAATTCAGACATGAGATTCTACAGAAAACTATACTGTATGCAGACATGAAATTTAGACATCCTGAATTCTTTCAGAATGAATTCCACCTGGCAGCCGACGAGCCGGAAGAGAAGCTGTTGCAGCGCGGGCAGCTGTTCCAAAAGATCGTCCTTGCCCAGGCTCCTCGTCTTGCTCTGTCCCTGAAAAAGAAGCTCACCACGACGACGCGTCCGTCAGAAGCTTGGACAAGATTAACCAGAAGCTGTAAGCGATCGAGCGAGCGGGATCAGAAACCTTGGGGGGCGCCCTCTCCGACACCGCCGGGGGAGGCCTGAGCCGCTCCGCCTCGACGTCGTACGGAGCACGGCGAGGCACTCGAGCCGCTCCTCGAGGAAGAGCGCGTAGGTGCGCACCCACGCGGAGCAGTCCCACGCCAGGTGGCTGGAGTCGTCCTTGAAGTTGGACATCCGCAGTGCATGGCCCCGCTGCCGCCCGGAGCCCTGTGGATCACCACCAGCGCCTTGAGCGCCACCACCAGTTGCTCGTGTTGCCCAGCCGCCTCGCCAGCGCGTGCACGCAGTACGACACGTCGGCGCGGGAGCGGGCATTCACGATCTCTGCAACGACAACGACGCGCCGGCGGCGCGCGGATGACATGTCAGAACTCAGAACAAGAAATCTCTGTGCGGGAATTAAGGAGGGAGGCGAGTGGCCGGAACGCCGGCGGTACGTACTGGCGAGGTGGCGGTCCTTGGGCGGGCGCTCGACGTGGCTGGTGGCCTTCACAACGGCCACGTCCAGATCCTTGAGGTAGTCGCGGCTGCTGTTGACCTTGGCCAGGCCGACGGTGGTGGAGTCCTTGATCGCGCCGCACGCCTTGCGCCAGCTCTTCTGCATCGAAGCCGTGCCCATCCGCCCTCTTTGATGTCCCGTGCGAACGGCGCCGGCGCGAACGACGGTGTCGTGTGGCGTCGCCGGCCGGCCACCCGAGCCGGCTCGGATGTCGCTAGTTCGCGCGGGCTTGGTCTTGATTCGTACGTCGTGGCGATGGCGAGAAGTGCTGGTGCACTCGCGGGTGGACGGATTTAAATTAATTTTCTTGTTCGGCTTCGGTTACCTGTTTTCTTCTTCCAAAATGACACCAGACCCACTGATTTGCAGTACAGCAGGGTTAGAACAGGGTTAAATTACAGGGTTAGATCAATTTTTGCAATTGGAAAATAAATACGCTTGAAAACCTTTATTTGTTCACACCACAAAATATTAAAACCTGCATTTATTGAAACTGAGGTATTGATCAAATACAGTATTTCATAAAGAAACTTTGCACACAAATACTCCCTACTATAAAAGTTCGCTTGATAACCAAGCTTTGGTTGGATAGTTAGGAGGTGGATTTTTCTTAAAGTGGGAGGAGAGTTTCTCGTCGACAACGCGACGTCTTTGACGACTTCTTATATCTCAAGACCTGATCCGCCAGTTCAGTGTTTTCGGAGGTACTCATTGGGGTAGGATGTGTGTGTATGTGTGTTATAGTTATGAGTGTATGCGCGTGGGTGTGAGCGTCTGCGTCTTTAATGTGTTTTTAATTTAAAAGAATTAATTTTCTTTTAGTTTGTCTTAAGCCAAACTTTTTAAGTTGACCAACTTTAAAAAACTAGCAATATTTACAACACCAAATTAAAATCACTCGATAATCTTAAATGTACTTTTATAACGTACAAATTTATTTCATAAAATGTTGTTTCTTTTTTATAAAGTTGGTCAAAATTAGAATAGTTTGTCTTAGAACAAAATTACGTACACGTATTTCCAGACGGAAGAAGTAAGGCTTAGAAAACAAAACTCCGTCCGATGCTGAATAAAAGATACAGAATAGAATTGTGGAGATTTCCTCGGCATCACAATCGGAAAGGAGTACACCTAGCTAGGCATAGCTTAACGCAATCTTGGGCACGGAAGTACGTGTGGTACATCGATCATTCCTGGTGATCACCAATCGGAAAGGTGGGCATCACCGCTGCCATCTCCCCTCCTTGCGCTACCGGCGGCTTCCATTGCAATAGTAGTATAGTTAATAAAAATCACATGCATATTTCACTTAAGTTGAGTAGCTACGTGTGCCCCCCCCCCCCCCCCCCAACCTGAGATTTCTTTAGCCAAAACCCCTTTTATGCTTGGCATTTTTGTTACAAATCCCATGTATTTGACCCATAACAAAATAAAAGATACTTATGAGCTGCCATGACAAAATTGTGAAACGACAGAAATGTCGGAAGTTGGTACAAGTGAATGTTCCTTAAAATAACTATACACTTCGAATTCAGATAATTATGTAGTAGTACCAAATTTTATATGTTTCTTTATATGCTTGATATTTAACTTATTTATTTGTTCATGAATATTTTCGCTACCCGGTTATAGGGGAATAGAGAGTTATGTTCCGAGAGATGAATTGGTAACCATGTAATAGTTTTATCTCATTACATGTGAACAATATATTTATTAAATTAAATAGGTACACGTACAAACGACGCGAGAAGAAGAAGGTAGTCAAACGTGCATGTTAAGATCCACGAGTCCGATCCATGCATGTACGTACACGCGCTGCAGTAAAACTTGATTAGCCAGATTTAACCAACTTGGCGGATGCGGACGAGGGACACGACGCGAGAAGCACTCATCATCCAGAGAGACCAGAGCCGTGGAAAGAAAATGACAACCTTTTAAACTTGTTGGTAATTTCTACACCACGCGGTATACCCATACGGCCATACGACACCATGCATGAATTCTTCTTCACTTTCAACTTGCTCTTGGATCGCCTTAATTAATTGTACCTCCATAACGGCCCTCTTTCTGTTCAAGGATATTATCATGTGCACCAACAACAGAAATGAACTTGTCAAGCTGAATACCCACGGCAGCTGCTAAACCTTGGAATGCTGGTGAGGCTTCGGTTAGAAACAGGCTTTGTCGCCCTCCATTCTCCTAACTTATAATCAAATATTATGCTTCATGCTGAGATATCTAGGATTTTCGCTTGGGCCTTTGAGTATGAGTGAAAAGCACTAGCAACAAAAGGAATTTGGCTGATCCAAGTCCAAGAGTTCTCAAGTATATGAGCTTCGTCCATTTCTTCATCGATCCCTTTACATGCTTGGTCGAGTCTCTGACGAGTCAAGTTATAGCGGTTTATCATCTATTTATTACACGGAGGAAAACCAACATATCAGTGTACATTATCGTCTCCAGAGATAAAAAAATAGGTATCATCAGTGCGCATCATTGTTTTGTGGAGAGAGAAAAAAAATGTGCCAACTTTTAACTTATTGGTAAATTCTAGTTAATACACTAGTCAGTATACCATATGTCACCATGAATTCTTCATTACTCCTAGTATGCTTTTGCATCGCCTTAATTGCACTTCCATCACGGCCCCTTTCTGTCCAGGATATTAGCATGCGCACCAACAGCAGAGATGGAGTTTGTCAAGCTGAAACCACCCACAGTTGCTGCTCCTGTATGCTAGACCTTGGAATACTGGTGAAGTTTCAGTTAGAAACAGGCTCTGTCGCCCTCCAATTCTTCTAACTTATAGTCGTACGCATCGAATCCGACCGATCTGGATCGTATATTGTCTGGCTGCAGTCTTCGACCACCTTCGTCGGAGTTCTTGCTTTGAGCATCATCTCGGCGTACTCTGCTTCGGGATCCGACAGCGCCACAATGGCGCCGCCTGCCCCAACCGAGGCTTGCCCATCGTGCAGCACGACCGTCCTGATCACGATGTTCAGGTCGAACGTGCGGTTGTAAGAGAAGAACCCGATCGACCCGAGTAGATGCCTCTCGGACTGCTTTCAAGCGAGTCGAGGATCTCCATCGATCTGACTTTTGGTGCGCCCGTCATCGAGCCTCCTGGAAAGGCAGCTTTCACGCAGTCGACGGGGCTGAGATCGGGATTCTTCATTCCGCGGATGGTGCTCACCATGGTGTGCACAGACTTATATGACTCCACATCCATCAGCCGAGGAACATGCACGCTCCCAGGCTCGCACACCTTTCCCAGATCATTTCTTAGGAGATCAACAATCATCAAGTTCTCAGCCTGATCCTTTTCACTGTTGAACAAATGCAGAACAGAAACCAGTATCAGCATTACAAGCACTTTGGTATCCTGATTCACTAGTTTGTAAGAGCAAAAAATCCCCACATTTAGATAGCAGTGACACTGAACACTTGAACAGCCAGGATAGATAGAAATGGAGCATATTAGAAAGCACGGTATTCATATAGACAAACCTCCAGTACACAAGGGAAGATATAGATAACTATGATGATCTTGCTACAATTATAGCAACAAAAAAGCTGCAGACGTTATCATATCATTTTCGATGATAAAACTGTGATATAGTGAGATGTCAAAAACTAAAAGTTTCAGCAGGCATAGTTTGTTTCTCTCAAGGGCTGTTGAAAAAACTTGATATTAAAAGCCATACAATTTACTTGCTTCCTTATCACTCAAAAGGGGCTGACCATTCATACAGCAACTTAATCCAAAGGAAAAGTTGTAGAAACAACTTAATTAAAATTCTGGCTGTAACGATTATGATTAGCATACAAAAATAAAATGGTAAAAGAAAAAACTAGAACTCTCGAGTTTAACATTTTTAAAGGTACTAGAAAGAAAGTCTGGAAAACGGAAAAAATATATATTTCATGTACTTGCCTGTATTTCAGTTGCAAACGTAGACATTCATCTTCCTCTGGTGTTCTGCCACGTGCTATAGTACCTTTGATTGGTTTTGCCTCTAGAATTGCATTCCGATCTAGTCGCAGAAACCTTTCAGGAGAAGAGCAGCATATACTCAGGTTTTCTGAGGAGAAGTTAAGCCAGGCTGCATACGGGGCAGGATTTTGTTTCCTCAATTTAAGGTACAGTTGCAGGGCATTTATATACTCTATCCCTCTCCTCATCCGAGTAGTTAGGCACAACTCATAACTTTCTCCATCTCTGATATAATCAAGGCAACTCCGAACATCCTTAATATATTGATCCTTTGTTTTTTCCACAACAAAACTTTTCTTATTCACACTGGATGATCCAATAAGCGATTTCCCGTTAATCAATGGCCCCAGTGGCATAGCAATCATCCTCAGAAGCCTCTTCTCGGTCTCCACTAACCATGATGTATGTGTTGATTTACAGTAAACACCATTTCCATTACTTGAAGAATGTTCATTGTGTAACGATAGCATGTATATATCACCACTGTTGTGATCGACCACCACAAGGTTATCGGCAAAGAAGAAGCATGCATCAGGAGTACTTGATTTAGCTTTGTTAGATGATGCATCACATTCTACTTTAAGATTGTACCTGACCGAAAGAAAGCTACCGATGTCAGAGGGAGAGCCAAGAGAACTTCAAAAAAAAAAAATTATATTACGATTGTTGATTAACATAGAAAGCTCTAAAGAGATCATATAAGACACATATGGGTATGATGACCACAAGATGGGGTCAATTGTTTGTGAAGCAAAAGACTATGAACAAACTATTTTAAGTATCACAATTGCAGGCAGGATAACAGTTCAATATCCAGTATGTAAAAAAGTCATGATCAAAATCTACATACCCTAGATATCCAACAAATCCACCATGGAAGTCAAATGGCAACCCTTCAAAATCCTTTTCATTGTATTGAATGGACTCAATTTCCTGCAAAATGTAGAACACTGAGAAATTGGAACTCTCAGACTATGAATATCGTGAGCAAGACTCTGCTTGGCTGACACGCATAAGGGTTAGTCATAGTACAAGTTAGGTTAATACTAAATCGACCGTGGAGTGAGTTTATCATTGATCGGTAAAATTAGGTAGCGTGTAGAATACAAAGACCGTGTTGGTCAAATATTACGCTTCATACTGATGTCTAGGATCAATGATGATGTTGATCCATCTCTGGTACCAATCAAACAATAATATTCTTTTTTTAGAAAAACAATTATATTTCCTGGTCTGTGTATAAAGCCTCATATGAGATTAATTATTGCAATGTGCTATGTAGGCAGAGAAACTATAGTGACAGGATACAAGATTACCATCACAAAACCATAATTTGAGGTTCAGCCATGTGTCCTATTTCAACTTATACCTTGTTTAGGAATTCCAAGAAGCCATCTTTGAGAGAGTTTTTTACAGCAGATCCATGAGCACCTCGAACGGTAATGGTTCCTCCACAATTGGCTCTGGAAGAGAATTTGCAAAATCCAGGAAAAGATTTAGGACACATGAATTCGCTAAATCTATTTTTTCTGTTTTAACGAAGTAGCTTCCTACCTTTGATTGGAGAGGTGAAATGTCATTTGCTTCCACAGAGGTCCACCCTTACCACCCATGAATGAAAAACATGCCCTGTTCTGCAAGAAGCACTAGTTCAAAAAAAGTAGATGTTGACCATTTCACTAGAAACAATTGTTCCATCATGATCAGATAAGAAAATAAAATCTCTAACCCAGATAAGTTAGACACATTTCAAATTTTCTGACTCAACTACAGTCTGATTCCAACTTAATTCATGTAGATGAAGATAAATATTATCCGCACATTTTCTGCTCATTTCATCTCCTAGAATGAAGGAAGTTTTTTTTAAACAAGCTACAGGAAGAAGATTGTCAATGAATCCGATTTATGCATCCTTTATTGCTTATGCAGCAAATCCGCATTTATATGAGCATCCAATTAGTTGTTAAAAGCATTAGCATACAATCATATGATTGTCAAGCTTCACTTACGTCAGATGAAATCCACACAGTAAGGTAACTGGATGATCAATCAAAAGTAAGCTGATTTGGCACCTGATCGACTGATGAGCTATCAAGCCAAAACGTATCTTCAGCATTCTGGTGACCATAAAGCACATGAAAAATGGCTTCAGAACCACCGGTGCGGCTAAGGAAGTTATCAATCTTCTTCCATCTCAACCGTAAGAGTTTTTTATCACTGCTTCTCTCTGGAAGCGTGCGAGACCCAACAGAATCACAAAGCTCCAGACTTTCAGTGTGTAACAAGCCTTTGGAACATAATTGCATTGATCTGCAGAATTGACCTGCCAGGCAATTAGAAAGTTAACTATGATGGACTATGAAGGGTATCTGCAGGAACTATTTAGTTTATATAGTACTTGAGATTTTTCCAGTTTACCAAGACTGTGAACCTTTCTTTCCTGAAAAAACGATGATTGTGATCCAAATTCAACTGTTATCCTCTTAAAGTTCTGAAAAATCTGTCTTCCGTAATGAGTAGCAACACTCTCTGGGTGAAACTGAAATAAGAGCAATCACTTATAAGATAAATAGCAATTGAAGAGAAAGCACAAAAAGGAGTAGCCAATATACCTGCACTCCATAATGAGGCCTGCGAGAATGATTGATGCCCATGACAATCTTGTAGAAATCTGACTTACTAGCATCTTTTATGGCAATTGGCACTTCACCATTGCTAGTGAAATCTGATGGGTTTGTTAAGCACAGGTTCTTCAATGATCCCCAGAAGGGACTACTATCTGGCTGATCGCTGTCAAGAAAAGATAGCATTTTGGGAGAAGCAGTCCATGCTATTGATACAAGATCCTCAGGCAAAGAGCTCGCTTCTATCACAAGTGAATGGTAGCGCACTACCTGAAAACAGCACCATCAAGTAAAAAGCTTTTTTCTGAAGTGTGGAGAGTGCAGGCTGAAACACAGACGGTACGGGACATAGTAACACGAGTGGTACACTAACCTTGAATCCAGAGTTTATACCTGATGGGATGTTATTAAAGAGGTAGCATCCATTATGTTCAATTTCACTGATTGAGGAAAGATAAGTGTCAGGCCATGTTTTAACAGCTAATGTAAGGGATTTACATGGAAGAAAGCTGAAAGTACATGTTAACATTTGAAAGAATTCAAGGGCTTACCTAAGTCGTCCATGTATAGCTTCAGGGGCGTGGACAATCTTAGCGCCATGGACTAATCCCAAGGCCTGCAATGATCAAACACGACATCCGTTCAGACCAAGATGCGACCACATGGTCCATATCTTTCCTTTTTTTCATATAAAATTGATCCATAAACAAGTTCACAAGGACAAACATTATTCTTTCACCTGGTGGCCAAGGCAGACACCCAGGATGGGTATATCTCCGCACTCGCAAAGTATCCGCAGGCATACACCTGAAAGGCAACATATGTAAATCCTTAATTTCCTACAGACATACATAAGTGTAGGCGTGTAGCAGCTGAATTAGAGTTGGTGCATGCTCACCTATGTCGCTAGGACACGCCGGAGATCCAGGGCCAGGCGAGATGACGATGTTGTCGAAGGCCCTCTCCTTGTACACCCAGTTGTACACGTCCCTCCACGTCCACTCGTCGTTGCGCACCACCACAGGAGGCACTGCAAACACAAACAGCAGCCGTACAGATACTGTTCAGCGCCCCTCAAACCAATATTCAGCAAGCATTGGGCAGGTACGATTTTCTTTGTCTTTGAGCTAGGCAGCTAGCTACGCAATTGTGTCGTCGTGTGCATACAATCGCCATCAAATCATTGGTCAATTCAGTTCACCAACAAGTTAGAAGGGAAATAAGCTAGAGATTAAGGCACAGACGATAGTAGCTTTGAGCGTGTTCCTCGAGAGAGAGAGGGAGGCGGGGTTGGTGTGTGGGCTCACCGCCGTTGACGACGGAGAGCTCCTGGAAGATGTTGTATGTATAGCTGTCGTAGTTGTCGATCAGGAGCGTCCTCACCGGCGGCGCCTCCGCGTCGTCCCGCCGCGCCGCGAGCCGCCGGGAGCTGAGCCACCGCGCGGAGGCGGAGGCGGAGGGCGGTCGCGGTGCCCACCTCGTCGGCGGGGCGGGGAGGCGGAGAGCGGCCATGTATCTCGGCCGAGCAGGACAGGACACGGTGCGGGGAGATCAGGGAGGGAAAAAGGCGTCGCCTTTTCTAGGGTGGTGGTTCGCCCGGCGAAGTTGTTGCCGGAATAATTTATGAATCTCTTCTCGCCCACTCGCTCGCCGCTATCGTCTTGGCGGCTGTGCCGTCTCTGTCGCCGCCGCCAACCAAAGGCGGCCCGCTGGGTCGGCAAGGTGGGAGACGGGCTGGGGCCTCGGTGGGTTGGGTTTTTTTTTTTGAGAACACAGTACAACACAGACGCTCACAAATACGCACATACACTCACCCCTATGAACGCACGCACGCACACCCTACCCCTATGAGCACCTCTGAAGGACTGAGCCGGCAGATCTTGAGGTTGACGAAGTCACCACAGGCGCCTCGCTGTTGACGGGCACGTCACCTACCACTGAAAGAATAGCGCCGGATAATCCTGGAATAAATCCAGGTAAATGCAAACGCCCATGCCAAGTCTAGGACTTGAACCTGGGTGGGCTGGTTCCACCACAGGGAACCCAACCATCAGAGCCAAGCTCCGTTTGCCTCGGTGGGTTGGGTTGGTGTGAGGGGGAAATTCGGGCGATTTGTGGTTTAATTGAATTTTATAGGAGGATTCTATTTCTACCTACTGCTTTGCACACAACTTTTTTTTTTTTTGAGAGGAAATAGCTGCTTACAATGCCACCATGGTTCTTACAGAAAGATCCAGCACAGATAGCAAAATTACAACAAGGTCCTTCTGGAACCCGTCTTCGTCAACGCCGAGCCAAACGTGCCGACGACGCGCCGCCGCACCTGCTTCCTTCAACCTTGGATCAGAAGCGTCCCCGTGCAGACGGGAAGTCCTCGAGCCTCGAACTCCGAAGAGCCTCCATCTCGCTCCGCCAACTCGGACGCCATGGCCAGCACCAGCAACTCCTCCGATTATTTCAAGCAACCGGCTCCGCCGCTCGTCGGACACCGGAACGGGGACAACACGCAACACAGATCCACGGATCTGCGAGCATGGAGAAGGCAGCAACTCGACCGCAGACCTCCGAGGAAACCTGCAACCAGAGAGGAAAAGCGCCGCCGCAAAAATCCGACCTGACCGCGCCGCCAGCTCCCCGACGCCGCCAGCAGGAGACCTACTCCGCCCTACGCTATGTACACATCGGGATCCGGGGTTCCCCCACCCTCCCGCCGCCGGAGCGGCCGGCGGAGGGGGAGGGAACCGGCGGAACGCCGACGGCGAGGTGGGAAGAGATGAAGGTTTCAGAAAATCGCCTCCTTCGACTACTGTAGCGGGAAAGGGATAAGATCCAAGCTTTGCACACAACTTTAAAGAAATAACTCGATTTAGTTCAAAATTGTGAATGGATTGTCTCAGTGACAACTACTCCCTCCGTATATGTTTTACCATGTTTGTCCAAACATGGTAAAACATCTTATATTATGATACGGAGGGAGTATGACATATACCTAATTTTATAGGAGAGCCTATAAAAAATTATAAGCCAAAGAACGTAAAATTTAACCATGTTTGTAAAAACATTTTTACATGATAACTATATAGTATTATAGTTGTTGACAGTTTTTTCTACGGTTTTGTTAATTCTCGATTGAATGTGAATTAGCTTATTTCTCATTCGCATGACGTCATCAGTTGTCCTAATCAATTGCAAGTCCACTTGCAACTGGGACTTGATTACGTCATGTGAATGAGAATTAAGTTAATTCTCATTCGACTAAATTGTAAGTGGACTTGCAACTGCTCCGGACCATTCGATTTGCTTTGTGATTCGTGCTAATCATGAATTGCAACTTGATTTGTAACTGAGATTGATAACGTCATGCGAATGAGAATTAAGTTCGATTGAGCGCTAGAGAGACCATTTTTTCTATTGGCTTGGTCAAGTTTTACATTGCTTGCCTCTAAAGGAAAAATTACGGCCCTTCTTGTGAGGCACACAGATGGAGTATGCGTGTCGTGACGGGAGAGCTTAAAGACATTTCCATTAACTTTTATGACATTTAAAAGACATAACCAAAGTTGGTAGAAAGTTGGTAGAAAGTTGAAAATTCATTTTTTGGACGATTCATAACCAAAGTTGCAGTGTGTACAATTTCCATTAACTTTTATACAAGTTTTAGAGTACTTGGTAATTTTGACAACCGTTCATCTGCTCTAATCCAACGACAATAAAATTAGAGCTACCTGAAACTACTAGATTAAAAGAACCCGAAATTACCTGAAACTACCAATAATCATTTATTTTTAATCAAAAATAAAAGGGCATGTAGGTAATTGCGTGTTAATGACCCCACCGTCATTATTCCTCCGTTTCCCATCCCCAAATCGGGGCCTCCATCCCCGCTCTTGTCAATCTCATCCGAGGCAGACGATGTGGAGGTAGCCGGCGACGCGGCAGCGAGGGATCAGCCGTCGCCGCGGTGGTGAGGGTTGATCGGGACCTCCATCCCCGCTCTTCTCATTCTCCCCCTACACAAATCGATCCGAGACAGAGGATGTGGAGGTAGCCGGCGACGCGGGGCTCAACCGGCGCCACGGTGGCGAGGGTTCAGGATCGGCCCGACCGATGGCCCCTCGGCGGCGTGGGCGGTGCCGACCGTCCAGATCGTAAATTTTAAGTGGCCGCCAGCAGCAACAGCCGGCCGCAGGCGCCGTTGGCCGACTTCTCCACCGCCCGGCAGCAGCTGGTCACGGGTGCGCCATCAACGGGCGACGCGCCGCCCCTAGTCGCCTTCTTCCTCGAGGTGAAGATGGAGGCCGGGCATGAAGCGCCAAGCGCCCAGCTGCGGCGCGGTGAGGCGAGGCGAGTGGCGAGATCCTCCCCGGTGATTTATTTCGAGGCGCCGCGGCGGGCTCCTTTGCCGCCAACAGTGCCGTGAGCTCCCCGTCGGGAAACAGCGCAGGCCAGGCGTGGTCAGTTCTTGGGCAGTTGTTGGTCGTTGGCAGAGCCGTCCACCACTGATGGGAGCGGCCGGAGGGCATGGACACGCCCCAGTCCCCGTGCAAGATCAACGTGGACTCCCCTTGGTCGTAGGCCGCCGGTGAGGCAGCGGCCGCGCTCACGACGGACCTGGTCTCCAAGGACGCAAGTACCTCAACTTTCTGCTTCACAACCAGGGCATCAACAATCGTGGGACTGAATTCAGCAAAGAAGTTCAGCTAGAACGACAAACAGGCAGGAGCTGAGACAGAGTTCAAGTTATGCAGATGCTTCATCAAGCCGTAGCTCTGTATCTTAATCACAGAAGCATTCGGGAGGAAAGACATAACCATGAATAGCGTATATTATTATTATGTATGCATTGTGCTGGGTTATGAGATGTTCAGTCAGTTTTACTGCTATACCTCTATTTTTCAGTTTAGTAAAATATATGAGAAGCATTGGTTCTTCAATTATATAAAGATTGTGCAGCTTGTCTTTGTAACTTGTTCTGATCATGAACCGTGAAATACCATGAAAATTCATTTCAGTTTTGGTTTGTGGAACTGTTGTTATTTTTTCAAAATGGCGAAAAGGAGACGCAAAAGGCCAGTTAAGTATAGGATTTACATACCCAAAACTGACAGAACAGGGATGGACACATCTTGATACTATCATACAGTACATAGCTTTTGAATTGGGTGAATCCTGAACTTACTAAAACTTCAAATCTCACTGCGCATTCTGTTACTTTGTTTGCTCGTTAAAGCTGGATAATGAAAATAAGTTTTTATTTGGCTAAAAATACACTAGCTGGTTCATTGTTCTAAAGTTGTTGTACTTTTCTCCTAACGCTTGTTGAAAGGACATATTTTATGTCCCCTATGTTTTGTGTGTTAGGCAACAACACTAGGAATTATTTAATATGATGTTAAGTGGTGCAGGAATGAAATGATACAATTACCTTTGCATCGAAACACTTGACAAGAAAAAGAAGCTTGCATTTGCCTGTCCAGTCCGGAGTCTCCGGTCTCTGTGGCCGGAGTCTCCGGTCAATTTGAAATTCTGGAGCAAAAGCTCCTCAGGACGGCAGCCGCGGTATGGGGTGCGGAGTTACCCCGGAGTAACACCGGAGTTTCCGGTCCCGTGGTCCGGAGTCTCCGCCCCAGACAAGATTTTTGAATCGAAGAACTTCCCACGACGGCGCGTGCGGTATTGGGTCCGGAGTTGCCCCGGAGTAGGTCCGGAGTTTCCGGCCCTACCGGAGTTTCCGGACTCCAAGACCGGAGTTTCCGGTCTGCTGAGAAGATGAACATCGCGGCGGCAGCCGCTGTATCGAGACCGGAGTTACCCCGGAGTCAGTCCGGAGTTTCCGCGTCCGGAGTTTCCGGCCTCCCGGTCCGGAGTCTCCGGACTTAGTGGACAGAAAAACGGCTAGTTTTTCTGGAGGGGTATAAATACCCCTCCACCTACCTCCAGCTCTGAGCTCGCCCAGATCTGAAGTACACCATTGTTGCAAGCTCAAGAAACATTAGATCTCCCAATCCCTCCACCCAAACTTGTTGATCTTTGGAGGATTGAAGGAGAAGGCCCGGATCTACATCTTCACCAAGCGGTTCTTCATTTCCCCCTCATTCACTTGAGGGATTTGAGCCTAGGGTTTCCACTAGGAAAACCTAGGCATCTTGTTGTACTTACTTGCTTGCTACTTTTGTGTAGTGAAGCTGTGGTGCTTGGGAGCTCCCAATCCTTTTGTGGGTTGTGCTCCAAGCTTGTTGTAAGGGCTCCGGATTCCGCCTTGAAGGTCTCCGATAGTGGAAGGTGGACCGAGCTTTTGTGCGAGGTTCATCGGAGAATAGGGTGAGGCCATTTGTGGCGTCTTGAGTTTGAAACTCACACCCCTCCAACGAGACGTACTCCCCTAAAAAGGAGGAACTCGGGAATACATCCTTGTCTCCGCGTGCTTCCCGATCGGTTACTCCTTTCTTGTTATTTACTACTTGTATCTTATCTTGTTTAGACTTAACTTGTCATATAGGTAAATTCATCTTAGTTGCATATCTAGAGAATTTACCTTTGTGTCAAGCCTTAATCGAAAAAGAATTAAAAATTGGAGTAGCACCTATTCACCCCCCCCCCTCTAGGTGGCCATACGATCCTTTCAATTGGTATCAGAGCCTCGGCTCTTTATTCGGGCTTAACCGCCTAAGAGAAATATGGCCTTCGATGCCGATGGGAACCCTCTTGCTCTTCCGGCCACTTCGGTTTCCATGGAGGACTTCACTAACTTGAAGACCTCTATGGAAACCAAAATGGATGAGTTGCGTGAAATGATAGCAAAACTCTCGGAAGCAAAGGTAACCGCATCACCTCCTTCTCTGGAGATTCCTCAAGTGGAGTTAAAGGAGAACGAGGATAAAGGGATCCGGGGGTGGACCAAAATAAAAATGAATCCCCATCTAAAACACTAATGGGAAAGGAGAACATGCTAGAGTTCCTTTTGCATACTCTCCCGACCTACCTATCCCTCATCCTCCTATTCACTTAAGAGGAGCACCACCTAGTCTTAATGCATCCTCTTTTACTCATTGGCAATCTTCTATGAAATCTCACTTGAAAAGTGGTTGCATAGGTCTTTGGAAGATCATTTAGATGGATACAAGGCGGTGGATGAAAATGATTTGACAAGGCGAGAAGAAGTTGAAGCTCAACTAAATGCCACCGCTCTTGATGTGATCCGTGTTGCGGTGGGTGAGAAGAACATTCATCACATCGAAGATTGCACCACCGCTAAGGAAGCATGGGCATCCCTCACGGAGGTGTTCGTTGGAAATGATAGCATGAGGAGAAATAGATATGAAGCCATGAGCAATCAAATTGAAGGCTTCTACAAGAAAGATGATGAAACTCATGAGGAGATGTATCAAAGGCTCAAGGCTCTTGCTTCCGCATATAGAGACCTTGGTGCTAAACATGTGGATGATACTTACATCAAGAGGAAGTATGTGAATGCCCTCATGCCGTTTGAAGAGGCCGACTTGAAGAGTCTCCAAGGAAAGCACAACTATGACACCTTGACCTCAAATGAAGTCATGCAAGAGATGCAATCTTACAAGGTCCAAGCCCAAATTGCTAGAGACTCTCGTGCCCGTGCTCTTGGAATGGCCCGAAGTTCCTCACTTGCTTTGAAGGCCAAGGTGGTGGAACAAGATGAAGACCAAGATCATGAAGAAGGAAGTTACTTGGCACCCGAGGAACTCATGAGTGCTCATAGAGATTATGTGGCTCTAGCGGCAAAGACCTTTTGGAAGAATCCATCTAAAGCTAAAGCTCATTGATCAAAAGTACAAATCAAGTGGTTACAAGGAGGGCAACCCAAAAATGAAGACTTGCTTCAATTGTCAAGATAAATTTCACTATGTTGCCCAATGCCCTTATGAGAACCGTGAAGAACATGGAGGAAGACTCATTCTCAAGGAAGCTCAAGGTCTTCTCCCATGAAGCCCTACTTCAAGAAGTTCATCTCCAACAAGAAGCCACCTACCAAGGTGTTGGTGGCAAGAGAAGAATATATGTCCGGGGAGGAGAGTGATGAAGAAGAAACAACCACAAGTGGAGTGGCCGCTTTAGCCATTGCTTCATCGACAACCCCTTCTCTCTTTGAATCCCCCAATGATAATGTCACCACCAAATCCGCTACGTGTCTCATGGCCAAACTCTCCGAGGTATCATCTTCCCCTCCTTCTAAGACTATGAATGAAATACATGAACTTATGAGTCTTAGAGTTAAGGAAGAAAATGTTGCTTTGGATTTCTTGATGACTAACTTGCAAGGTGAATGCAAGATTCGGCTTGAGATTCTCATGAATCAATATGGCATGGCACAAGATCTCCTTGAAGAAAAGGGGAGACTTGAAAGAGAAAATGCTAATGAGATCGCTTCCCTACCATGGCTATTGAGGAAGAGCATGAGCTTCGAGTTTCTCTTGAAGAGAAGCTTGAGAATTTTGATGAATCTCAAAATGAAACTCTTTCTAAAATCATTAAAGAACGTGACCATGCTATTGCTAAATACAAAGTTTTAGAGAAACAAAAGATCGTATTTGGTGTTGGTCATAATAGACTAACCGATGAGCTAGAGAAGCTCACTAAGGCTCACAAGGCCTTGGAGAGTGAACACTCTACTCTCACCAAGTCTTTTGAACAACTTCAAATACAATCTACTAAAATTGATGCACCACCTAGCTCCTCTACTTCTTCTTGTGATCATGCAAATGTCATTGAGGAAAATGCTAGGTTGAAGGATGAGCTTGCCAAGGCCTCTAGCCCTCAAGGTGAGAAACCTCTTTATGAGCTCTTGCAAGCGCAAAAGCCACACATAGGGAAAGAGGGCCTTGGTTATGTTGCCAAGAAGAAAAAGAAGAACAAGAACAAGAAGAAGGCCAAGCCCGCACAAGCAAAGGAGACTACCATTGCGAGTAGTGATGCCACAAGGGGCAATGCCACTCACAATGACTTTGCGGGAAAATACAACCCTTCATATGTTCTTATGAAATCTAGAAATGGTTGTGTTTTTGCTAAATATGTTGGCACTTCATATGGAGATGATTATCACTATGCTATTTGGGTTCCAAAGACCCTTGTGACTAACAAAAGAGGACCCATTCCACAATGGGTACCTAAAACAAAGACTTGATTTCTTGTAGGACTTTTCTTCCGGTGGATCTTCATGGCTCATTGATAGTGGGTGTTCATCTCACATGACCGGAAGCAAAGAATTAGTAAAGGGTCTATTGAAACAATTACTCACATTCTCTCATGTCACCGTCGGGAACGATGCAAGACTTAAGGTATTGGGATATGGCAAGGTAGTGATCACTCCGGAGTTATCCATTGAGAAGGTCCTTCTTGTTGAATCCCTTTCATATAATTTACTTTCCGTTGGTCAATTATGCAATGTCGGTTACACCGTTATCTTTAATAAACACCACGTGACCATCCTCTTCACTCAATCTCTTAAAGTAGCCTTTGTTGGATTTCGTGTGAACGGTTTGTATGTGGTCGATTTCTCGAAAGAGACCACTCAAATTGCCACGTGTCTAATGGCTAAATCCGACAAGGGTTGGCTTTGGCATCGCCGGCTAGGCCATGTCGGTATGAGAAATTTGCAAACTCTTGTGAAGGGTGGACACGTGGTAGGACTAACCGATGTTAATTTTTCCAAAGATCGTCCTTGTAGTGCTTGCATAGCCGGAAAGATGCATGAAAAGAATCACCCCAAGAAGAGCATTATCTCCACTAAGAAGCCTTTGGAGCTCCTTCATATGGATCTCTTTGGGCCTCCCACATATGAGAGTCTTGGTGGCAAGAAATATTGTTTGGTGATTGTGGATGATTATACAAGATATTGTTGGACTTTCTACATCAAGAGGAAGAGTGAAACTCAAAAGATATTCATTGACTTTGCAACCTTGGTTCAACGCCAATATGACTCCAAGATTTTGGCAATAAGAAGTGACAATGGTACGGAGTTCAAGAATTACACTATGGATGATTTCCTAAGTGGGGAGGGCATTCAACACCAATATTCCGCTGCTTATACTCCCCAACAAAATGGTGTCGCCGAAAGGAAGAACCGCACTCTTATTGATATGGCAAGAACTATGTTGGCCGAATTTCATTCCCCATACAACTTTTGGGCCGAAGCCATCAATACCGCTTGCCACTACTCAAACCGGCTCTTCTTTCGTCCTCTCATGAAAAAGACACCATATGAACTCCTTACCGGTAAAAAGCCAAATGTCTCTTACTTTCGCGTATTTGGATGCAAATGCCATGTTTACATTAAAGGTTGCCCAATTGCTAAATTTGCATCTAGAACTTTTGATGGTATTCTTGTTGGATATGCCGCAAACTCCCATACTTATAGGGTCTACAACATATCCACCGGATGTGTTGAAGAATCTATGAATGTGGAGTTTGTCGAGGATAATGGCTCCCAAGCGGAGCATATTGATCATGATGATGTAGGTGATGTACCTCCATCTCAAGCCATAAGAACTATGGGCATAGGGGAACTTATTCCTATTGAAGAACCTATTATTGACACTCAAGAAGAAGGAACAAGTTCTACTCATGTTGAACCATCCACCTCAACAATTGATCAACAAGCTATACAAGAACAAGATCAAGATATTCATCCACATGAGCAAGATAATGGTCAAGACCCACCCAACTCTAGTGGAGAACAAGAACATGATGAACCCAAGAACTCCACTTCGGGTTGACCATGAACAAGAAGAAGGAAATGATGAAGATGTTCGTGTTGGTGAAACAATTGGTCAAGCTATAGAACGCCGAGTCATTCGGCGTGCATCAACATTGGATCATCTACAACACTTCAAAGAGAATATCCTTGGGAGTATTAATAAGGGTGTGTCCACACGTAATCAATTATCTAACTTTTGTGGTCATGTCTCTTGTTTGTCTAGCTTAGAACCTCTTAAGGTATATGATGCTCTTGAAGACATGGATTGGGTTGCGGCCATGCATGAAGAATTGAACAATTTCGAGCGCAACAAAGTATGGTCATTAGTTGAAAGACCCAAAGACACATCACATAATGTCATTGGAACCAAGTGGATATTCAAGAACAAGCAAGACTCACATGGTCAAGTCATTCGCAACAAAGCAAGATTGGTTGCACAAGGCTACACCCAAATCGAAGGAGTCGACTACGGTGAAACTATGCCCCCGTTGCTAGACTTGAATCATTCGTTTATAATTGCTATGCATCTACTCATAATATTGTCTTATATCAAATGGATGTTAAAAGTGCTTTCTAAATGGTCCACTAAATGAGTTGGTGTATGTTAAACAACCACCGGGTTTCGAAGACCCTAAATTTCCTAACCATGTCTACTTACTACATAAGGCTCTTTATGGGCTCAAGCAAGCCCACGTGCTTGGTATGATCATCTCAAGGAGTTCTTAGTAGACCGTGGTTTTGAAATTGGGGTAATCGATCCCACCCTTTTTACAAAAAGGATAAATGGAGAGTTTTTCGTATGCCAAATATATGTTGATGATATTATCTTTGGTTCTACTAATCATGAATTTAGTGATCAATTCTCTAAGCTAATGACCAAGGAATTTGAGATGTCCATGATGGGAGAATTGAAGTATTTTCTTGGCTTTGAAATCCACCAATGGAGAGAAGGAACATTCTTATGTCAAGCCAAGTATATTCAAGACATGCTCAAGAAATTTGATATGAACAATGCCAAGCCATATAAGTTTCCCATGGACTCCAAGGCGGATCTACACTTAGATCCGGGGTAAGGAAGTTGATCCCAAGCTTTATCGTTCTATGATTGGATCTTTACTTTACCTTTGTGCATCTAGACCGGATATTATGTTTAGTGTGGGTATGTGTGCAAGATTCCAATCAAGTCCTAAGGAAAGTCATGAAACCGCGGTTAAAAGGATTCTAAGATACTTGATAGATACTCCTAACTATGGTCTTTGGTACCCCCATGGGACAAGCTTTGATCTTGTAGGTTATTCGGATGCGGATTGGGCGGGTTGCAAAATGGATAGAAAATCAACTTCGGGTACTTGCCAATTCCTTGGTAGGTCTCTTGTGAGTTGGTCTTCCAAGAAGCAAAATTGTGTGGCCTCGTCCTCCACCGAAGCCGAATACATTGCCGCCGGAAGTTGTTGTGCACAATTATTATGGATGAGGCAAACTTTAAAGGATTATGGTGTCATTTGTGACAAAGTGCCTCTTTTATGTGACAATGAAAGTGCCATCAAAATTGCTCACAATCCGGTACTTCATGGGAAGACCAAGCATATTGAGATCCGGTATCATTTTATTCGAGATCATGTTGAGAAGGGTGATATTACAATCAAGTATGTCAACACCAAGCATCAACTCGCCGATATGTTCACAAAGCCTCTTGGTGAAGCAAGATTCAAGGAGTTAGAGGAGAACTAAATGTGGTGGACATAAGCAATTGGACTTAGTGGACTTCTTGCATACCTACCCATATTAGACAATAGTTATTTGGTTTGGATGTAGGCATGGACATAGGGGGAGTGCGGTCCTAATCCATTGGACTATCCCTCCCCCCATTATGCCGATAGCAAGAACTCATTTTGTCTCTATATTTTCATTTTATGAATTGTGAGCTTAAATGACGAGTAGTGGCCGTGAACCCAAGATACATCTTCGCGGTGTCACACCACAACTCATACATGGTGGCTTAGGCCACCGCCCTCTTCTTTGTGAAGAGTTGATCTTATTTGATCTTCATGGATTTTATTTGGTTTCTAGACCTTTATTGTGTTTTGGGAAAAACACTTGGAATTGGCTTTTTATATTTGCATCTTGCAATTCCTAGTGAGTATCTCACCATCAGTGACTTTGTTCTTAACCTAAGCCATCTTATCTAAAAGCCGTGCTCATCTTGCATCATACATGTCCTCCATTTAAATCTGCTGTTTTGGAGCTTTTGGGTCCGGAGACTCCGGTGTTCAGCACCGGAGACTCCGGTCTGTCCAGAGTCTCCGCCCTAAAGCCCGGAAACTCCGGTCCAACCGGAAACTCCGGTGCTTTAGGCCGGAGACTCCGGCCTCGGTCGTTTCGCTGGGATTCTTAAGGGCTCGGGGTGGGGAGTTATTCATAACTTCTCACACCCCCGACCCCAACTCTCCCCAGCCGCCGCCACAAGCTCCAAGACCGCCTCCGGCCGCTCCCCGCCGCCGGAATCCGCCGTGCCACCGGCTCCTCCACTTCCCAAGCGTTGGGGATCTTCCTCCCCTCCGTTTGGATCTCGCCATGAAGGACTCGGGTACCACTCTCTCTCCTTCTCTAGGATTTCATCCTAGATCTAGTTTTGAGAGTAGTTCTTGTAGAAATTCGTGGTGTAGAACCTTTAGGATGGCAATGTACTATCTAGAAAATTGCTAGTGTGAGTTTCCCCTCAGTTTTGACCTAGATTCGAGTTTTGGCATCAGGGCCGGAGACTCCGGCCTTCTGGTCCGGAGACTCCGGTGTGGCCGGAAACTCCGCCCCCTGACCGGAAACTCCGGTCTAGATCAAACCTGAGAGAAATTCCTCTACCTTTTTCTCTCGTTGAGATTCCATGGACATGTATGCTTACCTCAATGCTACCTATCTACTCCTGTTTCACAGCTAACAAGAAGTATCCCGGTCCTTCATCCTCATCCTCGACTATTAAGAAGTCAAAGAAGAACAAGCTCCAAGGTCGAGACTATTTGATCTATGATGAAGAACAAGACAAGCATGTGCAGAGTGGTGCTCTTAAGCAGAAACAGGCTGCTGATGCTAGAAGGGCTAGGCAAGAGGCTGCCCTCCTTCGAGAAGAAAGGGCCAAGAAGGCCAAGTTTGACAACTTGACCACTTTGAAGGGGTTGAACAAGGAAGAATTTCGGACAATGAGGGCGCAGAATTTCTATGACATGCCAAACAACTCCACCGATGGTCACTTTTGGAGAAAGGAGCAAGAGCTCATTATGAAGGAAATATATGCCAATTTGGACCCAAAAGCTCTTGTGTGTCCTCAAAAACCGCTGAACTTTGACGTGTTGGCCAAGAAGACATACTTTGCGGATGCATTATGGGTTGCTAGGAAGATTGGTCTTGAGCCCCTTATCACCACCCAACAAGACTATGATATTGACATGGTCCAACAGTTCTTTGCCACTCTTGTGCTTGGAGATGAGGAGGACACCAAAATGACATGGATGACGGGGCCTCTCAAAGTTAGTGCACACTACTCAGAATTTGGAGAAGCCTTGGGGTATGTGTTCAAAGGTGTGAATGAACCCGTTGGTCACCGGATGCATGTTGAAGGCGTGGCCTATGATAAGAAGATCCTTGCCCCTCTTGCTGCTAGAGGGGGTGCCCTTGCTACCACCAAAGGACTCAAGCCCATCTACAACATCTTGATTCGCATGTTTCGTTGGAGCATTGCACCTCAAGCCGGGAATACGGATGCTATCCGTGGAGCTCTTGTCAACCTCATGTACCATTGCCACAAGACATACCTTGCGGTCCGAATTGTCAAGGGTTTGAGATTGATGTCATGGATTTTATCAAGTGTGAGATCAACATTGCTATTCACGAGAGGAAGAATCCTATGTATGCTCCCTATGTCATGAAGCTCATTCTCAAGAAGATTCCCAACCTCAATCAATCTCATTTCAAGAAACACACATATGGCACCCTTCAAGTACTCCGCCATCACCTTACTCAAGCCTCTTATGAAGAGATAGAGGAGCAAGAAGCTCCTAGGGCAAGAAGAAAAAATGCCACTCCACCCTCTTGGGATCAAGGTGGCAAACAAAGAGTCAACGAGGAGTTGAAGAAAGTTTCTTGGTGGCAAAGGGCTATGATGTGTATGGGTGTTGGGTTGCACAAGGAAAATCATCAAACTTATGTCACTAACAAGAGGATCTTGTCCAACCAAGCCAAGATGATGAAGGAAATGCGCAAGATCAGCAATGGTGGTACCACTCCTCCTCGCAATGAGGGTGATCCCGAAACTCCGCCATCCGATTCAACTATCTCTCTTGACAAGTGGAATGAGGATACATTTCATTGGTCTGATTATGCCGAGGTGTCCTCCATGCCCTCCTCTTCTCGCAACACCGGCAAGGCTCCTATGCGCTATGAAGAAGAAAGTGATGAGGAAGAAGATAGTGTTGAAGCAAGTGATGCTGAAGATGATGATGGGAGTGGTGATGATGAGGACAGTGATGCTGAGATGATGAAGAGACGAGTGATCGCCTTGGGTTCCGTTAGCATCGCTCTTCTCCCTTTTTGGTGTTTCGATGCCAAAGGGGGAGAAGTAGTTCTATTAGGTCTCTCACCGTGGGATTTGCATGGGTCGGACACAAGCACGTGCGTTTATCATTTATTTGCGCTTGTGTCCATTTATCTTATGTCATTTGAACCTATTTGCTTTGGTTTTATGTTGTGAGACTATGTTCCTATTTGTGGTACTCTGTGTGGTATGAGACTATGGATTTCATAATTCCTATGGTTGAGATGATATTACTTATGGTCTATTATTGTGCATTGGTCTCTATGTCATAGTTATGCACAAGGTATGGTTCCTTTTCACCTCAACCCTATATCATGATTTGTCTCATGTTGGTGTAATTTATATTGTTCCATATATTTCTTGTGAGTTGTCTCTCCTCTACATGTTGAGCATTTGTATTCAAATGCAAACTACTTGTATGCACACATGTAGGGGGAGCCTCTCAAATCAGTACATGTCGATAATTGTTGTGTGCTTTATTGCAAATCCGAGTGTTGTCATCTAACACCAAAAAGGGGGAGATTGAAAGGACATATTTTATGTCCCCTATGTTTTGTGTGTTAGGCAACAACACTAGGAATTATTTAATATGATGTTAAGTGGTGCAGGAATGAAATGATACAATTACACTTTGCATCGAAACACTTGACAAGAAAAAGAAGCTTGCATTTGCCTGTCCAGTCCGGAGTCTCCGGTCTCTGTGGCCGGAGTCTCCGGTCAATTTGAAATTCTGGAGCAAAAGCTCCTCAGGACGGCAGCCGCGGTATGGGGTGCGGAGTTACCCCGGAGTAACACCGGAGTCTCCGCACCGGCCGGAGTTTCCGGTCCCGTGGTCCGGAGTCTCCGCCCCAGACAAGATTTTTGAATCGAAGAACTTCCCACGACGGCGCGTGCGGTATTGGGTCCGGAGTTGCCCCGGAGTAGGTCCGGAGTTTCCGGCCCTACCGGAGTTTCCGGACTCCAAGACCGGAGTTTCCGGTCTGCTGAGAAGATGAACATCGCGGCGGCAGCCGCTGTATCGAGACCGGAGTTACCCCGGAGTCAGTCCGGAGTTTCCGCGGTCCGGAGTTTCCGGCCTCCCGGTCCGGAGTCTCCGGACTTAGTGGACAGAAAAACGGCTAGTTTTTCTGGAGGGGTATAAATACCCCTCCACCTACCTCCAGCTCTGAGCTCGCCCAGATCTGAAGTACACCATTGTTGCAAGCTCAAGAAACATTAGATCTCCCAATCCCTCCACCCAAACTTGTTGATCTTTGGAGGATTGAAGGAGAAGGCCCGGATCTACATCTTCACCAAGCGGTTCTTCATTTCCCCCTCATTCACTTGAGGGATTTGAGCCTAGGGTTTCCACTAGGAAAACCTAGGCATCTTGTTGTACTTACTTGCTTGCTACTTTTGTGTAGTGAAGCTGTGGTGCTTGGGAGCTCCCAATCCTTTTGTGGGTTGTGCTCCAAGCTTGTTGTAAGGGCTCCGGATTCCGCCTTGAAGGTCTCCGATAGTGGAAGGTGGACCGAGCTTTTGTGCGAGGTTCATCGGAGAATAGGGTGAGGCCATTTGTGGCGTCTTGAGTTTGAAACTCACACCCCTCCAACGAGACGTACTCCCCTAAAAAGGAGGAACTCGGGAATACATCCTTGTCTCCGCGTGCTTCCCGATCGGTTACTCCTTTCTTGTTATTTACTACTTGTATCTTATCTTGTTTAGACTTAACTTGTCATATAGGTAAATTCATCTTAGTTGCATATCTAGAGAATTTACCTTTGTGTCAAGCCTTAATCGAAAAAGAATTAAAAATTGGAGTAGCACCTATTCACCCCCCCCCCCCCCCCCCCCGAGGTGGCCATACGATCCTTTCACTTGTGTTGTTCAGTCTCAGCTAGCTAGTGACCTGCTAGTATCAGGATGTGTGCATCCCTTGTTCTGTCAGTTGCAGCTAGCCCATCTCCAGTTCCAATACTGCTTGTTGTAGTGAACAAGATTTCTTTTGTTTCAAGTCTTAGAAGCACCATGATCTTGTTAAGTTAATCGTACCAGCTTATTCGCAGGAACATGTGACAAGCTTGATGGGCTGATAGCGCTGAATGGGCACAAGTTAGCTACATGTTGTATGTGGTATACATGATGTTAAAGAGAATTCAAAACTTCATTTTACATGACAATATTTAACACAATGGAAGAAGTGTCAACGAATCAGAAGTTTTGCTTCACATTTTTTATCTTACACAAATGCATCAACGAATCAGGAGCAGAGAATGAGAAGATCATCATTTGCACATATTGAAAGATTGGTAACAAACAAAATCTTTGACATCAATGACAGGCATCACGATATATAGCAAGAGCTCAGAACTGAAGCAAGTTCAGCATACTATACAATTCCATTAAACACAAGCCTATGATGCATTATATTTATAGAAACTTTCGGAGTCCACCTCCTTGTACAACTCTACTACATATTACACACGGTTCTCTTCACCACACAAACAAAGAGTCATCCAACTCTCCTGACCTGTGGATCAGCGAGGTTCAGCAACAGCAACCTCGGATCTATCTAAAGTTCTAAACTCTGTACAAGTATATCAATATCACCGGTCTTCACTACATCCTACAGATTTACAACACAACGATGACTGAAGTATGCGTGTTAGCTTTGAATCTCGAAATGGAATATGTGTAGCTTTTCCACCAGTAAGTTTCGATATAACCTGAAAAATAAAACGGAAATATGTCTGTTATTATTTGAGAATAACATGCCCAGTTCATGACATCTTGGGCACCAAATACTTACAAATTGAGATAACAAGAAAAATGTAAGCCAATTGCTTGACCAGATTATTCATAGCAGTACCAGATTATTCATAGCAGTACCCAAGAGTCAGCAAGCTGTCGGTTATGACTTATGACCAGACTATAACCATTTGATTTTCTTGAACTGTCATTACTAGAGGTAGCATCAGATACATGCGAGACTTGGAGAAACAAGATCACCAGAAAAACAAATTAGGCCAGCGCATGTTAGTGCCTCACCGCGCATCAAACTAGTACTGTATGTGCTAGGAAAGACCAAAACAGATTACCCCAAGAGCTGACAGCATGCACAACTCTACTGTACAACAGAAAGCTTCATGCCACTTCAAGATAGGAATCACACTATAGAATTTGGGCATTAAAACCAGTCTAAATACTGGGTGTCTGACGGAAGAATTTAATCACAGGAAGCAAAATATTCCAACTAAAAATTACTACAGAACACTATAGATTGTGCAGGGACAGTGCTCTAACCGATTAGGGGCCCAACGGATTCCTGGAATTCCAGCGATCCACAAATACATCTCACAAACGGAGTACGGGGACATTGCTATAAGCTCGAGCCTCGTCGGCAGGACGCTGGTGGCGATGCCCGGTGGGTTGGGGCGGCGTCGGGAACGCGCACGTAGGCGGGGCAGAGGCGGTCGACCGGACGAGAAGACGGAGGGGAGGGCATTACCTTGGCCGATGCGGTGGGCCGGTGACCTTGGCGTCGGGGGCCGCTAGAGTCGCAGTCCGTTCCCGAAGGCGAGGATAGAGGTGGCCGGCAGATCAAATTCTGCAGGGAGAAGCCGGCGGCTCCGATCCAGCCGGTGAGGACGGCGCCGCAGTCAGTGGGTCGAGGGTTGGAGCAGGACGAGAAACTGCTTGTGGACAAATGACCATAATACCCCCAACTGCTTATACTTAATTTTCCTTTTAATGATTGGACGGCTGGAATAATTTAGCAGTTGTTGATTGAAATCAAAGGGCTGAAATAATTTAGGATGGGAGCTACCTGAAACTACCCACGGTAGTTCTCCAAGCACCGTATTGAAGTTAGACAGTATCCAAGTCATCTTTTATCTTCTTACTTCTCTAGCTCAATGGTTCTAAAGTACTTTCACAAATTTTATGGCTTTATTAATAGAAAAAGGACATCTATATAATTTTAATCCATTCTTCTATAGAGATCTTCAGATCAAAAAATGCGGTCACAAAATTCTTTTAGATTGCTTTCATCCATAACCTAATCTCACATCATCCTGTTGTGGCATTGGTGTCGTAGCAATTGCCATGATTAGAGTCCACTTCAATTATGCAGCAGTCCGTCGGATTAAACAAATAGAAAATAGGACAATGTGAGTGTCAGAGTCAAAGTAGAGTCCTAGTTGTGTACTAGTACTAGTCTTGGAGTCGGTTTGTATGCATCAGGTATTCTGGCGCTGGTCCCTCCTATAAGAGGAACCTTTTGGGCAAGCAAAAATAAACTCTGGATCTTTCCTATTGCTAGTCCGTACCATCTATCTTCTCTAATCAACCACTGTTTTCTCTCTCAACTCCCCAATCACGGCAACCCAAAGATGAGATTCTGTGAATAAAAGAGCACATTTTCCTCAGTTGTTGTGGAGCATCTGTTTTCCGCAAACCATAATATGTTTTTATCATCAAGTAGGATTCGCACGCGGTTGCATCTCAATCCTGGAGTAGTGTTTAGCTTGTTCCAAATATCTATGCGCCCTGCGCAACCCAAAGGCTTGCTCAGATGTTCGAAAAGTCATTATTACCCTTTTTCAGTTTTTCTTTAGAGTGTTTTTTATATGGAACACTCGTATTCCATTAAGACACGGCAGAATTGCAGACAGGTTACAAAAATAGGGTAGCTCACCATCCCAAATTATGTTCTCCTTGAGCTACACTACACCCAAAGCCGCAAGCTCATGCGCCGGCTTGTTACAAATACGGGGAGCATGCTTAACTATAGCATCAATGAAATTAGAAATGATTCTAAAGCCTAGTAACAGAAGGATTTCGTCATTATCAATTTATCATACCACTGTAACATTGCTACTCAGGGCGTAAAAGTTCTTGTCTCATGGCATTCTTTACCTCCGCGTCTCAATCCTAGACCTTTTTCTCGAATCTCAGAGAAACGCCCTGCGAAACCAAAGAGGTTTGCCCAGAAATTCGGAGAAGTCATTGCTGCTCTTTTTGTTGCCTGTACATAATTTATAATTATAACATACTAAGATAAGATGAAAGCATAGTAACAGGAGCATTTCGTCATTATCATAACACTGTACTATTGCTAATGAGTTTTTGGCTTATGGCACTCTTTACCTCAGCATCTAAGCTGGGAAAGTTGCCGGCAACTATCTCAGCACCATGAGAACAGGCCACTACAGGCATCTCCACTCCTCTACATGCTCACAAAAGTGCAGAAATGCGAAGACAGAAGCTCTCATTTGCTTCAGTTAGAGGGAGAGTGAGATCCAAAATATGTCCATGGGCGCAAGACCATCTTCCTCTAGCTTCTTTTCTCCTCGGCTTTCTGCAGAAGAGAAGCCTGGCTGACAAACCTCCCTGCAAGAACCAAAATAGAACATGAAAACCGTCACAAGCTCCTCTTCGAGCTTTAGCAAAACTACAGTTGGAAGGTTCAATATTTCGTGTGTGGGGTGGAATAACGAGCTTTGGCCTTGCAAAAAATTCATCTGCTCAAGAAAGCACTTGCCTTGACCCGAGGGCGACAGTCAGCGTTCACCTTCCGTGCTTGGTACCGAGTCTTATTCGAGAGGAGGGGCGTGCACTGCTTCTGCTTGTGCTGCGTTTTTTGTATACCTCCTTCCCTAATAACACCAGCAGCACCATTCTCTAAAAACAGTTCAATGTTTGAATGTTTAGCCTGTAACAAAGGTTATACACCAATCAGTAGGATCATTGTTTGCTTCAGCAACAGGTCTACACAAGAGGCAAACAAATAGGATGTTGGTAGTACTGTATGCATATAGCTCACATGGTCTTCAAGGATGCTGTTGTAGTTTATGGCTGAGTAGAACATGTTTGCCAGCAACAATAATTTCTATGGAATAATACAAGTGTAAACATACAAATCGAAAGTACAAAAATCATCTGAAAACGGTCAGTTTTCAGAACATGCAATCTACAAAAAGGTAGAAAAAATACATTTGCCAGCTGCGAAGAATTTTTTCGGGGGGGAGTTTGATATGAAATATAATATATTTATGGTAGAAATTTTAATACTCCTATGAAGTAATGCAGGTGTAATATACAATTGACAGTACACAAAACAAATGAAATGGTCGGTTTTCAGCAGATGCAATCCAAAGTATGTAAAGAAAATACAGTTGCCAGTTGCGAAGAAAAAATTCAGGGCGCAAGAAATTCAATAGGGAATATAATATCTTAGGATAGATATGTCTATGGATATAAAGGCACCAGTTTGAGCCCAACCACTCTATAACAAGAAGAAAGGCATGGGTTGCATGGCTTAAGGTGTCCACTGGTTCAATGTGGCACAACTGAGGTAAGCTATCAATCATTGAAAGGGTTCAGTTAACCTGTAATTGCTATAATGCTCATCTTTTACTTAAGTTTTAGAATACTGCAATGAAATGGCATGAACAGCGGATAAAGGTACCGAAAATAGTTGTTGGATGAACAGTTTATCTTTGATGTTTAATTGTTTATGCTAGAGATAAAGGATCTATTATTTTGCTGTATTTTCCTTATCCTGATTAATTGATGTAAACATGTTTTCATTGTGCAAATGATGTATTAATATTTGTTGCTGCAAATGAGTCTAAATATTCAGACTCGGTGGAAGAAGCATTTCCTGAAGATTATGACTCGAGGAGATATACTAGACCAGAATAAGATATCGGAGTTATGAATTACAATGGGTATAATGGCTTGTTGAATTTCTTCATAGCAATTGACACAATTATGAAGAATCACCCTTATGCAGATTAAAATTAGGTACTCAAATAGGACAGTTTGGATTGAGGATTTGTTTTCCTTCTTCCATCTAACACTGCAATATTAAAAGATTGAACATTTCGACATGATGCCCTTTTTCCCTTGACAAATATACCGGGACGGTGAAACTATCGTAAAGTGCTTGAAAATTTAGGTTTTACTGAAAGAAATTTCCCCTTGCAATTAAGTTTCTGCTAGGCATATACATGAACAGAAATTCCTTTTATCTAACTATCTAAGGAAACAAGAAACTCGTACCAGCCCATCAGTGGAGGACGAATCAGGTATATTGGCATCAGCGAAGACAGAACCTCGGTCATACCACGCCTTCAGCACCTCTTCGGTGTTCAGACTCAGGCCCAACCCTGTCTTCGGCGCCATCAGTGCTAAAATCCCCTCATCGCCGTAAACAGAGTCAGGAATTTCCTCCTCACGCTTAACGCATGGCCAACCACAATGTCCTTCAACGCCTTCTTCTTGGTCTTCTTCTTCTTCTTCTCCACCGCCGGCGGCAGCGCCATCGACGGGGGAAGCGCCGGAGTGATGTCCTTCAGCGGTATCGCAGGGCACATCCACCACTCGCTGTCATCATCATGCCGCTTCAGGGCCTGCTTGATGTTCGACCGGGAGCGCTGGAACCCAAGCCCGAGCACCATGAGGCTCCTGATGTAGGGGTCCATGGCGGAGCTGGATAGGACGCGGTTGACGACGCCAGAGACGGCGCCGGTCTCCACGCTGAGCTTGCCCATGATGCCGTCGATGCCCTCGGCGGCGCCCTCGTCGACGCCGCCGAGGAGGAACGAGTCGGCGTCGAACCCGTCGTCGTCGTCGTCGTCGAAGTCGAGCTCCCCGGGCTCGTCGTCCGCGGCGGCGGACCCGTCGGGGGTGCCTGGGGACGGCGCCGAGTCGCGGAACTCCGTGAAGAAGGCGCTGCTGACGGCCGCCGGGGACAGGCAGGCCTTGGAGGGCGCGGGGCTCCGGGAGGAGTCGGCGGCGGCGCGTCGCGGAGGAGGCAGGCGGCGTTCCCGAGGACGGGGAACGGCGGGAGGAGGTCGGCACAGGAGGAGGCGTCGTCGGCGAGGGCGGACGCGAGGCCGAGGAGGCGCGGCGAGTGGGCGGCGGCGGCGGGGAAGACGGAGGGGTACATGGAGGCGAGCAGCGCCGCCGCCTCGTTGTAGGTCTGGTTGGGCCGCTTCCGCGGCGTGCGCGCCCGCTTGAGCGAGAGCGAGGAGGTCGACGAGGAGTTGGACGCCTCGGAGAGCGTGGAGGACGCCGAGGAGTGGCAGGCCGGCCGCATCGGCGCGGCCCCCGGCGCCGCCGCCGGCTTGACCATGTCCAGGTCCGGCAGCCGGAGCCCCGTCGGGATGCACGGCGACGCCATCGATCGGACTATCGGAGCCCACAGAAGGAGAAAAAATCGCGACTTTCGCCCCGGCGAACAAGAAAAGATGGGGATTTGATCGATCAAATCCGGAAATCTGGGCCGGTAATCGAAGGAAAAGGAAATCGGCGGAACCCTGAAACCCACCAAACCCCGCACCCAAACGCCGCCGCCTCGTATGCCCAGCAGGAACCCAGGGGAAAGCAAGGGGTTAAAGAAAGTCCAACCAAAGCGCGCGTGGAAACCGAGGAATTTCTTCTTGTCTAGAAAGCCACTACCGCCCGCTCGGTGGCGCTGCCGCCGCCGACACCTCGACGAGGACGGCACGATAAAGAAAGGAAAATCAAACACCAGCACGACGCAGGGCACCACCAGGACTAGCTAAGTACGGAGGAGAGGAAGCAGAGCAGAGGAGACGCTCACGGGTTCGCCACTAGTACCAGCCTCGGGGCACGGGCGAGCTCGTCGTCAAAAGATAATCAAGAGCCCACACGCTCCCACTGCCATTGCAGCTAGATCTCCTCTCGCTCTGGGTCCAGCCGAGCCAGGAGATCACAAGGAACAACAGGAGCGGCACAAAAGCTCGGTCTGCATTTTACTGGTCCAGCATCCAGGGAGTGTAATCAGGAAGACGACGTGCTAGGGGCTGGCGGAGAGACCAATTAGCGGCGGCTGGCTGCAAATCAAACCGTCGGGCTGGCTGGAGACGCTCGATCGGCGGATGCGTTACGGCCTACGACATCGCCGGCAGCGTTGTTATTGCACTGCTGTTATTGGATCCTAGTAACCCTGATTAATGAATGAGGAAATTCTCAGAGTGGAAATGAAAATAAAAGGAGGTGAGCTACTACTGGTTGGGAGCTGGACTGCTGGAGCTCGCTTTCAGTTGTCGCTGTCGCCGGCTCGGCTCACGCTTCCGCTCTCGTGGGCCCCGCCAGCCTGCGCACCGCGACACTTCCCGTGTGTGTGCAGGCCACACCGCTCTCTCGTCACGTGTCACGTGAGTTTTTCTTGAGAGAACGGAGGTTCGTGTACTCGTGTGGGGCGCGCAGACCGGTGGTGTCCACGCATGGATGGACACTCGCACGTACACGTGTGCCCTACTAGGTCGAGGTGTCAGACGATCCCATGACCATTGTGTGCGGCAGTCAACGTTACATTCTGGCCGTTGAAACCGACGGTCCATGATCGGTGTTGAGCTCGTCATATGAGTTTTTTTTCTCAAAACGCACTGCACGCTCACATACACACACTCGTCCCACTCACGTACACCCTACTCCTATGAAGCACCTCTAAATACTGAGCCGGCGGGTCGAGTCTTGACCACATGCGTCTCGCACTGAAGAATATTCTGCCTAAATGAGAAACAAAAGTGATACAAATCACCATCGTAACCATCTTGCCAGAGAAGAGTTCTCAACGTCATATGAGTTGGAGAAGCTCATTTTCATATTATGTCCTATTTTTGTCAAAAAAAGAGAGTTGACTAGATGGTCAGCGAGAGGGACCGTTCATAGGAGGACCAGGAACCGAAGACATGTAGGTACAAGAGGCCTCACTGTTTTTCCGAAACTTCCGTCAAGGTTCGGCCATATGCTTCTATCATCTCTTTTGCAACATGGTCATGCATTGACATAGATATACATACGAGACACAATAGTATGACCAAAATTGGAGATGAATAAAAAACCAGAAACGCACAAAGTCACTGATGGTTATATAGCTTCGAGGTGTATGTCTCACTTGCTCGTTTGCTCCAACAAACCACTCGCTAGCTACAACAAGCTTTGGAATGGTCATCTTCAACTGTCCTTGTAGAGATCTCATGGAACGAGACGGGGATAAGTCGATGGAACAAAAGTTATCGTTGGCTCGATCATTTCCGGTGATCGCATAACCTAGGGACACCATTCCCGCACTTTCAGATCATCATCTTCATCATTTGTATAACTCAATTGTATGTTTTTTCTCTCTATTATTTTTTCTCTCTCGTGTCATTTTCCTTCTCGTTTTGAGAAACATCAAACATATTCTATACCCACATAATCATCCAACACATAGCCTAGCTACTATCAAATTGATTAAACTGAGACCCATTCTAGTGGGAAGTCGGATGCGGGTGGTGACGAGATTCATGAGCACGAGGGGGAGGCGCGGGGGTAGCCAGATGAGGTAGTGGCAAGAGAATGACGTGACATCCGGGCGAGAGCGGAAATGCGCGGGGCGGAATTGTCCTTTGCCCCACGACCCACGTTGACCCGTTCGTTTTTGCTTACGCGCAAAATCACACACCTCACCCCACATACTGCAACTTTACGCCGGGGCTCCCATATATAGGCAATATATCATTTAGTACAACGACGTGCGTAGTTGAAAGACATGTGTATTTGAAACGGCATGTTTTTCACCCTAAAACTAAAGAATAACCATGAACCGTTTTGCATATCTGATAGAATCTTGATCTTGAGTAGTACTCCTCCGTTCGGAAATAGATGTCTTAGCTATCTCAAAATTTGGATGTATGTACACACTAAAAACATGTCTAGATACATCCAAATTTTGAGATAGATAGGACATCTATTTCCAAACGGAGGGAGTATTAAAATATCTCGATGAAACTGACGCACTCCGTTGCGTACTTGCTTAAGCTTCCAGTGTTGTTATTTTGTGTTGCCGTCTCGATCCTATTATTAAAGCAAGAGATTCGACTGACCAAACTCGGTGACGGCACGCACCGGCAAATCGTCATGCAAAAGTGCAAAACCTCACGAACCGGTGGCATTATATTATTCATTCTGATTTCTGACCGGCAAACGGTTGTCGTACGCACTCAGGCTGCTTCTGCTTGTGATTAACAAATTCGAGCCACGAACGGATGTTTGGACCATTCCTCTGCCTTTGGTCTATGTTAGTTTTCCAGTTTTTGTAGTACGTGTGACCGTGTGAGCACTGGCGATTATGGGAGTCAAAACATTCGTGTCGTTGGTACTTCACGTATTTTCATCCTAAAACTTGGTACCATTCCTCTGCCTTTGGTCTAATACTGATTCAGGGAGTATTTGGCTTAGAACAAATCTCCAACTTGTGAAAAAGTTCGCATCATGTTTGACAAGACAAATGTGAGGCCGGACGAGGTGATGGTGGTGCAGGCAACCCGAATTCTGGATGGGTCAAAATAAGTCTAAGGGCGATGATGGGGAATCACGCGACAACACTATCTAGATGAGCATGGTTGCTCATGTTGTAAAAATGTTTTTTTTTAGAAAAGAGAATATTAATTCCAGCCTCTGCATCGATTGATGCACACAGCCGCATGTTGTAAGAATGTATGGGGATTTGGTATACACGTGAGCATTTTGACTCAGTGCATCATTTTTTGACAAATCTAAGACAGTTATTTTAGAACGGAGAGAGTATTTGAATCTGGTGGGTTTTTCCCTTCCTACAGCGTGGCCCGTGGGCTCTCCGTCTCGCTATCGCCGTAATCCTCTCCGTGTCCACAGATTCCACCAGCCACCACGCGACGCGATGCCGCAGCTGAGCCTGAGCACCAACGTGCCGGTGGACGCCGTCGCCGCCGCCGACATCATCCGGGACTGCTCCAGGGCGCTCGCCAGGATCATCGGCAAGCCTGAATCCGTAACCCTCCTCCTCCTCCACCTCCACCTCTCCCTTCCATCACCGGCACGCACGCGCTCCACCTGTTCGACGGAATACCGGCCGTGCCTCCTCTCTCTTTCCCCGTGACCGCGGACCGACTGACTCACTCACTCACTGTGGTGGCCGTTGATTGCAGTACGTGCTGGTGTCGATCAACGGGTCGGCGCCGACGTCGTTCGCCGGGAGCGAGGAGCCGGCCGCGTACGGCGAGGTCATGTCCATCGGCGGCCTCGGCCCCGGCGTCAACGGGAAGCTCAGCGCCGCCCTCGCCGAGATCCTCGAGGCCAAGCTCTCCATCAGCGGCAGCAGGTTCTACGTCAAGTTCGACGACGTGCAGGTCCGCCACACCACATCCCTCTGTGTCTGCTTCGTGCCCCAGCAACTATGTTTACATCTGATAGCTGACAGCATGAATTTGTGCTTGTGTTGCTGCAGGGATACAATGTGGGCTTCAACGGATCCACCTTCTGAAATTACTCCATCAGAATGAACATGGTTTCAGGGACAGTAGCGAACCAGTACATGCTTTGCAGTTGCTAGCATCTTCAGTTTTCGTTGTTAATACTTCGTACATATCTGGGCTGGGATAAGTACCTTGCTCTGATTCAACAGGATGCAGGATATGCTTACCTGCATAATAATGCCCAGTTATTTGTTCAGACAAGTACCTTCGATTCTGAAATTCTAGATAGTATGCTGGTACTGCACTGCAAACTGCGGGCAGCATCAGAATTAGTAATACTTTTTTAGCCAAAAAGAGAACACCATACAAACAAGAGATGTTTGAACAAACTGATGGAACCAACGTCACTTGAAAGTTGGCACCTTCACACATAGGGCAGCATCTAAGATTATAACTTAGAGTCTGGTCAAATAAAAAAGATTACATCTTACACAAGTCTTTGATATCTGAATTCTTAATAGCCGAATTCCGCATCTACAATACACCAAGACGTATATACCACAAGTAGTAATCCACAGCACTAAAAAAAACTGTCCGCTGTCTTATTGTGCACATATTTACAAAACAGATCACCGGACATGCATCACGATAACTTGGTACGATTTATACAAAAACCGAACATGTGAAGCCTCACATGTTCATTCCTGCTCGTCACATATTAACCATTGAAGCGGCCTCAGGGTGGTACTGGAGCATCTCCTGCCACAACATCTCTCGGATCATCTCCACGCCAAGGTTTTCGTCTATATCGAGATCAATGGGAACCTGCGCAGGAGGGTTTGCGCTTGGATCATACAGCGCAGACATGTACGGGTGCTCCAGAGCCTCAATGACACTAATCCTCTTGGAAGGATCGAAGACAAGCATTTTCTGCAACAGATCAATGGCAAGAGGGTGCGCTTGTGGGTACATGCTCGAGAGGGGAATCCCCGGTGTGTATGGGAGAGATTTGATGTAGTTGCGAGCTTTCCGGTTGTCAATGAACTCAAGGTCACTGTCACTCATTGTGCCAAGAACATTGACTATAAGCTTAAGCTGATTTAGGCACTCGGTTCCTGGAAAGATCGGCTTGCGGCCAAGTAGCTCAGCAAATATGCAGCCAACAGACCAGACATCTATGGAGGTGCCATAGTTATCGCAGCAGAGCAGCAGCTCAGGAGCTCTATACCAGCGGGTGACAACATACTCAGTCATAAACTGACCTTTTGTGTTGTTTGTGCGAGCCAGGCCAAAGTCACAGATCTTCAGATCACAGTTTGCGTTAACCAGAAGGTTCCCTGGTTTCAGGTCTCTATGGAGAATCCCTGCTGAATGAAGGTACTTCAGCCCCCGGAGCAGCTGCAGTCAACAAAAGGCGACATCTTAGACTATTGATTGGTTGATAAATATAAGAGAAATTTTAAATCAATCAGCACAAAAAATGACCCAGGACAAGAGCTGTCCTTAAATAATCCAAAAAGGCTTAAGCTATATATGTTCATGCAAAGATTCTGTGCAAACTTGTTGCGTATTAAGTAGCTTTTAAGACAGTTCCACAAAATTGCTTTTACGAAATACAATTTCTATATATTTCATTTTTTACTGGAAAGAAATACAATTTAAGGAAATTGCACATACGCTGTTTGGAACCAGCTATAGATGTTCCTAGTAGAAATACTGAAATACTGAAATTGACCAGTTCTTCTTTAGTTAGCAGATCATTCTTTGGCAACTTAAATAGTTGGAACTCTAACAACTTTTAGATAGACCAGTTTCACAACAACCAAAAAACTTTAGATAGACCATGAACTTGATGAAAAATGGTATGGGACTGTAAAAACAATATTATGTCGGCACACAAAAACCTACTCTGAAACAATCAAACATCATAAATCCATTAAACCACAACACCAAGGCATCAGCCAGGGATTGTATGTCTAGTTTGGTAATTAGGCATAGCTTAGGCGACGGCTTTAAAACTTGTCATACCTACTATGATATGTATCTGAAGGAAAAATCGCATGCACTCATGGGACTGCTACCAGATAGAGCCCAAGGTGTGAATGAACTAACTTGTGACAGAATGGCATGAACAAAAAACAGAGCCGGCGCTTACCTGGAACAGAAAATACTGGCAGTGATCACTGGAAAGCGGCTGCGACGACTTGATTATCTGATGCAGGTCCGTGTCCATGAGCTCGGAGACCAGGTAGACATCCTTGAAGCTCCTCCTATGTATGGGCATCATTATATCCTTCAAACAAATAACATTCTCGTGGCGCAAGTGCCGGAGTAGCTTCAGCTCGCGCAGCGTCCTCAGCGCATCGACGCGGTTGTCGAAGACGTTGTTGATCTTCTTGATGGCGACCTTCTCGTTGGTGTCCTGGTTTATGGAGGAGCAGACGATCCCGTAGGCTCCTCTCCCGATGGGCTTGATCGGCACGTACTTGGTGTCGATCTCGAACATGGTCTGCCACATGGTGTAGTAGTGCTTGCCGTGGTTCCCCGTGCCGTTCGGAGGATCCACCATCATCGCCATCTTCTACTGAAGAAAAAGATGGCACATAGGTTTAGTATGGCAGAAGAGAAAGATAATGGAAGCATTACAAGGAAGAAATACACTGTTTTATCATCAACAGACACACAGCCCATTTGCAGCATTTTGCAACGAGGGCGCTTATGAACTTGACTTTTTCCACGGTCGCAGCCTCTGCTTCCACCCCATAATTTTATCCTCACAGACCCTCTTAACACAACTGCAGAAAAATAAAGAAAAATGCGGTGCCTAGTTCTCTAATCTGTTTGACTGTCCAAATAATTCTTGAGTGAACCAGAGGTAGCTCCTCAGTCCTCCCCTCCCGAACCCCAGCGTACCACAATTCAAAGCCGGAAGCCACAAATTCACCGCCCAATCTTATCTCGGGACGCAAATTTTCAACGCAAATCCTCCTGCCCTGCTCGTAACACGAGCGTCCTAGCGGCCACCGGAGGCCGCAAGCAAGTAAGCAACCCCAATTCGCCGGCGGCGAGCGGACACCGCACAAGCTCTTGCATGTGCTGGCGCCAAAAGGAAACAAGAAAAATGGAGGAGGAGGAGGAGAGAAGCTACCGTGTGCACCCAAGGGGATCGATCACTCACCTCAGGACGAAGCTACAGCAACAGCAGCAGATCTGAATAGAAGAGGTCCGGCCACAGAGGAGAGCAGGTCCGGGAGTGGGGGAGGAAGGGGATGGCACGCACGCGGAGCGCGGATGGCGGAGAGCGACCTGCTATTTTTAATTGCCGGGGGAGGAACGAACACAGAATGTGCTACGCACTGGAGGAGTGGGAGGAATTCGAGAATGGCGATGGCGATGGGACAGGGATCCAGTGACATGCAAATGGCATGTCACCACGTAACATGCGCCCATCTATCCACCGTTCACACTCTATCCAACGGTGGAGATTAACCCAAAAGTTGAAGTCAAAATTCAAACATTTCAGAAAATTTTGAAATAATTCTAGTAAATCATACATGGTCCGATTTGTATTCTGAGAGAGTTTCGCTTCATTTGGACAACCCGTTAATGAGTTAATAGCCTTTTAAGTTTGAAACATGAAAAGCTATTTAAAAATTAACCAATTATCGAAATGAAGCGAAACTCTCTCAGAATACAAATCGGACCATGTATGATTTACTAGAATTATTTCAAAAATTTCTGAAATGTTTGAATTTTGACTTCAACTTTTGGGTTAATCTCCACCGTTGGATAGAGCGTGAACTGTGGATAGATGGGCGCATGTTACGTGGTGACATGCCATTTGCATGTCACTGGATCCCTGTCCATGGCGATGGGTTGGTGCCGCTCGGGAACTGCGAGGGGTCAGGCACAGGTAGGGCAGGCAGGTAGCGAAGAAGGCACACGCGGCGGTGTCAACGACCTGGCCCCACCCGTCATGGACTCCGGAGGGACAGGCATGGACCAAGTCACGTCGGACGTGCCACGCTGCGACAAGAGGCCCACTCGTCAGCGTCACATGCCTGGGTGGTTGAGGAATGGCGACTGGGTCGCGTAACATGTGTAACTGCCTGATAAGAGCAGAACGGCAGCTTCCTTTCTTCTCTGTCTAGAACCTGGTTGTAATTCGGACGGCAGTGCCGTATGATTTCGAACTAGCTCAGGGGCGGTGGGGTGGAACGGGCTAGATCCCAATTCAATCTGTGATTCGAACCCAATTGTGTTTCTAGTCTCTTACAAGTGGTAATCAGAACCATCTCCGATCCCGATTCTGGACATTCCCACCCACCCATACCCCACTCGATTCTCGTCTCGATCGCGAGCTGAAGCCATGGATCAGCTCTCGCCGGATTCCCGTGCGATCTACGATCTCATCAGGGCTGCGACCTCGGAGGAGTTCGACGCGAAGTTCCTGGAGTACGAGAGGAAGACGCTGGGTGCCGTGCGCAAGTTCGTCGTCGATACGGAGAAGCAGCTCAAGACGGTCACCACGTCCATCGATTATGTCCGATCCGACGTCGCCAAGGATTTGGAGGCCACCAGGTCCTCCATCGACTCCGTCCGGTCGGCCATCAACGCGGATCTGGAGCTTGCGCGCAATTCCATCGGCGAGGATATCGTCGCCGTCAAGGACACGCTGGGCTCGCAGATCGCGTCGCTCGCCGCTGCTCTCGAGCGAGTTCCGCGCCCGGATCCCGGCGCGGTAGCGGATCGTCCCTCGGCTGCACTTCACAAGGAGCCTGGGGGCGGTGCTGCTGGCCAATCATGGCACGGCGGACAACAACAACACCGGGGAACGTTTGGTGCTTCTCACACCGCTTCCCCGGTCGGAGGTAACACTTCTGGCCGATCCTCTGTTCTGCAGTTCGATTCCAGTTCATCACATCAGCGGACTGAATGCATCTCGCCTGGGTTTCGTGCTGGGTTGCCGGTCTTCGATGGCAACAACGCGAAACTCTAGCAAATCCGTTGCGAGGAATACTTCCGGCGAGCGCAAACACCGGCTGCGGTGTGGGCTTCTGATGCGTCTTCGCTGTTCACGGGCCCTGCGGCGACCTGGCTGGAGTCCTTCCTGCAGAAGACGCCATCGCCAACTTGGGCTGGGTTCGTTGAGACTGTGTTGGCAAGATTCAACCGCAACCAGCACTCTATCCTCTGTCGCCGTTTGTTCCACATAGGTCAGGTCACTACTGTGGAAGATTATGTGCAAAAATTCTCGGAGTTAGTGGACCAAATTGCTGTGTATGAGCCCAATCCGGATGTGGTTCACTACACTACCCGATTCCTGGATGGGTTGAAGCCTGCTGTGCGTGTTTTGGTGGCAATTCAGCAGCCTGCGACACTGGAACTTGCTTACTCTCTGGCGTTGCTGTATGAGGAGCTGGGGGATGATGTGGGAATGATTCCTAGCCCAGTGTCGACACCGGTTGTCCCGCGGCGATCACAGTTTACACCTCAATTGCCACCACCTCCAGCCAAGTGGATCTCGCGCTCGGTTGAGGAGCGGCGTGCTGCGGAGCAAAGCCGTGGCTCAAGTGATGACAAGTGGAACAGCCTGAAGGCATATCGGAGAGCGAAAGGGTTGTGCTTTACGTGTGGAGAAAAATATAGCCGAGAGCACCAATGTAAGCCAACTATCTCCCTGAATGTAGTCCAGGAAATGATTGATTTCATGCAGCTCTCGGAGGACACAGAATAGGATACTGAGATTGAAACTTCGGAACAATCTCCTCCAGCAACATGTCATGTAATCTCTGCAGCAGCTATGAAGCAAGGACTTGCGGCACCACGTACTATGCAGCTGCAAGTGCAGATCCAAGGGCATTCATTCTTGTTCCTGGTGGACTCGGGTAGCTCAGCATGTTTCATTGATCTGCAACGAGCTAGCCTTTTGGAGGGAGCACAAGCTCTGGAGTCGCCTATTGCAGTGCAGGTAGCAGGTGGGGCACAATTGCAGAGTGATAAATTTTTTCCATCGTTACAGTGGTCTGCTGATGGGGCAACCTTTACTGATAACTTCAGACTTCTTGATTTGACTAGTTATGATGGGATCATAGGGTTGGATTGGCTTGGCAAGCATAGTCCCATGCTCACACATTGGGAGCAGGGCTGGCTGGCATTTCAGTATGAAGGGCGGCAGGTTGTGTTGCATGGTGATGAGCCACGCCTTTGTACACATGCTCTGGTGGAGTTGAACTTGTTGCGTGAGGCTGATAAGCACACTGAACCAGTAGCACCAGAAGTGCAGAGGATTTTGGATGAATTTGCTTCTGTGTTTGAGGCGCCAAAAGGGTTACCTCCAAGGCGTAAGCATGATCACCGCATTCCCTTGGTCCCAGGTGCGAGGCCAGTGTCGGTGCGTCCTTACCGAGTGGCTCCTGAGCTTAAAACAGAAATTGAGAGGCAAGTGCGGGAACTACTGGAGCAAGGAGTGATCACCCATAGTAACAGTGCGTTTGGAGCTCCAGTGTTGCTAGTAAAAAAGGAGGAAAAAGCTTGGAGGCTGGTTTTTGATTACAGGCCACTCAATGCTCTGACGATCAAAGGGAAATATCCACTCCCTGTCATCGATGAGCTGCTTGATGAGCTTGCTGGAGCTCAGTGGTTCTCTAAGCTGGACTTGCGAGCAGGTTACCACCAGATCAGACTTGCACCAGGAGAGGAACACAAGACGGCATTCCAAACGCACAGCGGTCATTATGAGTTCAAGGTGATGGCGTTTGGTCTGACAGGCGCTCCGGCGACGTTCCAGCATGCCATGAATGCCACGTTGGAGCCTGTTCTTCAAGTTTGCACTCGTGTTCTTCGACGATATTCTCATATACAGTCGAACGTATGAAGAGCACTGGATCACCTCGCCCAAGTTCTGTCCATCTTGCAGAAAGACAAGTGGCAGGTGAAGATGTCGAAGTGTGCATTCGCACAACAGCAGGTTGCTTATTTAGGGCATGTGGTGTCGTCTAAGGGGGTATCCACGGACCCAGCAAAAATTCAGTCAATCAAAGACTGGCCGACACCTCTGAACTTGAAGGAGCTGCGGGGAATTCTGGGTTTGACGGGTACTATCGGAAATTCATCCAGTTCTACGCTCTCATCTGTCAACCCTTGACTGCTCTGTTGAAAAAGGGTGTGCCATTCGTCTGGACACCGGCTGCTGAAACTGCATTCCAGGTTTGAAGCAAGCTTTGATCACGGCCCCAGTCCTTGCCTTGCCGGATTTCTCTGAGCAGTTCGTGATCGACACTGATGCGTGTGATGTCGGCATTGGAGCCGTGCTATCTCAGAAGGGGCATCCAGTTGCTTATGTCAGCCGTGCCTTGGGCCCAAGGAACAGGTGTCTGTCGGTGTATGAAAAGGAATACTTGGCTATCCTGTTGGCTGTGCAGCAATGGAGGCCGTACTTGCAGTTGAGGGCCTTCACTATTCGCACAGACCACAAGAGTCTGAAAATTTGCAAGACCAGCGTCTGCATACAGATTGGCAGCAGAAGGCGCTGACCAAGCTTATGGGATTGCAATATACTATCCAGTACAAAAAGGGGATACATAATGATGCAGCTGATGCTCTCTCCAGGAAGCCTCCAGCAAGCTCGGAGTTGTTTGCGATGTCCACAGTACACCAGCATGGTTGTCGTCAGTAGAGCAGAGTTATGTCAAGGATGCACAAGCACAAGCCCTGCTGCAGCAGCTGGCTGTCGACCCTGCAGCGCATAGGGGTTTTACATTGGACCAGGGAATCCAACGCCATAAGAACAGGATTTGGGTTGGAAATGATGTGTCACTGCAACAACAGATTATCTCTGCTTTCCATGATAGCCCACAGGGTGGTCACTCTGGGTTTCCGGTGATATACAGGAGGTTGATCTCGCTATTTAGCTGGCCTAGAATGAAGGCGATGGTGCGTGAGTATGTCAAGACCTGTCACACTTGTCAGCAAGCTAAACCTGAGCGTTTGCCACCTGGGGTTGTTGCAGCCGCTTCCAGTTCCATCAGCACCATGGGAAATGGCAACGATGGATTTCATTGAGGGGTTGCCTCCTTCTCGGGGTTTTAGCTGCCTGCTCGTGGTTGTCGACAAACTGACGAAGTACGCGCATTTTATTCCTCTCCGACACCCATATACAGCAAGCAAAGTTGCAGAGGTTTTCGTCGACAATGTCTACAAGCTACACAGTATGCCTGCTTCGCTGGTGTCGGATCGTGACCCAGTATTCACCAGCAACTTCTGGCAATCGGTGTTCCGTGCCACAGGCACTCAGCTGCGGATGAGCACTGCGAACCACCCGGAGACAGACGGCCAGACAGAGCGGGTAAATCAGTCGATTGAATGTTACCTGCGTTGCTTCATCAGTGCACACCCGCAACATTGGGCAAAATGGATATCGCTGTGTGAGTTCTGGTACAACACCAATTGGCATGCGTCGCTGGGCAAGTCACCATTTGAGTTGCTATATGGCCACCAACCCAGGTACTTCGGCATCTCTGCTTCTGATGGCATTGCAGCAGGTGATGTGGAGGAATGGTTACAGGAGCGCGCCCGATCATGGAGTCTGTGAGGCAGCATCTGCTGCGGATGCAGCAAAGGATGAAGTTCCAGCTGATAAGAACCGCATGGAGCGTTCTTTCGAGGTGGGCGCTGAGGTGTTTCTGCGCTTGCAGCCTTACATTCAGTCCTCGGTGTGTCGGCGTGCTAACCAGAAGCTGGCGTTCAAGTTCTTCGGGCCCTTCCGTATTCTGGAGCGGGTTGGGGCCGTGGCGTACAAGCTTGACTTGCCGGCGTCGAGCAGGGTGCACCCTATCTTCCATGTGTCCCAGCTGAAGCCGTGCATTGGAACCAGGCCGCAGGTATCGCCAACATTGCCTTCCGCTGATGCTGTGTTCCAGGTACCAGTGCGCATCCTCCGTAGGCGACTGCAGCAGCGAGGAAGCCGCGCCATTCCGCAGGTGTTCGTGCAATGGAGTGGTGGCTCGCCTGATCAGGCGACCTGGGAGGACATGGACCAGCTTCGACAGGCGTTCCCGAGAGCTCCTGCTTGGGGACAAGCAGGAATTGAAGAGGAGGGGATTGTCAACGACCTGGCCCCACCCGTCATGGACTCCGGGGGACAGGCGTGGACCAAGTCACGTCGGCGCGCCACGCTGCGACAAGAGGCCCACTCGTCAGCGTCACATGCCTGGGTGGTTGAGGAATGGCGACTGGGTCGCGTAACATGTGTAACTGCCTGATAAGAGCAGAGCGGCAGCTTCCTTTCTTCTCTGTCTAGAACCTGGTTGTAATTCGGACGGCAGTGCCGTATGATTTCGAACTAGCTCGGGGGCGGTGGGGTGGAACGGGCTCGATCCCAATTCAATCTGTGATTCGATCCCAATTGTGTTTCTAGTCTCTTACAGGCGGCCTACGGGGAGCACCTCGGCCTGCCGCCGCTATATATACCCACGCCGAGCCCACATGGCCACGAGACACATGGCCGGGCGCCAGCCCCACGTCCGTTCCCGGTATGCCGCCCGCCGGCTTTCCGGCCGGCCGCATGTGCTCGCGTAGTGTTAGCGTAGGGTGCTATGCCGGCGAGCGAGGCGGCTCGTGAAGACGTGATCGATCGCCCATGCCTGCGTGTCCGGCGGCGGGCACGGCCACGACGGAACGTGGCTGATCTCGTGTTTTCGCGATCGATCTGTGTCTGGGCGGTGGGGGCTTTCTTCATCCGGGTGTTTTGTCCCTCCTCGTGCGTGAACCACGCCGGCGCCGTGATGGTACGTACCGTCGTGCCGAGTGAGCCTCTAGCCGCCCAACTTTAAGGCACGGCCTATGATTAGAAGCTGATTCCTTCAAAATGTCACAACCTTAAAATGTGTCACACAACCTTTTCCAATCGAATGGTAATATCATTTACTTCCTTCGACCCGTTAAAAATGTGCGCAATATCAGATCACGGATAAACATGGAGCCATATCAGCGACACTTTTAACGGATGAGAGGGGAATGCATTTCTTCTGGAATACGAAATATGCCTAGATATTTTGCGTGCATTTGCAAACGGTCGATGTGGGGGGCTATGGTGTGCACGGTGTGTCGGTGTCACTGGTATATTTGGTTCCCCACATGTTTCTTTTATCTCTCTGGAGCAGGGGCCGACATGGGCATGTTTGTGTTCGGTTACCCGTATTTCGGTTTTAATAGCTAAGCTAATGTACTATCTATTCGGGCGGTGGATACGACCACTTTATAGCTCAAAAAAAAAAAAAGTAAAGCGATGTGTTTGGCTGTACACTCTTTGCTTGCTATGGTACCTCATATACCCACATGTGGTGAGCTTACCGGTTACCACTAATGTCACTTTATGTTACATATAACTGTACATACTTGGTAAGATAAAAACACACAATAACAACGAACTGAACGAGGACTATAAAGTCTTTAGCCTACTTATAATCTGATTTGTCCTACACCTTTGCCTCCACTTGTTTGTGTGCTCTCTAGCAGCAGGGAATTGGACTAATGTTTATACGTCTCCTCCTAGTTTCATACAGATTGTATCAGCTCTTTGGTATACTTCTAAAACCCTGCCCTGAGTACACCATGTACCACTTGTCCATCTACGAACACAATAAGATGTATCCATCTACGAACACAAAAAGACCAACATTACATCATGCAAGACAACAAACACAGATTGACAAGAACATATCCAACAAAAGCAAAACACACATTGGTCATATACCGAAAACAACACAAGTTTTTCGTGCGTACTATGGTGTCAGCTGAACACCACATAGAAAACAGCACAGTTCAGCATATGAGGGTTATAATCATCATCATACATGCTTGCACCAACACAAGCATATGAGGGTTAATTACAATCATTGTCTCTGTGTTTTTGCCCAATCAATCTCCCCATGATTTTCTTATGTCCAAGTCTGTCATCCTAAGACATTCGCTGTCTCTGTGTTGAGATTCATGAAGGTTTATGGAGAATCAAGATTAAATTAAAAACATATGGATTAGCCTTTTGCGGATATGATGTTCTTCTGTTAACTTACACCGTGGAGGCAAGTCAACAATAAGAGAATGAAGGTATGATGTATGGCTCTTGACTTCTTGTTGATGTCGCTAGCCATTTTGCTATTTTTGTCTATAATTTTACTTCAAACACATCCACATCCAACAGATTCCGTACACTGGCGGACCCAGAGGGTGGGCCGGGTGGGCCGTGGCCCACCCAGAATTCTGTCAGGTTTTTTGAATACCCCTAATCTCATGTGCAGTTCGTGGCCCAGTTAGGCTATTTGGGCCTTTTTCTTATCGTTTCCTTTCCTTCCTGGACGACTCGCGTGGCTGAGTATGCTTCTCCATCTATCGAACCTGTATTTGTTTCAAAAAAATACATCTATCGAACCTGTATGATCTAAAAAAGAAAACAAAATCTATCGAACGTGTGCTTTCTCATTGATCTGTAGATCATTGAATCAATTGCTTGCACTCAAGTGGCCCTGGCTGAGCATCTACAGGTTCGCAAACCTTTGGAGGCTTCTCATTGTGCTAATGTGGTGATCAGTCAGATCAATGAAGGCTTAGTGGGGTCAAAACTGCATGATCATCAAGAAAATCCTACTAGCGATTGTGAATATTCATGTAAACATTTTAACCTTGAGTTAATAAATTGCGCCAATCAGCTAAATAAAAAATCTATCGAACCGAGACAAGACTAAAACCATCTAAATCCGGCGGTCGCCTCCATCGGCTCACCCTACGCTGTGATGCATTGTCTCAACAGCTTGCCCGCATCCCCGACTCCGTCTGCTGGCCGCCGCTAATACCTCCGCAACGTCTCCCCCATTTTCGTTGGCCGACGGCCAAAGGCACTATTTAGATTTTAGAATTGATGACTTCGGTTTATAAATGCATATCATTAGATTTGTATTCGTCTACTGAAATCACGCGCATTGAAACATATGTTTTGAGCGACAATGTTTCAAATCAATTGTCTATTTATTGTTCATTTGCCAACTTTTATCGTTGTGCACAAAAAAAATTGGGGGTGTGCCCACCCTTGAGTTTTTTTCTGGGTCCGCCACTGATTCCGTACAAGCCGACACACCTGCATCACAGCAGGAGCTCAGGCAGGCCGCCAGCAAAAAATAAATGCAACTTAGGGTTTAGACAGACCTCCAAGCAGTTGTTCAGAAGAAATTAGGTGTGTATAAACCCGAGAGCAGGGATCGCACTCGAACTTGAGCTGAGGCGGGCATGGACACATGGTAGGTACTAGCACCTCCTGGCCATCAGAGCGGAGCCTCGGTTCACAGCAGGATGCCAACATAAAGCGACAGTCGCGAGCACGCAGCGCCAGAACTCGCCGAGGTACGTCTGCTCCAGGCGTACTGAAGCATATCTGCTTATCACATTTTCCACCACTTTGACGGCTTCGGGTGGTACCAGAGCATCTCTGCCACAACATTTCTCGTATCATGTCTACACCGAGGTTTTCATCTATATCAAGATCGACGGTTACCTGACCAGGAGGGTTTGCACTTGGATCATACAACGCAGACATGTAGGGGTGCTCCAGAGCCTCATTGACACTGATCCTTTTGGAAGGATTGAAGACAAGCATCTTCTGCAATAAATCAATGGCAAGAGGATGCGCTTGTGGGTACATACTGGTGAGGGGAAAGCACAGGACAAACGAAACTCCCACGCCCCTCGCGTCGCTCCCCCGGCGGCGCCAGGGGAAAAAGCGCGCCGCCCAGCTCTTCTCCAGTCCGGCGCCATCCTGCCGCTGCCGTCGCCGGCTGCGGCCGCGGCGGTGGTGGCACCCCCCGCTGCCAAAATGGTGGCCGGGGGGGGTGGTCTTCGTCTCGTCGTTGGTGGAGACCGGCCTGTGGGGGGCGGCGGCGGTCTAGGGCAGAGGAGTCCGGGCCGGCGGGCCCGGGAGGTGGTCGAGGGCGGCGCAGTGGCTGCCGGCGGCGTTGCGGGCGGCGGAGGCGCCGTCGCCGGCCGTGGTGGTCGGCTGCGCGCCGATGGGCTTTGGCGGGCCCGATCTGGGCCCGCCGGGCCGAGCTGGGGCGAGTGGTTGGGGGCGTTCGGCGGTGCGGGCGCATCCTGTGGGGCGCGGTGCTGTGGCTGGGGGCGCGTGCCCAGCGCAGTGGAGGAGGAGGGAGGTGGTCTCCGGCACGGTGGCTGGGGGGCCGATGAGGCGCATAGGGAGGCGGTTGTAGGGCTGTCGCACCGGCGCGGAGGCAGGTGGCCGTGGTCGCACGGTTTGACCGCGGAGGAAGCCAGGGCGGCGGCCCCGGACCTGCGGCTGCTTCGACGGCAGAGGGCATGCCAGATGCCGTGGAGGGAGGTGCGCGGCGGCAGCGGCATGCGGTGGTGCTCGGCGGTTGATGACACGACCAGGACGCCATCCTGCGGCTCCCGAAGCTTTGCGGTCGGGTTGAACTCCGGGCGAAAGCTCGCACGGACTTCGGTCGGTGCCGACGACGGCGGCGCCCTCGGGCGTCGTTCTCCTTCTTGTTTGCGTCGTTGTGGAGCTTTTCGACCTCGACTAATGCGTGTGGTACCAAGAGCTCCGGGTGAAAATCTAGCTCTTCGGGAGCGGGCGGCGGTGACGATCTCGTCACTACCTTGTTGGAGGCGCCGCTTTGGAGCTCTTGGCCTGCGTGGTGCGACGGTTTTCGCGGCGGATGTGCAAAATGGGCGGGTGGTCGTGGGTGGTGGACGTCGGGGCGGTGGCCCCGGATGGTGGTGGACGTCCAGGCGGCGGCCTCGGTCTCCCTCGCTACGACGGTTCTATGAGGCAGAGCCGTTGTCTAGCGGGGGTCTAGGTGGCGACCTGGAGGGAGACTGCGCGGGCAGAGGGTTCGTCGACCTGGCTGGATCATCTTCGGGCAATGCGAAGGTCGATCTGGTTGCTTCTCCGGGGCGGCGGCCCCGGTACATGGTGGTTTTGGTGGCAACCTGGATGAAGACTGGGGAGCAGAGGGTTCGTCGACCATGACTGGATCGCTTTCGGACAATGCGAAGGTCGTTCTGGTTGTTACGCCGGGGCGGCGGCCCTGGAGCGGGTGGTGTGTGTTGTGGCGTTCGTCGACTTGGGTCGTGTGGACGACGGGTCGCTTCGTTTGTGTCTTTCTTTTGTACAGTTTGTATGGTTTTTGGACCCGGTTTCCCTTATAAACTGGGTCAATTCTTTCTATCTATTCGAGCGGTGGTACGACCACCTTGTCCTCAAAATACTGGTGAGGGGAACACCAGGAGTGTATGGAAGGGATTTGATGTACTTGCGAGCCTTCGTGTTGTCAATGAAACCAAGGTCAGCATCTCTCATGGTGCCAAGAACATTGACTATGAGCTTAAGCTGATCTAGGCACTCGGTTCCTTGAAAGATTGGCTTTCGGCCAAGTAGCTCAGCAAATATGCAGCCAACAGACCAGACATCTATGGAGGTGTCATAGTCGTCCCGGCAGAGCAGGAGCTCAGGCGCTCTATACGGTCGAGTGACAACATATTCAGTCATAAATTGACCTTTAGTATTATTTGTGCGAGCTAGACCAAAGTCACAGATCTTCAGATCAGAGTTTGCATTAACCAGAAGGTTTCTGGGTTTCAGGTCTCTATGGAGTATCCCTGCTGAATGAAGGCACTTCAGTCCTCGGAGAAGCTGCAGTCAATAGAAGGCAACATCTTAGATTATTGATTGGTCGAAAAACAATAAGCATTAGTGAAACTATAAAACAATCAGTACAGAATCCAAAGACAGCTAACAAACTAAAATAATTTGTAACATAAGTCGGGCAGGTAAATATTGGAACTCTAGAAGATGCTCGAGTTCGTTGTCTATTCATAGCTTTCAACTAATTTACACAGAGGGTTAAGTTGTATATGTTCATGCAAATACCCTGTGCAAATCTGATGTGTTTTAATCTTCTCTTAAGAAACACAGCTCTAAGCACAAGCACTATTGGAGCAACTATAGAAGCTCCTAAGTACTAGACATACTTTAGTTAACAGGTACTTCTGCCAAGAATAAGCAGATCAATTTTTGGCAGCTTAACTAGTTGTAAGTCAACAACTTTAGATAGAAAGTGGAATAATGCAAATCGGTATAGGACTACAAAACATCATTCTTTCGCCATACAAGAATCTTTTCAGAAACAATCAAACATAAAAAACGATTAAACAAGATTTCGTCGACCATAATACTTAGGAATGAGGCATGGACTGTATGTCCAGATATGTATTTAAGCTGAAGGCTGTGAAAATTATCAGACCTACTTTGATTGTTATTGGAAGGAAAAACCACATACACTCATTGCACTGCTACGCCTAGCAAGCCATAACCAATGACTTCCAGATAGAGCCTGAGGCGTGAATAAACTAAATTATGAAAATATGACAGAGCAATTGGACAAGCGGCAAGATAAGGCAATAGTCTATAAAAGAGCCGGCGCTTACCTGAAAAAGGAAATATCTGCAGTGATCATTGGATAGCGGCTGAGGCGAATTGATTATCTGATGCAGATCGGTGTCCATGAGTTCAGAGACCAGGTACACATCCTTGAAGTTCCTCCTATGTATGGGCATCATTATATCCTTCAAGCAAATAACATTCTCGTGATGCAAATGTCGAAGGAGCTTCACCTCACGCAGCGTCCTCAGTGCGTCCACACGATTGTTGAAGACATTGTTTATCTTTTTGATTGCGACCTTCTCGCTGGTCTCTTGGTTTATCGATGAGCAAACTACCCCGTAGGCTCCTCTCCCGATAGGCTTGATCGGCACGTACTTGGTATCAATCTCGAACATCGTCTGGCACATCGTATAGTAGTGCTTCCCATTGTTTCCCATGGGGCTCGGAGAATACACCCTCTTCGTCATTTTTACTGAGAAAAGGAAACATATGAGTAACATTATCATTATGCAAAAGAATAGTCAGATGGTCAATGGTATGTGGCTATGTACTAGCTAAGGATTTCTATTTCCAAGTCCCATGAGAAATAATTATCTCTAAGTAACCAAAATTGTTCAGGACTTACAAAAATTGTGCAACTACTCAATTATAAACGGATATCGAATCAACGTTCAGCGTGTAGAGAAATATGAACAAGCAAGAATTTCTAAGTCGACCCAGAGATGGACTCGCCCATGTTTGCTTGATTAGCATGTTGCTCTTGTGTGAATCGGGGCGACCCATTCCCCTCCCCAACCCCAGCACCACAATCAAAAGCTGGAAGCAACGATCCGCCACCGAATTGTCATGTCCTGGATGGCTGGATCCTTCCTATCGGCGGCCGGCCAATTCGACAGCGGCAAGCGACCACCGCCCAAGTTCTTACTTATGCCTCACGGATGAAAAGAGGGGATTTTTTTGTGCAGGAGAGAGCTCCCTTGAGGAAAATCGATCACTCACCAGTTAGCAACAGCAGCAGAGCAGAGTCCGGGAGTAGGGGAAGGCGATGGGGGAACACCAGAGGAGTGGCTGGAACTTGGAGTAGCTGAAGATGGCGATGGCGATGGCGATGGCGATGGCGATGGGGGCAGCAAGCAATCGAAGGAAATACGCGGCGGCCTGAGTAAACCTCTGGTCGAGCCGCCGCTATATATACACCCACGCCAGGCGAGCCCACATGGTCGGCCCTCCTTTCTCCTTCCCATCCGGGTAAGCCAACCGCCGGCTTTCCGGCCGGCGCCGCGTCGACCCCCGCCCACGAACGGCAACGCCTCGTGCCCCTCGCATGCGCCGATGTGCGTGCGCCACCGTCTCCACGGCTCGCTCGTCATCCATGGTACCGGCTAACCGGCGCGTGGCGTCGGACCGCCGGGGCCACGGAGGCTGCCGCCCGACCTGGGCAGTGGCTCCGTCGCCTTTCCCTCCGGCGCCAATGGCGCACGTGGTGGATTCGGCTGGCCGTGCCGTACGCCGCCGACGAGTGGGTCCGTCACGGCCTGCCCAACTTCTCGGATCAGCACTGCGTAAAGAGGTGCTGGTACGTGTACGACGTGGACAGGTGTGTTTCGTAATATCCTAACGCCATCCACGAAGAGTTTTTTTTTTCGCTAGAAAATGTGTGTTTGCTCAATTTCTCTTGTGCTTGATTATAATCAGTTCGGATAAAAGATATCAGCATCATGTCAAAATGTTTGGCCGAAGTAGGTACACGTACACACGTTCATCGGTATGAACAGTAAAACCTGCGACAGCTTGCGAGCCACGTTTGATATTGCAAAGTCATAACAGGTGTCTCCTTGTAATCCGTAGGTCCCGCTAAAAAGTATTCCAACCAAATAAGAAGCACCAGTATCAAAGCTGGTATGTACTCTGATGGACTAGAGACCTTTTAACCATCTTGTTGACAACAGGTAGATCCTCACATCATATCAATTTAATAAGGCAATCGTTTCTGTGCGCTACCTATCTCAGTTTTATCTGTTTGTGCCATGCCCGTATAGTTTCTCTCGTCCGTGCCCTGGCTGGGCCGCCCGCGCACGGCCAAGACGGTGTTTCCGTCTGGTCAACCTCGTTTCACCGTAACTTGGCCTGACTTGTGGGGTCGGCCTGACGCGGCTCGTGAGTTGGAAGTGGGACCGGTCAAGTGGGGCTGGAGCGGTTGGAATCGCATCCAATGGGGCCGGGGCACTTGTTTAATGAACAGATACCGCCGATGGGGCCCACGTGGTCTTTCTTCTGTGGCTCACTGCTGCCGCCCATAGAACCCTCGAGGAACCCCAAGAACAGAGCAATAGGAGTTAGATTGAGGGCAGAGAGCAGGGTGATTGAAGGTGCAAAGGAGCTCCATCGCCATTGTCGTCGCCCGCCTGTCTCCCGTCGCCCGTCGAGAAGGAGGGACAAGCAAGGAGCTCCATCGCCATCGCCATTGTACGCCGCCTTCGCCGTTTGGGGTTTTTTGGTCGCCGACGGTTCCAGCTGCAGTCCATCAACCCCATTTCGATGGTCAGTGCTATCTTCTCTACATGTTTCATCCCTGTTTGAGCTCCGAATGGTTCATTATATGTGAGTAGATTTGATTTTCTATTTGGCTTGCGGAATGGGGAAAAACCCCAGGTTCCGCCTGTTTATCTGGTTCTAAATTTCATTTGTTAAAATAGGATTCCGATAGCGATGTCGTCGATTACTGTGCTATGTGCCGTCACGAAGCAACTTTCTGTCGCACACTAACTCGTCGTTCCAATACTTTCAAAGTCCCGATTGAACACGGTTACAAAGAGGATGTTGTAAGTATTGCCTTTCAAATTCGAGGGAATGTCATTTGTTTTTCCTTCAATGAGTGTCTTCATAGTTTCTCGGTTTTGTATTACATGTAGATTCTGCCATGCCCTTTAAGATATCTTCTAGAGAGCCGGGCAATTGGCCCTCGTAAGAACTGGATGGAGGCTAGGTGTCCGAACGGAGACCAGTACTTCTTCTACCTGGATAGGTGGGAAATTGAAATTGAAACACATCGGAGATATCTCTGTAAGCGGCTAAGTGATAGCCCGAAGACCCATATTTTCACCTCGATCTGTGGAACGCAGTGGAGAGCACTATGTGAATGCTACGGCATCGAGGAGGGCGATGTTGTCAAATTCACTTGGAATGAAGATCAGCATGTGTTCAATGTTGAAGTGACTAACGAGCACAATGCTGCAAAACCTTTTGTGCAACACACGGGTATGCTGGTTTGTGTTCTTTTTCTTACACATTGAGTAGTTTACAAGTTTTCTGAATGTCTTCCTCTCTTTGATCAGAGTTTGAACAGATTGTCGGATGCTGCAAGCCAGCCCTCCTGTCGAGCATATTTCACGAACCGAGAGATGTCACCTATTCAGAAATGAATGCGATATCTTTCGCTTTATTCAAAGATGCCACGATGGAGTTGGAAGAGATCCCTCAGTTCTACGTGCGCAGGATTGAGAATGATTCTATAGATGTCGATTCTCTGGTATGATTCAAACGTTTCGTATTCATTTACATTTTCTGAACTATTCTGTCATTTGAACTATTCTGATACGATGCTCATGTTATTTTGATAGCATCTCAAGATTGCGGTAGTAGATGGTTACGATGTTATTCCATCGCGTGATCGCATATTCGGAAAATCTCGTCTTTTGGCGAGAGACGATGTCGAGATCTTTGGATCATATCGAGTGATCGAAGATTACATCGAGTTCACGGAGAGCTGGGATCTATTCTGGGAGCAACTGCAGATTCGCTTTGGTGATCTCTACGTTATCAAGGTGATCGTCAAGGAGGAGTACATCGAGCTGACATTTGAGAAGGTCAGCGAAGACGTCGAGGAGCCGACGAAGACATCGAGCAGTGGGACGACGAGATGATGTACGAATTTGACGACTACAACGACTCCAGCGACCCAGCGAAGAGATCAGCGACCCCAGCGAAGAGATCGAGCAGTGGGTTGACGAGATGATGTCCGGCTTTGACGACGTCAAAGAAGAGAAGGACGTCAAAGAAGAGACTGATTAATATTACTATGATTTGTATTTGATTTTGGTCGGATTTTGGACGGATGTATTTTGGTTGAACACCTTATGGGCGTGCTCTGGGCATGAACTGGCGCGCTCTGGGCGCGCTCTGTGCGTCACCGTAATTATATTATGATGGATAAGCTTGCCTCCGGTCATTTGTTTCAAACTTTTATGTTGCAAGTCCAAAAACACTTCTCTTTACTCTTGAGTTCATACGACATAGTTTGAGAAACACAATTGATCATGCATTTCTCGTGAATGTACGTAGACCTTGTTTATCAACTTGAATCGTTAGTATATGACATAAGACGACTATGTGCGCAGGATTTTCCTTTTTTTGTTTTTTTTTTGAATATTTGAAGCTCATTTCAAATTTCGGTCAAACTAACGTTGACCTACATTTAAACAAGTTTAAAACATGAAAATGAAAAACTAAGCATGGATCCTTCTTAGTCACTCCAAAATGAAACTTTGTGAGGTGTTTGAACATTTTATGTTGGAAATCCAAAACCCCTTCTCTTCACCCTAGAAATCATAGGACATAGTCTGAGATATCGCCTTAGATACATGCATTTCTCATATGAAATGTTTATAGATGATGTTTATCAACTTGAATCGTTAGTATATGACATAAGACGACTATGTGCGCAGGATTTTCCTTTTTTGATTTTTTTTTTGAATATTTGAAGCTCATTTGAACCTCGAGTTCATACGACATAGTTCGAGGATATCACTTAGATACATGCATTTTTCATCTGAATGTGTATAGACATTGTTTATCAGCTTGAATCGTTAGTATATGACATAAGACGACTATGTGCGCAGGATTTTCCATTTTTTTGATTTTTTGAATATTTGAAGCTCATTTCAAATTTCGGTCAACTTAACGTTACAAGTTTAAAACATGAAATTTGAAAAACGAAGACTCGATCCTTCTTAGTCACTTCAAAATGAAGCTTGGACACTTTATCAAACTTTTCAAAACCCGTTGAGTGCCTCCAAACCCCATTGAGTGCCTCCAAACCCCATTTGAACAATGACCGTCGAACTAACCCTAGCGCTGAACTGCAGTCGTCCGATCGGTCCTCTAGAAGGAATCTGGCAGACTCGGGGCGATCCGCGAGAGGCTCATTCTGCGATCTGATTGGCTGTAACCCGTGTGAGAAGCTCATTCTGCACAACCCGTTCGATGTGTTTCAAATGAGCTCCAAAGGTAGGGTAAACGGCCCCATTTCTAAGCAAAAAGGGTTGGTGGACTCGCAACAGCCGCACCGCCGCATGTGACCGTTACACGCTCACCGCGGACCCACCATTTGCCTCCTCTTCACAGACAGAGCATCCATCCTCTTTGGACCATCTTCTTCTTCCTCTTCCTTCCTCTTCTTCCTCCTCTCCGCGACGAAGGGCAGCATCAATGTCGAGCTCCAATAGTTCATCCCTTCGCCCCATTTGGCCAAAGCAGCCTGAGGTGCTGATACGTCTCCAACGTATCCATAATTTCTGATGTTCCATGCTTATATTATGCCAATTGCTACATGTTTTATATACACTTTATATCATATTATGGCATTTATTGGACTAAACCTATTAACAAGATGCCACAGTGCCAGTTTCTGTTTATTATGTTTGTTTATTGCAGAAAATGCCCAAAAACCAAAGTGCTCGGAAAAATTCAGAAAAATTACAGAAATTCTATTTCGCCAGAAGACCCACGGAGTCAGAAGGGCAAGTATAGCGGAGGCCCACGGCCTCCTCCCCATGCGGTCGCGCGGTCAGTAGGGGGGTCGCGCGGTCAGCCAGGGCACGGACGAGAGAAACTACGCGGACATGGCACAAACAGATAAACTAGAGAGAACCAGGGCACAGAAGCAATAACCCCATTTAATAATGCTAACATAAACTGATATTTATCGTGTAATATGTTTCTCTCATGTGAACCAGATGGCGTACATAGAAGGGATGACACATGTGATTTGCCCAAGAGTTCATTATATTGCTAAAAAAACATCATGTCCACCTAGCCGATTGACATGTAAAGTCGGCCGCTTAAGTATGATTTCCATGTGTCCCGTGTCAGGCCCCACCTTCCACCTTATATCTCACTAAGACACACATTTTTCATTTGTTTTGATCATCCTCTTTTGCGTGCATATCCTCTTTTTATCTCCTTCGTCTCTAGACGGACGCATCTCACTTTCATATTGTACGTATTTGGCGTTGCGAATTTTGTTACATTTTGCTACATGTTTGGACAAGCTTTACTAATTTGACTTTCCCTAAAAAGAGGATGCACTACATTTTGGCAAAGAGGAACTATTGTTTATATTTAGGTTACTTTTGAACAAGCTTTCACTTTCCGCCTAAATCTTTGAAGAATCTATTTTTGTCAAACTTATCCTCTATACAGAAATCAGAATATCAAGATGTAGTAATATAAAAAAATGTAAGAATTGAGATGTCATCTATCATGGATCCTTACAGAAACCAAGACACATGCAAATTTAGAAGTGTCATTTCAATGTCACACATAATAGCACTTGGAACTGTGGACACCGAGAGATGGAAATAGAAGGTTCTCATGTTAGTTTTCCTCTGACATTTCTACGAAATAGCCTATTACATAGGATTTTAAGAGAAATATGAGATATGTGTACTATTGTCCCAACCGTCATCATAATAATTCTTACATAGAATCTAATCCTCCAAGATACACTAGGGTTCAACAGTGTTCAAGGTGGCATGGAGAAGACTTCAATGTCCAAGTATCTTTTACATTTATGCCGGTTGTGCTATGTTTTTATAATATCTAACTTGAGGGTGCTAGCACACATATCTTAACATGCAAATAGGACATTGACTTAGGATTAGGAAAATATTATAACAAAAACCTTAAACTAACACAAAACACTAAAAATGAATTTGCTTCAATAAAATACTATATATATGAATATACATGCAGCGCAAGTGGCACACAAATGAAGGATTGTCCAACGAAACATGCATTTCAGGCGACGTCGTGACTCGTGACCCTACTGGTCAAGTTTCCTCCGTTATTTGCCCATTGCGATTCGTGCTATTTCTCCTTGTGATATTTGATTTGTTTCATAAATATGACATATCCTTGATATCCATTCTGTCTAAATGTACGAAAAAGTAATGAAATCTTGTTTTTTTAAAGCGCTAATCTTGTTAATTCATAATCATTCTTCATAGATCCATGGCATAAACGGATCATTTCAGTTACTTTTAAGTTATGACCAGACTTGGTTCGTTCAAGTATGTATAAGATTTTGTTACGATATCATGGAGTATCACATACTCCCTCCCTTTCACAATATAAGATGTTTTAGCTTTTTGTCACATTCACATGCGCACATATGTATCTAGACACATTGTAGTGGTATATATGTTCAGTCTTTTTTGTATGAACGTAGACAACATGTGTAACACTTAAAACATCTTATATTATGGAACGGAGAGAGTATATGCCATATCGATATGAAACAAATCAGACATGACCAGAAGAACCGAAGACGTGGATACATGACTGGTGGCGAGTCAAAAAGTGACGCTCGAGTGTCCAGCTAATACACCGATGAACTTTTTATTGCTACTAGTCAAGCCACATTAGGGTCTCTTTAGATTGTAGGAATTTTATACGATTTTCATATAATTCCATCTTTAGGATTGGATTGCCTTTGCTTCAAAAGAATGGTGCTACTAAAATTGTAGGGATTCGATTCCTATGCCTCAGTTCTATAGGAATTTGAATATCTATTTCGGTCTTTTTAGACTCAAATGCGTAAACATTCAGTACTAAAGGTTCTGAGTGAGCAGTACATAACCAGTTTTCATCGAAAACCGCCGTACAGACCGAAAAGTGACCACGAGTGCACAAACTTTACAAGTGACTGATTTGTCCTTTTTGCAAGTTGAGTGACCAATCTACACATGTGTGACAAGTTGAGTGACCACCAGTGCCACTTACTCCTCGATTTTCCACTTATAAACTGTGAAATTTCCATATTATCCATGTTTCTATGTTCAAGCCTTCGATCCAAAGCTCTTGCATGCGATGTTTAATTCCAGCTGGCTAGGTGCCCAACCGTCACAACTCGTTCTTAAAAGTGATGCTGTACCAGTGATCCATGTACAACGTCTCTCTGCAAAGATGGACCGTGAAGCCATCCTCCTCCTCGGAGCTGCGGCTACTGCCACCGGCGATCCCGGCGAGCACGTCCTGCATGGTGACCTTGGGCGGGCTCCGGCACTGCCCGTACGACTGCAAGCGCCTGCCGTGCACGGGAAGGAGCTCAAGCAGGACGCCGACGTGCAGCGGGCGCCGCTCGCACCTCTCGACGGCCGCGAGCACGCGGCGCCAGAACCGGGCGTCGCCGAGGTTGGCCCCGAGCAGAGCGCCGATCACCCTGGCGTCGAGGTACGTCCCCTCAAGGCGTTCGCAGATCTCCAGGCCGACCGCCGACGCACGCAGGTGTTCTCTGGGGTCCGCTCCGCCGCCGAACGCGAACGCCTTGAAGTAGTACCAGTACTTCTCCATCGGCGGCTTGCTTAGGACCACCGAATCTTCCGCCGTGCTGACGTCCCGGGCGAGGTCGGCGTCGCGGCACGTGAAGTGCACCTTGCAGTTGCTCCCCCAGGCGACTGGGGCGGAGTACACGAGCTCGCGCCAAGCCGTGGCGTCGACGGGCCAGGCGTCCTCGAACACTAGAAGCGATCGGCCTCCCCGCGGCTTGCCGATAATGCTGCGCACGCCAGCGAGGTACTCCGGCCCGTCGCTTGCCCACACGGTCTGGTCCGGCTGCCCGCCCGCCTTCACGACGTCCGGCGTCTCGAACCACTCGACGCACGCGAAGTGGCCGCGCACGCGCTCGTCGTCGCAGGCGTGCCTGACGAGAGTCGTCTTCCCGACCTTCTTGGCGCCGACGACAGCGAGGGGGCTCAGGCACAGGCCGGGCGGCGGCCCCTGCTGCAGGAGGAAGTCGACGATGCGCTCCTTCTCGACATGCCGCCCGAACACGCACCGGTCCATGTAAAGCGTAGTCGTCACCGGCCGGTGCACCTTCCGGGGGTACCCCTGCACGAGCAAGACGAACTCCCTCGTGCAGTCCTGCGTCAAGCTCTCCAGCTCGTCGTTAGCGGAGGCCAGCCTCCGCGTCCCGGGGTCGTCGTCGCCGCGGAGGATGAAGCTCGTGACGCGTGAGCGCTTGGCTCTGTTGAACGGCGAGCGCAGCGCCAAGGACCGGCGCCGGTCGTCATCGTCCGTGGTGGCGTCTTCGAGGTCGGCCGCATCGAGGGCGAAGCGGCCGCGATACATGGCCTCGATGAGCGCCTTGAGGTGGCAGAGCAGCTGGTGGTTGGTGATGTGCCGACCCTGCGCCTCCTCCACCATGGCGCCGATGCTGCCCAGCAGCCGCTCCAGCCGCCGGCGGTGCAAGTCCCTGGCGCCGGCGGCCGGCCGCAGACGGACGTTGTCTAACAGGAAGGAGAATACGCGCCCGAGGATCTCGGACAGCGCGGCCTGCACAACGACTTCCTTGGCAAAGTCCATCGTCAGTGACCAGCTTCCTTGGAGTAGTTCAGCACTGATCACTGGAAAAGAGTTTGGCCATAGCGACAAAATATATAGTGCTAGTCTAGCGTGCTAACTAGATCAAGGAAGATAATCCAATTATCACAATCTCGATGCTAGCGACCAAAATTTTGTCACCGTGACTCGAGACAGACGACTGTTTCGTGCCGTGAGACGTTGGATGTCAGAGCCCAGAGGGCAGAGGCAGATTAACATGAGGTGACACTCCCGACACCAATGATAAGTACTGGTACTGCCATCTGTTTATTTTCCTGATGTTAATAGGCAGGAAATCACGTAGAGCTTGCCGTGGAACCAGGACACTTGACTTCTAAGGTTTTCCTGATGCTAATATTATTTTCTTGACGAAGAGACAGATTGGCTGTTTTTCATCGCAATATAAGAAGGGTACGAACTGGCGAGATGCGAAAGAACAAAGAGAAGAGCTTCGAAGAAACGACAACTATTCTGTAACATCAAGCAGAGAAATTAATCTGGTTCTGTTGGTCTATGGACCAGCTCCTGTGAATTTCCATGCATTTGCTTCTTCAAGAATGCGAAGGTGGATCTGGGGAAGAGAAGACGCCAAGTTGCCAAAGACTCTATAACGACCTGCTATGTTAAGAACCAGAGCGTGCGTTGTTTTCAAGATGTTTGAGTAAAGAATTGTTTCCAAGATGTTCGAACGAATTGTTTTCAAGATGTCTTAGAAGCGTTCTCAAGAATTGTTTTCAAGATGTCTTAGAAGCGAAGCCTTGGTCGTTCCCCTCCCCCGCTACAGTAGGGTAGGGCGAATTTCTTGAAACTTCCCGTCCACTCCAGTTCGCCGGCGGCGATTCGCCGGTTCCCCCCCCCCCCCCTCCGCCGGCCGCTCCGGTGGCGGGAGGGTGGGGGAACCTCGGATCTCGCCTGTACATAGCTAGGTGTGAGTGGGGTGACCGGCGGCGGTGCTCGGAGGAGGGTGCGGCTGTGCAGGTGGTTTGTGGTGGCAGAGTTCTTCTCCGGTGGTGGTGCTCTTCGGATCCCCACCATGTCTCTGCCTCCGTTCCGGCGCTCGCATCTCGGTGGAGATGCCGTGCGTCGAGTTCCCGTGCCGGAGTTCGTGTGCGGCGGCTCCGGTGTTTGAAGCTCTGGTTGTTGCAGGTGGTGAGCTCCAGCTTGAAGATGATGGTGGCGATGCAAGGTGGAGGCCTTTCGGGGTTGAGGATCGTTGACTTCCCGCTCGCCATGGGACTCCGTCCTGTCCAAGGTCTCAGAGGAGGAGCGGCGGCGGCGCGCCAGCGGCACAGCTTCTTCGTCGGCATCGTCTTCCTTATCCTAATGGACTTGGTTGTAATTTTTCTATTTCCTGAGGACTGTTCTGTTAGGGCTTTGGAGTGATACCACTTGTACTTCCCCGCAAAAAAAAAAAGATGTTCGAACGAATGATTATCATGCACCTAGTATCGGAGCATCAAAATGATCACTACAGAAGTACACGTGTTGAAGATGGGCTAAAAGCTGCCCAATGACTTACATTCCATTAAAAGTGGGAATAGATCATGAAGTACACCGATCAAATTTCAGAAGTTGGTAAATGTAGGCATGTCACGGTGTAAGAGTTCAAGCTGCCAACGATCCCATATTTGTGCCTGTTATCGTACAACAAGCTCTACCATCATATACAAAAATACGATACTCCCTCAGATTGAAAATAAGTGTCGTTGTTTTGAACTAACCCTGGTTCAAAAATGTGACACTTATTCTGGATGAGAAACAATAATTTCAATGGACGGCATATCTCTTGATATATTTGCAGTGAGTACAAGAGAGGCATAAGTATTTTTTTTTTTTTGAAACTTTTAACACCTCATATATTAGGTCAGCAAGCCGCCTCATTAAAAACCCTACCAGTCCCCTAAGGTACCCTGATAGGGAAAAGAGTGCGTCTGAAACTTGCCGCCTTTAAACATTCAGAACAGTTACATCGTTGATTACAAAGGATAAAAGAAAATCAGGTGGATCCCCCTCCCAACAAAAGTTCTCCTTCGACTGGTACACATGTGTTGCTAAATTGTGAGCTACTTGGTTTGCCTCCCGGAGACAATGATGAAAGGCAACAGAGTCCATCATACTGATTGTCATAAAACTCTCTGCCAGAATAGCTGAATGCGGGGTCCAAATCTCAATTTTCCTGTTACATGCATTAATTAAATCCAGGGAGTCCGATTCAATTATTACTGACGAACAGCCCAACCTCTCCAGGAATTGGACGCCCCTAAGTAGAGCCATTGCCTCCGCGGCAGCAGCATCCAGCACATGGTTGATCAAGCTTGCCATTCCAGCCAATACCTCTCCCCTATCATTTCGGAGAACAGCCCCAACTGAACCTGTGCCATTGTTGTGGAACGATCCATCAATATTTAGTTTTAGCTTACCTCGCGGTGGTTTTGACCAGCAGCCCACCTTAGGAGTTGCATTAGATTTTTGCGCTGAAACAAAGTTTGCTGTTAACGCTTGTATCGCAAAAGCAGTTCTGCTAGGTGTGGACACACTTTCACCTTTTAAAGCTTCCCTTCTCTGCCACCAAACATACCAACATGACACCGCAATAGTCTCCTGCAGACTCAAAGCAGATAGAACCGGTGACCTTTGTTCCTTTGAGCGCAGGATACACTCAAGAACAACCGAGCCTGATTGGTCCAAATTAACATACTTCTCAATATAGTTACGCAGACCCAGCTCCTTCCATACTTCCCTAGCTCTATCGCATGTAAACAGTAGGTGTTTTATGTCCTCCACTCCCCTCAAACAAATAGGACATTGAGGGTGTACCTTGATATGCCGTGACGCCAGGATTGCCATACCAGGCACCGTACCATGCAGAGCTTTCCAAAGAAAAATTTTAATTTTGCTTGGAACCTTTAATTTCCATAGACTATCCCACACAGGATTAATATTAGATGATCCTTGGCCGTCTCTTCTTCTAGTCTTTGCCCCGAATTGGTGCTCCCATTCTGCATAGTAAGCCGACCTAACTGAGAACGTACAAGTCTTTGTTAATTGCCAAGCCACAAAATCTTCCTTAAATGTTCACTTAATGGAATTCTGAGAATATTTGCCACATCAACTGGTACAAAATTCTCCCGCAGTAAATTTTCATCCCAAGAGTTCGAAGCTGGGTCAATAAGATCATTCACTGTAGTCAGCAAAACTTGCCCTCGCTGCGTGAACACCTTCCTTGTTGGGCTATTCGAAATCCAATGGTCATTCCAGATATTCACCTGCGTTCCTGACCCAATTCTCCAGATATGCCCACGTTTGAAAGTTTGTAGACCCGCTACAATACTCTGCCAAGTGAACGAAGAGTTCTTCTTCGGCCCCGCCTTCAGTAGATCACCATCAGGATAATATTTCGCCCTAAGAACCCGGGCGCACAGGCTCTCGGGATTTGATAACAGCCGCCAAGATTGCTTTGCAAGCATAGCAAGATTAAAGGAATGTAAATCACGAAAACCCATACCTCCTATGTTTTTCGGTATGCACATTCTCCACCAAGCAAACCAGTGCATCTTATTTTTCTCCTCACTGTCTCCCCACCAAAAGCTTGCCATCGCATCATTAATTTCTTTACAAAGCTGTTTCGGAATCTTGAAAACCCCATAGCAAAAACTGGGATAGATTGAATAATAGCCTTTAGTAAAATTTCTTTTCCTCCCATAGATAAGAATCGTTCTTTCCAACCTTTCAGTCGCTCAATCACCCTTTCAAGAAGATAAATGAAATTCTCTGTACGATCCAAGCCAACCATCGCCGGTAACCCGAGGTATTTATCAGAAATTGCCTCGGTCATAATATTCAACACTTGACAGATATCAGCTTTCTCCTCCACCTTCACACATGGGCTAAAGAAAATACTGCATTTAGCTTCACTCACCATCTGGCCAGAGCTTGCACAGTAGTTTTGTAGAACTCTTCTCAATGAGGTTGCATTAGTAATATTAGCTTTCATAAGTATAAGGGAATCATCAGCAAAAAGTAAATGAGAGACTGATGGTGCATTTCTGCACACCCGTACACCGTCAATGCCACGAACCTCCTCTTCATGAGCTAGAGCACTAGACAAACCTTCTGCACAAATAAGAAATAAATAAGGTGAGATAGGATCCCCTTGGCGAAGACCCCTAGTTGGTGTGAACTCCTCTGTCTCCTGATCATTGAATCGGATCTTGTATTTTACTGAACGGACACAGGTCATTAGAAGTTCCACAAACTCAGTCCGAAATCCAATTCTCCTAAGCATCCTCTCAAGGAAAATCCATTCAACACGATCGTATGCTTTATGCATATCAAGTTTAACAGCACAATACCCTTCCTTCCCTGTCTTCTTATTCTTAATCGTATGCATGCTCTCATAAGCAAGTAAGATATTATCCGTGATCAACCTACCAGGGACAAAAGCACTTTGGACTTGTGATATTATCTCATCCAGGATACCCTTCAGCCTACTAGCGATCATTTTGGAGATGACTTTGTAAAGAACATTACACAAACTAATCGGTCTGTACTGTGAAATTTTCTCCGGGCCTCTACTTTTGGGATCAACACTATAACCGTATCATTCCACCCAGATGGTATTTCTCTCGTATGGACCGCCGCTAGGACTTCCTGTGTTAAAGCATCACCAAGAATATCCCAACATTTTTTGAAAAATAGAGCATGTAAACCATCCAATCCTGGAGCTTCATATCCCCTATTGAGAACAGAGCAGATTTTACCTCTTCGCTGTGAAAGGTTTCATCAATGCATCGTTCATAGCAGTAGTCACCCGTGGTGTAACTTTGCTAATTAGCTCCGGTCCGGTTCTTCTACCTCAGTAGTGAACAAGCCTGCAAAATACCCAGAGACAAAAGGATTAAGTACATCATCACCTTCCTTCCAATTACCTTCGTCATCCTTCAGTCGTTTAATACGATTCCTTTGTCTACGGGCTGTAGCAGATTTATGAAAGTATCCTGTATTTCGGTCCCCAAATTTAAGCCAATTAACACGGCTTCTTTGTGCCCAGATTATTTCCTCTTGTTCAAGTAAATCTTCTATTTCAGCAGTTAATTCCTTCTCTCGAGCTATATTTTCAGGTGTCAGATCCTTCTTCATAAGCTCCTCAAACTCCTTTTTAGCATTTTTAATTCTGCGCGTAGGACCCTTAAGAACCGAACGATCCCACCTATGCAAGCTTTCATGCACAGTTGCCAGTCTTCCCGCCAAGTCATGATTTCGAACCTGGTACTTTGATGCTTCCCAGGCCCCTTCTACAATACCTCTGAATTCAGCCTCTTTTAGCCAACGGGCTTCAAAGCGTAAAATAGTGGGCTTCCTTCTCTCATCCTGTGCTGGCTCGGCACCCAGCGACAGCAAAATCGGCCTGTGGTCCGATCTGCCGTATTCCAGGTTTTGAATAATAGCATCCTGAAATTTATTTTGCCAAGCATCGTTCACAATACCACGATCCAGTCGTTCTCGAACACCACCTCTGTGCCATGTGAATTTATCCCCGGTGAACCCAAGATCGGACAGTCCACACTCCGATAGAACATCCCGGAAAGCTTCCATATACCGGGTCGGTCTTGGGTTACCACCCTCTTTCTCGAAAGGGTACAAGATTTCGTTCATGTCTCCCATGATGAGCCAAGGCATTGTATTCACTTGTTTCAGTTCTCGAATTCTGTCCCAGGATAGGTGTTTGTCAGACCATCTCGGTTCCCCATAGAACCCTGTAAATCTCCAGATATTCTCTTGCCCACTTCCGATAAAAACATCTATATAATTAGCTGTCTTGAACCTAAGAGACAGAACCACACCTTGTTTCCAAAGTAGCAGCAAACCACCTTTCCTACCATCACTCCGCACCACTTCTTTGTGTCCCATCTTCAACCTTCTACGTAAGCATTCTGCAGGCCAATCATCAAGATGTGTCTCCATTAAGAAGATCACATCAGGGTCATAACGCTTTAGTATAACTTCCAGCGCCGTGACCGCCGTAGCCTTTTGCAGGCCACGGCCATTGTAACTTAAGAGCTTCATTGCGCCCGGACAGACCCCACCTGGGAGTCCGCCATCCTGTTGAAGGGGAGACAGCTCCAGCCTTCGGAAAAAAGTTACCCTCATCTACCTTTCCATCACCATGTGCACCTGTCACTGTAGCTTCCATATCATCTGAAGAACTATCCTCCTCCTCGGCATCATTGGTGTCTAGAGCTTTCCCACAATTAGATTTCAGTTTTTTCTTGTTCAGGTTCTTCTGCGGAGTCGACAAAGGATCCCTCCCTGAGTTGGGTTCTTGCACAAAGGGATCAGCATCCTGGACCACCCCTGTCTGCTCCTTTGATAAGACAGCCAGGTTTTCATTAGCCGATGGTGCACCATCTAGTGCCAATCTTTTCTTCGCCGACGGAACAGTATCAGTCATCTGAAGATTACTAACACCATCTCCATCCTTTGGCAACTGCAGATTTGTATTGTTGGCATTCAGAGAAACCTCTGTATTATAAGCACTGTTCCATCTCCAATTCATATGGTTATGCTGCAGATTCTCTTGGTCAATATCGCCCTCACCAACATTACTTCTTCCTCCACGCTCACCTCTACCAAAACCCCTTCTACCACCCCTTTCACCTGGTGGTACGTACTGAGAATTATAACGACCACGACCAGCATCTCGTCCTTGATTTGTGCCACGACCAGACCCTCTTCCTCTTCTTGGTGCCAAGATAAAAGCACCCCACTCGAGTTTATCCTCCTCAAATTCTCCTGTGCCACACTCTTGATACCAGTGCCCCATCTTCCCACAAGCACGACAAAAAGTAGGCAATTTTTCATATTTCACTTGGTAGAACTCCGTCTTGCCTGCTCTGGTGAAACTGACAAAATGAGTTAACTTTTGATTAACATCAAGCTTTACCCTGACCCGTATGAATTGACCAATAAAACCACTTGGTAAAGTAATCTGTAGCTCTTGGACCTCTCCAATCCTTTTAGCCATATTTCTCACAAAGCCCTCATTCTTTAGAACCACATCAGGCAATTTATGAATCTGACTCCATGTTTCAAGTTTGTCGAGTTTGATAGTTTCAGGATTGGAAAAACCATCATACTCACCCATAATTAGGGCCCCGAAACCTCTAAATCCCATGGCCCTTGGTGCATGGCCATGTTCCAATCCGCTAGGCAATGGAATTGGATCGAAAATAAGTTAGGGTTTATCCTTCTCCAAATTACCTTTTGTGCAGGGTTCCACGCCGCCCTCATATCGGCGATCAGAGCGCTTTGCCCGAAAGATTTCACAGTTAGGACTCGCGCAAGGGCGAGCCACTTTGCGCCTTCCAATGGCGCATCAGCTTCTTCTTCCCAAATCAGATCATCAAGTTCGTTTTCTTCCAGATGTAATCTCTCCAGCAAAGAACTCGGTTTTCCATCTGAGTTGAACGGGAACTCGACTCCCCCGTCCCCTCCATAGATCTCTTCCGCCCTAGACCCTCACCCAAAAGCCCTAACCTGAACGTCCCCGAAGGGAAGCCCAGGGATAAAGGTCGGGAGGGGAACTTCAGACGCGAGCCGCGCTTCGAAGAAGCGCACAACGGGTACTCACGGCGATGATCACCGGAGGACACGAAAACCCTAGGGGACTTTTTTTCGCCTGGGGTCGGAGGGGTGCTTGACAGAGAGGCATAAGTAAAAACGTCACAGTTTTGCCAGTGAGTACAAAAGAAGCATTATCCGCATATATCTAGTGGGCAAGGGACACTGTGTTGTACTATATGGTTTCCGCGAAGCAAGAGTGATGTCATCATAAATATTATGACGATTCTCAGGCACGAAAGTGGCTACATTAAATTAGAATTAGGAAGATTACAAAACCTTTTTTCACATGGACCATGAATAATCCCATTAATTTGACAAGTACAGCTAGATGGTTACAAACACCGGACACTTGAGAATGCATATCTTTCACGAAAATCTCACATGCCGTTGGCCTTAAAGGCTATGCTTTGGCTCGAGGGCACGAACCGACCCAAACCTCTAGCACGTCTCGGGGTGGAATCGAGCCAGGCTCGTCAGAACTCGAGCCGACACTGGCTCAGCTTAGCCAAACCTTTCCTCTAAAATAAAATAGGCCGGGGCTCGGCTCATCGGGCTCGCGAGCCGGACTAACAAAGCCAGCCCAACTTACAGCCCACAGAAGAAACACAATCGATCCTCCCGTCCCGTGTTTCTTCCCCGCCCGTCCCGAATCAGAGCTAGGGATAGCCCTAGAGCCGGCGCGCCGCCCGGCCCTCCTCCGCCCGGCCTCTCGCGCGCGTTGCGGCCGTCGCCGTTCCCGTCGTCGCGTCCCTGCTGCCGCTGTCTCCACTCCGTGCGCAACCCGGCCACTGGTTTCGAGGTACGAGTTTCTGCATCTGGCAACTAGTTAGACCCCGCGGAACTCCGCGAGTTTTTGCGTGTGCTGGTGCGCGCCGTCTAGATCCGCCCCTGGACTGGGTCTGGGGGGGTGGCGGCGGTCGATTGGGAGTTGGGTTGCAGGAGTTAGGTCAGTCGATTTGTGTCGCCGAGTAGAGTTCATGTGGTCTCAAATTGATGTATGTTTTCCCCCAAATCCACAAGTCCAGCTTTAATCCATGGGCATGACTTAGTTGCTGCCATCCCTTATACATAGTTACATATCACTTGACTTGGTTCTGGTTTTGTTATTCAATAAATAATGAACAGATCATTGTTTATAATACTCCTTTGATGTGTGGCATGTGCAAATAGCTCATACTAGCTGCAAACAAATGGGTTGTTTTGTTAGAGTCTTATGAAGAATTTTATAGTGCTTTGTGAGTGCACCTTTTCCCTAGCAGTGACGAATGTGCGCCTATGTGAATTTCTGCAGTTCCACTAGCCAGAAAGACTTTGATATGTCTGCTGTGGAGCCGTGGTTTTACTCCTTATGATGTGTGCTATGTGCAAATAGCTCATACTAGCTGCTAGATTCTGAAAACCATAGCCAATAGGTGGTTTCTCTGGGTAGTCTGTTGTTTGTTTGCGTCCTTATGATTGTGCAGTGTGCGATGTAAATGGGTTGTTCTGTTAGACGTGTTAGACGTTATGTGCATGAAAGGACCTTGATGCAGAAATGTTGCTTTTGGTATATATAACTCTGAATGTGTTGGACAGAGAATACTTTTGAGTCACATTCTTTATGGTCTTGATACCATGTAAGCTGCACTTCCTAGTTGATACGTAGTTGCAAGAGAAGAAATCTCTGCTATGATTGTTCAGTTCATGTATGCCAAGGTTTATTTTGTGATATATAAGTATCCATTGGTGCTTCGATGTGTTGATTTGTGTAACTTTAAGCAGTACTGGTTGCAATTATGGAACAGAGAATTATGCAGAAATTTTTAGCGCTTTGAGTGTGCACTTTTGCCCTAGCAGTGACGAAGTTCCTTCGGTTATAGTTCCAGTAAATGAATAGCAAAAAATGGTCCGAATTTGGTATTGTGCATGACTTATCAAATGCCAAAAGATGATATAACCTCATCACTTCCTACTAACTAATAGAGTTTGTTTTCCTTGCAGGATACTGAGATTGCTGGTCTTGTATAACTTTTTCGTCTTGGGTATATCAAGATGTCTGGAAATGATTCTCAGGCTGCAGCTGACAGAATAAAGGCACAGGCCTTATCAAATGCCAAGGGATTGAGCAGGGCTCAAGCTGAACGTGCAGCGGAAGCTGCTGCTCGCAATGTCAATGCCTATGGGCAGAAGGAAGAGGGGCCAAGCCGCTGGCAGGAAAGGAAGGAAGCAAAGAGGCAGATGTATCTGATGAGTACAGAGAAGGCTGTGAGGCTCGGTGTCAGACCGAATGCTGTGCCGGCTACTTCTGCTGGTGGCCAATGTCAGAAGTGCTTCCAGCCTGGGCATTGGACATACGAGTGCAAGAGTGAAAGGGTCTACGTGACACGACCCTCAAGGACAGAGCAGCTTAAGAACCCTAAGCTGAAGAAACCGTGGCTGCCAGCTCCCGCTGAGTTTGTGAACCCTGATCTTGAGAAGGAGATGGAGGAGGAGAGGAAGCTGATGAGAGAGAAGCTGAAGAAGGAAAAGTCCGAAAGAAGGAAGGTGAAAAGCAAGTCGAAGAGCAAGAGGAAACATCGTGCTCCGGTGTCTGATTCCGACTCTGACTCTGAATCATCGGTGACTGGCTCCGAGTATTCTTCAGACAGTGGCAGCTCAAGCTACAGCTCCTCGGACTCAGAGGACAACAGGAAGCGCCGGCGCAAGACGAAGCAGAAGAAGAGAAGGCACCGGAAGGACAGCTCATCATCTTCCTCCTCTGAATCCGAGTCGGAGTCAGATTCTGATTCTGACGACAAGGGCAGCCGAAGGAAGAGCAAGAAGCGCGGCGGTGACAAGCGTCGCTCCTGAGGAACCATAGAGGTGAGACAGGGACGCCAGATGTGATAAAATTCAGCCAGCATATCGTTTCTTTTCATCGCAGTTCTAGCTTCGTGTACTGCCAGACGCCATCCAAAGAGACAAGTCGCAAATGTATCGGTTGATTTGCCGAGCCTTCATCTGTACTACTTTTTTCCTGTACTAAGAAGTTGTAGCAACATTTCTGTTGAAATATTACTAAGAACTCGGTCAGAAGTACTTGAAGCTATAGGTGTTCCCTGGTCAATTTTAGTTCGATGCTTGCGAGCAACAACAAATACCGTGCTCTATTCATCATCAGTATCATCCTGTAAACTTGTAAGCTTGTTATGCTGCTTATATTTCCTGTGATCATTTGATGATTTTGTTCTGAGATTATCTTATATCATTTGCCTTTTTTGGCAAGGCTTGTTCTGCCAAAGTTTTCTGAAATCGTTTTATTTTATCTCGAGAGAGTAGTAATTTGATTTGGGCTTTGGGTTAATGCAGCTCTTGCTGTAGTAATTAACCTGACGGTTTGACTTAATGAGCCTTGGCCCTTGGGCGAAGTGAGCGGGCTGTGTCTGTCGGCGGCAGTGGAGAGAGATGCCGACGAGCTCCCTCTTCTCCCTGCTGCTCACCTGCCTCCTCTCCGCCCTCCTCCTCCGCATCTCCACCCTGCTCGACCCCGGCGCCGCCGTGCCCCGCGTCAAGAGGTCCCCTCCACTGCCCCTCCGCTTCCGCCATGACGGCGCCTTCAAGATCCTCCAGGTTGTTTAGCTCGCTCGTCGCCCTGATTTCCACGCGCCTTGGCAGCTGATCCTGCTTTGTTTGCTTGCGTTGTCAGGTGGCGGACATGCACTTCGGCAACGGCGCCGCCACGCGCTGCCGGGACGTGGCGCCGGAGGTCGGCGGCGCGCGCTGCTCCGACCTCAACACCACCCGCTTCCTGCGGCGGCTCATCCAGGCCGAGAGGCCCGACCTCATAGCCTTCACCGGTGCGTGCTTTGCTCCCTCCCTCCCTCCCGCTTCTCCTCTCCTCTCACAGCTCCCGCTGCTGCTCCTCTTGCTCCGGAGGTCGCCTCGTGCTACCTCCTTTGCACTTGCTCATGCGGTTGATAGTCTTGCAGATTCGTCAGTTGAAGCAGTGCAACTGCCTTAGATCCGAGTGATTCGTTAGTTGATTCAGCTGTACCCTACCAGCCAGTGGCGGACGCAGGAAAAAATTAGAGGGTGGACACACTCCAAAAAAAAAATTGCCAAATGACAACACAAACAACAAACTGATTCACAATATTGTAGATCAATACATATTTCTCAAATTTGCGTGATCTCAATGAAAAATAGTTCAAGCACATAAATAAAGTCTTACATGATAAAATATAGCATAAATAAAAAATTACATCACTATGATATTTTGTAACTCTACGTTCTCGCATTCCATGAAAGATTAGAAGAAAATTGAATAAAAAAACACATACAATTAATAGAGACGCAATATGGCTATTCCTCTTTTTCGTGTTGAATCTACAATTAGAAGAAAATTGAATTAACAACACATACAATTAATAGGTTGCCAGTTGGAGACAACAAATTGTCAATTTACACAATATATAGCAAATTGTGGTTATTTGGTTCAGTTTGGGTTGGGAAATCTAGTAGCAAAAATGATGTTAATCTACTAGCAAACAGCATATACAACAAATAGGACTGATTTCTTATACCTTTGGAGAAAACCTTCAGATTTTTAGAAGCTCGGGTGGCCAAAGGCGGGTGTGGCACTCTGGCCGGTGGAAGAATTGCAGCAGCGGCCGGCGGCTGGCCCCGTGGGCAGTGTCCCTAGTAGAACCGACGGCGTCCGATGGCGGGGGAGTCCAGATCGAGGCCGTCTTCCAGCGGTGGGGGTCGTCCGACGGCGGGAGAGCCAAGCAGTCGGCGGGGGTAGGGACTGGGCGGCAGTCGTTCGGCGGCGGGGAATCCCAGATCGAGGGCAGGCCGGCGGGGGAGCTGGCGGCGGGGGTCCTCCGCGGGGGAGCTAGGTCGTCCTCGCCATGGTTCGCGGCAGTGCGCCTCGTCCGTCCTCGCCTGTTGCCCTGTTCGCGTCCGCGTGGCTGAATCTTTTTTTTTTGAGAGAGGTGTGACTGAATATCTGGGGGGGTCAATTATTTTTTAGAAATTCTGGGTGGGCCGTGGCCCATCCTGCCCACCCGCTGCGTCCGCCACTGCTACCAGCGTATACCAGCGACAAACTAGTGCTCCATGTACTGTAGTAGTTTGATGGAGCTTGCAAGTTGACTTCCCATTTGTGTCCAGAGGGATGGGTGGAACATTCAGCTATGCATTACACTCTTATCGCCTATTCGCTTGTAGCTCATCGATGCCTAGCTATTATGGATTATCTCTTGCAACCTACTGACGGTATTACAATACAATCCAGCTGAAATTTACTTCGCAGGCGATGTGGACCTCATCACTCATGAGGTTTTAGCGCTAGATGGCGTGCTAGTGTCGGAGTACTTAGCTGCTTCTGTCTGCGTGAGCTCCCTCCTCCGTGCGAGGGGTTCACGCGTTGCTCCTCTTGGTTCTGATGATGGGATTTATGCATCATTACATCATTAGTGCAAAGAGACCTAACAGTAAGTTAGTTTTAGAAGCTGGATCAGATCGACATTCAGCAATAACGTGAGTGATTATTTCGTCTTAGCTGGAATAATAGATTATGGATCGCCCCGGCATGAAGAAAAGCCAATGGTTATTTTCTGTCATGTCAAGTTAGTAGGGTTTGGACTATGGAACAGTATGGGCGACTCTTGGGATACTTGCTAAATAAGCACGTTTTAGCTTGCGAATACATATTCATTGCGGCTACTGTTTTCCTTTTCTTTTAGCCCTTTGAAAGGTTTTATGATACCTTGATTCGGTAAAGAACTTCCCATTTTTGTTAGTACTACAGTAGGTATGTACTTGTTTCTAGTTCTCTTAATCATCAAAAACGCCTGAGTAACTTAAAAGTTCAGTGGTTCTGCTTTAATTTTGAACCAGGGGATAACATATTTGGGGGCAGTGCAACTGATGCAGCAGAATCACTACTCAGAGCAATTATCCCTGCTATGGAGTACAAGGTACCATGGGCTGCCATATTAGGAAATCATGACCAGGAATCCACAATGACACGAGAGGAGCTGATGACATTCATGTCTTTGATGGATTTCTCGGTATCTCAAGTAAACCCACCTGGTTTTCTGGTACATGGGTTTGGCAATTATCATGTTGGCATATATGGGGCATTTGGATCGGAGTTCGCCAATACTAGCCTGCTAAACCTTTACTTCCTGGATAGTGGGGATCGTGAAGTGGTTGATGGAATTAAAACTTATGGTTGGATCAAAGAATCTCAACTTGCTTGGCTCAGTGCCACTTCAAGAGAACTTCAGGTACTTATGATAAATACTAACTTTATCACATCACATAAGATCTTAGTGTGGAATGTGTCGGTAATTGCGGATGGAGATGCTCACAACTAGTATGAAAATGTCGTATCTGTTACATGTTGATGAACATACTCATAGTCGGTCCACTAGATTATTGTCCTTTTCATATTTGACCAGTCTTTGAGCTAATCTCCCGTGTTACAGTAGCACTATAAATGTTGCAGCATACTCATTTGTTAGTCACACATCGTTGACTTTTGGCTGTTTATCAGCATTGTTTGAAATAACAAAGATGACACCTATTTGGAGTATTTGTTTTTGACAAACGTAGGTGACAAATTCCTTTATTTGACAGCAAAATTTGCACGCCCCTGCACTAGCATTCTTCCACATCCCAATTCCAGAAGTCCGGGGACTGTGGTATACAGCTTTTAAGGGTCAGTATCAAGAGGCAGTGGCTTGCTCATCAGTAAACTCTGGTGTCCTTGGCACCCTCGCCTCCATGGGAGATGTAAAAGGTGTGTTCCTTGGTCATGATCATCTTAATGATTTCTGTGGGAACCTAAAGGGTATATGGTTCTGTTATGGTGGCGGCTTTGGTTACCATGCCTACGGAAGATCTGACTGGCCCCGAAGAGCTCGGGTAATTTACACTGAACTCAAGAAAGGGCAGAGGTCATGGATGGGGGTCGAGTCAATACAGACGTGGAAGTTGCTAGATGATGAAAAGCTTTCAAAAATCGACGAGCAGGTTCTCTGGAGACACAATGACGATGATTCTTACCGTAACGTCCACTTGTGAGTTCAGGAGACTAAGGTCTCTTTGTACGTTGTACACGATGTTTGAGCAAGTACAGTTCTTTAGTTTTGTAGGTTAGAGTAATTACCCTTGGGCCTTGGCAAGCTGGTTTGTCATGGATCAAATTAGACACCACGTGTGTATGCTATTGTTGTATGCAAATCCCTTGCTTGGGTTGTTGGAAGCAGTTCTGATTTCTGAACATGCTGTGAAGAGGCAATTTGTTCCCTTGTGGCAGCTAGCATCATGTTGGATTTCTTTCCCACGCGCGAGCAGTTAGCCAGAATATTATCTTTTGCTCGGCGTCATTTGCTTGTTGTTTGTGTTCTATCACTCACCAAAGATAAATTAAGCAAAATGCATGCGGACATTCGCTTTGGCGGATTTTTTTTTTGAAATGTTAAAAAAATTGAACAAATATTGTGCATCTTGACATTCTTTTTTTTTTTTTTTTGCGAACAAGCGACTGGTTGTATTATCCAAATATCAGATTACAAGCAAGAAATACAACAAATAGGCAGTAAAAGCCTACCAGACGAAGTACAGAAAACACCACAAAGAAATGGAAACAATTAAGGCCCCGGATGTCTTCTTCACCGATAACAGCACGCCGCATGGCTCCGCCGCCGCCGGAGCAGCAAAGCAAAGCCAAATCCATGGCGCAGAGAGAAATCATCACTTCAACAACAGCTTTCCTGAACCTCTGGAGTAGATGCTCGCGAGAGCATCGTCGCCTTTGGAGCTCGTCGGCCGGGGCAGAGCCCCGCTCCTCTCTGACCTCGATTCTGCGAGTGCCACTCGAATCGCTCTCCATCCAACCTCGATCCCCAAGATCTTCCACCACCGGAGTCGCAGCCCCATCACAGCACCTCACGGGTCTCCCACCGCCCCTGGGGAAGAAGACGGCGTGGCGGCGACCAACCCGAAGGACAGGAACTCCAAAACGCAGAGAGGGAGACGTCGCCAAGACACCCACCTGCAAAGAGTACACAAACTCCAGCACCCTCCCGACGAGCACGCCGCCGGACCGGAGAAAGGGAGCGGAGGATTTGATCTTCACCGCCGTCGGAATCATCTCCAGAACAACTCCGACGAGGAAGAAAAGGAAAATAAACATAGCTAGACCTAATCTACTGCCGCGCGACGAGATCCACCGGTTCCCCCCACCTCGCAGCGCCGAGACGGCGCCGGAGGCGGAGGGAACCGGCAAAAACGCCGGCGGAACTCTGGATCGCTTCTCTTTCTCCGCTTGTTACTGTAGCGCGAGGAGGGGACATTCTATGTTTGCACGCTAGGTGTCACAAAAAACGATGACTTAAGAAAAAAGACAAAAAAGTGTAGTCTTTTTAAGTTTTTTTATTTTTTTACGCACGGCGTAAAATAATGTTGTTTTCGTTAGACGAATTTGGAGTATATAGAATGTCGAGATATACCTACAAAATTCGTTGCCTAAATTTCAAATTCGTTTGAAATTTATTTAAAAACCGGGAGCATATGCTTCTCACTACAGGCTATCTTGTGACCCTCACTATTGGTCGCATAAATGGTCATTGTTTGTTGTCGTTTTTGGCCTCTTTAAAACTAAATCTGGGTGCCAAATGCCCAGAGCAGGGTGCCAAATGCTAATATGTGCCTTTTTGGCAAAGAACATATATTAATATATCAAGAAGATGTCGATTATACCCAACGGCGATATAATCTCAAGGGCAAGTCGAGATAGTAAGAATGCAAAGAGCCCAAAGAAACTAAACGGACCACCAGTGGCAACACCCAGGTTTAAAAAACAACAACTCAACACGACATCGTCCAATTTGATAAAAACAAAAGTCAGATCATAGGTTTTGACCTTGGAGAAAGTCTGAGCAAACTTCAAACAATGCCTTTATTTATAACATTCCCTCATTGACGGTACAACCAATAAATGGGCAGACCTATGCTTTCACTCCAAACATCAAGACTCTTAATTAGTCGAGGAGCACCACCAAAAATGAAGTCCGCTATGTTTGTCGCTCCCACTTGCTCAGAATACTGCTGCAAAGTAGTACCAATTGCCGGACTCCCATAAACCAACACGCATAGTTTATTTTGGCATCATTATTACATAAAAGGATATACTAGTAGGGAGTATCACTGGAGCCATCATTACAGACTCAGAGTCATAGTGTACTTGCCATTATTAGCTAGTAGAGTATAAAGCATAGTGAGATTCTGGCTTCGTTCAGCGCGGCTACGACAGCCAGCCAGCACGGTGTCGACCGAACGAGATCTGAATATCTACCAGTCACTATGCTTTCTACTCTCCTTTGTTAAAGGGGTGAAAATAAGTCAAATACATGAGATTTCTATCAATAAATGCCAAGGTTTATCCTAAAGAAATGTCGGGTCGAAGGGCCGAGAGGTTTTTTTTTTTGGGGGGGGGGGATGCCCCCCTAAGTGCACATAAGTACGAAACTTAAATGAAACCTATACATATATAAATGCATGTGATTTTTATTTGCTATACTAATATTTAAGGGGCCTATATTTTTAGTTTGCCCATGGCCGTAGGATTGTTCGTGTCAACACGAAGGTCTTCGGTTGCCTCAAGTCTAGCCTCATTCCCTCGATTGCCTGTAGCGGATGGAAGGGACTGTTAAGTAGTAAGACTCTCGGAGAAGGAGGAGAAAGAACGGATTAAAAGCTCACACCTCTTGGTTCATTGCTTCTAAGATGGTGTCCAAACTCGCGCGGCGAAAGATAAGCATCCCAGCGCAAACGCCGTAAGCTGGTCGTGGCGTTGGTCACGGAGACGACGACCGCGATGTCGCCCCACTCGATCATCATGACATCCAACCTACCGCATAGAAAGTGATTGAACATGAATCAATCGCCTCGACAAAGATCAAGAAAGAAGGAGGCAAGGCCGACCTGAGGGAATACATGTACCTGTAGCTCAAGAAGACGAAGATCAGGGGATGGACTTGAACTGACACCGGATGAACATATAGAGTGTCGAAATTTGATGTTCAACTCTTTGGTATTTTCAAATCTATATCTATACCTAATAATAAAAGCATTAAGGTTTCTTGTGGTACGTCATTTTTCTTTCCGGTTTTACCCTCCCACCAAATCACATAATACGCACCGATGCCACCATACCGCTTCGTCGTTCTTTTTCCACCCCGAACAAACCGGATGAGTCTTGCCTGTGCCCACTTCGTGCGACCATCGGTGCGACTGCACTGTGGAAGGCATCGAGCGGCTCTGCCTCTCGCACGCGGGCAACAGAAACGAGAACGCCGGCAGTGAGCGGGGCAGCCATGGCCGTCGAGGTGCAGCGCGCAACGGAACGAGAACGACGAGGCGGGTTCCGGCAGTGAGCGGGGCAGCAATGGCTGCGGCGGCGACGCGGCGTCAGCTCCAGCCCGTCGAGGCGCAGCGCGAGGCGGATGGCAGCCGGCAGGGCTATGGCGCATAGGCTGTACCAGGTTAGCGGGGAGACGTGGACGTAGCTCGTCTAGGCCGTGCGCCTCCGAGCCGCCGGTGAGCAAGTGTCCAGCCGGAAGGGTCCATGCCGCATTCCTCGACCCAGGGTCGATCGACCCAGAAACGGGGTCGGGGTCGAAAGCTGGTCGACGAGGGTCGTGGCCGGGTCGCGATCCTATTCGAGGCCGCCGTCGCACTGCGGCCTGCCTGCTCCGTTCTTCGGTTGCCGCCATTGCCTTGCCTGGGTAGTGAGTAGTGATCACTAGGGAGGTCATGGGAGGCTTATCTGGATTAGATCAGTGGAAGCTAGAACAATTGATGGTTTTGGTGATGAGCAGACGAAGGATTTGGGGATGGCTTCGTGGGGAAGAAGCAGATGAGATGCGTCAACTGACGCGGTAGTGCGCTGGAAAAAACTGACGTGGTAGTGAGTTGAGCTGAGCCATAGGCGCCGGCCTATTGACCCTCCACGCAATATCAGGTAATATTCCCCAAAAAATAGGCAGGACCACGTAATTCATGGAATAATCACAGCAAAATAGTTGTACGTATACCATGATACATTCTATGGAACCGGGGTCATCGACCCAAAATAAAGTGGATCGCGATCCACGTCCCAAATTGGTGCCCCGGAGATGTATACCCCTCGTCGAACCTCATTCTGCGGGATGGCGACCCGCGACCCCGTCCCTCGACCTAGGCGACCCTGATTTCTGGCAACTATGGTCCAGCCCGTCGTTGATGTCCGTGAGCACGGCGGCGTGAGTCTCGCCGGCGGATAGGTACAGCTACAGGGTGAGGGATACGGACGGGTTGTATTTCTGTTTTTTTTCGAGGAAAAGCAGGAGCTGCGTGACTGTGGGAGGCGAGCCGCTCGATGGGCTCCACGTATAGGTCGCACCGATGGCCGCAGGACAGGCAAGCCCCGTCCGAACAAACCACACCCTCCACAACGAGGACGGCGCCGGTATGAAAAAAATTATCAATCGGTGATGGCGGCGCAGGCAGCGAGCTCCGCGGCGGAGGGAGGCTCACCGGCCGCGGCGGCCGCTGCGGCGTAGGCGTCGTCGTTCCCGCGACGTTGCTGTACGTGGGCGACCTCGACATGAACATGCAGGACGCACAACCCTTCGACGTCTTCGCCCAGATCGGTGGCGTCGTGTCCGTGCGCCTCTACGGGACGCCACCACGCACAAGTCGCTCGGATACGCCTATATCAACTAGACCTCGACAACATGCAAGACGCACATCCCTTCGACGTCTTCGCCCAGATCGGAGGCGTCGTGTCCGTGCGCCTCTGCGGGACGTCACCAGGCGCAAGTCGCTCGGATACGCCTATATCAACTACAACAGCCCAGCTGACGGTGAGCGAACCACGTCCCGATTCACCCTCCTTGGCTGATCCACTCCTAGGTTTTCGATCGAATTATTCTTTTTTTCGCCTTAATGGTCTGGCCGCCGACGCTCTCGCCATCATCCCGGCCGTGGTGCTGCGCAACCTCGCGGACAGCCTCTACGAGAAGCGGAAAAACGCCGCGCTCGAGATCGAGGGGATCGTGAAGCAGCTGTCCACGGCGGGGGAGGCAGCGCGATTTCATCTTGTCACCACAGGCGGCATGGCCGCATGGGCACATGGCCTACTTGGATGGGCATCCGTTCTTGTTTGGTGTTTGTTATTATGGTTGGCTTTACTGAGAGATCCGACTCTATTGACTGAGTTGGAGTGATCTGTTGGTAGTGCAGACCAATCGTGCATGGTGAAATGTTGGTGTGCGTGCTTAGCTTTTTAATACTCAGCCAATTGTAATCAAGCTCGGCGTTTGCGATCCCTGGACATATTGTGTCCTTTTCATTGTGGATTGGTAGATTATACATTAAGCATTTGTGATCACTTTGCAGCTTAAACATGGTTTTTCTCAGTATGTTTGTCGTTACTATGGTACTGAACTACTGATACATATTTTTCTCCCGTTGCAACGCACGGACATTTTTACTAGTACGTTTAAAACGCAATCTTAAAACGTGTTCAATGTTTGAAGCTTCGCTATCCGAGTTTCGACCGCGCGTATCTTCTGTAATAACGGTTGATCGCGAGTTAGTAATAACGCCCGAGCTGCGGTGGCCATTTCCACCCTCCAAACCGAAAGCAGATCTCAATCCTAGGGTCCCACGCCCTCCTCCATCCCCGTCGTCCGATCCGATCCCCATCGCCAATTCGCCATGGCACAGCACGACGGCAAGCCGTACCAGCCGCGCCGCGGCCCCGAGCGGACCCCGCAGCCGGCGGCGGCGGAGGAGGAGGGCCCCGCGGCGGACCACCTCGCGATGGTGGCGGCCGAGGCGGAGGCGCTGAGCGCCGCGTACGAGGAGGAGCAGGAGCCGGAGGTGCCCGAGATGGAGGAGGACGAGCTGGAAGACGAGGAGGAGGAGGAAGAGGAGGAGATGGAGGAGGAGGAGGACGAGGGGAAGGGCAGCACGAGCTTGAGCATCACGGGGAGGCCGTCCCGATGGACGCCGACGCCGCGGCGGCTGCAGCGGCGGGCGCAGCGCTGGACCCGCACGGCGGGGGGATGGCCTCGGCGGCCATGCATCCCGCCTCGACCAACCAGCTCACCCTGTCGTTCCAGGGCGAGGTCTACGTGTTCGACTCCGTCTCACCTGATAAGGTCCTCTCGCCATTTGCAAAATATATAGCGTGCCGCTTCTCTGCTTGCTTTTGGGAGTGATCCGGTCAGTAAACCGGAGTGGTGTTGCGAGGCGCTGATGTCTGTCTATGGTCGCTTTTGCAGGTGCAAGCGGTGCTTTTGCTGCTCGGAGGGAGGGAGCTTCACGCAGGCTCCGGTGCCGGAGCATCATCGTCAACGCCATACAGTAAGGTTGAGACAAGTGATGAGAGTTAAATACTTTACTGTCCACGAGTCTTGTTTGCCAAGACTTTGTGCTAGCGATGATTCACGTGTGTCAGAGTCTGATTTTACTCTGCTTCAGAGGTTGAATTATCCGCACCGGGTGGCGTCGCTGATGAGGTTCAGGGAGAAGCGGAAAGAACGGAACTTCGATAAGAAGATTCGGTATACTGTTCGGAAGGAGGTCGCACTAAGGTACGTTAGTTGGAAATTCCTCTCATTGTTTCTGAAATGCTGTCGAGCTTGCTGTGCTGGGACTTACTGAATTCGAGGGTATGCATGCATTTGAGAACGCAGGACCCTTGTGCGCTTATGTTCTGCTGTAATTTTTAATTGGGAACATGTGCACATCTATTTTAACAGACCATGTACAAGTGATTGATCTTCTCTAGTTGTTAGGTGTCTGGTCACTTTATTAATCTGTACTGTTTCAAAAAAGTTATTTTGTTTTCATTGGGATTCTTGTCGGTTGTAATACTAGTGTGGCACTTCTTGATTTAAGCATGGTTTTCAGGATCGTGACACAGATCCTTGCGATCCTTGTATTGTGCCATTCAACGTTTTTTACTAGAGCCAAATGATTTTATCGTATCATATACTCCCTCCGTCCAATAATAACTGTCTCAAGTTTGCCAAAAAATAAATGTATCTAGACATGAAACATGTATGGATACATCCACTTTTTGACAAACTTGAGACAGTTATTATCGGACGGAGGAGTATCACAATTCTGTAGTAAAATTTCTAGGATTGGAACACATGTAGGATGTGCCATATGATCATCTATTGTAACAAAACTACGAGCACATCTAAGTCTTACAAGCACATCTAAGTCTAGATTGTTGCCAAGGTAGTATCGGATCTCTAATCTATTGCTCATGCATAGTTCATTTACTCTTATGTGGCTGTGGGCTTCAGCTTCTAGGTAGAAAGCCCACAGGGGGTACATTCATGTTTGTCATAGTTAGGCTGCATTCATTGGCCATATTCTCCATCTCCTGAATGAGGTGAAATTGCTAACTTTCCAGAAAAGAATGTGTAGTGAATTAATGTGGACATTGCATCTCCAAAAAAAATGGACATTAAATTCTATTAAAACTTTTGTTCTGGTGCTTCAAGCCAGAAAACATTAGAGAACTTGTGTATATATATATTTGGGATTAATCACTAGCACAATTTTTGTAATAATGCAACTCTAGCTTATTATTATCTTGTCCTACATATTTTTGTTACATAGTACATTTGTGGTTTTTATGTAATATATAAACCGAATTATAGTTAAAAATAAAATCCCATTGTACCTTGATTATATTGTGCGATACTGCTGACAAACAAACAATACCCCCTACTTTCTTGATACTGGCAAGTGGCAACCATGGATTAGATAATATACATTGATTGTTGGTGCTTGCTGTCTAAGTTACTTCTGCACTGACTATGCACAAACACTGATAATACCCCCCCCCCCCCCCCCCCCCCCCCCCATATATTTATAGGATGCAGCGGAATAGAGGCCAGTTTATGTCTTCAAAACCAAAACTTGATGAAGCAACATCAGAACAGGCAGCTCCAGATGGCTCCCCAAATTGGGCATCAGTGGAAGGTCGGCCTCCGTCTGCTGCTGAGTAAGTACACAGAATGTTGTGTTTATAAGCATTTGAATTTTCTGGCAATATTTTTAGGTTCATCAAAAGACACATTATGTGGAATTTATTGTGCTTTGAGAATCATTGCCATGCTTGAAGTAAAGTGCTCTAGTATGCCGTTGTGGTGCCACATATAAACATAGATACCAGTCCCTCCGTTCCATAATTCTTGTCATGGTTTTAGTAGTAGAAAATAATTCATGCATCTGGCTGGTACGCACCATAGTTTATATCATCTTTCTTTTTCCTAGCTTGCATATGCTAGGATATACAGATTTGGTTACTTTGTTAGTTGTCCAAGTAAAGTAAGTTTGATAAGGACTGAACGTGATCGGTCGACCAGAGGCGAACAAGTCCTATGGTGCCGACCCCTGCCTCCCGGATCGCTCTCGCGAGCGACTCCGTAGGCGGCTCCAAAAAAAGGATTGAACTTATTATCTGATACCTGCGTACATATGGTATTAGTATTCTTTTAGGTTTACCCTTTTTTACTTCTTTAAGCATACACAATTTTATTTATAAAATGTACTTATGGCTACCTTCTTTCAAACTCTTTCAGATGCCATCACTGCGGTACTAATGCAAAGAATACTCCTATGATGCGCCGTGGACCTGATGGGCCAAGAACATTATGCAATGCCTGTGGCCTCATGTGGGCAAATAAGGTACTTGTAATTGCTTACTACTGCCGTTGTATATCTGGATTTAACTGAGGACAGAGGCATATGATATAGTGTTTACATTTCAGAGTATATGTATGTGGAGACAATTGAAATAATATTTTATGGAGTTATACCATACTTGATGTCACTAGATAGATTCTATCTAATCGAAGAAATATTGATCCAACTCTATGAAATACCTCTCAACTTTTCTGCTTCCTACTTCTTAGGTATGCGTGCAGGATGAAATAGATGGAGTCACTTTTAGTTTTGATTGTACTATGTAATGTAATTAGCCACAGTTGCAACTTCTATTAACTATAGAAGTTTATTTTTCCCTTTTTTGCTAGGGTCCTTTACTGAAACGGCTTACACCACTATCAGTTAATCAATACTTGATGCTACTTTAATATCAATCAATCCATTCCTAAAGTTCTTAGACTCCCATACTTGAACTCACCAGCATTTATCTTGATTTATTTGTGCATATATGCAGTCACTCTGTTGGCTGACTTTTTTCGATTTGCTTTTATGTCATATTTGATGAATTATAGATGTAGAGTTTTAGAATGCTCATCTAGTTGGTCCATCGTGTTCAGTACAAAAAACTACGCTGACTGTATTTCAGATTAAATTTTCAGTGGAAGAATTAATTGGATGCGTCGTGCATGGTGTGCATGCTCGGTCGTGTTTCATCTTTACTGTGGAAGAAGCTTGACAAATGAAAAATACCATTATATTTGTGTTGACTATTTTGATGTATTTCGTTCTCTGTACTTAATAGAATTCGAAGTAATTAACATGTCAACATTACTATAAATAATATGGTCCGTAAATTATGTTGATCTCTTTTTCTCTTCATGCAATTTATGGGATGCCAGCACCTTACATCACAAAAGAAATTTAAGTTTTATTAATAGTTTGTTTCGTATATTCTCTTGATTTTAAAAAAGTGACCTATGGGGAGGAGTCCAATGGTTTGGTTGGTTTGGTTCGAAGAAGACACCGAGATGTCTGTTTGCTCACTCTGAAATACATAGAGATATTGCTTTGTCTCACGGGAGCCGAACCCTGGTTGGTGGGGTGACACAGCTGCACACCCACCACTGCTACAGCAGTCGTATTTGTTATGTGAAATTTTGATTAAGTATACTAAGTCAAATGCCACTATAGAAGATAAACTATTAACCTTCTGTCCACATTTTCTAAAGGGCGCGTTGAGGGACCTAGCAAAATCTTCTCCCGCACATCTTCAAGTTGTGGTATCAGGTCCAAATGATAATGTAAGTTTCTTATTTATTAGCTATACATCTCTTTTACCTATTCCGGGATCTGTGTATTTCATTGAAACTTTTCGTATAATACGAATAAATGGTATTTAGCTGTAACTGTTGATTCGTTCCTATTAAAAAATTTAGTTGATTCAGTATCTTACTATGATATTGTCTGATAAAGGACTGTGTTTTGCATTACATGGTAGAAATCAGTCTACAGCTGGATGACTTTAGAAGTAACAATCTTACATTATAAATATCTTCGTTATAAATTTAGTTGATTCAGTATCTTGTTATGACTTGTCTGTTTTCAATCTCTGTTTAATCCTTTTAGTACGAGTTACTATTTTGAATGAACTGATGGTTGAAGATCGTATTACTTCTCTCAGAAGAAAGAAATTCTGCGGTAGTACCTTATGCTGAGCAAGAAGACCCCCCGGCAGAGAATGTCAATGGTCACGAGTCTACCACATGAGTGGAGCGCTGCTTATTAAAGGTGGATGAAGGATCGTCATCCTTGAGTGAATTCCTGTGTAGGCGAACTGCTTGTACTATAACCCGAGTCAGGAACTGCTAGGTAGGTGTCTTTTTTTTTTTTGCGTCGTTTAGGGTTTAAGAGCTGCTATTTCATCTGATGGAATCATGCTTACAGCCATTGTTGTGGCTATAACAATTTTATTTCTTGTTTTGAGTCGCGACGGCTGATAATGGAGCTCATGTCTCCAGTGTGATTCGTGAATGCTTTGTGGCCTGTTGTTGTTTGTAGATGTCAAAATAGATGTTTTAACCCCATGCAGCAACATGCTTCGTTCTTCCCAGTAAGTGATCTACCACTGCTAAATGAGTTGTGTGCTGAGTTCAAAATGTCTGCACGGTTGAAGTTCTATTACAAAGATTTGTCTTCCTCGGAGACATATTAGTTCTTCCAGTATGTAAGTTGATGTGTTCTTACAAGTTACGACTGACATAATTAATCCTTTGGCAAATTTCAAATCTGAATGTAGTCTGCATGATTTTAAATCTGACACAAAGTTCTTTTCTCTGAACAATGATAGATTGATTGCTTAAAACTAATGCAAATTCCAGGGTTTCTTGTGTGAGTCCTCAACCAAAAAAAAAAAAAATCTGTACAGCTGCCAGTGTTTTTGAAACCGGAGGCAAAATGCCCTCCATCTGTTTTTTTTTTTTTTGAACATAAGAGATTTTATTCATTTATGAGCATTTTACAGATAGAAGTGTGAGAGGAAGCACGCTGGATACATCAAGAGTGTCTTTAACAGGACACTGATTTCCCTGAGAAGATTGTAGACCAAGGCATCTAAAAAGCAAAGATCTGTTTTGTATCTTGATAGCAAGCTTTGCCTGATGATGTGCCATGACGTTGTTGGCTCTATTGATATGATAAACCCTGTTAGGATTGAAGGACCGAGCAGCTTGGATGTCTGCTAGAAGCGGTCTGATACGCCAATGCCCTGGAGCTGACAAGATGTTAGATGCCTTCGCTGCCGTGGCAAGAACGGAGTTGTCTGTGTAGAAGGCAGGATCATGAATTCTGAGAATATCCGCCAGTTTAGTTGCCAGAAGTAAAGCAGAAGATTCAGCTTGTAACGGAGAGGAGACCGGAGGAGACATTGCTGCAACATGAATTTTCCTGCAATGTAAATTATCCTGTAGATGTATGATAACTCCAAGTCCAGCAGGGTAGGGGTCGCCTCCTTGCTGCTCTTTCCATGCTGCATCACAAAGTAAGACGTTCCCTGCTTCAAGATCAGAGTTGAGAGTAGGAGGGTGCTGGGGTGCTGCTGATGGTGCTCTTGGGCTTGTTCCGTCGGCATCTGTGGACATAGTTGTTGCCTATATAATGAATTATCCTGCAACAAAGCGGAAGCCACAAAAAAATTCTTTTCGGGTGCCCATTTATCTTGTTGAAGAGAAAATGGCTCCTACTTTTCCAAAGGCACCGAGAAATGTATATAGCGTTTTGACTGATATGCATGGATGATTAGAAGATAGAAGGAAATGTAACATATCAGGCAACAATTGATGATCATTAAAGAGAAGTTCAGTTTTGATAAACCAAGGGCTAGAGTACCAAGCTGCTTTTGCAAAAGGACAAAGGAAAAACAAATGCATTTCATCTTCTTCTTGGCCACATCGAGAGCAATTAGAATTATGTGAGTAGAAAAACGCCCTGCTCTTTTACCTGTTGCTAAAGCCTTTCGCAAGAGCCTCCATGCAAAAGTTTGTACTCTAGGAATCATACCTTTTTCTGACCAAACCTGATTGAGCAAAGAGATGACTTGCTGAGGAACCGGTCTGGGTTGCTGATTTTGGGGCAACTGCAACTTTGAGAAACAGTGTTTGTAGGCACTTTTTGTTGAGAATGTACCTGCAGGAGTTAATTTCCATAGCAAAGAATTTGGCCAATAACATTAATAATAGGGATTTGCAAAATTTGTGAGGCCATATTCGGAGGAAACAAAGTGTTTATAAGATTTTGATTCCAAGATTTGTGATTATGGTTCCAAAGATCTTTAATGGTGGCTGGGTACACATAAGGAGGCTGTTGAATAATCAAGTTATCATAAATATGCTGCCAACCATTAAACCAAGGAGCAGTCCAAATAGAAGAAGAACCATCAACTATTTGTGTGAAACAAGCAGATTCCAGAAGAGGTTTTACTTTTAAAATGGCAGCCCAAAAAGCAGATTTTGGACAACTAGCTTTTGCTCTCCAAATAGTTGTGTCCGCATGGTATTTTGACTTTAAAACAAGAGCAAGATTACTTGTTGGGTCCTGAGCAATTCTCCAAGCTGCAGAGAGGATCAAGCTCTGATTCAAGGCCTGTAGATTTCTAATACCTAGACCGCCAATTTTCTTGTGAGTGCAAATATCTGCCCATGCCCTTAAACAAAGATATCTTGAATTATTATCATCTTTTATCCCTGTCCACCAAAATCTCCTAATGATAGCAGTGATACTAGCAAGAAATTTTTTGGAGAACAAAATATTTGACATGTAATAAACCGGGATAGAAGAGAAAACTGATTTAATAAGAGTAAGCCGAGCAGGTGAGACATTCTGTTTGCCTTGTAAGTAGTGAGCTTTGATTTGAACTTGTCGTGAACAAATGAGTAAGCATTAGATATCCTTAGCAGGCAAGATTAGAGGATGTCCTAGATGGATAAAAGAGGCATCAATGTCTGGGACAGGGAACAAACCTTTTATTTCTTGTCTGACCTGCAAATCCACATTAGCACTAAACATAATTGCCGACTTTGTCCAATTCGGGAGTTGGCCTGAAAGAGTACAGAAATGATTTAAGATTTGGAGGATAGCTTCAGCTTCCTGCTTTGTTGCTGCACCACACACCAATAGGTCATCTGCAAACATCAATGAGTGTATAGGAGGGCATTGTGGGCCCAAAGAAATACCCGTAAGCCTGTTATTATGAAGGGCATCTTGGAGAGTCAAGGAAAGTTCATTAACAGCCAAGATAAAAAGAGAGGGAGAGAGCGGACAACCCTGCCTTATACCTCTGGAGCTCTTAAATTTACCAAAAGGTTGCCCATTGATAATGACTGAAAAAGTTGAAGTAGATATACAAGCATGGATCAAATTTATAAGATGGGCATTTAGTCCTCGACGAGCTAAAGCGTTAGCAATAAAGTACCATTCAAGTCTATCAAAAGCTTTAGCTAGATCGATTTTTACCATGAAGGGTTTTTCTTTGAAAGATTTTAAACTAAAAGAGTGAGCAACCTCCTGGGCTACTATGATATTATTGCTAATTCTTCTACCCTCTATGAAAGCCTGTTGGGAAGGATGGATATAATCAGCTAAGATAGGCTTCAATCTGTTGGCCAAAGACTTGGAGATAATTTTATAAATAACATTGCATAAGCTAATCGGCCTGAAGTCAGAGGGCAGGAGACAAACAAGCTTTTTGGGAATAAGAGCTATATGCGTTTCATTAAGCTTTGGTGGCATAATACCTGTTTCATAGAAGGTCCTTACCAATTGTGTTACATCATCAGCTATCCAACTCCATGCATTCCTATAAAAACCCACATTGAATCCATCTGGACCTGGAGAGGCATCTTTCTTCATATCTTTTATGATGTTCCAAATCTCCTCTTTGTCAGGTATAGAGTTTGTGAAATCCTGCACATCACGGTTAGCAACAGAAAATATAGGAGGCCTACTATGAGAAGGGCAACTAGATTGAAAGATGTTGCGGAAGTAAGTTATGAATTCACTGGCTATATCTTGAGGATCAAACAAATCTTGCCCTTGCCTATCCACAATGGAAATAATCCTGTTTCTTCTCCTCCTTTTGGTTAGTGCGCACATGGAAAGGTTTCGTAGTTGTAGATGCCCAATCATTCTTTACAACTGTTTGATAATCTTCCTCAAGAGGCCACCAATTTTCAAACTTAAAAGAGAGACGGGGCCTTTTAAATTTAGAATCAGTTGAAAGCAAGATAGGTGCATGATCGCTAAGATTATGAATAATAGGCATATTAGAAACATTAGTCCTATGGAACAAAGTACACCATTCAGCATTAGCAAGACAACGATCGAGACGTTCGAAAATAGGAGCAGTAGAAAATCTCATGTTAGTCCAGGTGTAAGCAGGTCCCGAGAAACCGAGATCAAACAAGCCGCACTGCTTAACATAACTATTTATTGTAATTCACATAAGCTCCGTAAGATTCTTTTTCATGCATAATGTTATTTAGGTCACCTAAACAGATCATAGGCTTGCCTAAGTTATCGGAAACAAAATCAGCAATTTGAGCCCAAATCATATTAGTACTATTATGATGGGGATCACCATAAACACAAGCAAGGAGGAACTCTACATTACTGGGAATATGTACAGCTAGAGCAAGAATATAATATCTACAAGAAAGTTTGATTTGAAGATGAATTTCGTTGGACCATATCAGCCAAAGTCCCCCAGAGAGGCCGACCGAGGGTACAACAAAGCTAGCATGAGTGTTGAAACGAGCATTAAGATTAGCAGTTGTACATTTAGAGGATCGAGTTTCAGAAACAAAGGTCACCTGCGCAGCTGTGGAGCGTATCATTCTTGCAAGGTATTCCATCTTGTTAGAGTTGGTAAGGCTCCGACCTTTGCCTCGGCAATTCCATCCAAGAAATTTCATGGCTGCTGAGGGAGGGGCAACCGTGCGAGCGTCTCCCCTAGCTGGAATCAGACCGGATCGAGCTTGTCCACCAGAAGCACCATCAGTAACACCAATCCTTCTCCACATGAGGACCATAGAAAACACAGGGCTCGAAGCGGACGGAGCAGGAGACACTGTTGGTGCCGGCGTGGCCGACGCCGGATGCGGAGCGGAGGGCGACGAAGGCAGGGACGGATGAAGTCACGAGCGGCGGCGGCGGTCAAAGGACCAAGATTTGTGGGCTGGTGAAGAAGGCACGAAGAGGGAACGCCCAAAAGGAGTCACCGAGAGGTTGGGCGAGAGAGCTGAGTTCAGATCTGTAGTTTGGAGAAGCAATCGAGAGGGAGAAGAACGGCATCAGCGCCGGTCACTGGCATGTCGCCGGAGTCGCCATGGCGTAGTCATCGTCAAGTTTCCTAGCGTGGACTTCGCCCTCCATCTGTTGATTAAGCTGAAAAGAGTGGTCGATACCAAGATTTCAACTTGTTCGATGACATGTAGCATACATCGACTTGGTAACCAAAAAACTTGAGAACATTGGCCTATTCAAATTGCACACAAATAGCATTGCCATCTCTCACCAAGAAAAACTCGGAGAATCCAGGCACATAGCTCAGGAGATTTTGTTTACTGAGGTTGCACACAAATAGCTATTTGCCTCCGGTTTCAAAAATTTAAATTTTTTTTTTTAAAATTGAAGAGTTCACCGGTGCCCGGGAGCAAAAAGTCTCTACCGCAAAAAGCATTGCTATCTCTCCTGTGGCATTTGTGAGTTGTGACTTGTGTGAGAGACTGAGAGGTGAGGACCACCTCTTTCACCGTAGGGTCAGTCATCCGAGAAAAGTGCAATCACAGTTTAGAAAAAAAAGTGCAACTCGTCCATGTTAAAATTTTCCACACCAGTTAACAATTTTCAAGAACTCGTTTCAAAAAACTGGAAATGGATGCGAGGTGACCTCTAGCGCGAAAAAAACTAAGACCCTGCAGAAAAGGAAAAAAAAAACACCACGCGAAAGAGTATTAAGGTCCGACCCGACTACTGAAAACCCCGTTATCGTTATTACCACCAGCCCGACCCGTTATTATCAAAATCTCGGTCTCCCCCGACTCGATCCGCAGCCGCTCCACTCCTGCTGTGCCCTCGACTCGCAAACCCTAGCCCCGCCGAGCCCCCTCCAATGGCGGACGTCATGGACCCCAGCTCCGAGGCACCCCGGGCGCGCCGCCCGCCCCCTCCGCCGCCTGACAGCCCCGAGGACCGGCCCCTCACTCTCCCCGTGCCCCCGCCGCCGCCGCCCGGCGGCCCGCCGCCGCCCACCCGCAAGCGCAGCCGCTCGCCGCCGCGGCCCCTCCTTCGCCGCCGCCGCCGCCCCTCGGCTCCTCGCGCCCCGAGCGCTTCCGCGACAGCCGCCGCCGCGGCAGCGCCAGCCCCCCGCCGCGCCGCCGCCACTCGCCCTCCAGGAGGTCCCCCTCGCCGCCCTTCAAGCGCTCGCGGCGGGACGACGGGTACGGCCGCCGCGGGAGCCCCCCTGCTCGGTACGAACGCCACGCCAGCCGATGCGCTTCTCGGCTCGGTCGCCGATGAGTTTTGTTTGCACTGGATTTCTCTCTAGCTTCCGGGAGTTCTCTGAAGGATTCATGTATCTGGGCTTTCTGTTGTGCAGGTACGACCGCGGCGGAGGCAGAGGCGGGTATGGCGACGACAGGTACCATGGCCGGCATCAGAATCGCATGACAGGTACAGAGTTCCCCTCCTCAGCGAAACTCAGTCCTGCCAGTCTACAATAGAAAGGATGCGGAGAAGCACGCCGTCGGGGTAGGATACATGGGTCGGGTGTGCTTGTTGAACACAGTAGCACCTGCTGCTAGCTGCTATATGTGTGCCATAGATTCATGACTCAAGACTTTGGTCTCAGCACTATTAGCTTGTTGGATCTAGGGGTGCTCTTAGTTCCAGTTAAGAGTTTCAGTAACGTGACCATGTCCACAAATTTGGAACTTGTGTCCGTATGACTGTATCGTCAGTGTATATGTTGGACCACTTCTGTTCATTCAGTGAAAAATCATCTGACAACTCACTTATGATATCCAGATTGGCCTGATTCAGGATTTGGAGCATCAAATAATGGTCCTGGGATCCAAAGGTAATATAATAGCGGACGGATATACAGATTTCATATGAGTATGATGGCTACTCCTTTAGTTTCTAGACATTTTATTGGAAGCAATTAGCGACTCTCTTTTTGAAATGCAAAACACGCCTCTGCCGTAAGATGCTGCAAGGCATCGTTAACAGATAGAGAATGTTCTCAGAAATTCTCCATATTTGATGTTCGAAAGCAAACCGATCCTTGAAAAAAGTGTGTCTGGAGATGGATTAGAGTTGTAGGTTATCAGCATGACATTCCTTACCTGTGAGGAACAGCCTTTGTAGTTTGGATCGCCACCAGAAAGCCTTGTTCTTTTACCTACAGTCAGTGCTACTACCAAAAGGGGCCACCTCCCAGTCATATACCAACTATATTCTCGAATACAGGATTACTACATGTTTGGATAACAGTCAAAGGGAGAATCTGATGAGAATATTCTCTATCTGTTGACAACAGGCAGTTAGGCATTAACTTATTTGAATTCTTTTTAAGTATTATTTCACAAAATATAGATACTTTCCTATAGACATCTGTCAAGTTTTTTCTTGTTAGTTTACTGTTTGCATGGTAGAGTCACTTTTGTTGTGCAAGGCACTACATTAAGCACAACTCTTTATTAACAGCTCAATGGGACACACTTTGAACATATGTGTAACTGTAACTATTATTATAGTTTTCCTGCATATTTGTATAGATGTTCACGACATACGGTTTATATTCTTGATTTCTTGTGCTATTGGATTGCCATTGTTAACATTGCAAAGAGCAGATCTAAGGTGGTGATTTTTTTTTGTCATTATCTCTTATTCTGTATTCATCTTTCGCCGTTCTCCTCAAACCACAGTAATAGGTTTCGTTGTTCAATAGCACTTCTTCAGAAGAGGGGCATGAATAGGTGACCTCTTTTATTTGGAATAGTTGAGCTAAAGCATAATTTTTCTACCCAGATGCACCAGCAAACTTGAGGGTATATTCATTTAGTTGGTTGTTGGGACTGATTCTACAGTAGGATAAACGAAATTGTGCTGCTGAGTTCCATATTTTTGCCCCCTGTAGCTGTTAATTTGTTATGTTATCACAAAAAAGAGGTTGCAACACAAAGTTGGAATTTTGTTATACAAATAAAATATTTGCAGAACCTATTCCCTTTTTCCTTATGTCGGATTCATTATTTTGTCCTGAAGTGTTTCTTGCTTGCTGAAGCCTTATTTCTAGTAATTCTGTTGGGAAAATCTTGTTTGATATGTTCGCCAGAGATGTGAGGTTATTGTTGTATAATATGATATAATTTCTTCGGGTGCCTTTGTCTTTGAAAAAAGTTACACATGATCAAGATATATGTTGACCAACCTGAATAAAACATTGAGCAGCATTTTTATAAGCAGCTAAAAACCACACGTGAAGCCTTGCAAGAATCCCATGCAAGTTGATGCATGCCGATCCACATGCTAAGTATCATTTGCGCGAAAAAACAATGTGTTTTGTTGTAAAAAATTGAGCAAGATGAGATGTTTGAGCCACTCTTATCGCTATGAAACAAACTATGGTCCCTGTTGGAGATTAAACTTAGTAATACTCATATATCACAATTTTGTTTGGATTGTTTCTCAATATCTGTAGGCATATTCTCTCCTGAAGTTTCAGGACCTATCCATTCTAACATCTTAAATAGAATAATGGAGCATAAATATGTGTGTTTCTGATGGCATATTTCTCTGATCTATGTGCTTAATGATATTTTTAGGGAAGGCTTAATGACGTACAAACAGTTCATGCAAGTACTTGAGGATGATATATCACCATCTGAAGCTGAGAGACGGTAATCAGTAGTATAATTATACTTAGTTATATGTCTTTGATGCTGTTCTTGGTTCTGACTTACTATTGCTCCTATTAACAAGGTACCAAGAATACAAGACAGAGTACATCAACCCAGAAACGTGCATATTTTGATCTCCACAAGAATGAGGACTGGTATGCCAAAAATGATTTAGTTCCAGTTTCTAATGTGCATAGCAGGAATACAGATAACCCAATTGCTTAACTGTCCTTTCTTTGTTTTCACTTGCAGGTTGAAGGACAAGTACCATCCAACCAACTTATTATCTGTGATTGAAAGGTGGAGTTGCATACTATGTGAAACATGTCTGTGTTGGCCTTTTGCCCCTGTCATACTCAAAACATTGAAAAATGTTTTGGCCGATCAATCTCCTTGTAGCAAATTTGATCAATTGGATTTTTGTACATTTTATTTGTAATTCCTGTTCCGTCATTGTTAGTTCAGTTTACTCAATTTTGGTGTAATTTGTTTTGTTTATACAGGAGGAATGAGCGTTGTAAGGTAGTCGCAAAGGACTTCTTTCTTGATTTGCAAAATGGAAATCTGGACCTGTGAGTTATGCTCCTACAGTTTGTGTTATGATCCTCTTTTGGACTTCTTGTTTACATCTTGATACCTGCTGAACAGGGCCTGGAATAACTGCGGCTGCAAGTAAAGCAGAAAATGGCGATGGAAACTCTGATGATGATGGAGATGGTGACAAAAGAAGAAAGCACACCAGAGGTTCCTCAAAAGAAACAGATCCTCTTTCTGCTCTCCTAAGGCTCATCCAGTTAGCTCTGAACCTCGACGTGTTCAAGCTGACATAGAACAAACTCTAGGCCTTGTGCGTAAGCTGGACAGTGAGAAGGGTATTCAGGGGAATATTCTGTCAAGTGGTGATCATGAGAAGTCAGACATAGATAAATCTCATATTGGATCTATGGGCCCTATAATTATAGTCCGAGGCTTAACTACTGTCAAGGGCCTTGAGGGTGTTGAGCTCCTTGACACCCTTCTTACCTACTTATGGCGTATTCATGGAGTTGATTATTATGGGATGTCTGAGACGAATGAGGCAAAAGGCCTTCGTCACATGAGAGCAGATAATAAGACTGCTAGTGCAATTAATGTCAGTGCTGCTGATTGGGAGAAGAAGCTGGATACTTTCTGGCAGGAAAGGTCGAATGGTCAAGATCCCATGGTTATATTAACGGCCAAGGACAAAATTGATGCAGCAGCTGCTGAAGTTCTTGAACCACATGTCAGGAAAATAAGAGATGAAAATATGGTTGGAAATACGGCTGTGGAGCCAAGGGCTGTACAAAACTTTTCCATGCTCCGGAGTTTGTTTACAAGCATTTGAGGCTCAAGCATCCAGAGCTTGTGTTGGAAGTTACATCAAAACTCCGAGAGGATCTTTATTCCCAAAATTACATGAAGTATGTGCATGTGATCTTCTATTTGAACAGAATAGTACCGCCAAACTCTTTTTTGGAGGCAATACTCATCTACTTGTTTCCTTATGAACAGTGACCCTAATGCACCAGGTGGAACACCATTATGCAGCAATCTGCACCAGTAAGAACACATACTCCAATTGCATGTTTAGTTGGATAAAAATATAAATTAGCATTACTCCGCAAGTGCTCTTTAATAATCCTTACAACTTCAAATAAATTTCCTTCTATTATATTATTGGGGTTTCTGCAGTTAATGTTGGTATTCTTACTTCGTATACCTTGAGGCCATGAGTCTCTCCTGCACACTAGCTGCATTAAAGCCCTATTTCTGTTGAACATATATAAGTTGTATGTCTCTGCGTTTGTGTCACTAGTTAGTGTACATGTTGATGTTGAACACAGAAGGAGACGCATTGATATCGACATCTACTGAAATATGCCAATTAGACATCCTTTGTTAACATGATCCGATTTCTGATTTGCAGGACAAATCAAGACGTAGACCTGGCAGTGATATGGATAGTCGTCTCAGATATGACCGTGGCAGTCGTAGAGAACATGATAGGTCAGATAGAGATGGAGGCAGATATGGCCGAGGTGATCGCTCTCCAAGCCGTGATGGACCTGATGATCAGATGTTTGATGGCTTCCGTGGACGAGGCTCCAGTGCTCCTTTTCCAGCTGAATTCCCCGCTCCACCGATATTGATGCCTGTTCCTGGTGCCGGGTATGTGAAAAGCCTTAAATTTCAATATGTTCTTGTAGGAAGCTTTGTGGGCTGCTAAGTGGTGTGGGTATTTTTTTTTCTTTTCAGCCCGTTGGGACCATTTGTTCCAGCGCCTCCAGAAATTGCCATGCATATGCTGAGAGAGCAAGGACCTGCCCCTTCATTTGAACAAAACGGCATGCCTCATGGCAACTCAGGAATGCTTGGACAGATGATGGGTGGGGGGCCAGCACCAATTATAGCCATGCCCCCATCTTTCCATCACGACCCTCGTCGTTTGCGAAGGTTCGTAACTATTTATGATGATGCTAAATTAAACCCTTTGTTATTTTTGTTTGCTCTAAATACCACTTGCTATCAGAAACAAATATCATGCCGCTATACCTCCTTTAATGCATAGCAATTATGTTTAGCATTCAGATGTTTCTGATTTCCGGTGGGGTTTGTGGTAATATTTCTTTTTTGTTGTTGAGGCAAGTAGTCTGTGTTAATTCTTGATTTACCATCCTACCCCATTTTATCTTGCCGTTGACTGTCCTAACTCATCTATGGTCCTGTTTGGGTTGCAGCTACAACGACCTTGATGCCCCTGATGAGGAAGTTACTGTTCTTGACTACAGAAGTTTGTAGGCTGTCCTGCAAAATACAGGCAATCTTGCCAATGCCAGCTCTAGCATCTCCATACGTTTTGAAGTTTGTGGCCCGCTCCATTAGATTGAGGATGTATTCTTTTACGAAGAGGCATAGGAGGAAGATGTGATATTTTTTCGCGGGCGCCTGTAGTGTGTTATGAGTTTGTAACTTGAATGGCATGAACTTAATATTTGCTTGTGCCCTGTTGCATTGTGCCACTATGTCGTTAGTTATTATGCAGTCACAAGAAGTATTGAACAAGAACAGAACCTTTTAGTTTTGTCTTCGGAAACGGTATTTAACTTGATGTTTATTCTTATCACAACAATATTGCTTCCCCACTGATATCTAATAAATTCATTGCCTGTGAAATTCGTCAGTATAGGACTTCCACTGCCTTTTGTCGCAATTGGGAGCCTGTATTCGTACCGAGAATTAGAGGAGCAAGAGTGGATCTCTCTCCGCAACCAACTTAGCTGTCAATTAGCCAACAGTCCAGAGGCCAGGTTATTATGTAAGGCCCTAGCCCAGCGTTAAATTAATAACGCCAATGGCATAAGATAAAAAGTGCTGAATCAGGTTACAATCACCTCCACACACTACAACAAAAGCAGAACCACAAGCAACCTGGGACGAGAGCAACGAGGGGCAAGATCAGACAACTTGAAGAGGCGAGGACCCCTACGGAGGTGGGGCACAACCAGACCGATAGGACAGTCGTTCGGTCTAGTCTCTGTCGTCAAAGGGACCCCAGTCCAGGCCTACAAAAAACACCGGCGTCGGTGGGCTAGATCTCACCTTGGAACTCAAGCCATCGCACCAACATGAGCCCTGGCTATTTAAAGAATTGCATCCCAAATGTCAAAAAAAAGAAAGAACTGCATCCGATGCTGCAGCCTTTTTCCGGTACAAAGCTTGCCCATTACGTTGACTCTTTCCATTACCACAATTTCGAAAAAAAATCACGGGTGACGACTTGGGCGTCCCGTTTGCTCACACCAAAAACCGCCCGTGAAGGGATACGAATCCAGTCCAGCCGTCAGCAAGGCACGATCGATCGATGGACATCCCGCCGGAGCTGGTGCCGGAGATCCTGCTGCGGCTCCCCTGGACCTCGCGCCGCCGTCTGCGCCTGGTCTGCCGTTCATGGCGCGACCTCGTCCACCCACCAGCACACCACGGAGATGCAGCAGCGCCGCGACGCCGTGCCCCTCGTCATCACCACTGAGTCCGCCTACGTCGTCGACCTGGATGACAAGGTGTCGTCGTCCCCAGACGCCCCCGCGTACCGAGAGAGCTCCGTCTGGGCGGCATCGAGCGCATGAAGGTGGTCGGCGTCTGCAACGGCTTCATCTGCATGTGCGACGACGCCAAGCCCGGCGGCGCCATCACCCTGGCCAACCCGGCCACCGGCGACGTCCTCCCGCTCCCGCCGATGCCCCGTGACGGCCTGTTCCGGCGCCACAACACGCGCAGCTCCGGCAGGAGCTGGCACCAGGCCTACAGCTTCGGGTACCACCATCTCACAGGGCAGTACAAGGTGGTGCACGTCCCCTGCTTCTTCAAGACCAGGGACACGCTCCACGTGTTCACGCTCGGGGAGGCGTCCTGGAGGGAGGTCCCAGCCCCCGCCTACGCCAGGTGCAAGCTCGGCGCCGGCCTCGTCAGCGTCAATGGCGCCACGTACTGGGTCACGGAGGGGTCGGAAGACAGGATCATGTCTTTTGACCTCGAGAGCGAGCAGGTGACGTGCACCAAGCCGTTGCCCATGGCGGCGAGACCAATCAGCCACTTGACGCAGGTGCATCGCAGTCTCAGCGTCGCAACTGCAGCCACTACCGACCCCTCACGGTATAATGTGTATCGGAGCATTCAGGTATCAGTCTGCAAACCTCCCCAGACCACAACGCAAATACATACGATACTATGCATTCAGGTATCTGACTGAAAATTTGATTGTTACAGGTGTGGGTTCTAGAGAGTAAGAAGAAGGAGGAGACCTGGATCCATCTATATCGCTTAGCTTCTTGTCCATGGTCGGGGGGGCCGGAGCAACATATCGCCCGACCATACTTCATTCATGGCGAGTATGTCTTGATGGATGGGGGCGATAAACTGATCTTGTACCAGCATAAGCCGATCCATTGGTCTGACAAAAACAATTACTATGGCATAAAGTCGGTGTGCACGGCAGTCCATGATGACTTATTGTAGGGACTTGGTTAGAATATGTAAATATGTACAAGGGTTAAAGTGTGGGTGAACGTTCTGTATATGATGTGAGAAGAAAGAGGGGAAAAGGTAAGTTCCAGAATACTCTTGTCCACCTTGTCTTGGCTCACCGCCGGTAGAGTATAGGGTACACAACATGGTATCAGAGCACGGCGGCGAATCGTCGGATCGACGCGGGTGCTGACGGAGGGAAGTTTCTGCAGGTGGAGAAGCGGGAGTTGGGGATAGTTTCTGGTGGTGGCGGCTGATCGAGCTCTGCCTCTGCGGGTAGGCGGTGAGTTGGTCTGCTTCAAGATCCGGCGGCTGGCTGTCTTGGAGGTCTTGGGAGAAGGTTTCCTCTTGATAGAGGTGAGGTGACTGTAGGTGCAGGCGCGCGGCCGTCGCGAGTGGCGGTCGTGGGGTGATTGGGGTTGAAATCCAGGCCACGCTGCAAGGATAAGAGAAGGGGTGTGATCTGTGAGATGGGAGACAAGCAGGGTGCACCGGTGCCTGTCACAACAGGAGAACTGGCTGTAGTCTTACAAGCGATGGACGAAAAATACAGGAGTCTCTTTGATGCAATCAGCAAACAAGCTGGAGGTTCAAGGCCTGAAGGTGAAGCGAAGGCGGATGTTCATCCTCTCCAGATGCCTCATGTAAAATTGGAAGGGTCAGAGAGCTACGCTAGTTGGGCGGAGCATGCTGAGACTATACTTGTCTCTAGGAAGCTAGAAGGATATGTACTAGGGACAATTGAGAAGCCATCCGATGAGGACTCCAAGGATGGACAGAGGTGGAAGGTGACCAATGCGTTGGTCAGGGCATGGCTTCTTAGTTCAATCTCACCTCAGATTGTTAAACAGGTGGAAAGAATCAAAGAGGCATCAGAAATTTGGAGGCTTTTAAAGGGTACATATTCAGGTGTTGGAAATGAAATGTTGGCATGTAGAATCCAGAAGGAACTTCAGGAGCTTAGTCAGGGAGAGAAGTCTGTGGTAGAATACGTATCGGAACTGAAAAGGATGTGGAGTGACCTTGACTATTACGACCCCGTCGAGATGGAGTGTGGGAAGTGTTTAGAGAAATACAATCAGTGGTCCGAAAGGAAGCGTGTGAGAGACTTCCTAAACGGGCTTCATCCAAAATTTGAGAATAGGAGAGCCGCACTCTATGGAAGTGGGAAGCTGCCAAATCTGGAACAGGCTATATCTGCGATTATAAGCAAAGAAACTCGTCTCAGGCTAGAAACAACAGGATTAGCTGGGCAGACCGCTTCTCAAAGGAGGGCTGCATTTCTAGCTACAGAAAGTGGCAATTATCAAAAGCCTAGATTAAATCCATTTGACAAAAAATGTTTCGAGTGTGGACATCCAGGACACTTGAGGGCGTCGTGTCCAGAGTTGTTTGGTGGAGGACGTGGAGGTGGTCGAGCAAGGGGTATGAGGCCACCATGGAGGGCGAATACTACATCAGTGGTTGAAGAATCTTCTCGGCCCATAAGTGTGGAGATTACAGCTGATGAACTAGAGAAATGGAAACAATTTAAGGGGCTCACATTTGGCGACAAGCAAGCAAGGGAGGCATCTACATCAACTGCCTCGACGAACTTCTCTGGTAATGCATCTTATACACCAAATAATTGTCGAAAGTATGAAGAACCTAGATGGTTAATTGACTCGGGAGCTTCTAGACACATGGCAGGGTCTAATGAAATGTTTTATGATTATATCTCTGAGTTATATGATGAAACCGTAAGGTTAGCTGATGGATCCACACAAGCGATCAGGGGCTCTGGATCAGTCAAATGCACTAAGAACATATCACTGAATTCTGTGCTGCATGTACCATCATTCCCTATAAATTTATTGTCAATAAGCTGCATCACCAAGGAGCTGAATTGTGCTGCAATTTTCTTTCCTAAATGGTGTATCTTTCAAGAACTTGGGACTGGAAGAAAACTTGGGATGGGGAGAATGCATGAGGGATTATACTATTTGGAGAGCCACACGGGTCCCCTGGTAGCTGCAGCCTCATCTCCCTCGCCACTAGAAGACTTTCTACTTCAACATCGAAGATTGGGACATATCTCTTTTGCCATTTTGGGTCAGCTCTTTCCCAATCTTTATTGTAAAATTGATAAGACAAAGCTGATTTGTGATGCTTGTCAGTATGGGAAATTAACTAGAAGTTCATATGTTCTACCTGACAATAGGAGTAATGTACCACTCCAAACGATACATTCAGATGTGTGGGGTCCTAGCAGGGTGGTAGCTTTGAATGGATATCGATATTTTGTCACATTTATTGACTGTTGCACTAGAGCTACCTGGGTGTATGTTTTGAAGAACAAAAGTGACGTGTTTGAATGCTTCGTAGATTTCCACAATTTAATTAGAACACAATATGATGCTTGTGTGAAGTGTTTGCGTACCGATAACGGTACTGAATATGTGAACAAGGAGATGGATGAATATTTGTCTAGTTATGGAATAATTCACCAAACCACTTGCCCAGGTACTTCAGAACAGAATGGGTTAGCAGAAAGGAAGAATAGACATCTCCTAGAGATTACACGCTGTTTAATGCTAGCTATGAATGTACCTAAGTATCTTTGGTGTGAGGCACTAATGACTGCAGCATACTTAATTAATAGGATGCCATCTAGGGTGCTGGCTTATAAGACACCTATGGAGTGTTTAACTGGGAAGAATACTTATGTTGTGCCACCTAAGGTGTTTGGATGTGTGTGTTTTGTGAGAGATCACCGACCCACTGTAAGTAAGTTGGATCCTAGAGCATTGAAATGTGTGTTTGTTGGTTACTCGGGCAAACAAAAGGGATACAAATGTTGGTGTCCTTCAGAGAGAAGAATGCTTGTGAGCATGGATGTCTCCTTTAGTGAATATCAATCCTTTTATGGGGAACCAACGGATCTTGATGATGTTTTTTCAGTGACTAATGCTGATGAAAATCTAGCCCTCTCTAATGTAACAGGGGAAGAAGAGGAGACTAATAATAGACAAATGATAATTGGAGCTGTACCAATGCATGACACTGAAGATGAGGGTACCTTAGAAGAGAGACAAAATAATGAACAGGGGGAGATGCCAGACCAAGAACAGGAATTGGAGGCACAAGAAACGCAACATGCTCAAGGAGAGAGTCAAGATGATGTTGTTCAGGGTCAACAAAATGATATAGAGACTCCAGTGGACAATGGTAACATTTATTCTCAATATAATGACTTGGATGCTCCAATAGCTCACAGAAAAACTACTCGTATTAATGCTGGGAAGTTGCCATCAAGATTGGAGCCCTATATTGTCTCTAAATATGTCTCATACAACAATATTGGCTCTTCCTATAAATCCTTCATGGCAGCGTTAAATTCTGCAGAGCCGTTGCCGTGTGATTGGCAGGAGGCAAAATCAAACCCCAAGTGGAGAGCAGCAATGTTGGAGGAGATGGCCGCCCTAGACAAAAATAATACATGGGTGCTTACTTCACTTCCTGCCGGTAAGAAAGTTGTGGGTTGTAAATGGGTTTTTACCATCAAACAAACACCTGAAGGTAGAGTAGAGAGATATAAGGCAAGACTAGTGGCCAAAGGCTTTAGCCAAACATATGGGGTTGACTATGATGAAACATTTGCGCCGGTTGCAAAAATGAGCACCATTAGAACCCTGGTCTCTATGGCAGTGAATAACAAGTGGAAATTGTTTCAGCTAGATGTAAAGAATGCTTTTCTCCATGGAGATTTGCAAGAGGAAGTCTATATGGAGATTCCGCCGGGATTCAGCGGACTTGAGACTGAAGGCAAAGTATGTCGACTAAACAAAGCACTCTACGGACTCAAGCAATCACCAAGAGCCTGGTTTGGAAGATTTCGGAAAAAAGTTTGTTCACTGGGGTTTCAACAAAGCAATGCTGACCACACCCTCTTCTTTAAGCATCACCAAACTAAAATTGTAATATTAGTCGTATATGTTGATGATATTGTGGTTACAGGGAATGACGATGAGGAGATAAGAAACGTGAAGAAGATGTTGGCAAAGTCCTTTGAGGTCAAAGATCTTGGCTTCCTCCACTACTTCCTGGGAATTGAGGTAGCATATGGTTCTCAAGGTATTTATCTATCTCAGCGAAAATATGTGCTTGATCTCCTTGCGGAAACTGGGATGCTTGAAAGTAAACCTGCTGCCACACCAGTAGAACCGAACCTTAAGATTACTGCTAGTTCAGGAGAACCTGTTGATAGGGGGAGGTATCAAAGGTTAGTGGGACGCTTAATCTATCTTTCTCACACTCGACCAGATATTGCATATGCAGTGAGTCTAGTAAGTAGATACATGCATGATCCTCGGACAGGCCATTTTGATGTAGTAAATCGAATACTGAGGTATTTGAAAGGTTGTCCAGGGAAAGGTATTCTGTTCTCAAACAACGGACATTTAAAAGTGGAAGGATTCACAGATGCCGATTGGGCTGGGAGTTTGGATGACAGGAGGTCGACTTCCGGTTATTGCATCTTTGTTGGAGGAAATCTTGTCAGCTGGAGGAGTAAAAAGCAGAGTGTAGTGGCCAGGTCAACAGCAGAAGCAGAATTAAGATCCATGGCTTTAGGATTATGTGAGATGTTATGGCTTCGACTGTTATTAACTGAACTACGATTGCTTAAGGACGGGCCATTGAAACTCTACTGTGATAATCAAGCCACAATTAATATTGTGAACAATCCTGTTCAACATGAAAGGACGAAACACATTGAGATCGATAGGCATTTCATCAAGGAGAAAATCGATGAAGGCGCGCTACAGGTGGATTTTGTGAAAACTGGAGAACAGCGTGCAGATATACTAACTAAAGGTGTTACTGTTGTATCCTTCTTGAGACTATGTAGCAAGATGGGGCTCTTAAATATTTTTGCCCCATCTTGAGGGGGAGTATTGTAGGGACTTGGTTAGAATATGTAAATATGTACAAGGGTTAAAGTGTGGGTGAACGTTCTGTATATGATGTGAGAAGAAAGAGGGGAAAAGGTAAGTTCCAGAATACTCTTGTCCACCTTGTCTTGGCTCACCGCCGGTAGAGTATAGGGTACACAACATGACTCTTGTTACCTAAAGACGGTTGTTTCCGATATGAGAGGCCGTATTTGTGGCACATTCGCATACATCCAGACCGACGAGGCATTGAGTGTTTATAGGCGTTGGTCACTGAACCGACTATGAATGGATGTACATGTCACAAAAAAACGCCTACTTTTCTGTTTGTTTCCAATAAGAACACATTTACTGGTTTGCATGAGTATTAGACGTTTGTTTTCCACTCTGTAAGATGCTGGTATGGTCGTTGTTAACCCCGGATGAAACTGATAATTTGATTTCTGAATACTGACATGCAATGTTATCATTTAGTAGAGAAGAAACTATGGCTTGGTTCTGAACTTGTTCATTCTCATGCCTTGTTTTTTTAACACTTGGAACAGACCATTCGGCAATGCATTAATTTCTGTTTTAAACTTTTAATGCATTTCTAGGCGATATTGGCTTGCGTTTATCTGAGGCAAAAACACTTTGACAATTTGTTTAGGAAAATTCAGTTCCATACTTTTGCTGAAAGTGATCTTGGATGTAAACAATCCAACAAGTCATGCATGTAAGCAATTGGTGTGCTGTAAACTTTTGGGTCACTGAAGCTAGCTATGAATCTTTCAGACTTGATGGTTGAACTCTTGAATTTACTTACACCCAAGTGACTGTAGTAATATTGCAAGTCTTTCTTAACATGAATACAGGAGACAAAAAAAAATTAAGCATTCTTATAGGAATCAAGTTAACTCCAGTTGGACCTGAAAGTTTCAACACTCTTATAGTTAAACTGTGCTTGCTTTGCATTATTTTTTCCGCTGGCGCCAGAAGCTAATACGAACAAGTTGCAGTGAGCCAAGGTTTTTATTACACAATGTGCAGCTGTATTATCCATTCATTTGGTTTACCCTTGCATACTCATAATGGTTATCTGTACCAGATTTGAATTTGAACCTATAGTTAGGATGCCTTTTTTTATGTTACTTCTATTCGAATAGAGAAAATACTTATATTATAGCTTCCGTAAGCCTCTTTCAGATTTACATGGAGCTTACCTTTTATTGACATTAGTTGATGGATTTTCCTCTCAAATAGAATTGAATGTAGAGCCAACATTTCTCTATGTTAATTCTCGTGAATTATTTGGGTGCAGGAGTGCCTTTTGTCTTTGTGTCATTCAGATCAACATTCAGTCAGGCAATCCACTGGCAGGTAAGCCATCTTTCCAGTGACCCAACCCAGCAAACGATCTCATTTACTTAGAAAAACAGACTGAACTGAAACTATGAATTTGCTATGTGCTTTGTCTTGCATACTTTGCTTGGCTTCTCTGAATGTATGAATAGACAAATGTCTGGATGAACATCACATCTTGCACAGTTGTTGCAAGCAAATGACATTTACAATTCGGATTGTAAATGCCATTCATACATTCAGAGAAGCCAAGCAAAAGGCCTTGGTCATGCAGACATTGTTCAGCAGCGGTTGAGTAGTAAATCCTTAAGTCAGATCTGTCATACTTCCTGTAATTTTTGAGGTGGTGCACCGAAAGGGCAAGCAATAAGATCTGGGAAATCTAAATGAAGACAGCCAGTTTCAAAAAAAAAAAAAAAATGAAGACAGCTAAGTGTACGTCATTCAGTCAGTTGATATTCTCTCCACTTGCCAGTGTTTTTTTTTTCCGATTTTCACTCCCTTGCTGCACACATGTTATTTTTCAAGTATGTGAGAATGTATTAATAATTTTTTAAAGCCGTTACGACGCACTGGCACTTTTAGCACTTTTGCTACAGTTTTTGCTTTTATCTGAGTCGTACGCTTTTCTATATAAGAACAGCGCACAAGGCGCAGCGAGCCATCGCACACACACACATAGGTCCTGGTTGAGCTTGAGCACTATGGCCTTGCTACCTTATCCGAAGCTTTTCATGGCTGTTGCTGACAAGCTATCTGCAGGCTGTCTCCTCCTCGCCGCCCGCCCATCAACCTCCTCCTTCTGGTCGGTCTCCTTCTCGTCGCCGGTGTATACCTCACGAAGCGCTGCCGTCCTACCGTGTACCTCATCGACTATGCATGTTCCGAGGGCATTGCCAACTGCCGTGTCCCCATCGCCGGGTTCGTCGAGCACATCCACCTGGATCCGCTCTTGGATAGCAAAAGTAGCTCCTTCATGACGCGCCTGCTAGAGAGCTGCGGCATCGGCGACGAGGCCAACCTGCCCCCCGGCGACTTCTACATTCCGGCGCGCAGTAGCCTCCAGGAGTCCCGCGTCGAGGCGGGGTTGGTCGTCTTCCCGGCCATCGACGACGTGCTCGCCAAGGCGGGCGTCGCCCCCGAAGCTATCGACGTGCTCGTCGTTAACTGCAGCATCTTCGCCCCGGTGCCGTCCATCAGCGACATGATCATGAACAGATACAGGTTCCGCGATGGCGTCAAGGCCGTGAACCTCTCCGGGATGGGGTGCAGCGCAACCTTGATCTCCGTGGGCCTTGCGTCCGGTCTGCTGCAGGCGGTAGCTTCCCGGGGTATGGCTCGGTACGCCCTGGTCGTGTCCACGGAGATCATCACCTCCAACTTCTACACCGGCAAGGAGCGGGCGATGCAGCTCTCGAATGTGCTGTTCCGGGTCGGCGGCGCCGCCGCGCTACTGTCGACGTCTGATCAGGGCAAGGCGCGGTTCCGGCTCTCGCACCTGGTGCGGACCAGCACCGCGGGCACCCACAACGGCTCCCACTCGTGCGTTGTCCAGCAGGAGGACGGCGAGGGCATCCTAGGGATCAATCTCTCCAAGGACCTCCTGAACGTCGCCGGCGAGGCTCTCAAGGCCAACATAACCGCCATCGCGCCACTCGTGCTCCCTCTCTCGGAGCAGCTGCGCTTCGTGATGTCGCTCGTGGCGAGCAGGCTGCGGCTGCTCGTCAGCGTAAGCCGCGGCAAGGGTGCCGTGAAGGAGCCTCCCGTCGTGCTCGTGCCGGACTTCCGCAAGGCGTTCGACCACTTCTGCGTGCACTGCGGCGGCCGGGCGGTGATCGACAGGGTGCAGCGGAGCCTGAGGCTGGGCGACGAGCAGGTGGAGGCGTCGCGCATGACGCTTCGCCGGTTCGGGAACACGTCGAGCAGCTCGGTGTGGTACGCAATGGCGCACATCGAGGCCAAGGGACGGATGCGAAAGCGCGACCGCGTGTGGATGATTGCGTTCGGGTCCGGGTTCAAGTGCAACAGCGCCGTGTGGGAGTGCATCCGGCCGGCGGAGGAGCCGGACAGGGCTTGGGCCGGCTGCATACATCGGTACCCCATCAAATCATGACCGTCCTAGCTTGCCTCATCATTCATATATACAGACTACGTAGCACTACAATAATCGCCACAACTACACTAGTCTCTTACTATTCACGTATCGAGTAAGAGTTAACGTCTTTGAAATAGCCACGTAGTCACCTCTCTTTGTTCGATCTATGAGTCACCGTCAATGATTATGATCATCAATATATATTTTTGATGGTACATCTATAATTCTATGCGATGAATTAGCCTTGACTTTTCTATTGAGTTTTATTTGTGCATTTTCTATCTTGGTGCCCAACTTGGTTTAATCAAAATGTAAGATGTTTTAGGCTTTTTTCTGCCACACACGTATCTAGACTTGTTTTAGTTTCAGATCCATATTGATCTACATACTAAAACATGTCTACAAACGTGCAGTCGGAAAGAGTAAAATATTTATATTTTGATACGAGGAAGTACATCGGAGACATAACTTTATATGATCTTCTTTTATAGTTATTATAAGCTCCAGATATGTTAGCGATATAATTCCTCGGTTCGAATTAGTCTACATCTTGGGAAAATTGAGACAAAATAGCCTAGCCTTATAGTAATTTTTTCACGCCCCACCATGCATCAAATTATGGTAACACAAGACAAAGATTAACTAATGCAATCCCATGCAAATTTCAAACGAAAACTATTTCTGATTTTTTTTAGCACTGAAAAATGTGCGTTGTGTGTGTACTATCTCCCGTCGTAATTACCGAGGTGCGACTCATCTAGGATGCAGACTAAATTGAACCAATTTTGATGTTAAGAATACAGATTAATTCCGAACAGAGAAATATTGACTAAGTTTAATTTTGAATAAGACTAGTCTTTCGCAACATGTGTGTTCAATATGTCAACGAAAGCAAGAAATAGTTGCAATCAAGTGGAACAAATATAGATATCAAGAAGACAACGAAATACGGTGTGACACTTCAAGTGGCACTCTGCCTAGCTGCCCGCTTCGATCTTGATGATGGGGCGAAAACCCTACGGGAATCATTTTCTAACAAGTTACTCTTTTTTTTAAATATAAGATGTTTTACCATTTGCATACATTCACATGTATCTAAATATATCATACTTTATTGTATGTGTTCATTTATTTAAATCCGCATCTATACAATATGTAAAAAAACTGAAGCATCTTATATTTAAAAACAGATGTAATTCCTATCAGCTCCTAGGTCATGCATTCATCCACGTGTCTAGGTGGAGTACTGTACGTGAATGCTAACGATGCTAGGTGTATGAATGAACAGCTTTGATATGCATGCTAGCGACTGAATACACAGCTTGCGGCTAGGTAATGTACGGGATGACCACATGATTAGGAACGTAATATCCATTATTACTGCTACAGATTAATTGCGGGATGCTTCACCAGATCAGTATGGGACATTATTAGCAAGCTAGCTAGTATGATGCGGAATTAACAAGCTAGCTAGCTACTTACAAAATTAGCTTCGGGCCACATGCTTCCACCCATCCATGTATGATGTATCCTTTCCAAGCAACTACTAGATCTGTGATAACATGCCTTGTTGCTCCCAACTAACACTCGAGGTCTTACCATGTAAAAAAAAAACTGTATTGAGCTCCAAAAAAAATCAGTGTAAACAAACATAAACCCATACCAACAACACCATCGGAATTGCATCTCCATCCGCAAAACCTGTCGAGCAAGTGTTCACAAAAATACTGTATGCCGTCAAAATACTAGGAGTACTTTATGAAGCCAAAAATTTCACTATTTAATATCTTGACATTGTAGATATTAGCATATTTTTTCTATTGCTTTGTTCAAACTTACAAAAAAATGGCTTAGTTCAGAACAAGAACTTTTATTATCTTTCGAACAGACTAGCAAGGTGGCCCTCGCAAATGCGAGGGCATGGTCTTTTTCTCGTTGAATATATTTATGCCACAATTTAATAGATACCGAAAACATGGAAATCTAAATCACATGATTTTATAGCTTAGAAGAATATTATGTTAGGTAAATTAGCGCATGTGTGGGATTTTGAATCATTCTATTTTTGGAGCTAGTAGATACTTTGGAGCTAATAGGACTACACACTGTTTTCCTTGTTAACCAAAACAATCTTTTAAAAGAGAAAATATTTAGACTTTGAAACTCCCAAATATGAAAAACCAAACAACTTCAATATAGATACTTTGGAACTCCCAAATATTTAGACTTTGGAACTCCCAAGTATTATTTCACAATGTAATATAGATACTTTCCTATAGAGGCTTGTCAAGTTTTTTTTGTTTGTTATTTTACTGTTTACATGGTAGAGTCACTTTTGTTGTGCAAAGCACTACATTAAGCACCACTCTTTATTAACAGCTCAATGGGACACAATACTTCGAACATATGTGTAACTGTAACTATCATTATAGTTTTCCTGCATATTTGTATATATGTTCATGACATACGGTTTGTATTCTTGTGCTACTGGATAGCCATTGTTAACATTGCAAAGAGCAAATCTAAGGTGATCATTTTTTTGTTATTATCTCTTATTTTGTATCCATGTTTTCGCCGTTCTCCTCAAATCACAGTAATAGGTTTGTTGTTGAATAGCACTTCTTCAGAAGAGGGGCATGAATAGGTGACCACTTTTGTTTGGATAGTTGAGCTAAAGCATAATTTTTCTACCCAGATGCACCAGCAAACTTTAGGGAATATTCATTTAGTTGGTTGTTGGGACTGATTTTACAGTAGGGTCAACCAAATTTTGCTGCTGAATTGCATATTTTTGCCCCTGTTGCTGTTAATTTGTTTTGTTATCACAAAAAATAGGTTGCAACCCAAAGTTCGAATTTTGTTATACGCAAATAAAATATCTGCATAACCTATTCCCTTTTTCCTTATGTCGGTTTCATTATTTTGTCCTGAAGTGTTTCTTGCTTGTTGAAGCTTTATTTCTAGTAACTCTGTTGGGAAAATCTTGTTTGATATGTTCGCCAGAGATGTGAGGTTATTGTTGTATATCATGATATAATTTCTCTGGGTGCCTTTGTCTTTAAAAACAGTTACACATGATGAAGATTCAAGATATGTTGACCAACCTGAATAAAACATTGAGTGAGCAGCAGTTTTTAATAGCAGCTAAAAACCACACGTGAAGCCTTGCAAGAATCCCATGCAAGTTGATGCATGTCGATCCACATGCTATGTATCATTTTGCGCGAAAAACAATGTGTTTTGTTGTGAACTTTTCCAGCAAGATGAGATGTTTGAGCCACTCTTATCGCTATGAAACAAACTATGGTCCCTGTTGGAGATTAAACTTAGTAATAATCATATATCACAATTTTGTTTGGATTGTTTCATGACATAAAGTTATGAAACAAACTATGGTCCCTAATGCACCAGGTGGAACACCAGTTATGAAACCATTACTATGACATAAAGTTGGTGTGCACGACAGTACATGATGACTCTTGTTACGGAAAGACGGTAGTTTCCGATACGAGAGGCCAAATTTTTCGCACATTGGCATACATCCAGACCGACGAGGCATTGAGTGTTCATAGGCGTCGGTCGTTGGACCGACTATGAATGGATGTACATGTCATAGAAAATTAAGCTCCTACTTTTCTGTTTGTTTCCAATAAGAGCACATTTACTAGTTTGCATGACTATTACCGTTGGTTTTCCACTCTGTTAGATGCTAGTATGGTCGTTTCTCACCTCGGATGAAGCTGCGAATTTTATGTTTGAACACTTGGAACTATGAAAGTTTGGTAACAGACCATTCAGCAATGCACTAATTTCTGTTTTGAACTTTTTATGCATTCCTAGGTGATATTGGTTTGCGTTTATCTGAGGCAAAAACACTTTGACAATTTGGTTTGAGTTTACTCTGAATCTATAAATATTTCAGACATCGTGGGTGAAAGTATCTCACCTAATAAGCGTTTTGAAATTTCAGGAGCCAATGCATCCGAGATGAAGGTTAAGACCGAAATTTTTACAACATATTGTTTTGTTTTTCAACTACGTGACGATTTATATTTGGCGCCAGAAGCAAATCGGGGGTGATATGGGCCTTTTTGTAGCGCGTGGAGGAAGGTTTCGAGGCCCACCAGTTGGGCTCATGGGCCTCCTTTTATGCTGCGTCGCTGCCGCTGCGAGAACGAGGAGACTAGTCTCGCACAAACAGCCGGCGGCGGCACCGCCATGCTCCGCCTCCGAAGCTGCGTCCTGACCCATCTCCTCTCGTCTCCCGCCACCTATCCTGCCAAGCACCCTCTGCCGCCTCCTCTCCGCGGCCGTTGCCCCCATCCCTAGCTTCGTCGTCGAGGAGTACCTCGTCGACACCTGCGGCCTCACTCCTGCCCAGGCGCTCAAGGCCTCCACCAAGCTCTCCCACCTCAAGTCCCCCACCAAGCCCGACGCCGCCCTCGCCTTCCTCGCCGGCCTCGGCCTCTCCAGCGCCGATGTCGTCGCCAAGGACCCGCTGTTCCTCTGCGCCAGAGCGGAGAAAACCCTGGCCTCCAACGTGGCGGGGCTCACCGGCATCGGCCTGTCGAGCTCTGAGGTCGCCCGCATCGTCTCGGCTGCCCCTGCCGGGTTCCGCACGGCATCCGTCGTCTCCCAGATGCACTACTGCCTGTCCATCTTCGGCTCCTACGAGAATGTCCTTCGAGCGCTGAAATTTAACACTGGCCTCCTCACGTCCAGCCTCGAGAGGGTCGTGAAGCCCAACGTCTCGTTCCTGCGGGAGTGCGGTCTAAGCGTTTGTGATATTGCCAAGCTCAACTTAGCTGTGTCGAGGTTGCTCACCAACAAGCCGGAGCGCGTCCGGGCGATTGTTGCTTGTGCCAAAGGTCTAGGTGTGCCCTGGGCTCTCCTATGTTCAGGCACGCCTTGCACGCGTTGCAAATGACAGTGAGGAGACGATCGCCGCCAAGCTAGAATACTTGAAAAAGATGTTTAGGTGGTCAGATGCTGAGGTGGTCATTGCCGTATCTAGGGCTCCGTGTTTGCTTAGGAGGAACAAGGACTCGCTGCAGGCCAAATATGATTTGCTGATCTCTGATGTGGGATTGGAACCGGCCTACATTGCTCATCGGCCAGCATTGCTCACTTATAGCTTGGAGGGTAGGCTCAGACCCCGGCATTATGTTCTAAAGTTTTTTAAGGAGAACGGATTGCTAGAGCGCAAGCGAATCTACTATTCAGCAGTCTTGGTGGTTGAGAAGGTGTTCATGGAAAAAATTATATGCCCTCACAAGGAAGCTGCGCTGCACCTCGCTCAAGACTATGTGTCCGCTTGCAGAGGAAGTGCCAGCTAATTTTAGATTTACATGAGCCAATAATTGTTTGTGGAACCTGGTGCACAACAAGGTTTTCATTCCGAGTAGTAAGCAAGTCATTCCTGTTTCGGTGTTCCTTGCCTAATTGGTGCTGGTTGTCTACTATAGCATGTCTGTTACATGTTGATTTGGGTGTTGCTAATCCCATGTGAAACTGAAAATATGATTTTGTTAGTCCTGGTATGTCCATTACATCACTTTCTGAAATTACCCATCCTCATGTCATGTTGGCACACATATTGGAACTAAGAGAGTGTGGGATCAGTCATTCTGCAAATGCTTTGAAGTATCAGCGAGTATAATGTTTGCACATTATCTATTTATGAGCCACGGCAGTTTTCAGTGCATCCCTCAGTTATATCTTCCATGAAGAAAGGTCTCATTTTGTCCTTAAACATGATATGAACTCTCAAACTTTCCCTTTGGATGAGAAGTTTGCATTCATTTTTTCAAGGTGAACAATTTGGATTTTTTGATGGCCGCAGTTTGTTGATCTACTTTGTTGGTTGGTTGCTCTAGTTCTTCTAAGCTGAAAAACTCCGTTCTTCCCCAATAGCTTATGCAACAGCTTCCTGCCGCTGCACCCTACCTGGTTGAAAACTATGCAATAGCTTGCAGAGGTGAAGTGCCAACTAGATTGAAAATTCTTATGAACCAAAACGGGCATTAAATTTGATAACTGCGGATGGCACAACAAAATTTTCCACTCTGTGCACTGTATTAAGCTGCTAATTTGGGATTCAGAGTTCTTTGCTTGAATCCATGGTGTTTGGTATGTTACATGCTGGTTTGGTCATTCCTAACTTCTTATGAAACTCAGAAACTGTTACTTTTATTCCTTGATTCTGGTATGACCATGTGACCTTTTTGCAACTAACTGACATGCACACCAATTTCTTGCCTGCACGAGGAATGCCCATTCACATACATGCTTGTATTATGCAACTAGCTTAAAAAAAAAACTAACCTGAGTTTTCAAATGAGTTAGCTTCTTGTCTTTTCAGAATGACAGAATATATGCATATGCTGAGAGAGCAAGGACCTCACCTGCCCCTTCATTTGAACAAAACGGCATGCCTCATGGCAACTCAGGAATGCTTGGACAGATGATGGGTGGGGGTCCAGCACCAATTGTACCCATGCCTCCCATCTTTCCATCACAACCCTCATCGACTGCGAAGGTTCGTAATTATTTATGATAATGCTAAATTAGGTCCTCTGATTATTTTTGTTTGTTCTAAATAGCACTTGTTATCAGCAAACACATATCATGTCGCTATACCACCCTCCTTTAGTGTGTACCAACTTATTATTTGCATTCAGTTGTTTCTGATTACTTGTGGGTCTTGTGGTAATATTTCTATCGTTGTGTTGTCGACGCAAGTAGTCTGTGTTGATTCTTGATTTTACCATCCTACTTCATTTTATCTTGCCGTTGACTGTTCTAACTCATCTCTGGTCCTGGTTGATTTGCAGCTACAATGACCTTGATGCCCCTGATGAGGAAGTTATTGTTCTTGACTGCAGACCGTTGACTGTTCTTGACTTCAGAAGTTTGTAGGCTGTAACCTGCAGTACAAGCAATCTTGCCAATGCCAGCCCTAGCACCTCCATACGTTTTGAAGTTCGTGGACCTCCCATTAGATTGAGGATGTATTCTTTTACAAAGAGGCATATGTGGAAGATGTGTCATTTTTTCGCGGACCCCTGTAATGTGTTATGAGCTTGTAACTTAAAATGTTACGCAGTCACAAGAAGTATTGAATTAAGGTGTGGCAGAGCTATTTAGTTTCGGTTTAGGGAGATGGTATTTAATTGGGATGTTTAGTCTTATCACAACAATCTTTCTTCCCTACTGATATCAAATAAATTCATTGCCTGTGAAGAACTGAAGATTGTCTGCGAGCCACGCTGTTTATCACATACTATTTCTGATACGGGTCACTTGGTGGTTCTTCGTCTGGTAGGAACTTCAGCCAGCAAAATGAAGGGCAGTTTGCCTATAAGCAGAGTTTTGACACTTCTATCTTCAGGTGTTACCTTGTTAGCCCACATTTTGTTAGGTATATTTATCTATTTTTAACACCGCACACATATTCAGGTGAGCTCAAATGTGGCAAAATCAGCAGTAACTGTAGACAGCAAAATGAAGCCAGGGCTCTCATTTAACAATATGACGCTTTGCGCTTATCCAGTTCCTACTACAGTAGTACAGGAGTATTAGTCAGCAGCATGTTTGGAAACTCGTGTGGTGACTGGTGAGCCCTGCGTTGTGCTGTGGCATGCTTTGCCAAGGAAGGAAGAAACGGAGTGGAATTCTTCCACGGTCTGGCCTCCCGCGCACCACAAAAGTAGCCTCCGCTTTCTCCGAGCTTGCCAAGCCGGAGCAAGCAGGACGCTCACTCGGAGACCCCTGCTCCGTCGTTTCTCCCAGGTGGTAATCTCCCAACCTTTTCTCTTGCTCCCCTGCCTCCGAATCCAAAAGCACAAGCCGTAAATTTCCCCCTTTTTCCTCGTCCTTTTCGAATGCCTCGGCAAGGATAGCAAATCGTTAGCCGCAAGCTCATCTTGGTTTTGAGTAGATCTAACGCACTGGGGAATCCAGTCTGCGCTGGGTCAGTCAAAAACATATAATTATGCCTGCTGTAAAAAATTGACTTGTCATATCATGGAGAGTTCGTCTAAATTCACGGGGATTGATGCATCCATTACTTGCTCTCTTCTCTGCTTCTCAGCCAAGGGAGCTCTCGATCTCTTCTAGGAGTACTATATTTGTCCACCGTAAGAATTGGCCATATGTGGTGGTGATGTCTTTTCTGAGAGAGAGAGAGCATCAGATATTCAACTATTTTTTTTTACTACCTGAGCATTTCTTTACTATGTGAAAACTTTTTTTAAAACAGTGAGAACCATTTTCTTTCACTACACACTTTCAACTTAAAAATCTTTGTTGTAACCCACTTGATCAATCTTTTTTTACTGTGAAGACTTTCTTTAACCGTGTGAACCATTTTTCTTCACTTGTAACCCACCTGCAACTTAAAAATCTCGACTGCAACCCACTTGCATCGGGAAAAAAATCTCAGTTGCAACCCCACTTACAACTCATAGGGTGCACGAGTCACAATGCAATCTGATGGTCCTGGAGTTGAGTGAGATCTAACTTTTAATTCAACTGCAAATTAGAAAACTGATAGTTCTTACAATCGTTACCCAACCCAACTGAGATATATCAAAGGAACTTCAGTAAAAGCCACATCGTGTTGAATCACTGGGCATAATTTGCAAATTCATGCACGACCCCGCAATTCTCTCTTTTGTCATGCTTCACTTGGACATTGATCCGTGTATTTATTTAATGGTATAAAACAGTCTATTGCTTGTACTTGACTTGTACATTAAGAAATGAAACTTGTAATCTCCTATATATACAAGCGTTGTGACGCGTGGCTAATCTTAACTTTCAATCTGGAAGTAATTGCGTCTTGATTTTGATGTCATTGTTGCTCATCAAAACCATGTTTTGTTCTCATCTATTGTTACTTTGGAAAACTAGCTTGCTGAGAAGATAAATCCACGAGCAATTCATCCATCCTACACATGATTTACTCATTGTCAAATGAGGAATCACATGAACAGGTAACAACATGGCCTTTCCAGTGATCTGTAATGCTTATCTCTGCATCCATACGATATTACGATGTCATGACTAATTCTGTCATTGCAATGCACTCCCAAAGATTGCAGATATGCATTTACACGAGGCTTGTACAATGATGTAGACCCACTCTACCGTGCTGACATTTTGAGGAAAGCAAACATGGCAGACACACTATTTCTTATACTCAGAAAAATAGCTCTGTCCCTCGGAGAAGCAGCGTTGGAGAAGCTGAGCACAGACATAGTGGAGGTAGCATCGGTTCGGACAGATTTCGAGCATGGCATGAAACGGATCGAGAGCGAGTTCATGATTCTGCAGGCATTTATCGGTCAGGCTAACGCATATAATGTCGGTGACAAGACATTTGAGGCCTGGCTGGACCAAGTTACAAATGCTGCCCATCAGGTAGAAGACATCATTGACGAGTATAGTTTCCTCACTTCGCAAGCTGCAGTCATAAACAACTTCTTCAAGAGGAAATTCCATCAGGCCAAGAGCTTTGCGGCATGGCAGAGCCTGTCAAACCAGATTGATCAAGTAGAAACTCAAATTCAGCGGCTATCCACAATGAAGGATCGTTATGCCATTGCTGTAGGAGAACCAGGCAAGAGTTGCACACTAGAGTATGCCAGACAGCTCTCTCTATCAGATTCTGTTTATCTATCTGATGATGCTGAGTTAGTGGGCAATGCCATAGAAATTGGAAGGTTGAAACAATGGCTACTCTCAGAGCAACAGGACCGATCGATCATGTCCATTCTTGGTATGGGAGGTCTAGGTAAAACAACCATAGCAAGCAGTGTCTACAAAACTCAACGAATTAGTGGAGTGTTTGACTGTTCTGCTTGGGTGACCCTATCTCAGAATTATGAAGTTGAGGACCTGATAAGGCAAATCATGAAGCAGCTGATAGACCAAAGAGCCCACATGGCTAGTGGTATTGAGACGATGAGTCGTGTAAGACTAATCGAGGAACTTCAGAGCTACCTTCGAGACAAGAAATATTTGATGGTCTTGGATGATGTATGGGATACAGATGACTGGTTATTTTTGAATTCTGCACTTGTAAGAAACAGTCGTGGAAGTAGAGTGCTAGTGACAACCCGCAAAAAGGATGTTGCTTCATTAGCAAATGATGGATTTATTGTGGAGCTTAAAGTCCTTCCTTATACTGCAGCATGGCACCTATTCTGTCAAAATGCATTCCGTAGATTGGAAGACAAAATATGTCCAGTAAATCTGAGGCCTTGGGCCGAGAAAATTGTGAAGAAGTGCCAAGGACTTCCACTGGCTCTTGTCGCAATTGGGAGCCTGCTATCCTACCGAGAATTAGAGGATCAAGAGTGGAGCTCTCTCCACAACCAACTTAGCTGGCAATTAGCTAATAGTCCAGAGCTTAATTGGATCATGAGTGTTCTGAACCTTAGCTTGAATGATCTCCCGGGGTATTTAAAGAATTGCATCCTATACTGCAGCCTTTTCCCTGAAGACTACAAGATCAAAAGAAGATGGATCTGCAGGATTTGGGTCACAGAAGGTCTTGTTGAGGAAAGAGGTGGTGGGGCGACAATGGAGGAAGTTGCTGAGTGTTACCTAAAGGAGCTCACTCGCCGTTCTCTTCTTGAAGTTGCAGAAAGGAATGTTCATGGAAGGGCAAGTTCATTTAGAATGCATGACCTTGTGTGAGAGGCATGTCTGATTGTTGCAAACAGAGAGAAGTTTGCTGTTGTACATGGTGCTGGTATAAAGCAGGTCAGCTCTGAAGCCCGCCGCTTGTTTGTACAGAAGGATTCTCGGTCCTTGAAAGTTGCTGCAGCGTCATGGATCCGGTCTTTTATTTTGTTTGACACACACGTCGCATCCTCCTGGATAGATGACATTTCATCAAATTTCAGACTTATACGGGTCCTTTGTCTACGGTTTGCTAGCATTCATCAAGTGCCGGGTGTTGTCTCAGACTTACTTAATTTGCACTATTTGGATTTAGCTCACACAAAGATTAAGTATATACCAGCATCGTTTGGTAAACTTAGGAACTTACAAGTTCTGGACCTTAGGTTCAGCTGCGTGGAGCAACTGCCTTGGGAAATAACACTCCTGACTAAGCTGAGGCATCTGTATGTATACATGATGCAAGATGTTCAAGAAAGGATATTTGACTGCTTTTCTGCTACAAATATCCCGGGCAACATTTGTCGTCTGAAGAATCTGCAAAGCTTACAATCTGTTTCAGCCCATAAAGACCTGCTTACACAGCTGGGGAACTTGACACTGATGAGAAGTTTGGCTATAATGAAAATTGTTGTTGAAATCTCACTAGCAAGGAGCAGTATGCACAGGAGGGAGCTAAGAATTTTCTGGAAAGCACTCACCGATCTGTTCGTTCCCCATCTAACATATACACTTCATTTTACAGTTTAGCCCTTCTTTCTTTTCTATCCTGCACCTAAGCCACTACAACACTCCCCCTCAAGATGGGGCGAAAATATCTAAGAGCCCCATCTTGCCACACAGCTTTAAAAACGATACAACACTCACACCCTTTGTTAATACATCAGCGAGCTGATCTCCGGTTTTGACAAAGCCTACTTGCAGTTCTCCCTCGTCAAGCTTCTCCTTAATGAAATGTCTGTCAATTTCAATGTGTTTCGTTCTATCATGCTGAATTGGATTGTTTACAATATTGATTGTGGCCTGATTATCACAATAGAGCCTGAGAGATCCTCCTCGGAACAACCGAAGTTCCGTTAACAATAATCGCAACCATAGCACCTCACATAGACCTGAAGCCATGGATCGCAATTCTGCTTCTGCTGTGGACCTGGCAACAACACTTTGCTTCTTGCTTCTCCAACTAACTAAATTTCCACCCACAAAGGTGCAATAACCTGAAGTGGATCTCCTATCATCCAAGCATCCGGCCCAATCAGCATCTGTATATCCTGCTACTTCTAAATGTCCATGATTTGAAAAGAGAATTCCTTTTCCCGGACAACCCTTGAGATACCGCAGAATTCTGTTTACAACATCTAGATGATTTGATCGAGGATCATGCATATATCTACTCACCAGGCTAACAGCATATGCAATGTCAGGTCTAGTGTGGGATAGATAGATTAAACGCCCCACAAGTCTTTGATATCTCCCCCTATCAACAGGTTCCCCTGAATTGGCCGTGATACGGAGATTTGGTTCAATTGGCGTGGCTGCTGGTTTACTTCCAAGCATCCCAGTTTCAGCAAGAAGGTCTAGTACATATTTCCTTTGAGAGAGATAAATACCTTGAGCTCCATAAGCTACCTCAATTCCCAAGAAGAAGTGAAGGAAGCCAAGATCTTTGACCTCAAAAGAAGTTGCCAACATTTTCTTCAAGTTCCTAATCTCCTCTTCATCATTCCCTGTAATCACAATGTCATCGACATATACGACCAAAATAACAGTCTTGCCTTGGTGATGCTTAAAGAAGAGGGTATGGTCAGCATTGCTTTGTTGAAAACCCAAATAGCAGACTTCTTTGCGAAACCTCCCAAACCAAGCCCTTGGCGATTGTTTAAGTCCATAAAGTGATTTCTTTAATCTACACACTTTACCCTCTGTCTCAGGCCCATTGAACCCGGTGGAATTTCCATATATACTTCTTCATTCAGATTTCCATGAAGAAATGCATTCTTCACATCTAGCTGGAATAACTTCCACTTGTTATTTGCTGCCACTGATATTAAAGTCCTTATGGTGCTCATCTTTGCAACTGGGGCGAAGGTTTCATCATAGTCCACCCCATAGGTTTGGCTATAACCTTTTGCCACAAGTCTCGCCTTATATCTCTCTACTTTCCCTTCTGGTGTTTGTTTTATGGTAAACACCCATTTGCAGCCAACTACCTTCTTATTAGCGGGAAGTGGAGTGATTACCCATGTATTATTTTTGTCAAGAGCAGCCATCTCCTCTAGCATTGCTTCCCTCCACTTTGGGTTCTGTTTGGCCTCCCGCCAGTCCCGTGGTAGAGGTTCTGCATAGTCCAGCGCTGCAATAAAGGCCTTATAGGCTGAACCGATAGTGCCATACGAGACATAGTTAGAAACATTATAAGGATCCAATTTGGAGGGCAATTTTCCAACATTATGGCGTGGTTGCTTTCTCTGAGCTATAGGCACATCAAGGTCATCATATTGAGAAGAGATGTTACCATTATCTGAGGGCAGCCTAGTATCATCAGTTTGACCTTGAGTATCTCTTTGGTCAACCTGTTGCTCCTGATGTTGTCCATGCGCCTCACCTTCAGCTTCTACTACTTGCTTCAGCTCTTCACTACGCCGTCTTCGTGCATATACTCTAATCTCATTTTCTTCATTTGGTTTTGGCCATTGGAGCACCTCATTTGACGAGTCACTTTTCTCTCCTTGTCTTTCTTCCTCTTCTGTTGCCGCCGGAATTATCCCGATCATCATCTCTCTTGATGTTGATGTATCATTTTCTTCTACCTCATCTCCCCCTGCCTTGCAATCTTCACTTGAGGTTTCATTGCTCAACACATCAGGGAATACATCGGTCAAGTCTGTTGGTTCACCATAAAAAGGTATGTGCTCCCTAAATACCACATCTGAACTCACAAACATTCTCCTTTCAGAAGGACACCAACATTTATAACCCTTTTGTTTACCGGAATAACCCACAAATACACACTTCACTGCCCTTGGATCGAGTTTTCCAACAGATGGTCTGTAGTCCTTCACAAAGCACACACACCCAAAGACCTTCGGTGGAACCACATATGTTGTCTCACCGGTTAGACACTCTATTGGGCTCTTATATCCAAGAACCCTGGATGGCATTCTATTTATCAAATAAGCAGCTGTCATCACAGCGTCACCCCACAGAAACTTTGGAACATTCATGGTTGTCATTATGCAACGAGTTATCTCTAGTAGATGTCTGTTCTTCCTTTCAGCCAAACCATTCTGCTGAGAAGTACTTGGACAAGTTGTTTGATGAATTATCCCAAAACTAGATAAGTAATTATCAAACTCCTTGTTCACATACTCTGTGCCATTGTCGGTGCGGAACACTTTCATGCATGCATTATATTGTGTCTTGATCATATTATGAAAATCAACGAAGCATTCAAACACATTATCCTTGCTCCTCAATACATAAACCCAAGTGACTCTAGTACAACAGTCAATAAAGGTAACAAATGAGCGGTAACCATTTAAAGCAGGAACTCCACTAGGACCCCACACATCAGAATGTATAACTTCAAGTGGTGTGTCACTCCGGTTATCAGATGACAAATAAGAGCTCCTAGTTTGTTTTCCAAATTGGCACGCGTCACATACTAGATTTTCCTTGTTAACTTTATTATAGAGATTAGGATAGATCTGGCCCAAGGTAGTAAAAGACATGTGCCCCAACCTGCGGTGTTGAAGTAGAAACTCTTCTAGTGGTGAAGGAGACAGAACGGATGCCACTGAGGGAGAAACCTCCTTGTCCAGGTAATACAAGCCATTCCGCACAGTCCCTGTCCCTAATTCTCTACCACTTCCAAGTTCCTGGAATATGCATCTGGTTGGAAGAAAGATAGCAGCGCAATTAAGCTCAGTGGTGATGCAACTAATTGACAAAAGATTAATTGGGAACGAGGGAATATGCAGGACTGACGATAGGGTCATGTTTGGACTACATTTAATCTTGCCCGACCCTGCAATACTTTGGACAGAACCATCAGCAAGTGTGACATTTTGTTCTGTAAAATCAGGAGTATAATCATAGAAATCCTTATATGATCCTGCCATATGCTTAGATGCACCGGAGTCTATTAGCCATCTTGCATTGGAGCAATTGTGGCTGTGCAAATCAGATTTACCACTGCAGCTTACTTCCTTAAATCTTCGCCATCTTTTCCATTCATCAACCGTCATTTGGACTGTCACAGTGTGTGACAATTCCCCAGCAAACTCAGAGCACACTTTTTCCATTGGTCTTCTTCTGAAGCAACTCCCACTTGAACTCCTACTTGAACTAGTGACAATATTGGCTGTAGCTGCACTGTGATATCCCCTTTTATACCCATAGAAATCATCAATACCCATCTTGTTCTCCTACACCAGCACAACCTGAGCCTCTCACACTGCTGCCTTCACCAACAGAGCCTCAAACAAGTAGGCTTCGTTCACACCTCCTCTGGCCACTCTGCTTCACCTCCACAGGCTCCAACTCGCCCGTCTTATTTCTGCAGACTCAACTCGACCTTTGAACTACTGCGTGAGCTTCCAATCAACTCCTCCCTTGCGAATCGCAGCTAAAAACAGCTGCTTCTTCCTAGGCTCCTTCTCTTTTCTTCCCTGCTAGAACAGAGCCGCAGCTCCTTCCTCTTCCTTGACAGGAAGCTTTCCCAACAATCACCAATCAATCACGTACGGGAGCAAAGACGAACAGAGACGCAACCAACCTCGGCAGGTCCCCAATCGCTGCAGCCCCGCTACTTCTCCTGGCCGCACGCCGCTACCACCGAACCTCCGATTCAGGGCAGCAGCACGTCCGCGTCTTCACCAGCAACGTTGCCTCTCCTCCACAGCTCGATCAAGCACCGTGCTCTGATACCATGTTGTTGAAATCTCACTAGCAAGGAGCAGTATCACAGGAGGGAGCTAAGAATTTTCTGGAAAGCACTCACCGATCTGTTCGTTCCCCATCTAACATATACACTCTTCATTTTACAGTTTAGCCCTTCTTTCTTTTCTATCCTGCACCTAAGCCACTACAACAAAAATGCATGAAAACTATATTGCAGAATTATGGGGCTCTTTATCCAAGATGCCTAGCCTCAGTAGGTTGGTTATTTTTGCTAATAGCGAGGATGAGGTTCTTAACCTGACAATGCTAAAGCCCTTACCAAATCTGAAGTTTTTCTGGTTGAGAGGGAGGTTGTATGAGGGAGTGCTCCCACACATGTTTGCAAGTTTTGAGAAGCTTGCTACTTTGAAACTTGACTGTTGTTGTCTGAAGAAAGATCCTATTAGCTCCTTTGCACACATGCTGAGTCTAGTTGATCTCAAACTTTACAGGACTTATGATGGGGAACAGTTAACATTTCGTGCAGGATGGTTTCCCAAACTCAGTTCTCTTGAATTAGTTGACATGGAACATCTGAACTGGATTAAGATAGAGGAAGGCGCAATGAAGGTTCTACATACTTTGGAGATGGTTGGTCTAAGCGGTCTAAAGGTAGTCCCTCGAGGCATCAAGCACATTGACACACTGCAGAAGATGCTTCTAACAGATATGCCAGAAGAGTTCATGGGTAGGCTACAAGGAGATGACAGTTACATAGTTGAGCATGTACCTAACATCCAGGGTTTCGACTCCTCCAATTCTCAAGCAGGTAATCTCCATGCGTACAGTGTGTCGATACATTGAACAACTGTCGTCACAAATTATTTACATTAGGAAATTTTAAAGTTAAAACAGCCCACTATTCACCACAATACAAAAATTCTATTGCAAATTGCAATGAAATCCTAGTTTTTTCAATAAGTGAACACCATACACCTCTACTTTTCCTAATCTCTTCCGACTGATGGCCGATATTTCTGTTTTGCCATATTGTAAATGTTGAACTTGTATTGACCTTGCAGTTAACAAGGTTGTTCTTCTTCCACATCTTGCAAAGAAGTACGGCACAGGCTGGTGGGAGCTTTGTTAAGATATATTGTATGCTGGCTTCGGAGTTTGGATCTTCCCCGCCTCCACATGTTGATAAACTAGGACCGCAAGTTGTATGTTATGATTGTAACAACCTTTCACATGAATATACAGAAGCTCCGAACCCTCTTGACGAGGTTTCTGTTGAAAGAAAATAATCTGACTGTCAGAGTCTTCGTATTTGTCCTTGGATGGTCTCTTATATCTATTATGAGTATGGTTTCATAATTTTGTTATTGTACTGTACATCTCTGTATGGAAAAAAAATCGAACTCTGGTGCCAGGAGCTGGATGAACTATGTGTCTATTAGAGGACTGGTTATGCGAAAGCCAGATTAGGGGAGTTGAAGTTCAAAAAAAAAATTAAAAGAGCTGAAATTGTTACTAATTATGTATTATTAGAATATAGGAACTATCTTGCCAACCATCCGTCGTAGTCTAGGTGGTTAGGATACTCGGCTCTTACCCGAGAGACCCGGGTTCAAGTCCCGGCGACGGAATATTTTGTTTGTTTTTCTTCTGCTGCTCCTATCATAGCTGTTTTCTTACTTATTTTGGCTAAAATGATCCAAATGTTGACATGGCTTAAGCCTTGACAAGCTGAATTTTCGTCCACGGTTGAAATTTTTGATAGCTGACGTCCACTGCCCGAACATTTTGATAGCTCTTAATTTTCATCCAAGAACCCTTTTCATTTCTCAAACCTGTAGCATGACATGTTCTGTCTGGTTCATGAGACCTCAAGAACAAACAGCTACCGCCGCAATCCAAAGACGTTTGCTGGCTTGCTGCTGCGATGTGTACATCTGTCCCGGTTCAGACGCCACCATATATATGTTCATAATTTACATGTATGGTGTAAATGCTGCACATATGAATCCCTAGCCGCTTAGTCAGTGAGGTTGGCGTGAAGGAGGCAGTGGAAGTGGTGCATGGCCATCTCGACGGATGGCGCGTACCTGCCCACGCCGTAGGCAGGCGACTCAAGGCCCCGCTGGACTCCCTCGCACAACGCAATGTCTTCCATCTGCAGCAGTTTCAGTAAATTACATCACAATATTGCGACTACTATCGGGTTATGGTTGTCACACATTCTTGCGCTTGCTTATGAGCGAGTGCTCTGCCGTTTGTTGGCCATGCAAACTATGGGTTGTGATTATTCGCTCAAAAGGGACTATATACCTACTTCAATATGAGTTGGTGAGTGATGAAAAAAATGGGCCGATCACCTTCACTTTACACCTTGTTGCATCCAGTGGGACAGCTAGATTAGTGTCCATCCATGGACCATACCTGAAAATTGAGCAGCTGTTCACATCTCCAGCATATAACGTGAGCAAGTGGAAACAAAAGTTTCTCAAGGATGCCCACTGCACCTGTTGATCATAAAGTTTGGATAAACAAAGGCATAGATAGCTTTTGTCCCTAATCGATCCAGGTCTTGTTGTTCTGCTGGGGCACTTTCACATCTTTGAACACTTACTCTTTCATACGTCTAAGGAAAATAAATACATTTTTAGACCACAGAAAATAAATACATTAAAAAATCATCCTATGTAAACCAATAGAAGTTCTAATTAATTAGATCAGTGCACAGTAGCATTACTATCAAGTGTGCTGATTCATGAAGTATAAACGAACATACTGAACACAGAACAGTCCAAAGAAAAAGAGAATATTGAAACTGGTCAGAGAACATAATAGACACCACGCCACCTATACCTAAACAATGTATGATCAAGAAGATAACTGAAGAAGGAAAGGTAGTTTACAAACTATACAAGTGTTCCGTAGGACTGAAGCTGCAGACCAGATGCAAGGGCTCCATGTGCATATGGAACATGATATCCACCATCTAGATAGTTGTCACAAAAGACCTGCATGGCAAAATAAAGATCTACTCAAGAGATGCTCACTACATGAGTAACATGTGATTAAAATTTGAGGCTGGACCTTCCAGTTACATTCGATAATATATTCTCTCCTGCAAATATGATGCAGTGAAGTGTCGATGCCATTTGTACTCAACAGATGTGAAGCACTGCCCAACCATTCATCTCCAACTACATCATCAACAATATCTTGAGAGGAATCATCAAATCTGGCCAGCACAAAAGGTCCCCATGTAGCCACCTTAATTGGTATAAGACCAAAATCCTGCTTCCAAGAAGAAGCATACGTTGCAATTTTGTCCATCGAGAAGCATACAGGATAAAAAAGAGCCGGGATATACATTCTTATTGAAGTTCTTGATTCCTGATATTCTGGTAGCTTTCAAGAGGTTACCATCCAACCCATATGTCCAACCCTACAATAATATAGCTTCAATATAAGGAATACATCCACATGTACAACCGAAGAATATCAGGTTTGTGTTCCCTCATTGTCACACTTTATTTAGTAGCATGTAGCTTCCATCCCATGTTTTTTCCAAGAAAAGTTATCTGGCCACATTTCTCATCTCAAGTATTAATAACTGAAGTATCTAGATAATCATCCTAGAGAATTGAAAAAATATTATGACTTTCAAGAACGGCACCGCAAGTATGTGAAATATGTAGAACGTGTTTACTAAGGAACTCACGTGATAAGGGCATTGGAAGCAAGTCTTCTGACCACTTCCAAATGCGAGGAGTGAGGCATGATGGCGACACACATTGTGAAAAGCGTAAAGTTTCCCTTGTGCGTCCCGGCATACGACAAATTCTACATTTCCAAGTCTGGTGGTTCACCTTGTTAGATGATTCAAATTAGCATTATCCAAAACAAAGTTATCTTGACAAATAATTTGGATGTAACCATGATGTCGCGACTTATAAAACAAGTGTTGTGTATGAAGATCCTTGTTCTAGAAAATCATAAGAATCTTAACAATTATTAAAGGTTTGCACATCAGATACTGCAGTGAGTAGAATTAGTTCAGGTCGCAGAAGCATGAAAACAAGATGGAATCACCTTCCTGTGAAGAAATCATTTGGGTTTTTGACTTGTCCAGCGTGACCTGGAAAAGACGCAGCACTAAGGCAACTACAGAGATCGACAACTACTGAAAACAGATAACATAAATTGTACTGAATGATCTACCGAATCAGTAAGCTACTAGTACATCCATTAATTAATGTAAATGCATAAATATTCGGTCTTGTTAACAAACGTAAGGCATACATGTAAATGTAACTATGTTTCCCCAACTCTGTCTCTATCTATTTTCTCCCCTATTTGCATTTGTTCAACACCATCCAAACAACATATTCTCTCATTTTTACAAATCAATTACACCTATCAGAAGGCACCAAGTGGTTCCTTATCATAATTTTCTCGAATTAATCGGCTCCTTAATCTATGCGCAAAGACAAGATACATCCTAGATTAACCAACAGGGGAGTATACAGACTGACATACAGTAAGCAATAACGTTGAAGAAAAAGCTGCAAAGTCAGACTAGCATAAATGAGCAATGAGACGAGTGAAGGTCCAAATACGACAGGGTATAGCAATCGGTTACTTGTTTCCACACTAAACCTTGCTGGTCAGTACCCCGTAGAAACTGAAACGAGCAATGGTAAAAACACTGAAATGAACCATATCTGCAACGAATTTCGTACTCCCTCCGATCCATATTAGTGGGCATAGTTTTGTCTAAATTCATATGTATCTAGTTAAGTATTTAGACTAGATACATGTGTATCTAGACAAAGTTGTGCCCACTAATATGGATCGGAGGTAGTACCAATGGCCTGCCACCCGCGGAGGAAGACGCGGTCGAGCTCGAGGCGGAGGAAAGCCGGGTCGGTGTACCACCCGCTCGGCGGCGTCACCGCGGAGGCTAGCGGGACGGCCGGGTCGAACGCCGCCACGAGCCGACGGGCGGGCTCCCCCGCCGCAGCACCCGTGGAGGCGACGACGCGGCACGGAGCGGCGCGCCGGGCCTTGCGATGAGCGGCTCTCGCGGCGAAGGAGGAGGAGGAGGGCGGGGCTACTACGGATTGCACGATCACCATGGCCGGCCGCCGGGAATTGGAGTGCGATAGCGACTGAGAGCATATTCTGCCGGGAAATCCACTTCGGCTCATGCTCATAGGATAATCTACACCCACTACTTACAAAATGAATTTTAAAATGTCAAAAATTTCAAACAAAAAACTTTAGTGTACATATAAACATCGTAAAAAATTGGCAAGTTACGGGAGTTAGTTGATACGGCGATAAGGAGGCGTGTTGATGTCCTATGCGTCCAAGAGACCAAATGGAAGGGACAGAAGGCGAAGGAGGTGGAGGATACCGGCTTTAAGCTGTGGTACACGGGGACAACTTCAAACAAAAATGGGGTAGGCATCTTGATCAACAAGAGCCTCAAGGATGGAGTAGTGGACGTCAAGAGGCAAGGAGATCGGATTATCCTAGTCAAGCTGGTTGTTGGGGACTTAGTTCTCAATGTTATCAGCGCGTATGCCCCGCAAGTAGGCCACAACGAGAGCACCAAGAGAGAGTTCTGGGAAGGTCTTGAGGACTTGGTTAGGAGAATACCTACTGGTGAGAAGCTCTTCATAGGAGGAGACCTCAATGGCCACGTGGGTACATCTAACATAGGTTTTGAAGGGGTGCATGGAGGTTTTGGCTATGGCATCAGGAACCAAAAAGGTGAGGATGTCTTAAGCTTCGCCCTAGCTTACGACTTGGTCGTAGCTAACACCCTCTTTAGAAAGAGAGAATCCCACCTAGTGACTTTCAATAGTGGCCAACACTCTAGCCAGATTGATTTTGTCCTCTCTCGAAGAGAAGATAGACGCGCTTGCCTTGATTGTAAGACGATACCTGGAGAGAGTGTTGTCCATCAGCATAAGCTGGTGGTGGCTGACTTCCGTTTTCGGATTCGTGTCCAGCGGGATAAGCGCCCAAAAGTTGCTAGAACAAAGTGGTGGAAGTTAAAGGGAGATGCAACTCAAGCTTTTAAAGAGAGGGTTTTTAAGGAGGGCCCTTGGGAGGAAGGAGGCGATGCAAACATTATGTGGATGAGGATGGCGACTTGCATTCGGAAGATTGCTTCAGAGGAGTTTTGGGTGTCTAGGGGAAGTAGAAGGGATGCTAAGGATACCTGGTGGTGGAACGTTGAGATCCAGAAGGCTATTAAGGAGAAGAAGGACTGTTTCAGACGCCTATACCTGGACAGGAGCGCAACCAACATGGAGATATATAAGGAGGCAAAGAAGGCCGCAAAGCGAGCGGTGAGCGAGGCAAGGGGTCGGGCGTATGAGGATCTCTACCAACGTCTTAACACGAAGGAAGGTGAAAGGGACATCTATAAGATGGCGAAGATGAGAGAAAGGAAGACGAGTGATGTCAACCAAGTCAAATGCATAAAGGACGGAGCGAATCAACTCCTCGTGAAGGACGAAGAGATCAAGCGTAGATGGCGCGAGTACTTCGACAACCTGTTCAATGGAGAGAATGAGAGCTCTACCATTGAGCTAGACGATTCCTCCGATGATACCAGCCGACGCTTTGTGCGGCGGATCCAGGAGGCTGAGGTTAGGGAGGCTTTGAAGAGGATGAAAGGAGGCAAGGCAATGGGCCCTGATGGTATCCCCATCGAGGTGTGGAGAGGCCTTGGAGACATAGCGATAGTATGGCTAACTAGACTTTTCAACCTCATTTTTCGGTCAAACAAGATGCCTGAAGAATGGAGGCGGAGTACATTAGTGCCAATCTTCAAGAACAAGGGGGATGTTCAAAGTTGCATTAATTACCGTGGAATCAAATTGATGAGCCATACAATGAAGCTATGGGAGAGAGTCATTGAGCACCGTTTAAGAAGATTGACAAGTGTGACCAAAAATCAATTTGGTTTCATGCCTGAGAGGTCTACCATGGAAGCCATCTTCCTGGTACGGCAACTTATGGAGAGATATAGGGAGAAGAAGAAGGATCTTCATATGGTGTTCATTGATTTGGAGAAGGCGTATGATAAGATACCACGAAATGTCATGTGGTGGGCCTTGGAGAAACACAAAGTCCCAACAAAGTACATTACCCTCATTAAGGATATGTATGATAATGTTGCGACAAGTGTTCGAACAAGTGATGGCGACACCGATGACTTTCCAATTAAAATAGAACTGCACCAGGGGTCAGCTTTGAGCCCTTATCTCTTTAGTTTGGTGATGGATGAGCTCACAGGGGATATACAAGGAGATATCCCATGGTGTATGCTCTTTGCGGATGATGTGGTGCTAATTGACGATAGTCGGGCGGGGGTTAATAGAAAGTTAGATATGTGGAGGCGGACTCTAGAATCGAAAGGTTTTAGGCTTAGTAGAACCAAAACGGAGTACATGCGGTGCAGTTTCAGTTCCAGTAGGCACGAGGAGGAAGAGGTTAGGCTTGATGGACATGTGGTACCTGAGAAAGACACCTTCCGATATTTGGGGTCTATGCTCCAAAAGGATGGTGATATCGATGAAGATGTGACTCATCGAATCAAAACTGGTTGGATGAAGTGGCACCAAGCTTCTGGCGTCCTCTGTGATAGGAGAGTGCCACAGAAGCTAAAAGGAAAATTCTATAGGACGGCGATTCGACCTGCGATGTTGTATGGCGCAGAATGTTGGCCGACCAAGAGACGACATATCCAACAGTTAGGTGTAGCGGAGATGCGCATGTTGAGATGGATGTGTGGCCACACAAGAAAGGGCCGGGTTAGGAATGATGATATACGTGAGAGAGTTGGGATAGCACCGATTGAAGAGAAGGTTGTCCAACACCGTTTAAGATGGTTTGGTCATATAGAACGTAGGCCTCCGGAAGCGCCTTTGCATACCGGACGGATAAAGCGGGATGAGAATGTTAAGAGGGGTCGTGGTAGGCCAAACTTGACATGGGAGGAGTCGGTTAAAAGAGACCTGAAGGATTGGAATATCACCAAAGAATTAGCCATGGATAGGGCTGCGTGGAAGTTAGCTATCCATGTGCCAGAACCATGACTTGGTTTCGAGATCTTATGGGTTTCAACTCTAGTCTACCCCAACTTGTTTGGGAATAAAAGGCTTTGTTGTTGTTGTTGTTGGCAGTGTAAAAAACAAAAATCCCCATATTGAAAAAAACATCTACAAGTAAACATTTTTTCTCTCTTTTTAAAACCGGTCACACAAAATGTATTTTCGATGCAATTTTTTTCTACGGATAGATATTTTTCATCCCCGGGCGGACTCGATTGGAGGCGTCGCGCACCCGACCGCTGCGCAGCCGCGCAAAGTCGTCTCCAAGTGGCCGTTGGCAGCGACGACGCCGCAGACGACAGCCAAGAAGGGGAAGAAGGTGGACGCCGCGACGAAGCGCGTGAGGAAGCCTACAGCAGTTTCGCCGACGATGCATACTTGACAACTATGGGTGTTGGCTCCAACACCCATAGGTTGTCCCAAACCAATGAATTACATGAAGATGATCATGAATATGAAGAAGTGGATGAGGAGGGTGAGGGTTTGGTGTGGTGCACCAAAAGGAAGATCGGGCAACTACACCATGCAAGAAAGACATTTGCTATGCAATGCATGGTTGAATGTGTCACTGGATGTCGCCGTTGCGACGACCCAAACTTTCAACAGATATTGGGATAGGATGAAGGTATACTTTGACACACACAACAAGAGTGGAATTGAGTGTAGCAATAGATCTCTTCGGTCCCGCCGTCCCGGTGGTCATCGATAAACACTGATTGTCAAAAGTGGATAGCGGCAATGTTGGCGGTTGACGCCCTAAACCCAAGTGGCACTAATGATGTAGATAGGGTAAGTGGCATTTCTTTGTGTGGCAACTTCATTGCAATTCCTCAATATTGTGTGTCCTACCTTGTTCTCTTCTATGTGTAGCTCAATATTGCACAAAACTTGTTTCGTGGAGAAGAGAAGAAGACCAAGAAAGGCAAGGTTAATAAAGGGAAAGTATTTATGTTGTCCCATTGCTACGAGGTGTCGAAGGATGAAGAGAAATGGAAGAAGCGTGATGACTTGGATGTGGCAAACTTTCCAAATATTGATGTGGTGTTGAACCTAGATTATGATGAGGCATCGAGTGACGGAGTCAAGAGGAGCCCTATGCCCAACTCGGTTGCCTACTCCAAGCAAGAAGACCAACGGGAGCTGAACAAGCAAAAGAGAATAAAAAGAAAGGAGGAGATGATGACCTCAAGAATGCTATGGAGGAAATTGTGAAAGCAAGAAAGTAAGCGCAAGAGGAGAGGAGGGTGGCTAGGACTGTTGATGCGGCCAATGGATCCAGAAAGGTGTTGGCGGAGGAGAGGAGGGTGGCATTGGAGGAGAAGAAGTTGCAAATGGAGCAGCAAGATAGGCTAATGGAATATGAGAAGTGCCTCTTGATGGACACATCACACTTCGACGAGAGGCAAAAGGAGTACCTCAACCTATGTCGTGATCAACTCTTGATCCAAAAAAGGATGATGGGCATGAGAGGCATTGGTGCTACCATCGGAGGCATGGGAGGCGTTGGTCCTAACATGGGAGGCGTTGATGCTACCATCGGAGGCATGGTAGGCGTTGGTCCTACCATGGGAGGCATGGGAGGTGTTGGTGCTACCATAGGAGGCATTGGTTCTATCATGAGAGGCGTTGGTCCTATCATGAGAGGCGCTGGTGCTACCATGGGAGGCATGGGCGCCATGGAAGGCATGAGTTTTGGGTCTCTAATTGGAGGCATGGGAGCACCTCTGGTTGGAGGCATGGGAGGCATGGATTTTGGCATGGGAGCATATGCATGGGCGCCATTGGAGGGATAAGTGCACACACGGTTGGCATGGGAGCATATGGAGGCATGGGTGGGCTGAGTGCACCTCCGGGTGACATGAGAGCATCTATGGGTGGAGGCAATGTATTCGGTGTGCCTCCCATGACTTCAGATGGTGCATTTGGAGATAGTGGGAACACCGACTGAGTTGACAATGATGATGGGGTGCTTGAAGATGGTGGGGAGGAACAAGTTGAGGAGGAGGAAGAAGAAAATGAAGAGAAGGAAGATGGGGCATGATTGTTGATGTTTCATTTGGTTGTGTGAACTTTATTGTCATGAACTTGCTTTTCGTTTGGTGATTTTGAAATATGCCATGAATTTATATTGTACTATGTTGCTCTCAAGTCATGATTTTGTTTCATATTTGACTAGCGCCAGCTGCTCGCGCGCGCTATATTCTACCGCGCCTGCTAAAGCACGACAGCGGTGCGCTAAATTATACCCCATATGCTAAAGAAAAATTATATCACATATGCTAAAGCAAAACAGGCAACGAGCACGCTAAAACACAATTTTGACACTGCAAAAAAAAATGGCGCGCTTTTCTGTTGGAGATGCTCTAAGACAGGGTGTGCACCGCCAGTCTGGTCCGGAAAAGGTCGCTAGTCTGGTCCAAGAAATATTGCTTGGTTCGGGCAGGTGGGAAGTAGTAATTTAATTTAGTCCGAAGTGTTAAACATACGACAAGAGACGGTCCAATTTAGACTTTAGATTCACCACGTTTTCAATACAGCTTCTGCACCGGCAAATCTACCACACGAAGAAGTTCAGATATTAAAACGAGGACACAAATGGTACAGGAAACTAATGGTCCAGTTAGCGATGATGTTTTGTTGGAGGACTCGAGATGTTTTGCTGCAAATCCTTCTTTGCTCCTGGTTCTGCAATAATGAAGGTCGTATCAGATAGCATTACACAATTTAAGTCGTAGGGTTACAAAATTTTGAGATCAAATGTGAGGGAGAAAGTTAACAATTGTTGCAAATACCTGAAAACTCGTATATTTCTAGGCCTTGCATGAAGTTGAGCAAGTCATTGGACTTATCTCCACAATACTGGATCTTCATAGAGAGCAGATCGACACCAATTACATAACCATCACAATGGTGCCCAGTTGATAAAAAAAAGTTTACCAGATAAGGACAATGAGGATCAATAGCAGGATATGCAGGTACTAATATGGGTAGACACTTCGAAGTAAAGGTTGTGCCCTTCCAAAATTCTGCAAATTTCATCTCATAATCTTCAAACCAGTTTCCATCTCTCCAGCTCCAAATCTTTACAGAATCTTCACACTGTTGTGACTTCATACCATAATCAAAGAAAACAGGTTTTTTCCTGAAGATATGGATGCATCTAAGTTCTCCATCGCAGAAGCTAACACAGCGATCTTCTCTCATGGAACGGTCAATGTCACCATCCTGGAAGCATGCTGATGGAAGTGGGATGAACCCAAGAACAGACTGCTGTTGGTCAATATCATAAGAGAGTATCCCACAGCGCAAATCCACCCACAAAAAACTATTCGCATAGGCAAGCACTACATCGATGTCCCAATTCCACAAAGAAAGATCGTCAGGGAGAGACACATAACGACACGTCCATTTACCTGTTGACGTAGAAAAGGTGCATATGCATGGCCCCTCAGTTAACTTACTCTTTTCATATCCAGAAAGCATGGAAGAATCCGTTTCAATTGTCCACATCATGGATTCCTTCAACACAGCCACTGTGTAATAACCACATCCATGATGCAGGAGGCCAATGTTAAGCTGGTGAGGACCAGGAATCTCAGGAAGACGAGATATCGTTGGAGTTGGCACATCATTCACAAGCAAAAAATAGTTGTGACGGAAACGAGGATGGGTCCCAGAATAAACACTTGTATGCATCAGAATAGCATTATAACAAGATGCCACCGCTTCAACAGATATCCTCTCCACGTCGCCATCTGATAAGCTGCTGGCGGGGGAGTCAGGCAGTGTATCATCCGCCTTAACAAACAGTCGAGAAAACCCAGGTGGTGATTGACTGCATAATGAGATTTTGAACTTTCTACCGTCACTTGTTTCTGCATCTATCCATATTTTGTCATCAACTTCGACCGATGATGTTTTATCATACGGAACACAGTCAAGAAAAAACTTTGCTGTACTTTGCTGTAATACAGTCAACGAAAGATGAAGGTTAGACCAATTGACCACAAAGATTATAGAATGAACATTCAACAAAAATTTCAATAAATAATAGTAGTAAGTGACATATCTCTAATCGCAAAACAAAAAAAGTTTTAGACAATTGTGACATTGGAACATCATCTGTCCAGAGAAAGCAATCTTTGAGAACTCAAAATCAGTGCTGTAGAGCACCTATCTAATACCAAAAAAAATACGAGTACTTCAAACCAAGTACCACGTTAAAAACGCTTGCCAATTACTCCCTCTGTTCCATAATTCTTGTCGTGGTTTTAGTTCAATAACAATATATAGTACCGTAGATTTCGTAATGTTTCCATTCTACCCCTATTTAAAATGCTTTGGAAGAGGATGAATGATTTTAGACTTTTCGTGTTGTCTAATGGTGATATGTGTGGTTCTCTTTACATTTTTCTTAAGACTTCCTGGTACATTCGCATGGTTGGCAAATGGCTACATATAGCAAAGTGGAGGGTGTATTTCAGACTAAACTAGGAAAACCTTGTGCATTGGATTGCAAATAACACAGTTCAGTTACTTTTTAAGCAGCCAGGAAAAAAAGAGAAGTGGAGAGTATAGGTAACATACAGTTTGATCCCGCATGCGTTCTATCTCACTGAGAAACAATAGCTTCCGGGATAGCTTCTGTATTTCCTGCAACACAACAATTGCAAAGATGAGTTACCATGTAGTCAAATTTCATGCTGTAAAGTAACTCATAATCCTCAGGTGATCACATGGAGCAGCAAAGAAACTAAAGCACTGCAGCAGAATTGAACCATTGTATCAATGAAACTAAATATTAGCATTTATCAACAAGAAAGCAGAAAGAGCACAAAAAGTCTGTATTATTATCAATAACGTTATGCTGAAAACTGCTGACTTATCCACACTAATCCTCCCAATACGTTTCCACTTACAAGGCTAATGACTAAATGATACATTCTGTGCATAGTATGAATAGACAGCCCTGAACAGGTTCATGGTAGTGATATCATTTTCCGCATATAACGTTTTTTTGTGTATAACTAAAGTAATCACCTGTCGTTACATGCAGAATCTCCGAGCAATGCTTCAAAACAACCTTCTTTTTTGTTAGAAAGCCATCACAACCTAGAGTAGCATATGCTATTTTGTACATCAACCGCACATCAGCATTTTGGCCAATAATAAAATGCACGAACACTAACAAGACTATATAAATAGAGAAAAAAATAGCAAAAGGATGCATTTTGTTAATACTATCAAGTTAGGACCACTAGTTTTACGCATATGGAAAGAATCAAGCTCAAATAAGAGAAGCAGTTAGCACACATGATGACAAGAGTGTGCATGTAGTAACTTATATATTCCCCTTCCGTGTCTAACCTGCACCCCTCATTGCACTATCGTCCTAGTAACGAAGAAAAGCAAGTACCTCCCACGAAACAGAAGGACATGCACGTGTATCCATAGCGGTGTGAAGGATCGTCACCTACAAAAAACAAAGGGAATGTGAGACAGATTAGAAAGGTTATCCATACAGGTAGTGGCTATTAATGGAAAACAGATCAATCTATTCTACAGAAAGACGGATAGGGTTTTTGATCTTGAGGAACGGATAGGTTTTTGATCTAGCCAACCCCGTCCAGATCCAGAAGCCACCACGGCAGCCGGAAGCCACGTGCAAAACCACTGGGCGCCGTCAGCCGGAAGTCGTGAGGCAGATGATCAAGAAGCCGCCGGTCGATGGAAGGGTCGCCTGGCCGGCCAGCCCAGCCGCCAGATCGAACCCTAGGGTCTAGGAGAGCCCGCGCACCCGAGCAGGGAAGAACTCCACGAGGGTTGCGACAGAGCAAGGAAATCCAACCAAGACCTGGCCTTGGGGCTTGCTAACCGAGGAGGCAGACGAGGGTGTCGGCGGGGAGAGAACCGGGGCGTGCGCGCCAGGGGAGCGGCGAGACGAGAGGAGAGGCCCAGGTGGAGCGAGAGGAAAAATACACATCAGACCACGCGGAAAGTGTGTTTCGCTCCCGATCTCCGGTGCTCCTGCCGATTTAAAAAAAAATCGAAAATCGTATTTATGAGTTCTTAAAAATTCTGAAAAAAATCCGGATTTAGTCAATGGTATATTCCACAAGAATGTAAAATGTCAATGTCAAATGCTTTTTATTTCAAGCAATATAAAAATAAACTTTTTTATAAAACTTGAAGATTTGAAAATATGCATAGTTAGATTCACACTTTTGATATTTTTATGCAGCTCTGAATACAATTTTTTTGATGTTGATATTTTGCTCATTCGTGGGATATCTTATTGGCTGGAGCCGGATTTTGTTTCAGAATTTTTTGAAACTCGTAAATATGATTTATTTTTTAATTTTTTTAAAACCAGATGGACCACTAGACCTCGGGAGGCAAATAGTACTCTATCTTCATATGCATGCTAATTAGCACACTGTTTTGGAGCTTCTCAGCGAAATGCCTTTTGTAGATGATGACCATGAACTTGAATCCGCAAAGCTGTGGGAATAGGTTTTCAGCAGACTGTGAGGGCGACACCGACGAAGTGGCATTATCCATGCACCCTCTAGCATGGCCGCCCTCATCCACGGTCGCACCCTACTCCACGGTAGCCGCCACAGCTCGTACCTCTCGACATGGATTTGAACAGAGCGGATCTTCCGAAATTTGGAAAAAGGGGGGCAACGGATTGGGGCTTCAAAGAGACGCCCACACTATGCCTTTATACTCGCGGGTCTGCTCCACCCAAATCCTTATCTGCACCTTTGGCTACCACATGTCTACATTCTTATAATAATTTAAAAAGTATATCCGTTACTCCATCCGTTTCAAAATATAAGTCACGCCACCTACTTTCCACCTACTTTTCACATGTGAACCTTGCACTAAGTAGGTGGAAAGTAAGTGGTGCGACTTATATTTTGAAACGGAGGGAGTACCATATAAGCAAAGAATGGAAACGGGCAAGTTTAATAACGGTTGCCAATAAAATGAGCGGCGAAGATTGAAAAATGTTCGTAGCCAAAGTTGACGGGCCAGTGTCAATCAGGCCGTAATTTTTACCCGAAAAGCTCGATTTTCTGTTGCCTAACCCGTGTTGTTTCATAAATGGTGTCGTTTTGTACTACTACCAAGGTTTTGGTAACCAGCTCAAAAAAAATTCCGGAGGGGGCCGATATTTCCGGTAACCGTGGTTACCGGAAAATACCGGCCATTACCGGCCAAATATTCCGGCTCGAATTCACAATTTAAACATAAAGACGTCAAAAAAATTCAAATTCAAATTTTTGGAGCACGAATATGGTCCAAATTTGACCATTCCGGAATTTTCCTTCCGGTATAGACAAATTCCGGGGGTTCCGATAAATCCGGTTACCGGCCGGTTACCGCGGTATTCCGGCCGGTAACCGAAACCCTGACTACTACTAGGATTTCTTTTCAAAATATTTTCGAACTTTAAAGTACCATTTTTGAAATCGGCCGCAGCCACGCACGCATGTCTATATATCTCTTTTGGCCGAAATTTCTCTGCACTGAAGGACATCCATCCAACCGCTTTGCCAAAGGTGAAAAGCACTCTCAAGTTTATTCCCGGAGCGAGTTGATCAGTCGCTATTGGCAGGGAACAGGATAGAGAACTGTATCGAACTACTCACGGTCGACTGATATACTTGGCAAAACCAAAAGATAAACACAAGCATGCCCTGAATAATCAATCATTTGCAGTATTCTACACCCTACCAACTGATGGCGAACACGTTTTTCTTTAAAGAGAAGGGATGAACACCAAGAAAGAAGACATAAACAGATGGACCCGCCGACAGCAGTAGATAGATTAGCCGGCCTCTGTTGTTAATAAGTCTTCCTGAAAGTCGCGTAAAGAATGGCAAACTGAAGACTACGAAAGAGAAGCTACGCAAGAAATGCTCTGACTGGAATGAAAAAAACATGTCCGGAGCTGCTAAGGAAACTATGATTAAATCTGTTGCTCAGGCTATTCCCACTTATGCTATGAGCGTCTTCAAATTCTCGGCTGGTCTTTGCGATGACCTTGAGAGAATCCTCAGGGATTTTTGGTGGGGCGATGAATTCGATTAGAGAAAGGTGCATTGGATGTCTTGGGACAAAATGTCAAAACAAAAGTCCCACGGTGGTATTGGATTCAAAAATCTCAGGATTTTCAATCAAGCGCGGGTGGCTAGACAAGCATGGCGTCTTATCGAATTCCCGGATAGCTTGTGTGCAAAACTTCTTAAGGCCAAGTACTATCCCAATGGAGACCTTGTTGATACAGTCTTCAGCCAGAATACCTCTCCGTGCTGGCAGGGTATTTCACACGGCCTTGATCTCTTAAAGCACGGCATCATTTGGAGAGTTATATCCGGAAGAAAGATTAGAATTTGGCGGGATAACTGGATCCCCAGAGGCAACCACAAAATCATTGGAAAAGCCAAAAATTCTAGGAAAAGATGGGTGTCTGACCTCATTGACCCCTCCACAAATTCCTGGAACGAACCCTTCGTGAGATCTCTATTTCACCCTCCTGATGTGGACGAAATCCTTAAGATAAAACTTCCAAACAACTCGGGGGAGGATTACATTGCCTGGGAGCATGAGAAAAATGGCATCTTCTCTGTTCGGAGTGCTTACAAGCTTGGTGTCCACCTAAAAGAGAACGGTCTCCAAGCCTCGTCTAGCTCCAGCCCTCATGGCGATAGGGGTCTCTGGAAAGTAATTTGGAACTCCAATGTGCCCCCCCAAAATCAAAGTTTTCGCTTGGAAGCTAGCTACAAATACCCTCGGTGTCCAAGCCCTTCGTTGCAGAAGGAATATGGACCCTCTTCCGACTTGCAACATCTGTGGTCAGGAACCGAAGACTGCTCACCACGCAATTATTCGCTGTACAAAATCCATGGCTCTTAGACACGGGCTGAGAGAGTTATGGGAACTGCCAACTGAAAAAGTCTTTCAAGAAACTGGAGAGGACTGGGTTCTACTGCTTCTGAATCAATGCAGTCAAGAACTAAGAACAAGAATCCTGTTCATGTGGTGGAGGACGTGGCATCTCCGCAACAATATGATTTTTGGTGATGGTAAATGTTCCATTATGCATTCTGCTAACTTCATTGATTCGTATTCCACATCCTTCCTTCAGGTTAACAGTCAATCTGATGCCAATGATTGGAAAGGAAAGAAGCCTATTCTGCAGGCTGTGCCGCTGTCCTCTGACAAGAAACCTCAAGACCCTATCCCCTGGCAAAACCCAGATGAAGGCTGGTACAAGCTAAATGTTGACGCCAGTTTCATCCTGGAGGAGAACAGAGGAGCATGGGGTGCCTTGTTGCGTGACCATGCTGGAGAAGTTCTACTCTCGGCTTGGGGAACTATTCCCTTTTGCCAAGATGCTGAAACCGCTGAAGCTATTGCAGTTCTGGAAGGCATCAAAGCTATCATTCTTATTGCTGATAAACAGGTCGTCATTGAGAGCGACAATGCCGCGGTTGTCCATGGCCTTCGATCCCCCGATAAGTGTAGGTCTGCGGTCATGGTGATTTTGGATCAAGCAAAGAACCTGCTTTATAACTTCCAGGGTTCCGAGATTGTGAAAGTTAGCAGATCGGGCAATTCTGCTGCCCATAATTTGGCAAGATTTTGTTTTTTCGGTTTGGGATAATGGTTCATTGCTGAAGGCTGTGCCTCCCTGCGTGGAGATTGATGTTCCTGTTTCTGTTAAGAACTCTGTAACCCAATACGTTTTAATTCAGTAAAGCTAGTTGAAAATCAAAAAAAAAAAAAGTCTGTGAAAACGCCAGGGAGCAGGAAACGGATAAGATCACCAACACAAGCGTACATATGCATCATGGCCCCAGTCTCCTCACGACGTGACACCCGTTCCCTCTCTCTCGTTATCCGGAGTACCACTTATCTTAAAGCTTATCCTTCCACACCACTTTTGACATCCTTGTCCCCGTTTCTCTCTCTACATGTCAAATCACTGATAACAAGTGTTTGTGTGTGCTAATTACTCTGATAATCAATTATAATGTCGCTTGTGTATCTGAATAGAACGAGAAGGTACTAGATCACAATTCACAAACTCTTCTTAAGTTAGCTAGCCCTTTCAATTATTACTACCAATAAATACACATACATATATGCAATGCAAATGCAAGCAAGAACATCCTAGAGACTTGTCAGCATATCACGATCTGATCAACTGAGACTTTCCTTAATTGACTTTTTTTCTTTGCGAAACACAGTACAACACAAACGCTCACATACACGTGCACACATTCACCCCTATGAACGCACGCAAGTCTTGAGATTGACGAAGTCACCACGGGCACCTCGCTGTCGACGGAAACGTCGCCTCCTACTGAAGAATATTCCGCCTAAATGGGAAACACCAACGTCAAATCTGGGATTTGAACTCTGGTGGGCTGAGGGTACAACCACCCTCCTAACCATCTTGCCACCTAAATGTGCATACCCTCTTCTATCCTAACACTGGATAAGGTTAATTAGGCTTCTCCAATGAGATCACAGGTATTAGCTCTTGTAGGCTATGATGGATGGATGAACACACGCACCATAACCCTTGTGTAATACTTTTTTTTTAGATAAAAGGCACAAAGTGCCCAGCTTTAAATTAATAAAGCCAGAAACGGCAAGTATTACAAGTGCTGAAAAACAGCGTACAAGCACCGATACATCAAGAAAAAGAAAACACATGGAAGCACAGCTTGATCATCAGCACCCTCGACCGGCTCCATGATCTGTCCTGAGCAGGCACACAAGAGCTACGCCATGAAAGGGCACCATCGTCGCCCTCAGAAGGTCCTCGCTGTTGCACAGCCATCCGTTCCACCTCTGAAGAAGGCCCCTGCCTTCTCGCCCTGGCTCGAAGGGCGCCGTACCGTCGAGAGGTGGAGCTGCTCCCCTGAGCACGCATGAACATGGCAGACAGGAAGCCAAGAAGAAGGACAATGAGCACCGCCTCACCAGGCAGCAGCACGAGCATTGCCGTCAGCACATAGAACACCGGACATGTAAACTGTCGGACAGGAACGCCAAAGAAGTGCGGCGAGAAGATGAGTGGCGACACCGGAACACGGCCAAGCCTTCGGCTCAACCTACCGTCAGGGAAACAATGCTGCCGCAGAGGGGACCCTTCCCCTCTCGCCCAGGCTCGAGGGCGCCGACCCGCAGACGAGCAAGGTCACTGAGAAGGGAGCAACTAAGCTGGGCCATCTACCAGCAGCGCCACCGAGGAGAAAAACCGCTACAACTGCACACCACCTGTCGCCGAACTCGCCCACCTCCCTCGCTGTCCCAAGACGCTGCCTCCAAGGAGGGTGCGACGCAGGAGCGCCGCCGGCGCCCAATCTGAAAGATTTGGGCTTTCACCCGTGACAGAGAGGGAGGGGAGAGGGGAAAAGACCTCGATGCTGCCTACAGGAAGGAAGACGCCGACCGGAGCCGCCGTCAACATCGTGGCCACCACCGGTGGCCAAGGGTTTCCCCTGGTCCAGCGCCCCATCTCCGGCCACCCCCACCAACAGCAAGGCGCACCAGGGCTGGTGGGGTGGAGCAAGAGGCAAAGGGGAGGGCAGTACCTTCAGATCTTGCTTGGAGACCGCCGGGGAAGCCTCCACGCCGCGAATCCACGTCCGCCGCCACCTCGCTGCCCACGCGGCCGAGGGGAGCGGCCTGCAGCACCAACGCACGTCACCCGCCGCCAGGTCGACGCCGCCCTCTCCGCGCGAGGCCGCCGCCTCAGATCCGGAAGCTCCCCACCACCCAGGCGAGAGATGGAGCAGCGACAGCCCCGCCGCCACCTTCCTCGGCGGCCGCGCGGGTTTTCCCGCCGGCTACCTCTGGCGGCGGCGAGACGAAGGGGGAGAGGGGCGAGGAAGTGGCGGTGCTAGGGTTTGCGCCCCCGGTGTCGCCCGAGAGCGACCTTGTGTAATACTCCATGTTCGGTGCTCCCTCTCTTGCATCTCAATGCAACTACTAGCACCTAAAAGAACAAAAGAAAACCTAATTAAGCTCTACTAGGTGGTATACGGCGATTGGTGGTGTGAGCTGAGACGAGATGAAATCCCAAACTATTACAAGGGATCCATCTTCTCCAGCTGACTGACTAGCTCCCTAATTTTCATTAATTTCCTTGCATGGATACGTCTCCCACGATCGATCGATCGATGTCCTCATCGTATTCGTATGTGTTCTCCTTGTCAATCATCAATCATGGTGGATCAGCCACTGCCAGTGCCGCCGTTGATGACGCCGTCATTCCCGATGTTGAAGGACGGCTCCGGCGGCTGGAAGGGAGGCAGCGCGGTGAGCGAGGTGGAGGAGACCCGGCGGATGGAGCAGCACTGGAGGATCCGGCGCCGCTTGTTGAAGGGGTTTTCCGGCTTGGCGAGCACGTCCTTGCTGCTGCTGCTGCTGCCGGCCACGTCCTGCAGGTTGGCAAACGACCGCGACTTGCCGGAGAAGTAGCTCGACAGTCCCCTCCTGCACACACACACGGAGCGGCAAATCAATCCACCGATCAACGAAGAACGCTCGGTTCTTGTAATTAGGAACGGAAGCGCGTGATTAGTTACTTGATGGGGAGGGCGTCGTCGAGTGCGTCCAGGCATGTCAGCCCGCCGTCCTTCTTCTTCCTCCTCTGCCACGGCGGCGGTGTCGCTTTGCTCTCGGCCACCTCCCCTTCCTCCTCCTCGCCCTCTGAGACAGCGCCAATGGAGGACCGCTCGTTCTCAGCCTCGGCCTCCTTCTCCCTGTCCTCTTCCTCCTCCACCGTCTCTAGAACGAACAGCCCGTGCGCAGCACCACCGTCGTTTTCACCACCCTGCCTCCGATGATCCTCCTCGCCCGCGTCCTCCTCCTCCTGGTAGTGCACGACGTCCTTCCTCTTCCTCGCCCCTCCGCCACCGTACAGCCCATACGGCACCACGACGGCGGGAGGCGCCACCGGGGTCGGCCCAACGGCCGCCGCGGCCACAACGGACATCTTGTCCGGCCGTGAAAGGTGCCGCTGCTATCATCAATGGCCCCGGCCGGCGTCTCGGCTCAGACGCCCATGGCCTCGGCCACAAATGGAGTAGCGCTCGATCGATTGAGAGACGGAGAGCGACGACGACCGAAGGAGAGGAGGGGCGCGGCGCGTGGGCCGGCGTTTATAGGTAGGCAGCTAGCTGGGTTCGGGCGCGGACTTGACGGATGGACACGGAGGCGCGGAGGGGGCGACGTGGCCGACGCAGCGAGGACGACGGGCGCGCCAGACAGCGGGGAGCTGCATGCACGCCTCCGCGCGGCAACACGTTTTAGCTTCGCCCCTTTGTGCTGCTGCCCATCCCCAACCCCATCCATATATGGCGCGGCTTTTGCCTAATCAAAACTCTTATCTCCAACTCCAACAGCTCTCTCCTACAGGTACCCCGAGATTGCTCCCCCAATTCCTCTTTTCTCCACATTTGATTTGTAGGGAAGGAAAGACATAGGAATAGGAAAAGCGTAGCATTGTAATGCCATGCACATTTCAATTCTATAGGGTTGGATTTGTACTAAACTTTGTTTGATTTCATCAAAGGAATTGTAAAAGGAGTTTAGAGTGGATGTTAGAATTCCTATAGGAAGTAGTAAAAAGATTTTTATGGGAAAAATTTCTATAAGAACTAATTCTATGAATCAAACTACTAGTAAAGAAAAATTTCTATGGGATAAATTCATATAAGAATCCTGTGAATTTTCTTCGAATCAAACAAGCCCTAATATTTCTTGGATGTGCTTAGACTCCTCGGCTCACTTTAGTGACAATTTATTCTTAGGCGTATGTCTCAGCAACACAAAACGTTATAGGATTTGGCCGAACATCTCGCGACACAAGCCGATGACAGCAAGCATCCATGTCAGCCACCTTTTGTGGTTCATCCAAAAGTGAAAGTGATGGTGCTTTTTTTTCCTCGGCTTTTCGCTACTGAGTATGTTGTTTACACACTTGATTTCTTTTTAACATTTGTTCCAGGATGGCCCGCATTGTAGCGATTTACATGACCATCGCCCCAATACTTCTTGTTTCGGTCGATGGAAGAGCTATGGCCGTATCATTGGCGATCAATCAAGCATCGCCACAAACAACACTAGAGTTCTTACCTATGTTTACCACGAAACATTTATACATCATTGTGTCTCATTTGTTAACTCATGGATCTATGCCTCATAGTACTGTATACTTATTATCAAGTAAAAATCCTAAAGCCCACTTCTGACCTCCTCAAGAAATTTTGCCAGTATTAAAAATACTGACTCAATGACAATGAAATTTTAGGTACTTTCGCTTATGTTCAAGCATAAAACTAACATATTTCTGATTTTGAGGAGTCTCTAGGGTTAGTTTCATTTAAATTTGGATCAATAATAATACAAGTGATAATACTATTAAGTAACAAAAATGTAAATTTATGTTTGGTCATGAATAAAAATTGTACAGCCCTTATTTAAGATTTTTGAACAATGGAGATAGAAAAATAGAGTTGTACAATTTTGTGCCATGTCGACAGAACAAAGGAGACGCCCTCACATTTGTGAGGGTCACTATGCATATAATGTTTACAAGTTTGAACTACATATAACATATGCACTTAATCTGTTAATCACCCGGACTCGAGCTAAGCTAAATTGTCTAAAACACCCCGATTCTGGTAAATAGAAATGCACTCATTTTTAGTACGGATGTAATCATCATGTCATTTTTTTCAGATAAAGCGCTTTATTACTCAAAAGTTTGAAGTATTACACCCGGCTTCTGCATAACAAATGCACACAGCCGCAATCCAACGGATAAAGTATAAGAAGTGCGAGAATAGACGAATTACAATCATCAGAAAGGTGTAACACGCCTATGCCATGACAAGCTCAACAGTCTATGGAGGACCAATTCGACGATCAAGTGACCACCCATGTTGTGATAAAATGTCCCTTGCCACCTCCTCCAAGCGAGCACACGCCTCCGTAAAGAGGTCTCAATGTCCCAAGCGCTGTAAGGTGGACCACGTATGGAGAGTACTTATGCATCGGTAGAGTACCTGCAAGAGAGAAACATCTTTGTCATTGAAAACCTTGTCATTTCTACTAAGCCACAACGACCATATAACGGCAATCGCTCCCACCCTAATGACCGTTCTAAGCTTCTTATCTATCTCATGTAACCAGTTGCCAAAAACATTTGCAACGGACTTGGGTGGATATAAGTTAGATGCTATTTGGATAGATGACCATATAGAACGAGCGAAATCACACTCGAAGAATAAGTGTTTTATTGTCTCCTGTTTTGAACAAAATATACACTTTGTACTTCCATACCAGTTCTGTTTGACAAGGTTATCCTTAGTTAAAATGACACCCTTACGAAGATACCACGAGAAAACTTTAATTTTAAGTGGGATCTTCATGTGCCATATTTTTTCATTATCATCGATTGGAATATCAGAATGCACAAGCGCCCTATACATTGAATCTACTAAGAATTTACCATTCCCGCATAAGTTCCGCCGGAATTCATCGGGAGTTGGATTGAAGCCAACCGTGCCAGCAAGGTGTTCCAAGATGTTAATCTTGCACCGAATAAATCACGTCTGAACGTCACATTGGGAGGTGAACACTGCATTACCGTGGCTATATTATCCCCTTTGTGGCGTACAATATCGTATAGAGCCGGATATTGCTCTCGGAGGGTGGTAGTTTCTAACCATTTGTCCTCCCAGAATCTAATCTCTGAGCCACTCTTAATATTAAACACGCCAAAGCGAAAGAAATACTTCTTAGTCGCCATAAGCCCGGCCCAAAAGTGGGAGTCACCAGGTTTCCATATCACCTGTGATACCGCCTTTGTCCCGATGTATTTTCTTTTAAGGAGCGTTTGCCAAATACCATCTTCGGTTAGCAACTTGAACAGCCACTTCCCAAGAAGGGCGGAATTCTTGATGCCGAGATCATAAATACCCAACCCTCCCCGGAACTTTGGTCGACAAACCACATCCCACTTAGCCAGTCGATATTTCTTTTTCTCACCATCCCTTGCCAAAAGAATCTTGATCGGAAATAATCCAATTTATACAAGAGCCCTTTTGGTAACTGGAAGAAGGATATTATATACAGCACCATATTTGTGAGTATCGAATTAATGAGAACCAACCTTCCACCCAAGAGTCATCTTGTACATATTGGATAGTTTTTCACTCCTTTGCTAATGCTTCCCTTCTCTATCATTGTCATAATCCTTTTAATTCACTACCGAAAAATATGCGTTTCCCGTGAGGCGTGTTCTTTGCCGTGTGCCCCCGAGTCTCGGAACACGGCAAAGAGAACTGTGCCGTGCTGGACAACATCAGCTCACGGCAAAGAAGGCCACCACGGCAGAGTACAGCAAAGGCGCACGGCAACGAAATTGGCATGGCAAACTGCACGAATAACACACGGCAAAAAACACATGCTCGGCAGAGAATTATTTGCCGTGCGTTTTGCCTCGACCACACGGCAAATTGGAAGGACCAGCGACGACCAACATCGGCAACTTTCCCCGCTTCAAATAAATATCGGCAATTTTGTCCCCGTCGTGGCGGGCAATTTCCCGCGCTCTAAATTAAGCCTTTGCCGTGAGCTCTGTGTTCGACACACGGCAAATATTTTGTTTGCCGTGTTCATCTGTGATAGCCACATGGCACAGATTTTATTTGTCGTGCGCCTTGTTTTTAGCCACACGGCAAAGCAGAGAGGTTTAGGCTTTTGTTCCTCCTTATGTTAGGTTTCATCGTATAAACAACTGAACCCAACTTTGGGCAAATATTAACACATGATTCCATCCCCGGCACCCGACACGGGAGTTTTCACGCTCCGGACCCCGCTACGGCGAAACCCTACACCCGCTGGAAAAAAGTTAAACCTGTCGATCTACCCCTTTGACCGGCGCCGAGAGGGGGTAGACGCGTGAACTTTTTTGCTTGGTTGTGTTATGTTGGCACATAGGACCATGGGGAACCAACATTTCATGTGGTCCGTCGCATGATTCCGTGCCCGGCACCCGACACGGGAGTTTTCACCTCTAAGTGTCGGAACTTACTACAGAGTAATAGGGGTCGGTGAAGCGGGTCGCACCTCGGAGCCGTATCTTGGTTCCCACAACCTACCAACACATTCTTATACATATATTAGGGACCCATGCAAGTTTTGGTGGGATTCTGACGCTCCGGACCCCGCTACAGCGAAACCCTACACCGGCTGGAAAAAAAGTCAAACCTGTCGATCTACCCCTTTGACCGGCGCCGAGAGGGGGTAGACGCGTGAACTTTTTTGCTTGGTTGTGTTAGGTTGGTACATAGGACCATGTGTAACCAACATTTCATGTGGTCCGTCGCATGATTCCGTGCCCGGCACCCGACACGGGAGTTTTCACCTCTAAGTGTCGGAACTTACTACGGAGTAATAGGGGTCGGTGAAGCGGGTCGCACCTCGGAGCCGTATCTTGGTTCCCACAACCTACCAACACATTCTTATACATATATTAGGGACCCATGCAAGTTTTGGTGGGATTCCGACGCTCCGGACCCCGCTACGGCGAAACCCTACACCCGCTGGAAAAAAGTCAAACCTGTCGATCTACCCCTTTGACCGGCGCCGAGAAGGGGTAGACGCGTGAACTTTTTTCTTGGTTGTGTTAGGTTGGTACATAGGACCATGTGTAACCAACATTTCATGTGGTCCGTCGCATGATTCCGTGCCCGGCACCCGACACGGGAGTTTTCACCTCTAAATGTCGGAACTTACTACGGAGTAATAGGGGTCGGTGAAGCGGGTCGCACCTCGGAGCCGTATCTTGGTTCCCACAACCTACCAACACATTCTTATACATATATTAGGCACCCATGCAAGTTTTGGTGTGATTCCGACGCTCCGGACCCGGCTACGGCGAAACCCTACACCCGCTGGAAAAAAGTCAAACCTGTCGATCTACCCCTTTGACCGGCGCCGAGAGGGGGTAGACGCGTGAACTTTTTTGCTTGGTTGTGCTAGGTTGGTACATAGGACCATGTGTAACCAACATTTCATGTGGTCCGACGCATGATTCCGTGCCCGGCACCCGACACGGGAGTTTTCACCTCTAAGTGTCGGAACTTACTACGGAGTAATAGGGGTCGGTGAAGCGGGTCGCACCTCGGAGCCCTATCTTGGTTCCCACAACCTACGAACACATTCTTATACATATATTAGGGACCCATGCAAGTTTTGGTGGGATTCCGACGCTCCGGACCCCGCTACGGCGAAACCCTACACCCGCTAGAAAAAAGTCAAACCTGTCGATCTACCCCTTTGACCGGCGCCGAGAGGGGGTAGAGCGTGAATTTTTTTGCTTGGTTGTGTTAGGTTGGTACATAGGACCATGTGTAACCAACATTTCATGTGGTCCGTCGCATGATTCCGTGCCCGGCATCCGACACGGGAGTTTTCACCTCTAAGTGTCGGAACTTACTACGGAGTAATAGGGGTCGGTGAAGCGGGTCGCACCTCGGAGCCCTATCTTGGTTCCCACAACCTACCAACACATTCTTATACATATATTAGGGACCCATGCAAGTTTTGTGGGATTCCGACGCTCCGGACCCCGCTACGGCGAAACCCTACACCCGCTGGAAAAAAGTCAAACCTGTCGATCTACCCCTTTGACCGGCGCCGAGAGGGGGTAGACGCGTGAACTTTTTTTGCTTGGTTGTGTTAGGTTGGTACATAGGACCATGTGTAACCAACATTTCATGTGGTCCGTCGCATGATTCCGTGCCCGGCACCCGACACGGGAGTTTTCACCTCTAAGTGTCGGAACTTACTACGGAGTAATAGGGGTCGGTGAAGCGGGTCGCACCTCGGAGCCCTATCTTGGTTCCCACAACCTACCAACACATTCTTATACATATATTAGGGACCCATGCAAGTTTTGGTGGGATTTCGACGCTCCGGACCCCGCTACGGCGAAACCCTACACCCGTTGGAAAAAAGTCAAACCTGTCGATCTACCCCTTGACCGGCGCCGAGAGGGGGTAGACGCGTGAACTTTTTGCTTGGTTGTGTTAGGTTGGTACATAGGACCATGTGTAACCAGCATTTCATGTGGTCCGTCGCATGATTCCGTGCCCGGCACGCGACACGGGAGTTTTCACCTCTAAGTGTCGGAACTTACTACAGAGTAATAGGGGTCGGTGAAGCGGGTCGGACCTCGGAGCCCTATCTTGGTTCCCACAACCTACCAACACATTCTTATACATATATTAGCGACCCATGCAAGTTTTGGTGGGATTCCGACGCTCCGGACCCCGCTACGGCGAAACCCTACACCCGCTGGAAAAAAGTCAAACCTGTCGATCTACCCCTTTGACCAGCACCGAGAGGGGTAGACGCGTGAATTTTTTTGCTTGGTTGTGTTAGGTTGGTACATAGGACCATGTGTAACCAACATTTCATGTGGCCCTTCGCATGATTCCGTGCCCGGCACCCGACGGGAGTTTTCACCTCTAAGTGTCGGAACTTACTACGGAGTAATAGGGGTCGGTGAAGCGGGTCGCACCTCGGAGCCCTATCTTGGTTCCCACAACCTACCAACACATTATTATACATATATTAGGGACCCATGCAAGTTTTGGTGGGATTCCGACGCTCCGGACCCCGCTACGGCGAAACCCTACACCCGCTGGAAAAAAGTCAAACCTGTCGATCTACCCCTTTGACTGGCGCCGAGAGGGGGTAGACGCGTGAACTTTTTTGCTTGGTTGTGTTAGGCTGGTACATAGGACCATGTGTAACCAACATTTCATGTGGTCCGTCGCATGATTCCGTGCCCGGCACCCGACACGGGAGTTTTCACCTCTAAGTGTCGGAACTTACTACGGAGTAATAGGGGTCGGTGAAGCGGGTCGCACCTCGGAGCCGTATCTTGGTTCCCACAACCTACCAACACATTCTTATACATATATTAGGGACCCATGCAAGTTTTGGTGGGATTCCGACGCTCCGGACCCCGCTACGGCGAAACCCTACACCAGCTGGAAAAAAGTCAAACCTGTCGATCTACCCCTTTGACCGGCGCCGAGAGGGGGTAGACGCGTGAACTTTTTTGCTTGGTTGTGTTAGGTTGGTACATAGGACCATGTGTAACCAACATTTCATGTGGTCCGTCGCATGATTCCGTGCCCGGCACTCGACACGGTAGTTTTCACCTCTAACCCGACACGGGAGTTTTCACCCGAAATGGGGAACCAACATTTCTTGTATATCTCTGGAGTAGTTTTCTTGTATTAACATAACCATAATTTATCATAAAACAATATATAGATAAATAATGTATTAACTAATACTAATAAAAATAGTAAACAAGAAAAAGAATTAAAAGAAAAAACCCAGAAAAAAAAAACACATGGCAAAGGATCTTTGCCGTGCTCCGCGATTAAATGCGCACGGCAAAGAATCTTTGCCGTGTTCCGCACTTAAAAGTGCACGGCAAAGAATCCACCTGAATTAAATCCAGGTGCCCGCGCACTCACTCACTCACACATCCACCACACCGGCCTCCACCTCGTGCCCGTAGCCCCCACCTCCCCTGCCCTCCACACTCGCATCCACCCCGTGCGCCGCCGCCGGCCCCCCGCCGCAGCTCCCCAGCCTCCCCGGCCGCCCCTGCCTCCCCTGCCTCCTCCTCCCCGGCCCCCTCCTCCTCCCCGGCCCCCTGCCGCGCTCGTCGCAATTACCCCGTGCGCCGCCGCCGGCCCCCCGCCGCAGCTCCCCAGCCTCCCCGGCCGCCCCTGCCTCCCCTGCCTCCTCCTCCCGGGCCCCCTCCTCCTCCCCGGCCCCCTGCCGCGCCCACGCCCGAGGCGGCGGTCCCCGGCCCCCTGCCGCGCTCGTCGCCTCCTCCCCGGCCTCCTCCTCCTCCCCGGCCCCCTGCCGCGCCCACGCCCGAGGCTGCTCCTCTCCACCAACTCGCCGGGCTCCCCCTCACGAGGTCCTCCTCTCCGATGTAGTTTTTTTTAATTTTCAGTAAAAATTAGTTAGGTTAGTTAGTGTCTGAAATTAGTTAGGTTAGTTAGTTAGTGTCTGAAATTAGTTAGGCTAGTTAGTTAGTGTCTGAAATTAGTTAGGCTAGTTAGTTAGTGTCTGAAATTAGTTAGGCTAGTTAGTTAGTGTCTGAAATTAGTTAGGTTAGTTAGTTAGTGTCTGAAATTAGTTAGTGACTGAAATTAGTTAGGTTAGTTAGTTAGTTGTTAAAAACTTCACTAATATTTTTTACAGTGAGGTATATTTTCATGTAGTATCCATTTCATGTCTAGCCAAATGTTTAGTTGGAATTTTACTTAGCCACTTTCATGTAGTATCCCATTCGGTTGCACTTAGAGGTCCATTTTCAGCTTTGTGGTCCAACTCATCAATAATATTTAACAATCCAGTGTGGTTTACAAATCTGGTGTATGTCTAGCTGTGGTAATTAGTTTAAAATTTTCATAAAAGTTTTGGTGTTCTACCTAGGAGCATGAAGCATTACATGAATATTTATGTTGTACATTTGTTCTTATATATATGTTGTTTTTGTGGTTTTTCAGATGTCGTAGTTTACGGGGCTTCTCCACCTGAGGAGGGCCGCCTCGGTGCCTCCGGAGAGCGTCCCCGACCTTCTGCGGTGATCGACCACGCTTCTAGGGTATACATCTTTCGCCTCTCTTGCTGCATAGGTTTATTTTGGTCTAGATCACCAGTCAGTCGAGTCGCGTAACCCGAGTCAGATCCCATCCGGAAGGGTTACAAATTTATAAATATGCAGGATTGTCCATCTTTGCATATTTATAACCGTAACACTTCCGGGTTGTCCTGTTGGACAGTCCGAGTACGTGTAGATCGGGTCGTGTTCCATGTTCTACCCCTTCCTGAGACGGAATTTCGGCAGCACCTCCCCGTTGTTCTTCGGATGCACACCCTCTCGGCTTGACAAGCTCGAGACGTGTATTCTGAAGAACAGCGGGGAGGTGCTGTCGAAATTCCGTCTCGGGTCGGGGTAGAACATGGGACACGACTCGATCTACACGTACTCGGGCGGGATAGGCCCCTACCCATTAGAAGTGTAGGTGAACCCTTGCATGTTGTAAAAGATAAAATTTGGCCGTAAAAAATGGTTTTGTTAAAATTCAGTGACATGTTGAACTGAAAGCATTGTGTATGTCTTTTTTGGTACCGATTAAAGGATGGATCCGAGACAGAACCGTGAGTGGATGTATGCTGGCAGAAAGAGTCAGTGGGAGTTTAGTGATGAATGGAGAGATAAGGCCGAGGAGTTTGTGAACAAGGCGTTTGACATCAGCAGCAGACCCATGAAAGTGTTTTGCCCCTGTTCAAAATGCGATAACCGAAGGCGACAGTCGAAGGTAGATGTTAGTACGCACCTGATCAAGAATGGGTTCACACCATTCTACCATGTTTGGAATTACCATGGTGAACAGTTAGCAAAACGTCCTAGAACCGAGCCACGTCAGATTCAGCCAGCGGGAGAATTTGACACTGGGTTCAACAACTGCTTAGACGCCTTTGTCAATGCTAATGCGCCTGAAAGCCGTCGTGTAGAGGCGGAGACACCTCAGGAGGCGGAGACAAGTGAGCAGCCGGATGAAGACACGAAGAAGTACTACGAGACTATGTTTGGCTCGCAGAAACCCCTTCATGAACATACAGATGTTACCCTTCTAGATGCCATCGCTCGCCTTATGGCCGTGAAGTGCCAGAGGAAGATATGCAGGGATGGTTTCGATGATATTCTGGCCGTCGTTGGCAGCCTTCTACCGAAAGGGCATATCTTGGCGAAGAGCTTCTACGAGGCGACTAAACTCCTCCGTGACCTTAAGATGTCATATGAGAAGATAGACGCCTGTCCAAAGGGATGCATGCTATTCAGGAAAGAACATGCTGGAACAAATTATTGCATCCATTGCAATTCCTCTAGGTACTTCGAGGTCGACCTCGGTGGTGGACAGAAGAGGCAGACCGGGATTCCCCAAAAGATTCTCCGGTACCTTCCATTTATACCGAGGATCCAGCGGCTTTACATGAACAAAGACACTGCCCAGCAGATGCGATGGGCCGCGTTAGGGAAGAGATACACGGACAAGATGATACATCCGTCGGATGGTGACGCATGGAAGAACTTTGTAGCGAAGTATCCACTGAAAGCGGGCGACCCGAGGAGCGTAGCTGTTGCTATATCAACCGATGGGTTCAATCCGTATGGCATGTCGGCGGCAACATACAGCTGTTGGCCTGTGTTTGTCATACCCCAGAACCTCCCCCCCGGCGAGTCCATGAGATCACATAACATGTTATTGTCGATGATAATCCCAGGACCGAAATACCCGGGTAAGAACATGAACGTGTACCTGGAACCGCTGGTTGAAGACTTGGCTGTTGGCTGGAACGGTCGCGGGGTCCGAACATATGACGCCTCAACAAATGATCACTTCGATATGTATGTCTGGTACCACACATCCCTGCATGACTTACCAGCGCGTGCTTTGTTCTGCGGCTGGTGTACACATGGGAAGTGGCCTTGCCCACAGTGCAGACAGGCTGTGACTTTCTCATGGCTTACGAAGGGAGGCAAGTATTCATGCTTTGATCAACATCGACAGTTCCTTGAGCCAGGTCATAGATACAGGAGTGACGTAAAGCGGTTCGAGAAAGGAGTCGAGATCCATGCTCCGAAACCACGTCTGATGACCGGAAGAGAAATCAGGCTGAGCTAGAAGCTCTCGTGCCTAACCCCGATGGGAATGGTTTCGTGGGTTATGGGGAGACGCACCAGTGGACTCACATTCCGTGCTTCTGGAAGCTGCTCCCTTACATGGAGGATGTCGAGCTTCCACACAACATTGATGTAATGCACACCGAAAAGAATATCGCCGAGGCTCTTTATAGCACCATCATGGACACTGAGAAGACGAAGGATAACGTCAAGGCTCGAATGGACCAAAAAGAACTTTGTGACAGGCCAGATCTTGAAATGAAGCCTCCTGGAGTCAACGGCACTAGGTGGTCTAAGCCAAAGGCTCGGTTCTGCCCTACAAGGCCGGAAAAAAGGGAAATATTACAGTGGCTCGTGGAGTGTTTGTACTTCCCTGATGGGTATGCAGCTAACTGGGCGAGGTGTGTGAACCTGGACACGCAGCGAGTAGGAGGGCTGAAGAGTCATGACTACCACGTGTGGCTTGAGCGCATAATGCCGGTGATGATTCGAGGCTATGTCGATGAGGAGACTTGGCGAGTACTGGCGGAGTTGAGCTTTTTCTTCCGCAGATTTGTGCAAGGGAGTTAGATCGTGAGTGGTTCTGAAGCTGCATGAACAGGCACCCGAGTTGCTTTGCAAGCTAGAGACGATACTTCCGCCAGGGTTTTTTAATCCGATGCAACATATGATCTTGCATCTCGCGCACGAGGCTTTAATGGGGGGGCCTGTGTCGACCCGTTGGCAGTTTGGGCCTGAGAGAAAAATGAAAGACCTACGCCAGAATTGCGGGAATAAATGCAAGATCGAGGCATCCATGGCCGAGGCATGCCTTAACGAGGAGGTGTCAAACTTCACGACAGGTTTCTATGATGCCAACATTCCCACAATCCACAATCCAGTCGTTCGCTACAATGCAGCCAACCCTGAAGATGTACCCAAGCTTAGCATCTTCATAGGGCTCGGTGGCAAATCAAGTGGCACGAAGAAGTTCATCATGAAAAGCTCGAGCGGGATATGATCTCCTCGTATATCTTGATGAGTATGGAGGAAGTGAAGCCGTACCGCGAGTAAGTCTTTCACCATTTAGTATTTCACAAACATTCACTCCTATATTCGTGGCTAACTCCTCTTTTCTCATTGGCGTAGACGATTCACTCGTGAAAACTGGAAGCTGAGAAGGGACCCTACCCCGAAAGAGTCGAAGGATCTTTTTGACAACGGTGGTGGTTTTGGCAAGGGTGGTGGTTTCATTAGCTGGTTCGCGGGTTTGGTACTGTTCTATCTAACTTTTCTAGTACCGTGGACATTCATCGATCATTCCTCGTTCTAAACTTCTCGTGCTAAACTTGTAGGCAAAAAAGGACAAAGAGATGAAGCCAGAGCTTAGAAACATTGCCCATGGCTTTAGCCATTCCGTCAACTCATTCCATGCTTATGACGTGAATGGATATCGCTTCCATACCCATGACCACACAACAAACCGGGGCAACCGGAAGACAATAAATAGTGGGGTGTTATGTGAAGGCTCAGATAAACTCCATTACTATGGAAGAGTTGAGGCTATATACGAGTTGAATTATGGTTTTGGTAAAGGGCTAGATCCCGTTGTATTCAAATGCAATTGGTTAGACCCGCGTCGGGTTAGAGGGATTCCTGCAATTGGATTGGTCGAAGTTGAACGAAGCTCCAAGTATTCGGGAGACGACGTCTACATTTTGGCTACCCAGGCCTTCCAAGTATTCTATCTCCCGTACCCGTGCAAGAAGACATCAAAAGCATATCAAAAGCGTCTACAGGGGTGGGATGTTGTGGTGACGGTACCGTCGCACAGTAGGCCGGCTATGCCTAACGGTCAAGATTACCGCCGCCTAGACCCCTCAACATCTGACGGCGAGTTCTATCAGGATGGAGGGCTCCCTGGGAAATTCACTATCAACTTGCCGACCGATGATGACATGGAATACGGCGAACAAAACGAAGATGCTGGAATGGAGGAAGACACCGCGCATGATGAAGTCGAGGAGGTTCATAACCAAGCCGACGTGACTTTGCTAGAGCGCTTCCACGCAGGACTTCACGTCGATGAGCCAGAGGGACCACCTCCAGGTTCCGTGGATGGTTGGTGGTGTGGCGACCCTGACAGTGATGACGACACGGGTGGTCCAATAGTTGGTCCCGATGATCTCGACACAGGCTACTGATAGCGATGAGGACACATGTATTAGTAATTGCCAGTCTAGCTTATATGTAATAGGTCAATGCTACTCTATGTAATAGTGATTGTCGTCTAGCTTATTTTGTGAGAACTCATTGTCGATACTCCATTTACCTTAATTGTCGCTACTTCATCTAATTGTATTCATTTTCGCTTTACTCATTGTTGCTTCATCTATTTACCTTAATTTTGGATCATGTATACTGATGAAACCTATTTTTTTGTCAATGCAGGAAACATGGGGGGAAACAGATTGAAGAAGGCCTTGTCAAAAAGGTGGGCAGCGTGAAGGCACTCATTGTGGGATCGAGTTCGGCACCTCCACCTCCTCCCTCACCTCCACGTGCGAGGGTGGACGATGTGGGAGTACGAGGACGAGAAGGAGGCCTAGCAAGACTCCGCCTCCTCTCCCTGCCGAGCAGCCCGACGAGGATGACCCGGAGTACGATCAGGAGGTGCAGTCGGACTCTGAGAGCGAGTCGCTGATTCTGAGAGCTGCTGGCGGAGGCTTCTGAGGAGGGCGAGGAGGTGACAGCGAGGAGGAGGACGAGGGGCGCGAGGAGGAGGAGGGACCTGGGGAGGACGGGTTTCAGCTTGACCCGACGCTGCAGTGGGACCCACCGGAGGAGTGGGTTGAGACTGAGGAGGATATCCCTGAGCCACGGACCAGGCCGGTGTATCAGCGGGGGGCGGCGGGACTCCCCGATCCCCGATATTACGCCTACAAGAACACTCTTCTCGTGCCTGTTGGAAAAAGGTACTTATTATTGTTTTTGTTCAATTTTAGCTTCTCATTGTGTTTTGACCCGCTAACTATACTAATTTTGGTTTTCTCATTGTGTAGGACATTTGAGTACCAGCCTCCTAAAGTGAAGGACAGCGTACCTACGCGAGCATCCTTGGATGTTGTCTCCGGAAGTTCTTCCCAGGGATTGTCACCGAACCAGAGGGTCGCAGGAGTGTAGCTTGGACTTTCAGGCACTACTGTTACGCGGAGGATCCCGATGGCGAGTACCTCAACATGGCGCTTAAGACACTCGGCTATTTCTGGGTAAGTTTGTTTGACTTCTCATCATTCTATAAATCCGAGATTGCACTAATGGCTTTGACCCTATTTTACCTATGTGTGCATGCTTGTAGAACTTCTTCACCTGTCGGGAGGAGGACAAGGCCAAGTGCGAGGCCATCCTTTTGACGATGGCCTCTAAGATGGTGACGGACATGCACTACGAGGCTCGCGTGAACTCTGTCCGCACTTGGTACGCCGAAAAGAACATTGCGCTGGAAAAGAAGCGTGCTCGGGACATCTTGATGCAGCCATGGCAGTACCTGCAGGTAGCGTCATTTCTATATTATCGATTTTGTTGACCGCCGTGTAATATCATTAATATGTGTGTTCTGTGCATGTAGGTGCCTCCTCCGTACGTCGGTAACAACAAGGACTGCCACCTCGCGATGGTAGCGTGGTGGACTAGCCCGGAGTATCTCAAGATACACGCGGAGGGAAAGGCAAAGCGGGCGGAGAACAAGGGTGGAACACACCGCCAAGGCAACCTCAGCCTCTCCCAATGCATACAAAATGAGGTGAGCAAATGCATTCTTTAATCCACCTATGTTCGTGCTCTCTTTTGCAATATCGTCTCCTTTTCACCTATGTTCGTGCCATCTTTGCAGAAATTGAAGACCGGCGTAGACCCCTCGCCCTTCGCCGTTTGGGAAAAGATGCGTACCAGGGATACGCCGGATCCTGAGACAGGGTCGATGTGGATCAGCCAGACCGCCGAGCTCCGGAGCAAGGGGTACAGGAGAAGTTCAAGGAGCGCAACGGTGAGGAAGCTGACCCTCTCACCAGTCCACTTGACGTCGAGGCTGTCGTGCTTGCGGGGCAAGGCGCGGCGAATGGCCGCTTGTGGATAGGTGACGGCTCCATCGACCCTCGCACCGTCCCGTCTCTACGCCAGGTCCGCCGTGGGAGGGCGTCCGGTGCGCCTGCTGTGGAGACCCGCCCACGAGTTTCGAGTCTAGCTGTCGACGAGCTCCGGCAGAAGCAGGTGCTCTATGAGCAGCAGCTGGAGCAGCAGCAGGAGCAGATCCGGCGGCAGGACGAGCAGATGCGGCAGCAGCAGGAGCAGCATCAGGAGTATTGCAGGCAGCAGCAGGAGCATCAGAGGCAGATGATGGAGTGGATGTATGGCACGATGCAGCGCCTTGCTCCTGGGGACGGGCTGTTGCCATGGGAATGTTCCCTCCACCGCCTCCACCGATGTTCCCATGGGTATGTTCTCAAACTTGTCATTCTATCCATCTTATTGTTATAACTAAATTACTTGTGTAATGCGAGACTTTTTTCATGTTCTAGGTGAATCCAGGATCGGCGGGTGGATCTCACTCGATGGCGCCGCCGCTTGGTGGCCAGGACAATCCGGAGGGGCAGCCCCGTATCTCCAACCCTAGCGTTGTCCGGAGGCTCCCGTGGGTATGCTCGCATGACTCATAATTTAGCTTGCCATGCCATTGCCACTTTAGTTGAACTTGTCAAAATTTAGTTAGTTGAACTTGTCAAATTTTACCCATTAGTTGAACTTGTCAAATTTTAGTTAGTTCAACTCATCAAATTTTAGTTAGCTTTCTTTTAATGCCATGACTATGCCATTTCCACCTAGTTGTCGAACTCATCATTTTTTTGCAAACATGTAGGACAATCCTACTCCGCCGCCGGAAGGCCAGTAGAGGTTAGTTACCATTTCAACTTGCTACCACTCTCGTTCGAAAACTTACTTCATGTCTCACTTAGATCGACATAGCCAATCAAACTTGTCATTTCCACTTAGTTAGTTGAACTATGCTTATGCCATTGACACTTAGGTATTTTAGTTGTCAAACTTGCCATTTCCACTTAGTTAGTTGAACTATGCTTATGCCATTGACACTTAGGTATTTTAGTTGTCAAACTTGCCATTTCCACCTTGTTAGTTTAATGATGCACATGACATTGACACTTAGCTATTTTAGTTGTCAAACTTGTCATTTCCACTTAGTTAGTTTAACTATGCCCATGACATTGACACTTAGATATTTTAGTTGTCAAATTAGCCATTTCCACTTTGTTAGTTTAATGATGCACATGACATTGACACTTAGCTATTTTAGTTGTCAAACTCATGATTTTTTATGAACTTGTAGGAGGATCAACAATGACGTCCATCTTCGCCATCCGTCCATCATCGTGGAGTTCATGTGGATGCTATGTTCATATTATGCCTATGTGGTGTTTGAGATTATGTCTATGCTATGTAGCATGCTTGAACTATGTTGTGGAGGAATTTGATCTTATTTAGTTGGAGTTAGAACTATGTTGATCTTATGGAGGAGTTTGATCTTATTTGTTTCTCGTCGATCTTATGTGTTGAACTATGTCTATGTTATGTGGAGTTTACTCATATTTGTGTGACAATTGCTATCTGTGAATTATTTTGTGTAAAATGCAGGAATTTAAAAAAAGAACAAAATGGTGCCATATGGTCACTTTGCCGTGTGGGCACACACGGCAAAGGCCTTTGCCGTGCACAGCCACACGGCAAACCATGCACGTGGCACTCACCTGTGAAATCTGGCAACCTGTTGATGACCATAATGTACATTTGCCGTGTATATTTGATATAGGCGCACGGCAAAGAGGCGAGGGAAACGTGCTGGGCAACGGCCTTTTGCCGTGCTGGTTTGGCAAGGGTACACGGCAAAGGCAGAAAGTTTGCCGCGCTTGGTTGGGACGGGCACACGGCAAAGGCAGAAAGTTTGCCGTGCTTGTTTGGGAAGGGCGCACGGCAAAGGCAGAACGTTTGCCGTGCTTGCGGCGCAGGAGCACACGGCAAAGATTCAAATGTTTGCCGTGTCGTTCTGAAGAAGCGCACGGCAAAGAGGGTGTAGATGGTTGACCAGGCTCTGACCTATTCTGACAGGATTATGCCGTGCAGCTCTGCCAAGGCACACGGCAAAGTGTTTGCCGTGCTGTTTGTAAAAAAGCACACGGCAAAGTGTCTTTACCGACACGTATTAGGCCGTGTGGGCTTTGCCGTGCAGTTAGGCACGGCAAAGACTTTACCGTGTTCCGAGCTGTCTTTGCCGTGTCCTGTGCCCGCACGGCAAATCTCTGGATTCCGGTAGTGATTTCTAACGAGTCACTTTCATAATCTTTCTTGTCCATTTTCCACTGGCTCGGCCTACGTGTTGCAATATAGGACGACGTGTCAAGAACTTGCGACGACAAAGGCCTCGCTAGCTTGTCGATGACGCCTGTGACTCTGACGAGGCAGCAAATTAAGTACCATGTCGAAGAAGCATTAGTTGGAGTTTGGAATCTTGTCCGAGAAAATTATCGTTGAATCATGGAATCAAATTAAGAAGCTCCACCTGTAACTGTAACTACGTATCTTCCATTAGATCCTTCCGATGAAGCCTTTGTCCTCGTATGATCTACGCTCTCCACGCCAAGTCAATGGGATGCATGCATACGTAATGATCCTTATCGATCTAACACGTACGACGGCCTGAATTCAACATCATCAGGCAAAACGTAACCGGGATTCGGGCAGCCATACGTATAGCTCTTTTGCACAGTACTCCGGTACCCATAGTGTCGATTACTATGTATGGAGGGGACAGAAATGGATGGATCAGGACATATGGGTAGAGATAGATATATGCCATGTAGGAGTACTATATCAAGCCTATCGCCTTATCCGATCTGACAACTGACGTGATCTGATCCTAATCATGCATTCTTGCCTAGTTCAATCTGCATCCAGGTGCATTTGCGCCATGCATGCGGCCACCGTTCAGTGCAGCGGAGAAAGCAACTAAGCTCGCCGCCCGGTGGTGGAGGCCAGCGTGGAGCTACGCACTCCAGCTCCGTCCGGTGGCTGCGTCTTCTCTTCTCGGGGAGCTTTGCTCCTCGATCGCATCGCCATCGCCGTCTCTTTTCCCTCCGATGCCGGTTGAGATCGCCACCTCTCCGTCTTTGTTGGCGGCGTGGTTGCTTCAGGTGGCGTCACCTGGAACGCCGGAGCCGGAGGAGGATATGCGGGAACGGCTAGCAAAAGCTTGACGCTGTTGTCCATCACTTGTCGGGAGGATGAGACAGGTCAGAGAGACAGAGGAGCTTTTTACCTTTTCTTTAGGACAGGACTAGGCGTCCCCGGGATCTTTCCGTCCCATCCCCCGGGTCGCCAGCTTGACACGTGTCCACTAAAAAAAAGTTAATCCCGTTTTTGCTACGAAACTCTCGCTTTTGCTACAAAACGTCCCGCTTTTGCTGCATTGTAGCAAAAAATGGTTCGTACACAGAACATAAAAGAAAAAATGTGGCCTCGCCGGAGACCTCACCTGAGACCTCGCCGGAGATTCCGTAGCAACAAAAATATGCTACTGTAGCAAAATCGACTTCGCCGGAGACATCGCCGGAGACATCAATGAAGACCTCGCCGGAGACATCGTAGCGCATTTTTCGTTCTATTGTAGCAAACCCACATAACAATAATAGCAAAAAAATGTTATATTGTAGCATCGTTGCAAAAAAATCCGGGAGTTGAGACTTATGATGCAAAACATCAGAACAAATTGTAGCAAAAAAATTCTTCTTGGTGCAAAAATTCAGACATGAACAAAAACGTCATAGCAAAAACATTGTGCTATTTTAGCAAACCCACGAAACTACTGAAGCAAAAAATAGTAAAACATTACAGTATCGTACCAGAAGCAACATCGACGATGTCAACTGCCTGCAACTGCGACCGGAAGCACCGGCGCCTTGCCACGGGAGCGTCCCTGGAGGCGTTGTAGCAAAAATTTGTGCTATTGTTGCAAAAACGACCTCGTCGGATACACCGATGAATACCTCCCTCGCAGGAGACATTGTAGCAAAACCACAAAACGATTCTAGCAAATATTCGTGCTATTGTAGCAAAACCGACCTCGTCGGAGACATGGACGAAGACCTCGTAGCAAACGATGGTAGCAAAAAAATTGTTAATTGCAGCATCATAACAACAGTCTTCTGGCGAAGTCCTCCGGCGAGACTTATGATGCAAAACAGTAGAACAATTGTAGCGAAAAACATCCTCTCTGATGCAAATCCACCCAAACGTATGATGCAAAAGTTGAGCTGATGTAGCAAACCCGACTTCACCGGAGAAGTTACGGGAGAAGTCGTAGCAAAAACTTTATAGTATTTTAGCAAAACCACGTAACAATTGTAGCCAACAAATTGTAATATTGTAGCATTGAACGTAGCAAAAAAAATTGCCTCCGATGAGGCATGATGCAGAATAGCAGAACAATCGTAGCAAAACAATTTTCTTCCATTGGCAGGACCTGTAAAACATACTGCAGGTAGCACCATCGGCCTCTATTCGCAGCTCCATACACCACCGGCCTTCGCAGCAAGGGAGGAGCACCGAGCTCGCCAAGGTGGCCCGGGAGTTGACGGTGCATGTCTATCAGGGGACGCTCCCGAGAGGACGAAGGCAAGGACGGGCTCGGAGGTTGGAGGACCGGCCATGGCCGCGAGGACCATCATCTGCATCCATCGGCCATGGCGGAAGAACTTGAGGCCCGTCCATGGCGGCGAGGGACAGCGTCTGCGTCCCCCCGGCCATGCCCGCAGCGCCCGATCGACATCGCGGTCCCGACGACCTCGGGCTTCGCCGCCGATTCGTCCCCGCTCGGGTAGGCCAGGGTGGCGTGGGTGGTACGTGGGCGCCGGCGCACTTCGGTAAGAGGAAAGGGGAACGAATCAGAGAAACGAGTGGTGGAGGACGGCGTGGCTCAGGTGTAAAGCCTGGGGACGGCGCTAGCCGGCCGAGGAGCAGCAGGGGTGGAGGAGCAGCCCGGGCGAGGGCGCCGGTGGAGGAGCGGTGGGGAGTTTTTGGAGGAGCAAAGGAGGAGGCAACGAGTGGAGGAGTGTTCCGTCGAGATAAGGTCGTCAGTGGGTTCCATCTCGCTGTCTCTCGAGCGTGAGGGACGCGTGTCGATCGCTCGACCCGGGGACGCGTCGCGTGCGATCCCCCGGAGGATTACAAGCGTTTTCCTTTTCTTTAGTGGAGATAACTCTTTACACATCTGTGCTGTTTTTTCGTTTTCCACTTGGGATCCACAGTGACGGAAAATGTATGCTATTTGGGCCAACCATCACTAGCCCACGGTTGTGTACATGTACACCAGTGAGTGAAGAAGGCCTGCAGCCCGTAAGCCCACTGGCGAGGTTGCGGGGCTCTTCTAGCAGAACCTGCCCGTAATTTTTGTAGTAATGTTATCGAGTGTATGCTTCAGCATCGGCTCTAACCTTTTTCCTTTCTATCACGGCATAATCACCACTGAACGTCTCTCAACTTTCGGTATTTCCAAACAAAAACTTTCGATAGTCCATGGGCTGTGTCTCGGTACTCTATTTATTTTTCTTTACGAATCTTGATGCAAATGAACTTTTAAAAGTATAGAAGGTATGTTCGTCTTCGTTGACATTGTCTATCAATATTTGACGGGTATGCTGGGGTACATCACCCCCTCCTCGCCACACCGCACACAAACCATCTTTAACCCTAGCGCCGCCAATCACAACCTCCTCCAATCCAATCCACCACAAATTATGTTCTCAATCTTACCGTCACCTTGCACAACACTCATCACCCCCGGATTGCATTAGCGTACCCAAATTTGGTTTGGACATAATCATGGACTCTAACCTCTTTTCTTCGAATTATGGTTTTTTCTTGTTACATCCAAACCACTTTTTCTGCTTTGTTTTGCGCTTGCATTTTTGCTATTCTTTAATTGTTCTTCATTGCATTTTCCTTCTGATGGTGTCCGAAATAGTATATTCGCGTATGTGTTCACGTTTACCCTGCATGGTGCAAGAGACACCAATATATTAATCTCCTGTTCACATCAGCCCAGGACTTGTTGTTCGCAAAGTCATGCTCAGTTTAACTTCAATAGGTGCGTGACTACATATACAGACAACCATATGCAATGATAATGTAAACATTACTAGTACAGAAGGTACGAATTTCAGTGATTTGGTTTGTCAAGCGACAAGTGGGCAATAGCAGTTGCATTCTAAAGTGACATGCCAAGTCACTAACGGACGATCTGTAGTACAGGTGATCACTTGGATGTCAAAACATATATGCATATGCAGCACATAATACTCCAGAGACTACTCCTTAAGGCCTGTTTGGCAGAGGAAGAAGGTCCCGCATGGGTTCTTCCCAATCTTCAGGCTGGATTTGTCGCAGGAGTTATGTTTTCATACAATGTCCCAGTCCCTCCCTTACCCTTGTCTGGTTTGTAGTTCATCAGCTGTCCTCAATCCAAGTTCAGGCAGAAAAGCTTTCGCTTATCTTCTGTGCGTCTATTGATGGTTGACTTCCTTGCCTGATGCAATAATTTTTTTATCTATTCTTGCCTACTCTGTCTCTGAATTTTGGCATGACGATGTCTTCATGTTGTCATACATGTCTATCTGATTGATTTACTTGGTTATTATCAGACTTTACAAGTCGCTAGAATTAACGCTAGAAATGATTTTAGGAAGATGTTGTCCATGTAGAATTATCCCTGCCTTCCAAACAGACAAATCAGTGCAAAGTATTGACGAGCAAAGGGGTTGTGGTGTACAGGTGTATTTGGTGCATTTCGTAAATACTATCAAATACTTGCTGATACGCTCTTACCAAACTGAGGCCTAAATGAGTGCAAAATTCATCTGTAGAACTGAGCACAGAGAAGTATACTGTTATAGGAGTAACAAATTGGTAAGTAGTGGTGTAAAAGAGAGAAATGCGCGAAACATAACAGTGTCTGGCTATAGAAAATCTGAAAAGAGATGATCAATTCCACGTCTCATATAGTCAGTCAACTAATCAATGTCATTTTGCTCATGAGCCATAGTATACTGTTGATAACACTAGAACTTGTAGCATATACAAGAACTAAATGCGAACCCACAATACAACCAATCTTCGACATGTATCAGCTAAACTGATTACACATCTTATATGTTTCTACAGTCAGGCAATTAGTCATAGTTGTTTTTGTCACCAGCGATAATATACTTCAATATAATTCACTACATGATGATAACACTAAAACTTATGCTAACTACCCACCCAAAATACAACCAATTTTGACATATACCAGATTAACTGATTACACATGTTATTCCTCCCGCATAAGCTCCTAGAATGAATTGAATATATTGCTAGAGATAAGAATGTGAAGAGAATGGTCCAGGGGAAGGCGACCTCGACATGCTCCGACAAAATGTTTCAGTTTCCTTCTTCCCCACTATGTTAGTGCTGGAGAAGTTTTATGTTCTTCTAATGCTCCAGCAGCTCTTGTCATCAAGCCATTATTATGTCTCTTGCGCAACCAGGATCTTCCATTAATTATCCAGCTATTGCACAATTCTGTACAACCAATCTTTTCACAGTTCAAAAGATGCTACTGCAATGTGGAAGCACTCCGATACAACCCTGTCATTGCACTGGTAATCTTGCCATTTGAGTTTCTGAGCTGTAAGCTTCCAGTTCTTCTTGGCTTTGGCATGAAGAGGGTGCTGAGCATTTTATCAAGGTCTTCAGCTGTGTACTTCACATACTTACTTGCGCTGGCGTCCTGGTCAACAAGCGGCCCGTAGTTCTGCATGAAGCTACGGTAAACAGGCACGATAGACTGCACCACAAGGTGGCATAGCCTCTGCTGCAAATCCTTATCTGGTATGATCCATGCCGATTGCTTTTGATACATATCATCGAAGCTAGCATTGAACGCTTTGAACCGCTGCTTCACCAAGTCTCTTGCCGTAGCCCGCCCCTTGGAGAACAAGATCAAACCCTCCCTGCTCAGCAGCGGTGCAAGTGCTCCCCAACTCTCCCTTAGAAATATCTGTGAGTAGTAGTCCTTGTACTGCTCGTGTTCTCGGAGCCACTCATCGCCCAAGATCTCCCCCATCTTGGTACTCTTCAGGTGCTTGAAGAAGTGCCAGTGTGTGTTCATCATGAAGAGATACGACAGCGTCTTATCCTCGTACGCCTTCGACCATGTATCGAAGTTGGCCTCGAGGGCCTTAACAATGTTCTGCACCGCGTCGACAAGCATCTGGTCATTGAACGGTTCCTTGCGCCAGCTGCGGTGGATGGTGAGCACTTGGGTAAGCACGGACCGATATTGCTCCCCAAGGAGCTGGTTGCAGTACTTGGGCACAAAGGTAACTAGGCCTGGCACTCCGCCGTCGGCCGGTGGTTGCATGTTGCGCTGCAGCTCCACCTGCACGAGCAACTGCTCAAAGATTTCAACAGAACCATCCACCACCCTCTTCACAAGATCCCTAGTCCTGCTCTGGATCTCCACGCACGCCTTCCCCCCAAACAACCGGTTGAAGTCCAGCCTGAGCCTATTGAGAGAATCAAACACGTCAAGCAGCCGCAAGAGCTTAATGGGGTCCTTCCTGGCATCGGCCACAGCACGCGCAAACTTGAGGAACTCCAGAATCCCAGCCCGCGCCGCAATGTCCGCGAAGCAGGACGACGCCGCCTCCGGCCGCCGCTCAAACACGGCGACGCAGAGCTTCCGCTCGGCCTCCAACAGGTGGCGCACCGCGAACTCCAGATGCCGGCCCCAGAGCTCGACGCTCGGGCTGAGCGCCTGTGCGTCCTCCGTCGGGTCCCGCAGGTAGTCAAGGCCCAGCGCGCGCAGGCTGGCGCTCACCGTGTCCCCGCGCGCGTCCGCGTAGGCCGCCGCGCAGTATTCGAGCCGCCCGTTGGCGGCGAGGCGGTCGAGGGTGAGGCTGAGCTTCTGCACCGCGGCGGCGGGGATCCGGGGCGGGGTTATGGGGGGCGGTGAGGATTTGTCCGGGTTGTCCTGCATGGCGAGCGGCGCCGAGTGCTCCGCGAGGAGCCGGCAGAACTCGGCCTCGAGCACGTCGAGCGCCGCCGCGAGGAGGCCCGCGTCGAGGTCGGCCGCGGCGGCGGAGGGGCCGTCCCTGAGCTTGGCGAGGGACTGGGAGAGGGTTGACACGAAGCGCGGGTCGGCGAGGCCGCGCTCGCCGAGGTATGCGACGATGTCTTGGAGCCACTGCGCGGCGAGGCCGCAGTTGTCGGCGAGGAACCGGAGCGCCTCCTCGAGCCTGCCGACGACGGCGACGTAGCCGGGCAGGTCGGCGGCGGCGCCCGCGAGCAGCGGCGGCTCGAGGCCGTGCACGGCGTCGAACACCTTGAGCACCGCCGCCGCGGGGCCCACGGCGCGGTCGATGTTGGGGCCCGCCCCCTCGAGCGCGTCCCGCGGCGCGCGGATCGGGCGCACCGCCGCCGAGGTGGCTTGTAGGCGTGCCTGGATCTCGGCGACCCGGGAGGAGGACCGGGCCAGCGCGTGGGTTAGTAAGCGGGACCGCTCCACGCCCGCGCGCAGGGACGTGCGGGCCGCCTGCAGGTGGGCGAGCCTCCGGCGGGTCTCCTCGTCGTCGTCCTGGTCCATCCCCATCCCGCCCGCCAAACAGGGTGCAGAGGGGCAGTACCTTGCGCTTCAACGCACGATTGAACACTCCAAGGCCGGAGTCGGGAGCTGTGTGGCTCGGTCCGAGCAATCTGCGGAGGAATCGAGCGGGGAAGTGGGTGCCTCGGTCAGAGTCCGCTGTTGCTTCCAAGCTACTGGCTAGTACTTATCCGAGGAGGGGAAGTGGGCGATGGCGACACGGACGGCGAGAAGAGCGGAGCCGTGCCTGCCTGCGTGCGCAGGGCAGAGGAGAAGGAGGGGATGGGGGCCGAGGTTTAGGATGTCTCCAACGGGCCGACGCAAACGGCGCGTTTGGTCCGCGTTTGGTCCGTTTGCGTCGGCAAACGGACAGGCCCAGTCTGTCCCTGTCCGTCGTTGGTGGCAGTGCGCCCAACAGCCCGACACATTGAGTCCGCCCGAGATTTTTTTTTTAGCTAAACATGTCATATATAGGCCTTTTGTAGTCATATATAGGGGGTGAGCCACAAACGGCCTTTTTACATAATATTTTTAAAAACAAAAATATTTAAAAACTAGAAAAATTTGCCCTTCGCGGGCTTCTACTACTCTTCGTCATCCCCATCGAGGATGACATAGTCCGGCTGCTTCCAGAGGTGCGCCGGTGGTGGGGCGACGGCCGGCGGCGTGGGCGGCTGCACCTGCTCCTGCGCCTGCTCTGGGACCTCCCAGTCGCCGCCATTGAAGACCCAGCGCTGCCCTAGCAGGCCTTCTGGTAGCGGAGGCGCCGGTGGCAGGTCCACGTCCATGGCCTGCCACCATGGCTGTGGTTCCGCCAGGACCGCCGCCTGCTGCGCCTGCAGGGCCGCCTCCTGCTCCCGGGCGACGTCGGCGAGGATAATGGCCCAGCGCTTGGCCTCGTCCTCGGCCATCTGCTTGCGCGAGGCCTCCTTCGCGGCCTCGAGCGCCTCGTCGTCGTCCATGTCGACCTCCGTCTTCACGCGTTGTGGCGGCGGCGGCGGCGACCCAATCCGCAGCGCACCTCCGCCGCGTGTGCCTCTTGGCACTGGTGGGGCGTCCCTCCGCCGCGTGTGCGGCGGCGGTGACCAACGGCCAGATGGCGGCGTCGGTGGCCGCGTGTACAGGGCCTGCCGCCGCAGGCTGTGCTCGCCGCTGAACCAGGCATCCCAGTTCCGGGACCTAGCCGCATAGGCGGGGTCGTTGAGGAGGGAGGCCGGGAGGCGCGAGCGGCGGCGCTCAACCTCTAGATCCCGTGCCCGCTTGCTCGTCGGCATCGGGGGCACCGGGATGCGTTGCGGGTTCAGATGCCAAAGCTCGGGGAGCTTGACATCTGGCCACGGCAAAGGGACTGCGTGGTCCCAGTACCACTGGCAGTCCTCCTTGCGCACGTAGACGCGGTCGCGCCGCGCAATCTCGGCGCCCGGCGGCGCGAGCTCGAAGACGGCGGGTAGCGGCTCTGGCTTCGGGGAAGACGATGGCGTCGGGGAGGGAGCGCGGTAGCGGCGGCGGCGGCCAGATGACGACCCGGCCTCGCCGTCGTTCTTGGCCTTGCCGAACCCTGGCCATCGGAGCGGCATTGCGGCTAGGGTTTGGTCGCCGGAGAGGGAACGGTAGTGGGGCAGTGGAGTGGGGGTGGGTGGGGGCTGGCCGTCGCTATCCCCTGGCATTAAAAAGGACTGGGCCAGGGGAGGCTGACCGTCCCCGTGTCACTGCCATGTGGGCCTGGGGAGGACGCCACGCGTGAGCACGCGGACACGCGGTCAGTCCGCAGCGCGTCCGCGCCGACGCAAACCTGGCCCAAATTTGGGCCAGGAATGGGTCGCGGCGGACCAAAAAACGGACCGCGGTCCGGATGGGTCGCCCCGTTGGGCCGTGTTTTTGGCTCGCGCGGACGCGCGCGGAGCCTCGCGGACTCGATGGGTCGCCCCGTTGGAGACATCCTTAGGTTGGAAAAGGGGGGGGGGGGAGGGAGGGAGAGAAGAAGAGAGTTTTTGGATGGAAAATGTGGAGAACGGGAGAGTCGAAAGCACGCGCTCGCTCCGGTCTGTGGTTGGGGGTGTGGGTGGAATCCAAAAGAAAATGTGGTTGGGGGTGTGGGTGGAATCCAAAAGAAAATGTGGTGGGGCTCGCCACGGGGGACGAGGAGGCGGCTGCCGGCGGCGGCTTTTGGCTTGTGAAAGTTGGAACCAGCTAGCTGAGCTCGCCTGCCCGCGCCGCACGCGGCGGCGGGCTTTGTTCTGTTTTGGGGGCTTTTCCCCTGGTGTTTTCCGGAGGAGGCGGCGGTGCTGGCTCCCGGTGGCCGGCCAGTTGGTTGACACCGCGTCGGATCGATTTGGAGCCCCGGCAAAGCTGGGTTTTCCCAGTTTCGGGTGAGTGAGCAAGGTTGGCTGAACCGTATGGTTGTCCGAGGTATCCGAGGTTGTCTTCTTTTGTTGTTTACCGTCTGAGTGAGTTTGGCTGCAATTATTACTGCCATCATTCTCAAATCTCAAGTCAAGGTACGATTAGAGCATCTCCACTCCGACTGGACTGGGCAAAATCCGGCATTTATCTATAGGCGGATACGTTCAGACGTGTCCGTGGACAGAGTCTGGAAAACCACAAATGTGTGGACTTTCAACTGCAGCTCTCAAATATTCTCCTCAAATTCATGCAAAGACATGTAACGTCGAGCGTGATTCATAAAATTCATACGTACCAAATTGAAACTAGTCTTCACCGATACAAACCGAACTGAACAGAAATTAAAAGTTCAACAATTCATACAAGAACCAACACAATAATAAATCAATTGTTGGCAAGGTCGCGAACGGCGATCTTCTTCTTCATATGTGTAACCCACTTTGCACTATCATCACGTCTTGAAACATGATTATCCATTCCTCCGTCAATGTTTCATCTCACCCATCTTCTTCTTATCCAACTTCATTTTTATCCAAGCCTTCTCCTTCTCCAATGCCAACCTCGCCCTCTTCAAATCCATCTTCTCTTTTTAAGCCTTGCACGATCGAACTCCATTATATCCATTTACAATGTCAAGAAACCTTTATACCTTATTTTTCCCTAGGAGAAAACGAGTCTCTCTCGCCCTTTGTTTTCCTTATACGCAGGGATAACATGGCATGTAACATATTTCTGTCTTATATAAAAGTAAGGTACGCGTTCGCGTACTCTCGAAAAAAGAAACCTTTGTACCTCTCATCCTTCTTCTCTTCTCTCTTCTCCTCCAATTGCTTCAAGGTCGCACCTTTGGTGGAGAAGATGTATGTCCATATAACGGACATTTTGCTTGCTGCGCCGCCTTGGCCTTCTCCCATTTCTTCCCCACCAAATGACTTTTCCTAATTTGAACGGACCTTTATCTGTCCGCCACCACATCAGCTTCATCAAGTCCAGTAGGCAAATTGGAACTTGATCCATCATTCTTTTTCATCTTCTTTGTTGAATTATTGAGATCGTCGAATTGGGTGCACCACTTCGGTTTACCATTCAATTCAACCCAACAATGAGACATAGTACACGGTTTGTTCTCTGAATTGTGGTACAAAGTGGTGGCCAACCCCCAGCAAAGTACAATGACATATTCAACAAAAAGCAATGCCAAGCAAGTAAAAATATATTAACAAGCATCCACACTTATGTCGCTATCGATGACAACACCACTGGATTCCTATTTTGCACTTGTGAATAAAACCCGCAAATTTTGTTCACGGACTCCTAGATGGCCGCCCACCTATGTTGGAGAGAGTCGGCGGTGCGAGTGGTATGGATTGCGTGCGGCTCCACATAGTGCTTTTGCGTGCGGTTCTTTTGTTGTTTCTGGTGAGTGAGTTCCAAGTTGGCCATAGACCGTATCGTTGTCACTTGTCAGGGGATCCGACGTTGTCTTGTTTTGTTGTTTACCGTGCGAGTGAGTGTCACTGCAATTATTATCACCATTATTCTCAAGTCAAGGCACTGTACAATGACCATCATATGCCAGCGAGTTGGGTGGTACAAGCGACGTATACCAGTGCTCGCCGGCCGTAGCTTCTCCGTTCCAGTCCGAGGCGCTACCACTGAGCGGCTTCAATGGGAGTTTGTTGGGGAGTTGGTTTGGCCAGTAGTAGCAGAGTGTTATCAATGGCTGGGTCGCAACGTTCCTAGTCATCTTGTTCTTCCGTGTGGTTCAGCAAAGTTGACAAGAACTGCTGTCTGTTTGGGGCCCGTCCGCGTTTGGCGTTCAGCGGCCAGGCTCCAGCTGTGGCCACGCAGGTTTCATCCGTGAAATGGCAAGCCAATGCCACAAAAGTTTCCCTTTCCCACCAACAATACTCCAAAGTTGCATATTTTCCAGGGCTGGCTGCTGGTATTCCGTGACATGACAAGTTAACTTAAGCCCGGCTTGGAATGCTGGAATATTTCCGGAGCCATAATGTTTCCAGCGATTTTTAGCAGGATCTCAACAGATGCCATGAAAATTACCGGTCGTTTTGCCTTAAAAACAACCATCCAATCAGGGCCTTAGCCTGCATTTTCTAGAACATGGAGATTTTAAATTTGCCGCATATAATTCTATATGCAGTGATAACTTGCAAGGTAATAATTAGCGTCCACCACAGATCGTTCGAAGCAATCTTTGCTTCAAAAGGCCAAACACCTAAAATGGAACCGCACATGCGAATGATGAACTATAAAAGGTTATTCATCATACTCTTTTCAAAATACCCCATCGAATCAATCAAAAGGGGAATTAGTAAGGTCTGTTGAGCAGACAAGAAGAATAAATAGCCTGGATTACCTCTGATCGTGAAAAAAAATGCATGTGAACTTCCAGATATACTCCGTACTTCTCAAAGACTTCTCTGTTAGAAGTTGATGGTTTTGAGTTTTGACAAATTCACCTTCTTCTTCTTCTATTTGTAGCACTCCCTTTTCACCTCAATTTATTATTTAATCAGGTACTGTTGAAATCTACCATATGTACATATGCGAAGTCAAAACCTACCACGAGGTACCTACTTAATAAAAAAAGGGAAAACAGGCCACAATTTTTTCATTGTATATTGAAGTCTACGTTCTTCGTCAGACAGTTTGAACATGCCACCAAATTTGAACGTGCCGTCGAAGAATATGATTGTGCCTAGGGGATCTAACGTTGCCAATGTTTAACAAACAAGAGAACAAAAGATAAGGAGAGATTTAGGTACGGACACACATGGGCGGGCTACCCCAATATGCGAGACAGAAAAAAGATCCACATGCTCAGCACCCTGCGCAGCACAGTCAGATGCAACGGCCAGCTAGCTTCGTACTACCACTTTTAAATGTTCTTTGGATTGTCTCTAATATTATCGGGAAGGTCTATATTGAATATTTAAAATGCACGAAAGAAACACTGTGAGCTGAGCAGTGAGCAGCGAAGGATGTTGGAATGCGAACATTTTGCAACTAGTTGCAAATTGTAGTTTCAGAGGATGTTGCCATATCTTCATCTCATTTCACCCTTTTTGTGTTCTTCCCTCTGAAAACCTGAAATTTCTGAAGCGAGATCTCGGGACGGCGACGACTCAAGGAAAATGTTTCGCTTGGCCGCCCGCGGCGCTGTTTGGGCCCACAGGCCGATGATCAGGTGGGCCTGTGTGTTTTATGGCTTTGTGTAGCGGGGCTCGGCTTTATGCATGCATGGGACGTGGGCCCGCCGAGTGAGACAGATTCCGGTTACCATGAGATGCTGTTCCATTCAGCACAGCAGCAAATGATTTGCCAAATCAGCTGGGATGAGGACCGACGGCAGGAATTAATAAATCCGATTTATTTATAAATAGAACAAAACGGCCGTCGACGCCATGACACGTCGTGGGTGATGTGACCACTGACCGGCTAACTTGAATCCTGTCGTCGTATAGAACTCTCATACGATTCCTACTTGGTATACAATGCCATCCGAACCACCGGTACTGACGGCAAGTTTAATCACTGAGTCTCAGATGCGACAAGCGGCGGAAAATCTCTGGTGGCTAAGTAAAAGATCCGTTTTCAAGCTGAAAATTAGTGTATTTTGACTCCCATGAGGACGGAAGGTCGAACATAACATCAGTATGATGAAGGAACAGACAGGTCGTCTTGGTGGCTGGCAAGTCACCGATGCCACGGAGAGGAGCATCGCAACTTCCACATTTTTCAGTCCCTCCAAATCACACTTGACTGCACGTCTGCACCTGTAATCAGCATACTACAGTTTGCTGGCCTGCAGGAGATCGAGGGCAAAAATCGATCTGTTCTTGCACTATTTTCTGACAGTCTTGTCACTGGATCGATCCTGAAGAAAATGAACAGGGTGCTTACTCATGGGTGCATCAACACATAGGCTCAGTCACATAGCTTGCTCCTTTGGTTGTGCTCGTAAACATCGTAGCATCATGGTTAATTGCATGTCTGAACTTCAAATCTTCAATGGCATGTGAAGGACATCCGAATGGCATGCGAAGGACAACGTTAGTTTCCTGGCTGCTTTTGCACCTTACTTTCGATTCTCTGATGAAAGAACAGCCATGCGTGTAGGCTGTCACCTGTTAACGACAGGGATGTCAATTCTGATGTGAACATCCCTGAAACTGCGAGATGTGAACATTCCTGAAACTGATCTGTGACTAGGCAGTGCTTGGTTGTTTAGCAACTTGAGAGAATGGATGTGATTGACCCTGAGTCTTCCGATTTTCCAGGCAGTAGGTGTGTTGCGGTTTAAATGATGAGAGCTTGGCTTTGTAACCAACAGAGTGGTTGTCTGTCATTTTTGCGACGGTGTAACCTATGTTTTGCTTCCGGGAGGCACATCATTCCTTTTCGATAGAACAACAACCTATGTTAGTTAATTTTCCCTGTTGTGTCGTTGATAGACAGATGGTTAGTTGTTTGTCTCTACTGTCGTCGTTGTAAACTGAAATCCTTTTTCGCTTTTTAAACACTGTGAGCTGAGCAGTGAGCGGCGAAGGATGCTGCCATATCTTCGTCTCATGTCCCCCTTTTTGTGTTCTTCCGTCTGAAAACCTGAAATTTCTGAAGTGAGATCCTCTCGGGACGGCGACGACTGAACGAAATATTTCGCTTGCGCCGTTTGGGCCCACAGGCCGACGATCAAGTGGGCCTCCGTGTTTTATGACTTTGCGTGGTGGGTCTCCGCTTTATGCATGCATGGGGCGTGGGCCTGCGGAGTGAGACAGATTCCGGCTGGCGGCTACCATGAGATGTTGTTCCGTTCAACACATCAAAGAGCAAACAAACTAATCAGCTGGGATGAGGACCTTACGGCAGGATTTATTTTTCGCGGGTAAGGACATGGCCAGTCCAATTCTGTCCGAACGGATAGGGGAGGGGCTCCAACGGCCCACCGCATATGGGCCGTTGTCCGTGCGGACACCAGTTTTGGACCAAACCTGGCCCAAGTTTGGGGAGAAACGGGCAGGCTCCCGGACCGCACTATGTCCTCCCTTGTCCGCGTCAGGCCCAGCCACACAAACCTTCCCCATCCCCTTCGTCAGGAGCGGATCCAGGATTTAAGCATGGGGTGGAGACGAAAATAGAGAAAAGTCTTTCAATATGTAAGTCAAATTTGTTAGCACTTTTTGAGGCCTCGTCATGTGTTATGTTTTCGATTTTGGTTTTTTCTAGGATGACAATGAGTCAAACATTTAATTGGAAGTTCGAGTATCAACATGATCGGGAATGAAAATATTATGGCCAATAGATTGTCCTATGACCTCTATTTTTTGGTTGCATTTGTATTTTCTGCCCTAGAGTTGGATATCGAACTAACTAGTTTAAAATAATTACTTATTAGTGGGGTCTTCCCTCCTCACGACTTAAGAAATTATACTATTCTAGTTAGTTCTGGACAATTAATACATTATATGATTCATATAACTAACAAATCAAAGTAGCAACGAAGTAGCAATTGCAATATCTATACGATATGGTCGCAGGTCCTAGTAATCATTGCAGGAATTGTTTCAGCTTCGCTCGATGCAGTGCGGCCGTGCCCTCACGGTGGCGGCGGCAGCGATGCTGAATCACGGCTAACACAGAACCTGTGCGACTCGGCAGCAGCAAAAGCGGAGAAGATCGAGTAGATGGGATGGTGTACATGCATCAATCCATCGATTCCTAGGCCCTGGCCAGCCATTCTAGCCTTACGTCCTTGGCTACCCACGTTGGGCTTAGCCCAGTTAAATCAGCAGTTGGTCTAATCGGTGGGCTGTGCAGGATTAGGATTAGTCCTTTTACTAATTTCCGGAGAATTATGTCAAACTAATAGAAGAATACGTACAAGTCCCTTCTACATACGATTGGAGGGGGCCGAACCATGGGGGGGGGGGGGGGGGGGCTAGCCACCGCCCGCCACTGCCCTTCGTCCACAAACCCTCACGCGACCCCGTCGCCGTCCTAGCCGCCGCCGCCCTAGCCGCCTCTCAAGCTGCCGCCCCTCGATGGAGGACGGTCTGTCCAAGTCCACGGTCGGCGCCGGCGCCGCCCTGTTGAAGGTGAAGAAGGAGCGGCTGCCGTAGTCGGACAAGAGGGCAGCTCGGAGACAAAAGACGCGGCAGAAGGCGGCCGAGGCGAAGGCAGCCAAGCAGGCAGCCGAAGAGGTGGAGAGGCTCGCCGCCATCCAGGCCATAGCCACCGCTGACATCATCGCCACCCAGGCCGCTGTCCGAGCAGTGCTTCTCCTCAAGGGGGAGGTACTTGACAGTGCTCATGGGGACGAGTGTGACGGCTTCGGCGGGGAGCTCGGCCTCGTCCGCCAAAGGGAGGCCGCCACGGTCGTCCTCGCCTGCTCTCTCGACGGCTTCGCCGCCTGTCGTGTACCCCGTGGCCGCCCGTCGCGGCTTGGGTCCCGCGAGGCGTTGCCGGAAATTACTTCGGTGCCGGTGGCCCCCTTCGTGGCACGCATTGACCTCAATGTGACGCCTGCCTCGGCGCCGATGCGTGGCAAGAAGAAGTCCCGGACGACGTCGGCCGCGGGTACCCAACCCGATCCCCGCGTGCTCGACTTCGACGAGATGCCGCCAACGACGCCGTCCAACCCGGCCTTTTTCAGCGAGTTCGACAACGACGATCATGTCATGCAGGACATGATCTGCGATGGAGGAGGCATGTTCACCAACATCGAAGACGCCGAGACGCAAGACCAGACCGCGGCCATGGCCGATGGCGACATTCAAGCCGAGACACAAGCCGATGGTGTTGACATTGATGAAGAGCCGCTCGATTTTGACGAGGAACACACCAACCTCGTTGCCAATCTCAAGAAGAGGAATGCACTGACGACATCCTACACGGACAAGGAGGATCAAGTTCTATGTGAGTGTTGGATGACATGTGGGCAATCCGCCAAACACGGTGCTCAACAAAAGGGCACCGTGTTTTGGAATAGGGTGTGAAAGCATTACCATGAGATAAGGAAATTGCTTCCTTATAAAATCGAGAGTGATCGCAATGAGGTCTCTCTTGGAAAGAAGTGGGCACACATTCAAACCGAATGCAGCAAGTTTCAAGCCACCTATGATCGTGTGAAGGCCCGGTCGGTGAGTGGCATTGGGTTGAGGACCTTGTTCTCCAAGCATTAGAGTTCCACAAGAAGGTGTACAAGACCAAGTACCTTGCCCCATTGTTGGGAAATGATCAAGGGATGCCCAAAGTGGATCGAGCTCTACAACTCTTTGAAAAAAGGCGGCGATGGCTCAAAGAAAAGGGCCAACGAAATTGAGGATGGTGTGGAGCCCGGCCAAAGCTTGGATGGCCGGGCGGTGCGGCCGAGGGGACACAAGTCCACCAAGCAAGATGCCAAGCGTGAGGCGGCGGCTAAATTGGAGGAGACCTTGAAGGGGTTGATCGCCGGCAAAGAGGAGTCCACCGCCGCAAGGTACGTGGAGAAACGCAAAGACAAGGAGGAGGCCATGGCATGCTATTTGGAGATGCAAAAGAAGAAGCTAGAGATAGAAGCGGACCGGATCAAGAATGAGGAGAACCGCGTGAAGCTTGCGGTGATGGCCGAGGAGAACCGGATCATGATGGCCGACTTGAGCATCATGGACCCGGAGCAAAGAGCTTGGATACTCAAGAAGCAAAAAATGATCCGTGACCGCGATGATGCTTGATGTCCTTCTCTTCTATTTATTATCTTTACATTTGAACTAATTTGTATTTTGAACTATGTGTCTTTTCAAACATCATTTTGTATGTCATATTTGTATGTCAATTTTGTATTTTGTTTGTTTAAATAGGCAAAATGGACAAACGGACCTTTTTGGTTCAAAATGGTCATTTTTGCGGCGGGCCGTTGGGGGACACCCCCGCCCCAAACGGACAACAGCCCAAAATCGATCTGCGATCCGCCCCAAACGGACAAAATCGGTCCACTTTTGTTGTCCACTAGTTGAATTCGGTGCGGCGACACGCCGCACCCTTTATGACAAATTAATCAAAAAGACCGGAAAAGTAGTCAGATGTCATTTAATTAAGTAAATATTGATTACTCACAACAAAAGGGAATACATAAATCATTCATTACTTAAATTGGATATGTTTGTAGTCTCTATCTAAAAATCTTAAGTTGAAGAGTGGCATTTGTCTGGTTTAAATGGGGCAGATACCACGGTCTGCAGATTTTGTGGCAAAAATGTAAGCGCCATTCATGAAAAGAAAAATCTAATGGGGCAAATGAAATATTCATAACTTTTTTGTAGATGCAGATCATGAACTACCACGAACAAATTGTTCAATAAAGCATGAATGCAAATGTGTAGCTACAAAATTATACCATGAATCCATAATAAAAAAGCAAGCATGAACTACTTTGAAGCCTAAGAAACATGAGGGATAAGAGAGAAATGCATAGCAACTAAAATAAGATGAGGTACAACGACAAAAAACAGTCTGTATTCCACACTCAATTAGATACTGGCAGTCAACAAAAATCAACATTGCTAGTTGAAACTTTGAATGAAGATATAATAACCTGTAGAACACACAGAACGTTAGAAAATATTGAGTTTGCATATCAATGCAAGAAGGATAAAATCTAACCAGTGCATAGTTGAATATAGTATCTGATTATCTCCACAGTACGATGCATGTTTAAAAGGAAATAAAACACTCATGTATAAATTATATATGATTGGTGAAGAAGGCATAGCTAAAGTTACAAAAGAAAATCCTTCCTAATCTAGAGTGTCAGCATAAATAGTAACTGAAAATCGAACTTCCACGTCATCTGAATTGTTTAACACTGTTAATTGAGTAGTATGCCCAATTCTCCTCTTTTTTTTTTTTTGCAGTGTGAGTAGTACAGGTAATTCATCAACAAAGATAAAAGGGAGACAGACTTGGGAGATTGGAGCATGACACTCCAATTGATACCGAGCAGCACAAAAAAAATCGGAAGGGAATGAACTAAAATTGCAGATGCTGCTGGCCATGAGATTGATTTTAAAACTACAATTGCGTAGAAGAGATGTCCGGTTCTAAAAAAGGTTGCATGCTGATTGATTGGCTGTCCGCCGCCGTGCGAGGCATACATCCTCCTCTTTCCGAACTCAGCACACCACATCGGAGACCAAACAAAAGTGTGGCGCCCCGACCCGACTGCTATACAGTGATGTTGTGTGTCACCGGTTAAGCGATACAACCGGAGGTTACGGGTTTACCAATCCCCAGCCAAAACCTTTGGCAGACGTTGCTCGGAATGGATCATCGGCAACGCAACACCCTGATTGATGCCTTAACACGGGCACAACTATCAAAGCATAATAGAGAGATCAAGACTTGTGAAACAACTGGCACATCACAGACTCTACGACACAAATCATTATAGTTCAACTCTTATAATAGAGAAAGATAGCAAATTACAACCAGAGGTCACAGACCCAACATTACAACATGCGGAAGCGAATTAAGTTGTTCTAAACAACAAGATCCAAAATATGGCCTAAAAGGCCTACAGATAAACGTCCAACGCCAGCTGTTCCGGGATGTCCCAAGCTGCCACCTGGGAACCCCAGACTACTCGTCGACGTCCACAAAGAACCCACCTTCGAGGTCGGTGAAGTCCTCCTCTGAAACAAAACAAACGACGTTGAGTTCGACGAACTCGCAAGATTATAAATAGAGCTTTAGCTCGATGAGGCTTTCAAGGTTTTATGGCTGTTTTGCATAAAGCTGATTTTATTGATGAAAACATAACTCCATGGCATCGACTAATCAGAGTATTTTTAAAAGAGGTAAGAGGTAACTCTTTTCTTTGATCACCTTTCTCAACATCAACCATCATTTACCACTGTACCTGTGCTACAAAGGCACCTCCCCGAATCACCCTCGGGGAAGCTCACCTTGCATTCTTGAGTAGTACCTTTAGTACTCAGTTTTTAATCATTCCGTTAAATTTATTCTATGATCTCTGAATCCGTCACCAAGTCGTCCATAACCGTGGACACAGCTTTTCGAAAAGATTTATCCCTGCAGGGATGTACAATGTGAAAGTCGCCAGGCTCCCGAGGGCCCTCCCAGCTTCTTATCCATGCGTACCGTCCGGCCCATTGCCTATCTCTTAGCTCTCTTCCGGGGAAAGCCGGCTGGGTGGGAGCGGTTACAACCTTTACCTCGCTTAAGACTAACCAAGGATCATCAGTGAGGACGGGGCAGTTCCAAGTGCCTCCAACACCCTGCCCCGTGGCCACCATTTTCCTAAACACCACAGTCCTCATCTCGGTCTTGGCCACCATCTCAACGCACGCGCAAATGGAAAGCCAAACTAGAGGACCCTCGGCTAGTCCGCCACAAGTTAGTCGGTCGACGAGGTTCCATATGCCCACGCATGGTTGCACGCTCAACTTGGCTCGTAGGCGAGAACTCGCATCTAGCCGGCGAGAACGAGACAAAACACCACCATACCAAAGTGGCCTCTCATCCCCACCTTTAAGCATTTTATTACCTGTCACCACAATTTCCTCCACCATCATCCAAACCTTTCCACATCTGTTCCCAACATGACATATCCATCGGACGGATAAACATTTAACTAAGCATGGCTAAGCATAATCATTGCATAGTTAAGTATCTCAGGCCAACAATACAAACCTATGGATAATAGGAGGGAAACAGGTATTGGCATCGGAAACTTAATGCAACTATAGGATACTCTAATCCAATAAAATTGACATTTGGAACCGCATGCAATATTATAGTGGAGAAAATATTTGCGGAAAATAGGATAAGACATGCTCAGAGGGGGGATTACGCTTGCCTTGCTCAACGTGCTGGTAGTACGGATCGTCGGGGTATTGCGGTGTAACCCCGGCTGCTTGATCTATCGAAGCATAACAACGGAGAACAATCAATCACCACACATGCTTTAACAAATGCAATGCGCAAACACATGATGGCATGACATTTTAAATGCACCCTAAAAGTATTGATCATGACCAACAAGTTAAATGGGGTCCCCGTTATATTTATTGCATTATTTGGAATAAACCCCATATTAAAACTTAATGATTCCGATACTACTAGAAGTACATTATTGTAATTGTGATCAAATATGCATGATGATGATGATTCTGGATAGTTCATGCCTTTCTGAACATTTTGGTATATTACACACAATTTTCTGATGTCCCGATAAGAAGTTATTACTTTTATAATGTCCTCTTTTAAATTTATGATTTTAATTAAATTAACTTCAACAACAATAATAATAATTTACTCGAATTCGAAAGAGAGGGATGGAACATGTGATTCATCGGAGTTCGATGTCCCTAACGGCGCGAGGGAGGAGCGGGGAACATGCGCAGAAGGAAGAAAAATGGAAAAGGAGCATCTCCAAAAAAACAGTTGAGCCGGCCTTCAGCCCGGTTGGGCCAGCTGACAGGCCGGCTTGGCTCCAGAGAAGACCAGTCTCCAGCCCGGTTTGGGCCATCTGAGAGGCCGGCTATGGGCCAGAGAAGATCGGTCCGTAGCCCGGTTGTGCCGGGTCCATGACCGGGCGTGCGAGCTCGTCGATCTACGGCGATGGGGAGCGACGGCTACGGTGCTACGGCGAGGTGAGAGCGAGGGGGAGGGCATGGAGAGGTCCAACGGGATGACGAGCTCACCCTCGAGGCGACGGAGAGGTCGGAGACGGCGGAGGGAGGTCGGCGGCGGCGTATTCGTCCGCGGCGGCGCTCGGGCGGCCGCGCGGGAAAACAGCGATGGCTCGGCGAAACGGCGGCGTCCCGGGTCGATTCGTTCGGCGGAGGTGGAGAGGACGACGAGGCGGACGTCGTGGTGTGCTCCGATTTGCCCCTCGGGCGCTCAAACGACGGCGACGAACACGGCAATGGCGGGCTCGGTCATGGCCATGGTGAGAGCAAGCGAGCTAGAGGAAGGAGAGGAAAAGATCGGGGACTGGGGTGGGGTGAGCAGGTGGGGCTCGTTTGCTTGCTCTCCTTGAAGGGGAGGCAGAGAGGAGGGGGCCCGGCGCGGCGTGCACGGCGACCGCGGGTCCGGCGCGAGCTCGAACAGCTCCTGCGGTCGCTACAGAGAAGGAGAAGATGACTTTGCGAGAAACCCCCTGGAAGACTTTTCCAAATTACAAATAGGTCCCTTCCAGTTTCTCTTTTAAAAACAATGACTTTGGGGATTTTATTTAAGGCACTTAAACACCTTAGAAAAATATGGGAAAAATCATGTAGCCTCCCACTAACAAGTAGAAGCACCACAAAAATTGGCATGTTGAAATAAAAAGTTTGGAACAACAATTGTTCATAGGGTTCGTTTAAGGCATTTTTGCTAAATTAAAAATGTTGCTCCTTTAGAAATTTATAGCAATTGCAAAATATGATTTTTGAACTCTTGGAACTTCCTTGACAAATATAAGATGTCAAGAAATTTTGTTTTGCAAGTTTAATTGCCTTCATTGTTGTGAGATTGGTGAGACGAGTTTGGCATTTTGTTTTAAATGGTGCCAAACCCATTTGTGTGTTGTTTGGCAATTCAATATGGATGCCATGATGCAATGAAACACAAAAGCAAAAATTTTACTCAGGTTTTCAGGTTCTCAAACTTTGGGCTGTTACAAAAAGGGATCTCGAGCACAGCATACTACATCGGAGATCAAACAAAAAGGGATGAAGAGATGAGAGGAAGAATGAGAAAGGAAAATCGTCAGGCTGTGGAGAGACTTCAATTATTTTTGTGTACCTTGCAAGTTTGATCCTGTATAGGCGTTCCGCAACCCTGTGCCTCATCTTCTGTCCAGCAACCATGAACTGCTGGATTTTGTACACTGTGTCTTCTTTTAGCTTTCTTCTGAACATGGCTGCTTGGTCCTTTGCTATGCATCTTTCGATGACATTACCCTGGGGTAAGAGTGTAAATATAATTTAGTGAAGTTTTTATTATAATGTAAAACTTTGGGTTGTAGCAAGTATAAGATTTTACCCATGGATGACAGCGATGTCGAAATAAGAGTAAGAATTACAATTGTGGAATCATATCAGTGGACATAATATATCTTGAGTATAGAAGCTGAATTTAATTTTATAGGGAAGGTGGCTTTCATATATGTTGAGCAGTAGAAATTAATTTGTGTACCTATTGTGCATGTATATTATGAAGGACTTATTCCATTACCAAAAGCTTATTAGCATTACAGAAGGATAGTTGGCATTCCAATACAAAATATAAACTCAAGTCAAACCATGTCCTTTGTGTCCTTAACATGAAAAAAAATCCTACTATATGGAATTTAAGCTTTTAAAGATATGGAAAAAAGAATAACCAATATTTGTCAAAAAAATGATTGCAGCTTCCTGCAGCAGCAATTGTATTTAAACCTGGAGTGCATAGAGATGACGTAGCCTTGTGCTAGCATGATACTAATATCCCTGGAATATATCTGATGAAAAACAAAAAATGTCAGAACAGTCGGCTCGGCTGAGCGTATAAGCATGTATATATATGGCTCTATGAAAAATTGCAACTAAAAAATATCACCTTCAGTCCTACATTTTTTTTTCCTTTTGATGTCAATTTGTACCGATTGTCAAGCCGAAGAATAGTGTGAAGAAATAACTTCGAAATCTTGTGGTACATACAGAATGATGCACAGGTGCTTTCTTGCAACAAAATTCAGAGCTGCAAGAAAGAAACTCCAGATTTTAACTTAAGTAGAACAATGGAAATAACCTTGACCTAATTAAAGCTTTGCAATTTTTTGAACAAAGAACTAAAGCCCACATTAGATTGCCAAGCAGTAGAAGGACAATCAAGAAAACATTGGCCATGCTGATATGCATAGTCTGGGATAGGGGTCTGAAACATCGAATTTGCTATGATTAACAACAAAATCGCCTTATAGTTGATAGTTTGTATCATAAAAAATATTACTAACTGTACACAATGTCAGTTTATTAGTGGCCAAAAAACACAACTGTGGTACTCCTATCATATATGTACTGATGTAATGATAACCATCCATGCTCTTTTGTTGTATTATTTACATAAAAGTCAAGATTAAAGTATCAAGTCGCTAGTCGGTCATCATGTATTGTAATTTGTAACTGCACTTTCTATACCTATTTTGTTCCCTGGCTACGCTCCAAGATTTATATTTGTATGCTCAAAATAAAAAAAGCATGTAAAAGAAATTTCTGTAAGGACTACTAAGTAGCTAGCATGGAGAATATTTATCGTAAGTAGTATTAAATAGGTGTTGACAGAAATAAACATATATTCATTCTTGAATGCATCGTTTCTGTGCAAACCTGAATAATTTCAAATTTCATTCAAGCCACTAATTTATATCACATCAGAATCTGCTCATATTGGTTCTCTTTCTCATTATATGCAGTGGCAGAGCACGGGCACGGGCAAGAGCTCCTCCCCTTATGCATCTCCTTGACAGTGGAGGCGACCAGCAGCAGCTGGATCTCCTCCTCGTCGTTGTCTGCAGGTGCAGAGGCAGGGGCATGACGAAGATGAAAATGAGGTTTTGAAGCGGAGAGGGGATGAGATGGGGGCTTGCGGTGTCGGGTGATCTCAATGCGGACGGCCTCCAAGTCCAGCGCCGCTACTGCTCGTGGTTAGGCGTTAAATCGGGCGGCAGAGGTTGACAGGATCTGGGGAGGACGGCGAGCGAGGCGGTCCTGCAGAGGGAGCGTCGCTCAGTAGGTCTCTGACGGCGTGCTGCTAGCAGATTGACAAAGCGGCGGCGGCAGCGGCCTCAGCGCCGTCCATCTGCAGGAGGTCGAGGACGGAGCAGGCCGGGGCGCTGGTTCTGGCGAGTAGATGCGTTTCCGGTCAGAGGTGGTCGAAGCTCCGCCGGTGCTTGCGCTGCTGAGCACGGAGCACGGAGCGCCGCTTGCGAGGGGCTCCACAACAGTCGCTCTGTCCGGCGGCGGCCTAAGAGGAAGCAGGGGAGGCGCGCGGCGAGGAGGAGGAGGCGCGGTGGGGTGGCGACCTTGCTGGGCTTCCGCTACTCGCTTGTGGAAGACGCTCGCCCTTGAACGGCGGGCCGCCGGAGGAGAGCCGTCTCGAGCTGGAGCCGCATCGGGGTGGAGGAGAGCGCGAGGTGGCGGCGGCGGCGGGCATCGGGAGGAGAATGGGGAAAATGACAGGGGATTGCGGTCTAGGGTTAGGGCTCTGTTTATATATAAAAGGACCGAATCGTAATTTCTGGAAAGTGGAGGGACTTTTTTGCAAAAATACCACGGGCACTGTTCAACACGGTAGCATCTACAGTGTCCGGAGCGCGGAGAGGCCGCGGATTTGCGCGTCTTTGATATACTTAGTAATTTGCGGGTCTGGGTTGGAGATGCCCTAACAGCATGATTTATTTATAGACGGAACAAAACGGCCGTCGAGTCGTCGACACCATGACACGTCGACGGTGATGTGTCCGCTGACCGGCTAACATGAATCCTGTCGTCGTATAGAACTCTCATACGATTCGGACGTCTCCTGGTCCTGCTTGGCATACAATGCCATCCGAACCACCGGTACTGACGATCACCGGCGACAAGCGACGGGCAATCTCTGGTGGCTAAGTAAAGATCCGTTCTCAAGCTAAGTAAAAATTATCTGGTCCAACCAAAGCACCGTGAGGACTGGTACTTGTTTGATTATCTAGCTACAAAGACAGCTCATTTTTTATTCAGGGTACGACGTATATATGACTGGTGTATTTTGATTTTATACAATAATCCCATGAAGGACGGAAGGTCGTACATTACATCGGTATGATGAAGGAACAGACAGATCGCGAGCGCGTCTTGGTGGCAAGTCACCGATGCCGCAGAAAGCAGCATCCCAACTTCCAGTACACACAGATACATCCATCCACATTTTCCAGTCCCTTCAAATCGAACTTGACTGCACCTGTAATCAGCAGACTACAGTTGCTGGCCTGCAGGAGAAGGCAAATTGATCTGTTCTTGCATTATTTCTGACTAGATAGAGTCTTGTCACCGTGGATCGATCCTGAAGAAAACGAACAGGGTGCTGCCTCGTTAACATCGCGAGTAGCACGATGGATAGTTGCATGGCTGAACTTGAATGCCATTCCTCAACCGCGAGTTGTACTGCATGCTCCTAACAGGGGAAAAAGTGGTCATGTCCTTGACTGTTGAGTGACTAGGCATCTTGGGTGTCAGTAATGTACATCGTGTAATTTGCACATTTATCTTTGTTTCTTTCTTGATCAATCTGACAGCGCCTTGTACTTGATATTTTCGGACAACCATCTTCAACCTAAATGAAGAAACGTTTTACAAGCCCAAGCCTTTCCATCTAGATATTAGTTGGATATAGACTGAACATTTTGTGTTACGTGGGTCGCCAATTAGGGCCGCATAACTCGGGGGACAGATACATGGGCCTTTGCTTGCACTGTACAAGTTGTGTTGGGAACTTGGGCTTTATCTTTTCTTAGTTTTCGAAAGATGGGCCTAATCCTTTCACGTACGCCCGGGGACATCCGGCCCTGTTTTATCCTTCACCAAAACCAGGAGTGCAACGTTTTAATTGAAGAAAAAAAAAGAGTTCATATTTTCCTTGGTTTAGCACACAGGTCAATCAGACGAGCACTACTGGGATTTCTTAATCCTTTTCTACAGTCCCTTTACGGCTTAAAAATGGCCAAATTATGCCTTAGAAAGTTCACTTGCTCATGAATTAACATGGGGGGAGTGGGGGTTCTTCGCTTTGTAGCACAAAACTCCAAGCACATGAAAATTCAGACCATATTAATCTCCAGCTTTTCTTCGGTGTTCTCTCTTTTTCCCCGACCCATTCAGAACCTCCGGACAGAGTTATCCAGGAGAGGAGCAAGACTGATTTTGTTTCCGCACTATTATCCATTTTCAAATTGTTTATTGTTACTCCATTATTGATTTTGTCAAAAAAAAAGACGAATTCTGTTTGGCTGGCAACAGATAACATCCCGGCGATTATGCACTGGGTTTCCACTTGGCTCTGTCGCTAATGATTGGCTTAAACCATCCCGTAGTAGAACTAGTACGTCAAGCAGCTGCAACTGACACTGACAACACACTGGTGCCCCAACGGCCTAGATTTGTTTTCCATTTCCTCCGCTGTGCCGCGCTGTTCCATGCGTCCTGAATTGGGGTATTGGATGCCCCATGTGCCCACGTCGCTACTGACATCCAAATGCACAGTGGCTTAGCCAATCATTAAGCAGACCAGCTAGCTAGCTGTACCATCTGAAGTTGGGTTATTATACTAGTTGTGCATTCGGTTAATCTTTTTTTGAGGTTACATTCGGTTAATCTTTGATACAAACACTTTGTTAAGCATGTACTGATAGAGTAGAGTTGTATTGCTTTAGCCGATGCATGATGGAGGCAACTGATGGAGATTATTGTGGGTGAAAGCAGAGAGGAATCAGTATAAATCTCTATCCAGATCGGATCATCAGGATTCGGCCCCTGACCAGCTGCTGGGAGGGCGGCTGGGAGTTGCGACTTTGTTTCTCGATCGGAGGATTGATGCCCCACCAGTCCACCACCGGCCGCCGGGTATCGTCCGTTCCGGCGGCCGCTGACGCGATAGATGGTCGATCTCGTCGGTGGCGCGTCGCCGTCCGACCCGTCCCGTCAAAACTTGTCCTACGCGACGTTGTTTGCTTTCGCTTCTCCCACTCGACAGCCACCTTGTTTGTCACCTGCCCCCACACGTCAGCATACGCGTTCTAACTCTTCTAAAGCGGTGAAAGCCCTTGCACGTACTGCTGCCGAGCGCCGTCGGCTAGTCGGCCGGGAACACGCGCCGCCCTTTAATCGCCTTTGCCGTGGTTCCGGCCAGGTGCAGCGCAGCTGCTCGGCTCTCCTCCGTTCCCGTTCGACTACAAGAAGATATATAGGTCGACGTTTTGGCCTTTCGCTATTTGCCATGGCTCCATTGCCACCATCTCGTCTTACCAGTTTTGTCGTGCTTGGTCTGATACTCTGATGGCAGCAAAGTCCCGGGAGTAGATTATTTCGGCCGGGGTTGCTTCTTTGCTTGCGCGAATCGTGATGGAGATATGGAGCACAAAACGACATCCGGTGTGCAAGCCACCTCAATATCTGAAGGAAAGAAAACGAAGCATCTAGAAGAAGCAAATAGAGAGCCACAAGCTAGTGCTTATCCTTGTGCATGGGAGGGTTTTAGCACACATGCCGATATCTCAAATTTAGCTGTCGGATGGATCTCAAACAAATATAGACACTCAAAGATGCCAAGCAAGTATGAAAAAATTAGGCATGCCCATTGTCGAGCATTTCGCACGTTGATACATTTTTACGTAATGCATAATGCATACTGAACAAAACTTTAAAAAAAAGTTGTAGAATTAGACTTGTGCTACTTGTAACTAACACAAAACCCACCGTTTTTTCGATAAAATTGCAAGCATATCATGGCCATGTGTAATTATTTTCATACATTGAGAAAAATGTTCCCTTTGTGTCTCAGTCTGCGGTTGGTGAACTATGTTGTTTAATATCCGTGGTGAAAAATAGCTAGAATGAAAGTATGAAATTGGTTAGAAAAACATGAAATACACAAAACATATTGGTTTGAAAAGTCAGATGATCATAACCCAGTTTAATGCCAAATGCTTCATATACGAGAAACAACTCTCATATGCCCCTTTCGAATTACACTTCTAAAGATTAAGAACCATATCAAACATCTTAGTTGTTGAGACTTTTATTCAGTTGATTCTCCTCTCCTACATTTTTTGTTGATATAGGTTTTTCTTGAATCCATTCAAAGAATCTAGAGCTACAACATCAATGCCACCTATTAAAATTTGAGCCAATTCAGAAATGTAGGAGATGGCCGAAAAAAAGAGAAAACGAACTGTAGAAGCACAAGTACTGTCCTAGCAACTTAGGATCACCCCCTTGAGAACTTGCTTTAGTTTCAATCTCTCAGAAACATCATTCCTAGACGTTGTCAACCTTGGAAATCATACTATCAATCCTCTCCTGACGTTGACGGCATAACGCGTGATTCACTACAACAACTTTGCCCACCACCTATGATGGTTTGTTGCATGCTCCTTCACCTTCAAAGAACTCCACCACTTAACCCAATGACATACACTAGACAGAACTACGCTAGGAACATCTAGCCACTTTTCTGAAATGACGCCAAATTCAGAGTTCTTACAATTCCACGATTGATAACATCAATCCCCATTGTCACAAATTCCTATTTCCTTTCCCAATCCTCTAGGTTTGTAAAACTTCAGATTACATCTAGTGCACGTCTAATCAACTTCCAAATATATCTTGACTAAGGACACATGAAGAACAAACGATTAATTGAGTCATTGCAGCCACAAAAAAGACAAGTAGCTTCACATGTGCTCTTTGGCTCAAAAGAACCTTCCTAGTCTGAATTCTTCTATAAGCACTAACCAGAGGAATGTTTTACTTCACAAAGGAATTTTTATCTTCCATGAAAACTGGTATATGGTGCTAGCCAATAGTTCTCCATCAATAATAAAAATATCTCAGAGTGAAAATTCCTAGCATATATAAGAACCAAACAATTTTTATCATGATATTGTTTAGGAAAAACCCTTACTATTTTTTTGTAAGCCATATCACTTTATTTCCTAGCACCAACCATTGATCTCCTAAAACTCAGTACACATATCCCTTGTTCTAAAACTTATTGGACAATTATATTATGATCCACAGAAATGGTATACAATCTCGGGAATAAGTTATCAAGTTGTCATCAGAAAAACCAACAATCCTCCGAGAATGTACCCTTGCTCCCACACCCCACATTTATTCTACAACATGACAAAAACACCACAATTTTCATTAGTCCCTGCCAACAAATGAGAATCCTCGGCTTTCCTCCCAATTGCCCTAGAGTCGTATGTGTGAGATGCTTTCGCAAAGGAGATATTGACACATGCCTTCCTCATTGAAATATTGCACTACAATTTAGGTAAGAGGGGAAACATTCATGAACTTCATATCTAGAATTCCTAACCCTCAATGGTCCTTTGGGTAAACAAAATGTTGACCAATGTACCGTATGATATTGTTTTCCTTTCTTTGTCTCCACTATAGAGAAACATGGACATGCACTATGTATAGTATTTTTTAACACTAACATGTTTTCTGTAGAAACAAATAAGTAGTGTCGGTATATTGGAAAGTGACGAATTTATAGAAATTGTCCTCCCGCAAATAGATCACATTTTTTCTTGCCCACACCCTAACCTTTTTTTCTACCTTTTCGTTGGTAGATCTTACGTCAATAATTTTGAGTCTTTTTCATCAATAGGCGTTCCTAGGTAACCTCATCGGAAGTTTCCCCACTTTACAAGTGAGAATTTCCTAAAAGTCTTTTGATTTGTCCCGCGCAACTAAAAAATTGCAGTCCTGTGAAAAATATTTTGACCCAAACATCTATTCGAACAACCACTTTACAAGTGAGCCTCCAAGTGTTCGCTTGCTCCACATCATTGTGTGGAAGGAGAATGGTCATTTTCACACTGCATGAGTCCTCCTAAGTAACTTTACAGTACATCCTTGCTAGGTTAAAATATCTGTGGAGAGATGAGACCCCCTTGCTCCAAATCTTAATAGGTATAGTAATAAGGTCGCACCTCTCCATTTACTTTGATCCAAACTTTGCCACTTGTAATCTAAAGATATAAACAGTGAGACCCCTTGGAGGCTCCTCAGCGATTTGGGCTTTCTGGCCATCCGATCCTCCCCGCTCCATGCCTCAGCTCCGTCCGATCCCTGTCGGCTCCAGGAGTCGGAATGAATAGGGATTTGCAAAGTTGCTAACCGTACCAACCTTATTGCATCCACTCTCGCTGACATCCTACGTGGATCACCGTTGTAGCCCGAGGGTCAGCCTCACGATTCGTGTTTAATCGGTGTGTCGGACGGCCCTCCGCGGTGCAGATTCGCACTGCGGTCCTCCATTGGTCGATTATGTTCGTTTACCGTAATGGGTTTTAGCGGTGCCCCTCTGGGATAGCTTTCTTCGTACGTGCTTCCTCCCTCCCTCTCTCTCGCTGACGATGGGCCCCATCCGTTCCGAGGCCCACATGTCGGTTTGCCCTGCACATTTGCGTCGCCAATCTCTCCGTGCGTGGGTTCTCGCTGCGTATTTTCTATAGTATGTCGGGGCACGCTGGGTATTTCGCGTATGTTGCACAGTTCGTGATGTCAGGGAGAATTTGGGCCCGGTTTCTCCGTCCGAGGTGGCTTCTCTCCATTCGTCGATGGGTACGTTGCACTGTGCTGGTAGTCAGAAGGCGGATTACGCGTCTCGCTGGCGGCTCACCATTGGTTGCGAGTGGTTACGACCTAAATACAGTGCTTCGGGAACGGGGTATATAGGATGTTTTCTGGATCGGATCATTACTGCAGCTCTCATTTCCCCCTTTTCTTCTTCCTCGCTGTTCTTGCTCCGCCGTTCTTTTCTTGAGCTCTGTCGTGTTTTCATGGATTCCGTTTGATGTTCTTCCGGTCAAATTTGTTCCTGTTGAGATGAGGTAGGGTTTTCTTACCGTTTCTTGCTCTCTTTGTTTTTTGTCGTTCTTTGTTCATGTCGTTGACCGTGTGCTTGATTCGTGTTCGTTGGTTGTTTGTTCCTTATGTTGTTTCTTCTTTTTTATTTCTGCCTTTCTAACATTTCTTTTCTGTTTGTTGCTTTGTTTTGTCGTAGGTCGTCGGCTAACTGGTTTCACATTCGTCCTGTTGAAGTAAGCGTTGTTTTCAATGTGTTTTCTGTCGTATTATTCTTATGGTCGATCTGCGTTTTGTTGTTTCTTTGTTGCGTGCTACCGTCATTTGTTTTTGTGGCTAATTTAATGGTAGGTTTTAATCATTGGTTGCCTGGTTCGTTTTTTCATATTTCCATCTCTGTTTCTTGGAAGTTTTCACACGATTTGATTTTTATTTTCGAATGGGCACTTGCTATTTTCGTTATATGTTCTTGCTGATTGGTTTCTTGTACTCTTCATAATTGTTTTGTGGCCTCTTTTGCCTTTTTATTTTGCAGGTCGTTGTTTATTCGGGATTATTCCGTCATTTCTGTGCTGAGTTTTCTGGTTGATGTTTGCTGCCGGCTCCCCGTTGGAATTTCCTGTGATGGTACTTCTTTTGTTTCACGGTATCTGTCTGTTTCTTTACACTTTGTGTTCACACCATCGGTCTCCCACGATGTTGTTTTGATCGTGTTTGTTTGTTGGGATTTTCCAAGCAGTTTATTCTGTGTGGGTTCAGTTGTTTGTCTTTCTTTGTTACCGTGTTTATTTTGGTTTCTAACATTTTTTCTGTTTGCTGTTTTTTTTGTCGTAGGTCGTCGGCTAACTGGTTTCGCGTTAGTCCGGTTGAGGTAAGCTCTGTTTTCATTGTGTTTTTTGTCGTACTGTTCTTATGGTCAATTGATACGTCTCAAATGTATCTATAATTTCTGATGTTCCATGTTGATATTATACCAATTGTTACATGTTTTTATACACTTCATAGCATTTTTATGCATTTTCTGGGACTAACCTATTAACAAGATGCCACAGTGCCATTCCTGTTTTTGCTATTTTTGTATTTCAGAAAAGCTATTCTGGAAATATTCTCAGAATTGGACGAAATCTGGACAGGACCTCCTATTTTTCCAACATACACGGAGTCCAAAGGAGAGACGGAGGCGACCGAGGAGGCGGCCACACCATAGGGCGGCGCGGCCCCCCTCCCGCGCCGTGGTGTGGTGTGGGCCCCTCGGGTCGCTCCAGCGCCGCCCTTTCGCCTATTTATTCATCTTCACGGGAAAACCCTAGACACCCGAGCCATTATCCACGAAAAGTTCCAGAGACGCCGCCGCCGTCAACCCTAGCTCGGGAGGGTTCAGAAGCTCTTCCCGGCACCCTGCCGGAGAGGGGAATCATCACCGGAGGGCTCTACATCACCATGCCTGCCTCCGGAGTGATGCGTGAGTAGTTCATCCTTGGACTACGGGTCCATAGCAGTAGCTAGATGGTTGTCTCTCCACTTTATGCTATCATGTTTAGATCTTGTGAGCTGCCTATCATGATCAAGATCATCTTATTGTAATGCTACATGTTGTGTTTGCTGGGATCCGATGAATATTGAATACTATGTCAAGTTGATTATCAATCTATCTTATATGTTATTTATGATCTTGCATGCTTTCCGTTACTAGTAGATGCTTTGGCCAAGTAGATGCTTGTAACTCCAAGAGTAGTATTTATGCTAGATAGTGGGTTCATGCCTCCGGTAATCTGGGAGAGTGACACAACTTCTAAGATTGTGGATGTGCTGTTGCCACTAGGGATAAAATAACCGATGCTTAGCTTAAGGGTGCGCCGTTAGGTCTAATGCATTTGTTTACATTACGCACATTACTTAATGCGATTATCCGTTGCTTGCAACTTAATACCAACGGGGAACTCGGTATGACAACCTGGAGGTGGATTATTAGTCATAGACGCTGTTGGATAACGGTCTATGTATTTTGTCGTAATGCCCACATGAATATCATAGTAATCATCATGTCATATATATGCATTGTCATGCGCTCAATATTTTGTCAATTGCCCAGCTGTAATTTGTTCACCCAGCATGTTAGTTATCTTTTATGGAGAGACACCACTAGTGAACTGTGGACCCCGGTCCATTCTTTTACACTGATAATACAACCAACTGCAAACATTGTTCCTTTTCATTCTCTGCAATTTACTACTGTTTTCCACACCATACGTTTAATCCTTTGTTTTCAGCAAGCCGGTGAGATTGACAACCTCACTGTTTCGTTGGGGCAAAGTAGTTTGATTGTGTTGTGTGCAGGTTCCACGTCACGCGCCACTGACAACCTTCAGAAGTGATTTCTTGCTCCTACTGGTTCGATTAAACCTTGGTTTCATACTGAGGGAAACTGCTGCTACACTGCTTCATACCTTCCTCTTGGGGTCTCCCAACGAACGTGTGATCCACGTCATCAAGCATTTTTCTGGCGCCGTTGCCGGGGAGCAAGAGGATTTCTGCAAGGGGAGTTTCACGCTTCCAATCTCTTTACTTTGTTATTGTCTTGCTTAGTTTATTTTTATCTTAGTCTTGTTTGCTTTATTTATCAAAAACACAAAAAAATTAGTTACTTATTTTCAAGTTGTTATTTTCTGTTTTGTTTTAATTTTGCTAAAATGAGTACCCCTGAGAACACTAAGTTGTGTGATTTCACTAGCACGAACAACAATGATTTCATTAGTACACCTATTGCTCCACCTGCTTCTAACGCAGAATTCTATGAAATTAAACCTGCACTTTTAAATCTTGTTATGAAAGAGCAATTCTCTGGTGTTAGTACTGATGATGCTGCTGCTCACCTTAATAATTTTGTTGAACTTTGTGAGATGCAAAAGTATAAGGAGTAGATGGTGATATTATTAAACTGAAACTTTTTCCTTTCTCTTTGAGAGGACGTGCTAAAGAATGGTTGCTATCTTTGACTAGAAATAGTATTGATTCATGGACTAAATGCAAAATGCTTTCATAGGAAAATATTATCCTCCTGCTAAGATATATCTTTGAGAAGTAGCATTATGAATTTCAAACAATTTGATAATGAGCATGTTGCTCAAGCTTGGGAGAGAATGAAATCATTGGTAAAGAATTGTCCCACCCATGGACTGACTGCTTGGATGATCATCCAAACCTTTTATGCAGGACTAAATTTTTCTTCAAGAAACCTATTGGATTCGGCCTCTGGAGGTACCTTTATGTCCATCACTTTGGGTGCTGCAACAAAGCTTCTTGATGATATGATGATAAATTATTCTGAATGGCACACCGAAAGAGCTCCACAAGGTAAGAAGGTAAATTCTGTTGAAGAAATCTCTTCCTTGAGTGATAAGATTGATACTATTATGTCTATGCTTACAAATGGAAAAATGCATGTTGATCCAAATAATGTTCCTTTAGCTTCTTTGGTTGCTCAAGAAGAGCATGTTGATGTGAACTTCATTAAAAATAATAACTTCAACAACAATGCTTATAGGAATAATTTTGGTAATAACAATTATAAGCCCTATCCTTTTAATAGTGGCAATGGTTATGTTAATTCTTATGGTAATTCCTACAACAATAATAAGAGTGTACCCTCTGATCTTGAAGTCATGCTTAAGGATTTTATTAGTACACAAACTGCTTTCAATAAATCTGTTGAGGAAAAGTTTGGGAAAATTGATGTTCTTGCCTCTAAAGTTGATAGTCTTGCTCTTGATGTTGATTTGTTAAAAATTAAAACTATGCCTCATGATGTTAAAGAGAGCAAAACTCTCAATGCTATCAAGTTAAAATTGATAATAATGTGAGGATGTTAGCTGATTTACATGCTAGGTGGGCAAGAGAGGATGAAATTGCTAAAAAAAATATTGCTAGAGTTTATACTATTACACTACTGAAAATGCTGAATCAAGTGTTAACAAACCTCCTACTATCAATGGTAAAGTAATTGGTGTTGGCAATGTCTCTACTTCTGTTGCAAAACGTTTAAAATTGCCTGAAAACACTGAAACTGTTCCTGATAAAAGTGCTGAAATTTTTCGAGATGGGAGACAATGGTCCCATTACTTTGATAATAATGATTTTGATTTTGATGGTTGCAATATTTCTGAAGTAATTAAGTTCTTGCAAAAGCTAGCTAGAAGTCCTAATGCTAGTGCTATAAACATGGCTTTTACTAAACATATTACTAATGCTCTCATGCAAGTTAGGGAAGAGAAATTAAAACATGAAGCTTCTATCCCTAGGAAGTTAGAAGATGGTTGGGAGCCCATCATTAAAATGAAGGTGAATGATTTTGATTGCAATGCTTTATGTGATCTTGGTGCTAGTATTTCTGTTATGCCTAAGAAACTTATGATATGCTTGATTTAGCACCTTTGGAACACTGTTATTTGGATGTTCACCTTGCTGATAATACTATAAAGAAACCTTTGGGGAGAGTTGATGATGTTTTTATAATGGTTAACAATAACCTTGTCCCCGTTGATTTTGTTGTTTTGGATATTGAATGCAATGCTTCTTGTCCTATTGTTTTGGGAAGACCTTTTCTTAGAACTGTTGGTGCTATTATTGATATGAGAGAGGGGAATATTAAATATCAATTCCCACTCAAGAAAGGTATGGAACACTTCCCTAGAAAGAAGATGAAGTTACCTTTTGATTCTATTGTTAGAGCAAATTATTCTGTTGATGCTTCATCACTTGGAAACACTTGATTCTTACTTTCTGCGCCTAGCTGAAAGGCGTTAAAGAAAAGCGCTTATGGGAGACAACCCATTATTTTATTTCTGCAATTTTTCTTTTCTTTTTGAGTCAAGGAGTTGTTTACTTCTGTAACAATTCCTTTGTATCTTTATTTTATCGCATTGTTGTGCCAAGTATTGCCTCTAATAGGAAGATGATGCTAGATTTGGATTTCTGCGCAGGAACAGATTTCTGCTGTTCACCGTTTTACTTCTGTAAAATCACAGAAAAATTATTTAAATCTGCAAATTTTTGTGCGTGATCCTCAGATATGTACGCATCTTTCGTTAGTTTAAAGTTTTTCGATCTGAGCAACGTAAGTGCCTCGAAAAAATTCGTCTTTACGGACTGTTCTGTTTAGACAGATTCTGTCTTTTATTTTTCGCATTCTCTCTTTTACTAGTGTTGAGTGGAATTCTTTTTTAGGGTGAAGAGCTTCACATAACATCAGTGGCAGTAGTTAATGTTAAAAGTAACGGTCATGTTTGTGTCCTTATAGAACATGTGAGTTTTTGATTGTGCACTAACCCTCTAATGAGAATTACTCTGAGTTTGGTGTGGCGGAAGTTTTCAAGGGTCAAGAGAGAAGGATGATATAATGTGATCAAGAAGAGTGAAGAGCTTAAGCTTGGGGATGCTCCCATGGATCACCCCAGCATATTTCAAGAAGACTCAAGCGTCTAAGCTTGGGGATGCCCAAGGCATCCCCTTCTTCATCAGCAACTTATCAGGTCATCTCTAGTGAAACTATATTTTAATTCTTTCACATCATATGTGCTTTACTTGGAGCGTCTGTGTGCTTTTATTTTCAGTATTTTTTTTTATGGTCAACTTGATTGGACCCTAGCATTCTTGATTGGGAGAGAGACACGCTCCGCTTTTTCATATGAATACTCCTATTCTTCACTTATACTTATCTAGCTATTGCTATGCTTTTAGCTCCTGTTTTGCATGCATCTCTTATTCAGAGCTGTTAGTTCTTTTAAAGAAAGTACTCTCTTGCTTCACTTATAATTGTTTGGAGAGTTTATGTTGAAATAAATTGATTGGTGTTTGGTTGGAACAGAAAATGTTGCATGTGGTAGATGGTATAATGGAAAAAGCTTACATATTCTTGTAGATCACTGTATTGGATAATTTGATACTTGTCAATTGTTTTGAGTTATCAAGTAGTTCATGTTTAAGCTTTTGTATCATGTAGTTAAAACCTATTAATGAAGAACTACCGTAAAGCTCGTTGAAATTTGGTTTGCATGATTGGTATCTCTAAGGTCTAGATATTTTCTAGTAAAAGGGTTTGGTTAACAAGGAAGACAGTGTAGAGTCTTATAATGCTTGCAATATGTTTTCATATAAGTCTTGCTGTGTCGGTTGATATCCTGTGTTTGCTTCAAATAACCTTGCTAGCCTAAACTCTGTACTGAGAGGGAATGCTTCTCGTGCATCCAAAACCTTGAGCCAAAATCCATGCCATCTGTGTCCACCATAACTACCTATATGTGGTATTTCCTTGCCATTCCAAGTAAATTTTTCATGTGCTACCTTTAAACTATTCAAAAATTATTACTCCTATTTTGTGTCAATGTTTACCAAGCTCATGAGGACGGGGTGGATGTCTTTATGTCAACTGTCAAACAGACTTTACCACCGGACTAGCGGCATATACATCCGCTTATCCATTAATTTTGCAAAAAGAGCTGGCAAATGGGGTGCCCAGTCCCAATTAATTACAACTTTAACCGCTTAATTCTCTTCACATTTTTGCCCTGATTTATCAGTCAAGCAATGACAAACAGTGAAATATCTGCATGTGTAAACAAAAGAGAAGAGGGATGATCTGCCTTGCTGGTAGAAATAACGTCCTTCATGGGAGCCGCTCTTAAAAGTCTGGTTGGCAGGGGTCATATTGTACTTTCCATTTTCTGATTCGTTGACAATTAACAAACACCTCCAAAACTTATTTTTACTCTCTATATGATTTCAAAAACTTAAAAAGCTCTAGCACATGATTTAATCCCTGCTTCCCTCTGCGAAGGGCCTTTCTTTTACTTTTATGTTGAGTCAGTTTTCCTACTTCTTTCTATCTAGAAGCAAACACTAGTGTCAACTTTGGTGCAACAATTTTTATATGCTTGTATATTGCACTTATTATATTGCTTTGTGTTGACAAATATCCATGAGATATATATGTTGAAAGTTGAAAGCAATTGCTGAAGCTTAAATCTTCCTTTGTGTTGGTTAAATACCTTTTACTTAGAATCTATTGCTTTATGAGTTAACTCTTATGCAAAACTCTTTGATGCTTGTCTCGAAAGTACTATTCATGAAAAGTTTTTGCTTATATGATTCAGTTGTTTGCTCATTATCTACTTGCTAGCAAACTATAGACCATTGACCTGGATCACTTCATTCATAACATGTGCTTTACAATACTATTTGATCAAGATTATGATTGTAGCATGTCACCTCAGAAATTATTTTGTTTTTATCGTTTTACCTACTCGAGGACGAGTAGAACTAAGCTTGGGGATGCTTGATACGTCTCAAACGTATCTATAATTTCTGATGTTCCATGTTGATATTATACCAATTGTTACATGTTTTATATACACTTCATAGCATTTTTATGCATTTTCTGGGACTAACCTATTAACAAGATGCCACAGTGCCAGTTCCTGTTTTCTGCTGTTTTTGTATTCCAGAAAAGCTAGTCTGGAAATATTCTCGGAATTGGACGAAACTTGGACAGAACCTCCTATTTTTCCAACACGTACACGGAGTCCAAAGGAGAGACGGAGGGAGCCACGAGCAGCCACACCATGGGGCGCGCGGCCCCCCTGCCGCGCCGTGGGGTGGTGTGGGCCCACGGGCGTCTCCAGCCGCCGCCCTTTCGCCTATTTATTCATCTCCGACGAAAACCCTAAACCCGAGCCATTATCCACGAAAAGTTCCAGAGACGCCGCCGCCGTCAACCCTAGCTCGGGAGGGTTCAGAAGCTCTTCCCGGCACCCTGCCGGAGAGGGGAATCATCACCGGAGGGCTCTACATCACCATGCCTGCCTCCGGAGTGATGCGTGAGTAGTTCATCCTTGGACTACGGGTCCATAGCAGTAGCTAGATGGTTGTCTCTCCACTTTATGCTATCATGTTTAGATCTTGTGAGCTGCCTATCATGATCAAGATCATCTTATTGTAATGCTACATGTTGTGTTTGCTGGGATCCGATGAATATTGAATACTATGTCAAGTTGATTATCAATCTATCTTATATGTTATTTATGATCTTGCATGCTTTCCGTTACTAGTAGATGCTTTGGCCAAGTAGATGCTTGTAACTCCAAGAGTGAGTATTTATGCTAGATAGTGGGTTCATGCCTCCGGTAATCTGGGAGAGTGACAACAACTTCTAAGATTGTGGATGTGCTGTTGCCACTAGGGATAAAATAACCGATGCTTAGCTTAAGGGTGCGCCGTTAGGTCTAATGCATTTGTTTACATTACGCACATTACTTAATGCGATTATCCGTTGCTTGCAACTTAATACCAACGGGGAACTCGGTATGACAACCTGGAGGTGGATTATTAGTCATAGACGCTGTTGGATAACGGTCTATGTATTTTGTCGTAATGCCCACATGAATATCATAGTAATCATCATGTCATATATATGCATTGTCATGCGCTCAATATTTTGTCAATTGCCCAGCTGTAATTTGTTCACCCAGCATGTTAGTTATCTTTTATGGAGAGACACCACTAGTGAACTGTGGACCCCGGTCCATTCTTTTACACTGATAATACAACCAACTGCAAACATTGTTCCTTTTCATTCTCTGCAATTTACTACTGTTTTCCACACCATACGTTTAATCCTTTGTTTTCAGCAAGCCGGTGAGATTGACAACCTCACTGTTTCGTTGGGGCAAAGTAGTTTGATTGTGTTGTGTGCAGGTTCCAGTCAGCGCGCCACTGACAACCTTCAGAAGTGATTTCTTGCTCCTACTGGTTCGATTAACCTTGGTTTCATACTGAGGGAAACTTGCTGATGCACTGCTCCATACCTTCCTCTTGGGGTCTCCCAACGAACATGTGATCCACGTCATCATCGATCTGCGTTTTTTTTCTGCGTCCTGTGTTTGTGTGGGTAATTTAATGGTAGGTTTTGTGCCCGGTTCGTGTTTTCATATTTTCATCTCTGTTTGTTGGATGTTTCCACACGATGTTATTTTTTTTTCAGATCGGCCACTTTCTATTTTCGCTTTATGTTCTAGCCGATTGGTTTCTTGTGCTCTTCATATTTGTTTTGTGACCCCTTTTGCCTTATTTCCTTGCAGGTCGTTGTTTACTCGGGATTATTCCGTTATTCCTGTGCTGAGTATTCTGGTTGGTGTTTGCTGCCGGCTCCCCGTTGGACTTTCGTGTGATGGTACTTCTTTTGTTTCACAGTATCTGTTTCTTTATGGTTGCGTTCACTCAGTCGGTTTGCCAGGATGTTGTTTTGATCGTGTTTGTTTGTTGGGTTTTTCAGCCAGCTTATTCTGTGTGGGTTGAGTTGTTGTTTATCTTTCTTTGTTACTGTTGTTTCTTTCTGTTGTCCATTCTTTTTTATGGTGCTGACTGTGCGGTGAATTATTTTCTTTCGTATTTGTTGCTTTTTCGGTTTGTTCCTTCTTTGTTTTATGGGTCTCTTACATCGCTTTGCTGTCTGTTACTCTGTTTTTTTCCAGGTCGGCGGTTTACTGCCGCGGGTAGCGGTGTGGAATCTGCTGGGTCTTACTGGCTTTTCGTCGGCTCTGGTTGTTATTTAAACGTGACGAACGGTGTTCTTTATGTGGCAAATTTAATGGTACGATTGATTCGTTGGTTGCCCGGTTTGTGTTTCCTCTGTTTATTCTATTTGTTGATTTTTTTCCTGTGGTCGTGTCGTTTCGCCCGTGCCGCTTCATCCCGGTTGTAAATTCATTTTTTCTTTGCATCGACACAGCCGACTCCGTCGCTGGCCTTCTTCGTTTTACAGCACATCTAGCCCGTCGACTCCCTGGAGTCGGCCGAGTGACCTTCTCCTTTCTAATGTGCACCGACCCCGCCGACTCCTTGGAGTCGGACGGGTGACCTTCTCCGTTTAACTGTGCACTGGCCCCGCTGACTCCCTGGAATCGGCTGTTTCACCTTCCAAATGATTTATTTTTGTTTTCTGCAGACTGTTGTCTTCCTATCTTCGTTTTATATTCTCGCTCGTCTGACCTATTTTGCCTTTTTTCGGTGCAGGTTGTTGTTTTGCTCGGGATTATCTTATAGAAGTGGAAGTTTTTTGTTTCCTGTTTGGTTTTCGGTTTCTGTCCTTTTTGTGGTAAGTTATCCTACTCGGTGGGTGCTGCCGGCTCCCCGTTGGCCTTTCATGTGATGGTCTGTTCTTTGTTTGACGGTGTGTGCTTTTTTACGTTTGCGTTAGCACCATTGGTTTGCCAGGATCTTGCTTCGATCGTGTGTTTTCGTTGGTCGCTGTCTTACTCGGGTTCGTCTCAGTCGGCGGTTCTTCCTGCTGCTGTCCAGTTTTCTGTGGTGAGTTTTTATTAGTACACTTTATATTATTGTTTGCTTCTAAAGTGTTTACATGAGTTTGTTTTATTTGCGACACTTGTCGCCGTGTTGTTTTGGTATTTATTGTCTTGTCGCTGCACTTGTGTGTTCACGCTTTTTTTTTTTTGGGTTGGATGCTGTCCCTACGTGGTCGCCTGTTAGTATGTCGGCGACTGCCGTGTTGGTGTTGTGGTTGTAAAGACAAGAAAGACTCAGGCTTATTTTACATCTGACTTTAATGGTTGGAAAGGCTTTGGTTTTTTGTAACATTCGGACCAAAGAGATCATTGGAATAAAAATCTAAGCGTAGTGTGATCTATACAAAACGATTGATCGTTGATTATTAGCAGTGTGTTTGCGGTGAGTTTTACCATTTTGGTTTCCTTTTTCTATGTTTTCTTATGATCAATCTTGCGTGTGAAATCTGATATCTCTTTTGGGTCATTCGGTCCCTTTATTTTGAGGTCGGATCGTTTTCCTGCCCTTTCGTATTATTTTGTTCCCTTTCGTGCTTTGTTGTCCAATTTGACCAGCAAGGGCAATACTCTGAACCACAGGAATCTTGTCCTTTAACCTACAAAAAAATATCTTCTTAGATAGTCGATTGCTAACAACTGAAAAACTAACGAAACAAACCGCCGGACACATACTTAGAATGCGGGTTTCCATTCGTGTTGGTAGTTGTTGTTTTATTTCGTGTTAGTCGCTGGTTATTTTCCCCGTTTTTCTTACATGTTTTTTTTGTTCCTTCTTTTGATTGTTTCTAGGTCGGAGAACCTTTCGGCTTAAGACCGATGGTGCATTAAGACGGAGAAGCCAATATCGTTGGATACCCTAGGGTTGCTGGAGTCGGCATGATCGGATGGTGCATTAAGACGGAGAAGCCAACACGCGGGGAAATGAAAAACTAAACGCGTAAAACCGTGGAGAAGACGGACAGACGGATCAATACCCTAGGAAACAATGCGACACACGTACTTAAAAGATTCGGTCCTGCCATGCATATGGTACATTCAAACAAAGACCCATTGTAAACACATGGTATGCACCTCCAGTCATTAAGCCGGTACAAAGACTAAATGATGTCGTGCACTCAGAGTTTCTTTGTTTGATCTTGCTTTCATCGTGTCTGTTGGCTGGGCTTTCACCCGTTTGCCGTGTCGGCGTATCAGTACGCTGATTAGTACTACACGCCCGCTGCCGCCGAGTCCCTCGAGTCGGCAGGACTGGCCTTGTCCGTCTTACTACACGTTGATTCAGTCGACCCCATGGAGTCGGCGTAAACTGCGTTCCTCTGGCAACTCAATGGAAATAAGAACATGAACAAATTGACGGATCCATGGATTAACCGTTACAACACAAATCGGAGCATAACTACACACCAAATACATAGCGCGCTTGCAGCTGACTTTTTTCACATATGGTGTCATTGCAGGGGATAAAATATATGGGACTGCCATACTTAGGTGAAACGAACAACAAACAAGTATATACGGCAAGAAGGCACGACCTAATCTCAAGTTAACCGACCATAACCGGAAGAACACCAGATCAGTAAGTCGGTCAGCCGTAAAAAAATGAACACAAATAATATGTAAGACGAATCAGAAAATTAGTTGCTCGAAAACAAAAGAAAATAACACCTCTTCTAAACGAAAGTGTCTTCGATCTGGCATGTCACATGGAGGCTCTGTTTTTTTGGCGAGAATCAATGGGAACTGGAACGTCACTAACACGAGTAGACGACATGTTTTGTTGATCATAACGCTACAGACTAACCCAGTGACCTGTCATCATTCACAACGAATTGGTTCGTCGCCAACAGCTGATAACAGGGAGGAATAAATGGAAAAGGTGATCACGCCGACTCCAGGGAGTCGGCTTCATCGGACGGTATATTAAGACGAAGAAGCCATCATCGCTGGTTCCCTGAGGGTTTCTGGAATCAGTCTGGTCCGACGGTGCATTAAGATGGAGAAGCAATATTGTTGGCTCCCCTAGGCCGGCACGCCTCGCTAGGCCGACAACTTGACACTCCCATGACGATTCGTCCGTGCTGACAGTTGGTCGTCGGGGAAAATAGACCAGCGCTCCTCCCCCTCCAAACAGCACACCTGTGGCAAGGCTGGTTGTACTAGGATGTACAGGCGCTCTTAAACCGGCGGGCTTGCAGCCGTCTGTGAACAGTACTGCGACAGTGCGTCGCTGGTGAAAACATGGTTTATGCCGGCAGGTTTAGCTCGCACATCCACACCGCCCGATCGTGCCGAATTCCTGGAGTCGGCAGGATCAGTGATTTCCAAATGCCGATCTCATCTGTAAAGCGGGACGACACCGACCGGATCCAAATGGAAATTTCGTCTTAAGAGTAATCCGAGGCAGAATAGGTAGCTCGTCTATGGGTATGTTCCACTGCAATTAATACGGAGATATGCTGGTCAGGTCGACTCCAGCGACTCGGCGTGTCAGAAGGTTTATTAAGACGGAGAAGCTCATGTCAGTTGAGCCGGCCAACGCCCGTTTTGTCGTGTACTACCTGCCGTCTTGCCATTGGTGTCGTGTTTGTTATCGGCCTTTTGTCATTTATTATCGTTCTTCCTCTCGTCTGCTCGTGTTGATTCGTTGAAGCCACGTTGTAGTACCGGGATGGAGTGGGGTGTATAGCTCGCGTTTTGGATTCGAGGGTTATCACTGCCTCCTTTTTACAAGATCTGGTTGTAGACGAAGATTTATTGACCGTCTGCTTATCCGATGAGTCTGGATATTTGTTTCGTGTTGTGTCGTCGCTGGTTTTAATATGCTATTGCATTAAGTCGGCGTACCGTGGGTCCGACGTACTATCATCTCGGCTGTCTTTTCCACTGAGTTGACTAAAGAACATAGGTCATACCGACTCCAGGGAGTCGGCGGGTCGACGAGTAGTGAGACAGAGAAGGTCAGTTGGCGTGTTCAGATGGTTGATTTGACAATGTGTGAGCCGACTCCAAGAAGCCGACATGCTCAAGCTGGCGGGATCCACGAGCAGTGAGACGGACAAGGCCAGTCCTGCCGACTCCCAGGATTCGACGACTTGGAGTCGGCGGGATCCATGAGCAGTGAGACGCACAAGGTCAGTCCTGCCGACTCCTTGAGTGTCCCGAGGGAAACATATACTTACTTGATCCTGGAAAAGTGCGTACAAGCTGCTATGTGTAGGGATATGAATAGTAATTACACGGTGATTCTACTTGTGGATCGCATTGAAGAGTACTGTGTGTAAGCTATGCACATCGATATCAATGATGCCGACTCCAGGGAGCCGACGGGGTCAATCAACCTCAACGTCTCTTGGGACAGCGACTCCAAAGCCTCTATTCAAGAACATGCCCGTTGGGTAGGGGTGCCCTTTGTTGACAGCACGGAATAGACGATGCTATAGTGAACTCAACCGACAACCGTATATTTCGTTTATTATTCAGCCATCGTTTTTTTTCATATCCAGATCCATGGGTTTGGGATGGTTTTGGCTTCTGTCTCGCGTGTTCCCTACCCACTGGCAGCCTGCCGGATCCAGTGGCCCAACCGACATACTCGGAACCATCTTCGTCTTAATGCGTTGTCTGATCATGTCGGTCTACCAACAAGTTAGACAAATAATAGACAAAAAACTCCATGTCTACCCCTGTTTGAACTGGTTTCTGTTTCATCTTCTTTTCTCCACCACACAAAATCGTATTAACAGGGTTGAACTTGGGCCTTCGTGTGTCGGCTTCACGCCTGTCATGTTCAGCGGTTGAGGCGGCCAGAAAGTTCATGCCGACTCTAGGGAGCCGGCGCGTTTCATGAAGAAATAAAATATTGACAGAACTTTATATCAGTTCGACACAGACTTAAGAATCTTGTGCCATATATTACATGTAGTTTCGATTAACAGAAATAAGAGCGTACGGGTAACCTAGGTATAGGTAACTACGACAAGCTGCAATTAACACGCTCACGCAGGAGCAACAGAACATACTTAAGCTAATGGCCCTGGAAGACGACTTGGTTTGAACTTCCTTGCGCCATTAGTGGAACCTTCGGTTTCTCACGCGTTGATTTACTGCTGGGAGTTACGTCGGAGTTCACGCAGAACGACACGTTGGCGGCGCTCCTCCCTCTCCCATCGACGTGTTCGTGCTTGGTGCTCGGCGTCTTGGCGTAGGCCGCGTTGTAGATTGTCCGTGTTCACGGCGTCGAATAAGCCGATAGCCCAGCGTCGCTGCTTGTCAGCGCGCCGTTCGGACCGTACCGACTTCGCCAGGACGTGCTTCAGCAGTTCGTCATCGTCGGTGATGCTAGCGAGTTTCTCTGCATCGTCGGTGGAGTAAGTTGCCATAGAAACGTCATCCGAGGAGGAGGAGTATTCTTCGTCCGAATCCAAGGCTGGTTTCTGCTCATCCGTGTCTGCGGTACTGTGGCCGGCAGCACCGAATCTGTGGGCTGGAGGTGTTTCGCCGACCCCCGTACCACTGGAGTCGGCCGGTGATGGTGACGGCGAGGCCAGCCGGTGCTGACTTTTTGGTGGAATATTCGTCCTTAGCTGTTGAGGAGGCGAGGGATCCATTGTGTTGTTTGTTTGATGGGACGTGGGGAGGGAGAGTGAGATGTTCGGTGTAGAGATAATGGGTGCGGTAGGTTGGTAGATTGGAATTATTGAGGAGCCTCCCGCTCTTCTCCACGCGTCTGGTCGATTCGAAGAATCGGGCAGGGACTTATCTGCGGGGCATAATTTGCTTGCTTTATCATGAATCTTTGGGTCGGTAGCACATCGACCAATATTTTGCCTGTTGCCATGAATATTTGGGTCGGTAGTACGTCGACTGATTCTTTACTTGAATTTTGCCTAGGGATGGTGGCATAGTAGGCCTGGTACACTCGACGGATCGGGACCAGTTAACTGCATTTTTGGACAAAACCTTACTATCCTACTTCAAGTTCGAGTCACCGGACTCGAACCTGGAACAGGCTAGTCAGGTTCGACTCAGGCCGCGGAGGTATTACTGAGCCGACCTGCAGCATGACTTTGCGGGTACATAACGCGTCCGTCAGGATTTTCTTCATGTCTGTTGACATGGAAAGCTTCAGGGCAAACGCTGTACGTGCGGGCCCCGGCCCAGCTCGACGGATCGGCGGGTCTTACCTTTGCACCATGTGTGCGGCATCCGAGGTATATGCGGTGGACGCAACTCGGTGGTATTATGACGGGAATTTGCATAGGGCTAAGTAGCCAAGTCGAGTAATGTTCGACTGCTTGTTTTGGACAACTTAATGTCCTTAATCGTAGTTTTATCGGGTGCGCGATAGTGCAGCCCCCGAGTATCGAGTGTGGCCAAGGTTTTTGTATAACCTGTACGGCGCAGCCCCCGAGTATCGGGTGCGGCCAAGGCGGCCAAGGCAATTTGTCAAGGCCTGTGCGGCGCAGCACTAGATATGGTACCAGGTGCGGCCAAGACAAATTTGTTGCGGCCTGCGCGGCGCGGCACCCGATAAAGTATCAGGTGCGGCCATGGCAAGTTTGTTGCGGCCTGAACGGCGTGACACCCGATAGAGCATCAGGTGCGGCCAAGCCAAGTTTGTTGCGGCCTGTGCGGTATCAGGTGTGGCGCTCTGTGCCGGTACCGCCGACGCCGGCGAGTTGAAGATGATAGAGTTGATGTCGATCCGTAGCTGAATCCTCGAGGGTTGCTGTGGTGTGCCGTCTCGCCGATCGTTCGTGCTTGTACGTACTTGATGGTCAGGCCGTCGTGCGTTCTATTTTGGACTTGTCTCTCATGCATGGAGCAGGCCTTCTGGTGCTTGACGTCCACGCGATGGTATTGGCGATTGTCTTGTTCGATTGCGTAGCATCTTCTCGTGCTTGTGCTGTGGTCGTGCTCACCGATCTCGCCGGCCACCCGCCTGTATGGAAAGCTGGGAACCTGATTGAACCGGCGGCGGAGTTGCTGATGTCTGAGTCCGCGAGCTCCCTCGTCGAAGGCTTCTCGCGCTTTGGCCCGGGTGAAGAGATCGCTGGTGCTGGTGCAGCTTCCGGCGGACGACGGCATGATGCGGAGGTCGGCATCGTCTAGTGTCTCTCTATGGCTGCATATAGGTGAAACATCCGGAGGATCAAACAGATCTAATTAAGTGCACTTGGAACATAATAAAGAAAAAGTAATAGTATGCTGATCGTATTCGTGCATGTGATTAGCACGGCGGCCGCAAAACCCATGCATGCACTTGATTAACGATCTCCTTTTCTTTTTTCCTTCTTTTCTCCTTGGTGCAGCTCGGATTGTTTTCTTGCTTTCCTCGGGACTTGATCCGTGGATTGATCTGATATTTTTGCTGCTTTTTTTTTGTCAAGGCGCCTGCCGCCATGCATGCATCGTTGCTTCCTCTCTGGATTTAATCTCCTTATGGCGCGATTAGCTGCCGCCTTTGCTGTAAGGCTGATGGACTTCGGCGCTGCGATCTCCGTGCAACGCGTTGATTTGTTCGATCGATTCGGCCGCCGTTTGCTGATGACGAGGTCGCGCCGCCGGATGGACCGGCCGGTAGCTCGAAGGATCCATGCGGAAAAAGCAGAGTTGATGTAGATGCTCTGCCCTGGATCCGCATGTTTTCCCGATCTTGTAGATTCGTCCAACCGAACGCGCGACAGCTAGGCTGAAGTCGAGTCCCCGTGTGCATGGAACCCCGCCAGATTGGATCGCGAGGCCTTGCTTTTGGAACGCCGCCGCCACCATAGTTGTTGATGTAGATTGGAGCTGTCGGAACCATGAATCCAGCGCGCGTTCTTCCCATAGACGGCGCGAATTGACGTGGGGTAACCACGACAAATCACATGGTGAGATACCTAGGGTTTCGTATAGAGGGAGAAGTTGACGCGCTGCTAGTTCTGGACGGCTGACAAGGAAGGATTTACCCAGATTCGGCCCCCTCATTGTGAGGTAAAGACCTACTCGTGCTTGTCTGATCTGTATATATGTATGATTACATGGTGGCCGTAATGGCGTTGGTGGTGGTGAGATGTGATCTCTTTATGGCTATGCGAGTTGTGTATTGTCTCGTGTGTTGTCCTCCCTCTAAAGGGTGCGCCTGTCTGGCTTTATAAAAGGAGCCAGGTAGGGTTTACATGAGTTGTTGTCTTGGACTCCAAGTTGTAACTTCTTGGGCTTCTTTGGGCTTTGCTTGTGCCTCCAGGTATGTCTTCGTCTGGGCCGCATCGGGTACGCCAAAAGTGGGGTGCCCGGAGGGTATGCCCACGTCAGTGGTCAAAGGTCAAAACCGTAAGTCTGTTCATGCCGGCTTAATTGTACCTGCGAACGTTCGAGTCGCTTTCCTTCGACGGTGGACCGAGTATCGCAAAAATTATTTCCCTACACCATTTTCCGTGTGACGTTTTTACCGACTTGCTTCCTTGTCTTCTATACCGAGTGTTGGCTTTTTTTTGTTGTCTGCTAATCATGAATGAACGGTGCAGATTCTTTTTAGGGAGACGAGGAGACAGACGCCTAATGTATGTATAGCAGTGGACTAGCGCTTTGTTCTCCCTGCCTTACTATTCACCATCTCCTTCCTCTGTTTCCTTACGCGAGAATCTGCTGCGAGGGCTTTCTTTTTTCTGCGCCTACCGATTTCCTTTTCCCTCTCTGCTCATCATGGTTTTGGCGAGGAGATACCGGCGGAGTAGTGGTGCGCCCAATCCAGAAGTTACTCGTCCTGACGTGGTTTTGGGCCTGACGGCTGCCAACGGCCCTACGCTACATGCTACACCGCTTGTATCGCTGAGGGAAGGTGTGCCGCGCATCGATGGCTGGTCCTCCTCGGCCGGGCCAGCGCGAAAACGTGGCCGGCTTGATGGCGTGGTCTCAGGGTAAATCTAATTCCTTACGTGTTTTTTCATTTCTTTCCCGTGCTCCGGTGTCGATCTCTTCTTTTCCTCTGTTTCAGTCGGTTGAGCAAGGAATGCCCCAAATCTGTACTCTCCATCGAGATGGATGCACCAAATCGACGGCCGGCCGAGGAGGTTTTTCGCGGCCTGTTACTGGATGCATTTTTCTGTATTATGTAATCCTCCCTTTCGATTTTCACCGTTAATTGATGGAGAATTGTATATCTTTTTACCAGGGGTTGGCGAATATGGTGACCGAGCTTCGCGCAGAACGCGACCAACTGCGTTTGGAGAACATTCGGTGGTCGAAGCTCCAACAAAAAACCGTTCAATCGATGGAGCGTCACCGAATTTATATAGAGGAGTTGATATCTGAAAATAAGGAGCTTTTGTCCGAGTATAGCCGTCTCCAGGTTGAGAAGGTTGAAGCCGAGGCGAACAACATCCAGTATCTAAAAAATGCCATACTTGCGTACACGGCGCTGAGGGAGTCGAACATAAACTTACGGAAGACCTTGGACATCGTCGAATTGCTGAGTCTGTGAAGGGCAAAGAGCTTGTTTTGTTTTAGATAGAAGACATTTCTGTGCTGCTTTAAACCAACAATGGAACAGAGCATGGGCATGTAGTTCTTTATGAGACTGTTTTGTGATAGGCTGGAAATGGTTGTTACTATTGAGCCCTCTGCCGTAACGTGTGTAGGATCTTCTGTCTGTGTAGTAATAAATTTCCTGTCTTGGAAGTGTTTGGCGAGCCGGCTGGCGCTCTGTTTAATGCTATGGTCTCTGTGCTCGGACTGTGAGAGATCGTCCTTTCCTGATAATCTTGGTTCCTTCCCGAGGTATCCGTCGTGAGGGTCTGTACATAATCTTATCAGTCAGATGAGTGAATTTTGCCGTCACGCGGTTGGGTCAGCGGTTTAAATAGAGGGGTAAAATATATCCACTTGATCGGTAGGAGGCGTCATCACGAGTTCATTGGTGCTTGCATACCATTCAGTTGTTCCAATTTGTTTTATGTCTATTATTTGTCTAATTTGGTGTCTTGTTTTACATATGGATATATCTGTTTGTACCCGTTGATTATTAACATCGTGTATGTCGTGTCGTCAAAATAGGGCTCGGGGGGTCGTGCCCCAAGGCGCACCCCTAAATCTAGTATTTGTAAACACCCAGTCATTTCACTTGATAGGAAAATCCTATTATTTCCAAAACTTGGTGAAGAAAAGGTGATTTAATTTTATCAAAGCATTTATCAAAATCATTTTTAAACAAAACTCTAAATTTCCTAGACTAATGCATGTCATTTCAAACTACATGTACGGCCACAACTCTTTCATAGTTGAGTGTCGGTGTCTAGCTTCCCGCTGTAGAAGCGGATCAAAGAAGACAAGTGTATCCATTTCAACTACATCCCGATACATGTGGAAGAAATTTTCATGAGATGCAATGGTCTCGATAGCTCTGTCTACTGATATTCCAGGAACAACATTGTTCAGTTCCCCAAAAGTAGAGGGTATGTTAGAAACTCCTTCTCTTCGTCAGTCGTTATGTACATGTGTGCATGTTTAGACCTATACTTGCATGCTTTGGTCTGCAGATCATTGTTTTATAGAATATTGTTTTGCAGATTTTGGATTCAACGACCTTCAGTCATCCCGTCATCTTGACTTAGTCTTATCAATTTGTTTTCTTTCCATATCATTTGCTTTTGGTAGTACTTTGTATTGTTATCTTTCTCAAATTTTCCGCTTTGGTCTACCATTTGATATCCTCTCATTTTAAAATGGTTATAGGCTGAATCTAAAACCGTTCTACAATTTCTGTCAGATATAATTCTCATTTCACCAATTTTATCTAGTTTGTCAATCTCGAATTGTTCATTTGTTTTTGTACATACCCATAATGTTATCTTTCCAACCTTTAAGTATTATCCTAAGATCTCTATACTTGTGTTGCTGTCTATCCACATTTTCCTTGCCTTGGTAGCTATGCCCCCTAACTTTTTTATGCTTTCTTGCATGTAAGGTCTTGAAACTATCAGTTTTGAAACATTCAAAATTTGATAGCAAAACTTGTCTGATGAAGAAATCAACAAGAGGGTATGGTTCGACAATTCTCTAGTACCCCTAGTTATAAATTATGCTCAAAGTGTCTTGTTTTTTTCGACAAGTGGATGGAAGAGCCCAACTCACTTAGTGGGATGTGTGATAATTTTCATTCTGTTGTTTGCAAAGATCAATTATATCTTCATGAATGATGGTAGTAAGATATAATCCATCCACGAAAAGATATAATGCATAATAGTTTTTCCTAGTCAACTTTGTAAACTTTAACACATTATAAGATAAAAAACATCAGCATTTACGATATGAAATCAGTGTCATAGATACATCATGACATACATTTTCATATTGTATTAATTTGATACTGTTGATGTTGACACTATCTCCTTCCTAATAATTTTTATTTTTATTCATAATATATGTGCATTTGCACTATTCTAGTTTTCTATTTCTCATATCTGGCCCAACTTATTCCCCTACATTTGTATAGAAATTGTTATGACAGACGATTGAGTTATTTTATGAAAATTTAATAGCAAATTTCCAATGCAAGGGCCATAGAGTTTCACATAGAAGACCATATTTTTTTTTACAGGAAGCAGACCAGAGGATTAACGACGATCAAGACGGAACGAACACAAATTAGCGAGAGGCGAAAGCAAAGGGCACCCGCGTCCCCTTCCTTCCCACGAATCCCCCATCGAACCCCACTGTTTTATAGGCGCAACGCAAGCTCGCATCTCAACCGATAGCCAAAGTCCAACGCCTCCCGCAATTCGCGCGAGGACACCCAGACCCGACCCACACCCCCCTGCCCCAGCCTCAGCCGCCGGCGATGTCCTCCACGACGCCCCAGCGCCGGAAGCAGGACCAGTCCGGCGGCGGCGACTGGCTGGAGGAGGCAGTGTCCGCCGGCTCGCTACGGCAGGTGGACCTCGACAGGGGCACCAACGGGTGGGCCTCGCCGCCGGGAGACCTGTTCCACCTGCGCGCGCGCGGTTACTTCTCCGGCGGAGGCGGGAGGCGGTCAAAGGCGCCGTCTTCCCCGGACTGGCTCCTCCGCCCCGCCGGCGTCGACTGGCTGCGCTCCCACGCGCGCCTCGACCACGTCCTCGCCCGCGACGACATCCCCGTCGCCGCCGCCTTCCGTCGCGCGCGCCTCCGGAAGGACCCTAACGCCCACTTCCTCCTCGCCGTCAATCTCCAGGTCCCCACCCGATCGATCGCATCTAGGCGTTAGGAATCCGGGTGAATAAAAATTCCATTTTTATTGTGTGTGTGGCTGATCCTGGGACTCCGCGTTTCTCTCCAGGTGCCCGGCCGGCCGGACGCGTACAGCTCGGTGTTCTACTTCGCGGCGCAGGCGCCCATCCCGCCGGACTCCCTGCTCGGGCGCTTCGTCTACGGCGACGACGCGTACCGCAACGCCCGCTTCAAGATCGTGAACCGCATCGTCAAGGGCCCCTGGCTCGTCCGCGCCACCGTCGGCAACTACGGCGCGTGCCTCCTCGGCCGCGCGCTCACGTGCCGCTACCACAAGGGCGACGACTACCTCGAGATCGACGTCGACATCGGCAGCTCCGCGATCGCCAGCGCCATCCTGCATCTCGCGCTCGGCGCCGTCACGTCGGTGACCATCGACATGGGTTTCCTTGTCGAGTCCCAGTCAGAGGAGGAGCTGCCCGAGAAGCTCTTCGGCGCTGTGCGCATCGCGCAGATGGAGATGGGTTCGGCCAAGTACGTGGAGACGGGGCCTGATGGTGTGGTGTCTGAGACGGCCGGCAAGGCCGCGCCGGGGTTCAGGGTCGGCTCGGCGAGGGTGGCCAACGATAGCCGCCACCAGGAACGCTCCAGCGCCAGGAGGTCGGCGAGCTGCCAGAACCGGCAGAGTGGAGATGAGGGTTCGAATTCCTCCTGACATCTTCTTCCTAATAGCACTGTTAGATAAGTATTTCAATGCGGCTAATTGACCACTTCTATACGAGCTTATGAATTCGATAGTACAAACTTGTTATAGAATAGATGATCCATTCAATCGGTGTTAGCTTGTGTCACTGGATAATAATTCCATGATTATTTATCTCAGTTATGCTGGATGTTACTTATCGTAGCTGAGCCTTGCATTAGTTGCAACAGCATGAGAGTGATTAAAGTATGATGGGCATTGCTTTATCAACTCTTCAGTGCATTCTTATTTCCTTCAGAATAATGATGTGTTTGCTTGGGGATATTATTCTTTTTCAACAGTGATGTGTGCAGGTTTATTTTCTGTTTAATTAATTAATCTACTGTTGTGTCAAGAGGGCGATATTCCTCCTTGTCATTGCGACTGTGGACTCTGCTCTAGGGATCTGATGTTGTAGGCTAATTAGTACGGTCACTCGAAAAAGTATAGAGTCAATTTGACTAATGGGACTTCTTTAATGAGGTCCAAGATCGTGATATGGGGTGATGGTACTAACTGTTGTCAAGATTAATCTCCCATATCTTGGCATGTGTGGAGGAGATTGATAGGCATTTTGGTGGTCGATAGGTGCTCGGCCCTTTGCAAATGCATGTGCCTCACACATCACGCTTGCACATTCCTCCCTCATTTTGCGTGTGGCAACTGGCATGCATCTAGAGTACAAAATTACATGCTTTACAGTGGATGGAATCATGGATTTGAGGTTGAGGAATGTAGTGTTTTTGGTGCTCTTAACTGAAGGGTGAAAGGGTTGTCAGTAAAGTTTATGTTACCCACTCCAAGTACTATCTGTCTGCGTGGCAGTGCAGTGATGCAGGTCCCTCATAGTTCCTGTTTGTCATTGCAATTTCGTTAACTGTTACTCCCTCCGTTCGGATTTAATTGACACACATTTGGTTTCACATGGATGTATCTAGACACCATATAAATATAGATACATCCATATTTGGACAAAACCAAGTCAATTAAGTTGGAACGGAGGGAGTACCTGATTATGGCGTTCTAGCTATCACGGATGCACCAAATTGTGGCCGAGAGACTCCAGAATGGCCATTATCCCTGACTTGGAAAAGGCAATTGCATATCTTCAGAATCGTCCTCTTGATTGCTCCTTTCCTTGCGCGTTTAGCTGTTTAGTTGCTTGAGGATGAGACACGGGCATGTGTGCACTCCACATGATTGTTAGCCATGTTTTAGGTGGGGTTGCCGATCAAACTTTTGTCCTTGATTTGGCTGTCCCATGCGTATTACAAGCTGTTTAGGTCTGGCATTGCAGCGCACATAATGGTACTCTGGCAAGCAACTTCCATATCGTTATTGCTTAGCCGAACAATCATTACTCTTAATTTGGACAAGGAACAGGGTGTCTTGTAGCACCTTCATTTGCATCGTACGGTTGTACCCCGCTGGGCCTTCTCTGTCTCATAAGCAATTCGGTAACGGTTGAGTATTTCTGCCATGTTGCCTGAAGTTTGAGAAAAGCCAGCCCCTTAATATGTAGGGAGTTGACCCCTTGAGAAACTTGGTTTTTTTTAGGGATACTTGTTAACATTGCTTTAAGCAAAGCCGAAAATCGTTGCTTGCTACGTCTGTTATATGTGGTATACTACAATCCATCAGAGTTTACGATAATGACAGTACCTTGTGGCTTAGAGATACAAGAATGCATTTATAACTTGCTGTTGACTAAAGGCTGGAGGAGACTAATGTGTCAATTTCTACTTTTTCAGGAAAATAGGCATGAGATTACTCGGGTGTACACCTTATAAATCATCAGCTGGCGAAATTAAATCTCCAGTTGTAGAAATTGGGGCCGAGAACCGAGAAGATGATTGCCGGGAAATATAAATATAAGAGGCGAAATGCTCAATTCATAATGTGACGAGTGCTCAGGCCTGGTCGATGCCAACGCTAGTAGTAGTAGATTAGTACTTACCTGAGATCATTCCCCGGTCGGCTTCTCTTGTATCATCGCAGCTGAACGAAATCACACGATGAAATTTGGCCTGATCTTCTCTCTGCTCTCGTTCGTTTTTTCTAATCTAGTGATGTCTATAATTTTCTGATAAGAAAATTAATGGAAAGTGGCTCAGCAGGTAAAATACTACTACTTGCGATCTACTTGTTCAGTTGTTTTGTGTGGAGCGTCAGTGAATCTATGGCCGGGGATCCACTGTTTCACGTGATGTTGCTTCTTACTCTGACGGTCAGAGCAGTTGCATACTCCATGTGATGTAGTTCTCCTATTTTTCTTTTATCTGTGCCTTTCGGCTCGCAGCTTTGGAAGTCTGCGTAGGAAACATCACGAGGCAAGGATGGCATATCCCAACTCCCCTGCGCGTACCTTTGCAGGCACGGCGTCGCGTCAGAATCCTCAAAGAGAAACGCGGTGAGTGGAGAATCTCGGGGAGCGCACGCTCATGTCAACGAATTCGTCTGCTACTGCCTACACGATGTACACAATCAGATAGCAACGTTGTTCGCGATAACGTAGCAGCTCGTCCGCGCAATGTCCGGCACACCAAACAGGCCCCCAAATTTGGAGGGTGGCTCCAGGCGTGTCGGACATATTTCGGCGGTCCGAACACTTGGGTGCCGTTGTGGCCTTTTTTTGCTTCTGACCCTAACGTGCCTCTGGGTCTCGAGAGCTCGAATTTTCTACGAGTTCTATGTTCTTTAGTGCCCATTGACACAGAGCGACACAGGTGTATGTCTCTGAAAGCGATGCCCTCCCATAGTCCCCACCCCCATACCCCCTCGTCATAGACACATAGCGGGGCGGTAGAGGCCGGTAATCATTTATCCTCCACCCCGTCCTGCCCTTTTCTCTCGCCGGCGATTGGCACCATTGTCGCTACCCTTGTCGTCACCAACTCACCGTGGGGTTCAGCAGCGACCACACCGGCCGGCCTGCCGCCGCTCTCGTCGGTCCCGTCCTCGTTGCGTCGGCGCAGCTCATTCAGCCGACTCCGCCTAATCCTCCCTGTCGCCTCGTACGTAAGGTGTTCGGCCGTTTGGCAATGCGTTCCTTTGATTGATCGTCGATTCGTTACGTAGTTTCATTGCTTCATTCTGTCCAATAGGCTATGGATAGCAACGACGAGTTCATGCTTTACCAAATGATGGTAGAGAATGCCGCCTTTGCTGACGACGACGAAGAGAATCATATGGTCATGGGCGCTCTTTTAGATGCGCAAGCCGAGATTGACGCTGTTCCCAAGCGTCAAGGACCAGAGAAAAGCCGGATGGCCAACAAGATTCGTTATAGGACAATTGGTCACATGCTCTTGTTCAACGACTATTTTTCGAAGAACCCCACAAACAAATCTCATGAATTGCACCGGCGCTTAAGAATGAAGAGGGAAGTGTTCAGGACAATCGTGCATGGTGTTCGGGACTATGATGACTACTTCGACGTGAAGAGATATTGCACCGGGCTTCTTGGACTCTTATCCCTTCAGAAATGCATGGCTGCCATACGGTGTCTTGCATATGGAGTTCCCGCAGATGCATTGGATGACTATCTCCGTATGTCTAAGTCCACCGCCGCTGAAGTCACGTACAGATTTTGCGAGGCAGTTGTGGCGGTGGCATATCCGAGAGCACCAAATGCAGCAACCATGTTATAAACGATAGCAACAAAACGATGAAGAGCGGAAAGATCAAACCAACGGGGACACGAGTTTTAACGTGGAAAACCCCTCCAACAATGGAGGAGAAAAACCACGGGTGCCAGCCAGCAATACTTCACTCTGTCGGGTGAGGTTACAAACGCCGGGGATTTACACAACGCGACTTCCCAACCGGCGGCTTACAAGATGTATATATGGTGGTAAAACCCTAGGTCGGCTGCAGTCCGACCCGAAAACGACGTGTAGTATGGCCCAAGCCTCGGGCGACGGGCCTCCGCGTCGCTCCGAAGTTAGCCTCTCACTTTATATCTTCATATGAATTTGGAACACATCAAAATAACAAACCACAGCTCGTCTAATGTCACAACGCGAAGCAATAACATTTTCGGGGATGCTTGGAAGCATCGATTGCATGCCTTGGAATCGGAAGAATTGTGAATTTGCTTGGCAGGGGATGTATAGATCAGGACATCATGGAGCGTGAAGTGTGGTACTTGAGGCTATGGCAGATTATGATCTTTGGATTTGGCCAGCATTTTTTGACATGGCCGGTTCTCACAATGACATCAATTTGCTGCAACACTCGCCGGTGTTTCACAGACATACGGAAGGACAAGCTCCAGAGTGTAAGTATGTGATCAATAGCCATGAGTATGATAAGGGGTACTACCTAGCGGATGGCTTCTATCCTAATTGGTCAACATTTGTGAAGACAATCCGTAACCCTATTGGTGAGGGAAATGGCGATTTTGCAAAGAAGCAAGAGGCTGTCCGAAAAGATGTGGAGCGAGCATTTTGTGTGCTCTGTGCCCAGTTTGCCGTTGTCCGGTACCCTTCTTTATCTTGGTCGCTAGATCAAATGTGTGAGAACATGAATGTGTGTGTTACAATGCACAACATGATCATCGAGAGTGAGCGAGATGCGAGGAGGGTGTTCAATGAGCCGTTTAACTATCTGGTCCCTCTTGTGGAGCCACAACCGGGTGTGCCAGCCGAGTTTGCTGAATTTCTTGACATGCATCAAGAAATTCATGATGAAACAACTCACGATAAACTACAAAATAATCTTATCGTGCATTTGTGGATGATCAGAGCAACCGAGTAGTTTGATTACCACGTGTCGTGTTGACGAATTCGAAGAATTTAACTTTGAATTTGTATAAACTATATATTTTCTACGTTTGAATAATTATTGAACTATATATGCAATGAAGTTTTTTAGAATATAGATAGAAATATGATCAAATGATGATTGGGACGGGCGTTTGGGGGATCCGCTGGAGCAGCACCCCGAATATGGCAGACACATGTCGGGCACCCAAAGAGGGCACATATGGGGGTGTCGGACACGAATTTGGAGGGTGCCGGTGCCCAAAACCCGTCCGGCAGAAGCGACGGACGAACGCTATTGGCGCCGTTCGGACGCGCCGCTGGCTATTGGGTGCGCCGTTACCCACTCGCGACGCCAATATATTTTTTGAATCCGTATTTTCACTCGAAACATAATGAATTCATTAAATTTTCTAGGAAAATTTTCAAATTTTTGAACGAATTTAAATCCAATCCTAAATCTACTGCCCGCTGGGCCCTGCCCCGTTGTCGTCACCGATGAGGTTGAAGAAGGGCGCCCCGGTCGCCTGGATGTGCTCCTTTAGAGACCATGGTGGCGTCGCGGTGTGGCAGCGGCGGCACTTGGTTCATGGAGTCCTGGAGCACCGCGCTCAGCCCGGGCGTGTCATCGGGGTCGGCCTCCGGGTCTCTGATACGTCTCCAACGTATCTATAATTTCTGATGTTCCATGCTTATTTTATACAAATTGCTACATGTTTTATATACACTTTATATCATTTTTATGCATTTTCCGGGACTAACCTATTAACAAGATGCCACAGTGCCAGTTCCCTGTTTTCTGCTGTTTTTGGTTTCAGAAAACTACTTCTGCAAATATTCTCGGAATTGCACGAAACAAAAGGCCACGTCCCTATTTTTCCAACACGTACACGGAGTCCGAAGGAGAGACGAAGTCGAGCCACGAGGTGGCCAAACCATAGGCCGGCGCGGCAGGGGGGCCCACCGCGCCGCCAGGTGGTTTGACCCCCTTGGGGGTCCGCCGACATCGCCCCTTCGCCTATTTATTCCCTCCGACGTGAAAACCCTAAAAAACGAAGTCATATTTCCAGAAGAGTTCCGCAGTGCCGCCGCCATCGACGACAAGTTTCGGGGGACAGAAGTCTCTGTTCCGGCACGCCGCCGGGACGGGGAATTGCCCCCGGAGTCATCTCCATCAACTCCACCGCCATCTTCATCGCCGCTGCTGACTCCCATGATGAGGAGGGAGTAGTTCTCCCCCGAGGCTGAGGGCTCTACCGGTAGCTATGTGGTTCTTCTCTCTCTCCCATGGTGTGATCTTTATGTGATCATGAGCTTTGTAATCTAGTTGAATAAGTAGATGTTACTCTTTATCTATTATGCACTCTATAGGTTACTTTAATATGAACTCCGGTACTCTCCACGGTGTAAAGGTGACAGTGTGTGCACCGTGTGTGATTCCTTTATGACGTTGTGGCGCTTGTTTACTCCGGCTTGAGGTGTGCTTTTGTAGCCCTACACAATGAATGGTGTTTGTTATCCAACAAGAGAGTGTTTAAGAGTAGCTTTTATTTATTCAGTTATGAGATCATTGTTGAGAGTGTCCACTAGTGAAAGTATGATCCCTAGGCCTTGTTTCTAAGCATTGAAACACCGTTTACATCAAGTTCTGCTACATGTTTGCTTGCTGCCATCTTTATTTCAGATTGCAGTTACTACTTATAATCATCCATATTACTTGTATTTCACTATCTCTTCGCCGAACTAGTGCACCTATACATCTGACAAGTGTATTGGGTGTGTTGGGGACACAAGAGACTTCTTGTATCTTAATTGCAGGGTTGCTTGAGAGGGATATCTTTGACCTCTACCTCCCTGAGTTCGATAAACCTTGGGTGATTCACTTAAGGGAAACTTGCTGCTGTTCTACAAACCTCTGCTCTTGGAGGCCCAACACTGTCTACAAGAATAGAAGCACACGTAGACATCAAGCTATTTTCTGGCGCCGTTGCCGGGGAGGTAAGTGTTGGAAGGTATCTCCTTTAGATTCTGCAATTATTTCTTTTTGTTTCTTGTTTTTATTTTCACTAGTTAGGCTTAATGGAAAACAACAAAAAAATTAGAGATCTTATGAACTTTATATTGAATTAGGACATGATGCTTTTGAAGAGAAAATTAAAAAACCTATGGAGGCTTGTTTGCATAATAGTGGTAGTAATGTTATTAGTATAAATTCTTTGGACACCATTATTGCTAAGGCTGTGGAAAAGCCTAAGCTTGGGGAAGCTAGTTTATATGAAAATAATCTTTTTTGCTCCTCAGCTATGGAGGAATTATTTTGCCTTGATAATGCTTTGTCTCCAATATGTGATAATTCTAATGATGTTTGTGATATTCCAAATCCACCTGTTGAAAGTATTTCTTTTAAAATACCTATGAAAATTGTTGAAAGGGTTATGAATGATCAGTATGCAGGGGATGGATCAATCCATCCAAGTGCTCACTTGTCGAAACTTACAGAACTTTGTGAGTTATTTAAGGTTGCAGGTTTATCAAGAGAAAATGTCATGAGGAAACTATTTCCATTGTCACTTAAGGACAAAGCAAAGGAATGGTATAGGCTGCTGGATGAACAACCTTCGAATTGGAAACAGCTTGAATCTCTCTTTTACTCTAAATTTTATCCTCTTCATGAAGTGCATCTAGATAGGAATTACATTTATAATTTTTACCCTCATGATGGAGAAAGCATTGCTCAAGCTTGGGGAAGGCTGAAAACATTAATACTCAAATGTCCTAACCATGAGCTTTCTGAGGAAATAATTGTTACTAATTTTTATGCAAGGCTTTCAGGTCATTACAAGGATTATGTAGATGCATGTTCACATGGTTCTTTCACAAGCAAGAAGGTTGAAGCTAGATGGGATCTTCTTGAAAGAATTCAAAACAATGCTGAGGATTGGGAGAATGACAAAGGTAAAGAATCAGGTATAAACTATGAATATGATTGCATTAAGTCTTTCGTTGAAACTGCTAGTTTTCAAGAGCTTAGTGCTAAATATGGTCTTGATTCTCAAATTATTGTTGATTGTTTTAGAACCTTTGCTTCTCATATTAATGTTCCTAAAGAAAATTGGGACGTGTATCATGAACCTTTCAAAGACACTTGCATGGAAAATGAAATTGTTGTTAATGATTGCAATAAACATGCTCAAACTTCTGAAAATACTATTTCTTATAAGCATGTTAATTTTTGTGGAATGCATAGACCTTGTGGAATTAATCAAATCGAAGATGAATATTGTATCTATCATAGGAATGAAAAAACTAGAACATGGTACAAGGCTCTAAGAGATCTTGGTGAAAAAGTTTGTGACCTCCATCCTTTTATTTGTGAACTTTGCTATGAAGTGGGTCATTTTAATTTTCAATGTTCAGGTCATGATAATAGCCTTTCGAATCCAATTACTGCAAATTTGTATTGTGATAACATGATCACTCCTAATCAACATGATGAACTTACATTATTTTTGGGGTGTGAAGAGTTATCAAGAAAAACTTCCTTGTTAGATATGAGTGATCTTGATATGAATAGTGTGTTGCATGGATGTTATCTCTATTGTGTTAATAATTGCCATGCTAACACCTACATACAAAATATTATAAAGGATGAGACTTTACCAAAGTATGACAGGACTAATATGTGTTTTGTTCTCATTAATGAAAGAGAGGAGTCCCCCCAAGTTTCTTCCATTGTCTCTAATACTAAACCAGGTTATGTGGAGGAGCTTCCTTTCAAACCTCTCCCTCCTAAAGATAAAAAGAAGAGGGGAAAGAAGAAGAAGAAGAGGAGTAAAAGGAGAGAGGAAACGGTATCTTCTCCCAAACTTGTTGCTCCTGTTACAATTGATACTTATAATTCTGAATTCGATGATTCTGAACTTGATGATGAACCTATGCCTGTTACTTATATTAGTGATCATGATTGGGAAAATGAAACTACTTTTGATATTGAAAATCTTTGGGGTACCAATTCTGAAAATGATGATATTAATGATTGCCATACTATTAGTACTATCCATGTTTCTTCCAATGATGATATGAAAAGCTCTAAGCTTGGGGATGAGGTGTTTGAAAATCCTTTTGCTATTGCTGATTATATGCTTGATACATCTCCTTCTATTAAAAATAATGATATGTTTACGAATGAACACAGTTTGGAAGATGACTATTCTATTGCTTATGATGATACTATGCCTCCAGTCTTTGATAATTATTATAAAGAATACTATGACATAGGTTATAATTACAGTCATCCTCATGAAACTTGTCATAGTTATGGAGAGATTACCCAAAACCATCCCTTTAATATACAACTTGTCTATCATGTTCGAGTTCTTTATGATGATCCTGCCCCCATTGTTATTAATGAGAAGAACTTTTCTTATGTGGAAAATAAAGATACTTTTGTGCATATGGATCATGGTAAGAATGTTTCATGTGATGGTTATATTGTGGATTTTATCAATGATGCTACTGAAAGTTTTTATGAGAGAGGGAGACATGGATTCATATATCTCAATAATATCAAGTCTCCTCTCTTTTTGTTGAAATTTTTGAAGTTGCACTTGTTTTGTCTTTCTATGCTAGTAGCTTCATGCATCAATAATTTGTTTTCTTACAAGATTCCTTTGCATAGGAAGTGGGTTAGACTTAAATGTGTTTGGTATTTGCTTTTTGATGCTCTCTTATATTCAACTCTTATACATATGAGAGCATATCAAAATCACTATGCCTAGCTAAAAGGCTTTAAAGAAAAGCGCTTATGGGAGACAACCCATTGTTTTTATTTTCTGTTATTTTTGCTTTTCTTTTTGTTTTGAGTCAAGGAGCTTGTTACTTCTGTAGCAACTCCTTTGTATCTTTATTTTATTGCATTGTTGTGCCAAGTAAAGTCTTTTATTGAAAGTTGATGCAAGATTTGGATTTCTGCGCAGAGACAGATTTTTAGCTGTCACGATTTGAGCTTCTCCTGCAGAAAATTGAAAAATTCTGTAAAAAATCACGCATCTTCCTCAGATATGTACGCAACTTTCATTAATTGGACCAGTTCCATCTGAGCAACTTAAGTGCCTCGAAAAAATTCGTCTTCCAGACTGTTCTGTTTTTGACAGATTCTGCCTTTTGTTTTGCATTCGCTCTTTTACGATGTTTAGTGGATTTCTTTGCTCCACAAAGCATTGGTGGCTGTAGCTAATGTCCAGAAGCTTTTAATGATTGTGTCATCACAGAATATGAGAATTTTTGATTATGCACTAACCCTCTAATGAGAACTATTTCGAGTTTGGTGTGAAGGAAGTTTTCAAGGATCAAGAGAGAAGGATGATATTATATGATCAAGAAGAGTGAAAAGCCTAAGCTTGGGGATGCCCCCGTGGTTCATCCCTGCATATTCAAGAAGACTCAAGCGTCTAAGCTTGGGGATGCCCAAGGCATCCCCTTCTTCATCAACAACTTATCAGGTCATCTCTAGTGAAACTATATTTTAATTCTTTCACATCTTATGCGCTTTACTTGGAGCGTCTGTGTGCTTTTATTTTGTTTTTGTTTGAATAAATTCGGATCCTAGCAATCCTTGTGTGGGAGAGAGACACGCTCCGCTTTTTCATGTGAATACTCATGTTCTTCACTTATATTTGTTGAGTATTCTTAACTAGCTACTGCAGTGCTTTTAGCTCCTGTTTTTCATGCATCTCTTCGAGCTGTTAGCACTTGTTTATAAATACTCTCTTGCTGCATTATATTATCATTTGGAGAGTTTATGTTTAAATAAATTGATTGGTGTTTGTTTGGAAGAAAGAAAATGCTACATGTGGTAGTTGGTATTGGAAAAGACATCATTGCTTAGTACATGTACTAGTTGATCTGTTTTGTTGTTTCGATTTGACACTTTGCAATTGTTTTGAGCTCTCAAGTAGATCATGTTTAAGCTCTTGCATCATGTAGTTAAAGCCTAGTAGTGGAGAACTACCGTAGAGCTTGTTGAGACTTGGTGCATATTTGTTTCTCTAAGGTCTAGATATTTTCTGGTAAAATGTTTGAGCAACAAGGAAGACAGTGTAGAGTCTTATAATACTTGCAATATGTTTTTATTTAGTCTTGCTGTACCGGTTTATACTTGTGTTTGCTTCAAACAACCTTGCTAGCCTAAACTCTGTACTGAGAGGGAATGCTTCTCGTGCATCCAAACCTTGAGCCAAAACCCATGCCATTTGTGTCCACCATACCTACCTACTATGTGGTATTTCCTGCCATTCCAAGTAAATACTTCATGTGCTACCTTTAAACTATTCAAAACTTTATTACTCCTTATTTGTGTCAATGTTTTATAGCTCATGAGGAAGTATGTGGTGTTTTATCTTTCAATCTTGTCATTTACTTCTGACAGACTTTCACCAATGGACTAGTGGCATATACATCCGCTTATCCAATAATTTGCAAAAAGAGCTGGCAACGGGGTGCCCAGCCCCAATTAATTACAACTTTCATTAATAATTCTCTTCACATGTTTTGCCCTGATTTATCAGTAAGCAACTTAATTTGCAAATAGACACTCCTCCATGGTATGTGAATGTTGGAAGGCACCCGAGGATTCGGTTAGCCATGGCTTGTGTAAGCAAAAGGTTGGGAGGAGTGTCAACTATAAAGAAACTAAAATACATGTGTAAACAAAAGAGAAGAGGGATGATCTACCTTGCTGGTAGAGATAACGTCCTTCATGGGAGCCGCTCTTGAAAGTCTGGTTGACAAGGGGGTTAGAGTGCCCACTACCATTCGTTGACAACAACAAACACCTCTCAAATACTTATTTTGTGCTCTCTATATGCTTTCGAAAACTTAAAAAGCTCTAGCACATGATTTAATCCCTGCTTCCCTCTGCGAAGGGCCTATCTTTTACTTTATGTTGAGTCAGTTTACCTACTCCTTTCTATCTCAGAAGCAAACACTAGTGTCAACTTTGTGTGCATTGATTCTTACATGTTTACTTATTGCACTTGTTATATTGCTTTATGTTGACAACTATCCATGAGATATACATGTTACAAGTTGAAAGCAATTGCTGAAACTTAATCATCCTTTGTGTTGCTTCAATGCCTTTTACTTTGAATCTATTGCTTTATGAGTTACCTCTTATGCAAAACTTTTTGATGCTTGTCTTGAAAGTACTATTCATGAAAAGTTTTTGCTTATATGATTCATTGTTTACTCTTTATCTACTGTTAGCAAACTATAGACCATTGCTTTGAGTCACTTCATTCATGACATGAGCCTTGCAATATTATGATCAAGATTGTGTGAAAGCATGTCTCCTCAGAAATTATTTGTTGTTATCGTTTTACCTACTCGAGGACGAGTAGAACTAAGCTTGGGGATGCTTGATACGTCTCCAACGTATCTATAATTTCTGATGTTCCATGCTTATATTATACCAATTGCTACATGTTTTATATACACTTTATATCATTTTTATGCATTTTCCGGGACTAACCTATTAACAAGATGCCACAGTGCCAGTTCCCTGTTTTCTGCTGTTTTTGGTTTCAGAAAACTACTTCTGCAAATATTCTCGGAATTGCACGAAACAAAAGGCCACGTCCCTATTTTTCCAACACGTACACGGAGTCCGAAGGAGAGACGAAGTCGAGCCACGAGTGCCAAACCATAGGCCGGCGCGGCAGGGGGGCCCACCGTGCCGCCAGGTGGTTTGACCCCTCGGGGGTCCGCCGACATCGCCCCTTCGCCTATTTATTCCCTCCGACGTGAAAACCCTAAAAAACGAAGTCATATTTCCAGAAGAGTTCCGCAGTGCCGCCGCCATCGACGACAAGTTTCGGGGGACAGAAGTCTCTGTTCCGGCACGCCGCCGGGACGGGGAATTGCCCCCGAAGTCATCTCCATCAACTCCACCGCCATCTTCATCGCCGCTGCTGACTCCCATGATGAGGAGGGAGTAGTTCTTCCCCGAGGCTGAGGGCTCTACCGGTAGCTATGTGGTTCATCTCTCTCTCCCATGGTGTGATCTTTATGTGATCATGAGCTTTGTAATCTAGTTGAATAAGTAGATGTTACTCTTTATCTATTATGCACTCTATAGGTTACTTTAATATGAACTCCGGTACTCTCCACGGTGTAAAGGTGACAGTGTGTGCACCGTGTGTGATTCCTTTATGACATTGTGGCGCTTGTTTACTCCGGCTTGAGGTGTGCTTTTGTAGCCCTACACAATGAATGGTGTTTGTTATCCAACAAGAGAGTGTTTAAGAGTAGATTTTATTTATTCAGTTATGAGATCATTGTTGAGAGTGTCCACTAGTGAAAGTATGATCCCTAGGCCTTGTTTCTAAGCATTGAAACACCGTTTACATCAAGTTCTGCTACATGTTTGCGTGCTGCCATCTTTATTTCAGATTGCAGTTACTACTTATAATCATCCATATTACTTGTATTTCACTATCTCTTCGCCGAACTAGTGCACCTATACATCTGACAAGTGTATTAGGTGTGTTGGGGACACAAGAGACTTCTTGTATCTTAATTGCAGGGTTGCTTGAGAGGGATATCTTTGACCTCTACCTCACTGAGTTCGATAAACCTTGGGTGATTCACTTAAGGGAAACTTGCCGCTGTTCTACAAACCTCTGCTCTTGGAGGCCCAACACTGTCTACAAGAATAGAAGCACACGTAGGCATCAGTCTCGCAGCGCCTCCTGCAGACGCATCATTCGGTGCACCTCCGTGAGCTCCTTCATCGGCGGAGATGGAGCTGCGCGCCCTCTTTCGATGACGGCGCACGTGCGCCGTCGTGGTGGCGTGTGTGGATCCTCCTTCACCTCCTCCTTGGGGACGCGTGGCGTAGATGACCACGCAGCCGATGCCGAGTGTGAAGAGGACGACATAGTGCACGAGGAAAAAGACGCCATCCTCCTCAGCGCCTAGCGACTCGGTGGCGGCGGAGGCGGAGGCACGAACGGCGTGGACGGGGCGACCAGAGATGGGCCGTGGGCGACGATGTATGCCATCACAGCGTGGAGTGTGCGCCCCGGCACACCCCAGAAGGCATCGCGCCCCACCACGTTCTTGTCCCGCGGCGGCGCACCCGGGACATCCCAGCGGTTGACTTACTCGGCGTGGAGCCGACGGAATTCCGCGGCGTACCGGTCGGCGGCGTGCTCTGGGCCCCACTGGGGATCAGCTCGCTGCTCGGCGGTGAGCTGTCCCCAGTAATGGTGCAGGCGTGCAGCACCGCCTGCCCCCACCCTTGGTTCGCCGACATCAGTGGGTTTGGCACTGGAATACCGCCCACCTCTTCGGCGCCCGCATATCCGGCAGCGCGGGGTAGCCGTTCTCACGCAGCGCCGTCGCCTCCTTGACGAGGAGCGTGCGTGGCCCAAAGCCATTGGCCGCGGCTGCACCGGTGCGTCTGCTCGACATGGCGGCTAGGGTTTTGGGAAAGAGGAGACGAGAGGAGAGATCGGTGGGCGAGTGAGAACGCAGGCTGCCCGCGTGGCTTTTAACAGCGACGAGAGGCTCGCCGCATTAACGCCGTCGCCGCGTGCATGCTCCGCTGCGTGGGCGCTTCGGGAACCATCTCCGCCTTCAATGGTGGCAACCGGCCGTCTGACCATGCCCGTGTCAATGACATGTCTGGCCCACCCGTCAGAGCACGAGGTTCCGCCGCACGAAGTTTCCTCCGACACGTCTAAATGAATCACAACGGGAGGGCATGGGCTGGGCGCGTCAAACACACGCCGAACCGTGAGTGGGCGAGAAATTACGTCTAGCGAATCACAACAGGAGGGCATGGGCTGGGCGCATCAAACACACGCCGAACCGTGAGTGGGCGAGAAATTACGTCTAGCGCGCCCAATAGAGGTATCGACGGCCCTATTGTCGCCCAAATGGAGATGCTCTAAGCCAAAGGTGCGGACCCTGCTAGTTGGAGGGACGCATGTTGTGCAAGGTGTTGACAGGGTACGACAGTTATCACCCGTAGATCTGGATCTCGCAGGAGCACCGATCATGTCGAAAGCAAAACATTGTACGACGAAACCACGTGTTTGCGTCGGCACAGCTGCTCACGCGCCGACATATCGTGGAAACCAAAGTTTGCTAGCCTACCCGATGGCGTTGAACCCACGATTCCGTCGCTCGATCTCCTTGCCACATGGCGAGGACGGCTGTTGTTTGACCGGCCTCACGTGGGAGATGAGTGAGATCCCAGCGATGCGTGGTGATCGCGGTGCCACGGGACGGGAGGCCGAGGTGGATCGCGCGATGGCGACGTCCGAGGTCTCGTCGACATGGGGACCGGCACACGCGTGCATGCGGTGTGGTGGACTGGACGGTGACCGGTGGGGAACGCCGTGAGCCGAGAGGGATCAGTTGCGCCGCGCGTGGCCGGCTAGCTGGTCGGCGCCGGGCCGGCAACGCACGGCCACGGCTGTGCAGCATTGCCGACTTGCCGTATAGGGTGCCCCTACGTGGAAGAACCGGACCTTGTACGTGACTCTATTGGACCATACGAGTCATACGACACGGACACAACTATACGATCTCTCTATACGATACAATGGAACAAACAGAAAAGTGCAGCCCATCAGCGACAGGCAACAGCGCCATGAACGGCCACCTTCCTCACCTTCGCGGCAGGCGCGCCCTGCCCCGACTCCTCCAAACCGCCAGGCCGCTTGCCGGCCGCGTTCCCGTCACTTACCATATCTTCGACCAGTATCCGCGCCTGCTCGATCAGCGTCGCGAGCCCCCTAAACTGCCGCTTCGCCAGCTCCACGCTCTCCGCCGGCTCCCTCTCCACCACATCCAGCAACTAGCGCAGCTCACGCCGGCTCAACCCGGCCAGGTACCTCGTCACGGCCTTGCTCGGCGCCGGACCGTCGACCAGCGACGCAGCGTGCGTGGCGTCCTCGACGCCGACCCGCTCGTTCGAGTCGCTGACACGCTGCTGCTGGTTGTGCCGGGAGATGCCGACGCGGAGCGCGCGGCCGCGGAGGGGGTGACCGTGGAGGTTGCGGCAGGCGCTGCGGGCGGTTTCGTCGTCGAGGTACTCGCAGAAGGCGAAGCCCCTGGGCCTGCCGGTGTCCTTGTCGGCCGCCACGCGGAGGGACACCACCGGGCCGATCTCTTCGCAGGCTTCCCGGGGCTCTGCTCGCTCGCCTGGTACGGGATGTTGCCCACGAACACCACGCTGCTGCACCGGCACGTGGTGCTGGCAACTCCGGCAACGGTCATGGTGCTTTGCGCGGCGATTGAGACGTCTCTACATACACGGTGGGCGGGCGGGGCCGGATGTTGTTGATTTTGCATGGTGGTAGTTCTTAGGTTTATATGTGGATCCCGCACCGACGTACACTAGTAGAAAAAAGGTCTTTCGTCCGGAGCCCAAAGTCATTAGTCCCGCTTCGGGCAAAAACCGGGACCAATGCCAAGCATTGGTCCCGGTTCGAGCTGCCAGGACCCCGTGAGCCATTAATCCCGGTTCGGATGGGGGTATTAGTCCCGGTTCGTAGCATGAACCGGGACTAAAGCTCACGCGCCGGATACGTGGCGTGCCGCAGAGCATTAGTCCCGGTTCGTGGCACGAACCGGGACTAATACCCCTCCCCTGCCTATAATATTTTTTCTATTTTTTCTATTTTTCATTTAATATGAAATAATTCATATCTTTAAATCCGTAAATCGAAATTGAACAAATAAATGTCTAAATCGATTAGAAAAATGATAGGAATCCAAATATGACATCCATATCATCATTTTCACCATGCATATTACTTTTTGCAACATATTTTTGGTACTTGCTTAATAAGAAAGTCATTTTTGGCACTTAAAAATTGGAAAATGATATTTATAAAAATAATTCGGAAATTATTTTTGCCAAAAATGTTTGCCATACCAAGACACACCTATGTATAAAATATGGACACATTATCACAAACTATGGTACGGGGATGGTCATAACTTGGTCATTTGAAGCGAAACCTATACATGTATATAGATGATAGACCTTTTTGTGAAGGTTTTTTTTTTGAAATGTTTGTCAAAACTCAAGTTTATCATTTTTGCTAGCAACTAGTACACATAAAAGGACTCCATGCCAAAGGATTTCACAATTGTGAGTATTTTCTCCTAGTAAGTTGGTGGACTTATAGCTGAAAACTCTCACTTTGAGCGAAACGGAGGGAATCTTTGCAACAGTTGGGTGGATCTTAGTTTTGGATGTTCCTATGTCCTAACCTAACACAACCAAGAAAAAAAGTCCACTGGCCTACCCCTTTTGACTCCGTTCAAAGGGGTACATGGGAATTTTGACTTTTTTCCAGCGGGTCTAGGGTTTCGCCGAAGCGGGGCTTCAGAGCGTCTGAAACCGACCAAAATCTAGGTGGTTCAATACCATATATATACAAGTGTGTTGGGTGTTTTACATGTCCAAGATCCTACTCCGGTGTGTGACCGGCTTCACCGGCTTCACTTTCTCTCTAGTAAGTTGGTGGACTTATAGCTGAAAACTCCCACTTCGGGCAAAACGGAGGGAACCTTTGCAAGAGTTGGGTGGATCTTGGTTTTGGATGTTCCTATGTCCTAACCTAACACAACCAAGAAAAAAAGTCCACTGGCCTACCCCCTCTTGACTCCGTTCAAAGGGGTACATGGAATTTTGACTTTTTTCCAGCGGGTCTAAGGTTTCGCCAAGCGGGGCTTCAGAGCGTCTGAAACCCGCCAAAACCTAGGTGGTTCCATACCATATGTATACAAGTGTGTTGGGTGTTGTACATGTCCAAGATCCTACTCCAGTGTGTGACCGGCTTCACCGGCTTCACTTTCTCTCTAGTAAGTTGGTGGACTTATAGGTGAAAACTCCCACTTCGAGCGAAACGGAGGGAACCTTTGCAAGAGTTGGGTGGATCTTGGTTTTGGATGTTCCTATGTACTAACCTAACACAACCAAGCAAAAAATTCCACTGTCCTACCCCCTTCGACTCTGTTCAAAGGGGTACACGGGAACTTTGACTTTTTCCAGCGGGGCTAGGGTTTCACCGAAGCGGGGCTCCGGAGCGTCGAAAACCCACCAAACCTAGGTGGTTCCATACCATATGTATACAAGTATGTTGGGTGTTGTAAATGTCCAAGATCCTACACCGGTGTGTGACCGGCTTCACCGGCTTCACTTTCTCTGTAGTAAGTTGGTGGACTTATAGCTGAAAATTCTCACTTTGGGCGAAACAGAGGGAATATTTGCAAGAGTTGGGTGGATCTTGGTTTTGGATGTTCCTATGTCCTAACCTAACACAACCAAGAAAAAAAGTCCACTGGCCTACCTCCTTTTGACTCCGTTCAAAGGGGTACATGGGAATTTTGACTTTTTTCCAGCGGGTCTAGGGTTTCGCCGAAGCGGGGATTCAGAGCGTCTGAAACCCACCAAAATCTAGGTGGTTCAATACCATATATACAAGTGTGTTGGGTGTTGTACATGTCCAAGATCCTACTCCGGTGTGTGACCGGCTTCACTTTCTCTCTAGTAAGTTGGTGGACTTATAGCTGAAAATTCTCACTTTGGGCGAAACGGAGGGAATATTTGCAAGAGTTGGGTGGATCTTGGTTTTGGATGTTCCTATGTCCTAACCTAACACAACCAAGAAAAAAAGTCCACTGGCCTACCTCCTTTTGACTCCGTTCAAAGGGGTACATGGGAATTTTGACTTTTTCCAGCGGGTCTAGGGTTTCGCCGAAGCGGGGATTCGGAGCATCTGAAACCCACCAAAATCTAGGTGGTTCAATACCATATATATACAAGTGTGTTGGGTGTTGTACATGTCCAAGATCCTACTCCGGTGTGTGACCGGCTTCACCGGCTTCACTTTCTCTCTAGTAAGTTGGTGGACTTATAGCTGAAAACTCCCACTTCGGGCAAAACGGAGGGAACCTTTGCAAGAGTTGGGTGGATCTTGGTTTTGGATGTTCCTATGTCATAACCTAACACAACCAAGAAAAAAAGTCCACTGGCCTACCTCCTTTTGACTCCGTTCAAAGGGGTACATGGGAATTTTGACTTTTTTCCAGCGGGGCTAGGGTTTCGCCGAAGCGGGGCTTCAGAGCGTCTGAAACCCGTCAAAACCTAGGTGGTTCCATACCATATGTATACAAGTGTGTTGGGTGTTGTACATGTCCAAGATCCTACTCCAGTGTGTGACTGGCTTCACCGGCTTCACTTTCTCTCTAGTAAGTTGGTGGACTTATAGGTGAAAACTCCCACTTCGAGCGAAACGGAGGGAACCTTTGCAAGAGTTGGGTGGATCTTGGTTTTGGATGTTCCTATGTACTAACCTAACACAACCAAGCAAAAAAGTCCCCTGTCCTACCCCCTTTCGACTCTGTTCAAATGGGTACGCGGGAACTTTGACTTTTTCCAGCGGGGCTAGGGTTTCACCGAAACGGGGCTCCGGAGCGTCGGAAACCCACCAAAACCTAGGTGGTTCCATACCATATGTATACAAGTATGTTGGGTGTTGCAAATGTCCAAGATCCTACACCGGTGTGTGACCGGCTTCACCAGCTTCACTTTCTCTCTAGTAAGTTGGTGGACTTATAGCTGAAAACTCTCACTTTGGGCGAAACGGAGGGAATATTTGCAAGAGTTGGCTGGATCTTTGTTTTGGATATTCCTATGTCCTAACCTAACACAACCAAGAAAAAAAGTCCACTGGCCTACCCCCTTTTGACTCCGTTCAAAGGGGTAAATGGGAATTTTGACTTTTTTCCAGCGGGTCTAGGGTTTCGCCGAAGCGGGGCTTCGGAGCGTCTGAAACCCACCAAAATCTAGGTGGTTCAATACCATATATATACAAGTGTGTTGGGTGTTGTACATGTCCAAGATCCTACTCCAGTGTGTGACCGACTTCACTTTCTCTCTAGTAAGTTGGTGGACTTATAGGTGAAAACTCCCACTTCGGGCAAAACGGAGGGAACCTTTGCAAAAGTTGGGTGGATCTTGGTTTTGGATGTTAATATGTCCTAACCTAACACAACCAAGAAAAAAAGTCCACTGGCCTACCCCTTTTGACTCCGTTCAAAGGGGTACATGGGAATTTTGACTTTTTTCCGGCGGGTATAGGGTTTAGCCGAAGCGGGGCTTCAGAGCGTCTGAAACCCACCAAAACCTAGGTGGTTCCATACCATATGTATACAAGTGTGTTGGGTGTTGTATATGTCCAAGATCCTACTCCAGTGTGTGACCGGCTTCACTTTCTCTCTAGTAAGTTGGTGGACTTATAGGTGAAAACTCCCACTTCGGGCGAAACGGAGGGAACCTTTGCAAGAGTTGGGTGGATATTGATATGGATGGCATATTTGAATTCCTCTCATATTTCTAATCGACTTAGACATTTTATTTGTCAAATTTCGATTTACGGATGTAAAGATATGAATTATTCCATATTAAATGTAAAAAGAAAAAATAAAGTAAAATATATTTTATTGTTATTTATTACAAATATACTATTACATAATCATTGTTACTTATTCAAACAAATTTTTAAATTTAAACAATGAAAGAGTGTAACATCGTAACCGAGGAGTTAATATGATTGATATGATACTAATATCAGTAAGTTCTAATTTATCATTTGAAAGCTAATTTGAAAGGTACTCAAAAGTTAAGCGTGCTTGGGCTAAATCTGAGGATGGGTGACCGAATGGGAAGTTTGACCAGGGTAAGTACTTTGACCTATGACTAAGTGTGTAATTAGAGATTAAGTATGTGGCTAAGTGGAAAATTTCAAAATAGAATTAAAAAAGTAAAAAAAAAGATTAAAAAGATAAAACAGATTAAAAAAGTTAAAAAAATTATATTTTTTTTCAAAAAATTAAAAATTGTTGAAAAAAAATGCCCCATTAGTCCCGGTTCGTATTTCGAACCGGGACTAAAGCTCCTCGCCCACGTGGAACCCCATTAGTCCCGGTTCGTGGCCGAACCGGGACTAGCATTAGTCCCGATTAGCTAGTCCCGGTTCGGGAACCGGGACTAATGGCTCAAACCAACCGGGACTATATGGGGTTTTTCTACTAGTGGTACGGTCGGAGACGGAGATTGACACTATGGCGGTAATATGTGTTCGTTACGGAATTGATTTTCTCTACTCCGTGGAATTCGTTTTGGAATTGATGACGATTTCTTTCTCTTCGACACACTAAGCATCTGTCCCTTTCTTAGGTAAGATCTGCAAAATCTATACCCAGAACGTATTTCATGGCGCCAGTGCTAAATATACGCCCCAGTTGTTTCTCGGCCTGCTAGTTTAGTCGGCATTCTGGAAAGGACATAGCTTGGGCCACACAAAAGAGCAACCATGTGAATTTCTCAAAAAAAAAAAAAGAGCAACCATGTTGTAGGCGATACATGTTAAACCCTTTTTTAATCCAGTAAAAACAACTTTTTTTAATCAAAACACGCCAACCTGTTTAAAAGCTATATTTTTTACTATTAAATTGCAATCGGTAGAACACTGGCCATCAAACTCGTGACGTCGGAGATATGACCTAGGCAACTATGTTTTTCTTCCTAGTCAGCAAGGGACATAAAATTTAGCCCTTAGAATACAATGTTTTCACAGTTCAATGATTTTGTCTTGGAGATTGGTTGAAGGTGACCACGAGAAGGTAGTGGTTGTTTTGTTAGAATGCCGTGGATTCGATGCGCTCTAGAATCGGTGAAACTATATGTTATTGCCGAGTGGGTTCTGATTCACAATCTACTTGACGAGTAATAGGTCCAAATCCTTGGTCACATACTAGGTTTTTCTCGGGCGTGGCTGGGGCACAGTCGACTGAGAATTAGGTAAGTCTCAGTCGACGTACAAGCATCGTACAAACCATCGTACGCTCATATTGACATATTCTCTCACGTATGATTCTGCCTCTATTGGGTTACTGAACCGGCCCAAGCCCAAGCTATTTAGATCCTGTGTACTGCTATTTGTGCTGATTTAATTGGGCCGGTATTAGCATTGTCCTTGGTTTTGCCTTGTTCCTGGGCTTATAAAAGACTAGCTTGGCTCATCTAATCTCCAACAAAGGAGCGAACGGTGTAAAACCTGCACGTATACGATCCGAATTCTTTTTCTCCATTGCGTGATCGAACATAAGGAAGGATCGAAGATAAGGATCAGAAAAAAAGGTTGGACCGGTCAAAATTGTTTGGTGCTCGACATGGAAACAATCTAGATCGTTGATTGACAATTGAACGTTTCAGATTTAATGTATCCCGACATGTTTGCTCTCCATTGCGTGATCGAACATAAGGAAGGATCGAAAAAAAAGGTTGGACCGGTCAAAGTTGTTTGGTGCTCGACATGGGAACAATCTCGATCGTTTATTGACAATTAAACATTTCAGATTTAATGTATCTCGACATGTTTGTTCTTTTAATAGTAGTATAGAAAAATCCTATGATATTTAGTTTCTGTTTTATAACCACGTTTGGTAGTTTTTTTCTTTGGCATCACGACACCACGCCACTTGGTCAACAAAATTTGGCCCAAAAGCCCAATAGCTCTTAGCTTCCTTTCACATCGCGACCAAGAACACAGGAAGCGCTTCCATGGCGGCGCTGAACCATCCGCCATGATCTCCTGAGTATATTGAGCAGAATCAAAATATGTAAAGTAGGATGGCCACCCCACCTCGAACTACCTTAGTAAGACTTGGGGGCCCCTAATTTTCGGGCCCTGTGCGAGCACACAGCTCACACGTGCTTGTCGACGGCCCTGTTGCAGAGTAAGCTTCTGAAAGATGACTGCATACGATGCAACCCAATAACCAATTATTAGCTCCCAATGTATTTTCAGGAAAATATATTAAATCATTTTTCACTTCTCAATTCTGTAGCAATGCACGGGTACTATGCCACTCCCTCCGTTTTTTAATATAAAATGTTTTAGCTTTTGTCCACATACAAATGCACACAAATGTACGTAGACACATTTTTGTGTGCATGTTCACTCATTTTAGTGTGCATATAGACAACATGTGTACCATGTAAAACATCTTATATTAAAAACGGAGGGAGTAGTATCTAATCATGTTGGACATTATGTTGATGTAGAGTCACAATGTAATTTGTATCTTCTATGTATTAATATATTTCCTTCATAAAATAAAGTATTACCTCAGTTTAAAACTGACACACTTCGGAGGGAGTACCAATTTCCTGAAACCGGCAACATCGCCGTGAGAAGTTCACCACGGCACCACCGGAATGGTAGACACTACGAACCAAACACTGACATGTACAGGAACCGGTCAGACCAGGACTACTATTATTGGGCGCTCTAACGTGTTCCGAGCACCAGGCCGGTGCACACGTGTCGCCTCCCCGTACGAGCCCGTGCCACGCGCCGTCTCTTCCAGCAGCGCCGCCACCATTTCTGTTGGGCTCGAATCATTCAGTGACGCCCAAGCCGAATGAGCTAAAAAAAAATTAATAATACATTTTTTAAAAGAATTTCGATAAATATTATGCATTTTGCAAAATTTTCAAAAATATTGCGGCCTCGGCCTAGCCTAGGCCGGTAGGGGCCTGTCGGCCTAGCCGAGGCCGATAGGTCCCTGTGGGCCTGCCTGCCAGGCACCGACAGCCCAGTCAGCCAAGCCTAGGCCGATAGGTCCTCTTCCCGTCGCTCGCTCTCCTTGCTCTGCCGCCATGGCCTCGCCCGCGCCCGCCGCCGTGTGTGCTGGCCGTCTAGCCATGCGTGCGTGCGTGCAGGCCGCCGTGCATGCTGGCCGGCTGGTCGCCGTGCGTGCGTGCCGCCGTGCGTGCATGCCGCCGTGCGGCTGGCCGCGTGCTGGCCCCGTGCGTGTTGTCCGGCAGGCCGCCGTGCGTGCTCGTCGGCAGGCCCTCGCGCCCTCCACGCCCGCCCTCAGCAGAGCGCCCCGCCCATGCACCAGTCGGCCTAGCCGTGGCCGACAGGCCCTATCGGCAAGCCGCAGCCGAGCAGGTGCTCTGCCGACGGCCGACAGGGACTTATCGTCCTAGGCTGGGACGAGGCCGCAATATTTTTGAAAATTTTGCAAAACGCATAATATTTGTCAAAATTCTTTAGAAAAATGTATTATTAAAAGAAAATTAGGGCCGAATGATGGAGGAGCAGAGGAAGAGAACCACGACACCAACAGCGGAGACGACGAGGCCGAGAGATCCAAGAAAAAGAGTAAAAGACGCCCGTCGACGCGTCCACGGCATTGACCGCCACGTTAGCCCGCACGGCACCGCCCATCGCCGTGGCCGCGCGAATTCCTGTCCCCGCCACCGCACGCGCCACGCCTCCATTTTAGGCGCACGAGCTCCGCGCGTTCCTGCCCAGTTCTCATCGTCGTCCTCATTCCTTATTTACACGAGAGAGCGAAAGAGCCTCGGCACCGATCATCGCTACCGCGCACGAGCTCATCGTTTCCGCCTCCACCCGTCTAGATCCTTATTTACGGCCGTGAGAGGCTCCCGGGGCGATTGGTTCTTCTTCTTCCCTCTCGTCGCTAGCTGCCATTGCCCTGTCGCGTTTGGTGGCGGGACGTGCGGTGAAGAGGAATCCGGCCGATGGGGGACGGTAGGCCTGTCAGTGGCGGCGGGTTCAGGTATCATGCATCAGCTCGTTGCCATGTCGCAATTCTGTCTTTACGTTTCGTGTGGTGATTATGTTTGGTGCCACCGTCCGATCGCCGTCGCGCTCTCCGGCGGACCATGTTTACTCTCCGTACGTGCATCATCCTTTGCAAAAATGGCAAGCGCATGCCTGAAATTTGTCTTCTGCGATGTTATAGCATGCATCGATGCCGAATTGCAAGTTGTCAAACTTTAAGCTGGGATCATTGCTTGCGCGATACCAATTCTAGCTGATGAACACGGTCGCGAGTACTTTGGGATGCGTTTGGTTATCTTTCCAAATTCCTTCCTACAAGTACTGATGCTGTTAATCATGGCAGTGAGAATGGCAAGTTCAGCTATGGGTATGCGAGCTGCCTCGGGAAGAGATCTTCCATGGAGGATTTCCACGAGACCAGAGTCGATGGTGTTGAAGGAGAGACCGTCGGATTGTTCGGCGTTTTCGATGGTAAGACTTAGTCCGGTTCAGCAGAAGCTAATCGAATTGTAACAAGCATTCTGGTTCAGATATACTAACGAGTCCTCTGTTTCTGCAGGTCATGGTGGAGCTCGAGCAGCAGAATTTGTCAAGCAAAATCTTTTCAGCAACTTAATCAAGCACCCCAAGTTCTTCACTGATACCAAGTCTGCCATTGGTACGCATTAGACAAAGAAGAATTAAATCACAAAAGCATATTGGTTTGCTTTTGGAGCTTAATGCGTGTAATGTACTCGTGCAGCTGAAACTTTCACTCACACGGATTCAGAACTTCTGAAAACCGATACCAAACACAATCGGGACGCAGGGTCCACAGCTTCCACGGCCATTCTAGTAGGTGACCGCCTGGTGGTGGCAAATGTTGGAGATTCTAGGGCAGTCATTTGTAGAGGTGGCGACGGTAAGATCACATATTTTTGGGAGGGTCACATTTCAGTCTACTTGATGAAGCACAAAGAAAATGGACATGCCACATTTCCAGCAATTCAGATTCCTCTGCACTTTGTAGTAATGGGTCAGCATGTACCTTGTACTAGTGATTTAGTACCAAAATCCTGAATACTAATCGTATTTTGGCATGTCAAAACAATCTATTTGCTGTGGTTTGTTTCTAGAATGGCCCAATTTAGGTTCATCATGACCATTCATCCCAATTTGCAGCTATAGCGGTGTCGAGGGACCATAAGCCTGATCAGACAGATGAGAGACAGAGGATAGAAGATGCCGGAGGTTTTGTGATGTGGGCAGGTATGATCAGTCCTGGCATTCTCTCAAACTACTGGCTGCTAATGGGGTCTTGAACATTCCACTTTATGCTGTGTACGTTGTGAAATCATCAATCGTGTAAATTTTACAGGGACATGGCGTGTGGGCGGCGTGCTTGCTGTTTCTCGGGCATTTGGTGACAAACTCTTGAAGCAGTACGTGGTTGCCGATCCAGAAATCAAGGTTTGTGACTTATAACAGATCATACATGTGCGGTTCGAATCTTGAATGATATTACCAAGACAGCAAACGTTGTTGCCTGCTATGAAAGAACACAGCATTTTACGGCAACGTTGTTCCTTCTTTATGAGTTATAACTTATAACACGTCTGCCTGCAACAGGAGGAGGTGGTCGACAGCTCTCTGGAGTTCCTCATTCTCGCGAGCGATGGGCTGTGGGACGTCGTGACTAACGAGGTAAACAAACACTGGAATAAAAATCCCTAAATCCTGAACTTCACAACCGGACGCAGAATTCGGAAGCTGCTCTTTGTTCCCAGGAAGCTGTTGCCATGGTGAAGCCGATAGTGGACTCGCAGGAGGCTGCCAAGAAGCTCCTCGTGGAGGCGACCAAGAGGGGAAGCGCTGACAACATCACCTGCGTTGTCGTCCGTTTCCTCGACCAGCAGCAACAGAGCCCGGCCACCACCACCAAAGATGGATCCTCATAAACACATTTGCACCGTTGTTTGCTTGGATGTTCTTGAGTCCTTGAAGCACAGGGCAAGTGTTTTCGTCACAGTTCACTGATGTAGCCCTTCTCATACATGTTTCATTTGAGTTCCTGTGTTGGTGGTGTTTCCACGAGATTTTTATTCCAGAGTAAAAGAGTTTTTGTGTGTTATACTGAAACGTGTTTTCAGTTGTCTGTATGGGTTGTGCTGTGTCATCTTTGCTTAGGTACGTGTGCGTCCGTTGTAGCTGGGAAACGAGTTCAAGTGGTGCATATCTCAAACTGGTCTACGACATCAACAAAGTTAAGAAATCAGAAAAGGATAAATCCTCAATAGAAGAGGCTACAGTTAGAGGGGAACCAAATGAGTGTGTGGGCATGGATAACCTCATCTCGAAGTCTCAGAGCGTCTTCATAATTCACGATAATTACATGTATGTGAGGAACCTCGCGCGGCGTCTACACAAAAATAAAAATGCAATGCTACTCTTCAAGCTCTGACATGCTACACTCTTCAAGCTCTAACATTCGCAAGGCCTTTGACTTGGTGCGGTAGGACTACTTATTAGACACCTTGCAGCGTCGTGGCTTCCCGGCTAGTTTCCGGAGTTGGGTGGTTGCCCTTATGACCACTCCTTCATCGAGAGTCCTTCTCAGCGGCATCCCGGGGACACCTATTCGTCACGGAAGGGGGCTGCGGCAAGGAGACCCGCTCTCCCCTTTGCTATTCGACATTGCCATTGACCCCCTTCAGCAGATCCTCGAGCGCGTCACCAAGAATGAAGAGTTGCAGCCTATTCATTATAGGGGTCCCCGACCGCGAACCTCTCTCTACGCCGACGACACTGCCATCTTTCTTGCCCCCACCAAGGAGGATGTGGATTGCCTTCAAGATATTCTCCACAACTTTGGCTTGGTCACCGGACTCTCTACAAACTTCGATAAAAGCCTTGTCGCGCCCATTCGTTGTGAGGGTATAGACCTTGAGCATGTTCTTCAAAACTTCCCCGTTGTGCGCTCCACCTTCCCCATTACCTATCTAGGGCTACCGCTCTCTCTTGGAAGGTTGAGGCGGGTCGACATCTAGCCCAGTGGCGGAGCTTCACGGGAATCTCTGGGCGGGCCAGCCCAAAGCAGAGCGTGTTTTTTTCTTCTTTTACGGCCAATTATTCTCTAATGCTTCACTGTTTTGGACTGACCTGGGCGGGCCACGGCCCAGGTTTGCTTCAACGAAGCTCCGCCACTGATCTAGCCCCTTGACAAAAAATTGGCCCGGAAGCTCGCCCCTTGGCAGGCGGCCAGCCGCAATGTTCTGGTCAAATCCGTTATCACGTCGCAGCTCATCTTTCACTTGACGTCTCTCAAGATGTCCGAGGACTTGAACACAAATTTCAACACAATCTTGAGATCCTTTCTTTGGGCTGGCTGCGACAAGGCTTCCGGGGGCACATTCAAGGTGAATTGGACGGCGGTATGTAGGCCAAAGAAGTTGGGAGGGCTTGGTATCTTACATCTCTCCAAATTCGTGAGGGCCCGGCCCTTCGGCTTCAGTGGCTATGGTTCAAGTGGACGGACAGAACCAAGGCATGGATCGGCCTTGGCAGCCCGTGTGACGCCGAGGACATCGACCTTTTCTATGCCGCCACCACCGTCACTCTAGGAGATGGGGAAACCGCTAATTTCTGGGAGGCCTCATGGCTTGATGGACAACGGCCGAAGTACATAGCGCCCTACATTTATTCCATTTCTAGGAGCAAAAAGTGGACGGTCAAGCAAGCCATGGCAAACCAAAGTTGGGTGGATTAGATTGACACCGCACGTATTCTCTTCGCGAGTCACCTTCAGGGGTTCTCGCGGCGGATCTAGGAATTGATCAACGGGGGTGCCAAGCTTTAAAAAATTGGTTCAAAAAGCATCATAAAAGATAACAAAAACAACAACAATTACCAAATTTCAACCTTACACTACTCTTCGTGTTCTTGCTGCCATGAAAAGCTTGATAATAAAAAGCCCTGAAGGGGTCAGTCGAAAGGGGGGTCCACCACGAGCGGGAGTTACGCTAGGGCGATCGGGAGGCGATCGCGATGAAGCTAGGGTTTCCCATCGAGGGTGGTGCTTTTCCGGCGGCTGGGAGGGCTCTCGACGGCGAGATCCCAACGCAGCCGGTCGGTGGTGAGGGGGCGCGGGTGCTCTCGTGTGGGTGTTGTCTCTGCTGGACGCCATGGCCTCTCCTGCTCGCACGCCGGGGAGAAGTGGCGGCCAACTCAGGACGTCGGCGACTCGATCGCCGGCGAAGTTGGGCGCGGATGATCTGGCGGCTGGACTGTCAGCAAGGCTAGGGGATCTGCTGTTGACGGACAAGGAGGCCTCGGGCCTGGTGATCGGAGCTTTAGGTCCAACGGCAGTTCCACGTCCGAGGTGGGCGATGGTGGGCAAGGTTTGCTCACCAAGGAAGATGGTGATTAACGCATTGGGAAGGCCATGGAGCGGGCGTGGGGACTTCATCATCCTGCGCAGTTCAAAGATATTGGTGAGAATCACTTTGTGGTACGGTTTTCTTCGAAAGGAGATTGGAAGCACGCTAGGAAGAATGGCCCATGGCAGTTTGATTTTCATGCTGTACTTCTTAAGGATTTTGACGGTGTTGTCCGGCCATCTGACATAGTGTTTGATTCCCTGGATATTTGGGTACGGGTCCTTGATCTCCCTCTGGATATGATGAACAGGGCTTATGGGGAGCTGATCGGCAATTGGATTGGCAAGTTCATATCTGTAGAGGTGGATGAGGAAGGCATAGCCTGGGGTGAGGACCTCAGGATCAGGGTTGCTGTACGTGTTGATCAACCCCTGATGCGGGGTGTGAGTCTTAAGGCATCAGCTGAAGATAAAGAGGGCAGATGGTTTGATCTAAAATACGAAAAAAAATCCCCCACTTCTGTTTTGATTGTGGATGCCTTGTCCATCTGGAAGAGAAGTGCCAGGCTGAAGAGGAGGAGGTGAAGCAGTGGGGTGAATGGCTCAGGGCCTCGCCAAGAAAGAACAAAAAAACACCTCCAATGGTGAGGCCGTCGATGTCAGCTAGCTTATTCAGTGGGAGATCCTCTGGATCGGAAGGGAGGTACAAGGGGGGAGTTTCTATCAGAGACCTCCCTCCTCGCAGAAACCTCGCACATGACTGCACTGCTTCTGGTTCGTCCCGCACTGGTGGGTATGGACCTAGATATGGTGAAGGTGAAGTCACAAGCCATGAGAAACGCCACCGGGCGAGGGTTGGAGATAAAGAGACAGGGAAGAAACCCGTCGAAACCAGCAAGACGAAGCCTAGGACAGGTACCTTTGTCAGGAAACAAAGGAATACTGACAATGGCACTACGGCTGTTCGAAGTAGGGTGCCACCGAGTGCCCACGGCAAGAAGAGAGGCAGCAAACTAATGTGGATGCCGGTGCCGGTGCAGGTTGTAGGGGAAGGGAGCTCTGAATCTGGGGGAAAAAGACAGAGAACTGAATCGGTTTTCAACAGAATTGAGGAACAAAATTCTGTTTTTGACAGGATTGAGGAACCAACCTCGGTGTTCGACAGAATTGAGAGATCAGCGGCGAGTCCTGCGGTGCAGGACCGCCGAGCCCAATGAATATCCTATCCCTAAACGGCCGAGGACTGGGGTTGGACTCGGCGGTGGGGGAACTTCGTGACCTGGTACTGTCTTACAACCCAGAGGTGGTCTTCTTATGTGAAACAAAATTAAAGAAGAGGGCAGTTGATAGACTGAAATGGAGCCTTGGTTTTAGAAACGAAATTTCAGTCGACTGCAAGGAAAGAGTGGGGGCCTGGCTTTGTTGTGGAAGGACGGTGTTGAAGCTTCAGTTCGTCCCTGGTGTCAATACTTTGTTGATGCCAGGATAAAAATTGAGGTGACTGAATGTAGATTCACTAGAATCTACGGTGAACCCCTGCGTGAACTCCGTCAGAAAACCTGGGACATCATGCGCTTTTTAAGGGCACAGGACAACCTTCCATGGCTATGCGCGGGTGACTTTAATGAGATTGTGTGTCAGCAGGAGCAGCGTGGAGGCAATGTGAGATGTGCTGCACAAATGGAGAGATTCCGAGACTGCCTATCCGACTGCGGGTTAGCAGACTTGGGTTTCTCAGGATACGCCTATACATGGAATAATAGGCGCGACGGCCCGGATAATGTTCAGGCAAGGCTTGACAGAGCAACATGCAATGGGTTGTTCTCCCAGCTTTTCCCAGCTACCACGGTTGAACATTTTACCACGGAAGAATCAGATCATTTGGCGTTGCTCATTCGGGTTAAAGAGGTCTTTTCTGTCCGTCCTTCAACGATCACACGGGTTTTCGTTTTGAGGAAATGTGGACACGCCATGAGGGATATGAGCAGATGGTGGAGAATGCTTGGGAAAAGGAAGACACTGGTGATAGGGGCTGGAGGCGCTTTGGGGGAAGCTACGGAAGGTCTCGGGTGACATGCAAACATGGAGCCGAGCCGTGTTTGGCTCTGTTAGGAGAGAGATCAAGCGTCTTCGTGATCAGCTGGACCTTGCTAGACACAATGACCTACAGCAGCCGAACTCACTGGAGATTCGTGCTCTTGAAAAAACACTACATGAATTATACGAGAGAGAAGAAGTCATGTTCAGGCAGAGGTCCAGGGTGGAGTGGCTCAAGGCGGGAGATAAAAATACGCGGTACTTCCAAAACCGTGCTTCTCACCAGAGAAGAAAGAACACAATTCACTATCTTCTAGGGCCTGAGGGGAATCGATATGCCACTGATACATAAATGAGAGCACTGGCTCGAAGTTTCTATGCAACTCTGTACTCATCGGATGGAGCTACAAACATGGAGAAAATCACTGATCATGTGGTGCCCCTAGTCACCACCCCGACGAATCAAAAATTAGTGGCGCCTGTCTCTGATTTGGAAATAGAGAAGGCTCTGTTCCAAATGGGCCCAACAAAGGCGCCGGGTCCTGATGGGCTGCCTACGCTATTCTATCAAAGGCACTGGCCTATTTTAAAATCAGAGGTTTGTAGAGCAATTCGAGAGTTCCTTTCGGGTGGCAATATTCCGGAGGATTTTAATGATACGGTGCTCTTTTTGATCCCTAAAGTGAACTCCCCGAATCTGCTCTCACAGTTCCGGCCCATCAGTCTTTGCAATGTCTTGTATAAGATAGCGTCCAAGGTCATGACAAACAGGCTGAAATCAATTCTTCCCATTCTTATCTCTGAAGAACAGAGTGCTTTTGTGCCTGGCAGATTGATCACGGACAAAGTCTACGTTGCATATGAATGTGTTCACTCAATCAGAACTAGAAAGTGGAAAAAAACCGCTTTGTGCGGTGAAATTGGATATGATGAAGGCCTATGATAGAGTGGAATGGATTTTTTTGGAGCAAATGATGGTGAAGATGGGTTTTTCTAGACAGTGGGTGGACATGGTTATGAGGTGCTTGACATCAGTTCGGTTTTTCGGTCAGGTTGAATGAGGGTACATCAAATTCTTTCATCCCAACGAGAGGACTCCGCCAGGGCGACCCTCTCTCCCCTATATCTTTCTTTTTTGTGTTGAGGGTTTCTCCACTTTGCTTAAGAAAGCGCAGGATGAAAATATGCTGAAGGGCGTTCAATTTGGTACGGATGGGCCTCACATTACCCATCTTCTATTTGCGGATGACAGCATTGTCTTTCTTGAAGCTTCTGTGGAAAGCCTTCATGCTTTAAAGAATGTTCTTCTAGACTATGAGGCCGCGTCGGGGCAGAAGGTCAACCTCCAAAATCTTCGATTTATTTTGGTGATGGTGGTGGACCAGAGAACAAAGATGAGCTGAAACTTGCTGTTGGGGTTGTTAGTGAAGCACTCTCGGAAAGGTATCTTGGGTTACCAACGGTGGTGGGGAGATCAAAGGAAGGGTGTTTTCAGTATATCACGGATAGATCGGTTTCGAAGGTGGGGGGTTGGAAAGGACAAGGCTTGTCGAAGAAAGGCAAGGAAGCGCTTATAAAATCTGTTCTCCAGGCAACCCCAACTTTTCCCATGAGCTGTTTCAAATTAAATTAGAAGCAGTGCAAGAAATTGGGATCCATCTCCTCAAACTTCTGGTGGAATGATGCGGATGGAACTCATAAGGTGCATTGGATTGCGTGGGATAATATGTGTCAGGCAAAGAGCACGGGGGGCATGGGTTTTAGAAATTTTGAGGCTTTCAATCAAGCACTCCTAGCTAAACAAGCCTGGAGAATCCTCACTGTACCCTCCTCTTTGTGTGCCCGAGTTCTCAAGGCTCGCTATTTCAAAAACTCTGAATTTATGCATGCAGGGTGCCGGGTGGCGGGTCTTTCTCTTGGCGCAGTATCCTGCACGGGCGGGAGCTGCTTAAACATGGTCTGATCTGGAGAATTGGCAATGGGAACTTAGCTGATGTATGGCATAGTAACTGGATACCGAGAACGGGATCCCAACGTCCACTGGGACGTCGGCCGGATGCCCCAGCTAATGTGATTCACAAGGTATCTGATCTTCTCAATGATGATGGCAATGGGTGGAATGAGGCCAGACTAAATCAATTCATGTACGACTTTGATGTTGAGGACATCGTGAAGATTGAGGTGGGTGGTGCTCATGTACCGGACCGGGCCGCCTGGAACTTCACTAAAAATGGAGTTTTCTCAGTCAGGTCCGCGTATCATCTGCACATGTACAGGAAGCGACAGGCGTTGGGAGGGATACAGACGTCGACTTCTGTTGTTGGGCATAAGGGTGGCTGGCGTTATGGAATGCCGACGTCCCTGGCAAAGTTAAAATTCATGCTTGGCGACTCCTGAAGAATGGTTTGGCTCTTGGGGCTGAATTGCAGCGTCGAGGCATTAAGAAGGGGGTGGTTTGTATCGCATGTGGTAGGGAAGAGACGGCTCTTCACCGCTTCTGGCAATGCCCGCACTCCTAGCATATTTGGAGCGCTGTTAAGCAGATATCAAGTTCATGGAAGACATGCCCGCCGGATCACGTTCACACCCAGCAGGATCTCACGAATTGGTTATTGGAGTGGCTGGCCTCTGTCAAGGATAGTGACATGGACATCACCCTCATGATCCTGTACCAGAACTGGCTTGCAAGGAATGATGCCAGGGAGGGAAAAATGATCGACGACCCGACCTCTATTGCAAAACGATTTGCTCACCTTGTGGATGAATGGCACAACGTACAAGACACCAACCAGGCAAAACCCGTGGTTCAGAAAGAGCGTTGGCTTCCTCCTGGACCGGGGTGGATCAAGGTGAACGCAGATGGAGCGTTGAGGAAGGACTCGGGCACGGGAGGAGGCGTGGTCATCCGCGATCACAATGGTCAGTTCCTTGCAGGAGCAAGCCATTTTTCCCTTCCATCTCGGACCCCGAAGCTGCTGAACTCAGGGCATGCAAGGAAGCGGTGGCGTTGATCAAGACGATGGGGCTGACAAGGGTGATTATCGAGCTGGATAGCAAGAACGTGGTCTCGAAGCTCAACAATGTTGATGTGGATCGGTCTGTCCATGCGCTGCTGGTGGACGGTATCAGAAGGGATCTGCAAGAAGCTGATGGAGTGGTGGTTCAGTGGGCACGGCGCTCTGTTAACGAGGCTGCTCATATCTTGGCGAAGGAAGGATGCAGTTTACTTTCTAGCAAAATTTGGTTTCATAGTTCTCCTGCTTGTATTCTGGATGTTTTAGCCCTGGACATGTCGGGGTCTGCTTAATTAGAAGTAGCGTGAAAATCTCAACAACAAAAAAGCTTGATAATATCATCATCCTTTACTTTCTTGAAGATCTCCTTCTCAAATATGTGACCAAGCAATCATTCAACAATTGGTCACCCATAGTTGTTCTCAGATAGGTCTTCACTATGTTCATCGCAGAAAATACTCTCTCAACACTTGCGGTTGCCAACCGGCAAAAGCAAAACCAATTTGAGAAGCAAATACACCAACTTGTAAAGCACACTCTTTTTTGTTTCAACGAGCTTCATAGAAAGCTGACCAAGATTTTGTAAGTCCGTGAATCTATCATCATTTCTCATGTCATCAATAAAGTTGTCAAGTTGTAAAGCAAGTCTGAGCAAATCAGCTTGTGAGAATCGTTGGGATAGAACTCGGCAAGCCTTAAACTTTCTTTCTATCATAAGAAGCAAATGCATTGATAGGATTCAAGGCTGAACTGGAGCTTGATTGGAGGCTGAACCTCCAGCTCCACTTCCTGCAGCTAGTCCTTCTCCGGCAATATCTTGTCCTTCAGCCAGCCCTTCAACAGATGGCCTCGTAGTCGGAGATGAAGAAGATGCATTTTTTTCACCTTTGCTTCATGCTTCTGGAACAGAGACATTATGGCGTTGCCTCTCTTCATATCTCAAGCAACAGTGGTACCAATCTCAATAATATACACAAGAAATAATCCCCAATTGTTGAATCAATACAATGCAATCACACAAATTCAGTTATTTGTCTTTCACACAAATTCACAAACAAGAAATTAAGTTACTCCTAGTCGATGTACCTGTCGATGTTGGTCTGACTCTGACGGAGAGGAAGCAGCTCGCTAGCTCGATTGGTCACGAAACGCGGATGATGGACGGACCGCCGGTCGCCTGCCCGCCCGGCGCCCGCGCAACAGGTCGGCCGCGCCGTCGCCGGTCGCCGCGCACTAGGTCGCCACTGACCACTCGCCAATCGCCGGCTATCCCCGCTGTCGCGCTGCGCCGCTGCGGCTCTGGGAGCTCGAAGCTTGGTCCGCCGCCGGCAGCTGCAGCCTCGTGCCCTCGATTTAGGTCGAACCCCGCTCAGGTTTGCTTTTTTTTATTCGAGTGGATACTGGGATGGACGGAACAAGCGATGCGAGAGGAATAAGATGTAAATGGGCTTGTTGGGCTGCGAGAAATAGATGGACTGCGAAGTTTTGACCACACATTTTTATTAATTTCGTATTTTTCATTACGTATACATGTACAACTGGTCTGAATACTACTAGTTAAAAAAATCTGGCACCCCCACTGGATCCGCCTCTGCTTCTATGGCATCTAATACAAGGAACAAACCTCTTGCCCGACACTACAGATTCCGTCGTGTGGACATTTACCGAGAATGGGTGCTACACAGCTTCTTCGGCCTATAGGATGCGGTTCGAAGGGATTGTGGCCTCTCCCATGCAACACCTCATTTGGAAGGTGTGGGATCCTCCAAAGTGCAAATTCTTCGCTTGTCTTATTTACAAAAACCGCGTGTGGACGGCGGATCGGCTTCAAAATCGAGGATGGCCACACTCAAACCTATGCCCCTTATGCAAGCGTGAAAATGAGACGGCGGCCCACATGGTCTTCAAATGTCGTTACCCCGTGCGTGTTTGGAAATCCATTCGAGATTGGCTTGGCCTTGTGCACCTGGACCCAACCGCTTGGGTTGCCTTCGATTCGGTCAAGGATTGGTGGGATAGTTTTGCCTCCGCGGGATCTCGAAGAAAGACCACCCTCTCGATCATAATCGTCATGGCTTGGCAACTTTGGAATGAAAGAAATGCGAGAATTTTCAAGAACAAATCCCCTATGCCGTCTTCGGTGATTGTTGGTATAAAGAGCGAGTTGGTCCTTTGGGCTAGGGCCGGCGCAAAACACTTAGGGTCCTTTATTTCGGGAGAGTAGGCTTTTGTTTTGGGGAGTGAGACCGCCTTTCTTGTGGTATCTCTCTTGCTCGGCTTATAATTTTTTTTAATTCTCTTCGTAATTAATGGAATGAGGCAAAGATTTTGCCTCCGTTTCGAAAAAAAGCTCAGGTAACCGCTCAGGTGGAAATAGAATTTCCCAGACTCATGAAGCAGGGATATGCTTTCATCACTAAAGATCTCATCACCGCAACAAAGCACCCACTAGTTCACCCGCAAGAATATGACAAAAAAGATCAAAATACTAAACTAGTGAATCCGGAAGATGTGTATCAGCTCAGACTATTTTTAAAAATCTTCAAGACGAACTTTCGTCAGACGACCGAACCTTATTTTCTTCATTGATAAAACGTTGTACTCGTAATTTACTTCTGGAATGGTCCAATTTATATTGATCATGATCAATTTGCTGCTATAGGAGTGTCAAGGGGACATGGGACTTGGGACTTCCCCTCTCGTCCCCCGCGTCGTTCCCACTGGGTGACTCGGTGAAAGTGCATGTGTTGCCCCATGCGTGGTTTTGGTAATTAATGACAATCCTTATGGACTAATGTTTGCATTGAGATATACTTGTAGATCTTGTCCATAGGAAATGATTGGAGTTCATGTGTTGGACTCTAGAAGATTCATGATGACCAATGCTTATTCAAGGGTTTATATGAAGAATGGTCATGTGTAGAGAAGATGAAGTGCAAGCTCAATATGATCCACTCGAAGATATCATTTGATTGAAGCTTGCAAAGGAGACATGAAGACGGAGCTTAGCGAGGCCCTCCCATAATGGAGTATGGGGGAGCATTTGGAGAAGTCTTCATCAAGCATGTGCTAGCACAATCAAGAAAGGTGTTCCAACTTGAGAGAGTCAAGATCGTCATCATCGAGCTCAAGTGGAATGCGCAAGGCAAAGGTATGATCTTGATAGGTTTTCTATTTTACCGGTCTCATGTTGTTAGTGGGAGACCGGGTTTTAGGATAGACGGCGTACTATCAAGAGGGGCTCTCAAGTGAGTAACTTGATCGCATCTTTGTGGAGAGCTCAAACCTTTGCATACTTGGCATTCATCTTTCTTGGTTCTTATTGGTTTTCTCCTTGTTGGGTTTTGGTGCTTGTTGTGATCTTCACGACAAGCCCAAGTTCACGAAAACGAATTTCGTATGGAAAACTTGTTGCGTTTTCGGTTTTGGAGGTTTGCCGTTATTCCTTTTTAGAGAGGTTTTACCTTTCTCCATTTGGTTTTATCTTCCATTGTTGGACTATGATGTTTCTCTGCATGATCTTGTAAAGCTCTTCGTTGCGATTCCAACGAGCCCGAGAACATCGAAAACGGAGTCCGGATGATCAAGATATCTCGTTTTCGTGTTGAGTGTTTTGCAGTTTTCTGAGGGGCGGAAGTTCCGGTTTGGCCGGAAATTCCGGCCATCCGGAAGTTCCGGCAAATTTCCGGCCAAAGTTCCGGCCGAGTGCAGTACCGTTTTTTAGTCGCTTTTCTGGGGGTCCGGAAGTTCTTGGACGGAAGTTCCGGCCTCAACCGGAAGTTCCGGCCCAACCGGAACTTCCGGCCTAAGTGAAAACTGTGTGGTTTTGAAGGCAACGGCTAGAATTTCTGGAGGGGTATAAATACCCCTCCACCTTCCTCCAGCCAAGTAGCTCGCCCAGATTTCTCTCTCCTCCATTGTTGCAAGCTCATTTCTTTGATATCTCCCAATCCCTCCACCCAAACTCTTTGATCTTTGGAGGATTGAAGGAGAAGACCTAGATCTACATTTCCACCAATCAATATCTCCTCTAAGTGAGGGGAACCTAGTGGATCTAGTTCTTGGAGTTCTTGTGTGGTTCTCCTCTTTGTTCTTCCTCTCTTATTCCCCCATAAGCATTTGTTGCTTTGTTGGAATTTGAGAGTGAAGGATTTGAGCACTTGTGCTCTTGCCTTTTGCATTTGGTGCATCGGTGTGCTCTCCACGAGGATTCGTGGAAGTTGAAAGCTGTGAACTTGTTACTCTTGGGTCCTTGGACCCTAGACGCCTTTGTGGTGGTTGGACCCTTGTGTGGTCACTTGAAGCCGTTCGGGAGCCCCCAATCCATTGTGGGTTGTGCCTCGGATTGTTGTTGAGAGCCGTTCGGGAGCCCCCAATCCCTTGTGGGTTGTGCCCGGATTGTTGTTGAAAGGCTCCGGATTCCGCCTCGAAGGAATACCGATAGTGGAAGGTGAACCAAACCTTTGTGGTGCGGTTCATCGGAGAAGAGGGTGAAACCTTTGTGGTTGTTGAACCGTTGTGTCGGTTCACACCTCTCCAACGAGACGTACTCCCTTTCAAGGAGGAACTCGGGAATACATCCTCGTCTCCGCGTGCTTCGGTTATTTCTATACCCGAGCTTTTTACTTATGCACTTTACATTGTGATAGCCTTCGTGCTTGAAGTATTCTATATTGCTATCACCTTGTTGCTTGTCTTGCTTAGCATAAGTTGTTGGTGCACATAGGTGAGCCTAGTTTATTTAGGTTGTTGGCTTGTTAATTTAAACACCTAGTTTTATTCCGCAATTAGCAAGCCTAAACCGGAAAAGTTTTAATCGCCTATTCACCCCCCCCTCTAGGCGACATCCTTGTCCTTTCAATTGGTATCAGAGCCTGGGCTCTCTTTTTGGGCTTTACCGCCTAGAGAGTAAAAGATGTCGTTTAGGGAATTAGTGCACGATCCCACTTTCATATTCGATGGCACAAATTATGATGTTTGGAAAATTCGCATGCTTAATCTTTTTAGGGCCATGGGTCCAAATTATATTAAGAGGATTGTGGATGTGGGTTTTTCTCCTCCAAAGGATTCTCAAGAATTATCTTTAGAGGATGAGGAAAACTCTCATCTCGAGACTCTAGTTTCTAATGGTCTTATATGTGTTTTGAGCGATGTAGTTCTTGCTTCAATCATGCCTTTTCGGAACGCTCATGAGCTTTGGACCAAGCTTCAAGATATATATGAAGTGTCCAAAATTATTGAGGATGATTGTTCTCCTTCCACTTCCGGCCGTGATGAGTTCACAACTTCTTCCACTTCACCAACATGTGATTTGTCACAAGGTAATGATATGGTGAGTGGTGATAGAAATTGCATTGGTGATGGTGAACTTACTATTGATTATACTTCTTCTCTATCATTGCAATGTTCTATCTTTGGACTTAAACTCTTCTAGCACTCCAAATGTCATACATGCTAGAGTTGATAGTCCTTGCATATCATGTAATAGTTGTTTAACTAAATCTCATGATGATATGCTTCATATGTCTTGTTGCCATGAAAACAATGCTTCCATATCCTCTAGTACTTGCATGACTAACAATGTAGAGGAATCCCAACATTTGTTGGAACAAGACATGGACCTAAATGGTGCTTCAAGTAATTCTTCATTCTTTAATCATGTTTGCCTTATGGCTAAGGATTCCGAGGTGTCTCCCACCTCAAATCCAAATTGTGATGATGAGGATGAGGATTCTCATGAAGAAGGTTTTGATTTTGAATCCTTAACCAAGATGGGTGAGATGGTACTTGGTGCTCTCCCCAAAGGTAGTAAAGCTATCCCTCCTCTTTGTGAAATCATTGATTATGTTACTAAGAGTAGGGAATTCATTGAGGATTTGGAAAGTCAATTTGATGAGAAATGTCAAATTGAGAGGGATGACTCTATTACTATAGCTTCCTTGAAAGCTTCTCTTGAAGAAGAAGAACTTAGGTCTTCTCTTGAAGAGAGACTTGAATCTCTTGATGAGTCTAATGATCTTATTATTGCTAAAATCATTAAGGAAAGAGATCATGCCCTTGCTAAATTTAAAGTGCTTAAAAAGGAAAAAGTTGAATTTGGTGTTGGCAATGCTAGACTAAGTGAGGACATAGAGAGACTTGACAAAGCTCACAAGGCTTTAGAAAGTGAACACTCTCTCCTTATCAAGTCTCATGATCAACTCCAAACTCAACTATCTAAGAATGATAAGCTTGCCAAATTGTCTCCTTCTATTTCTAATATTAATGATGCTTGTGCTACTAACTCCACTTCTTGTGAAGCATCTATTTTGAAGGAAATGTTGAGCTAAGGGCTCAACTTGTGTTGCTATCTAGCAAGTATGGGAAATTGGAAGAAAGTCATGAAAAGCTTTCTAGCTCTAATGATGATCTTCTAGCATCCCATGCTAGGCTAAAGTTAGCTCATGAGGCTATTTCTACAAAGGTAACATCGTGTGAGCCTCATGTGGACAAAGGCACAACTTCTACTAAAATGCTTTATTGCCATGTGCTAGTCCGAGTGATTCATCCACTCACAATATTTCTACATCTTGTGATGAATTACTTTCATTGCCTTGTTGCTCTAACAATGAAGCTTCTACTTCCTCTAGTGTTTTTGTTGATACTAACCATGTAGAGGAACTAAATGAGCTCAAGGCCCAAGTCACTTCTTTGAAGAAAGACTTGGAAAAGCGTCATGTTGGGAAGTCCACACTTGACAATATGTTGAGTGTTCAAAGACGCCCCAATGACAAGAGTGGACTTGGATTCAACTCCAATAACAAGAACAAGTCCAAGTCTATCAAGAAGAACAAGGGCCAAGAACAAGTTAAAGATTCGGCCAAGATTGTTTGCTTCAAGTGCAAAGTTGAAGGGCACCATGTTAGATCTTGCCCTTTGAAGAAGAAGGCTCTTAGTGAGAAGCAACAAGGGAAGAAGCCTCAAGTTCAAACTCAAGTTCCTCAAGTTGAAGAACGACCTCTTCCCAAGAAGAATCACGCTACTCCTCCTCAAGTCAAGATTCCAACCAAGAAGAGAGGAGGAAGTCGATGTTGCTACCTATGCCGTGAGAAGGGTCACCTTGCTTCTTCATGCACAAATGGTACCTTATCCAACCCCATTATATTGATGATGTTTATTCTCTTCGGAAGGATAAGGTTGGCAATGTGTTTGCCAAATATGTTGGACTCAAAGTGGTGTCAAGAAAAGAACCATTTGGGTTGCCAAACCTATTGTGACTAACCTCTTAGGACCCAACTTGGTTGGGGACCAACAAGCTAAAACTTGATCAATAGGTGTTGTTGGAGGGCATTGGAGACTTGGCTACATCATGAAGAATTAAGGGATCTTCATCAATTATATTCTCTCAAGCCAAGTCATTTGGATTATATTGTTCTACTCATATCCAATGTTTCCTCCTTGCGGTAACTTTTATTTAAATCATATATACATTGAAAGTTGCTTGCACCCTTGCATGTGTTTGGTTTTGTACCTTGCTAGTGTTTGTATGTGTTGTGCTCTCTACTTACTTATCTTGAGAAATCAAGTATGTGTATGTTGGTTTGCACACCATTTACTTGTTTGAGCCTTATTGCTTTTATTTGATATCTTATCTTGTTGGCTCTCTTTTGAGAGATTAATGGACCATTCCATTTTTGGAGAGTGATATGCTTCGTGCACTTCACAAACCAAAAATGTGTGTACATGAGGAATACCACTTAGTGATGATATATCAATTATCTATTCTCTATGTGGTATGTCATGCTCATGAGAAATTCAAATTCTATTATGTCCATTAATTTCTCGAGTTGGTTTTGTTTGCCTCTTGCTTTAAAAGAAAATGGATTATCACATTATGGGGGAGTAATAAGCTATGTGCATATTACAAGCCTAGAAAATGTGAATATGTGAGGTGTTGCCACCTAGAATTGATATTGTCATTATCCTTTTCCTTTGTGGCATGTTTCTCAAACAAGTTCCTTTTGATCATTTGCTTTTGTCTCTTTTCGTTGGATCTTGTTTGTGATGGAATTTCTTGATATGGCTTTCCCAAATATGTTCTCATATATCTCTTTGGGAAACCAATTGCTTCAAGCTACTCCTTGGAGTTGCTTTGCATTATTGCGTGATTTTTGAAGCTATCAAGAATTCTATCTATCTAAGCATGGCTTTTAATTCCTATCCTTTGCCATATGCTTATGTTTTGTGAATATGATCTTGAATATATCTTTGCAATCCACCACCGAGAAATATCTCCATACATTACTTGTCTTGACAAGTGATAATCATATTGTGGTAAATATATTGATCATATTCACTTTGGCTCTTGCTTTGAATTGCCTTATTTGATTGCCAAGGATTTGTTTTGATCTAACTCTCATTTGTCTTCCTTGTTTTCTTTGGATCCTTTATTGCTCTACTTGAAATTTGTTTTGTGCTTTCTTGAGTTGGGAAAAGCAATGAACCAATTCTTGTGCATTGATCTTCAAAAGTCATACTTCTTGATAATGCACTATTCTTGGGAAGCTATCCTACTTTGAGTAAAACACCGTCTTTAAATTGGTATTGCAATTTCTTGCGCTTCTTGAACATGACTAGTGGTCGAATAATATATTTATGGAGAGTGATGATCTCATTTGTGTGCATTTTGTATTCAAATGCAAAATCATAAATAATGCACACATCTTGGGGGAGCAATCCTACATGTTTTTGAACATTAGTTGTCTTCATTTGGTATTTGATCCCGATGATATGTCTCTTTGAAGACAAACATTTTCGTCTTGGTACTTTGTGCCATCATGAAAAATGTAGAGGGTTTGGTTATTCCTTGACCACATTTTCATTTGGTATCTTTTCAAAGTGGTATCTTCACTCATGTGTTGATTTGGGTATTTGATATAATTTGGACACTTTGTTTTCTTGTCACACTTGTGTGTGCTTTGTTGGTTTACTTGGTGTTTTGTCTAAATTATATCTCGTTTGGTTCTTGAAAGTCATGTGCATGCATATTTATTATATGTATATCTTATGGCATGCTTACTTTCGTTGATCCAATATATAGGATAAACTCCATCAAATCCTAAATGGCTAAGATGTGCATGAAATTCAATTTCACATTAATATGCACATATTTATGTGGAGTTTGTCCTATGTATTGTAGTTGCTCTAACTACTTTGGACCCAATGAGTTTGGGTACCATGTTGTACTTGAATGTTTTAGGTATATTGGAGATGCATTGGAAGCTTGTCTCATCTACAAGGAAGGTGTTGTCACCATGTGCTTATTGGAGCCAAGCTTGGATGATCATGAGCTCCTATCTTCTACATCACCAATGCTATCTCGGTAACAAGTATCTACCTCATGCATACTTTTCTAGCTCTCAACCTTGTGTAGGTTGTTTCATGGCATGAATCTCTTTGGTTGCAATTCTTTTGATTCTTGCAAAACGTCTTTATTGCAAATGTGAGTTGCCGGGATGATTACATATCAAAGGGATATATAATCATTTTCATGATTCATCGATCCCATTTATGTCAATCTAGCACTTTCTACTTAAAGTCTCTCATGTGCAACATTGATGAATTTTCAAAATCATTTGCGTTTTGTGATACTTGTTATCTTACTCGGAGCATCCCGTTTATCACCTTTATCCTTTGTGGATAGTTTTTGATGCTATGATGAGTGTGTTGGAAGTTCATCTATATCCCTTTAAGATAAAATTGAGCTTTGTGCTATGCTTTTAAGCAAAAATCTTATTGGTGTATTTATGACTTCCTCTTGGATATCATGACCCTTACCTTTGTACCTATTTTGTGTGTACATGTTTATTTGTGGACTTATATCTTCGTGATTCGTGTCTACTTAGAAACTTATACACATGAGAATAGTTACATCTTTAATTGATATTCCAATTCTTTAGTGACCACCTCTTATTGCTTTTGATTCTTTGGTGGTTTCTAAAAGGCACAAGCTTTTTTTTTGTGTTATGCTTTTGCATTTAATAAGCTTGTGGAGCTATTTGATATCTCCGTTGGTGTGTGAGTATGTGAAAGACATGATATGCACTATGTGCAACACTTTTTGAAAGACTATGTTGATGATTTTGCTCATCCTTGTATTAGTCTCCTAAAATGTCTTTATATCTCACACCCATCCTTTTATTTGCCGCTCCTTGCTCATGTTGCAAAATTTATTTGTTGCAAGTTGTTTGCCTCACTTTCATTTATATTCTCTTGCATGGGCTTGTGTTCGAATTTATCTAGGAGGGAGTGAGGATTCCATGTTGTGCACACTATATTGAAATAGAAATCCTATTTGTGCACGTACCTTGGGGAGTTCCCTCTTGATATTTAGAACATTTTTCGGATCCTTTTGATTGCTTGCTTCTTTCGTTGAAGTATCTTTCTATTTGATTTTCATTTGCAATCTTTGGATCCTCAATATAGTTTGATCTCCTTTCCAACTATTCGTTATTGGATATGTGCATTTGATTTCACTCATATTATGAGAAATGCACACATTATGGGGGAGCTCTTATTATATTGGCCTTCTTACTTTTCACCCATTTCGGCAATCGTTGCCAATGGGGGAGAAGTTTAGAGGGTTTAAGAGTTTTGGTTTTATGCTTTAGTTTCGTTCTCAAGCATTTGCCTTTCTTGCTCTTGCATCCTTGCTCTTTGTGTTGCTTGGTTGCTTAATTCATTATATAAACCCTCGTAAAAGGGATTGTCATCAATTACCAAAATGGGGGAGATTGAAAGTGCATGTGTTGCCCCATGCGTGGTTTTGGTAATTAATGACAATCCTTATGGACTAATGTTTGCATTGAGATACTTGTAGATCTTGTCCATAGGAAAGATTGGAGTTCATGTGTTGGACTCTAGAAGATTTCATGATGACCAATGCTCTATTCAAGGGTTTATATGAAGAATGGTCATGTGTAGAGAAGATGAAGTGCAAGCTCAATATGATCCAACTCGAAAGATATCATTTGATTGAAGCTTGCAAAGGAGACATGAAGACGGAGCTTAGCGAGGCCCTCCCATAATGGAGTATGGGGGAGCATTTGGAGAAGTCTTCATCAAGCATGTGCTAGCAATCAAGAAAGGTGTTCCAACTTGAGAGAGTCAAGATCGTCATCATCGAGCTCAAGTGGAATGCGCAAGGCAAAGGTATGATCTTGATAGGTTTTCTATTTTACCGGTCTCATGTTGTTAGTGGGAGACCGGGTTTTAGGATAGACGGCGTACTATCAAGAGGGGCTCTCAAGTGAGTAACTTGATCGCATCTTTGTGGAGAGCTCAAACCTTTGCATACTTGGCATTCATCTTTCTTGGTTCTTATTTGGTTTTCTCCTTGTTGGCTTTTGGTGCTTGTTGTGATCTTCACGACAAGCCCAAGTTCATCGAAAACGAATTTCGTATGGAAAACTTGTTGCGTTTTCGGTTTTGGAGGTTTGCCGATCATTCCTTTTTAGAGAGGTTTTACCTTTCTCCATTTGGTTTTATCTTCCATTGTTGGACTATGATGTTTCTCTGCATGATCTTGTAAAGCTCTTCGTTGCGATTCCAACGAGCCCGAGAACATCGAAAACGGAGTCCGGATGATCAAGATATCGTCGTTTTCGTGTTAGTGTTTGCAGTTTTCTGAGGGGCGGAAGTTCCGGTTTGGCCGGAAATTCCGGCCATCCGGAAGTTCCGGGCAAATTTCCGGCCAAAGTTCCGGCCGAGTGCAGTACCGTTTTTTAGTCGCTTTTCTGGGGGTCCGGAAGTTCTTGGACGGAAGTTCCGGCCTCAACCGGAAGTTCCGGCCCAACCGGAACTTCCGGCCTAAGTGAAAACTGTGTGGTTTTGAAGGCAACGGCTAGAATTTCTGGAGGGGTATAAATACCCCTCCACCTTCCTCCAGCCAAGTAGCTCGCCCAGATTTCTCTCTCCTCCATTGTTGCAAGCTCATTTCTTTGATATCTCCCAATCCCTCCACCCAAACTCTTTGATCTTTGGAGGATTGAAGGAGAAGACCTAGATCTACATTTCCACCAATCAATATCTCCTCTAAGTGAGGGGAACCTAGTGGATCTAGTTCTTGGAGTTCTTGTGTGGTTCTCCTCTTTGTTCTTCCTCTCTTATTCCCCCATAAGCATTTGTTGCTTTGTTGGAATTTGAGAGTGAAGGATTTGAGCACTTGTGCTCTTGCCTTTTGCATTTGGTGCATCGGTGTGCTCTCCACGAGGATTCGTGGAAGTTGAAAGCTTGTGAACTTGTTACTCTTGGGTCCTTGGACCCTAGACGCCTTTGTGGTGGTTGGACCCTTGTGTGGTCACTTGAAGCCGTTCGGGAGCCCCCAATCCATTGTGGGTTGTGCCTCGATTGTTGTTGAGAGCCGTTCGGGAGCCCCCAACCCTTTGTGGGTTGTGCCCGGATTGTTGTTGAAAGGCTCCGGATTCCGCCTCGAAGGAATACCGATAGTGGAAGGTGAACCAAACCTTTGTGGTGCGGTTCATCGGAGAAGAGGGTGAAACCTTTGTGGTTGTTGAACCGTTGTGTCGGTTCACACCTCTCCAACGAGACGTACTCCCTTTCAAGGAGGAACTCGGGAATACATCCTCGTCTCCGCGTGCTTCGGTTATTTCTATACCCGAGCTTTTACTTATGCACTTTACATTGTGATAGCCTTCGTGCTTGAAGTATTCTATATTGCTATCACCTTGTTGCTTGTCTTGCTTAGCATAAGTTGTTGGTGCACATAGGTGAGCCTAGTTTATTTAGGTTGTTGGCTTGTTAATTTAAACACCTAGTTTTATTCCGCAATTAGCAAGCCTAAACCAGAAAAGTTTTAATCGCCTATTCACCCCCCCCCCTCTAGGCGACATCCCTGTCCTTTCACTCGGGTGGCGAACAAAATCCAGCGCCGCCACAGCCCCTCCTCCCGTTTCTCCCCTCTCTGTCGCCGGAGGAGGTCGGTGGGCAAAGCCCCAACCGGCGGACAGCGGCGGTGGGACCCCGTTTTGCTGGCCGACGCGCTGGTTCTCGGCGCGGCGGCGATGTGGGAGGGCGTGGTGGCGATGCGGGCTCCGCCTCAGGCGGCGAGGTCGTGAGGTGGCGACGGTCGGGTGCTGCGCTGTGGTGGCGGCGGCCGTCTGCAGCGGCGCGTGGTAGAGGCATAAGGAACCAAATCTAGGGCTGCCCGGGCCCGTGGCCCTCCCCTTCGCCCCCAGCCGACCCATCTCCCTCCTTCTACCCCTCCTAGCCGTCGTCGGTGGAGGACGCTGTCGGGCTTGAGGGCAAGCAGCAGGTGGCTGCTCTGCCACGCACCAGCGGATCGCGACGGCGATAGCTGCGGATCAGCGTGGCGGCCATGGCCGGCAGCGGCGCGGCACAGTTGGCTGTCACGGCGCCATCAGCTCGACGCGGCCGCGATGGCCGGCCCGCTGGCCGGTGCCTCCCTCCTTCAACAACAACGTTCGAGGATTCGTCCCCTTGTGTCATTGGTCTTCTCAAGCCATCTGCTTCCCGTCTCCGGGCCGCCCTTGCTCCGACGGTCTTCGAGGGTCCTTGCTTATGGGTCGGGGCAAAATCCCCGTGCGGCGGTTGCCTGCGCTATAAACGGCGACGCCCAAGGGTGTCGCTACCTGCTTGGAGGCGTTGGCATGACCCTGTGTGGACTTCTTCCTCGAGCATCTACTGCGTCGTTCCCCTCTTGTAGGCGTTGCTTGGGCTGCACGTGGAGGCTCCGATGTGGCGGATGGAGTGCGGCGACACATGCGAAGTCGACTACTGCATAGTGCGCGAACCTCCGGGCGCAATGAATGCCGACGCCAGCTCCTCCCTGATGATCGATACACCAGTTCTAGGCGGGCCCGCCCTCATCTACCGACTCTATAGGCACATAGGTGTGTGGTACGTTGGCCGGGGCTCTTGGAGTGATTGTCGTCCATGAAGGTGTTTGGCAGTGGCTACGACGTGGCCCTGTTATTCCGAGCCTCAGACGCCTCGCCATTCATGGCTGGAGGCAAGGCTGAGCGAGATCTCATGTTGCTGTTGTTGCGATTTGTAGGTTGAGATACGTCCTCGCTTAGTTGTCGTTGTGAGAACCTGTTGATTGGATGTCTTACCGCATCGTTGGATGCCGGAATCGTTGTATTCTAGACTCTGTCCTTTCTTCTAATGCAATCGACACGCATTGCGTGTTCACAAAAAAAAAAACTCCAGTGATCTCTTTAGCTGAAAGGTAGAGGTTTTCGTGATGTGGGCAGGTATTTATCGACTATCCTATGAGTGGAGATTTCGTGTTCCCGAATCCAGTGATCTCACTGTTTTTTTAAATAAAATATATATTCAAAAGTTTCAAAAAAGTTGGAAAAAATTATGCATGTTCTAAGTGAAATATCCTACAAATTTTTCAAAATCTCAGTCCAAAAAACTTTGTGTTGGGAGCTACACAAAATGACAAATGTACACATCTAAGTATAGCGAACAATAGTTTCAAATCTCCAAATTTTGTCTTTTTGTGTAGATCATAATGCAAAAACTTCACATTGGTATTTTGCATGCTTGTAATATACAGCAATGAAAACATGCGGAAATTTTTCAGATTTTTTGACACATTTAAAAATATTTTTTGAATTTTAGAAAACAGTGGGATTACTGTATCTCAGGAGTCAAAATGCTTTTCCACAATCGTTCTTGCATACTCCGAAGAACCTAATCTTCGTCAGCACATGACAACTCCATCGTATATATAATAACGCGTCACGAGAATATTGCAGGGACATGGCGTGTGGGAGAACTGCTTCCTGTTTCTCGAGTATTCGGTGACGAGCTCAGTACGTTCTTGCCGATCCAGAGATCAAGGTCTCTGAATCATAAGTCCACTCCCAGAATTATAAACTTGTGGTCACCTTGAACGAATACACCGCAACGTTGTTCCTTGTTACTATGAGATTCGACATGTCACTCTGCCTGAAACAGGAGGAGGTGGTCGACACCTCTGGAATTCGTCATCCTCGCGAGTGACAGGTTGCCGGAAGTAATTACCAATGAGGTAAACAAACACACACAAACTTTTCCAAATCTTTAACCTCGAAACCAAAAATTTCACATCCAACAGATACAGAATTCTGAAATGGTCCTATGTTCCCAAGAAGCTGTGGCGATGGTGAAGCCGATTGTGAACTCGCAGGAGGCCACCAGAAGTTCCTCGTGTAGGCCACCAAGAGTGGAAGGGACGTCGTCCGTTTCCTGGAACAGCCCCAGAGGAACACATTTGCACCATGTGCAGCTGCTAGCTCTGATGTGGCAAGTGTTGTCGTCGCAGTTCACAGATTTCGACTTCTCATAGATGTTTTATTTGGTTTCCTGTCTTGGTTGTGTTCACACGGTAATTTTATTCAGTTTAGGAGTGTCATACTGAAATGTGTAAAACGCTTTCTGTCTGGGTTGTGCTGTATCTGTGTCCAAATATTTTGGATAGATTTTGTTGGTTGTAGCTGAGAAAATATGACGTCAAACTAGTCTATGTCGTCAAAGTTGCTGAATAAGCAAAAGGTAAAACCTCAATCGATGCCTCTGCTGTCGAATTAATCATGGAATTCTTTGCTCGTGCTACTGCTGGAGGGGAAACAAAGGGATGTGGGGTGTATTGTTGCTCAGGTAACCGCTCAGGAGGAAATAGCATTTCCCAGACTCATGAAGCAGGGACCTGCTTTCAACACTGAAAGATCTCATCACCGCAACAAAACACACTACTTCTTCATGCTCAACAAAAATGATAAGAGATAGAAACAGTGAACTGAACACCCGAAAACTTGGAGTGAATCCGGAGGATGCGTATCGGCTCAGACTACTTTTAAAGATCTTCAAGGCGGACTTTCGTCCGCCGTTAAGACGAGCGAACCATGTTTTTCTTCATCGCCGTTTAACACGAGACTCTTAGGATGAAACACAACAATAGAACGAAGCAGTACCAAAACAGCAAAGAAACAGAATACAAAGATAAATCTGACGACGTGCATAGGATCAAACTACTATTAAGCAAGGTCTGCAAGGCAGGCGAAAGCCAGCCATTAAGAGGAGCTAACCTTGTTTCTCCTCTTTGCCATTTTTCACATGAAAAGCAAACAGAGAAAACCCGGAACGCCAAGATACAGTAAACCCTTGAACAGCTATGAGAGGACATGAGCAGATCGAAAAGCAAAAACAAGTGAGCTCAATTCAAACACATCCGACGGCAAGAAGAAGATAGACGACAATGAGAGCGGCAGCAGGCGGCGCGGTGGCGATGGATGGAAGGAGCCCTAGGAGATGACAAGGTATTTATAGGGAGACGGCTCCAGAAAAGTACCCAGATTTGCAATTATTTCCCTACATGCCATCTCTTGCAGCCCAGCCCATGGAGAAGCTTTAGCCCCACCACTGCCCGGCCTCCGCAGTCGGCACTAGCAGAGGCCCATTAACGTCCTTTTTTTTGCGAAACCCCATTAACGTCCATTCGATGACTGACTATCGTACGTACGTGGGCATCGCCACTATGCAGCATCGAGCACGTGAAAGCAAGAGCGAAAATTTCCGAGTAAAATCCACATAAAATTTTCGAGCACGCGAATACGATTTTACGGTCACTGAAGACGTGTGGGTGTGTCACATACGGTCACCGCCTGGAGTTGTGTATTTGATGATGTGGCACTGGTTGACCAGTCAATATTTTTACAAAAAGACCCTTAAAACACACCAATTACATGAGTCAAGGTCCGTGTAAGCATGGTGGCGATAGTTGGAAGTAGCCCTAGGGTATGACTGATACCCCCTCTTTTACACGGGTGACATGGGCCTCTCTTAACCCCATGTTTTACCCACTCGTCTCCCTGTACTTTATTCTCCTTTTAATTAATGAATTTAGCAGTTCTCCGGGTAGGATTTTTAAAAAGGTCCATGTAAGCAGATCCCTTAAAACGCCCAATCTTCAAAAATAACCGGTGTTTATCTTTTGAGGAAAAAAAAAGACCCGCGTAGGCACCGTAAAACGGCCCTATCCCCGAAATATTTTTTAAGTGGTGCAGAAAATGAGTCGTGAAATTGCTGATATAACAGGAATTGCCGCATAGATTTACACTACTCTGGATCCATTTGCGCGATTTGGTAGGAGGGACATTTTATCTTCTTCTCGCTAAAGCGCCGTTACCGATCTTTTCGGGCATGATCCTTCTAGTGCTCCTTCTAGCCTGACCGTGAGCACCCGCACCCGCTACACATTGGATTTCAGCTCGCTCCACCCCAGTCGCAGCCTCGACGAGCTTCCATGCCTCCTGCGGTCGGTGTCCCTGTCACTGCGCCCAATACTTTTGCCAACGCGGCGAAAAGGAAGCGGTAGGGAAACCACTGTTGGAGATATGCCGAAGAGGCAATAATAATAGTTATTCTTATATGGTTCATAATTAATGTTGGTGTTTCTATGGTGTAACTGTCATGGCTCCTGAATGTGAGATTAAGAGGAAAACTCATACGCACGTGTAGAGACATAATCACTTACATGTACCCTAGTCTTGTCTCTCGGACTAACTTATTGATTGCTGGATGACCATGTTTTCCTGGTCATGAGCATATGATTGTTGGTATCAATAAGAGCTCATTGATGGCTAAACAATGTGGCTGGGTAGACCCAATTAGATGATTTACAATGCGATCCTTTTGACACATCATTAATAATATTATCACAGTATGATTAACGTGCTGACATATACTTAGACCATGAGGTTATTTATGTCATGCATGCTTGAAAGATTACTCTAGCACTGTTTAACGTCCTACCTGAAAATGGGTGATTATAACGGCACATTCTGGGTAAGACAGAGAGTGTGTATTAGAATATATGTTTCGAGTCTGGGAATTGCTCCTTCGTCAAAAGAGAGATACATCCTTGGTCCACTCGGTATGACGATATCCAATATGTTCTGCAGACACCGCATGACAGTAATCATGGGGATATCGGAATACAGGAGCGAGTAAAAGGGAACATATCGATAATGAAGATAATGAATATATCATGATCAAGAGTTGATTCACAAAGATATCGAAAATCTCATCCTCGGGTATTGCTCTGTATCACGAAGCAATGGGAACATGTACGATAATCAAACAGGTTCAATCTGAGTTATTCGCAAAACGGTGGGAATCAATATGGTCGTCCACGGCTCCGCTATTGATTATTGATCATATGGTGTTCTGAGTCATGTCTACTCATTGTCGAACCTGTAGGGTCACACTCTTAAACTTGCTATAGTCTCAAAGTGTATTATGGATGGTTTAGTAAAAGAGAGAGTGTCACTGGACTAGATCCAAAGTGTCGAATCTATTCGGAGTAATCGAATCCATCCAGAGAGAATTTTGGAATGGTTCTAGGTTATTGGAAAAATTCCAACGCACGCGCAAGAGAGTCTAGGTGGCCGGCTCCCCTTGTGGGACCGGAGGCACCCAAAGGGCCCCAAAGCAGCGGCCAGGGTTTTGCCTATATGAAATATTTCCATGAACCATCATATCATAATTAGTAAAGATAACTATAATTTAATAGATTTCCAACTGTAATTTTTTACCCAACAATGTTTATATATTTAGGGAGATGACTCTAGTGAAACTATGCCCCTCAATCCATCTTGTAATATTTTATACACTCTTAATCAGTTGTTTTCACCATTATTTTCTCGTTGGTGCATTTTTACTTTTATTGTTATTCATCACTTGCAACCACACCATTCATTTAATCCTTGTAACTAGCTGGATGTGAAGCTTGACAAACTTTCTGGACGTTGGGTCCAAGTTAGTTTTAAGTTTTGTGCGCAGATACCACATACTTGGTTGACGTATTTGTTGTCTCCTACGAATTTGATATATGTTGGTTCTCAATCGAGGGATATACTTATTGCTATGCTACTTCATCGTTCCTTCCGGGTCACGCAACAAAGCAACAAGTATTCAAAGGGGAGATTAGCAGCCAAATTAAACATACCACCGCTGATTTTAATAGGTTCGTTCTTTGGGCTACATTATATGGTCTGTCACCTGCAATCGTTAATGTAAACTAAGACCGACTTTTTCTATTTAATTTTTTTAATAGTTTTTTATATGTGACATATAGATAATAACATAAGTTACAAACATACTTTAGTATTTGAGACCCTCTATTCTCGAGGCCCGGGATGGTTGCCTTTTTTGCCCGGCCTATGGACTGGTCCTGGCCCAGAGAAGCGTCGCAATCACCTCCGCCTAATGATCGGGTTCACCCTACCACCTATGTGCGAGGACTGTCGGTGTCCTCTCACGTCGGGAGGGGATGGGGGCGGACCACACAGACCCATCTCAGAAAAAGTCCCCATCACAGAAGAGGTTCGGGATAAGATCACCTCAAGCGAAGCTCATCCTAAGGGGGACGAAAATCCACCCATTGTAACATCCCAATTTTTTTCAATTCGTATGTTAACATGTCATTAATATGCATCTAATTTTTTATCATATAAGTTCAAAAGAACTAATTTGGCGATTATATATAACCTTAAAAGAATATTTGAAATTATTTAAAAGCTCGTACAAGTCCTATTGCATAAAATGGTTTTACAAAAAAAATTGAGATGAAAAAGGCTTTCATATGTTCTAAATTGAACATAATATTTATGTGATTTTTTCTGAATTTTTGGAGATGAAATCGAACTATTTTTTTGAGCTATATTCATTTTCCTAAAATAGTTCAAATAATAAATCGAATAAACAGAAAATAGAATAAAGGACGACTCAGCTAGGCCGTAGCGCAGCGGGTCAAGGATGGGGCCCATGGACCAAGGCAGCTTAAAAGCCGGGGCATTGACCAAGGCATCCTTCAAATAGTTAAATGAAGCAATACATCTTTCATCAAAGTGAAACGAAAAATTATTTTACAATAGGTTAGTCAAAGGATTAGACACTTTTGAGAAATTTATCTATAGTACTTATTAAACTGAAATCCATGGTGATGATATGGTAGGTCGCTCTAAATCTAGCCCACGTTTTCTAATATTTTACAGGCTGATTTCCCTCCCACAGAAATATTAGTGATTTTTTTTTTTGCGGGAAAAAGAGATAACTTAAGCTGAGGTAGGAGTACAATCATCGGCGACAGCCCTGGCAATCTCCTGGGGAAACTTCCTGGCCAAACCGCAGTTCTGGACTGAACCCTATCCATTCTAGCCAATTCGTGACTCACCACATTTGCATCACGACTGACTTTAGTGATTTGAATTTCTCTTTCACTAATCAACTCTCGAATGGAATTGTTTGCTTGGCTCCTCTTGATCAGCTCCAAAGCCTTGGCACAGTCCGACTCCACTATAAAATTCCTAGCAGTCCAGTGCAGGGATAATTGCAGGCCCTCCTCAATGGCACACAACTCTGCCTCTGTTGCATCGGAGCAGTGTTCCAATTTCCTACAGGCAGCAAAGATCACCTCGCCATTATGATCGCGGAGGACCATACCCGATCCAGCCTTAATTCCTCTGAAAGTTTTGTTCCACAAATTTTCTTCTCCCCTTGTGCTACAGTAATGTGGCAACTATAATGAAGGCTTTTAATGCTCACAGTCAACATATTTGCGTATAACTTTAGACAAATTGCCTTGTTTGGATTTATTCTCTTTATTTTTTACTTCATGCCTACATCAACAAATTGGTGTGCGCTATATAGCTAGGAAAAATGTCAAATAGTAGCTTTACCAGCTTGTACCATCGTCTATATAATTAAGTGAGTCCCCGCAAAAGCAAAAAAAAAAATGTAGTTACTACCTCCGATCCGAATAAACTGTCGGCAGTATACGTAGGAGATGTACGTGTTACGTTCAAAACTGACGACAGTTTTAATGGACCAGAGGGAGTATTAGTTTTCAGATAGTATAAAACAACTGACGATCTCAAACTATCACTCTCATGATGACGATGTGGCGGCCAGGGACGATCAAGACTCGAGACAAAGAGTATGTTCAGATCGCCACTCGGCCTGCGAAATCAACACCGAATAATCGCAAAAACCTTGTTGGCTTCCTGCAGGCGGTACGTGGCGGCGTTTGGTGGTCACATTCTTCAGCAAATGCGGCATCATCGCCGCCGTGGCTCAAAGACCGAAATAGTGCAGGGTTGATCACTCGTCGCTTCGCAGCCTCGCAGGTGCAAAGTACCACCGTACGTGGACAGTACAGAGACGGCTTCTAGTGAAAGCTCCAGCATCTCTATCAGTAGTAAAGTAGGCGGGCGTCGATCGAACGACATATAAATATTCCTGAAGATTTCCTGTAATTTTGTCTTTCTGAAACATCAGTGTGCTTAGTAGCCAAAACAGTCAAAAACGCAATTAACATCAATTCTATCCAGGAATATTTTGACGCAATTAACATTCACCTACGTAGGTACGTGCGTAAGTGCATGCTTGGTCTGCAAGAATTAATCGCGGAGATAGGTAGCAGTTAGCGCAGAGAACGTGTCGCACTTGAACAAATCCACCCTCCTCACAAGATTTACCCGTACGTTAGACCTGATTAAGAGTTTAATATGATGTCGTCGGTTTCACAAACACAGCAATCAATGGTTCTTTCAAACGAAGAAGTAAAAAAAAAAGTAATGTGAATAGATTCCGATGCTAACCTTTCATCTCTTAACCAGTCCAACTACTAGTAATTCGTCTCCTCACGCAAAACAAACGTCCACTCATTATAATTACCCGTGTTATTGTCGTCTTCAATCCACGCACACGAAACTGACCTTGTCCAGCCATATGTGTTGCTTCCCAGGTACAAGCCACCTAGTACTATAAATTAACCTCTAATGGCTCACCTCGCTTCCCCATTAGTACAATCTATCAGCAGCATGGAGCAGGAGAACTTAGGTTCGTGGCTTGGACTAGCAACCGGCGGCGCGTGTGGCATAGGAACGACGGTGAGCGACGGCGCCCTCCGGTTCAACTTGACGAGCTGTTCCCGCAGCGTGTCAAACAAGAGCGCGATCGTGATGAACAAGCGGTGGTCGGTAAGACGGGTGAGAAAGATGCAAAACAGAGGATCAAGGACGTCGGCCGATCGTCGTCGAACGGTCCAAGTTCGAGCGATGGCGGCAGCGACGGCGGCAGGAGGAAGAAACTCAGGCTCACCAAGGAGCAGTGCACCCTGCTCGAAGACAGCTTCCGTGCCCACAACATACTATCTCATGTATGCATCTATGGAATTAATTTTGTTATTTGTAAATTTCTTGAATCTATATACGATAAATCCGTGGTTCTGCTTCTATGGGTAGCTAGCTGCTGAAAACATGGTTTCTGACGTCCGTGTGGCATGCAGGTTCAGAAGCTGGAGCTGGCACGGCAGCTGAATCTGAGCTCCAGACAGGTGGAAGTGTGGTTCCAAAATAGAAGAGCCAGGTATGGAAATGTTGCGCTAGCTGTACTAGCAACCAAGTACTAGTAATCTACTGGTCATCAGTAATCGGTGTGCATGGTGTGATAACAAAATACGCTCTCCTATGTTAACTTAGTCAATCTTGTTTTGAAATTCTTTGCGCATGCAAAACAGAACAAAGCTGAAGCAGACGGAGGTGGACTGCGAATCTCTGAAGCGGTGGTGCGAGAGCCTGACCGACGAGAACCAGCGGCTAAAGCACGAGCTTGTGGAGCTGCAGCGGTCGGCGGCGGCACGGGCTGCCGGCTCCCAGATCTTCTCCCAGCTCCCCAGGGCGGCGGCCATGGTGAACTTCTGCCCGTCCTGCGAGAAGGTGGCCGTGAATAATTAACCAATTCGAGTGCTTGATGCGATGAGCATGGATCGATGGATATAGGAAATATAGTTTTGGAGGACTCGAGTGAGTTCGTGTAGGGTAATCAAGTGTTATGGTAACTCTTAGTATTTGACGATCTTTGGTTAAATGAGGATTCCATGACGTTGCATGCAACCTCTAGATTACACGTCTATTGATTTGTTAGTTTGTTCTAATGAAATAATTAATGGATCGTGGATGGGATACAGAGCAAATGAAGTTTTGTTGGATTAGTTTTCTGCTTCCATTTTCTTTCTTTTCCTCTTTGAGGTGTTTATTTTGTTTATTTCCTGCTGAATTAAGCATAACATTATGTCCATACCGGGCATTATAACTGAGAGCTTGTGCTGTTCACCTAAACCCTGGCTTATGTGGCACACATTTGTTTACAAAATCATCTGATTTTATAAGTAAAAAATAACAATGATTCCTAATAAGAACAAAGGAGACCCTTATTGAAACCAAAGGTTATGTCAAGCCACCACTAGAGAAGTTACCTTCTGTCACCGTAGTTGCAATCAATTTCCCTTGTCTCCGGTGGTCGATCTGGTACTTGGAGGTGGAGGAACCCCCATCTACGACTTTTTCAATATTCAATTTCCTTAATGCTATATATGATTGTGTGTTGTTTGTGATAACGTCTCAACGGTGAGGCGACTTCGCGACAAGATTCCTAAGGTTATATTCGCATCCTAGTGTAGCCGTCGTGGCTGATGCAGCCATCACCTAGGAGCTGATGGTGTTTTGTTCCTCTGGATTATCGGCTCTAGATATGTCGGTTTGTCGTCCGCCACTTCAGACCAGTCTTGACGATAGTGGTTGTGACAATCTATCATGCAAGGTGTGTTTCCTGGCCATAGGTCGTTCACTGATATTATTCGTATTTGTTGGAGTGAGTGACTCAAGTGGCTCTTCAATGAGGTTAGAGTATGTGAAGGCTTGGTCATCTGTGATTTTATCACTCAAGTTTTGGAGGAACGCAACGATATGAAAAAGAGAAGCTAGAGATGACGACTTTGAATATCTTCGATGTGACTTTTAGTTTTAGCAAGAGTAATTACTTTTTGTGTCTCTTTCAGTTTATTCGAGATAACTTAATCAATAAACAGAATTATTTTCTGAAAAGGTTAATTGGACTACAAGTATAATTTTGTCAAAGCATGTGAATGAAAAGTTGCATATTTGTGATAAAAAAGCATGTGCGTAGAAAATATTCCATCAAACCATAATTAAATAGAAATACCTTTAAGATTGTCCTCTCCCTCTAGGGAGAAAACAACAAATATATAAAACACAATTCATTCGAATAAATGTCAAAAAAATACACACGTGAGTAAAGACATGCACGATGAAAATTGAACTTACCTACCCATTAGCACGAGACACTTAAAAAAAATACATATTCTGATAGCGTAAAATATGTACTCCATACTACTAAACCTATTTTCCCTAATCAATCAGTTTACAATATTCATAAAAAGCTCACTTCGCATCCACATCAAACAATTAATTACCACCATTTAGTCTTTGATAGATCCAGAATAAAAGGTAGGATCGGCGGTTTCCAAGAAAATCCCTAAGGACTCGAGTCGATCTCAGTGGTTAGGATATCCAAGGTAGTACAATAAGTGGGATAGAATTTTGGTCAGGGAAATCCATTTATTAAATACATTAAGAGTTACAATTTGATGTCTTGGAACCAATCATATTTAATGAGGATAGTCTTAATATAATAATTATATTATGTAATTCAAGATTATTATTTTACACAGTAAAGATGCACATATTGATTCATCTTATTATGTGTAAAGAATATATATGTTAGATGATAATGATGTTGTAGAGTGATATAAAATCGTATCAAGGGTTACACATACAAGAGATTTATTTATGTGAGGCATGAAGCCCGCCCATCGTCATCTATTTATAGTTCTCGAGTCATTGGGTATACTTGCATCAAGATCACAGTCCTTACCTAAAATAACTAAGTAAAAGATACACTCTTCCAAAATTATATTCCATAGACATTTCTACTGGTTTTTCCTAATTTATTTATTAGTCCACTCTAGAGCACTTATGAAGACACCATTTCTCTAGTGCAAAGGGAAAATGATTTTCTGATTAAAACATTGATTTTTTTTGTGGATTAGTTGCCGGTAGATATACACAAGAGATGGCGTGGCAAGCACTTCACTCAACCGCCTATAGCAGCTTAACTTTTTAGTTGTCTCCCATCTTCAATCGTATTAATACCTCTGCCAATTTTTATGTAAACTATACCGTGTATAATTGTGGCATATAGTTTATTAATTTAACCCGCTAGTGCAAGTAAAATTACTGTAGAATAACGCAGCTTCCCAATTTTATTTTCGTATTTTTAATTAACGAGTACATTCTAGCACAATCATAACAACATAAGTAGCTATATTATCTTAGGTTGAGTTAGAATCATTAGTTATCTGATATTCTCGATACCGTTGAACCCAACTTTGTTCCCCGCATAGATTTGTTTCGGGAGAACATGCCTATCACACATAGATTTGCAACTAGAATTTGTTCCCTGCATAGGATTTCTTTCGGAAGAACATTCCCATCACACATCCAAGATGAGAAACTTAGAACACCAAAAGAAGTTTATTGTTAGTTACTCACTGTATCATGTACCAAAGTTGATGCAGCTCATGTTGCTCGTTAGGTGAAAATACAAGAGCCCTCTTTTGATGTCATAATTTATCTTTGACATTGGTGTCTTGACTTCGTATGCTACCACATCTCAAATTTTAATAGGTCAAATATGCACAAGTTGAACAAACTTCCAAAACTTTGAAGTGCCACATGAGCCAACCATCACAAGAGGTGAGACCTCAAGATAACAAAACTGATCGTGGTAATGGAAAGAAACACACATCTTTGAAGGTAGGTCGCAATACAACTCCTATCTCGTCTGATGGCTAGCCAGCTAGGAAGGGCAATGAGAGATCAAAATATAACCATGGCTTTGTGAAACCACATCAAGGCGAAGGCGTAGTTGGGCCTCTTTTTTAAAACAAAGTACACTCTAACGCCAATGAGTTATCACCAAGTACACATAGATCTGACATTAAAGGTGTCTAATTTACGCATCAAGCAGCTCCTGGATACGATGGAAACAAGAAAGATGACAGAGAATACAATCGCGACTAGTGTTTTCGTACGCGCACCACTGCCTACTCCTATTCGGCCAGTTGTTCTAATGCATAGAACTAAGTTTGAGTTAGCATTTAGAGTGGATTATCATAATCCACTAGGCGCAACTTATATCAAATGTTCTTGTTTTTTGTTGGAACAAGGCTCCTTTCTCTTTTTGGGAGCACATCTGAAAAAGAAGGGAAATTATGATGATTCTTCGTACATTAAATTATCGATTTCCCACAATCGATTTTTGTGATGTTGTGGGACCATAGCAATTTATTTTATCGACCCAAATTGGATTTAGATAGAAGAGTACATTAATTCTTTCTCCTTTTTATCTTTTTAGTGTTCTCTTGATCCGATTTACCTTCTACTGTGGCGATGCTTTTGCAATGTTTTGTGAAGAAGCACGTCACAAGCAATTCAGCCACCACGGTGTCAGCCTAGACAGACGTATTAGCAATTGCAAAGAAACCACAGATCAACTAGTCTACCAACAGGCCCATAAAAACGTACATGGGCTAGAAATACTTCAACATATAACCACTAGTACCAACTAGGCCTTTATGTGGGATTAATTCGCAAAATTGGCACGGGAGAAACCACCTATGCCTGGAACGACAACTGGCTGCCGCGAGACACCTCGATGAGACCCACGGCTTGCATAAAGGCCGATCTGCCAGTGTGTGTAGCAGATTTTATTGATGAAACAACGGCGTGCTGGAACGTGGAGAAGCTACGAGAATACTTTTACCAATGGATATTGAAGTCATCAGAGGTATACCGTTGAGCACGAGAAGACATGATGATTTTTGGTCATGGCAGTTTGAGCGTTCGGGAATGTTCTCGGTACGATCAGCGTATAAGATGATGGTTAATATCAAAATGCGCCGGGAAGCATGGTTGGATGGAACTGAGGGTGTCATGCGGCGCCCGAACTCGGTCCGCATAAGCATAGAATAGGCAATCATTAGTTGTAACTTTTCTGGTCAGATTAGATCGTTTTGAACTAAAAACGTGTTAAGCGGGCCGACGCGGGACCGCCGCTTGAAACCTGGGATGGAACACCAACAGGTTCAAATAACAAAAATGAGGAGAGCTGGACCTCGTTGTGGAAGATTAAAATTCCGTCCAAGATACGTATGTTCATCTGGAGATTAGCAAAACAGTCTATTCCAACTGGTGACGTACGAGACAAGGTCTTCCGCGTCTTCCAGGCGGCGGCGGCGGAAAAGCTTTTTCCTGCTCCAATCTCCGGCGATTGTGCTGGGCCCCTCTCCTTTCGCTTGCCGCTCCGGCGGCAGGAAGGAGGGGGACCCTGTTTTTTGCATGGTACTTAGGGCTAGGAGTTCTCTGGCATGGCGCGTCGTTGGGGTGGTGGGAGCGGCGCCCGGGCAAATAAATCTGCCTCAACTCTTCTCCCACACCGGCGTTGTCCTTAATGGCGGCGTCTCGGAGTTGGTGGCACAGTGTGCTTGCCGATCTTTCAGATTGGTGGCTTTAGAGTTCATGGATGGTGTCAGCGAGGCGGCGGCGACGATTCCATCAGATGGTTTTTTCCTCCTGCTCTGTCCCCGTTGCTGCGGCGTTGTCTCCGGCGCCAAGGTGGAGCAGAGAGGATTCGTCTAGGAGTACGTGCAGACGGTGGTCTGCACTGGTGACAGCTGGAAGATGGTGCACCTTGTGGTAGGTTCGTGGTTGAAGGCTGATGGTTCTGGTTCCCTACTCCGACATCGTTGTGCGTGGGTGCCAGTGCCGAAGTTCGATGGCGTGTCCGGGGACATGCTGCCCCGGTCTGATTCTTTCAACGGAAATGGTTTGTCCTATGGCAAACTACATTGGAGGTCCGAAAAGCTGATGATCAGCGATGGAGCCGCGTCGAGCTCGGGTGAAGAGGTGATCTGTCTATTTTTTCCTTGGTGGCTGCTACGGTGGTGCCGAAAAAGATGGATAGGCGTTGGTTTGTCACATAGGTTCCTATCTTTTCAGATCTGTAATATCGGTGTATACATACTTTGTATCTCGCCTTTTATTTATCAATGAGAATCGTATTACCATGCAAAAAAAAAAAAAAAAAACTGGTGACGTACGGTACCACCGCAACATGGCGACCGATAGTTCATGTGGAAATTGTGGAGTGGCGGATTCATGGCGGCACTCTTTACTGCAGTGTACAATGTCTAGATGTGTTTGGGCATTGGCTCCTGAGGAGATGGTAGAGCATATGGACAGAACTACAGAACCAAGCGCAAAACAGTGGCTATTTCAGATGATCGCAACATTGAACAAAGATGATCGTGTCCGCTGCTTTGTGACATTGTGGGCGATCTGGTTTGCCTGGCGAAAGGCAATCCGTGAGAACATTTTTCAGAGCCCACTATCAGTCCATAGTTTCGTGGAGAGTTTTATTAGAGACTTGGAGATAGCTTCCCCGGCGCGGCCGCCTCAGCGGCGACAAGGGGCTAGAGGTTGATCAGCTCCAAGATGGATAACGCCACCAAGTGGTTTCGCAAAAATAAACGTAGATGCAGTAACGATGAAGCAGCATAATTCGGGAGCAGTAGCGGCTGTATGCCGGAAGGATGATGGCACGTTCCTCGGCGCTTCAGCGATATCGATTTCGGGTATCAGTGATCCAAGCATTTTTTTTTTTTTGAAACGAACACAAAAGCTTTGCCTTAGATTTATTAACAAGAAGATGCCCGGTTTATTAGTGGAAGAAACCGGGCGAAAACCAAACAACAAACAACAACACCACAACAAGGTACCCACACAAACGCAAAGACCAACACCTATGGCAGGCAACATCCAGAAGCAACCCGACCGCGCACAAACTCGCCCAACCTATCCCAACCACGAACCGACAACATGACAACCTCAAAATGTCTCAACAATCATGTAGAAGCGGAACCTTTCCTTGCAACGTGAAGCTTCTTACTCATCTTCCTGAGAGACTTCTTCACCTTCATGATTTCAGCATCTGAAGCCAACCCCATCAAGACACAAACAATCTCCTTGCCATACCCAGGGCGAGCCGCCTCCAAATCGAGAAGCAAATCAGGAACCTCTTTGCCCAACAGAACCTTGGAGCTAGGCGCCCACACACGAGTCTCAGAAACCTGATCACATGGCTCTTGAACCTCAGGCATCTCGGTGATGACAACACTCTCAAGGACAGACGGCGACGCAAGCTAGGTGGACTTCATCACCAAAGGATCAGGAGCTTCCTCACCAACAACTCCCTCCATGGACTCCAGTGAGCCCAACTCCACAGGAAGCACCGTAGATGGTTCCCCACTAGGCTCCTGCCGCTCAGGCATGACCTGCACCACTGGAGCCACAAACTCGGCGAAGACAGGCGACGTCTCATGCAGACCACGAGGAGAAAACTCTCCAAAGAAGCATTCAGCCCCTCATCAGCGGAAACAATCTGGAGCTGAGGCGGCGAAGAGACACGCAACGCAACCTGAAGCTCAGCCAGAGCAACACGAATCTCAGAACGAAGCAGCTCAACCTTCTGAAGCAGCTCCAAGCGCAGCAGAACAACCTGTGTCTCAAAAGTTGAGACCGCATAATCTTTGCAACACGTAGATGGGCACCTCGGTGGCGACGACGAGTGGCCAACGACCTCCGGTGGAGGACAATGCCGGTCGAACGGGGAGCGGTGCTGCTGGCCAGGAGCGCGAGTGACCGGAGAGCAAGCATGAGCGGCTGGAGAGCAATCGTGAGCAACCGGAGAGGGAACACGACAGAACCTCTCCCGATGACCAGCGCCACGACAACGAATGCATCTGAATGGCCCGCGACATGCTCCGACATGGTGGCCATACTCCAAGCAACGAAAGCACCTTCCACGAGCCCAACGCTTGAATGCGAGGCGACGCTCGAGACCCTCCTTCGACGGTTCAGGGGGAGGGCCTCGGCTGTAGCGGCGCCGCCCACCCACAAGCACCCAGCCTCCATCGGCTTCAAAAGCCGCAGATGCCGCAGAGAGGATTCCACAAGCCGGAGCTCCAGAGGTGATCGCTGGCGCCTCAGCGTAGGAGAGACAATCATCGCCGCCACATCCAGCAGCAGCAGAAGACGCGGCAGGGTCAGCGACATGGCCGGAAGCAGCTGCCGAGCAGGATGCCATTGTGCTCGCAGACCACCCTGGGGACTGCAGCTGGTATGCAGGGGCCTACGACGGTGGTGGGGTGAGCGACAAGGAGCCGGAGCCGGGAGCGGGGACGAGCACGTCCGGAGCCACGGCGGAAGAGCTTGGTTGCGGGGTCTTGTCCAGAGCCAGCAGAGGCGACGGGGAGGCGGAGAGCGGCGCCGGGACGTAGGCGAGGGGAGCCGTGGCGGCGGGCTGCGAGGCCAGGACGCCCCCCGTCTCAGCCTTGGGGCGCAGCGCCATCATCCGTCCCCGAATGGCCGGGCCCGACCTGCGGGAGGCGAGGACGGCCGCAGCTAGCGCGGCGGCGGAGGGCGGCGTGGCTTGGCGCGCCGCGGGAGCGCGGGGCATCCCGAAGCCCCAATCCCTGGGCATCCCGAAACCCCAGTCCATGGGGCCCGTCGCGGAGGCCGCCGGCGCGGGAGGCGCGGAGACGAGGACGGGAGAGGCGTCGGTGTCGAGCCACAGGTCGGCGGAGAAGAGCGCAAGGGCAGCAGCAGAAGCACGCTGCAGCTTAGGCAGCGATTCCATGGGACCCGACGCGGAGGCCGCCGCCACGGCCATGGGAATGGCGGAAGCTCTGGGAGCTGCCGCGGGGTCAGCGGAACCAGCCCCTACATGGCAGGCGGATGGACAGGAAGAGGTTGACGAGGGGAGTCCGGATCCGGTCGCAGAGCCCGGAGGCGACGCCGTAGGAGAGAGATCAGGCCGGCGGCGGCAACACAGCCGTGGTCGCCATGGGTCGCGAGAGCTCTCTGCTTTCCACAGCTTCCCTTGTGATCCAAGCATTCTGGAAGCGCTAGCATGCCGTGAGGCGCTCGCCTTGGCGGCGAACCTGCAGCTGGAGCAGTTCCGTGTAGCATCCGATTGTCTCGAAGTGATCAAGAGTATTGATGAGGATTATCTGGGTCGTTTCAGCTCAGTTCTTCGAGAGATCAAGGCGAGAAGGAGTGGCTTCACATCGGTGGAGTTCATGCATGAACACAGGGAGTCAAACAAGGAGGCTCACAGCCTTGCCAGGAGCTCGGCTTCTTTAGATCATGGTCGTCACGTCTGGTTTCTTGATACTCCAGACCTTTTCTGTATTCATATGAATATTCCCATGTAACAAAGTGACGGCTGTTTCCCCCTAAAAAAAAAACTAGGCCTAACACTGCGACAGCTGAGATATAATCAGTGAATCCGTTGCTCCCTAGTCCACGTTCCACGGGATGAGTACACACAATAAAGCAGAGTTCGCTCAAAAAAACACAATAAAGTAGAATGTCTACTCAAAAAGAAAAGAAAATATATCAGAATGAGAAAAAACTCATAAAAAGGCACAACGGAAATTCTCTAGAGAAAAAACAAAATGGAAAGTTGGTCGATAAAGCTAAGCTCAAGAGCAACGGAAGATCAGGGACACTAGAGAATCTGCTCACACCAATTACCCCACCTGACCATATCTGACAGCACAAGGTTATTCGAGAAAGCGACACCGGATGACCGCAGCTCGGAGCAACGACAAACCAGACCGAACCAGTTCGTCGTCGTTCCCTCCTGTATAATTTATTATCCTAATGATACTTTGGCAGACTTTCAGTCATTAATGCCATTGACGATTTATAAAACTTTAATACAAGTTTAAGGGTACTTGGTAATTTTATCTGGCCGCTCTCCTAAAATATAAGTTAAAATGTCGTTATTAACATACCAAATTTAGTTAAAATGGCAGAGTCATTTGAAATAAGCCATCTGCGTTGGCATTTTCACATCTCACGTTTTCTGAGATTCTTCTAAGGCACCAAATACCATTCGTATTGCCATTTTCGACATTACCAGAACCTTTAATATTCAGATCCGCCATTCGCATTGACGTTTTTGGTATTCTCACAATCTCTGAGATACAGATACGCCATTCACATTGATGTTTTTAATATTCTTAAAGCACCTGGATTAAGATACGTCATTCGAGATGGCTTATTTCAAATAAGTTAGTTGTTTTTGGCTAAATCTGGGTTGTCAAAATGTCATCCTAACAAATGTTTTGAAGAGGAGACATATCTGGTTGAAAGTTTTTTGAGAAACACCTAAAGTTTTTAAAAGGGCAAATTATACTTCCCTACAACCTATTCCGAGTTACGGCTTGTGTATCGCCAAGTAACATGCACCCGGGTTGTCTCGAGTGATAACACTGCGAGACTATTTTAGGGCTTGTAGAGTCGAGTGATGTGCGGCCCCATGTGTTGTTGGTGAGGTGTCATGCTAGAAAAAGCGATAGTGATGTCGAACCGCGATCGAGCGAGCCGCAAGCATGATTTGGCAACACATTTGTCTTGTTTGTTTCCAAAACCAAATTCATTATTCTGTTGTTGAGCCTTGCTACTTTGACAATATAATGGTAGGAAACCGTGATGCACACATGATGTGTTCGAGGTCAGTCCACGCTCGATAGTACGACTATTCGAGAATTATGATCGATTGTTGCTGTTGTCCATGTAAATGTTGTCAAAATCAACAAAACCACAACTATTGAGAGTAGGACTTCACAAACCTGCAAATGAAGAAACCCATATCATAAGATCGCTAATTTAGGTAAGTTGTTTCAGATGATCCAAATCTCACGTAGTCAACTAGGCAGCACAACCCAGATTGACCGGTTAAGGTGTCACGAGGAGGCGCCACTCTCTATTATATGTCCTGCAGACCAGACTGGACATAGATTGGATTTGCAAAAAATTAATTGAAAAAAAATCGTATTTTCTATCCGAAAATTATTCAAAAATTCAAGCATTGAATATAAGCTGAAAAAAATGTGAACTTAAACTACATAAAAGTATGATCAATAAATTTGGAAAGTATGATCTCACTCTTCGTAGCCATTTGGAGGTTCTGTAGTTTTTTAACTTCTCTCCAGTTTTTCTTCAGAATTTAGATTTTTTTTTTGAAAATTGATAATTCAAACAACATATAGTGCGTACATTTGGAAAGTTTGAGCTCATATTTTTCTAGCGGTTTGGAAATTGTCACAAATTTCATAACTCATGTTGAGCTCATATTTTATAATGTTTTACTATTTTTAAAATTTCATTTAATATAACAGGAGCATATGAGCTTGGGAGACAAAGTGAATTTCTGATTTCTTAAAATGATTTGAACTTTTGAACAACATTTTGGACGGCTTAAGTCACACTGATATAGAGAGTACCGAGGGGACTAGAATACCAATTTTGCAGGAGGGGACAGAAGTTGATACACTCTCGTCCTTAGCCTATCCTCTGCTCCTGAAGCAAAGGTGGTTGGCTGCCAGTCTCCCACAGTGTAGCAAGTACCGATCGAGCACCAGCTGGGAATGAGAGCATCTGATATAGTGCAATCCACGTCCATCACCATGTCAAGCACTCCAACATATGACAAGTCGTCATTGAGCTCAAAGGTGAACTCCTTCCCTTATATGACCCATAATATGTCGCATTCGAATGGTATACTACTTGAGCATCTACCCCTTTGCTATGCTAGGTATCACATGACAAGTACGGCCATCCGGGAAGATGTCGAGGAAGCCAAAGGGTGAAGACCATCCAGGGCGTACGCTTGGAAGAGGAGGAGAAAGCGTCAAGATGAAGAAGAAGAGGAAGTCGGCGAAAACTGCCAGGCCGGCCTGGCCGGCTCCAGGCCGGCCTGCATCCAGAGGCAGCCGGCTCCCAGGCCGGCTACCCTGCAGACGCGACCGGCCTCCAGGCCGGCCTGACCGGCTCCCAGACCGGCTACCCTGCTGCTCACCTGCCTGCGCGCATGACGGGCCCATGTGGCCTTGTATCCCTCACCTTTCCCCACCTCGTGGCTAAGACTATAAATACCCCCTTTGGTCCTAGATCTAAGGTTAGACTAGAATTGAGGACAAGAGTAGAGCTGTGCTCCTTTACCTCATTGGTCTCCTTTCCTCCCCTTGTGGGAAGATCCCCTTGTGGATTCAAGGCCTCCCCTTGTGGAGAAGATCCCTCTTGTGGATTCAAGACCTCTACTTGTAGTTTGACTACTTGCCAATCTTTCATCTTAGGGTGACTCTATTGGATCGGTTTGGTTGACCGTTAGAGAAACAACCATTCAAGATCCCTCCTTGTAATTGCTTGCCAATCTCTCCCTTTGGGATTCTATTGGACCGGCTTGGACCGACCGGTGAGGGAAATGTGTCTTTGTATCGTGTTTGTGTCCTTGTGTTCTTGGCGTTCTTCGTGTTCTTCATGTGTTCTTGCGTGAGTTCGCCCAAATCCGCCGTCAATCCGTGAAGATCGGGCACCCCTTGAAGTCCTAACCTCACCAGCATCTCCATCCGGGGTCTCCAAATTCGTGTCCGGGACCCCCCAATCGAGACCCCATTGGCGGGTGCCGGACACATGTCCGCCCGAGTTTTGGAGGCCACCCACAGCGGCGCACCCCAAACAGGCACGCCAAAGGCCAATTTCAAAAAAAAATATCATCACACATCGCCGTTGGTTTTAGCATATCTCAGTACGAATTGAAGATGGAAAATGTAATAGATATTACAACACAAGTTCAAATTCGAATACAAAGTTTAAATACGAATTCAAGTTTAAACCATGACATATCAAACATCCGCCGGGTGATTCGCTTTGATAGTCCACAGGTGCGTCACAAGGTCATTGTGCGGCTGTAGATGTTTTGTTCCATCACAAATTTCCCGATGTATGGCAAGAAATTCTGCATACTGCGTCGGCACGCCCGGCTGTGGATTGGCCATAGGCCCCTGAAAATCAAACACTTCGCCGTCCAGTTGTCTCCTCGCATCACGCTCATCCTCAATGATCATGTGGTGCATGATAACACAAGCATTCATGATCTCACACATTTCATCTAGCGACCATGAAAGACAAGGGTAGCGGACAACGACAAACCTGGCCTGGAGCACACCAAATGCCCGCTCCACATCTTTGCGAACAGACTCTTGCTTCTTTGTAAAATGGCAATCTGCCGCGCCGATAGGGTTGCGGATGGTCTTCACAAATGTAGACTAAGTATGATAGATGCCGTCAGCAAGATAGTAACCCTTGTCATACGCATGGCCATTGATCACATAGTTGCATGGTGGAGTTAGGCCATCACAAAGTTTCTTGAACACATTGGAGCGGGCGAGCACATTGATGTCATTGGCGGCACCGGCGGTATCGAAGTAGGCATGCCATATCCAAAGATCATAATCTGCCACGGCTTCAAGTATAACACTGCACTTTCCGTGATGCCTTGACTTGTACATCCCTTGCCAAGAAAACGGGCAGTTCTTCCAGTTCCAATGCATGCAATCGATGCTTCGAAGCATCCCTGAAATCCTCTTTCTTCGCCTTGTGCAAAGAGACGAGCCGTGTCTTCCTCATTTGGTGTCCTCAGATATTTGTCTCCGAACACCTTCACAACTGCCTTACAGAATTTGTACGTGGCTTCGACGGCGGTGGACTCAGACATGCAGAGATAGTCATTCAACGCATCGGCGGGAAGCCCGTAAGCAAGGCACCGTATAGCCGCTGTGCATTTCTGAAGAGATGAAAACCCAAGGAGGCCGGTGCAGTCTCTCTTCAGCTCAAAGTAGTAGTCGTAATCCCGAACGCCAAGCACGATCTTCCTGAACAATCCCCTGCTCATCCTAAAGCGCCGGCAAAATTCTTGAGGCAAGTTCGTCGGATGTTCAACAAAGTAGTCTTGGTACAACAGCATGTGCCCAGTTGCTCTGTTTCGTTCCTTGTTGGCCCTCCACCCCTTAGCTGATCCTCCAAACTTCGGCGCCGCGTCTGCCTCGAGTGCGGCATCTAGAAGTACGGTCATGACCATCTTATTCTCCTCGTCGTCGGCCACAAGGGCGGCATCATAAGCCATCATTTCGAAAAACGTGATCTCGTCGTCGCTGTCTATTGCCTATTTGACGAGACAAAGCAATGAAACGAGGCCAAGAATGACGAATCAACAAAACCAGCCTATCAACCAATGGTCAAACAGGTTGCGTGCGGGGCAGGAGGGAAGAAGAGGCGTACCCGGGCTGAAACTAGCTGCGCCGGCGCTAGACGAGGTCGAAGACCGGCGGGGAGCAGCGCCAGACGGGCCTGCGTTAGCGCTGCGGCTAGGTCCCCGAGGTGCGAATCAAGCAGGCGGCGACGAGAGTGGCGGCGATGGTGCGAATCGCCGGCGAGAGGAAAAAGAAGGAGGGTGTGGGGAGCGAATGATTCAGGTCACGCCGACGCTGTCTCTATGACGGGCAGGCCAGCCCTGTTAGGCGCATGTCCGCCCCCTGATGGCCCTTAAATGGGTTAGGTTGAGACCCCAATAGCAGAGTGTGTAGTACGGGCAAGGACGTGTTTTCCCCACGAAGGTGACTCGAGGGTTTATATCGAACTCTCGGGGAATCAGTAGTGACAGCTTTACCTCCTTATCCTTCCCTTGGAAACCTGCAAACAAAGATAAATTGTTTTGTGCCCTCAACCTCACCAAGTGGTTGTCAAGCACAAGGTGTGAGAATGATAAAACAAAACAATAAATAAATATGCAATGAATATGTGCAAGGATGATGATAGTAATGATAAATGATATTTTTGGGTTTTTTATGATGAATGCAAGATGCGAAAGTATTTTTGTATTTTCGGATTTAATTATGGCTGAAAATGAAAAGTGGATGAAAGTTGTTGGAAAGGTGTTTCTTATGATTAAAAATGGACCGGGGTTCATGGTTTCACAAATGCACTCTCTTTTAATAATGTGGTGGACAATGGAACACATAAGTTAACATATGAGATTGCAACAAAGTTTCATGACAAGTTATAATCATATGGGCATCACGTCCTAACATAGAGATCTTTTGGTTATTAATCCCTCTTATACTCCACTAAGATGCGAACTAAATCATAACACCTTAGTATTAAGATAAATCAGAGCATAGCAATAAGTTTCATGACATGAAGTTGAAATAAGAACATGCTAGATCTAGTCATGGAGTAGTGGCAATGGTCACACCCACATCTCCGGTAGCAAGGTATTTCTTTTTATCCCTAGTGAGGCAACAAAGTAAGGTAAAATACCCAAGTGGATCGCGGAACTTTCTCTCACGTTCACCGCACTAGCCACCCCCGTTACTCCATCTAATGCACACGTTCCCCCACACACGCTCTCATACACATGCTTGATCAAAACAAGTAAACAAGAACGGGGTACATAATATGCATCTACTTTCATAACTGAAGCAAAACAATTGCAATCTCAAACATATATTAACTCATAAAGATCCACCACAAAGGTATTACATAGATGACCGTAATCATGTTCGGCAGCTCATACGGTGCTAATTAGTGAAGCACAAGAGAGAGAGATACATAAGTTACTTCCACAAACCCATAGTCCAGGGGTGGACTACTCCCTCTTCATCATGGATACGGTGGAGAAGTCGTTGGAGGAGGTGGAGACCTCTCCGGCAGCGCCCCGCCGGAGTTTTCCCCCTCCAATCTGCAGCTCCTGATCTCTGTTTCGGTGTTTCTGTGTTTCTGCGGCGCTCCTTTCCGAAGAGCCTCGGGGACTATTTTTATAGTCGGTTTTAGGTCAAGACGGAGTCGTGGGCGAAAAGATCGACGGCAACGGAGCTCGAGGCTCCAGAAGGTGGGCCCAGCGGCCAGGTTGGCCGCGTGGGCCACCCCCTTTTGGCCCTCGAGCCTCCGTTTGTTCGCTTCCTTCGCTCCCAGGTCTTCTTCCTTCCAAATATTGATGCTCCTAAATTGCAAGTCATTTGGACGTCGTTTGGGTCCCTGAAACATCAAAATATAGAAAATAGGGTTTTCTGCCTGCGCAGGGTTAATTCCAGAAAAATAGGGAACTTGTGAATTATTCCCAAAATCATTATAAAACATGATATAACCCTTATATGATGCAAATATGATTGGAATATGAATAAAATAATGCAAAGTTCATGTATGCATTTTACATGCATCAGCATCCCCAAGCTTAACCATGCTCGTCCTCGAGTATGAAGGTGATAAAACTAACATGGACTTTGCATTTAATACTATCAATGGATATCAAAGATGATTACTATTGCTACATAGAGTCAAATGGTTCATTCTTAAGATGTAACAATATGCAAGATAGTTTATGAAGTGATATCAAATATTCAATGTAAGGATGTTCAATGATAATTCACAAAGTGTAACATGAATGAAAAAATATGGACACAAGTATGCATAATGATAAGTAAGAACATCCTACAATGGTCATAGAGTGTAGATGAAAATCTGAATATAAAAGGTGGACACTTTGGAAAGATATATATGAGTAGAGGTAAACATGAATAAGTTTCATCTAACTTCTGAACTCTCTTAAGTTAATGATTGTAATGTGGTAATCCTTGGTGTCAAGCTCTCATTGCCCCTATCATAGCATCTTGAATGATTAAGTTTAAAGTGAAAGCAAATATGAGTATGTGCTTGACAAAGTATGGTTGAAAGTCTCATGCCCCTTGAATACGAGTACCTACTCCATGTGTTACTCAACTGGGAAACAAAGCAAGTTCAATTTAAATATCATTGTAAGTAAAATAGTATCATCAAGAGCGTCAACTGGGGTACCTCTTGTCCCAGGATATGGAACAAGCCCATATCAAAATGACAAGACAAACAAACAAATGAACAATCTCAACACCCTTTTTATTTACCATTGGATAGCTTTTTATTGTAAGGTGTATCACGAAGGTTCACCATAGCATGTAAGTAAATTTCCACCATGAATGATGCATGGCTTAGATTAGCGGCCCAGGCGTCTCTCTAACCATTTATACAAACTCATTTAAACTACTTCATTTCCACATTTATTTCACCCATGGTAAGCATCCATAAACAAAAGTACATGATATCAACTAATATAATGAGTGCAATGTTGAAAGCTTCCATGTGAACACATATGCTAACTCCAACCAAGACTTTGTCAAGCTCACAACATCATAATTTTAATCACAATGGGTCATGTTATTAAGTGCAATAAAAGTAAAGTGTGCATCAAGTTCGTGAGAGCTATATAACCAACTTTTCCCATAACAATAACAACATAAGCATTTTAATTCAGAGGTATATGATACAAAATAACATGATAAACATACTCGGAATAGCATAAAGCTAATAGGTAGATATGGTGGACTCACTGGAAAAACTTTGGTTGAAGGTGTTGGAAACAAGTTTTTACTTGTTGGAATTTTTGGGCTAGCAAGAGGGAGAAAGTTGACCATCTAAATGCATGCATGAGTGTCCATAGAACTAACTAATCCATGTTAAACAAAGTAAAGTAACATTCAGCATCAAAACATGAATAAAAGATAGCTCTTGATAAAACACTTGCAAATTATTACTCATTAACAAGCTCATGAATCATGCAACTATATGTATCTTTTAAAATCAACTCAAACATCCCTTTCCCAATCTTTAATAGCATCCAACATATTCAACCCATATTTCCAGTAGCTCTCTCATATATAAATGATATGTGGTGGTCTCACAAAATAAAAATCAACCTAAACAAACAAAAAGACGCTCCAAGTTTATGCGATAAAGTGCATTGATCGAAAAACAGAAGTTAGACGTGTGCAAACCGAGAGTGTGTAGGTCCAGTGGGTTGTCTTCACATCCCCAAGCTTATGGTTTCACCATCTTGGATAGCTCTTGGTGCATCTCCTCTAATCCCTGTGAAAAAACTTCAAAACACCGTTTTCCCATTTCTTTTCTGTGGGGTGACATTAGTAGTGATAAACAAATAGATTTCTTGCTGCATATAATCCTTAGACAAAAATTCATATGAATGTCCAGTAAGTGTATATGTTGTATGCCTACTCATAAACTCAATTGGATCAAAAAGATTCAAGTTAAAAGTTCTAAGCATGCATCAAACAAAATGGGACAGAATCTGTCCAGAAAAACAGCAGCAGCAAAACGTATTTTTCTACCCTACTTAAATTTGTCTAAAAATTCTGAAAAATTCATGCATACAGAGGATGAAAAGTTTTCTACAGTTTAAATATCAGCTCATTCGGAGTTACAGAATAGGAATTAAAAATCATACCGTGCACAGATTCGTGCTGGAATAATATCTCCGAATGCTATAAGCAACTTTTTCAAACCAAAATGGTAAAACTTGGCACTTTATTAAAAATTCCAGAAACTAAACTATAAACTAAGTCTCTTGTTACAGCAAGAGGACACAAAGAAAATCAAAAATAAAAACAACCGGGTTGCCTCCCGTAAAGCGCTTTCTTTATAGCCATATAGCTAGGCTTCTTACTTGATATTTATTGTGGACGAAGCTCATGAGGGAGCTTGAACTTTGGTGTGTCCCTCTTCCTTGGGAAGTGTTCCATGCATTTCTTGTGTGGAAACTGAAACTTCACATTCCCTTCTTTTGAATCAATGATAGCACCTGTGGTACGAAGAAAAGGTCTTCCAAGAATAATTGGACTAGAGGTTTTATTCCCCATATCCATGATTAGAAAATCAACAGGCACAAAAGTCATATGTAACTCTACCATAACATCACTTACTTTCCTAAAGCATGTTTAATGGAATCATCAGCAAGTGCAAGTTCAATAGAGCATTTTTCAAGATTCTTTAATTCAAGTACTTCATATAGTTCTTTAGATAAAACTGAGACACTAGATCCTAGATCTAATATAGCATGGTGTGTCTCTTTTCCAATGGTTACTAGTACTTTGGGAATCCATACATCCCCAAGCTTAGGTGGTATCATAGCTTCTTGTTGTACCTAGCAATCTTTTCTTTTAAGACATGATTAGCAATATAAGAACCAAAACCAGCTTGGTTAGCATTAATAGAAGGATCACTTGCAAATTTTTGTAAGATAGATATTAATTCATGCAAGCTACAATTCTCTAAGTCAAGCAATGATTCCTTGAATTCACTCAGCATTTTAACTTCTTCAACTTTTTTATCTCTATTATATAGATTAAATAATTCATAACGGTCATCAAACACATCTTCAGGTACTTGAGCTTTTTCTAAACTTTCTTTAATTTTTACTTCCAATATCAAGCCATCAAGTAGAATGTAAGCATCAGCAATAGTAGTATTTATGAAAGAACCCTTACATTCATTGTCTAAAAAGAGTTTAGAAGTTTCAGACAATCCTTTATAAAATATGTGCATGAGCATCCAATCTCTAATACCATGTTCCATTATTTTGCTTAAAGGTGATAACTATTTCTCTCATGTTATAAACCATGGCTGAAAAACAAAACCTCTCAATAAAAGCAGCTTTCAAATTAAACCAATTGCTAAAATTACCAGGTGGCCATTTTAATATCCAATCTAGAGCTTTTTCAGCCAAGGAATAAGGAAAAAGCTTTACTTTGATCACATTAGCATTGGCATGAATCAGGTTTAATTCTTTGCATCTTTCATTAAATTTACTAAGATGTTGAAGAGCATCCTCTTTCGGTTTCCCAGAAAAATGATTTTCAAAAAATTTAGTGACATTAGGATCTATCTCAAATTCTTTAACAGGGAAATTCCTATCTTGAGGAAAATTCTTAACACTAAATGGCCAAAAAGTTCTTTTCTCCATTGAACAAGTTTTTATGTATTTTTAATTTTTTATGCAAAACTGAAAATAAAATATGCAACACAAAATGCAAGACAATAACAAAACAAAATAAAATAATTTGCTGGTAAAGATGGATAAGATGGTGCTCACGTAGGTGCAACCTCCCCAAGCTTAGGTGTTTGCACAAGTTGGTGATGAAGTTGACTTGTTGTGAGATACCCTTGGATAAAACTTTCAGCAATGATTCCCCGGCAACGGCGCCAGAAAATACGTCTTGATGGCCCTTAAATGGGTTAGGTTGAGACCCCAATAGCAGAGTGTGTAGTACGGGCAATGACGTGTTTTCCCCACGAAGGTGACTCAAGGGTTTATATCGAACTCTCGGGGAATCAGTAGTGACAGCTTTACCTCCTTATCCTTCCCTTGGAAACCTGCAAACAAAGATAAATTGTTTTGTGCCCTCAACCTCACCAAGTGGTTGTCAAGCACAAGGTGTGAGAATGATAAAACAAAACAATAAATAAATATGCAATGAAAATGTGCAAGGATAATGATAGTAATGATAAATGATATTTTTGGATTTTTTATGATGAATGCAAGATGCGAAAGTATTTTTATATTTTTGGATTTAATTATGGCTGAAAATGAAAAGTGGATGAAAGTTGTTGGAAAGGTGTTTTTTATGATTAAAAATGGACCGGTGTTCATGATTTCACAAATGCACTCTCTCTTTAATAATGCGGTGGACAATAGAACACATAAGTTAACATATGAGATTGCAACAAAGTTTCATGACAAGTTATAATCATATGGGCATCACGTCCTAACATAGAGATCTTTTGGTTATTAATCCCTCTTATACTCCACTAAGATGCGAACTAAATCATAACAGCTTAGTATTAAGATAAATCAGAGCATAGCAATAAATTTCATGACATGAAGTTGAAATAAGAATAGGCTAGATCTAGTCATGGAGTAGTGGCAATGGTCACACCCACATCTCCGGTAGCAAGGTATTTCTTTTTATCCCTAGTGAGGCAACAAAGTAAGGTAAAATACCCAAGTGGATCGCGGAACTTTCTCTCACGTTCACCGCACTAGCCACCCCCCGTTACTCCATCTAATGCACACGTTCCCCCACACACGCTCTCATACACATGCTTGATCAAAACAAGTAAACAAGAACGGGGTACATAATATGCATCTACTTTCATAACTGAAGCAAAACAATTGCAATCTCAAACATATATTAACTCACAAAGATACACCACAAAGGTTTTAAATAGATGACCGTAATCATGTTCGGCAGCTCATACGGTGCTAATTTGTGAAGCACAAGAGAGAGATACATAAGTTACTTCCACAAACCCATAGTCCAGGGGTGGACTACTCCCTCTTCATCATGGATACGGTGGAAAAGTCGTTGGAGGAGGTGGAGACCTCTCCGGCAGCGCCCCGCCGGAGTTTTCCCCCTCCAATCTGCAGCTCCTGATCTCTGTTTCGGTGTTTCTGTGTTTCTGCGGCGCTACTTTCCGAAGAGTCTCGGGGACTATTTTTATAGTCGGTTTTAGGTCAAGACGGAGTCGTGGACGAAAAGATCGACGGCAACGGAGCATCGAGGCTCCAGAAGGTGGGCCCCATGCGGCCTAGGGTTTTGGCCGCGTGGGCTACCCCCTTTTGGCCCTCGAGCCTCCGTTTGTTCGCTTCCTTCGCTATCAGGTCTTCTTCCTTCCAAATATTGATGCTCCTAAAATTGCAAGTCATTTGGACGTCGTTTGGGTTCCTGAAATATCAAAATATAGAAAATAGGGTTTTCTGCCTGCACAGGTTTAATTCCAGAAAAATAGGGGAACTTGTGAATTATTCTCAAAATCATTATAAAACATTGATATAACCCTTATATGATGCAAATATGATTGGAATATGAATAAAATAATGCAAAGTTCATGTATGCATTTTACATGCATCACCCCCATGTCCGGCTCCCCCGAGAGGGGGTGCCGGACACGAAATCGCTCGGGGCGACCCTTTGGGGGTGCCGCTGGTGGGCGATTTTGCCGTCCGGACCCCGAATGGGCCTTTGGGGGGGGGGGGGGGTCATTTGGAGGCCCCCGGTGGAGATGCTCTGAGATGCCTATCCACAAACATATGTGTTCGATGTTCCTCTATATCGTACAGCCGTCCGATCCCACGTACACGACACGTTCGCTTGAAGACATCCATCGATCATCATCCGCGTTCAGTCGGGCGAGGACGGCCACCTGCAGACCGTCGCCGCTATCTGCTTCAATTATTGGTGCCTTGGGTTGTTGACAGAAAAGAAAATAGAAGAATGGCGGCTAGTGTTTCATAGTGCTATCGTCATTTGCACGTACTCTCTCCATTCTAAGTTAGATGATTTCTATTTGTATACATGTGTATCTAATTTAGAACTGAGAGTGTATAATGTACTACTCATACGCATGTGGCACCAAAAGTTAGGTGGTTCTTCCTACCCGTCTCCTTGATCAAAACTTGGGTTCTTGCGTTGATTTAACATCGTGTTAAGAGGTGATAAACTTACTTGGTCGATAGTTGTGGTCGCCCGAGAATACGTGCAACATTCGGATTCAAATGATTGATTGACCGGATCCTGGGACATCAGAACGGACGGCCACGCTAGTTTACGTACTGACGGAGAATGGCAAACAAATCTGTGTAGCTTTCATGCATGTCTTACTCGAATCAATAAGACCAGATCCCAGAGAATTCATCCATCAACGCTATAAGCATTGTCTTACGTTCAAGACAGAAAAGATTAGGTCTCGACTAAATATCCCAGCTTGCCGCTCCAATCCATGAAGACGCATCTCACGACCTCAGGCTCTCAGCTCGATCCTCTCAAGAACAAGAGATTGCGATCCTTTATTGAAAAGAAAAAAAAAATTGCGATCGGGCTGTTGCCAATTCAGTATAGTTCCGCCGGTATCTGTCGTATTTTTTGCGAAAATCTGCCGCATTACCAAAACTAATTTTAACTCTAACATCCCGATGAAACTTTTCGGAATCTGGCTCTTAAGCTCGACGCCACCTACCATCGCGCCAAAGTTATGCAGGGCCAGCCCGACGCGGAAGTGCCAATGTCATTGACGTCGAAAATTTGGAGCAACTTTTTATAAATTTTCCTTAGCGGCTACCTGTACAACATAGCGCCGTCCGCGATAACGCCGAGCACAGGGCCATAATCCAAAAGAGTTTCGGCCAGGGCTAGATGGCAAGAAACAAAAAAAGTCTATGTCTGGATGTCGATGTTTGTTTGGTGAAGAGCATGCACCTACACGGCAACATCAGTTGCTTTCCATACTGTCACCAAATGTTAAGTGGTCTAGATTCTTTGGTTCTCGTTCCCCTTTCTACCCGTCTGCTTCATTGAAACTTGATTCTGCATTACTGTCAAAAACATTTGAATTCTGCATTGATGCAACGTTATCTTAAGCCGTGGGAACAGGTAATATATTTTGGCATGGACTGGAATTTATTCTGAATATATAAAGGAGCAAAGCTCCCTGTTTCATTTTGTGTTAAAATCAAGAAAAGGTTCAGCACAGTGCAAACCTATAAAAAAAAAAAAAAGTTCCAAGTTGCAGATGCAGTACTCTTTTCGACTGCCATCATCGCTACAATTTTGGTGGAATCAGGGTTAACATCGATCGCGCAACCTATAACACGCATCAAACCAACCTATACTACGTTCTTGTCATCGCAAAAGCAAAACCAGTTGGCCTCTGTAGCTTTCATATGAGTATCTTACTCGAATGAAGAGGATGAGAGCCAACTAAATATCCCAGCTTGTGGTTGGAATCCATGAAGACTTATAGCAGAAAAACTCCGGCCATCTCACTATCTAAGGATTTCAGCTCGATCCTCTCGATGAGATTGCGATCGGGCGGCGGATTCAGCACAGTGCCCGCCGGCCTCTGTCTCGCAGTCGCTGTTTGAGTTGTCGCGGAATGCACCTACCTACCTCAGGCTAATTTTTTTTAAATAATACACGAAATTTATTTAATTGAGGAAATATTACGCGAAATTTTTTTTTTACAAAAATATTATCCAATCGTCCTTGGCAGAGACAACAGGGGCTACTCGTCGTAGCTGAAGCCGAGTAGAGGCATGTCGTCCATGGCCAAGACGACTAGCCACTCGTCCCTGCGTGCACGAACTAATCGTCTTAGGCGACGACGACAAGCCCTAATCGGCTTTGGCAAAACCGATTAGCCCTACTCGGCTTAGGCGAAGACGAGTAGTGTATGCATGTTGCTTTTTTGTTTTGTGGACTAAATTTGTTTCGCGGTTAATTGTTCCTGTCCTTCTTCTCCCCCGCCTTTTTCTCCCGCCCTTCTTCTCCCGCCATATTTCTCCCGCCCTTCTTCTCCCGCCTTTTTTCTCCCGCCATTTTCCTCCCGCTCTTCTTCTCCCGCCATTTTTCTCCGCTCTTTTTCTCCCGGGTGAGCCTATATATACCCCAACAGATTTTGTGATGGAGGCGTGTGGTGCGTGATGACCCACAAGTATAGGGGATCGCAACAGTCTTCGAGGGAAGTAAAACCTAAATTTATTGATTCGACACAAGGGGAGCCAAAGAATATTTATAAGCCTTGACAGATGATTTGTCAGATCAGCTGCACCTGGAAGTAGACTTGCTCGACACAGTTTATCAGTAGCAACAGTTTTAAGACAGTAGCAGTAGTGAAATAATAGCAGCAGTAAAATAAAGACAACAGTAAAATAAAGACAGCAGTAATAATTGCAGTAGACAGCAGGATTAAAATACTGTAGGCATAGGGATGGATGAACGGGCGTTGCATGGATAAGATAATTCATGAAATAGTCATATGCAGGGCAATTGCAGATAAATGATAATGAGGTATCCAAGTAATAATAAATCATAGGCATGTGTTCCGTATTTAGTCGTACGTGCTCGCAATGAGAAACTTGCACAACATCTTTTGTCCTACCAACCCGTTTGCAGCGGGGGCTCAAGGGAAACTACTGGTAATTAAGGTGCTCCTTTTAATAAAGCACCGGAGCAAAGCATTAACACTCCGTGAACACACGTGATCCTCACGTCACAACATCCCCTCCGGTTATCCCAATTTCTGTCACTTTGGGGTCTCGGGTTCCGGACAATAACGTGTGTAAACAACTTGTAGATATGATCCTAAACAATAATTATTCTCATGATTCAATAACATGTTCAGATCTGAGATCATGACACTCGGCCCCTAAGTGTCAAGCATTTAGCATAACAAGTTGCAACAATGACCTAAAGTACTACCGATGGATACTAGGCACCATGCCCTAACAAATCTCACAACTATTACATGAATGATCTCATCCAATCCCTACCATCCCCTCAGCCTACAGCGGGGAATTACTCACACATGGATGGGGGAGTCATGGATGGACGATGGAGAGGCAGCGGTGATGATGATGGCGATGATCTCCTCCAATTCCCCGTCCCGGCAGGGTGCCAGAACGGAGTTTCTGGTCCCCGAAATAGGGTTTTCGATGGCGGCGGAGCTCTGGAAGGTTTCTGGAAAATCGTCGATCCCCCGAAGTTTTTAGGTCAGAGACTTTATGTAGTCCAAAGGGGAGCATCAGGGGCCACACAGGGTGGCCACACCACCCCTGGGCGCGGCCAAGGCCCTGCCGCGCCCTGGGTGCGTGTGGTGCCCCTGTGCACCCTCCTCGCTTTGTCTTCTGGCTCCGTGTGTCTTCTGGAAAAATAGAATTTCTGGAATTTTTCTGGAATTTTCCTAAAACTTTGACTTTCTGCACAAAAAAAGACACCAGGGCAATTCTGCTGAAAACAGCGTTAGTCCGTGTTAGTTGCATTCAAATCACACAAATTAGAGGTAAAACAATATCAAAAGTGTTCGGAAAAGTAGATACGTTTTGGACGTATCAACTCCCCCCAAGCTTAGCTTATTGCTTGTCCTCAAGCAATTCAGTTAACAACTGAGTGCGATAAAATAAACATTTACGAACACATTTGTTTCATATGATGTATACATACCTACTATATGATCAATTACTCAGACAATTCATGATAGGAACCATGCAAATGATGACACCTAGTAGTTAAGCAAATCATGAAAATATACCAAAGTACTAAGAATGAATAACATAGCATACATCTATCCACAAGAATTGCAATGTTCGTAAAAAGATATGACAAAGTGGTATCTCGCTTGCCTTTGTTTGAAGGGCAAAACATAAATGCCAAGGCACCTCTGAGGTTCAAGTGAAGACTAGATATAAAGATATCAAAGATAAGAGTATCATAGTTATGCCTCAGTTAATCGTATTCTGGGACAAGCACATCACACTAAGAACGACAGTTATGCTCTCGAAGAAGTGCTCAAAGAAAGGATGGTGACTCAACATAAAAATAAAAGATTGGCCCTTCGCAGAGGGAAGCAGGGATTAACACGTGCTAGAGCTTTTTATTTAAAAAACAGAGGTAAAAATGTTTTGAGAGGTGTTTGTTAATTGTCAACGAATGGTAGCGGATGAAAACAGTATTCCCCTTGTCAAACAGACTTTTAAGAGCGGCTGGTGCCTGGTTGACGGGAGAGTATTTGAGGATGATGACGATGGTGATGATGAGTACTTCCCCGGCAACGGCGCCAGAAAACAGCTTGATGGCTACGTGTTGGTGAACCCCAAGAGGAAGGTTATGATGTAGACAGCAGAAGTTTTCCCTTGAGAAATCTACCCAAGGTTATCAATCCAGTAGGACTTGACGATCTATCGGAAGGTTGTTGATGTTGACTCCCCTGGCGCTAGGGAGCTTGCACTAACGTGAATCTGCACAGACACAAACTAGAACTTTGCCCAACACGAAACAGAGAGGTTGTCAATCTCTCCGGTCTTGCAGAAACAAAGAGTTAAACGTATGGTGTGGAAAACAGCAGGAAAAAAACAGCAAGTAACAGGAAACAAATGATTGCAGCAGGTTGTGTAAACAGTATGAGAAAATTGGACCAGGGTCCACAGTTCACTAGTGGTGTCTCTCTCAGAACAGATAACTAGCATGTTGGGTAAACAAATTACAGCTGGGCAATTGACAAATAGAGAGGGCATAACAATGCAATACATGCCAAGATGTCTACTATGAAATCTAGTTGGGCATTACAACAAAGTACATAGACCGTTATTCCAACCGCATCTATGCCTAAATAATCCACCTTCAAGGCAGCATCCGTATCCCATTCAGTATTAAGTTGCTAACAACAGATTATTGCATGAAGTAAAGTGTGTAATGTAATCAATACAAGTGCCCTTGGACACTGCACCAATGTTTTATCCCTAGTAGCAACAGCACAAATACCATCTTAGACCTTTCTGTCACTGATCCAGATATCTAGAGACTGAACCCACTATCGAGCATAAATACCCCCTCTTGAAGTCACAAGCATCTACTTGGCCAAAGCATCTACTAGCAACGGAGAGCATGCAAGATCAAGAGCACATAGATAAACAACTTGAATAAACATGGTATCAATATTCATCGGATCCCTGCAAACACAACATCTAGCATTACAATAAGATGATCTTGATCATGTTAGGCAGCTCACAAGATCTAAACATGGAGGCACAAGGTAGAGAGACAACCATCTAGCTACTGCTATGGACCCGTAGTCCAGGGGTGGACTACTCACGCATCACTCCGGAGGCAGGCATGGTGATGTAGAGCCCTCCGGTGATGATCTCCCCTCCGGCAGGGTGCCGGGAAGAGCAGGCATGGTGATGTAGAGCCCTCCGGTGATGATCTCCCCTCCGGCAGGGTGCCGGGAAGAGCTTCAGAACTCCTCCGATCTGAGATTGACGATGACGGCCGCGACGGAACTTTTCGTGGAATATGATCGACCGTAATAGGGTGATACGTCTCCAACGTATCCATAATTTCTGCTGTTCCATGCTTATATTATACCATTTGCTACATGTTTTATATACACTTCATATCACTTTTATGCATTTTCTGGGACTAACCTATTAACAAGATGCCACAGTGCCAGTTCCCTGTTTCTGCTGTTTTTGGTTTCAGAAAGTTACTTCGGGAAATATTCTCGAAATTGCACGAAACAAAAGGCCAAGTCCCTATTTTTCCAACACGTACACGGAGTCCGAAGGAGAGACGAAGGAGAGCCACGAGGTGGCCAAACCACAGGCTCGCGCGGTAGTGGGCCCCACCGCGCCGCTAGGTGGTTTGGGCCCCTCGGGGGTCCGCCGACATCGCCCCTTCGCCTATTTATTCCCCGAGGCGTGAAAACCCTAAAGCACCGAGCCTTTCATCCAGAACATATTCGTTGCCGCCGCCGTCGTCAACCCTAACTCGGGGGGGTTTCAGAAGCTCTTCCCGGCACCCTGCCGGAGAGGGGAATCATCACCGAGGGCTCTACATCGCCATGCCCGCCTCCGGAGTGATGCATGAGTAGTTCATCCTTGGACTATGGGTCCATACCAGTAGCTAGATGGTTGTCTTCTCCACTTGTGCCATCATGTTTAGATCTTGTGAGCTGCCTATCATGATCAAGATCATCTTATTGTAATGCTACATGTTGTGTTTGCTGGGATCTGACTTATATTGATACCTATGTGGAGCTGAATATTATATTATCATGTCTATGTCATTTGTGATCTTGCATGCTCTCCGTTACTTGTTGAAGCCTTGGCCAAGTGAATACTTGTGACTCCAAGAGGGGTATTTATGCATGATAGTTGGGTTCAACCTCTATTTAACCTGGGATAGTGACAGCAAGTTCTAAGGTTGTAGATGTGTTGTTGCCACTAGGGGTAAAACAGCAATGTTTTATTCAAGAATGAATGTATTGTTTACATTACGCACATTACTTAATGCAATTGTCTGTTGCTTGCAACTTAATACTGGAAGGGGTACGGATGTTAACCGGAAAGTGGACTATTTAGGCATAGATGCATGCTGGATAGCGGTCTATGTACTTTGTCGTAATGCCCAAATGAATCTCATAGTAGACACCACAGCTCACACATGCATGTTATATGCACTTATCAATTGTCAATTGCCCAGCTGTAATTTGTTTACCCAGCATGTTAGTTATCTTATTGGAGAGACACCACTAGTGAACTGTGGACCCCGGTCCATTCTTTTACATCTGAAATACAATCTACTGCAATCATTGTTCTCTACTGTTTTATACAAACAAACATCATCTTCCATTCGATACGTTTAACCCTTTGTTTTCAGCAAGCCGGTGAGATTGACAACCTCACTGTTAAGTTGGGGCAAAGTAATTTGATTGTGTTGTGCAGGTTCCACGTTGGCACCGGAATCCCTTGTGTTGCGCCGCACTACACTCCTTCACCAACACCTTCGAAGCAAACCTCGTTTTCCTACTGGTTCGATTAAACCTTGGTTTCATACTGAGGGAAAACTTGCCGCTGCACTCATCATACCTTCCTCTTGGGGTTCCCAACTGATGTGTGACGTACAAGCATAGTTTCTGGTGCTGTTGCCGGGGAGATATTCCCTCGTCAACTTAGCGCTAGCAACACGTTTTCTGGCGCCGTTTCCGGGGAAAACCGAATTGCTTCTGCAAGGGGAGTCTCTCACACCCAATCTCTTTACTTTGTTATTTGTCTTGCTTAGTTTATTTTTATTTAGTCTTGTTTGCTCTCTTTATCAAAAACACAAAAAAATTAGTTACTTGTTTATTTCGGTTTTGTTTTGTCTCTTGTCACCATCATGTCTTGTTCCATGCCTGTTGATATGTCACCTGAGGAATTGATCTTCACTTTTAAACAAGGGAGTGAGGAGAATTTTAAAGAAGCTTGGTCTAGAATTAATGATTCCTTTGTTAAAACTGATCCTAAAATGACTTTAAGCTTGCTTCTCACTAGCTTCTACTTTGGTCTAGCCCTTTGTTATAGATATGCTTTAGATGCTATTGTGGGAGGAGATTTCCTTCACTGTGATGGGGATCAAGCTTTTAATGCCATAAAAAATTTGATTGCAACTTCTAGCTCAACTAATAAATTTGATTCGGCTCTTGTTAGTATCCATGCTAGATTAAACACTCTTGAGACACATATATCTTGTTTAAAGGACGGCTATAATCAAATTCGGGAATGTTTTGACTATGTTCCAACAAATTTTGAACCTTCGATGTGGGTCCCTACGATAAAGGTTGCTATTTGTGGTGAAACCTTTTATGCTCGTTGTGATATTATGTCTGAGTTTTGCCTTATGCCTAAAAGTATTTATGAAACTTTGAATCTTTGGGGACTTGCTGAAGGAGGAGAAGGAATAATTCTTACTGATAACTCTGTTATATTTCCCGAGGGGATAGCTGAGGGTGTGTTTACAACCTTTCTTGGGAGAACGGTGTCCACTGATTATCTTGTTATTGAATGTGCAGGGACAGGACAAATTACACTTGGAAGATCTCTGTTCAAATTAATGGGAGCAACCATAGATGTGGGAAAAGGCACTCTGAATCTTACCTCCACACCAAGGTGCGGCCATGTATTCCCCAAACCAAAGAGTAAGTCTAAGGATAAGAGAGGTAGGCGCATGGCCCTTGGTATTGATGTCAATGCTCCTCCACTTTTTGACACTTGATTTTCACTTTCTGCGCCTCGTTTTCCTACTGGTTCGATTAAATCTTGGTTTCATACCGAGGGAAAACTTGCCGCTGCACTCATCATACCTTCCTCTTGGGGTTCCCAACTGACGTGTGACGTACAAGCATAGTTTCTGGTGCTGTTGCCGGGGAGATATTCCCTCGTCAACTTAGCGCTAGCATAGGGTTTTCGCGTCGCGGAGAATATATAGGCGAAGAGGCGGCGTCGGTGGACGAGGGGGGCCACCACGCCATAGGGGGGCGCGGGCCCACCCTGGGCCGCGCCCTAGTGTGGCGTGGCCCCCTGGTGGGTCTGTTCCGACTCCCCTTTGGACTCCGTGATCTCCTCGTGATATTATTGACGATGTCTTTTGTTTCGTCCAATTCCGAGAATATTTCCTTAATAGATTTTCTGAAACCAAAAACAGCAGAAAACAGGGAACTGGCACTGTGGCATCTTGTTAATAGGTTAGTTCCAGAAAATGCATAAAAATGACATGAAGTGTAACCAAAACATGTAGCAATTGATATAATAACAGCATGGAACATCAAAAATTATAGATACGTTTGAGACGTATCAGCGGCTCCCATAAGGACGTTATTTCTACCAGCAAGGCAGATCATCCCTCTCTCTCTTTGGTTTACACACATGCATGTATTTCACTGTTTGTCATTGCTTACTGATGAATCAGGGCAAAAGTGTGAAGAGAATTAGTGGTTAAAGTTGTAATTAATTGGGACTGGGCACCCCGTTGCCAGCTCTTTTTGCAAAATTAGGATAAGCGGATGTATATGCCGCTAGTCCAGGTGTAAAAGTCCATTTGACAAGTTGAATAAAGGATAACCCACTAATTCCTCATGAGCTGGTAAACATTGACACAAAAAGGGAAATATTTTGAAAGTTTTAAAGGTAGCACATGCAAATTTACTTGGAATGGCCTGAAATACCATGCATAGGAATTTTTGGTGGACTCTTTGGGATAACTTGGTTTAAAGGATTTGGATGCACGAGCAGCATTCCCGCTCAGTACAAGTGAAGGCTAGCAATAGACTGGGAAGCGACAACCACGAGAGCGATAACGGTCATAATCATGCTTGCGACAAAATAAAATTAACGGAGGCATAAAGATGATACTAAAACTCTGAGGCAAAATAGATCATCAAGGCTTAATTGACTTTTATTTTTCAGTCATAACATGTGTGAGAATGTGCCAAGTCGAATCAAGTGAATTATTCAGAGGAGGATACCATCCTGCCATACCGTTTTACGAATAGAACAATGCATGTAATATCTATATGACATGTTATTCACTATTAGCAATTTGGTACTGACCATAAGAAGACATGAACTACTAAGCAATCATTAAATAACATAACCACTACCATGATAGCTAAGCATGTTCACATGAGTAGGTATATTTACAAAAATGAAAAACAAATAGAGTTCATACCAGCCTTTTACCACATCCGGATTGTCGTAAATCGTCATTATTGCTTTTCACTTGTGTGGCTTGAATGATGTGAAATGATAACCAAGCCCAAAGTGGAACCACGGAAATTTTCGAACTCCTGAAACAACTATACAAAACAGCAGAAGAACAACAAATATTTTTGGGTTTTCGAATTAAAGCAAGCATAGAAGGAAACAAGCAAACAAAGCAAAATCTTTTTGGATTTTTGAATAACAAACCGAAATGAAAAATAAAGTAAACTAGCTACAAATTCAAAAGCAAGAGAAATAAAGGAAATATTTTTGGTTTTTGGTGTTTTGCGAAAATAAAATGGATACAAGAAACAAAAGCAAAAAAGAAAAGAAACAAACTAAAACATGGATATACAAAGTACCGACATGATATGAATATGATAAAATGAGTGAGCTGTCGGCATACCTCCCCCCAAGCTTAGGCTTTTGGCCTAAGTGGGAGACAATCATCCCATGGCCCAGAACTCCATCCAGGCGGATCATACCTAGCGTGATCATAATCAGGATCCTGTGAAGAAGAAGGGCCTGAAGCTCCATAATCAGGATACTGGTATGAAGAGCTCGTAGTGTCGAAGGGCTGAATGAAGTCCTCCTCAGGACCCCTTTCCTCGCTATCCGCATGAAGGCCATGCTCCTCCATGTATGCATCAAGGTCACCCTCTGAGAATGACCATCCTTGCCTGACATCAAGGTTAAACAAAAGAGGACCATCCTTCATAGATTTTAGTTCTCCACCTGGACTTCTTAACAAAAACCAATTCATAGGATAGATTATCAATGGTGGACCAGCGGGAAACAAAATGGTGGCTAATCATAGAGTTAAGATCAAGTCTTTCAATGGGAAGCTGAATATCAAAATGATGTGGTCCTACACCATGCATGGCTAATAAACGAGAAGCAATAGACCACCACAAACCCCTCCTTTTTCACGGTTAGTGGAGAGACGAAATGCAATCATAGCTCCCAAGTTATAAGTTCTATCACATCTTAAGGCAGCAGAAAGAAATGCCAAATCATAAACAGATAATTTACTTGCATTCTTCCTAGCTAGAACACATTTGCTAATGTAGTAGGCAAAATATCGAATAGATGGGAGTTGGATGTTTCGAATTTTACCATCTTCGGCTGTAAAACCTCTCCCTTGGCAAATCTCTGAGTAAAGGTCTTGTAAATGCTTTGGTTGACCTCTAATCCTCTCATGAGATCCCCAATGTGGTACCTTAATAGCTGCACAAAAATCATGAAGAGACAAATCTACAGCTTTATTGTAGATTATAATGAACCATGGGGTAGGCAAGTTCCAACTAAATCTAAAACTTTGAACCACTGACATAGTCAGCTTTACATATTGATGTGGTTCATCAGCAACAAAGTGTTCCAACCCTGCATTAGAGATTAGAGTGTTGAAATCTTGCAAGATTCCTGCAGCATTCATAAACTCATGGCATGGATAAATAGAGGGAAACACAGAGTCTTCACGGTTGACTCCCATGACCTCTGATACTTCCAATTCTTCATAATTAAGTTGGTTTCCATCCATCTTCCTTTTCTGAAATTTTAAACAAACCTCATAAAAAATGATTTTGGAGTGATTAATTCAAGGGAAACACTAGGGAGACTTGCTAGAGCAATAAACATGCATCAAAACTAGTTAATCTAAACAAGAACAAGCATGCAAGCTCTAATAACATGTCACCTACAGTACCAAAATGCTAAAGATATACACAACTAAACAAAATTCTACTTGGATAATCGGAGGAGTCACATACCGGAGAGCAATTGATCCAAATTTCAGCAGCAAAGATGGGCTGAGCAAGTAGATCGAAAAATATCGAGCAAGAGCAGCAAGAACACGAGTTTGAGCAATGGTGGTGTGTATGGTCGGGAGAGAGAAAGGAGTGGGAGGAGGATGAGTGAGTGGAGGGCCAGGTGGACCCCACACCAGGGCAGGGCGCGGCCGGCCTTGCCGCGCCGTGTGGCGTGTGGTGGCCTGGTGGGTCCCCCTGGTCACTCTCTGGTGCTCCCACGTTCCTCTTTAAAAACTAGGACTTGTAGAATATTTTCAGAATTTTTTTGAAAACTTTTATTTCTGACATTTTCTGGGTGTTTTAAACAATGAAAACTTGGCAAAATGAATTTATGTAAATACTAAACATTTCTTAACTTTGCAAATTTCAGTAGCAAAACAGTAGGTAAAACAAACAAGGGAGAAGGAAAATGTTGTTTAGCAATTTTATGCATGTAAAACATATTTGTTAACAAGGTTGATCAAGTCTTGCCACCAAATACATTTTATATGACATAAAAGAATTAAACCACATTGAACAATCATGTTACCTTAAATGGTATAGCTATAGATCCAATCATAATATATTGAAGTTCTTCATGAGGTTCATATATAGGGCAATCAATACTTCCCACTTTGATACTTTTAAGATTGGTAATTGTATTCACTCCAAATATTTGTCCAGCTTCTTGGGAAAATAAACAGTATGCTCTTTGTCATTAACATGGAAAGTTACTTTTCCTTTGTTGCAATCAATAACAGCCCCTGCAGTGTTAAGAAAAGGTCTTCCAAGAATAATAGACATATTATCATCTTCAGGCATTTCAAGCACAACAAAATCAGTTAATATTAAGCAATTATTAGCCACTTGAACAGGAACATCTTCACATATACCAACAGGAACAGCAGTAGATTTATCAGCCATTTGCAAAGATATATCAGTTGGTATCAATTTTTCCAAATAAAGCCTCTTGTAAAGAGAAAAAGGCATAACACTCACCCCTGCACCTAAATCACATAAGGCAGTTCTAACATAGTTATTTTTAATGGAGCAAGGAATAGTTGGTATACCTGGATCTCCAAGCTTCTTTGGAACCTTACCATTGAAAGAATAATTAGCAAGCATGGTAGAAATCTCTTCATTAGGAATCTTTCTCTTGTTAGAGACAATATCTTTCATGTACTTTGAATAAGGAGGTAACTTAATAGCATCAGTCAAAGGAATTTGCAAAAACAATGAAATTATCAAACTCATCTAAGCATTGATCAGGAGGTTTAGAATAAGGGATATCTCTATCATCAAAGCGTTGGAGAGAGTGTACCTCAACTGTAGATGAGTGAGGAATTGGCTTACACAATTCTTCTATAGGTGGAAGATCTTTCACATCTTCAGATTTAATACCTTTCTCCTTAAGAGATTTCTTGGCTTCTCTCATTTCTTCATCATTTAATTCAATTACTCCTCTTTTCCTCGGTCCAATCATCATGATTTTGGCTTATCTTAGCCAGTAATTCCTCGGCTTCATCTGGAGTTCTTTCCCTGAAAACACAACCAGCACAACTATCCAGGTATGTCCTAGATTCAACAGTTAGTCCATTATAAAATATATCAAGAAGTTCATTTTTAGCTAGTTGATGTCCAGGCTGAGCTCTAAGTAAAGAACAAAACCTTGCCCAAGATTCAGGCATTTTCTCTCCCTCATTTTGCTTAAAGTTAAAAAAATTCTGTAAAGCAGCATGTTGAGCACTAGCAGGAAAATATTTCTGAAAGAAAGCATTGACTAAACCCATAGGGCTCTCAATACATCCAGGAGATAAATCATTAAACCAAGTTTTAGCTTCATCTTTAAGTGAGAAAGGGAAAATTTTAGTAACAAAGTAACTGCGTTTCTTAATATCATCAGAAAACAAACTACTCAGAGTAGAGAGAGTGTTCATATGTTCTACAGCACTTTCATTTTCAGTTCCTCGAAAAGGCTCATTCTCAGCAATAGTTATAAAAGACAAGTCCACAGAGAAATCATAATCTTTATCTTTTATATTTATGGGAGATGTAGCAAACTTAGCATCAAGAGAAAGTTTATAATTGACAGCTCGTTTTTGAAGAAGATTTTTAATAGCATTAACATCTTTAGAGGTGTCACAATTCATGCATTCATCAATAAAGTTATCATCAAGTTCAACATAAGTTTCCTCAAGATCATCACTTGTAGTTTCTCTCGTTTCAGGTGAATAAGCAGGTGTAACAGGAGTTTCATTAGGTGTTTCAGTATTTTCAAGTTGTTTAGATTTAGCAATTGTAGCATCTAGAAAAGGACCTAGTGAACCTCTTTCATCAAGCACAGTAGAAGCATCATCAAATTCATCAGAAACATTCTCAGATTCAGCAGAAGTAGCAGCACGTGAAGCATGTGTATGTGGTGGTGTGATGCTTGATGGCGGTGAATCACACGCTCGTTGGGAGACCCCAAGAGGAAGGTATGATGTAGTTCAGCAGCAAGTTTTCCCTCAGTATGAAACCAAGGTTATCGAACCAGTAGGAGCAACAACTCTTCTGAAGGTTGTTGGCGGTCGCACGGCGCAACACGATCACCAACGTGGAACCTGCACACAACACAATCAAAATACTTTGCCCCAACGAAACAGTGAGGTTGTCAATCTCACCGGCTTGCTGAAAACAAATGATTAAACGTATGGTGTAGAAAATGAGTATTAAATTGCAGAGAATGAAAAAGGAACAGTTTGCAGTTTGTGGTTGTTTAATCAGTGTAAAGGAATGGACCGGGGTCCACAGTTCACTAGTGGTGTCTCTCCATAAAAGATAACTAACATGTTGGGTGAACAAATTACAGCTGGGTAATTGACAAATAGTGAGCGCATGACAATGCATATATATGACATGACGATTACCATGGTATTTAATTGGGCATTACGACATAATACATAGACCGTTATCCAACAGCGTCTATGACTAATAATCCACCGCCGGGTTGTCATCTGAGTCCCCCGTTGGTATTAAGTTGCAAGCAACGGATAATCGCATTAAGTAAAGCGCGTAATTTAAACAAACACATATGCCCGTGGACATAGCATCGTTAGGTTACCCCTAATGGCAACAGCACATCCGCAATCTTAGAAGTTGCTGTCACTCTCCCAGATTTAACGGAGGCATGAACCCACTATCTAGCATAAATACTCTCTCTTGGAGTTACAAGCATCTACTTGGCCAAAGCATCTACGAGTAACGGAAAGCATGCAAGATCTTAAATAACATAGGGCATAGATTGATAATCAACTTGACATAGTATTCAATATTCATCGGATCCCAGCAAACACAACATGTAGCATTACAATAATATGATCTTGATCATGTAGGGCAGCTCACAAGATCTAAACATGATGGCACAAATTGGAGAGACAACCATCTAGCTACTGCTATGGACCCGTAGTCCAAGAATGAACTACTCATGCATCACTCCGGAGGCAGGCATGGCGATGTAGAAGCCTCCGTGACGATTCCCTTCTCCGGCAGGGTGCCGCGAAGAGGTTCTGGACCCTCCCGAGCTAGGGTTGACGGCGGCGTCTCTGGAACTTTTCGTGGATATTGGCTCAGGCACTTAGGGTTTTTGCATCGGGGGGAATAAGTAGGCGAAAGGGCGGCGGCAGGAGAGCCCCGAGGGGCCCACACGCACCTAGGGCGCGGGACCACCCTTGGCCGCGCCCAGGGGGCGTGTGGGGCCTCCCTGGCTCCTCTTCGTTGCTCCTTTGGACTTCCTGGTGTGTTCTGATAAAATAGCATCCCCCGTGAAGTTTCGTCCAATTCCGAGAATATTTCCAGACTAGCTTTTCTGGAATACAAAAACAGCAGAAAACAGAACTGGCACTTCGGCATCTTGTTAAGAGGTTAGTCCCAAAAAATGTATAAAAGTGACATAAAGTAGATGCAAAACATGTAGCAATTGGTATAAAACAAGCATGGAACATCAAAAATTATAGATACGTTTGAGACGTATCATGGTGTGACAAGTTGACTTATAACAGACGGTGAATCAAGAGCAGCAGAAGTGTTCAGAGTTGTACCTCTCCTTGTAGTGGATGGCAATATGCGAACCTTATCATCACGAGGTTTACCCATGATGAATGAATGGCAGCGAGCAGTGTGGCTCCTTGGTGAGCTTATAAATAGAGCTATGCTCCCCGGCAACGGCGCCAGAAAATAGTCTTGATGACCCACAAATATAGGGGATCGCAACAGTCTTCGAGAGAAGTAAAATCCAAATTTATTGATTCGACACAAGGGGAGCCAAAGAATATTTATAAGCCTTGACAGATGATTTGTCAGATCAGCTGCACCTGGAAGTAGACTTGCTCGACACAGTTTATCAGTAGCAACAGTTTTAAGACAGTAGCAGTAGCGAAATAATAGCAGCAGTAAAATAAGACAGCAGTAATAATTACAGTAGACAGCATGATTAAAATACTATAGGCATAGGGATGGATGAACGGGCATTGTATAGATAAGATAATTCTTGAAATAGTCATATGCAGGGCAATTGCAGATAAATGATAATGAGGTATCCAAGTAATAATCAATCATAGGCATGTGTTCCGTATTTAGTCGTACGTGCTCGCAATGAGAAACTTGCACAACATCTTTTGTCCTACCAGCCCGTTTGCAGCGGGGCCTCAAGGGAAACTACAGGTAATTAAGATGCTCCTTTTAATAAAGCACCGGAGCAAAGCATTAACACTCCGTGAACACACGTGATCCTCCGTCACAACCATCCCCTCCGGTTATCCCAATTTCTGTCACTTTGGGGCCTCGGGTTCCGGACAATAACGTGTGTAAACAACTTGTAGATATGATCCTAAACAATAATTATTCTCATGATTCAATAACATGTTTAGATCTGAGATCATGGCACTCGGGCCCTAAGTGTCAAGCATTTAGCATAACAAGTTGCAACAATGACATAAAGTACTACCGATGGATACTAGGCACCATGCCCTAACAAATCTCACAACTATTACATGAATGATCTCATCCAATCCTACCATCCCCTCAGCCTACAGCGGGGAATTACTCACACATGGATGGGGGAGTCATGGATGGTCGATGGAGAGGCAGCGGTGATGATGATGGCGATGATCTCCTCCAATTCCCGTCCCGGCAGGGTGCCAGAACGGAGTTTCTGGTCCCGAAATAGGGTTTTCGATGGCGGCGGAGCTCTGGAAGGTTTCTGGGAAAAGCGTCGATCCCCCGGAAGTTTTTAGGTCAGAGACTTTATGTAGTCCAAAGGGGAGCGCCAGGGGCCACACAGGGTGGCCACACCACCCCTGGGCGCGGCCAAGGCCCTGCCGCGCCCTGGGTGCGTGTGGTGCCCCTGTGCACCCTCCTCGCTTCGTCTTCTGGCTCCGTGGGTCTTCTGGAAAAATAGAATTTCTGAATTTTTCTGGAATTTTCCTAAAACTTTGACTTTCTGCATAAAAACAAGACTCCAGGGCAATTCTGCTGAAAACACCGTTAGTCCGTGTTAGTTGCATTCAAATCACACAAATTAGAGGTAAAACAATAGCAAAAGTGTTCGGAAAAGTAGATACGTTTTGGACGTATCAGTGCGCGGTTATTTCCTTAGTCACATAGGAACGATGTCTGGTAGTTCGGGTCCTGGTTGGACCCATATAGGTCGTGGTGTATTCTGTATGAAGCCGCAAGATGGACTGAAGGTAGTAGTAGGGAGGGTAGGGCCAAGAGTTCTTATAGGGATCTAGTTAGTGAGAGGGGCAACATTTGTGAGCTGGGAGAAATTATAGCCAAAAAATACAAAATCCCGCAGATGACCCCTGAAGAAATTTTAGATGAAATTGATGGGTGGCGGTGGAAGTGGCAGAGAGTGCATGAGCTAAAAGATATCAAGGCGGGTCTTCGGGACATGCCTATGACACCTAAGTCAAAGATAATCCATTTTTCGCCGAAGGCCTATGCATTTCACGTTGAGGTAACTGAGTACCGAAGTTATATTACGTTAGAATCTAGTGTTATCGTACTAACTTATTTTCGTCTGATATTGTTAATTTCCAGCACTGGCCCGCCGACGCACAGTTTCTCAACAAAGAGATCCCTCATTTTGGTTGGATGGAAATTCTTTTTGGCGCTTGTCCTGATGGGCGTTCATAGAATACTCCTCACGCTGATGCAGTGAAGAGGGCTATATCGAAGGCGAAGAGTGGTGGATCATCCAAGAAAGCCGTTCAAGATGATAGTGATGATGATTTCATGCCTCCATCATGAACACGTGGCAGAGGGAAGTGAAGTCGTTGATTAGAATTAGTTATCGTTGAGTTCCATGTATTATTTACCAGTAGTTATTCTATGCAGTGTTTAGAACTAGTGAAGTTGTAACGTGGACCTGTAGTGTTGTATGTTAAATTAATTTATCGATGCAATGTGGAATGTTTCGTACATAGATAATAATATGTCTCGTACATAGATAATAAATGTCTCATACGAACATAAATATGAATATGTCTCACATACAAATAGAAATACGGATATGTCTCATACATCCTAAGTACGAATATGTCCCGAAGATATCACTGACCCCTGCGTCGCCGAGCATCACGAGGAGGGGGCTCGACAGGCGTCGTCCACTGGTACCTGTGAGGTGCTCGGGTTTGACGAGGCACTGTCAAGTCTCCGTCATCATGTGTATCCTATGTGGGGTATGGTGGAGGAGTCTGGTGAATGTGCGGCTGCGTGGGGAATTCTGGAGTGTTGAAAATGCCCAACCAGTTGGACATTTCCTCCCCCGCGTGGGCCCGAGCCTCCTGGTCACTCCCCCACCCTGATCCAGATCCTGACGCCTAGTGTCCGGACGTAGCCGTGTGATAGCCATAGGCTCCTACAGATGGAATCATTAGTACATAAGAAATACGCAGTCCCAATTGAAATATGAAAACAATATACGTACCGTAATCCGGGAATTCGGGGCGGGACCTCGGTACTGAGGAGGAGACTGTGGCCGATACCCGTAACTGGAAGTGGGACCCTGCCGGGACAAGTTATTGTCTCGCATTCCATTGTCAAATATTTTTGACTTGACACGGTAGTTTTCATAACCCAGTGGGTGGACAATGCCCATTTAACGACTGCATCCCTCAAAGCTTGCTTGTCAGTATACAAAGCACCCTTCGCAATGATGTTCTCATGATATTGCCATGCCGAATCATGACCATCGTTTACGGTCATTGCCGAAGAGTGGTCCTGATTCCATGCTGCAGGATTAGGTACCTCATCTGCGTTCTCTTCCCCATCTGACTCATCGGAATCATCGCCTTGAGCACTATAGCCATCTGTATCTTCATCTTCCATCTCGTTCTGCATGTGCCCGTCTACCTCGTCGCCATCCGCCTCCGCACTGTCATATACCTCAGTGTCCCCACCTTGTATTTGACTGCTCTGCCCCGACTCGTAACCACCACCACCAAAATCAGACCCATAATTTGACATAGATATGTTCATCTCTTCACTTCCCTGGACAGGATCATAAGCACCCTCACCTTCATGGGCACTAAAATCGTCCTCGGGGGCACTGACCTCGTTCAAGGCAGGAAGAACTAGGGCACAAGGAGAGCAATTCCTTTTTGCGCAGCCTTTTAACCATCGCACCCAATCAGAATCACACTCTAGTGGTCTCAAAACGAAGTAAATATTTGTCCTTGAATGGCTCCACCAAGCATGAACACTGACGGTCTATGTCTGACTATCAAGCCCTAAACTTCCCGCCAACCAATCTTTTACCTGACTTAGGGACCATGTTTCTGGAGCTGGCAGGTCGATATCTATATGGTCAAACTCACTCAGATCAGCTCCCGTATCACACATTTGGACTCTACCAGGACCATAGAAAAACCTGATCTTCACTAAATCAGACATCTCCGCTGACATAAATAAATATAAATATTGACCATCGTTAATATTATTCCGCATAAATAAACTCCTAAAAAATATAGCTACATTTTTTCAAATTAACCTACAAATATAGCTACAATATTTACTATCGTCACAAACTATTTTTTAACAACACATGTTCATACATGTAACGGATATAGCACTACAATTTTGATAAATCGAATCATACCCTAGAAGCGTGAGAGGCGGCGACGTCCGGCGGTCTCGAATCAACGGCGCACCAACACGACCAGCACCACCACAATGCAGCCCTCCAGCACCGCCACCACCACCACCAGGGACGGAGGAAGGGGGGGACGAGCAGGGGCTCAGCCACCCCCAATGATCAGATTTTCTTCACTAATCCCTTAGTAAGCATGCTCATATTAGTAGTTTTATGTCATTCTCGCCCCCTCCAACAAGAGTCTGCCCCCTCCAAGCCTAGAGGCTGGCTCCGTCCCTGACCACCACCATGCAGTCCTCCAGCACCACCACCACCATCACCACCACAACCACCTGCCAACCATCACCACCACCACCATGAGCTATCCCATCAGGAGATCGGAGTTCCCCTAGCCTCCCTCAACCTTCTAGCACCGATTAATGGTGGCAAACGTGAAGATTATTGGTCTAAATCGCTGGTTTAATTCGGTTTGTGTGGAGAGTGGAGAGAGAGGAAAGGAAGAACACGCACGGGCAAGGAGGAAGAAAGAAAGAAGGAGAAGAGAAGGGCGCCCGCGCGCTCGACCGTCTGCACCGCGCTGTCGTCTTCGGCGAAGCCGACTGGGCCCACCATGTCGTCGTGGGCGAAGACGACACGCCTCCCAGGACGACAGGCTTCCCGGCGACGTGGCCCAACCACTAATCGGCTTACGCGTGGACGAGTGGGCCTAGTCGTCTATGGCAAAGACGACAAGCAGCCATTCGGCTTCAGCAAGGACGACAAGATCCTGTCGTCTTTGTCAAGGACGATTGGATATTATTTTTGAAAAAAATAAAAACGCGTATTATTTCCAGAATTAAATAAATTTCGTGTATTATTTAAAAAAATTGGCCCTACCTCAGTTGCTTTCCAGTTTCCACTTTCTTTGTTCGAAGCCTTAACGAGTCTAAAATAAACCATTTAGCATGTTGCTTCGATCATTTTTCCTCGTCAAAGCAAAAGGCAAAAGGCACAGCTCGCTCTCGCGGAGCCGTCTGCCATTCGATCGAAGCCACGCACGCATGGAAAAGGACCAAGGGACGACCGACGGTGCATGCATCTGTAGTACTACTTATAATCCTCGGCCGAGCACCATTATTGGACACATCCCCTCGACCTCACTCTCTCAAAATTCGAAGCCACGTACGAACACATGGTGGTGATGTGCTGAATCCGTTGCTTAGCCTCCAATCCAAGGTGACTAAAAGTATGTTTTGTGTGGGCAAGTGAAGTGCGTGGATCGCACGAATCATTCGGCTTGGATGGAAGATCACGACCGACATACCCGTGGGAAATTCATCTATTAGGGAACAGGTATGTGGAACCTTGATCTCCATCATATAAATGAGACGTGGATTAAAAGGACTCTCCATTCTCCGCTATACACCGTTGTATACATGAACTGATACACCTTTAGATGCAATATGTTGTAATATTGTGTCTAGGTTGGCATATTTTAATAATTTCAGTTTTCACCCTCTATTTATGCATTTGTGAGAACAATTACCACATTTGATAAAAAATCGCCTACATTACCCATTTTATAAAGTTTGGACCCTTTTTTTTTTTGTGTTTCTCTTGGACAAGGTGTGAGGTGATGTTTGGGTCTAAAAATAGCACGACAACGAGGACGAATTGAACATATGGGGAAGAGAAGGTTGGGCACTATTATCGATGACGTCCTCCGGTCTTTACATATTTTGACGCACCACATAATCGTAAGATGTCGGTGTATTCTAACGATACACGCAGAAAGCCAAATAGGGTAAAACCATTTTTTAATTTTCTATATGGTCTATCTTTTATTTTGTTTTAACAAATGGGGTAATAAGTGTCACAAATGCACAACTGTAGGGTAAAAAGCAGAGTTCACTCTAATATTTAACACATGATACTAATTTGTTGTCATTTTACCACAGATGTATTACACAAGTTGCATGTTATCATGTGTCGAAACTGTTAAATCATAAAAACTACGACAAGATTATTTGAATTTCGCGCCCGGAAAGTGGTGAAGATGTGATGAGCAAAAATCTCCCCAATTATTACTTTAGAATGAAAATGAGAACCTGACAAAAAAAAGGATGAAAATGAGAAGACACTCCCAGGTTGCAAACCCAGTCATCCCTAGGCCCCACAAGCACGTTTTCCCCACAAGTCCACCGAGCCGACTCAAAAGAACGGCAAAAGCGCCCGCGGAAACTTCAAACAAATGATGCCGCCGCCTCACCAATCACCACCGGGCACCGGCCACTCTTCCCACGTCGAGCCAAGTCCGTCCCTCTCCGACGAGGCCCTCGCGTCAGCTATAAAAACCCACCACCTCCTCATCGCACTTCACTCCCACCTCCGCAAACCACATTCCACTCCCACTGAGCTTGAGCTAGCGTGCCAGCGAACAAGATAGAGGCAGCGGCCATGGAGATGGTCCTGGACTGGCGCTCGGTGGGCTCGCTGATCGCGACGGTCATGGTGTTCCGGACCGCCATGCGGGACTTCATCCCGCCGGAGGCCGAGCAGTGGCTGCGCCGCCTCCTCGCGCGTGTCGCCGCCGCGTTCAGGGCGCCCACGGCCACCATCATCATCGACGAGGCCGACGGCGCCGCCAGCGGCGCCACCAACGACCTCTACGACGCCGCGCAGCTCTACCTCGGCGCGCGCTGCCTCGCCACGGCGCCCTCCGTGCGCCTCTACAAGCCGCGCCAGGCGAGCCGCCCGTCGCCTCTCTCCCGGACGCCCACACCGCGCACGACACATGGGAGGGCGTCACGGTAAAATGGACCTCCACCGCGCGCCCCGCCGACCGCGGCGGCAGCCCGTACAACTTCTACGGCGGCGGCCGAGGTCGCTCCGGCGGTGGCGGCGAGCACCGCAGCCTCGAGCTCCAGTTCCCGCGCCAGCACCGCGACTTCGTGCACGACAGCTACATCCCCCGTATCATCGACGAGGCCACCAGGATGCGGCTCACGTCGCGGGAGCGCAGGCTCTACACCAACCGCGCCACCGCGCCCGGCGAGGACCACCACCGGCTCTGGACCTCCCACGCCTTCTCCCACCCTCCACGTTCGACACGCTCGCCGTCGACCCGGCGCTCCGGGAGGAGATCCGCGCAGACCTGCTCCGCTTCGCGTCCCGGCGGGAGCACTACGCACGCGTGGGCCGCGCCTGGAAGCGCGGGTACCTGCTCCACGGTCCGCCGGGCACCGGCAAGACCAGCCTCGTGGCCGCCATCGCCAACCTCCTCGAGTTCGACGTCTACGACCTGGAGCTCACCACCGTGCCCACCAACTCCCACCTCCGCCGCCTGCTCGTCTCCACCACGCCCAAGTCCGTCGTCGTCGTCGAGGACATCGACTGCTCCCTCGACCTCTCCGATCGCAAGAACAAGGCTGCGTCGACGATGACAACAACGCGCAGCTGGCGATGCTGTCCCCGGCGGCCGCGGCGGCCATGGCGGCGATCGGGCGGGAGTCCATAAGCCTCTCCGGTGTGCTCAACTTCGTGGACGGACTCTGGTCGTCCTGCGTCGGCGAGCGCCTGATGATCTTCACCACCAACCACCCGGAGCGGCTCGACCCGGCGCTGCTCCGACCCGGCCGCATGGACCGCAAGATCGAGCTCGGTTACTGCTCGCCGGCCGCGCTCCGCGTGCTCGCCAAGAACTACCTCGGCGTCGGGAGGAGGACGCCGACGAAGACGATCCCGACTCGGTGAACGATCTCATGGCCGAGGCCGAGGGCCTGCTTGCCGCCGATGTGCGCATCACGCCGGCTGACATCGGCGAGGTGTTCATGGGCTGCGACGGGGCAGGGGCCTGCGCCGCCTTGAGGAAGCTCGTCGGTGAGCTACGCCGCAGGAGAGACACGCCGGCCGTAGACGCGGCGCAGCCGAGTGCACTGACAGTAGAGACGATGGAGTAAGGAATGCAGAGAGCGACATTGGCTTGCCTGAACGTGGTTTGTTGCAGCTGTGCATGGGGGAGTTAACTTTGTAGTAATTCATCGTGATATTAAGCAAAGACATCGATCGATCGATGGCAGACGCGTTCGTGCCATCGTGTTACGTTGTTTGCCTGCAAGTGGCTGCTTTTCTGTGACCTTTTGACTTTTGTTGTGTAGTACTGAACCTAATTATTGCATAGTGGATGTTGACCAGGCATGATAATCAGTAGCTGTAAAAAGTTTGTTCAGTCCTTTTTCCTAAGCACTATTTCTATTCTTGTTTGAGCTTTTGCATTAACATCCATGTCGATGTTTGGGCCATGACAAAATACGAGCATATATATCTTAACGATCTTTCCTTTTGAACTATCTCTATTTTGTTTTTCTCGAACGATCCACGGATATATATTTCAGTGGAATTATTTGCACATCTGTATAGTAGCCAAGGCGTTGAAAGAGTCTTGTTTCGGCGAAGTTGGCAAAGACCATTCGATCGATCAGAGAAGCAAACTGTAGAGCGATGGATGGAGCGTCGGACGGAAATCGTACTCCCTTCGTTCTAATTAATTGACTCAGATTTAGTACAACTTGTACTAAATCTGAGTCAATTAATTTAGAACAGAGGGAGTACATCAAGCGTCGTACGCAAAGCAGATTCGAAGACGGTACTCCGTACAACATATGTACACCTTTGGCCAAATGAATAGACAACACTCCGGTCAGTTGTTCAAAACAATAAAACTATTATTGCAGAGACTGTTGTGGTTCACTTACTACTTACTGGAACATCATTTGTGTGAAGGATGAAACTCTAATTTTGTCGAGTAAATCCATTCATCAATTAAGATGGTGCTTGCACAATACATTTCGTAAAAGTGGACTGCATTTAGAGCCTACAAGATAAGTGATATTACTTAGAAAGAAAAACCGTGACAAAAATCATTGTCAAATAACAAGCTATCGATCATGGCAGGCTAGCGGATGACAGGAACTCTTGCTCCAAGCTGTAGGACACGTTTTGGCTGCTCTGAGATGACATATCACAAGTTCTCCCGTCTAGGTTCAAGACCAAGGACTGGTGACCTTGCATCTCTTGCTCAACTTGAGATGAATTCACCCGATTCCCTCGTATTAGCTGCAATGTTGACTCAACATGCTTCATCGTAGGCCTTTCATCTCCTTTTAGCCTCAAGCACAGTTCCGCGAGGGAAGCAACCTTGTTGATCTCTTCATCGGTTGCTTCTTCAAGAACTTGAGCTGCCACTATATCTTTGGGTTTCCTTGACTTGATCTCCGAGAGGAAATAGTTACACAGGTTCTCCTTCGTTCCATCCTCAGCTGTAAACACTGGCTGTTTCCTCATAAGAAGTTCAAGGAGTACCATGCCAAAACCGTAAACGTCACTCTTCTCATTTAGCTGCCCGGTCTGGTAATATTCTGGATCCAGGTAACCGAACGTGCCCTGTACATTTGTGACGAGATGAGTTTGATCAATAGGGACAGTTCAATAGGGACAGTTCTCGAAGCGCCGAAATCCGAAACCTTTGCAGCATAGTTTGCATCCAAGAGTATATTAGAGGACTTGACATCACGATGGAAGATTGATATTGATGCTGCAGAGTGGAGATAGTATAGAGCTCCCGCAGCTTCTGAAGCGATCCGAAGGCAGTCTTCCCATGACAAGGAAAACATGTTGCTAGAATCATGATGAAGAATTTCAAACAATGAACCATTGGGAATGAAGTCGTACACTAGTAAGGGGACCTCGGTTTCAAGACAGCACCCAAAAAGTTTTACGATATTCCGGTGATTTATTTGAGAGAGGATCGCAACCTCGTTGATGAAATCACTGATCTCACCTTTCCTGATAAACTTAGATATTTTTATGGCTATGCTGGTTTGATAAGATACCTTTGTAGACCGTGCCGTGCCCACCGGCCAAGGATACGTGCAGGATCAAAGTTATTTGTTGCTCTCTTAAGCTCTTCTATTGAGAAAATCTTTGTCTTCTCACTCGCATTTTCGTCTGATGATATCAACTGTTCTAAGAGAAGGCCCTTGTTCGTTCGGAAATACTTCCTTCTTAGTTTCTTCTGGACATCTCTTTTCCATCTTCGAACGAGAAATATTGCACTTAGCCCAAAAAGTAGCATGCCAAAGCCACTGCCAAGCCCAATTACAATATCTACCATAAAGAAAATGATCCATCAATTCAATATATCTTGAGTATGTTTTAAGGAGAAGAACTGAAGTATATATGGGCTCACCTAGGAAGAGATTTTTCTTTCTTACTGGAGCGCACCACATTTTTGTTATATCGTACTCTGTATGATCAGGGCATTTAGCGCAACTGTAGTTTCCAACAGTGTTCAGGCAATTGCCTCTGCAAAGTCCTGGTGTCCATTCGCACTCGTCAATATCTGTAACCATATCTCTGTCAGCGCCAAGAGATATATAACTTATGTAAAATAAAATACTAGAGGGGAGGGAGGGGGGGGGGGGGGGGACCTTCACAACCATCTGGGATGTACGGATTTCCTTGAAAACCGTGCAAGCATCTGCACCTGTAACCAACATAACCTTCGTTGGAGCTCCTAACAGCCAGGCAGGAGCTATGGATACTTACACACGCATATCCAGAGGTGTTCTTTTTGGCTTCTTCGCATGTAAGATTGTCAACAGCCCATCGCACAGAGGCTGATTCTAGAGGATCGACATACAGGTTTGGTTCCTGATCGTTTGAAGGTTGCATTTTCAACATTATATTAAAGAAGTCATCTCCAATACTTGAGTCATATTTGATTCCTAGAATTCCCTCACTGGCATTTATGTATGTCACGTCAATGATGCCGTTATCAAGCTGGAGAACGGGCGGTGTAGTGTCTAAGCAGTTGAGTTGAAAAGATTTCCTCGCAGAACAACCTTCTTCTATTCCGAAAGGAAATGGGACACTGACATTCCCACAACTTCGAGAACAATTTGTCTTTTGTGGTCTTGAATTATACTCTATTTATCAAAAGAAATTCAAGTTCATCAGATTCCATTATGAGAATTAGCTAAAGAAATCAAGATAAATTATTCACATATAAAGTTCATTTATCAACACATGGCACTGTATAGTGTATATTTAGGATGGAGGAACAATATATCCCATTCTCCCTAGCTTGTCTTATTAAATGACACAACTCCTTGTAAAATAATAGTACTATGGTTTGAAGAGTCTATACTTGTGGCTGTGGGAATAACATCACACTAAACTGACAGTGCAGCCAGACGAAAATGCTGGTAGCATTTTAGACTAAGTGGGAATAAGGTGAAAAATTAAAATTGCATCCCCAGGGCAGTTTAATATTTCCAAGACAAAATGGTGCTTTACATTAACCCAATCTTAGGCATGTTGCACAGTTGCACTGAAATATGTACCAATTCAAGGCATACAATAATACTCTATCTTTCAATTGGGACAAAAATACAAAGCAAAACTGATAAGTCACTCTCGTCCTCAACTCCAGGTTCAAAACACAGAAGTAACAAATGTTTTTAATACGAGTAATATTTATTGTGCTTAATGAATTAGAACTACTTCAAACAGCTAAGTAGAAATAAGCTTTGGAAATATTACTATGATAAACATCCAATTATCAAGCTTTGGAAATATTACTATTATAAACATCCAATTATTTTCCCAGGCTATTTTTTAGAAAGTAATGACAAATTGAGTAAATTAATTATAACATGGATTTTCTCGTAGTTTTTCCAATATGCATGTATTTTATGAGATTATTAGTTTATTACTAAAGACATCTTTTTCTATAGTCCTTGACCTCATACTTGTATATATTGTTCTTTGTTTATGTCATAAAATTATATTAGAATTCCAAATGCAAATAAATATATCGCAAACAAAAAACTACCTCCACAACTTGTGTGTCAATTGGCCATGTAGCCTCTGGCACAAAACGAATGAATTTTTTACCTGAATGAACCTCCAAATACTAAAATAGAATCCTTGTACTCCCGGAAATAAGGCCAAAAGCTAAACCATGCCCATGATTTCAGAAAAACTGATGCTTAATGTAGTAGATATGTCCCTAAGTTTGTTCGGTAGTTCAGTTCTTAATGGGATATATAATATTTTCAAAAAATAATTAGTATTCCTTTGATAATCCTGGAGTTGCTTTTGTAGAACTACATATGCTTTTGTAAGAAATAAATCCAACAGGAGTTTTATAAAAGTTATGTCCTGACTGTGACAAGTGTAGGTGTGTGCCTGAGTGCGTGACCTTGTACTCTCACAAGACAAACTCCCACAAAAACATTCATAAAAGATATGGAGGAGATTACCATGGTCAGGCGAGCAGCCATCGGAGATATAACCAACATTGGAGTAAATAATTGTGCATTCGCTGTGGTGGCTGACACATGCATAGTTGCTATCTTCCCTTCTCCTGGGGCAGCTCGTTTGGTCCACAATACTCCAGGAGATTCCTGCCTCAATATTTATGTTGATTGTATCCCACAAGATGCTGAGATCAGATTGTGTTTTTATCTTACTTGTTTTGTGGCGAACAAACTGTAACTGGAGGGTATGAACAGAAGATGTTGATGAAGTTACATTGCATGACCCAGGCCCAAGGGGGTCCTGCCTGTACACTTGCTCTGCAATCTTTATGGTAGGGCAGGTTACGTTACAAACCAACTTAAAATTATCAACGTCTTTATCTACCAAGTACACATCCAAGTCACAAGCAACGATAGAAAGGGTTACGATATCTAAAACGGAAAAAACTATTCCCCGGAGTCCATGAAATGTTGTAGGCATCGACACCAGACTTCATGGGGATGGTTTTGGAAAAATTGACCACTAGAAAATTGACCCCACTACTGGCATCAATACTGGCGACAACCTGGGTTGTACTATTATCATCCAAGAAGAGTTTTGGGGGGTGAGTTGTGTGGTTGCAAATCAAACTGAAATCAGGATTCCTAAAGCAGCCAGCTCCTATGCCGAACGGGTAGATGAAGGTCAAGTTACCGCATGTATTGGCACAGATGGCAGTATAGGGGAGAGTCAAATTTGAAGTACTCGTGTTGGTATTATCGCCCCGCAGGGACCTAGTCTCCAACCGACTGATCTGGTGGTTCAGAGGCTGGGTGGCACTTCCCTCTGCACTTCTCAAAACTGTAGATGTTCGCGCTTCAGCCATCCCTAGCATAGCAAGTATGAGCAAAGCAAACATGGCTTTGAAGTGGGTGATGAACTTCCTTGCTCAACTATTGAGGTGTTGGAGAGTTTTGTGGAAGTAATTGGCCATAGAATTTCACAGCTGGTGGAACTCTATTATAGGAATCACTGATGGCCCTTTGTACTGTTCTGTACTACCTGCGGAGGAAGTTTCTCCTTTTTCTCTCTCAGGGCAGGAAGTTTCCTCATTAAGAAAGATGGAAGCAGCTTTCTTGGTTTTCTCAAACCTAATCAACTTTTCTTCTGTGAAGGAATGAAAAGCAACTCGCTGGAAAAGAAGCAAATGCAGTCACCAGAAAAGTCTAACCCATGAAAATGCATGGAGACCATTCAGTTTGAACAATAGACTGATACCAAAAAGTCTTTGATGGAGTTACCGCCACTCAATCCAAGCAGGCACCACTACATTGACTACATTGGATTTGAATACTATACTGAAAGCATCTTTGATGGAACTACGGCCACTCAATCCAAGCAGGCATCACTATCACTTGGAAACAAAATTTACGTAAACGCTAGTTCCACTCCGAGTGTGATTTCAGAAATTGGCAAGGTAGTCACCGCACCAGAATAGTCTAACCCATTAAACTTTGACAACATGAAATTTGAACAATTGACTGACAGAAAGTCTTTGATGGGAGTGGAACTACAGCCGCTGAATCCAGGCAGCCACTGTCCGGAAACAACATTTATCCTGACAGCGTTGCACCTTCGAGATATACTGATTTTTCTATGGTGGGGGATGAGATGTAGACAATAATACTTGCAAGTGGTGGAGTTTTTTAAACAGGTGGCGGAGCCGAATAATATGAACTTCGTGTCCAAACTTCGAAGACATAATCAAAATTCAGACTTCTGTTTTGAAAAACTAGCATAGTGACCACGTAACAACATTACCATCTTTTGTCGAAGTACAGTTATAATCCCATCTTAATTATGTTGTTGAATGTAGCATTATTTTTGTGCAAGTCAATGGAAATTTTAGGGTGTATAAAATGACTCTTAAAATGTTAAGAAATAATATTTACTTTTATCTTTTTATCTGTGTCCTACTGTGCATGGTTTTAATAGCTACATGTACTATACATTAAGAAGAATTGAAGATATGGAGTAATATGAAACATGGAAACATGTCTCTTTGTATGCAATATTGTTAAAGAACTGTTTCCATTAAACATAGCATTTTTTTTCTTTCAAACTTGTTTTGCTCACCCAATAATCTTCCACTCATTGAGAGGTGATGCCATGCGATGGTGCTGGACTGAAAATGGGAACTACTCTGTGAGCTCGGCATAGCACCTCCAATTCAGTGGTTCGCAGCCAAAATTTGAGCAAAGAAGATTTGGGCTACCAAGGCAGAGCTGAAGAGCAAACCTTTTTCATGGTTGGTTCTCCATGGCCGTGCCCTCACAGCTCATCTGCACGCCGTGCGTGTATGGCCTCACGATCCCATTTGCCAGCTCTACCTGCATAGTCCTGAGACCGCTGTCTGCATTTCCAAAGATTGGCCCTTCTCGGGTGCGGTGTAGTCCATGATCACCTATTGGTCGAAGGACCAAAAATTGTGTATCCCTAAAACTTATAAGTGAGTCTAGGCTTCATTAACACTGGTTATAACCGTTAAATGTTATGTTAAGCAACCTTGTATGGTGTGGTGTTCGTCCTTCATTTGGACGTGTACATAAACCTCTATTTTCTATCAACGAATCGAAACGCAAAGCTTTTTGCATTGTCGAGAAAGAAAGGCTGAGAAAATAGAGGGGCACCTGAAATTGACCACATAATTAGCGAATTCGAATGCCTTCACACCTGGAGCAACATCTGATGCCATCAAGGACTCTGCATGGATAGACAAAGGAGGATTATATTGGGGTTCCTTCCACAATCGGAAAATATAAGTCCCGTGGGAGATTTATCAAATACGTTATCTGCAGACTATGGAAAGAAATGTGATATATGGAAAATACATAGCCTGGCATGGCAGGGCCACTGCCTCTGCCCCTTCTCTCTCCCTCCCCACCCAGCAAAGCCCCTGTGCGCCACGGGATGGAAGCCTCCCGCCGACGGTCCCCTATGCCGCTAGCCAGCCAGCCTCCGGCCCAGCGCATCTCTCCCACCTCTCACGGCCCTCCCACCCTGAGCCCGTGATCCAGCCGCTGGCCCCAGTGCCACCGTCTTCTCCCGACGGTGAAGGAGAGAATCTGGTGACTAGTGGGGCCGTAGGCAGCGGAGGGGGTGAGGCCCGGCGGCGGGCAGCGGGGCGCCTCCCCTGGCAGGCTGGCACGCTCTGCAGGGAGCAGAGAGACGGGCCGGAGCGTTTTTTCAGATGGAGATTGGAGAGGTCGCTGAGTTGGCAGACGGGTGGCAAAACCGGCGACGTGGCAAGAAAAACCGGAGTACCGATCCTATTTGCGGGAGCAAAATTACGAGATGCTTTTTTTTCGATTCTGCATTGGAGTGATGCACATAGCATTTTATTGAAAAATTTCAAAAGTATTATAAAACAAAGTTTAAGATCACTCAGAGTAAAGATAATGATGAGACATCAAAAGATCGATAAAATCTAGACATCAGGATGCCACCACCCAGTCTACCTAAAGATAGCTCAAACGATTGCCATCAATTGAGTATGTCCAATATGCATGTGATCTTGCTGGTCTGTAGGAAGGAAAACAACCCATGCATGCTTCTGTCTAGTAGACCCCCATTTTGATAACCTGCAAATAGTGTGGTACGCACACTTTGTTAAACACTAAATCATTAACGTAATTCTAACTTGCCCAAAGAAAAGCAGACATGCATATACGTATTCGTGCTTTTCTGACTTTATCAACACCATTTAACCAACTAGATGATACCCCCGCGTTGCGGCGGGATAGATTTATAGAAATAGTTTAACTACAATTGTTATGCTAATGTAGTAAAATTAACTACACATGACATGCTTGGTATAACACCCATACGGTGATTATATGATTTGTGGTACAAATGGGGCAAGAGAAATATGACACGCTGGAGGAGGCTGATCTATACAGCAAATCAAAGCTGCTAATTTCTTTATATGCTCAGTTTCATTAAATCAAACATCATTTCAATACTTTTTCCTTCTTTTTGTACAACAGTTAAAATTTATACAACAGCTTAAGGGATTCGTGTAAGTGTAAAATATTGTTTTGGGATGAACTGAATGGGCCTCTAGTGAATCACATAATACCAATTAGCATTAAAATACTCTTATTTGTCTTTCTTCTTTTGGTCTTTCCTTTGTCTTGCAGTATGAATGGAGTAGTGTTCTTATCCCTAAAATAATTCACACAAAAGGGCAACTGATTAGGGGCATACAAACATTAGATTTTTCGTTGATCTCGGTAACTTAGAAACCTACTACTTCAAGAAATATGGTCTTGTTCCATACACCACCAACGTGGCCGTCTTGTAGTAGTAAGAGAAAAAACAAAGATGTGACAGAGACTGTCAATTAATATCTTTATCATCCATATATTCTACTTTTTTATGCTGACTAAATACAATGAAAGAAAAGCTACATTGAGTACACAACACACAATTTGTTCGGGGAATGTTCTATAGATGAGGGGAAATTGTCCGAAAGCTTAAGCAGCCTGGGAGAACAAAGAGAAAAACAAAACAAAAATAACAGGGCAATTACTCCCCTAAATCCTGACCCAGTAGCCGTGGGAACAATCTGAGGATAGGAGACCGCAAAGAGCTGCCATACCGATTTCGCAAATGAGCACCAAAAGAACAGGTGCTTACCAGATTATTACTACCTATATGAAAGACGAGCCGAATGCCGCGTCCTCGTCGCTCGTGGTACTGTTCATGAACAGTAGCCCTGTTCACCACTGTTCACTTCAATCCGCGCCGTCGTCCGGCGATCCAACGGTCCGCACGCCATCTCCGCTGCACATTTGCAAAAACACCCCTCGCAAGCCGAAAAATAGCTCCGCAACCCACAACTTTCCGCCACGAAGGACTAACGTGAAATTTCAGCAAACATCGGGGGCCTTTCTGCAAAAACGTCCGCACAACTCCCCTCCTCCCTTCTCTCTCCTGCGCGGCGCCGAGTTGGCCGCCGGCCGCCGCGCTCGATGTCGCTGCTCCGGTCCTTCCCCTCGAATCCAAGAATACCACGGGCTTCGCCGCCGCGCCCTCTCCCTCCTCGCCGAGCTTCGCTTGCCGGAACGCCCTAGAAGCGTGGGAATCGCCGCCGCCGCGCGCGCTGCCCTCCGCCGCGTTTCGACGTCGCCGGCGACGCCCCGGCGACCAAAACGAGGCGGCGCTGCCACCTGCGGCCACCCCGCATCGAGCCGCATCGGACGCGCCTACGCGCGCGTCCCAGCACGCCGTCGCGCGGCTCCGTCGAGCTTCACGCCGCTGATAACCCACAAGTATAGGGGGTGTATCGTAGTACTTTCGATAAATAAGAGTGTCGAACCCAACGAGGAGCAGAAGGTGTTGACAAGCGGTTTTGATGAAGGATTCACTGTAAATGCTCACAGACAAGTTTTTAGGAGTTTTTGATATGACAGATAAATAAAGTACAAGTAAATAAAATGCAGTAGTAATAGTTGCAGCGAGTGGCCCAATCCTTTCTACAGCAAAGGACAAGCCGGTTGTTGTACTTATAATGACCAAACGTTCTTGAGGACACACGGGAGTATTGTCAAGTGCTTTCGCTTCATATAGTTGATTAATCTTCATTGTTTTGATAAGTGTTGTGTGGGTGAACCTATGCTAATGCACCGCCCTTCCTAGGACTAATACATACTTGTGATTATACCCCTTGCAAGCATCCGCAAATACAAGAAAGTAATTAAGTTAAACTAACCACAGCCTTAAACTTTGAGATCCTGCTATCCCTCATGCATCGATATACCAACGGGTGTTCAGGTTTCTGTCACTCCGGCAACCCCACAATTGGCAAACGAATACACAATGCATTCCCCTAGGCCCATAAAGGTGAAGTATCATGTAGTCGACGTTCACATGACACCACTAGAAGAATAACACCACAACTTAAGCATCAAACCATTAAATATTACTCAACATAGTTCACTACTAACATCAAGACTTCTCCCATGTCCTCAAGAACTAAACGAACTACTCACAAGACATCATACGGAACATGATCAGAGGTGATATGATGATGAATAACAATCTGAACATAAACCTTAGTCCAATGGTTTCACCCAATAGCATCAATAACAAGAGTAATCAACACCGGGAGAGTTTCCCCTATGAAATAGACAAGATTCAGCCCTAGATGTTACAACGGAGACGGGGTGCAGCGGCGGTGATGATGGTGTTGGCGGTGGAGATGATGATGATGATGATCCCGATGAAGTCCAGCTCGATGACGGTGATGATGGCGACGATTTCCCCCTCCGGGAGGGAATTTCCCCCGGCAGATTTCTTCCTGCAGGGGAGCTTTTCGCTCTCTGGTGTTTTCCGCCTCGTGGAGGCGGCGGAATATTTCGATGGCCGTCTCCGTGTGTTAGGGTTCGAGGGGGTCAAGTACGCGAAGGGGGAACGGCTGAGGTGGGCCAGGGCCCCCAAACCACCTCTCGGCGCGGCAGGGGCCCCACCGCGCCAAGGGTGAGGAGGGCCCACCATGGCCCATCTCAGCTCCCCCTTTTGGCCTCCTCCATCTTCTGGTAAAATAGGAACTTCCATATGTCTCCTTCGATTTATTGATCTTCAGAAATAGTGCATCTCGACGGTGCTTTTTCCAGCAGAATCCTGACTCCGGTGTCCAATTCTCCATTATTCATCAAACATGCAAAATAGGTAAAATAACATAAGTAACACTTCTAAATATGAAATATATCGATGAATAGCAGTAAATTATGATATAAAATAGTGATGCAAAATGGACGTATCAACCCCCCCAAGCTTAGACCTCGCTTGTCCCCAAGCGAAAACTGAGCTCAGTAAACATGACCACAAGTTTATGGAGCAAAGTGTCGATAAATAAAATACGGACAAGAAGCATCACATTCATTGATACACAAGTCATTCTAGACAGCAACTTCCCTTCATATAATCTAACTTGAAATAAGTAAAGGGAACCACGATGAAGTGCATAAAGAGAACCATGATTGGTGAAGGCAAACTTAAACTCTTGGTCAGAGAACAATTAACAGATCATACTTATCTTTCGAGAAGAGTCTTTATATCAGAGCTTATATAGCAGAACTTACATGCCTTAATCATAACAGTCTCCTTACAGTCATTGATAACTTTCAAAGTTATATTCATTCGGATAAAAGCTATTGTGCGAAACAAGGAAATGAGAGATATGATTAGAAGTATCAACACATATAACTAATTGGATCTCAACAACTCAAATGCTTGCTTGAGATAGAGAGGAATGGGTTTACTGACTCAACAATAATGTAAAAGATAGGCCCTTCGCAGAGGGAAGCAGGGATTAAATCATGTGCTAGAGCTTTTAAGTTTTGCAAAGCATATAGAGAGTATGAAAATAGTTGTTTGAGCTATGTATGTCGTTGTCAACGAATCGTAGTAAAGTGAACACTAACCCCTTGTCAACCAGACTTTCAAGAGCGGCTCCCATGAAGGACGTTATCTCTACCAGCAAGGTAGATCATCCCTCTTCTCTTTTGTTTACACATGTATTTTAGTTTCTTTATAGTTGACACTCCTCCCAACCTTTTGCTTACACAAGCCATGGCTAACCGAATCCTCGGGTGCCTTCCAACATTCACATACCATGGAGGAGTGTCTATTTGCAAATTAAGTTGCTTACTGATAAATCAGGGCAAAACATGTGAAGAGAATTATTAATGAAAGTTGTAGTTAATTGGGACTGGGCACCCCATTTGCCAGCTCTTTTTGCAAATTGTTGGATAAGCGGTGTATATGCCACTAGTCCATTGGTGAAAGTCTGTTTGACAAAAGTGCTAGAGAAACTCTACAGAACCCTCATGAGCTAATAAACAGTGACACAAAACTAGGAGTAATAAGTTTTGAATAATTTAAAGGTAGCACATGAAGTATTTACTTGGAATGGCGCAAAATACCATATAGTAGGAAGTTATGGTGGACTCGAATGGCAATGGTTTGGCTCAAGGTTTGGATGTATGAGAAGCATTCCCTCTCGATACAGGTCTTTGGCTAGCAAGGTTATGTAGCAAGCATAAGAGTTGAGGGATACAAACAATTATACAAGTGATAAGAATAATCATGCAATCTTCCTTAGAAGCACAAATAGTTTAACTTAAGAATACTAAGCTTATGAGCCACAAAGAAAGAAAGATCATGGAATAATATATTTGCATGCACTCCCTCTTTCTACTTAAGTCTCAAAGTATTGTCTACTACTGACCAATGCTAAGTTTGCCAAAACCAAAAAGATTAACTTGGTGCTCTAAAAAGTGATCCCTATACTAACAACAAGGTTATCAATATGAAAGAGAATTGCAAGCTAAAATAAAGTATGCAGAAAGTAAATGATAAAACTTCTCATTAATATTTCATAACGGCAACTCACACCAAGGGATACATAGATAACCAACTAAAAGAGAGATACTTCCACATTGCAAACCATCATATAAGATAACTTCCCTACTCACGATATGACTTTATGGAAAAGTAAAAGGTAAAGATAATGATGTGATACCGCGGCACTCCCCCAAGCTTGGAACAAACCAAGGGGATGCCAATACTTATGATGAATTACTCCTTCGGTGGTGGTGGTGAATTGTCCTCATCATCAGACTTCCAGGGAAGGGGTTTCCCATCAACAAAGGACGACTTGGATTCGATTATCCTGAAACTAGCGCAGCGCTTATGTTTTTAAACCGAGTTTCATACTCACAGTTTTGATTCTGGACATCATAGAGTTGCGCCTGCAGTTTGTTGGTGGTGTTGATGAGGTGAAATATGTCTTCCCAGAGTTGTGCAGTCTCCTTCTTATGTTCAGCGACCAGCGCGGACACCATTGAGTGGAAGACTCCCACTTCACGTTCCGCCAGCTTTTTGTATGTGAAGACCTCTTGCTCCAGCTTCTCCATCCTGGCTTCCAGGCTCCCTTCTCCTTTGGGTCCTCGCACGTCTTCCGTCTGCAGCTTTCCATCAACCATCTGCGACTCCTTGGGATGCATCTTCAGCTCATCCATGTATGGGGTGACGACGTTCACAAAGAAACTGTCCTTTGGAGGCTTCGATGAAGACATGGCAGCTCTAGATCTGAAAACAATATCTGGACAGAAACAGCTCGAAACGAAACACGATGAAAAGGCGAGATACGAACCTCGGGGGTTCGGGTGAGTTATATAGCAAAAAGTTTTACAACATAAGGAAGGTACAGGAGGAAACCTGATCGGAGACGAGCTCCGGGGTGCTCAAACCACCAGGCGGCGCGGCTGGGGGCCCACCGCGCCGACCTATGGTTTGGGCACCACGGGTGCCGTCTCCCATCCGGTTCGGTCTCTTATTTTTCCATATTTAATAAAAACGACGAAAATATCTTCTAGAAAGTTATTCGCGAAACTTTTCTTACCGAAACTGTTACCTATTCGAATCGAATTCTGCAGTCCCAGAAAAATGTTCTTCAATGAAAGTTTCCGGAGTCACCACTTTAATTGTATCAACCTCTTCATTAATAGAATCTCCAGAAATATAATGCTTGAGTCTTTGACCATTTACCACTTGTGTAGAGTTATCTTTCAATGAAGCAATTTTTATTGCACCTGAACGATACACCTCCACAATAACAAATGGTCCTTCCCATTTTGAGAGTAACTTTCCTGCAAAAAATCTGAGACGAGACCTATACAATAGAACTTTCTCACCAACATTAAATTCTCTTTTAAGAATTCTCCTATCATGCCATCTCTTAACTTTTTCTTTAAAGAGTCTAGCATTTTCATAAGCCTCACTTCTCCATTCATCTAAAGAACTTAATGCAACAACCTTTTCTCACCGGCAAGTTTAAAATCTCTATTAAGTTCTCTCACTGCCCAATAAGCTTTGTGTTCTAATTCTAAAGGCAAGTGACAAGCTTTACCATAAACCATTTTATAAGGAGACATGCCCATGGGGTTCTTATAAGCAGTTCTATAAGCCCATAAAGCATCATTTAACTTACTAGCCCAATTTTTTCTAGATTTATTAACAGTCTTTTGCAAGATAGATTTAATCTCCCTATTTGACAATTCTACTTGTCCACTAGTTTGAGGATGATAGGCTGAAGCAATTCTATGATTAACACCATATTTAGCAAGAGTTTTCTAAAACCACCATGGATAAAATGAGAACCTCCATCAGTCATAAGATATCTAGGTACTCCAAACCTAGGAAAAATGACATCTTGAAGCATTTTTAAAGAGGTCTCACTGATACGTCTCCAACGTATCCATAATTTCTGCTGTTCCATGCTTATATTATACCATTTGCTACATGTTTTATATACACTTCGTATCACTTTTATGCATTTTCTGGGACTAACCTATTAACAAGATGCCACAGTGCCAGTTCCCTGTTTTCTGCTGTTTTTGGTTTCAGAAAGTTACTTCTGGAAATATTCTCGGAATTGCACGAAACAAAAGGCCAGGTCCCTATTTTTCCAGCACGTACACGGAGTCCGAAGGAGAGACGAAGAAGTGCCACGAGGTGGCCAAACCACCAGGTGGCGCGGCAGTGGGCCCAGCCGCGCCTGGAGGTGGTTTGGGCCCCTCGGGGGTCCGCCGACATCGCCCCTTCGCCTATTTATTCCCGAGACGCGAAAACCCTAAAACACCGAGCCTTTCATCCAGAACATATTCGCTGCCGCCGCCGTCGTCAACCCTAACTCGGGGGGTTCCTGAAGCTCTTCCCGGCACCCTGCCGGAGAGGGGAATCATCACCGGAGGGCTCTACATCGCCATGCCCGCCTCCGGAGTGATGCGTGAGTAGTTCATCCTTGGACTATGGGTCCATAGCAGTAGCTAGATGGTTGTCTTCTCCACTTGTGCCATCATGTTTAGATCTTGTGAGCTGCCTATCATGATCAAGATCATCTTATTGTAATGCTACATGTTGTGTTTGCTGGGATCTGACTTATATTGATACCTATGTGGAGCTGAATATTATATTATCATGTCTATGTCATTTGTGATCTTGCATGCTCTCCGTTACTTGTTGAAGCCTTGGCCACGTGAATACTTGTAACTCCAAGAGGGGGTATTTATGCATGATAGTTGGGTTCAACCTCTATTTAACCTGGGATAGTGACAGCAAGTTCTAAGGTTGTAGATGTGTTGTTGCCACTAGGGGTAAAACAGCAATGCTTTATTCAAGGATGAATGTATTGTTTACATTACGCACATTACTTAATGCAATTGTCTGTTGCTTGCAACTTAATACTGGAAGGGGTACGGATGTTAACCGGAAAGTGGACTATTTAGGCATAGATGCATGCTGGATAGCGGTCTATGTACTTTGTCGTAATGCCCAAATGAATCTCATAGTAGACACCACAGCTCACACATGCATGTTATATGCACTTATCAATTGTCAATTGCCCAGCTGTAATTTGTTTACCCAGCATGTTAGTTATCTTATTGGAGAGACACCACTAGTGAACTGTGGACCCCGGTCCATTCTTTTACATCTGAAATACAATCTACTGCAATCATTGTTCTCTACTGTTTTATGCAAACAAACATCATCTTCCATTCGATACGTTTAACCCTTTGTTTTCAGCAAGCCGGTGAGATTGACAACCTCACTGTTAAGTTGGGGCAAAGTAGTTTGATTGTGCTGTGCAGGTTCCACGTTGGCACCGGAATCCCTGGTGTTGCGCCGCACTACACTCCTCCACCAACACCTTCGAAGCAAACCTCGTTTTCCTACTGGTCCGATTAAACCTTGGTTTCATACTGAGGGAAAACTTACTGCTGCACTCATCATACCTTCCTCTTGGGGTTCCCAACTGACGTGTGACGTACAAGCAATTGTTTCTGGCACTATTAACCTAGAGCCACCAACAACGTTTTCTGGCGCCGTTGCCGGGGAAAACAGAATTGCTTCTGCAAGGGGAGTCTCTCACACCCAATCTCTTTACTTTGTTATTTGTCTTGCTTAGTTTATTTTTATTTTGTTTTGTTTGCTCTCTTTATCAAAAACACAAAAAAATTAGTTACTTGTCTTGCTAGTTTATTTTTATTTTGTTTTGTTTGCTTTCTCTATATCAAAAACACAAAAAAATTAGTTACTTGTTTAATTCAGTTTAATTTTGTTTTTCAAAATGAATGCTCCTGAAGTTGAAGTTCGTTCTTTTAGGCAACTAGGAGGTGAAAATTTGAAAGATGCTTGGTATAGAATTAGTGATGCTCATCATAGATGTACTAAGAAACACTCTACCACTATCCTCCTTAGGAACTTTTATGTTGGTATCTCTAGTTGGTATAGGTATGTTCTAGACACTCTTACAGGTGGAAATTTCTTGGGTACTCCTGCTTTAGAAGCCTGTAATATTATTGAAAGTTTGGTAGGAACACCACCCACTAAAGATATTAAAGTTGAGATACCTTGGAAGATGTTATAAATAAGTTAGACTCTATGGAGAATTTTTTTCCAAATTTTCTTGATTGTATTGGTAAGATAATGAATCAATAGCCACCATCAATGAAAGAATCACTGTTCTTGAGGATAATAATATCCATGACACCCAAAATCATAGAATTGATGAGTTAGAGGAAGCTATTGAAACCTTAAGTTCAACCTTTACTTCTCTTAAGTCTAAAAAGGAGAAAGTTTATGTGGGTAGAGAGCAAAAGTTTATGTATGTTCCTAAAGTGCCAAAACCAAAGACTCATTATGAGCTTAAAATTGATAAAACTTTTAGTACGGTTAAAGGTAATGAAACACCTCCAGGAACATCTAAGATACCCATTGTTACAAGCTGTGTGTTGGAAGAAGCTTTTGATGATTTGAATGATTTGCCACTTGACAACACTTGATTTTCACTTTCTGCGCCTAGCTGAAAGGCGTTAAAGAAAAGCGCTTATGGGAGACAACCCATCGTTTTTATTTGCTGTTATTTTTGTTTTCTTTGAGTCAAGGATTTTTGTTACTTCTGTAGCAACTCCTTTGTATCTTTATTTTATCGCAATGTTGTGCCAAGTAAAGTTCTATATTGAAAGTTGATGCAAGATTTGGATTTCTGCGCAGTGACAGATTTTTAGCTGTCACGGATTTGAGCTTATCTCCCTGTAGAAAATTCAAAAAATTCTGAGAAAAATCACGCATATTCCTGAGATATGTACGCAACTTTCATTATTTTAGGCCAGATCCATCTGAGCAACTTAAGTGCCTCGAAAAAATTCGTCATTCCAGACTGTTCTGTTTTTGACAGATTCTGCCTTTTGTTTTGCATTCGCTCTTTTACTGTGTTTGTGTGGATTTCTTTGCTCCACAAAGCATTGGTGGCTGTAGCTAATGTCCAGAAGCTTTGGGATTGATTGTATCATTACAGAATATGAGAATTTTTGATTATGCACTAACCCTCTAATGAGAACTGTCTTGAGTTTGGTGTGAAGGAAGTTTTCAAGGATCAAGCGAGAAGGGTGATATTATGTGATCAAGAAGAGTGAAAAGCCTAAGCTTGGGGATGCCCCCGTGGTTCATCCCAACCATATTCAGAGAGACTCAAGCGTCTAAGCTTGGGGCAACAAACTTATCAGGTCATCTCTAGTGAAACTATATTTTAATTCTTTCACATCTTATGCGCTTTACTTGGAGCGTCTGTGTGTTTTTATTTTTGTTTTTGTTTGAATAAATTCGGATCCTAGCAATCCTTGTGTGGGAGAGAGACACGCTCCGCTTTTTCATGTGAATACTCATGTTCTTCACTTATATTTGTTGAGTATTCTTAACTAGCTACTGCAGTGCTTTTAGCTCCTGTTTTTCATGCATCTCTTCGAGCTGTTAGCACTTGTTTATAAATACTCTCTTGCTGCATTATATTATCATTTGGAGAGTTTATGTTTAATAAATTATTGGTGTTTGTTTGGAAGAAAGAAAATGCTACATGTAGTAGTTGGTATTGGAAAAGACATATGCATTCTTGTAGATCATTGTCTTGTTTTGATTTGATGCTTTGCAATTGTTTTGAGCTCTCAAGTAGATCATGTTTAAGCTCTTGCATCATGTAGTTAAAGCCTAGTAGTGGAGAACTACCGTAGAGCTTGTTGAGACTTGGGATGCATATTTGTTCTCTCTAAGGTCTAGATATTTTCTGGTAAAATGTTTGAGCAACAAGGAAGACAGTGTAGAGTCTTATAATACTTGCAATATGTTTTTATGTGATTCTTGCTGTACCGGTTTATACTTGTGTTTGCTTCAAACAACCTTGCTAGCCTAAACTCTGTACTGAGAGGGAATGCTTCTCGTGCATCCAAAACTTGAGCCAAAACCCATGCCATTTGTGTCCACCATACCTACCTACTATGTGGTATTTCCTGCCATTCCAAGTAAATATTTCATGTGCTACCTTTAAACTATTCAAAACTTTATTACTCCTTATTTGTGTCAATGTTTTATAGCTCATGAGGAAGTATGTGGTGTTTTATCTTTCAATCTTGTCATTTACTTCTGACAGACTTTCACCAATGGACTAGTGGCATATACATCCGCTTATCCAATAATTTGCAAAAAGAGCTGGCAACGGGGTGCCCAGCCCCAATTAATTACAACTTTCATTAATAATTCTCTTCACATGTTTTGCCCTGATTTATCAGTAAGCAACTTAATTTTGCAATAGACACTCCTCCATGGTATGTGAATGTTGGAAGGCACCCGAGGATTCGGTTAGCCATGGCTTGTGTAAGCAAAAGGTTGGGAGGAGTGTCATCTATAAAGAAACTAAAATACATGTGTAAACAAAAGAGAAGAGGGATGATCTACCTTGCTGGTAGAAATAACGTCCTTCATGGGAGCCGCTCTTTGAAAGTCTGGTTGACAAGGGGGTTAGAGTGCCCACTACCATTCGTTGACAACAACAAACACCTCTCAAATACTTATTTTGTGCTCTCTATATGCTTTCGAAAACTTAAAAAGCTCTAGCACATGATTTAATCCCTGCTTCCCTCTGCGAAGGGCCTATCTTTTACTTTATGTTGAGTCAGTTTACCTACTCCTTTCTATCTTAGAAGCAAACACTTGTGTCAACTTTGTGTGCATTGATTCTTACATATTTACTTATTGCACTTGTTATATTGCTTTATGTTGACAACTATCCATGAGATATACATGTTACAAGTTGAAAGCAATGCTGAAACTTAATCATCCTTTGTGTTGCTTCAATGCCTTTTACTTTGAATCTATTGCTTTATGAGTTACCTCTTATGCAAAACTTTTTGATGCTTGTCTTGAAAGTACTATTCATGAAAAGTTTTTGCTTATATGATTCATTGTTTACTCTTTATCTATTTGTTAGCAAACTATAGATCATTGCTTTGAGTCACTTCATTCATGACATGAGCCTTGCAATATATTGATCAAGATTGTGTGAAAGCATGTCTCCTCAGAAATTATTTGTTGTTATCGTTTTACCTACTCGAGGACGAGTAGAACTAAGCTTGGGGATGCTTGATACGTCTCCAACGTATCCATAATTTCTGCTGTTCCATGCTTATATTATACCATTTGCTACATGTTTTATATACACTTCGTATCACTTTTATGCATTTTCTGGGACTAACCTATTAACAAGATGCCACAGTGCCAGTTCCCTGTTTTCTGCTGTTTTTGGTTTCAGAAAGTTACTTCTGGAAATATTCTCGGAATTGCACGAAACAAAAGGCCAGTCCCTATTTTTCCAGCACGTACACGGAGTCCGAAGGAGAGACGAAGAAGTGCCACGAGGTGGCCAAACCACCAGGTGGCGCGGCAGTGGGCCCAGCCGCGCCTGGGGTGGTTTGGGCCCCTCGGGGGTCCGCCGACATCGCCCCTTCGCCTATTTATTCCCCGAGACGCGAAAACCCTAAAACACCGAGCCTTTCATCCAGAACATATTCGCTGCCGCCGCCGTCGTCAACCCTAACTCGGGGGGTTCTGAAGCTCTTCCCGGCACCCTGCCGGAGAGGGGAATCATCACCGGAGGGCTCTACATCGCCATGCCCGCCTCCGGAGTGATGCGTGAGTAGTTCATCCTTGGACTATGGGTCCATAGCAGTAGCTAGATGGTTGTCTTCTCCACTTGTGCCATCATGTTTAGATCTTGTGAGCTGCCTATCATGATCAAGATCATCTTATTGTAATGCTACATGTTGTGTTTGCTGGGATCTGACTTATATTGATACCTATGTGGAGCTGAATATTATATTATCATGTCTATGTCATTTGTGATCTTGCATGCTCTCCGTTACTTGTTGAAGCCTTGGCCACGTGAATACTTGTAACTCCAAGAGGGGGTATTTATGCATGATAGTTGGGTTCAACCTCTATTTAACCTGGGATAGTGACAGCAAGTTCTAAGGTTGTAGATGTGTTGTTGCCACTAGGGGTAAAACAGCAATGCTTTATTCAAGGATGAATGTATTGTTTACATTACGCACATTACTTAATGCAATTGTCTGTTGCTTGCAACTTAATACTGGAAGGGGTACGGATGTTAACCGGAAAGTGGACTATTTAGGCATAGATGCATGCTGGATAGCGGTCTATGTACTTTGTCGTAATGCCCAAATGAATCTCATAGTAGACACCACAGCTCACACATGCATGTTATATGCACTTATCAATTGTCAATTGCCCAGCTGTAATTTGTTTACCCAGCATGTTAGTTATCTTATTGGAGAGACACCACTAGTGAACTGTGGACCCCGGTCCATTCTTTTACATCTGAAATACAATCTACTGCAATCATTGTTCTCTACTGTTTTATGCAAACAAACATCATTTCCATTCGATACGTTTAACCCTTTGTTTTCAGCAAGCCGGTGAGATTGACAACCTCACTGTTAAGTTGGGGCAAAGTAGTTTGATTGTGTTGTGCAGGTTCCACGTTGGCACCGGAATCCCTGGTGTTGCGCCGCACTACACTCCTCCACCAACACCTTCGAAGCAAACCTCGTTTTCCTACTGGTCGATTAAACCTTGGTTTCATACTGAGGGAAAACTTACTGCTGCACTCATCATACCTTCCTCTTGGGGTTCCCAACTGACGTGTGACGTACAAGCAATTGTTTCTGACACTATTAACCTAGAGCCACCACTCACCATCAGCACTTTTAGTAGGTATAGCTTCTACCCATTTAGTGACATAATCAACAGCAACAAGTATATGAGTATTACCTTGTGAAGAAGGAAAAGGACCCATGAAATCGAATCCCCAACAATCAAATGGTTCAATAACAAGAGAATAACTCATAGGCATTTCATTGCGTCTAGAGATATTACCAACCCTTTGACATTCATCACAAGATAAAATAAACTTTCTTGCATCCTTAAAGAGGGTAGGCCAATAAAAACCTGATTGTAGAACTTTCTGCGCAGTTCTATCTCCAGCGTGATGCCCTCCATAAGCACTTCCATGGCATTTCCTCAGTATTTCCTGTTGTTCATATTCAGGAACACATCTTCGCATAATACCATCGACTCCTTCTTTATATAAGTGTGGGTCATCCCAAAAGTAATGCCGCAAGTCATAAAAGAATTTCCTTCTTTGCTGAGCTGAAAAGGTTGGAGGCAAGTACTTGGAAACAATAAAGTTAGCATAATCAGCATACCAAGGACTATCTCGCGAACTTACACTTATTGCAGCCAATTGTTCATTTGGAAAGCTATCATTAACAGGAATAGGATCATAAGGAATGCTTTCCAATCTAGACAAATTATCAGCAACAGGATTTTCAGCACCTTTTCTATCTATGATATGCAAATCAAATTCTTGCAAAAGAAGTACCCATCTAATAAGCCTTGGCTTAGCATCTTTCTTTTCCATAAGGTATCTAATTGCAGCATGATCAGTATGAATAGTGACTTTCGAATCAACTATGTAGGGTCGAAATTTGTCACAAGCAAAAACTACAGCTAGAAATTCTTTTTCAGTAGTGGCATAATTCTTTTGAGCAGAATCAAGAGTTTTACTAGCATAATGAATAACATTTAACTTTTTATCTACTCGCTGCCCAAGAACAGCGCCTACAGCATAATCACTAGCATCACACATAATTTCAAAAGGTAAATTCCAATCAGGTGGTTCAACTACAGGAGCGGTGATTAAAGCCTTTTTCAAAGTTTCAAAAGCTTCCTTACAATCATCATCAAAAACAAAGGGTACATCTTTTTGAAGAAGATTAGTAAGAGGCTTGGAAATTTTAGAGAAATCTTTAATAAACCTCCTATAAAAACCAGCATGACCAAGAATACTACGAATACCTTTAACATCTTTGGGACAAGGCATCTTTTCAATTGCCTCCACTTTAGCTCGATCAACTTCAATACCTCTTTCAGAAATTTTATGTCCAAGAACAATTCCTTCATTAACCATAAAGTGGCATTTCTCCCAATTAAGAACAAGGCTAGTTTCTTCACATCTCTGCAAAACTTTGTCAAGGTTGTGCAAACAATTATCAAAGGAAGTTCCATAGACGGAGAAATCGTCCATGAAGACTTCCACAATTTCCTCACAAAAGCCATGAAAAATAGCAGACATGCATCTTTGAAAAGTAGCAGGAGCATTACATAAACCAAAAGGCATACGTCTATAAGCATAAGTTCCATAAGGACAAGTAAAAGTAGTTTTCTCTTGATCTTGCGCTCTCACAGCAATTTGAGAAAACCCAGAATACCCATCAAGGAAACAAAAGTGAGTTTTCTTGACAACCTCTCAAGCATTTGATCAATAAAAGGCAAAGGATAATGATCTTTCTTAGTTACTTTGTTAACCTTTCTAAAATCAATGCACATCTATAACCAACTACTACTCTTTGAGGAATTAGTTCATCATTTTCATTAGGAACAACGGTAATTCCTCCTTTCTTAGGAACACAATGCACAGGACTTACCCATCTACTATCAGCAATAGGATAAATAATACCAGCTTCAAGAAGTTTTAATACCTCATTTCTTACCACTTCTTTCATCTTGGGTATTAAACGACGCTGATGCTCAACAACAGGCTTTGCATCAGGTTCCATGTTGATGGCGTGCTGACATATAGTAGGAGAAATTCCCTTCAGGTCATCAAGAGTATATCCCATAGCTCCGCGGTGTTTCCTCAACACTCCCAATAACCTTTCCTCCTCTGTACCTGAAAGTTTAGAGCTGATAATAACAGGATATATTTTCTTATCATCAATATAAGCATATTTAAGATTATCAGGCAGAGGTTTCAAATCAAAAACAGGATCCTCCTTGGGTGGCATTGTGGTACCCAAATCTTCCACAGGTAAATTGTGTTTGAGCATAGGTTGACGAAGGAATACTTCATCAAGCTCATTCCTTTCTTCCCTGAAGTTCTCACTTTCATGATTCTCCATATGTTGCTGCAAAGCATTGTTAGGAGCAAGAACAATAGATGCAAGTTGAGCAATTTCAAAATCCTCACTAGGCAATTCAGTTTCATAAGGTGCTTTAGCAAATTTAGAGAAATTGAATTCATAAGATTCACCAGCAAATTTAGTAAAGATTTTCTCTTTCTTACAATCTATAACAGCACCACAAGTATTCAGAAAAGGTCTACCAAAAATAATAGGACAACTATCATTGGCAGCCGACCCAAGTACAAGAAAATCAGCAGGGTATTTAGTCTTACCACAAAGGACTTCGACATCTCTAATGATACCAATTGGAGAGATAGTTTCCCTATTAGCAAGCTGAATAACCACATCAATCTCTTCAAGTTTACAAGGAGCAATTTCGTGCATAATTTCCCTGTAAAGCTCATAAGGAATAGCACTAGAACTTGCACCAATATCACATAAACCATAATAGCAATGATCACCTATCCCAACAGAAAGCACAGGAACACTAGACTTCCTAGAACTTTTAGGATGTGAGACAATATTAGAAGCATCCTCACAAAAGATAATGTGTCTATCTTCTAAATTTTCAGTGACAAGATCTTTAACCAATGCTACAACAGGTTCAACAGTTATTTGCTCATCAGGTTTGGTAGTTTTCTTATTACTTTTACTAACAACACCAGTTATGATAGTATGTTCCTTAATCTTATTAGGAAAAGGAACTTTTTCAATATAAGGTTCTGGAATAATGCGATCAGCAACATTAACCTCAACACCTTTAGATATATGAGAAACAGATTCATCTTTATATGGTTCATGATAATTTTTAAAACCCTCCTTCGGCAAACCGAAATAGGAAGCAAAGGCTTTATAAAAGTTTGCAACAATTTGAGAGTCAAGACCATAAGTAGTGCTAATTTTGCGATAATCATCAGTATCCATAAATTTTTAACACACTCAAAGTCATAGTTTATACCTGACTCCCTACCTTTGTCATTCTCCCATCCTTCAGTGTTCTCCTGAATCCGATCAAGAAGGTCCCACTTAAACTCTTCTTTATTACGAGTGAACGATCCAGCACAAGTGGTATCCAATAGAGTTTTATCTTGAAAGGAGAGTCTTGCATAAAAGTTATCAATAATGCATTAATGCCTTCAATCTCCCCCACGCTTGAGCGATACTCTCTCCATCATAGGGCCAGAAGTTATATATGAGGTTCCGATCCTTATGAATCTCACTTGGAGGATAGAATTTGGAGTAAAAGAGAGGTACAATTTCCTCCCATCCAAGAGAATACCCATTCTTCAGCAGTTTATACCAATGTGCAGCTTTACCAGACAGTGATAGAGAGAATAATTTCTTCTTAACTTCTCCCATCGAGATACCTGCACACTTAAATAACTCGCACAATTCATGCAGAAATAACAAATGATCTCCAGGATGGACAGTTCCATCTCCTGCATAGCGGTTATTTGTGACACGTTCAACAATTTTCATAGGAATTTTGAACGGTATTACCTGCTCATCTGCGCCTCCTCTACTACCTTAGCAGTGGTAGTTGTTTTCCCAAATAGGAATTCAAGAGAAGACCCCTCCATAATGAGATATAGCAGCAGGCAAAAATAAAAACAGCACGTACAATAAATGTTTCCCTTACCAATTCCACTTACCAATAGCGCTACACTCCCCGGCAACGGCGCCAGAAAATAGTCTTGATAACCCACAAGTATAGGGGGTGTATCGTAGTACTTTCGATAAATAAGAGTGTCGAACCCAACGAGGAGCAGAAGGTGTTGACAAGCGGTTTTGATGAAGGATTCACTGTAAATGCTCACAGACAAGTTTTTAGGAGTTTTTGATATGACAGATAAATAAAGTACAAGTAAATAAAATGCAGTAGTAATAGTTGCAGCGAGTGGCCCAATCCTTTCTACAGCAAAGGACAAGCCGGTTGTTGTACTTATAATGACCAAACGTTCTTGAGGACACACGGGAGTATTGTCAAGTGCTTTCGCTTCATATAGTTGATTAATCTTCATTGTTTTGATAAGTGTTGTGTGGGTGAACCTATGCTAATGCACCGCCCTTCCTAGGACTAATACATACTTGTGATTATACCCCTTGCAAGCATCCGCAAATACAAGAAAGTAATTAAGTTAAACTAACCACAGCCTTAAACTTTGAGATCCTGCTATCCCTCATGCATCGATATACCAACGGGTGTTCAGGTTTCTGTCACTCCGGCAACCCCACAATTGGCAAACGAATACACAATGCATTCCCCTAGGCCCATAAAGGTGAAGTATCATGTAGTCGACGTTCACATGACACCACTAGAAGAATAACACCACAACTTAAGCATCAAACCATTAAATATTACTCAACATAGTTCACTACTAACATCAAGACTTCTCCCATGTCCTCAAGAACTAAACGAACTACTCACAAGACATCATACGGAACATGATCAGAGGTGATATGATGATGAATAACAATCTGAACATAAACCTTAGTCCAATGGTTTCACCCAATAGCATCAATAACAAGAGTAATCAACACCGGGAGAGTTTCCCCTATGAAATAGACAAGATTCAGCCCTAGATGTTACAACGGAGACGGGGTGCAGCGGCGGTGATGATGGTGTTGGCGGTGGAGATGATGATGATGATGATCCCGATGAAGTCCAGCTCGATGACGGTGATGATGGCGACGATTTCCCCCTCCGGGAGGGAATTTCCCCGGCAGATTTCTTCCTGCAGGGGAGCTTTTCGCTCTCTGGTGTTTTTCCGCCTCGTGGAGGCGGCGGAATATTTCGATGGCCGTCTCCGTGTGTTAGGGTTCGAGGGGGTCAAGTACGCGAAGGGGGAACGGCTGAGGTGGGCCAGGGCCCCCAAACCACCTCTCGGCGCGGCAGGGGGCCCCACCGCGCCAAGGGGTGAGGAGGGCCCACCATGGCCCATCTCAGCTCCCCCTTTTGGCCTCCTCCATCTTCTGGTAAAATAGGAACTTCCATATGTCTCCTTCGATTTATTGATCTTCAGAAATAGTGCATCTCGACGGTGCTTTTTCCAGCAGAATCCTGACTCCGGTGTCCAATTCTCCATTATTCATCAAACATGCAAAATAGGTAAAATAACATAAGTAACACTTCTAAATATGAAATATATCGATGAATAGCAGTAAATTATGATATAAAATAGTGATGCAAAATGGACGTATCAGCCGCCGCCGCGGCTCCGGCCGCCGGTGACGTCAACATGACGTCCCAGCGGGCCTGGGCTGGCCAGATGGGCCGGTTCGTGGGCCAGACTGGCTGCTGCGCCGCTGCGTCGGGTCTTTTTTTTTGCTCTTTTTTTTTGTTTTCTGTTTTGCAAAACTTTTGCAACTTTTCAAATACAGGGTATTTACATATGTGACAAACATGTCAACATTAACACGAACAAAAAACGTCGACTATTTATAGCATTTGATCAAATTTCAAGTTCAAATATTTTAAAATTTCGATGCCTTTCAGATCCGGGCATTTGAAAGCCGTAAAAAAAATTCACATACGAGCAACTTTTAACGATTTCAAAATTTGGACAGTTTGTAAACGTAAACTTCTCCTTCCTAATTTCGATGCATTCAAATCTAAACAACATTTGAATGTCGACATTTTCAAATTCGAATTTTTCCTCCCAACAGTATTTACAATTGTGACAAACATATCAACATTAGCACAAAAAATAAACGTTCCTGTTTATGACATATGACCAAATTACAAATTTGAACATTCCAAAATTTTATATGACTTTCAAACATAATCATTTAGTAAACACTAAAATAATTCACATTTGAATATATTCTAAATTGTACAGTTTTTAAAATCTATTTGATCACAAACATCACCAACATCACAAAAATAAATGCTAATAAAGTATACCAAAATGAAAACAAATTTACACATCTCAATTTGGTAAAAAATTAGAAAAATTCTATATACACTTGCTCCAATTATATGGAGTTGAATTTTAAAAAAAAATTCTCTAGCTATGGAATCCAAATGAATAAATGTGCATTTCCACCCATTATGGCTTTAAGCAAAATATTGGCAAAAAACTAAATTAACTTTCTCTAAATATGAAATTCAGATGCAATTCCTCGAATTATATATTCACTTTACTATATGCTCATACAGTGCATATCTTCTGATTACGAAGCTAAATTAATTATTTATACGAACATACAAACATAATCAAACATTCAAATTTGTCAAGTATTCGAAATTACCATAGCATTTCTAATTTTTTTAAATTGGTCAACATTTGGATATAACTCAAATACATTTTCTCTAATTACATTTAAGAATTCATGGCAACATAGAAACATATTTGAATACTTCAATTTGCTAAATATTTAGATATTCTCTAAACTATATAACAAATGTTCAGAAAAAATCAACGCTAACTATGTATGACAAAACATAAAACATATTTACACAATTCAAAATAGTCAATATTTAGATGCAATATAAATGAACTTTCCCGAATTGTGGACTGGAATCCAAAAAAATTGCATTAGCACTAACTATGTACTTAAATTAAATATTATTTGGAAAATAGAAGTATATTTCGATATTTCAAATTGCTAGAATATTAGAGGTACTACAAAATATATCTACATGCTCACAACAATAAACGATACTTATTAATGCCAAAATACAAACCTATTTAAACAATTCAAAATTAAAAAAAAATACAAACTAACACAATCACGGCGTGACGCCGCGCGAAATTCCACTAGTAACACCTGATCAGAAAGAAGCAATGAGCATGATGAGGCCATCCACTTGCGTACAGCCTCTCAGAAGTCCATAAGAAGATTCAGAGACAACAGCCAGATGATGAATCACACTTTAGGTTCAGCTCTAATGCTCCAGACTTTGGCAAGATCAGGAGAATGAATTTTCCCACAAAACTGAGCTTCATATGGACTCTTTGCTGAATAAAACACCAGCCGCAGAGTGGTTCCAGGAGACAGATTCGTGAGTGTCAAGCAAAAGAACAGACTGAATCTTTTCCCACAAAAAGACAAACTTATCTAACTGAGCTCCATTAGAAATCCTACCAAGTATACATAGAACATATAGCAGTTAAACAGATAATCCTTGCAACAGTGGAACTGAATTGGTTTCTCCAGCTTCATAAAAACACCTGTTACTTCAATTGCTGATGAGATAAAGAGCAGCATATAAAATTCTGATCAAAGGATGAACATACAATTGAGTTTACGCTAGTGGCATACAGGGTAGCTGAACTTGGGTCCATAGATAGCTCCATCAGGCGCTCGACAGCTCTACATATGAAATTTCTAAAACTGCAACAGAAAAGAGCAGAAGCAACACTTTTTTTCACACCAGCGACGCCCAAGATGTTCCAGGAGAGCAAATTCCAAATTTCCAATGTACATAACTAATTCAGGGGAGATTCCAATAGAAGATGCATGTGCTCATCCAATAAAAATTAAGTGAACTGCTGTCCAGCGTCTGTAGGAAGATGATAGCCTCTTCCTCCTAGCTTCAGCGACCAGCCCGCATAACCGAATAAATCCAAATAAACTGGGAGTTTTGGATCAAATCGGGTGGAGGGCCAAAACGCCGAGCAGCTTTCGAGCCGGGGCGTGACATGTCCGATTGATAAACATATGTTGGGGATTGAAAAATAGAAAGGGGAATTAAACTCGAGAGAATCGAGAGCGGGCAGCTACCAGCGTGGAGACAGGTGCCAGAGGTGGCGACGCGAGCAGGCTGGCGTGCTTGATGCCGATGGCAGGACGGGTAGTTTTTTTTTTAGAAACGTGGGGCAAAAGTTTTTCCCCATATATTAATTAAGAAGAAGTTTACATGAAAGTAAAGTGTGCCCAAAAATTACAACGCGACTACTCTCGCGGCATCAAGTTGCCCAAGTGTTTGGCACCCGCAAGAGCCCATAAACAAGCCTCTCTCTTCACTCTCTTGAAAATAACAAAAGACGGCGCACTCTTTTTCTTAAACACTCTTGCGTTCCGCTCGGACCAAATTTCCCAAGTGGTGAGCAACGTGAGGGAGGCGACGGCTTTGCGGTTGGGGTAGACGTTGGTCATCAATAGCCACCAATTGTTGAAGTTGAGATTTGTCCAATGCCCGGTGTTGACGTTGTAGAGGCCTAACCAATCTTTAATGAGGTCCCATATCCTTCGCGTGACCCGGCAATGAACAAAGAGGTGGGTAGTTGACTCCATGATTTGCTTGCACAAGGGGCATAGGCCACAATTCGGCCACCCTCTCCTCGCTAAGCGGTCGGCCGTACAAACTCTATTTTGATTTGCAAGCCAAGCGAAGAACTTTGTCTTGGGAGGTGCCCAAGGCCTCCAAACCGTCTTGGCCATAGATGAAGAGATGGTTCCCATAAATTGCATCTTGTATGCCGATTTTGCCGAATATTCCCCATTTTCCGTGAGCCTCCAAAGGATTTCATCTTCAACATTGGGGTTGAGTCTTGGAGAAGAGTCCAAAGTCTCACAAATTGTGAGAGGTGGTCGATGGTGAATTCTTCATCAAGACGCACATTTCGCACCCAACAATCACGGAGCATGGCCGCACCAACCGTGCACTTCTTCTTGCTAGATAGTTGGAAGATGAGAGGTGCAATGTTCTTCGATCGGTTTCTCTCCCTCCAACCAAGGCGCGTGCCAAAAGGGAGTCTTGAGCCCATTTCCAACGGAGATTTTTGTCGTGGCGTAGAAGATGTCCATTTCCTCGTTGGTGCAAGGGTTTCCGTAGCCAACCCAAATTTTACCGGAGTCCTTCCACTCAAGCCATGGCCAACGCAAACGCAACGCCGTCGCAAACTTGCCCAAGTGAAGCATACCGAGCCCTCCAAGCTTCTTTGGGCGGCAAACGAGGTCCCAATTAACCTTGCACTTGGCTCCCGTTGTTGAATCCTTGGCCGACCATAAGAAGGCACGTTGAATCTTGTTGAGAAATGTCATTGTGCCCGGTGGGATAATGAGAGGCGTCAAATAGTAGATGGCTTGGGAGGCGATGACCGATTTCACTAGGGCCGCGCGGCCGGCCGTTGCAATGTACTTGCCGTTCCAAGTGGGCAATTTGCCCACACACTTGTCTTCAAGATGTTGGAAGTCCGCCCTTTTTAGGCGCCAAACGGAGAGGGGAAGCCCAAGGTAGCGCAACGGGAAGGAGGCTCTCGTTGCCGGAAGCCCCTCGAGGACCTCGTCAAGATTAATCTCCCCACACCTAATCGGGACCACGGAGCTCTTGTCAAAGTTCGTGCAAAGACCGGTGACCTCTCCGAAGGCTTGAAGAATGGAGGCAAAATTGGCAATATCCTCTTTGATTGGTGCCACAAACACCGCCGCATCATCCGCATATAGTGAGGTTCTCAAAATGGTGCCTCTCCCACGAAGCTTGTGAAGGAGACCTTGTCTTGTTGCAATTTCCAAAATTTGTGTGAGAGGATCAATGGCCAAGATAGGTTTTTAACCTGGAAGCCGCGTCGGCTCAAATTCAATCGAGCAGTTTCTATTGGATGAATGTTTGGATGCACCTGACGATTTCATGAGCATTTATGGGGAGGAGGTCGTACGTCGCGGCGGCGAAGGATTTTGGTTCCAGTTTGCACGACCTGGAAGACGAACGAACATGCTGCTCTTTTTTTCAGGACGAAACGCCCAGGAAGGGAAATAGTGGCACGGTTCCGCAAGCCCACGTGGCCAGCCCACGAAAGAGTTTCATGCGGGCGTCAATACAGAGAAAGGGGACTCGGTACGTGTATTCGTGCGGAAACATGAGGAGCACGTGAGCATTGAGCAACGCCCGACACCACAAAACGGGGGTGTGACAAAAGTGGTGACGTGGCAGCACGAGAAGTCAGGAAAATCAGTTAGTGGGGTTCTCCTATTTAGATAGAGAAGATTGCCCAACATATTTGAAATGCTCGTAGGGGGTGATATTAAAAGTGAAGTGTATCAAGGGCCAAATATATTATGAGCAAAAGAATAAGAAATAAACAGATGATCGATAGACTCCTCTGTATCTCAAAAAACACACTTTTTACATCTTTTAGCAAGGTTATCTTTTGTCAACAATACTTACCTATTAAGAAACCATAAGAAAAGATCTTTTTTTTTTTTATAAGAAAAGATCTTGATGTTTAACAGTCTCTTAAGCTTCCATAGGTACTTACGCAAATATATTGTGTGGCCATTCATGAGATCGATGTATTGGAGGAGGATCAATTGCAAGAGCAAAAAAATACATCCCCTGAAATATTACGATGATAAATCATTGGTCCATAGGTGGAGTACGTACTAATATCCCTCTATTCCTAATCATGGGATGTTTCGAATATTGCAATATGAACTACATATGGAGTAAAATGAGTGAATATAGGGTTATATAAACTAAAACGAGTCTAGATACATACAAATCTGAAAAAACAAAAAAAAAAACTAAAAATATCTTATGTCTAGAGACAAAGGGAGTACCATCCAAGAGCAATGCAATAAGTTTAGTGCATCACATGATCAAATTGCCACAAGGCCACAACGTGGATGGGTGAAAACTCACAAGTAATATTTCTAACTATGTTCAGTTTCTCCTATAAATTTGCTAACTATGGGATCAAAAATTTCTTTGGTTTAGGTGCCCAAAATTATTATGGTCTACAAGAATAATAAAAAAATAAATCATTCGGCTTCACACATTGTTGGCTCAAGCTTCATGATTGTGAGAAGTGGAAAGAACTTTGAGCACAAATAAAGCGTGAAGAGGCCATATAGAGTGATCCAACAAAGAAATGTGGTCAAGAAGGCTGTCTTGCGGATCAAGAAGAAGAGATAAATATAGTTCGACCACCCAACGGCCACCCGGCCAAAAGAAGTCCAAGGCGACCGAAAAGGGTGCGGCGTAACCAAGCTTGTCACAAGATTCATTGCTCAAAGTGGTGAGGGAGGTGTTGAGCAACAAGAGAGTCGAGTTGAGGGAGTTCAAAGAAGATGAATGCTTCTTCAAGTCCTTCATGAAGATACAAGCCGAGAAGATAGCTATGGAAAAAAAGACTATGACCAACAATTACGCCATTTAAGCAGAGACACTTAGAATTGAGGCATAATGGATTGCAAACGAGACGATTATCGCTGTATCAAATATGGAGAAGTTTCAGATTGAGGCGAAGCAAGTTGACGTTGCGTTGATGGTTGAATAGGCCTGGATCTTGATCACCGACACAATCAGCATGGAGCCGTATATGAGGATTTAGTTTGATAAACAATGGGCACGAATCTTTGCTAAGAAGCCCGATATTGGTAATCAATTTTGTATGCACTAGTTGAATGCCCGTGCGTTGCTACGGATTATGTTTTTTCGTAATGTTTGTCAATACAATACAAGCGAACATTCATGTTAAAAAAAAGACAGACACAAGATATTTTAAAAACTCATAAGAGAGTTCATCTTGCTTGAAGTGTATGTAGATAAAAGATATAATTTGACATCGTTCGAACATGAAATAAGCACCGACTAATATCAGCTCGTTGACTCTATTTAGATATTGTCTACAATGTCAGTAATGTTGTTTGTGCCTCATTTTCATGATTCTTGAGCAATTGTAAGAAAAAACTCTTTCTCACCTTGGAATCATCCTCTACACAACAATAATTGTCATTAGCACGAATATTTTATGTGAAAATAATAAATTATGCAACGTAGAATACGCACGGTGAATATCGGATGAACTCATTCTTTACCATTCCATGAAAACATAACGTAAAAAGCAAGATAACCAGACAAATTCGTCTGGATGAATGACTCATCTTTATTTTGAATCGGAATAGTAAACAGATAAAGTGAAAAACTTGAGTTTTTTTCAAAGATATTCACCTGTCTCGACTTTTTGAATACCAATTAGTTGTCTACGTGGCCAAAAAAATGTAAAGGAATCCCAATCGGGCTGTTCTAATGCGAGTCCTTGTTGAGGTAGAAATAAATTCTTTGTAATTTCATTTTCAGACTGTGAGACCGCTTCATTTTACTCTTCACTGACGCCGATGCTGAAAGAGGATCCAAAACATATACACAAGATGAGTGCTTCTTAGGTCTTAATTCTCTTCCACCAGCACTGCATCAGGGTTTATGTCGGTAGATTCTTTCAGAGTATCACGATCTACCTATTTTAATGTAGACTTTTCATATAAAGATATAAGAAAGTAGTTCTCTCATTGCACCTCTTTGAATCGTGTAAAAGTTGGTAAGCTTTTGTGCCCTTCAGAGCATCTCCACTCGCGCCCCCCAAAACGCGTCTAGATTTGAGCCGAGACGAGCGCTTTCGAGGGCGTCCGGACCAAACAGCGCGTTTGGGCGCGCCCTCTCTCCGCTCGCCGCCCCAAACATACGCCTCACAGCTATTTACTTTTTGCAAATTCAAAGTGTGCAAATGGATCAAAGTTTAAAGGCCACACAAATTCGAAGTTTAGGTTCATGTACGCACGGGAATTTATCGTGAATCAGATTGAAACGTCAAAAGCTGTAGTATTCTAAGATCTGAAACTGAGAAAAAATTGCTAACCTCAACTTGTTTTATACTGACTTATAGTATGGAAAACAAAAGAAATGAAACCGGCAAAGACCGATGCAGTTGTATTAATTAGAACAGACCAAGGAAAGGGAAAATCTAATCCAATTTTTTTTCTGGGCTGTGATTTCTCTCTAATGATGCTAGCGCCTAGATTAGTAGAGATTGAGTTCTAAGATTAATCATTTGACTGAGGAAAGATGTCAAACTACTATGACCTGTATGGAAACACTGAAAACCAATTTTATTGCTTGAAGGAGTTGTAGGTGCTGAGGTACCAACAAAACTGTTATGTGCTAAATACATCCAGCAACAGTATCAACTTCATTCGTAATGTATGTTAGACTCACAAGCTCATCTTGGCCGAGTTACATTATTATATTACAAATCTTGAAATCAGAGAACTAAGATACAATAAAAAGAAACTCCCCAAATACTAAGCGAGTCTCCGGGCAAAGCTGAAACTGTCTCCAAAGCAGGGAGTGAAGAAGCCATTTGGGTACAAAGATCATCAAAGGAGAATGTATAACTGCAGTCTGCAGCGAGGAGGGTTGGTTGGTTCATGTACGCATAGGGAACCCTGTCGCTCTAGGCCTGATATCTTTGATTTCTTCCGTGGAATGATCACTGTGTAAGTATTTACAAATTAAAATATGATCCATATGAATATGAAGATAAAATTGATCTAAACTATAGGCCGCCATATACAAACCTTCTTTCCTTTTATCGAAAAGTTGGTTCAGGTCATGAGACATATTCGATTAGTGCTCCTTGACAGCAAGGTGTATGTAAAGCTGCCAGTAAATTATAAAACATCAAAAATTGTTTCTAGTTTTGTCTGTTACCTTGTTCAAATATCACAGTGAACTGAACTATTGGTGCTATTCATGCAACAGGATAAATCCTTATCTTACTATAATAAAAGCTGACGCTTTCAGCCTCCTGCGAAGGTGCCCACGTCGCCCGCCCCTGTAGCGCGTCTACAATAGGTCATTTCTACAGTGCGCGCCCGCACTGTAGCAGGCGGCACTGTTCATGGATGCACTTCTACATTGCGAGGCTGATCCGCGCCATCCGATCCGGATCCGACGGCCCTCCTTCTGATGAAAACATATACACGAACTATATGTGCGTCGACGAGTAGGTTTCATTTCCGTGATCGGTTTCGAGTTTGGTCGGCTCAACCTCCTCAATTTTGGATCCATATTCGCAAAATATTTGACGAATTTTGTCAAATTCGTCGCGCCCAGTCATCATCCGTTTGAATTTTCCTCTCACGAGTAGATGGATATCACCTTTCCAAACAACTTTCATGTTTCAACCTTTTTATTTTGACGGACATATACATATTTCTCTCTAATCTTCAAATTCGTTATACTTTAGGCCGTGAAAAAAGACAAATTCTGACAGATTCAAAGTTTCAAAATCTCGCTTTTTTGCATAAAAGTCCCCGATGTGTACTTATACAGTGCAATCTCGCTTTTTTTTTGCAAAAAAGTTCCCGATGTGCACTTTTTTTGCATAAAAGTCCTCGTGTTTCCCACAAATTATGAACCGGTCGCCCGGAATAAAACATTTTTGCAGCAACATCCCCGTGTTTCCCAAAAAAAATGAATCGGTCCTCCGGTACAAAACACACGGAAAAGTCCAGGCACGCCGCTTCTTTTGCATAAAAGTCCTCACGTTTTCCAAAAAAATTGAATCGTTCACCCACAATAGATTTCGACATATTTTTTCTACCTAAAATTTTCCAAACGCATTTATATAGATCTATTTCCCAAATAAGTTTAGACTTTCTAACGGTATTAACCATTTTAGAGTTATTAATACTTTTTTAGATTTTCTGACAATAAGTTTTGCCGATTTTTTGTCCACAATTTCGCAACCGTATGGACACACTTTTCAAACAAGTTTAAATTTTTTAGCTGTATTTTTGGTCGTATTTTTTTGCTGAAATTTCACCACTGCATTTATATACATCTACCTCCCAGACAAAAAAATGCCTAATCGATTTTTCTCTCTTTTTCCCGTTTCTTCTTTTCAACCTATTGAATGATAAATTTTGATACAACTTTTCGTGCAACATTCGGCCACTGTACATCTCGTTGTTCTTAACTAAACACACCGCAACGAGTTCACGCCGAAACAACAGTGCTACCGACGAGTGCCAACAACCAGTGCACATAGAAAATACCGAGAAACAGTAGTAGTTTACAAACAGTAACATGGAAAGTTTTCCCCTCCTTCGTTCCTCATCTTAGCCTTTTCGACAAAAAAATTGACGCGCATTTCTGTTTAGAATTTTCCTACTGTCATTAACTATACCTATCTCCAAAAAAACCACCTACATGGTATTTTTTCCCAGCCTCTTCAATGATTTTTTTTGCCGCACCTTTCCTGATTTTTAACCTCTTCGACGATAACTTTTGACACAACTTTTTTGCTAAGATTTCCCTGCCATAATTACCTAAATCTACCTATCAAAAAGAATTTGTCTTGAGTTTTTTTCTGCCGTTATTTTCAAACCTACTCGGCAATAGATTTTAGACACATCTTAATTTTCTGAAGTTAGTTCTCCTACATTATGACAATATTTTTCAATACGCCACCAATTTTCAAATGCGGCTGCACAAAAAAGACAAATTCTGTCAGATTTCAAAATTCTAAGTAAATTTCTTGATGTACTGCAGCAATTCAACCTTCTCCAATTTATTTATATTCTGTCACCACACGGGCGTGGCGTGTCGCCGCGCGAATTTTCCTAGTAGAGAATAAAGCATACCAGATGCAGCTGCTCCACAAAGCACTCCCCAGACTGGTTCAGTCCAGGCGACGAGTTTAGTAAGTTGAAGACGACTCTCTTACAATGTCAAGGGGTGGAAACGAGTAAGATATCGCATTACTATTTTAGACAAATCTCTTACAATGTCAAGGAGTGGAAACGAGTTTAGTAAGTTGAAGACGAATCTCTTACAATGCTTGTAATTTCCTCATCATTCAGGTGCAAGAGACTCATATTATTCCAGGAGATGATGTGCATTACGACAAGCAACTTGTGCAGTAAACTGTCACTGTTGGTGCGTAGGTAAGGATGGCAAACTGATGCACTTGGACCACCAGTATTTCCATTTGTGTTCTTGTCAGCTTTGTCAAGCTGATCTTGGCATCACCACATATAGTATTTGGTACGTAACAGCTTGATGATCTCTTTATGAAGGTGACCTTTCTCCTTGCACCACACATAGGGCACCCTGACAGTCTAGGCCAGAAAGACTAAATGTGCACCTAGCATTGGTAATATTTTGTTCATTTGTTCTTGTTCTACTGGAGTTTGTTTTAACAAACCTGTTTAACTGGAGTTAGATTTACAACACAGCCTACAATAACATGTTTACTGAATTCTCATGGAAATATGTGCATTTAGACATGTTTATGAAATCTGTGCTCCACGGCTGAATTTCAGCAATGATATTCAGATTGCATATGGAGCCCTGGTACTTACGTTATCTCTCACGATTTAATCACTACCCTGATTTATGATTCCCCAAAATACAAGTTCCCCAAACAGAGAGATGGTAAACTATGACATAGGGAGCATATTAGCTTTTTTTTCTGCTTGTTGCTGGCAGTGCTTCAGATATTACCATGATGAAACTGTAGATGGTACAGCTCCTCCTCTCTTCCTCCACAATCCTGATACAATCAACCTGCAAGGAGAGTAAACCATAAGGAATCAAAATTGATCCAAGTTAGGCCAGCCAAAAAATCAAACCTGAAAACGGGGTAACAGGAACAACAGCAGCGAAGGAAAGAAGAGTCGGACAATCGCGTGTGCATCAGGCTAGCTTACAAGGATCATACCCACCAGGAGCAAACTGATTAGCTTTTGCAAATTCGGCGAGTCGTCCCAGCAAACAATAAAGTCAAGCAAACCTGTGAGTAACAAAGGGAAGAGGAGAAGAGTTCTGGGACAGAGGACAATGCAGTGACGGAAGGAGGAGCTCGATCCCATCGGCCTGCTTGTGCACAGGTAGCCCTTTTCCCGTTGGCGGTGGAGGTGGTGTCCGACCCGCTGACGAGAGGAATATGTTGGAGAAGGTCATTCCATCATCGTAAAAGCTACGGAGACCATCGCCAGAGGTTGAGAACCCTAGCTTTGGGGATTATGAGATACATATGGTACTGAGAGGTGGGGATTTCAGGATTGAGCAAGTCTTGGCAACGAGATGTGAGGATGCTTCATTTTGGAGGTCGCGGCGGCACGGTGGCGAGGCGGCGGTTGCGAGACCAATCTCACCGTCGAGGATGGCGGCGGGTGAGAACGAACCCTAGACGTGGCTTCTGCCAGGGATGGCCCTGGTCCCTCGCGGAGGCAGCGAGGTGCGAGCGGGGATCTCAGGGGCGGGGCAGCACGACGCGCGGTCGAGGTCATCGCCGACCGGGATGCGCATGCGGTGTAGATAGCGGAGATGTAGAGGACAGCGGCGGCGGCGGGCTCAGATCGAGCCCGAGCGGCGCTGCGGTGTTCGCGATGCACGGGATTGAAGCGGAGATGGATAGGGTTCGGTAGACTTTGGCCCGTAAGTGAGGACTGCGGGTTGATTCCCAACTTTTAGAGGGACTAAAGTGTAAAACGACCGCGACGTACGACGGGGAAGGTTTCGTCCGTCGCTGGCCGAGACAGGACACTGCATATTTTTGTAGTAGAGATTTGTGTGGCCAAACTTAATGGTCGAACTTGATTTCCTTGGGCAAAGTTGATGACCGAACTTAATGTTGGTCACAAAAAGCATACCCAATGTAACCCCAGAGAAGAAGACTGATTCGCCTCCACGGACAGTTTTAGTTCTCCAATGTTAACCTCCAAATCAACAGTCTAGCTATTCTTTGACTACAAGGGAAAATCTGCACTCAAGCTATCTGAAAGACTGAACTTGATCAAAAAAACAATGGACGATAACGTACCTCGTCTGTCCAGTTTTGTAGCTGAGAGATCACATCACCTGTCTTCCGAAGCTGTTCGTGGATGACGCGCGAGGGCGCTGTATTTCCGGCGCAGGCACACGTCAAACGTCGCTTCGGCCGCGGTCATGTCTGCTCAACACTGGTCAAACCGTACGACGCCGTATCATCAGCCCGTAGGAATGACGAAGTCTCCCTGCAGAAAAACGCACGGCATGCTCTTGAACTTGAAGGCTTGCTGCCAAGTAAGGAGTACGTACTAGAAGATGTCTGTCCATCGAGGGGCCGGCCCCTACGCTGGAACTACAGAAACTCGACCAATCTCTACAGTTTTCTGCTACGCACGCAGTACACGGATGGGCTCTTCTGTAGCCCTCTGAGAACATCTCTAGTACTCCCTCCGTATCAAAATATAAGACTCTCTAACTACTTACCACACACATGTATCTAGATATGTTTTAGTGTGGTAAGTAGTTAGAGAGTCTTATATTTTGATACGGAGTGAGTAGATCTTTAAAAAAAACTGAAACCTTACAAATAACCGTTATTTTACTTTCGCCCCGCGCAGATCCCTTATATCTGTCCAACCCATAATTTTTAAGGGAAATCTTAAACGAGCTTCGGTGAAATCTTCATATTAAAGGTTTTGGGCTCCAATTTTACGGTTTCCTTTATACTCACTTCTCCGTTGGCCGGAGGGACATTTCAGCCCGCCTCTTCCCTCCACCCGTGCCGCAGCCTACGTCGCCACCGCTGATCTCCTCCCTCTCGCGTCGGCCTCTAGCCCCTCTCGCCGTCGGGAACCGCCCGTATGGTCTTTGTATTCCCCTCGCACGATGTCGGGCTAGGGCCTGCCGCTTCTCCCGCCAACGAGAGCACATCTCCCGTCGTCGGGTCGGGATCTTCTGCGCCTACCGTCGTTGAGCATGGCCCGCCGCTCCTCCCGTTGCAGCGCCTCGCTTCCACGCCTCCCGTCGCCGGGCTAGGGCGGTGGCTGCCTATTCCGCGCCTCCCGTCCGCACCTACAGTGGTCGGGCCGGGGTCACTGCTGACGATTCCGTGCTACCCTCGCCCCCGTACTACCCTCCGACTGCCCCCCGCTTGGTACAACATCAAACGGATGGTATGGTGCCACGCCTCCCGCACCTATGGGGTTTTCCCTCCTGTCGGTATATTCACTATCAGAAGAAATCGACAAGTAAAATTTCTCCTCTACCCCGTTGTGTGCCAAATTGTTCCTACTATTTAGTAATTTTTGCATCGTTGTTTAGTTTGCAAGAATCATCGGACGTATGAAATTCGTAAGACGAAGCAGAGGATCCGACTGGTGAATTGTCTTTGGAAGAAGCAATGAAACTATATGAACCAATGATAAGAGATTTCATGGATCAAGAATTGTATCGGATTGATATGCGACAAGATTTGAATGCATGCACATCTTCCGGATGAAGATACATCTCATGTGATTGCAGTTCAAGATCATTTTTTTTGAAACGAGGCAAAGTTTTGCCTTTTATATTAATATAGCAGAAGCAAACATGATACGGTCGAAGCCAAAATGAAAAAGTCATACAGATCAGAGCCTACTAAACGAGAGAAAAGTATCCCGCGAGCATCCAACTCCTTCCAGTGCAGTTCAAGATCATGTACGTGGCATAAATTACTATGTATGAGCACACTCGAGTGCGATGGGAAGATTGTAAAACTAGCATAGAGATGCCAAGTTACTTCTCTCCTGATGTTGGTTGACGGCCATGAGATACATCTCCACACTGTTACTAGATTGTCGTATGAACTAGTGTAATCTATACTTACTATAATAGCTCTCCCCTTCAGCCTCACATCCATGTGGCCACGTCACCCACTTTTCTGGGCCGTCCGATCGGTGGAACGGACGGTTCAGATTTAGACACGTCGCCTGGCGGGTACTGTTCATGAACAGTAGATATAATAGCTCTCCCCTTCAGCCTCACATCCATGTGGCCACGTCACCCACTTTTCTGGGCCGTCCGATCGGTGGAACGGACGGTCCAGATTTAGACACGTCGCCTGGCGGGTATTGTTCATGAACAGTAGCGCACTTCTACAGTGACATCTGCTGTTCATGAACAGTGTTCGCGTTTTTTTTTTGTTGCTGTTGTTGATACAAGTCGACGAGTAGATTCCATCCCCGTGATCGTTTTCGAGTTTGGTTGACCATACCACCTTAATTTTAGATCCACAATCGCAAAACATTTGACGAAATTTGGCAAATTCGTCGCACTCGGACATCTGTTTGAATTTTCCTCCCACGAATAGATGTATATCACCGTTCCAAACAACTTTCATGATTTAACTTTTCTATTTTGACGAAACGGACCCCAGGAATAAAACATTTTTCCGTAAGAGTCCCCACATCCCTAAAACATTTTTGCATCAAAATCTGCCGTCATAATATTTTAAACTATAACTATTTACTTAGCTCTTCACACCACCGCGGCAGTGCGCCTGCAAACCACTGCTTCCGTCAATACGACGTCATCGTGGGCCACAACTGTCAGCAACTCCCTCTTTTGCCAGGCATTTGCAAAAAAGAAAAAATCTCCCTCCCAAATAATTCGAACTCCAGAAAGCGAAAAATGTTCTAAATTCAGTAACTTCAAATCTGCACACCAAGAAAAAAATATATATCAAAACAATTACAAAAAAAAATGTAAGCTATTTTTGTAACGCTAACGAACTTGAAATTTTAATATGAACAAATTTCGATTTCGAACAACTTTCAAAACTGATCATTTTATTAATAGAAAATAATTCAGACCTCAACGGCTACCTAATATGAATATTTTTTTGAAATTTAAATTTTTTTAGACCCAAACTTTTACTCAATTCCAATAATTTTCAAACCTCAAAAATTTCATACCTCAAAATATTTTTGAACGCGTACATTGGTTATAATTTCTTCATAACCATAATATAATTTATCTGATTAGCCTGCTAAATTAGAATATTATGACAAAATACAACCACACTTAAGCACTCCAAATACGCTAACATATTTACACCTAAAATAACTTAAAACTCCCTAATAATGAAGCTAAATTTAAAAATGCCCGAGCAAAAAAAAAAAAATTCGACAACAATTACATGTAAACGGTAATGTACCTTACAACTCTCTAATAATGAAGTTACACCTAACAATTGCCTAATCAAATACATATTTGTACAAAATACAAATTCATTTTCTCCAAATACGTTTTGAATTTTAGTTGAATTCAAAAGAAACTCAAATAATGTAACATCTCCTACCATTGAGTCAGATTAAATATTTAAGACAAAACTCAAACGTATTATACCAATTTGAAAAAGTTTCAAATTACAAATACTATAACTGAACTCACTCCAACTATGCAACACAAACTAATAAATGTTCAACTTCAACTAAACTCACCTTAAATATACGAATAAATACAAATAAACTGCAAACATATACCAAAAAATATCACAACACAAAACAAAAAATGATAACTACTTACGTCATACGACCAAAATTCAAATATCAATATTTCAGAACTTCAAAAATTGCTAACTCTTCGCATTTAAACAGTTCTCAAATCTCCACAATTTTTAAATATCGACATTTTCAAATTTGCATTTTATCACACGGGTGCGGCGGTGCCGCCGCACCAAATTTACCTAGTATGAACTTGATGTTCCAAGGCCATGATCTAATTTTGTGTATATACTGCATGTCGTGGTCTTTCTTTGACATCGAAACCTGTCGCAGAGGTGTCAAATTAGGGCACCAAGTGAGTTAAATGCTTCTCTAATCTCTGGCCTGTCATGATTCAGAGTTTCAGTCACATCCAAACGCGAGCAGGTGTTTCGCGGCCGTACTAGCCTAAGCTAGAGACAGCTCGTACCATCGTGACGTTTCTCGCCGCATCAAATGAAAGGGGCTCCGCGTCTACTGTGCTCGGTGCCATATATGGCAACTCCGTGTACCGCTGCGGCCAAAGCGACCGGGTGACTCGACGTCCGAGAGGCAAGCACGTACGGCCTGCCTTCACAGTTCCGACCGTGCGCGGCTCGTTTGAAAGCTGGTTCTGCACCGACCGACCGTTCCCGGTCACCCCGGTGCTTCACAATTTCAGTGCCATAGCGTATACCTTGTAACAGTGTGGAATGTACCACAACTACGGGATACGTCCATGCTGTAGAGCGGCTTCCATCGACGAAAACCTAGGTACCACCTCCATTGCTTGAACTTGGGTGCTCACTGGTTCAATGCATTGTCTGAACTTTCGTCAGACTTCTCGAGGGTGAAAACCTATGACATGGCTATGTGGTTGAATCCATCAATGTCGTTGTCATGCTAAATTTTCATCCTACAGAAGATGACTCATTTCCCCACGCCTCCCTTAGGTTACCATCATTGGTGGTTAATGCTAACGGTCGTTGAAGTGTTTCGTTGACAGCTCTTCTTAAAAAATTTCTTTTATTTTGTAATAACAATTTGGTTGTGCGTATCATCGATGTCTTTTTTTTCTTTTCCATACGGCTCCTCATCAAGGGACCGGGTTCCATTATCATCAGATAATAAATTTGATATGTGTGTATTATCAATGTCTTGACTAATAACTTTTAAAATCGCGCAAGTGCACCGGACGTGTGTAGTCGATATCTTCTTGACATTATTGTACTCTTTTTTCCGAACAAACAAAATTGATTGTAGATGACTCACTAAATATGTACATACCATTAACCGTGTTGGTGCAGAGGGCGTGTATACTTGATATCTTATTGACATTATTGAATTCTCTTTAACGAAAAACAAAATTGGGTAGCAGATGACCCACTTTTATGTTCATGCCATATTTATTACACTTATCTGAATATTGCTGTATCGGTTCTTGAATTTTTCCTAAAAAAGAGCAATGTAGATGTAGCGTGGTAAATCCCAAAATTCCCTAATAAATAGTACGGAACCTAGCAAATCAGATGTAGCTTTTGTTTCCGATTGTTTGTCTCACTCGCCATCGTCATCATTTGTGAATGAAAGAGAAAAAGCAAAGGAGATGGAAAAGGCGAAGAGGATAAATAAGCCTAGCTCTGATGATGCAGTCGCCCCAGGCTTTGCAACGTGCCACTTATTCAGTCACTCGAGATACCGGCCCAAGCAAAGCTAACCCTGAGGAAGCAGTAATTGTGATCGGCCAAGCGCTACGGAACTCGTCGCAACAAACAGTGGGATATGAGCCAAGCTAGACGAAAGCGCTTTTTACAATATCGGGGTCATACGCGGTTCAGTCGCGACAGGAGAAGTTATCATCTTCACCATCCATCCGTCGCCAGCCGGGCTGTAAATTCATGAACCACAGCGTGCATTCTTTGTGGGAGAAACATCTGATCGAATTTGCGTGAAATTCATGCAGATTAATTACTTGTTTGTTTTTTGCATCAAAATCATTGTGTTTGCTGATGGATGCCCTTGTCCTTTTGCAGAGCACCTTAATGAATGCTCCGCCCAAAACAAGGAACAGCGGAAATCCACGCGAGCGAGCGGCATTGATTAATAAGAACAGCGTCGCGTCGACCTCATGCATGGCGATGAAATCATTGAGCACGTACCCACACGTTTTATGTAGAGAGTACACAGACGGTGTAGTCGTAGTGCAGTTCAGCACCTCATGTACCGGACGATGCGTCGTCAGAGGAAGCAATTCGACAGAAGCAGCATGTACTATACGCTAACGCTATACAGGGGAATAGCAGTATACCGGACGATGAAAACAGTTGCTCTCTTAGCTTGCGGCAGTGCGTACGCCCGGTACATCCAGAGAAATATTCAAGTTCCAGGGCAATGCACGCAGCTAGCTAGCTACAGCACTAGCGTAGGAATTTCAGAGCGATGGAGCGATGCCTTTTGCGAGATCGAAGGCTTTGTTCGTACGTTCTTCTGGCGAGCTCGCGGGGCAGAAGAAGATTGGAAGGCTTTGCAGGAATGAATTCAGTGCTACCTACCCTAGGACGGCGACATAGCTCCGCCCTCCTCGCGGACAAGGCGATGGCGAGCAGCGGAAGCGCGCCCGTACGTATCTGCGCCCTAGTTAGCTAGAGAGGGAAATCCGCGCGGACGAGACGAGTCGCGAGGTCGGAATGGGCCGGCGCATCCATCGATCCACGACGGCGTAGCTTGCCATTGCCATGATGATCGATGATGCGTCACCGATCCATCGAGGACGACGGATCTCTCTCACGGTCGATGGATCTCCCTCACCGGTGAGCACGCGGAAGGGAAGGAAGTCAGTCAAACGCGCGCCATGCACGAGACGAGATGCGCACCCAGCGGCATAGCGTGTAGCTCTAGCTAGCACCTCGTTGCATTGCTCGGGGCTTGCTAGTTGCTAGGTAGCCAGCTCGCCATCACGGCACGGCGGCCCGTCGCTGTCTCCCTACCGGGGAGAGGAATGAGAGAGGGGAGTGAAGGCTCATCAATGAATATGGTTGGCCCGGGTGCGCGCCAGTGTGCCACTCTGTTATGGAAACGGTAAAAAATACTCCCGTGTAAATCATAGGACCATCGCACTCTGTTTTGGCAAAACGTCATTTAACTACTCTCTCCGTTCCAAATTGGATGACTTCCATTTGTCTACATGCGGATGTATCTATACTTGTAACATGTCTAGATACACCGGAAGTCATCTAATTTAGAATGGAGGGAGTACTTAATAAGTACTCCCTCCGATCCATATTAGTGGGCATAACTTTGTCTAAATTCATATGTATCTAGTTAAGTATTTAGACTAGATACATGTGTATCTAGACAAAGTTGTGCCCACTAATATGGATCGGAGGGAGTATCATGAAGCTAGCCTAGGTTGCATTTATCCTTCTCTCAAGTTGACGCTCCCGTGTCCTCCGAGGGCAACACCGGGGCAAAACCCTAGCGCCAGCACAAACCATGACCCTGGCAGCTCCCCTGCCGCTGGCTTGGACTACGCTTGCGATAGGCCCAACGTCGAAGACGCCTGGGATTGGTCGGCGTCAGTGGAGCTCGCTTGCGCGCAGCGGCGACTACCTCCACCTTTGTCATCTTCATGCGCGGGAGCTCCTGCCCCATCTTGGTGGTGGGTGGAGGCGGTATGTTGTGGATCTGGGATCCCACCCATATCCATTGTTGTCTCGTCTTTGGCGTGAGGGCGGAGGCGGTGGGCATTGGGGGCGCGGAGCTGCTGGTGCTGGTGCTGGCGCGCAGTGGAGGTGGTGCGATGGTCGGCATGTGTGGTGGAGTGCGTCCCTGTGCCAAGTGGGCCGAGGCTGCGGGCGCTGGCCACAACAATGACAACGTTGCCGCGGCGTGCTCCAGTGCGGGAGGCCCCAAGGCGCGGTGATGCGCGGATGGCGGTGGTGCGGCCCGTTGGCTGAGGGAAGTCCTGGTGGACCAGCTGACGGTGGGGAGCAAGTGACAGTACCGAGCGAAGGTTTGCTCCTTCATGAAGGCGTTGTTGTGCTACTCTGCTCCTCTCCCCCCGTTACACGCTCCGGGGGAAACCCTCGACCTGGTTACTCCCACACCGTGGCTGATCTCAACTGATTGAATATTTTCGTCTATGGCGGTGAAGCTTCTTGTGCACTAGTGTCCAACCTTAAATTGGGAGATGATAGGTGTTGAACGCCCTCGCTGCGAGGTTGTTGCTTCGTGTCATGTTCTTCTCCCCTGTTGTTGTTATAACTTTGCTAGCTTGTTTTTATCCGTAACTTCGTCGGCATTGGTCCCGATTCCTGCTTAATGAAATGGAGCAGCCCTAGGTTCCTCCTCCTTTTTTTTTGAACGGTGCTGCTTGTGGTTGTGTGGGTGTCACCGTGTCAGACTGCCGGTGACCACCACGCGCGCGCGCGAAGCGCTGTTAAAACTCGCAAGCAGCCAGCTCCTCAGACTCTTTTGAGACCCTAGGCTCAAGATGAGCCTGGCTTTAAATTAATGAAGCCACAAGTATCCACATAGTTCTTATAAGCCGTGAAAACGGCAACACGGCAACACGAGCACGCAGGCTCGGAAATAAAAGCGCAACAGGCGCTCCTCAGACTCTTTGAATAGTTCCTCTGTTTTCCACCTGCGTGGCTGCGTGTCCGCCTCCTCCCTCCGCGTCTCTACAGAGAGAACAGAGCTGCCCACCGACCAGACCAAAACCAAGAGAGAGCACGCGCCCGTGCCAACCAAGGCCGTGCGCGCACGTACCCGCGCTGAGCTCCGCGCCCATGAGGCGGCGGCGGTGGGCACGCGCCGCCACCCTGTGCCTTGCCATTGTCCTCGTGCTGCAGCTCGCCGCCGACGCCGCTGTCGGGACGCCGTTGTCCAGGCGCGAGCGCGGTGGCAGTACTCCTCAGAAGGGGTTGCCGGCGCCACCTCCCTCTCTGCACGTGCATCATGCCACCAGAGGCGGGGTCGTCGCGGTCTCCTTCAACGCGGGCGCCCGGTGCAAGAACAGTACGGTCGGGAAGCCCACCGCCGTTGGCCTAGGCGCTGCCGCGTGCGCCGGTGTCGACGACGACGACGACAAGCGCCGCGTCCCGACGGGCCCGAACCCGCTGCACAACAGGTGATCACGCGGAGGAAAGCTGCAAATGGAGGGAAGGAGAAGCAGACACGGTGCCGGCGGTGAGCTGAAGCGGAGCACCAGTCAGAATTTCTTGATGCGGAGCTGGTTTTTCTGCCTCGTGCTCATCTCTAGCTATCATCTGTTCATAATGGACTAGATAGCTGCTATTACTAGTTAGTTATAGTTAGCGAGGAGTACTTGAGTTTTGGTTCGATGTTTTACTCCGTATGATCTTGTCTCATTGTCTGCTTCTTTCTCGTTCGAGCTCTTGTCCGCGAGTACTTGGTGTATATTCTGCCTAGCTGTGTTCGTTTGTTCTGTCAGCAACGAGCATTGTTCTTTTGCTCGGATTCCCCCTTTGTCTTCCATTTTCATCCGTAGGGGTCTTTGTTGTGACGCTCTAACTGGGAGATTCTTCTGTTCATTCGCATCTCAGTTGCTTCAACAATCACATGACATGATCCTGTGAGGCCTGAAAGATTTCATATCCGCAGTAGAAAGCTGCAAGTCTTTACAAACATACATCTAGATGTAGGGCCTTCAGCTGCATGCATGCATCATGGTGGCAGGAACGCAGGATCAGGATTGCTTCACTTCAGGATCCTAACTGAACAATTGAATTTTTAAGGCAATCTCACTCTTACTTAACAATAGTATGCTTCCTTTGATCGCTACTCCCAATTGTATGCTTCCTTTGATCGCTACTCCTACTTACTCAGAGGAGCACAGTGTTGCAACCATAGTTTTTTAGGCTGGATCAGGATATCTTCACCTCTGGATCCTAACTGAACAATACTCTAGTTATTTAGGCAATCTCATCATACTGAACCATAATATGCTTCCTTTCATTACTAGTTTACTACTAGTACTACATTGTTGCAACCATCAACAGCTATCGCTTTCCTCGAATCAGCAGCGTGTATCAATGCTCTTGTACCCCTCTGCCTGTCCAACGCTCGCTCTTAATCAGCATAGGCATTTGATGCTTGAATTCATGGCAAGACTCCATGCCGACCCGAAAACAGAACCAGTACCACCAGCAGTTCGTACGAAGATAGAGAGGGCCACCACCGAATGTGAATCAGTGTGTATCTTCTGGAGATACGATCCCAGGGAAGAAAAAGGCAGTGCCAGTATATATGGTGAGCGAGTGATTGCTCCTAGGTGCAATGAGTAGGAGGCTGTGTGTTTCATGGATTATTCTTGGCCCAGACCCCTCTTCCAGCTCTCAAAAAACTGGGGAGTCAGTCAGTCAGTGGTCCATTGCCATCTCCAAGACTCCAATCCATTGGGGCTTTTGGGCAATTGTTCTTGAGCCTTTCTGTGGCTGGCAGGGAGTTAAAACCAAAGCTGTTGCAGTTGCCCTATCCTGGTCTATATATGGTAGGAGTAAAGGCTTCTGCTCCTGTGCCACAACTGGTTCCTGTCCTCACCCAGGCCGGGAAGGAAATGGCATGTGAACTTTGTAACCGATCCAAGCCTGGCTACAGCTATCCATCTGGTGTAATTCATCAATCGCCATGCTGGAGATTTTGTACAAGATATGAGCATCATATTATGATGTAGTTCTAGTACAGAGACTACCAGCACCACAGCCTGGTAAACATAATTTACCCAAGATACCATTCGTGCAGCATTGTAACATAGGCGAAACATATCCATGCCATACGTTAATAACACACATAATATGCTCCAGGGGAAATAAGTGACTGGGGCGACAGATAATCCATTGTACCGATCTAGAGTTGTATTACCACCCGACGAGTACATAGGGGGAGGATGATTAGCGTTGAAAGGATCACAGGCTCAGTATAGCCTAGATTGAAGTAGAAGCACTGGTGATCCAGTAGATGACGCGTTTACACCTTGCGCATGAGGAGGAATATCCTTTGATCCAGCTCCAGGTTAGCAGCAGTCGAAGGATCACCTTTGAGCAACATCAGGAGGCCACCAAAAGATGCATAGATCTCCCTGCAAAGAGAGGGAGGTAAAATCATTAGAATACTTGCACTAGGGAATTGGTCAAATCACTTCGTTAAGTAGCCAGTAGGTGTATAAGTCGGTTGCAGATATCCAAATAAGCATTGTGAAACAATGTTCTTAGAAAATTAACTGTGATTGTACGGCGCGGTGTGATTCACATAACATAATTAGCCCAGCATACTTAAGTTTCAAAAACGAGACAAGACCAGCAACATAATTATCAATTAATTTTGATTCATCTGTTTCGTAAGAAATGGACTGCTCTTGCAAGGATTTAAGACCTTGCTTAGTAATTACGAACTATGAGCACTATCAGAGTGATTAGGGAAACAAAAGGTTTCACCAACAATTCAGCATCTTAGTTGGTTCTAGCAACTAATTTGAGAGTTCACAAAAGAACGTGCAACTCTTCTAAAAATAATGACCACATAAAGTTCCAAGAGCTTTATCTTGGACCATGATTACATCAGGTTACTCAATAACACTCAAATTAAGCAAAGAAGATAACTACTATGTACTCTCAAACTCACGTACTTCAGCAACATGGTTAGAGAACAGATTCTTCATCAATATGAAAATAAAAACTCAATCTCACACTAAATCGCAACATCAAACAGAATATATCGCATAATCAAATCCTACCACTAGATTAAAAACCCATACAAAGTAACTAATCTAAAGTTCAGAGAAGTCATACACTTTAGGAAGTTGACCACCCTTATGATCCTCTGAAATCTTGTAAAGCTTTCCATGCATGACATAGTCATACTTGTCAGCAAGTGTTTTCCTACCAGCCTGAAGAAGGAAAGAAACGACATAAGGTGAGCTTCCTGCACAAAATTTCAGCTCCTAAACATGTTTCCTCCATAAACACAAGTCCATGTGAAGCAAGAACAACATTTAGGCAACTGTTACAAATTATGAGTCACATTTGAATCATTCAGTTGCCAAATTGTTCGACGACCTACTTGCAAAGAAGAATGAAGTCGCTCTTACCTGTGTATAGAAGCCAGTGTCTGGAGTTCCATCCAGATTCAGCGTAGGAGCTAAAACCATGGTGAATTTGTCACCAGCACTCATTGGGTAGACATCGGTAGCAACATCCAATTGCATGTACATATCAAACTGCTCGCTTTTAGCTTCAATGCGATTAACTGCACATCAATATAGAAGGAAAATGTTTAGTTCAATAAAATCTGCAGCTGCGAGGTTGTATAAGTATAGCCTGATGTGAGCACAGCGTGATCTAAACATTAGCACAGTGTACTGTAAATTGGCTAGGCATAAATGCTACTAGGTCATTGCTAATAGCACTCCAAGAGACATACATGAGCGCACAATTGGCAGAGTAAAACAAGGCGTAGTAGAATTTGAAATATACAATGCGAAAGAGACAGCGGAAATCACCTCTGTCGAACTTCTTCCCATCAGGATCAATCCTGGTCACAATGAAGATATCCTCAAAGAGATGCTCAGCCATTTTTCCTGCCCAAGATAGAGAGCAAGCACTTCAATCCTATACAGTGCTAAAGTGGGAAACTTGCTAACAGCACACAGCAATCCTAGTATCCTGCCGATAATGGTTCTAAAAACATGGCAGACGCAGAATTTTTCAAGGCCCCCTCCTTTCCTAGTGGGACTGATTTAACTAGAGAAAGATGATGATTTACAAACAAACACACACACATAGGACTGAACAATGCTCACTGCCCAACAATCACCAAAAAACGTAACCGTGCTCACTGTCCATACACATGGCAATAACAAAAAAATGTCTATCACTTTCGACATTTTGCAGCTACTCCCTCCGTTCCAAATTACTTGTCACGCATTTGTCTAGAAACGGATATATCTAGACACTAAACAAGTATAGATACATCCGTATTTGAACAAATCCAAGTCAACTAATATGGAACGGAGGGAGTACAATATAAGGAAATTTTGTGATTTCAGAAATTTAGCATCGTTAAAAAAAGTATTTTTTTTTTGTTCACAAACATGTTAAGCAAAATAGCACTTCAAAAGTTCAGCACATCACACTGACATTCATGTACAGCAGCTAGCACTTCAAAACAGATTAATCCAAACGAAGCATCATTGCGTGATAAGCTAGCATTCATGTCCAACAATAGGGAAGGGAGGGCAGTTCATGTACAGCAATCAGGGGAGGGGGGTGGCGGAGGAGGGGAAGGCGGCCCAATCGATCCGTACCTTCCCAGGGAAGCTGGAGCTCGGGATTCAGGTGCGCCGGCCGCCGGAGCTCGGTCCAATCGATCCGTACCTGCACTGAAGAAGAGGGGGATGAGACGGGAGGGAGAGGCACCGGGAGAAGGAGAGGGCGCCGGGAAGGAGGAGGAGGAGGGGCGGGAGGCAGGATGGATCCGCGCCTAGCTGGAGAAGGAGGTGGGGCGGGAGGCCGGAGTACCTGCTGTTGCGCCGCCGCCACCTAGGTCGCGACTCGCGCGCGAGCTATCGAGCGGGGGAAGGCAGAGGGAAACAGAGAGCTCACGAAGGGGTACGGGGCGAATATCTCGCGAGTCGAGACCTAACTCTGGATGACAATGCGTACGGATACCCGGTATCCGTCTTAACGGGGAGGGTTTGGTATAGAAGAAAAAAACCCGTGGGTGAAAATCAAAACCCATGGGGTCTAACGAGGGCGGGTATGCGGATACCGAACCGGTATTCTTTAACCCACCCGTGACCCCACATGTCAGGGAGTAAAAATCTATACCTAATAATAAAAGCATTAAGGTTTCTTGTGGTACGTCATTTTTTTTGCCGATTTTACCCTCCAACCAAACCACATATTTACCCACCACTGCCACCCATAAGTTAAAAACGGTTCGTTTTTTTCGTGTCATTGAACTTGCCCCTGTTTTCGATCAAAATTACACTGTTTGCCACCGCTTAAGTCAAATAATAAACGGTTCGACTACGTCGGTAATGTTTCGTACGTCGTGTATTTCCCGATCGATCGCTGGATGTGGGCCTCGGTACATAGGTCTTCTTTAATCGATTGATCCCGTTCAAAGCCAGAGCTGAACACGCGACCGTATCATACTCAGATTAGCCAAGATCAGAACAATTCCAGACCCTTAAATATGGGATCCATCGATTGCCCCGTATCAAATCGATACAAGCCTCGATCGAAATCGATTGTTCCAAGCTATTAGACGAACGAGCTTTGGAATTGGACTCGAGATCAAGCAAAAAACCATGGCGGCGACAACGACTGAGAAGCAAAGTCGACGAGGTTGTGGGCGAGAAGAGCAAGACGATCACGACCATCACGTCGCTAATTTCTTCCTTTGTTCGACGCTGCCCTCCTCCTGCGCGGCCATCGGCCTACCTCCTGTGCCGCGATCTTCCCTGCACGCCGCCCAGCTCGGGTCCCTAGCGGATTCCATCCCGTACTGCGTTAGAGCGTGGCAGCGGCGACCTTTATTCACGTCGTACGATTTGCAAAGAATACCTTGCGGCAGGCTGCCATCGATCTGTTCCAGGCGGCCGCCGCCCAGCCGTCTTGGCAGCCATGACTCATCTCTCATGGAAAAATCAAGAATCACAAAATACTGCAGTTGGAAGCCATGGTCTCCATGAGCTTAATCTTATCCGCCTGCTGGCGCGCGAGGGGCGCAAAGTTGGCCGGCGTGGACACGAGGTGGACGACGACTTCGGCGTCGAAGACCGAACTGGTGAGGCTCTTGGCCAGCTCGAGGAAGGAGTTGATGTGGCAGCAAGAGCCTCATCCATCGTGTTGCCGTGCGGATAAGATTAATCATGCTCATGACTGGCGCAGTTCGTGGAAGAGCGCCCTGAGCCAGGACACCGCCGTCTTGCCGTGCTCCTCTTCCATCGTCTGCAGACTGCACCTTACCACCAACATCGCGCTCGCGGACGTGCAGCTGTGCTACCGTGCTCGCCACCTAGCGTGCCAGCGCTCGCCGCCCGGCTCGGCGACGAGCGGCGGCGTCCTCGCCCTCGCCGGCCGAACGGCACGCGGATGCAGGAGACCGGCTCGGCGGATAGGAGCTCGGCGACAAGCGGCGGCGTCCTCGCCGGCCGAGCGGCGCGCGGATGCAGGAGACCGGCTAGGCGGATAGGAGCTCGGCGACGAGCAGCCGCTTCCTTGCCGGCAAGCAACACGCGGGTGCTGTAGCTGACTCGATGTCCGGTGCTGAGGCGTGATGTTCCACGAGCGAGCACAGCTATGGATGTCGGGACACGCGAACATAACGGCGATGCAGGGGATTTCGCCGGTGGTGGAGACGGGATCGTAGATACGTATGTCGGTGCTATATGCCCAATTTTTAGACGGACTCTCAACTCTGGCAATGGCTCTGAACGGTGAGGTCAATATTTCTCCCAACTGGTGACATCGATGGATGGCTAGCATCTCAATAAGGTATCATCACTGCTAAAAACTGGACGTTGTTTTCTTGGCATAATTCCTCATTCATCTACAATATGGTGTGGCCACCTCATGAATTTTCTGTTCCGTGTTTATGGCTTTCTTCGGTGTCATGCAGTCAGATGCAAACATATGGGCAAAGTATAGCCATTTGCTATAAAAATAGATGTCCTGTTAGCGACCCAAAGGCCAGCCCACGCTCGACCAGTGTATTTGGAGGCCCAAGGCCTTTCTCATCCCAAAAGACCGGCCTGAAGGGAGAGGTTTGCCCAGCTATATAAGCTGGTGTCGGCCTCGCTCAACTGGCGAGGTGGGACTAAACCCCGGGTGCGTCCCAACGGTTCGTTGCTACACGTGCCGTCCGTTCGAGTGCTGACACCCCGTCCCCCTTCGCGGGGCGACGCAGGTCGCCACACACCTAATAGCGACGCGCACGCTAGCTCTGATACCAAATGTTAGCGACCCAAAGGCCAGCCCACGCTCGACCAGTGTATTTGGAGGCCCAAGGTCTCTCTCATCCCAAAAGACCGGCCTGAAGGGAGAGGTTTGCCCAGCTATATAAGCTGGTGTCGGCCTCCCTCAACTGGCGAGGTGGGACTAAACCCCGGGTGCGTCCCAACGGTTCGTTGCTACACGTGCCGTCCGTTCGAGTGTTGACATGTCCATTGCTTAATCAACAGCAAAGATCATTGACAAACTACTAAGATATATCTTTTGACAATCGGCAGAGAAAAGTTGATATGCTTTGAGGAAAATTTTGGGTCGTGTTAACATTTTTCATTAAGAAGTTGACTTTCTCACCTGTTGCAACGCACGGGCATTTCTGCTAGTAATAATCTAACTTCGTTTCTTATCCATCCCACCCAGCCACAACGCCCCACCTAGGCCACCCACGTCTCTTATCCATCCCACACCAAACGAGCCTCTCCTCTTTTTTTTTTTGACAACACATGAGCCTCTCCTCAAGAACACAAGACCAGAGCAAAATAGATCGAGCCGCTCCTTCTTCCTCCCGCAGTCCCACTGGCCGCTCCTCCCGCCGCCGACCAAGCCCCCTACTTCGCCGCCGACGGACCTATCGTCTCCCTCCACGCCGTCGGCGGAGCTGCCCTCTCACCCCTAGCCGTCGAATGCCTCTCAAGCCGCGCCGCCGCCGCCATGGCCTCCACGGCTCAATGGCCGGCCTCGACGCCGACCGCCGCCATGGCCTTCGCGCCTCCATGTCCAACCTTGTCCTCGACCGCCTCGACGCCGACCGTCGCCAAGGACGGTCGCTCGCCGCCCAAGCCCACCTCTCTCGCGGGTACCCGTCGGGTCCCGGGTACCCGGCGGGTGGCGGGTATGGTGGAGGTTGGGACCCGGCGACGGGTATGGGGGGGTGGCAGGGACGGGTAGTGACGGCGGGTATGGGTATGGGGGGTCAAACCCGGCCCCGAACCCGGCGGGTGCCATCCGTAGCCCTAACCCTTCAACCAAAGCTTGTCAGATGGGCCCGTGCTCACGGGCCGGGCCCTTAGCACGCGTGCTTGGCCTGTCAGGGCCTAACCCGACACGTGGCTAAATGGGCCGTACCTAGCCCGTTTATCTTTAAAAAATCCTGAATAAATAGGCCCAAAAAACAGCCTAAATCTCACGGCGTGGGTGAGACTAAAAAGGGGAGCGCTGAGCGTCCTCCGGAGGATCGAAATCACCGATCCTCCGCATCCAGCGGACGGCACGTGTCCCATGTGCACCTCTTTTTTCTTTCACGGAAAAAAGCCCAACAAAAATCGGGCGAACATGCCCACCTCCAGCCCGCACCACCACACCACACCACCAGCGCCATGACACCCATAGAAGAAGTCCGGCGAGAGACCTCGCCGGCAGAGTCTCAACTCCGGCAGGTAGCGCCGCCGCCTGCTCCCTTCAGCACCATCGCCAGCTCCGTGTAGCACCGCGGCCGACCCATGGCAGCACCTCCTCAAGGCGATGGTAGCAACGCCGTCAGTCGACGGCAGCAAAAATAGCGTGCTTTGGTAGCAACCGCCGTTGGCTCCGTGTAGCACCGCCCCCGACCCATGGCAGCACCTCCTCAAACCGATGGTAGCAACACCGACAGTCGACGGCAGCAAAAATGGCGTGCTTTGGTAGCACCACCGCCAGCTCCGTGTAGCACCGCTACCGACCCATGGCTGCAACTCCTCAAGCCGATGGTAGCAACGTCGATGGTCGACGACAACAACAATGATGTGCTTTGGTAGCATCCGCGCTCACCGCTGGCAGCAACGTGGCCAGCTCCGTGCAGCGCCGCCGACAACCACTCGTAGCACCGGCGCCGTAGTAGCCTGGCAACACTACCATCCAGCAGCACTGGCCGCCTGCCCTGGGCTTGTAGCAACAAGGTGAGACGGTATCGACGTGCTCACGGAGGTGGAGGCAGCGCCGAGTGCCCTTTACAGATGCGGTTATGGGGTCGCAGCACCGGCGGCCTGGCTTCGAGCACCAGCGCCTTCCACCTTGCTGTCCCGTCGATGACCGCCGTGCCGCCGCCTCCCTCTTGCTGTAGCAATCGGACGGCTGCCGTATATGGCGCCGGTTTGCAGCGGTGGCGCGCCTTGCAGCAACGGTGGAGGTCCATGGCGGCAAATCGTGGTTCCGTGGCAAAAATTGGTGGAGATGGGAGCGACCGAGCGACTAGGGAGAAAGAGAAGGGATGGGCAAACATGAGTGGAGGAGGAGGAGGAATGAGCAACGGATAAGGTGTAGTGGCGGACCCCACTCCATCGATGTCTCACAAAAAGATGGACGTGTGACGCACGACGGGAGCGGAGGACGCGAACGCGCGATCCTCCGGCGGTACGACAGCGTTTTCCGACTAAAAAAGGTTACCGTCCCGAAGGTCACTCTGCGCGAGCGCATACGACGCCACGTGGCCGGCTGTATGTGCGACGCAGAAACGGCAGGCTGGCGGGTCGCAGCGCGCTGTGCAGCCACCCGTTGGTGCGCTGGTACGTCCGCTGCAATCGGCGCACGAAGCCCCGCGCGCGAGCCTGCGCGATGTACAACGGCTGTTGGCTTCCGATCGGATGTACATTGTATAGCACGTATGTGTTGCCTCGGATCATGTACGTCACACTCGTACAAAGCCCCTTGATCTACAACACGTAGAAGCCCCCGCGTTGCATGCCTCCGATCAGATGTACATCACGCACCTACACATGTGTACGTCGGTTGGTCCAACCGAACCACAACCATCGCTACTACTCCCTCCGTTCCAATTTAATTAATTTGCTATGCACTATATATGGATGTATTAGACATGTTAAATGTCTAGATATATCCACATGTGGTGCATAACAAGTCAATTAAATTGGAACGGAGGGAGAACTAGGCACAAAGTAGATAGGATAGGGCGTACAGGACACAGAGAAGAACGGTGTATAAACTTCACAAAGTATGAGCTATTGACATTGTTTCGCAAAAAAAAAAAAAGAGCTATTGACATTGGCAGTACAATGCACGGTGTACAAACTACCTAAAACAGGGAGTAGAGACTACACAAAAAATGGTGTACGAATTATCAGAACTGGGAGTACATAATACACGGTGTACAAAGTACACATAACAGGGAGTACAGACAATACAGAAAACGGTGTACAAATTATCAGAACTGGGAGTACAGAATACACGATGTACAAACTACACAGAACAATGAGTACAACTACATAGAAAACATAGTACACAAATACACAAAACAGGATGCACAAATTACACAAAACTGAATGTACAAAGTACACAGAACAGGATGTACAAACTATACATAACAGGGAGTACAAAAAAATTTTGTCGAAACCTATTAACATCGGATCTAGTTTTGAAGATATTGACACGACGAACCCAAAAGTGAAAACGGTTCGTAATTTGGATGAACGGTTCTCAGATATAGCGTTTTAAAATTTTGGTTTTGAAAAATAAAAAGGAAAAGTTGTCTTCCCACCCCCGTATCCTTTTCTCTCTCATCCTTCCCACTTTTAATCTGGTAGTGACACTTGGCATACGTGCAAACAACACGGGGGACCGAGAGAGGAGAAGGCAACACTTGTCACGACGAGAACAAGCCTGAGTATCCCTTCGCAAAGGGAACCATTTTTTTAGTAATTACCTCACGGCGTGCTAAAAGGGTTGGGCCGTTTATTAAAGGGAATGCTTGGGTCTCCAGGTGAGGCACACAGCACGGCACGACACGGCCCGCTTACCGCCACGTGTCAGGTCGTGTCAGACCCGTTTAGAGCCAGGTCGGGTCATGTCGTGCTCGGGCCGACCTGTGAGCCAGCTTTACCCTCGACCTCAGCTGGCCTGTTTTTTGCCTTCCCGAGCGCTGCCTGGATATCGAGCAACAATACCTAGGGTCAATATCAAGGTTCGCCAAACACGTGAAATTCGTGTATTCGGGGATGGAACCTGCCGAATGTGTAATACCTAGCCCCAAAGCAAACATCCAAACGAAGCATAGGGGTTATACCTCTGATTTTTTTAGGGCAAAAATCACCAACTCGTAAAAGCTTGCTGATGGGCTTCTTCTTGTCACGATCCCGTGCTCGTGCAGAGATATAGAGACAGGGGTCAGATCAGAGAAGGTGGAGCCTGACGAGAGAGGGAGAGGAGAGCCCGCCCCTTCCCCGCTGCCACCTGCTCGTTGTTCCCCCATTGCGAGATAGGAGAGAGGAGAGACCGGGGAGCGAATGGGAAGAGGCGCCGCCAGGGACCATAAGGAAAGGCAAATCCTATATATCGCCCAGCTGCGGCATGAGACGATCACACCGCCTGAAGGTTTTCGCGATGGGCCAGTCCATTTGGTGGATTTTCAGTTTTTTCTATTTTTTCTTCCTTTTCATTTCTCCGATTTTGTCTTTTTATTTCTTTTTTTATGATTTTAAAAATGTTCAATTTTTTTTAAAAAAATCAAATTTTAAAAATGGTCAATTTTGAAAAAGGAGAATGTGTGGGCCTTTACTGAAAAAAGATGGTTGATCCCCTTGCCTATTCAAATTTAAAAAAATCAGAATTGAAATAGTTCATATTCAACAAGTATGGCCATACTTATACAAGTGGCATGATAGCTTACCCTTACAAGGAGGTTTAACTCTCACTAAACTAGAAATATGTGACTAAACTTTAGTCCCGCATATTACAATGCATGAATGGGCCAAATAGGTCAATGTGATTTCCATTACGTATTATTATTTAATTTATTAGTGGGCTGACCCAATAGTTCTAACAGAATTCAGGCCGGTATTTGTTGTTGCGATTGGTTGCCTGCATGGCCTCCTAGGTCAGGCCAGTGCGCCCATTAAAGCAGCGTCGGGCCAGGCGGGCTGGGCATGCTCGAATCAAGCGTGACCGTGGAGCCAGGCCGGCCAGCTGCAAAACTGAGCGCTCCTCGTGCAAGCTCGTACCTGACCATTGCTTCCCCTCACCCTACTTACCCTTACTACTTCTTCTTCCTTCCAACTAATGCTACACTGCTCGAATCAAAATAAGCTCTACACGAAAATGATGCGCGTTGATGATGTGATTCCATTCTGATAATCGGTTCCGACTTTCGTTAATTGTTAACTTCTAGTTTCGTGTTTATGTTTGAATCTTTTTTTGATGAATTTCGCCAAATTAATCTTACACGCTCGACGATTTGAAGTTTCCTTTTAGGAGTAACTTCATCTCATCATTTTACACAACTCTCGTGATGTAAGTTTTTCGTTTTGGTGAGTGTAGATGAATAGATATTGTGTAGTGATGACGTGAATCACATGTTCGTTGGGAGACCCCAAAGGAAGGTATGATGCAGTTCAGCAGCAAGTTTTCCCTCAGTATGAAACCAAGGTTATCGAACCAGTAGGAGCAGCAACTCTTCTGAAGGTTGTTGGCGGCGCCGTTACTCGATCACCAACGTGGAACCTGCACACAACACAATCAAACTATTTTGCCCCAACGAAACAGTGAGGTTGTCAATCTCACCGGCTTGCTGAAAACAAAGGATTAAATGTATGGTGTGGAAAATGAGTATTAAATTGCAGCGAATGAAAAAGGAACAGTTTGCAGTTTGTGGTTGTTTAATCAGTGTAAAAGAATAGACGGGGTCCACAGTTCACTAGTGGTGTCTCTCCATAAAAGATAACTAACATGCTGGGTAAACAAATTACAGCTGGGCAATTGACAAATAGTGAGCGCATGACAATGCATAAATATGACATGATGATTACTATGGTATTTAATTGGGCATTACGACATAATACATAGACCGTTATCCAACAGCGTCTATGACTAATAATCCATCGCCGGGTTGTCATCCGAGTTCCCCGTTGGTATTAAGTTGCAAGCAACGGATAATCGCATTAAGTAAAGCGCGTAATGTAAACAAACACATATGCCCGTGGACATAGCATCGTTAGGTTACCCCTAGTGGCAACAGCACATCCACAACCTTAGAACTTTCTGTCACTGTCCCAGATTAAACGGAGGCATGAACCCACTATCTAGCATAAATACTCTCTCTTGGAGTTACAAGCATCTACTTGGCCAAAGCATCTACTAGTAACGGAAAGCACGCAAGATCATAAATAACATAGGGCATAGATTGATAACCAACTTGACATAGTATTCAATATTCATTGGATCCCAGCAAACACAACATGTAGCATTACAATAATATGATCTTGATCATGTAGGGCAGCTCACAAGATCTAAACATGATGGCACAAATTGGAGAGACAACCATCTAGCTACTGCTATGGACCCGTAGTCCAAGGATGAACTACTCACGCATCACTCCGGAGGCAGGCATGGCGATGTAGAAGCCTCCGGTGACGATTCCCCTCTCCGACAAGGTGCCGGGAAGAGGTTCTGGACCCTCCCGAGCTAGGGTTGACGGCGGCGGCGTCTCTGGAACTTTTTGTGGATATTGGCTCCGGCACTTAGGGTTATTTTCTCGGGGGGAATAAGTAGGCGAAAGGGCGGCGGCTGGAGGCCACCGTGGGGCCCACACGCACCCTGGGCGCGCCAGAGGGGGCCCCGTGCCCTGGCCACGTGTGGGGGCCCACGTGGCTCTCCTCTGTTGATCCTTTGGTCCTTCAGGTGTGTTCTGGCAAAATAGCATCCCCCGTGAAGTTTCATCCAATTCCGAGAATATTTCCAGACTAGCTTTTCTGGAATACAAAAACAGCAGAAAACAGGAATTGACACTTCGGCATCTTGTTAATAGGTTAGTCCCAAAAAATGTATAAAAGTGCCATAAAGTAGATGCAAAACATGTAGCAATTGGTATAAAACAAGCATGAAACATCAAAAATTATAGATACGTTGGAGACGTATCAGCATCCCCAAGCTTAGTTCCTGCTCGTCCTCGAGTAGGTAAACGATAAAAACAAAATAATTTTTGAGGTGACATGCTACCATCATAATCTTGATCATATAATATTGCAAGGCACATGTAAATGAATGAAGTGATCCAAGTCAATGGTCTATAATTTGCTACCAATTAGATAATGAGTAAACAATGAATCACACAAGCTAATCGTTTTCATGAATAGTACTTTCAAGACAAGCATCAAACTGTTTTGCATAGATGTTTACTCATAAAGCAATAGTTTCTAATAAAAGGTATTCAATCAACACAAAGAAAGAATTAAGTTTCAACATTTGTTTCAACTTTCAACATATTTATCTCATGGATATCGTCAACACAAAGTAGTATAACAAGTCCAATACGTAGCATGACGAGGGGTAGACTCCTCAAGACCCATGGTTAAGGTCCTTGGGTTATGAATATGGGGGAGAGAACGTGATAGGGCTGGTAGTATCGTCGGCTGACAAGCAGGGCAAAGATTTTACCCAGGTTCAGGGCCCTCGTGTGGAGGTAACACCCCTACGTCCTGCCTGTCTGTTATTGATTTGCGAATATGGTGGTTACAAGGGAGTCCCGGCGAGATGCTGATCTCGCTAGGGTTTGCGGTGGTTCTGAAGTGCGTGTCCGGTTCGACAGCCCTCCCAGCCTTTAAATAATAGGTTGGGTCTCGGGTGTTCGTAACCGACTCGAATTACATGTATGGTAAGTATGAAACCGACTATATCTTCGCCTAACTTGGAGGATACTCCATCTTCCTTGGGCCTCCCTTCATGGGCTTTTCGTAGGCTCTTGATAGTTGGGCCTAGTCGATACGTGCATCAGGTACCCTCATGATAGGGTACCCGATAGTCATACCCATGTCAGTAGCCCCCGAGTACTTGTCTGATTCGAAGAGTCGGCATGGACTCATTTATCTGTGCACGTTATATTCTTTTGCATCTATATTTTATAATTGGAATTCCTGTATGAAATAGCACATGTTGGCTATGTCGAGTATCTCATCGACTATGATTTTTTGCTTATGATAATCAAGGGATAATATCTTAGCAGGCCCGGCACTCACGACGGATCGGGGCCGGTTAAATACCATTCGGGCAAAACCATACTAGCTTTCAATCAAACTCGAGTCCCCGGACTCGAATCTGGAACAGACTGGTCAGACTCGAATCAGGCCGTTGAGGTCTTACTGAATCGAACTGCAGTATAACTTTGAATTTACCCAACGCGTCCGTCAGGATTTTCATCATGTCTGCTGACACGGAAAATTTAAGGATAACGCTGCTGGAGCGGTCCCTAGCCCAGCTCGACTGATCGGCGGGTCTTACCTTTGCACTATGCATGCAGCATCCGAGGATCGTCAGATACAACTCGGGAATATTTCGAGTATGATTTTGTTTATGAACTGAATCGATTAATTTATTGACTGATACTTTGCCGTTATTCTATCGGGTGCGCGACAGCGCTCCCGATGGGAGTAGCTCCCGAGATTGTGCTTTATTGCTTGCAATGGAGGATAATCTCAAAAACCTTTTTTATCCTGCATATATTAATCAAAGAAATTTTTTGATACGCTCCCGATGGGAGTATTATGTGTCGGTCGATTATCCTTCGACTGGCATATCTGATCCGCGTCGAGAGACCAATCGAAATTCTTGTGTAATATCAATCGAAGAAAGCATCGAGTGACTTTTATGCCAGTTGTGCAAGATGAAGTAACGTCAGCAATGATGCATTTGCGACTGCCATCTCTGACAAGCGGTGGCGTGCCTGGAAGGCTGATGGGACGTGACCCTGCTTGTGGGCCCATTACGCAGAGCTGACCAAGGACGGTGCCGGTTGGACTTGATTTGACCGTTCTGGCGCGATTTTCACGGGGCATGATAATGGTCCTGGATTCCCGTGCGTAGTGGGCGGAGTGACCGGCGACGGTTGCTCTCCGTGGCCGCCACGTGTACGGTGGATGTCGCGCGGAGCGTATGTGCTATGGATTAACGGAGAGGATCGTTTTTGTACTGTGGTAAATAGGGAGAACGGCGCGGGCAGAGTTTTTTTACTTGCCATTTGCTCCTTGCGCCGCGCCTCATCCCATCTTCCTCCTTGCGATGCGCCTCCACTGTTCTTGCGCCCAAGTTCTTTGTGCTCCGCCCATCCACGCTAGCAATGGCCAAGGGTGGAGGCTCCAAGCGAGGTGCTGCGTCTGCCGCCGCGACTGATGCGGCAACAAAGGGCAAGAAGACCGCGGCGAGCGCGCCTGCTGCCACCGCCGTTTTGAAGAAGAGCAGCGGGGACTGGGCGAAGTCCACCATCAGGGACGCCCATCTGACCAAGTTTCGCGAGCAGGGTCTGCTTCCTCCTGCGGACCAACTTGCTGTTCGTGCGCCATCATCAAAGGAGGTACTCCCTGAACCACGCGCCAACGAGCTTGTCTGTTTTGCGGAGTTTCTTCCTAGGGGTTTCTCGCTCCCCCTCCATGACTTTGTGCGAGGTTTGCTTTTTGCCTACGGGGTGCAGATCCATGATCTCACCCCGAACGGTATTCTGCACATTGCGTGTTTCATCACGCTGTGCGAGTGTTTTCTGGGTGTTGCGCCGAGTTGGGCATTGTGGAAGGCCATTTTATGGTGCGACCAAACAGGGGAGGCGGCCGTACCTACCCTGTGGGCGGCTGCGGGATCCAGGTGCGCAGCGACACCCGTTATTTTCGCCTAAAGACTGTCGACTCCGCACAAGGCTGGAGGAAAGGATGGTTTTATGCGAGTATCGAGCAAGGCGCAGTCGCCGCTTTCTCGACTGCTGCTTTTGCAAGGACCAAGGCCTGGGACCATCAGCTTTTGAATGAAGAACTGGCGGAAGCAGGGCCTCTTCTGTCCCAGATTGGAGGTCTTCTCGACAAGGTGACAGGTGTGCATCTAATTGCCACCTTTGTGAAGAGGCGGGTGTGGCCGATCCGTGCCCGATCGCACCCCATGTGGCAGTATGAGGGTACGAATGATCCCACTCGGATGAGCCCGGAGGAGCTGTCAAGGAATGAGTTGTTGGCGCATGTGCGATCCATCACCAACCTGACGGCAGCCGACCCGTGCAACGTCGACTGCCCCGTTGCTCCATATGGGATGGAAAATCCTTTGCTTGAGGTATGTGTGCATTATGATCTGCTTGCAGTTAGAAGTTGTCACTCGTGTGTATTGCGGTCTTCGAATTTTTCTTCTGACTTTGCCTTTGTAATATGTGTTATGTAGGGTCACTCGACTGCGGCCTCTCTTCCTCCTCTGCCAGAAGATGGCCCAGCTGAAGAAACCCAGTTGGAAGATGCGGAAGCGAAGGGGATCAGTCGCCAATCCCTTCCGCCACCACTTCGCATGTGGAGGAGGATGAGGAGGAAGCAGCAGAAGAGGTACAGACTGAAGAAATAGCCACCTCTGACCACGAAGTCGACGCCGCGCCTCCGAAGCGTCGTCGACTGGCCAAGAAGGTATCTTCTGCTGTGAGTTCACCCGCGAAGGAGCAGGGCTTGGAGGATGACGAGGAATCAGGCTCACCACCTGTTCCCGGGGCCGCTCCTTTGCGTATATGCTCGACAAGCTCGACTCCTCCTCCCCATTCGAGTGGTGCTCCAGTTTTCGGAGGCCCAAATTTTGAAGACCTTGATTATGAGGAAGATGAGGAGCACAGGTTTGTGCATTTTTGCTTATGATATGAAATTTTCTGCTGTTGCATACTTGTTCTGATGATTTGTTCCTATGTGCCATTCACAGTGCTGAGACCGATCGGCCGTTATCTCCCCAGCCGAGAGAGTTCCGACGCCGGATCACCCGATCGCCTCTCCGGCCGCACACGAGGTCGTCCAGTCAATAGCCGCCACATCTATTGTGGAGGCGACCAAGGCTAAGGATGTGGCGACTCCAGACGTCGGGACGTCTGCCACGACCCCTGAGTCGTGGACAAATCATGTGAGTACCTTTTGCTTAGCTCGCGTATTTTGGGGTTGTGTGCCGTGCAACTTATGCTAGATGCGTATGTTGGCAGCCCTTCTACCGTACCCTGGCAGAGTCTGTCAAGGCCTATGTCTAGGTGGAGCAGGAGAGGGATGGCCTCCGCAATGACCTGGAGCGACTCAGTCGTGTGTTCACTTTGTTGTTGCTTTCTGAAGCTCTTTTTGCAATGCTTGGCTATGTCGATTATGAACTATATGTGATCTGCTACCGCAGACGAAAAAACAGCGTCTGAGTCCCGCGTGAAGGAGCTGGAGGAGGCACTCGCCGCGCAGCGCGCTGAGTCCACCGGGCGCGAGCGAGGATTTGCTGAACAACTTGCCAACCTTGTACAGGACGTGGGAGGTTAGTAAATTTTCCTTTTGAAGTGCTCGTGTAGCAGTCAAGTGTCATGTAATGACTTTTGCTTTTGTTTGATTTATGAAGGAGCTGTTGGTGCGCCAGCCTCTGTGGACACGACGAGTGGCGATCCGTCACTCGACCGTGCTGTGGGCGACCTCGGCGCCGTGCGCACTCGTGCGAAGGATGCACTCGCCAAGTCGGCGAGTACACTTGGCGCCGTGTACAAGGCTGTGCTCCCAAGTGGCGAAGTGCCGTCGACTGTGGATGGCTTCGCCGATGTTTTTGGCCCGGCGACATCCACCATGGCGGATTTTGCTCGCACCCTCACGGTACGCGGCTCGGAGTCCACCCTCAAACTCCTTTTAGGTCACGGGGTAGAGGCTGACTACGAGGCGGCGTTGTCTAAGTTTCCCCGGAAGCCAGATGGGAAACCGATATCTCTGAAGGGAGTCCGTGATCCAGCTGCACGACTGGCTGGAATTTTTATGTCCACCATGGAACGTCGAGCAGCAGATGTTGCTGCTCGCGCACGTAGGGCTAAGTCGGAGTCTGCTTCCTAGATTTTAGGGCAGCCGAACTATTTTATGGTTTGTAATGATATGTGAATCGCACAAGTGTGTGCGCCTTTTGCTACATTTGAATAGCTTTTGATAATATATATCTAGTCGATAAGCTGTGTGCTGCTTTATTTGGAATTATGCTGTCTGGTTTCTTCTTCTGATACGAAGTTTGCATTGTGATTATGCTCTTTGAACAGTCACGGGAACCCGCTGCTTCGACTGGCTCCTCGCAACCTCCAACTACCACCCGGTCACAAGCACAGGTGGTAAATGACGCCAAAGTCATGGAGTTTATGAAAACTCGATACGTGAGTATGGAGCAAGACCTGAAACGTGCTCAAAAAGTGCTGGAGATACTGAAAATGAGACCAGCGTTGGCAACCCAATGCGAGGATTATGTGCTTGGAGAGATGGAGCTTGTGAACAGGCAACTCGAATGTGAGTTCGACTTTTGATTTTGCTTATAAACTTTTGCTTAGTCCTTTCTTTTTGACCTGGCTTGCGCGTCTCGCAGGCTTTGTTGACGACTTCCAAGCGGAGCAGGCTCGTGTTGAGGAGCGTTTGGATAGTGTGGTTGACGACCCCACGACTGGACGCCAACATTTTTGGCTTGATAAGTATCATGCACGCACACTCGCCAAGCTGAAGGATCGTGCTTGGAGGAGTGCTCAATTACTCGAGCTATGCCGGATGGCCTTCATTCGACTCAACGAGACGCTGTTTCCCGTGGGGCCGTAACCACAAGGTATCCATGCCTTGCTGAACATCTTCCGCCATGCTGGTCCCACTCGAGAGTTGCTAACCCAGAAGCTTGTGGCTGGGGCAAACGCGGTCATGGCGTATGTGCGGAGTCAACGACCATTTTTGGTGTTACCACCACCCGAAGTTGGGGCAACTTTGGACTAGGCAGACCTGGATGGCACAGTCCGTTCTGCGGAGGTGCTGGTCGAGCGTATGCACGACCAACTCTGTGGGCCTATGTTGCCCATCAAGGAAGAACCTGAGGGTTAAGGCACCCTGTTTATGTAAATATCTTTGTACAGGGGGGTAAGCCCCCGAGTGTAATTTTGGCTCTTTTGTACATAATATGATTTGTGTATCTTGATTTTTGCCCAACCCCCGAGTCCATCGAGTGAGGGTTTATGAAATATGTGTTGGTTGCGGAGTTTTTGTTTGAATCCTTGTGATGCAGCCCCCAAGCGCTTGGGTGCAGCTAAGGTGTTATGCTTTGTAGGAGCGAGAGCTTGTGTGTTTGATAACGCAGCCCCCGAGTGTTCGGGTGCGGTCAAGTTTATGAATTATGCGAGTAGTAAACACAGAGAAATAGGAGGAACATTGATTATATTCCACTTTTGAATAGTAAGCTGCAGGCCGCCTCATTAAAAACCTTCCAGCCCCCTTAGGTACCCTGGTAAGGAAAAGAACGCGTCTGAAACCTGCAGCTATCCGACATATCGCCCATTACAATGTATGATTATGAACATGCTAAGCATAGAAACGGCGCAGGCGCGCAACGTTCCAAGGATTGTGCGAGAGTTCGCCTGTCTTCGCGTGCTTCAATCGATATGCGCCTCCACCAAGGACTTCGCTGATGATGAAGGGACCTTCCCATGGGGAGGTGAGCTTGTGCACTTTTTTCTGCTTCAATCGAAGAACCAGGTCGCCAACCTCGAAGGACCTGGTGCGCAGTCGACGGCTATGATAATTGCGGAGATCCGCTGGTAAACAGCTGTGCGTGCTAGCGCCGTGTCGCGTGCTTCATCGAGCAAATCGACTGCGTCCTCGAGTGCTTCATCCGCGTCTTCTTCATTGTATGCTTCGACTCTTGGTGCATTGAATCTTATATCTGATGGCAGGATTGCCTCTGCGCCATAGACCATAAAAAATGGAGTGAACTGTGTCGAAGTATTAGGAGTTGTGCGTAGGCTCCATAGCACAGATGGGAGTTCTTCGACCCATGCACCTGCGGCTCTTTTGAGTGGCACCAGGAGACGCTTCTTGATCCCGCTTGTTACAAGTCCATTGGCTTTTTCGACCTGGCCATTGGATTGCGGATGTGCCACGGATGCATAATTGAGCGTGATGCCTTGCTCTTTGCAGAAAGTTTGGAACTCTTCAGCCGTGAAGTTTGTGCCATTATCAGTGATAATACTGTTTGGGACACCGAAGCGGTAGATGATGCTCTTTATGAAGTTGACCGCCGTAGTAGCAGTCGAATTTGTGATAGGGACCGCCTCGATCCACTTTGTGAACTTGTCGACTGCCACCAGAAGGTGAGTATGCCCGCCATGCGAAGATTTTTTGAGTGGCCCAACCATATCAAGCCCCCACTTGGCGAAAGGCCAGGCCAGTGGTATGGTCTTCAATGCTGATGCGGGTGCGCGCGGCTTTGTTGCGAATTTCTGGCAGTCGATACACCTTTTGACTATGTCCTCCGCGTCCTTGAGCACCGTGGGCCAGTAAAAACCTGCTCGAAAGGCTTTGGCTACGAGTGATCGACTGCTAGCATGATGCCCGCAGGTACCTGCATGAATATTTCGAAGTATGGCTTGACCATCCTCGAATGCTATACACCGTTGGAACATACCTGATATGTTGCGTTTGTATAACTCGCCGTTGATGACGGTGTATGCTTTGGATCTTCGAGTGACGCGCCGGGACTCGGTTATGTCGTCTGGCAGCTCCTTGCGGAATCTGTATGCCAGGAAAGGTTGAGTCCAGGTTGGCTCGATGAGGAGTACCTCGACTGGAGGATCCTCTGTGCTGGGTGCTTTGTTTTTGGCTGGTGCAGTCGATGAAGGAGGGACTCGTTTCTCCTTGATGGACCTGTGCTCAATGCGCTCGAGGAAAACCCCAGGTGGAACTTGTGCGCCCGTGGAGCCTAAGTTGGCTAGCATATCTGCCTCTTCGTTGCTTTCTCTTCCTATGTGCCGCCACTCGCAGCCATCGAAGCTGCCTTCCAGTGTGTTGTATAGGTCACGGTAAGCGATCATGTTGTCTGCTATGGCGTCGCAGGCCTTCATAGTTTGCTGCACCACAAGATTCGAGTCACCATAGATCATTAATCGAGTGCACCCGAGTGCTTTGGCCATCCGCATGCCATGGATCAAGGCTTCGTACTCAGCCTCGTTGTTGGAGGGTAGTTTGAACCCCATCTGCAGAACATAGCGAAGTTTGTCTCCTTTTGGTGATATGAGGATGACGTCTGCGCCTGCACCTTCATGTTTCTTGGACCCATCAAAGTACATGGTCCATGAGTTGGACAAATCTGGCACACCGGCAATTGGGCTTCGATCCACTCGGTTGTGAAGTCAGGTAAGACTTGTGCTTTGATAGCCTTCGGGTGCTCGTACTTGATGTCTCTTGGTCCAGCTCGATGAGCCATTTTGCCACTCGACCAGTTGCGTTGGGGTTTGTGAGGATATCTCCGATTCCTGAGTTACTCACCACTGTGATTGGGTGTTCTGCGATGTAATGCGTCAATTTCCTTGACAACATGAACACGGCATAAGCCAGCTTTTGATAGTGCGGGTACCGCTGCTTTGATATGGAGAGAACCTCGCTCAGGTAGTAGACTGGGCGCTGTATGCTTTGGGCGTGTCCCTCCTCCATACGTTCGACTACCAGTACGGTACTCACCACCCTGTTTGTAGCTGAGACATACAGGTATAGCGGCTCCCGTTCCTTGGGTGCGACGAGGATCGGAGGGCTTGTGAGGATTCGCTTGAGGTCCGTAAAGGCTGCTTCAGCTTCTGGTGTCCACTCGAACTTGTCTGCTTTCTTCATCAGTCGATAGAACGGCAGCGCTTTTTCGCCTAGTTTGCTGATGAATCGACTGAGCGCTGCCACTCGTCCTGCTAGCTTCTGTACATCATGAAGTTTTGAAGGCCTTTGCATTGTGAGGATGGCCTGTATTTTCTCCGGGTCTGCTTCGATTCCACGAGCAGAGACTAGATACCCTAAGAGCTGTCCGGCTGGAACGCCGAACGTGCACTTCTTAGGATTGAGCTTGATGTGAAAGCGTTTGAGGTTAGCGAACGTCTCCCTCAAGTCGTCGAGTAGTGTGTGTTCCTCCCTTGTTGTGATGATAATGTCATCCACATAGACCTGGACGTTTCCCGATTTGCTTTTTGAGGCAATCTTGCATCATGCGCTGGTATGTTGCACCCGCGTTTTTGAGCCCAAAGGGCATGTTGTGTAGCAGTAGACCCCGAGTGGGGTTATGAACGCCGTTTTTTCCTCATCTTCTTCCTTCATCCTTATCTGGTGGTAACCTGAGTAAGCATCCAGGAAGGATAGTCGTGCGCATCCGGCGGTGGAGTCGACGATCTGGTCGATTCGGGTAACGGGAAGTGATCCTTGGGACAACACTTGTTGAGTGCTGTGAAGTCCACGCACATCCGAAGGATGTCTGTATGCTTCTTCTCTACGAGCACGGGGTTGGCTACCCATTGTGATTTCTTGATTTCTCTGATGAACCCTGCTGCGAGTAGCCTGTCGACCTCAGACTCGACAGCGGTTCGCTTTGGGCCGGAGATCCGGCGCATTGTTTGCTTGACTGGCTTGGCATCTGGAAATAACTGGAGAGAGTGCTCGGCGAATTCCCTGGGAATACCTGGCATGTCGGCTGGACACCACGCAAATATTTCCCAGTTCTCACGGAGGAATTCGACGAGCGCGCCTTCCTATGCGATAGGCAAACTCGAAGATACGTTGACTGTCTTGGACGGGTCAGTCGGGTGCACCTGATGGACCTTGTGTCATTTGTTGCATTGAACGATCGTCGACTGCCAATCTTTTATGCTCTGGTATGAGTGTTCGGTCGTTGGAGATCGCCAGATCAGCGAGTGCCTGTTCCATGCCGAACGTCTCGGAGATTTTGCTGAACTCACGGTCGCAAGCATCGGACCTTTGGAAGTTTCCATGGACAGTGATTACTCCTTTTGGTCCTGGCATCTTCAGCATGAGGTACGCATAATGCGGTACTGCCATGAATCGAGCGAACGTTGGGCGCCCAAGGATAGCATGGTATTGTGATTTCCAGTCGACGACCTCGAACTCAATCGACTCTGTCTTGAAGTGGCTTTTGTCCCCGAACGTAACGTCGAGTTGTATGGTGCCTTCTGGGCTGATTGCTTTGCCAGGAACGATACCGTGAAAGGTATTTGAAGATTTTGGGAGGTTTTCGACTGACCTGTTCATTTTGCGGAGCGTGTCTGAGAAGATGATGTTTATGCCGCTGCCTCCGTCCATGAAGACCTTGGTCATGGCGTAGCCTCCGATTTGCGCGTCGAGTACCAGAGCGGCGTGCCCTGGTCGCACTACAGAAGGGGGGTGGTCCGCCCGACTGAAGCTTATGGTGGTCTCTGATCCCTTCAGAAATTCGGGCACAGCAGGAGGTGCCATGACAGCCATATTCACCTGTCGAGTGATTAGCTTTTGCTGCCTGTTGGAGGGGCGACCCTTTTGTATCATGTACATCTGCCCGTGAGGCTGTGGATATTGATCATCTTCTACCCGATGTCCGGGCTGTATGGCACCTGCGAGATGTGCGCCTGTACCAGGCTGTGGTGGTGGCTGCAGTGGCGGCTGAGGACCCATTATGGCGGGCACCGCATTTGGCTGCTGCAGTTGTGCAGGGGTCGACTGAGCGGGTGCAGGGCTGTACCTTTTGAGTCGTGTCATGTAATCAGACGCCAATTGGTCGAATTCCTGCAATTCCTCAACGTGTGGTTGGTGCGTAATTTTCCGTCTCCCCCTTAAAGAGGTGGAATCTGCACCAGTCGTCCATCTTTTCTTCGAATGATCGCTCGGATTTTGTGTCAGCGCGTTTGCGCCACTCTTGCCTTTTGTAGCTGTCGCTTCGTGGCTCGCGGTCTCGACTGTCCCGTCGATCATCCGACCTTCTGTTGCTCCTGTCCTAATAATCACGAGGTTGTGTGTATCCAGCCGCCATGAACTCGGGTCTGTCATCGTCGTAAGGGCGTTTTGAACGTTTGCGCCTGCGATCATCTCTGTATGAGTCTCGACGGCTTCGACTGCCGCTATCATGACCGTCGCGTGGTGGAGAAGCGCGGGATCTTCGCACCGAGTCCTCTCCATCTGCCCACTCAGTCGCGATTTTTAGGAGTTGAGCCAAGGAACTTGGCTTTTCGCGACCAAGTGCTTCCTTGAAGTCCTTCCTGGCGAGACCCATTGTGAAGGCGTCCATGGCCCTATCTTCAGATATTTGGCCTACTGAATTGCGTATTTCGGTCCAACGCCGTATGTATGATCTCAACGACTCGTCTGATCGTTGGACGCAAGCTCTCAGTTCTTCGAATGTCTTCGGGCGCTCGCAGAGAGGCTCGAAGTTTTTGATGAAGTCTCTTCGGAAGTCATCCCATGAGTCGTATGACGACGGAGGTAGCGCCTTGAGCCAGTCGCGGGCTGTGCCTTCGAGCATAAGTTGTATGTATTGCATCGCTGTGGTGTTTGTGCCTCGCTAGCACGAGACGGCGAGTCTGTAGTCTTCTAGCCACCCAGACGGTTCTTGCCTGCCGTTGTACTTGGGTTGTTCAGATGTCAACTTGAACCCTTTGGGCATCCGTGTCTCGCGGATGCGTCGAGTGAAGCACAAGGCTCCGCATGGCTCTGGTTCCCTGTCGGAATATGAGTCGCTGCTGTAAGACCTGCGAGATCTGCTTCTGCTGGACCTGCGCCGGTGTGTGCTTCTTCTTTCCTCCGAGGGTGACTGCGACTGCTATGATCACGTGTTGCGTGTCGCGGGCTTGCTACCTGGCGATCTCGACTTCCTCCTGGAGTTTTGTCTTCTGGCTGTATAGCCTTTGCTGCTAGAGCTAGCGATTTGATTTGTTGGCGATGCAGGGCGGCGTTAGGATCATCCGCCGGTGGCTGCATTGCCTTAAGGTAAGCACCCACGGAGATCAAAGCACCCTCAGCTGTTTTGGGTACTGGGATTCCATCAGCGTCGTGTGTCATGAACGACAAGTTGCGAGTGATTGCTGCTCTCTCATTTTCTGGGAGGCCCGCCAGCCTTGACCTCTGTCTTGGGGCTGCTTGTCCTGTGGAGCTAAGGGACATCTGCCTCCTTCGTGCACTCGACAGGCTGGCTTGCCTTTTGCGTTCTTCGAGTGCAGCTCGGTAGTTCTGCAGTCGAAGCGATTCCTGCCAGTTGAAATACTGGAATGTCAACATCCCCTCCGGAGTTGAGCCTGCTAGCATCATTGTGCACTCCTTGATGACTTTATCTGCTTTTGCCGCCATCTCTGCAGTGATTGTCAAGGTTGTGACCCCATCCGGCATGGTTACCGTGCATGGGAATTCTGTGGGCCTGCGAATGGCTGCTGCTGCGGATGATTCACCAGAAATAGCCACATAAACCTGATGGGGGATGGCCCGTGGGCATGTGTATGTGCTGTCTATTCCCGTCATGGACTCGACTTCTTCATCAAGGCTCATGTCAGAGTCAGTATGCCCGTCGAGTAGATCTTCCAGGCGGAACTCATTGTCGATGCGTTCATCGATTATGCCCATCTCGGTGTCAACGAGACCGTTATGAACTTCAGAGTTGAGGGTTGTGCTGATGCAGATCTCGGAGTCGAAGTTGCTGTCGTGTGCAGGTTCGGAGAAGTCGTCGAGGGAGATCCCGCAGTCGAAGCTATCATCGAGTGGAAGATCGAACTCGATGTCGTTTGTGCGGTATGCTGATTCAGCTTTCTCGCCTTGGAGTTCCTTCGTCATGAACTCGTTGATTTCGCCAGTCGACATGGTTGTTGCAGGTGAAGCAGCTCCAAGGATCGACAATGGGGCAGATGCAGTCGATGGATCCCCGGTTGCAGCCAACGCAAGTTGTCTTGGATCTGTCAAGTCCTGCGTACCAACATTGTTTACGAAAAAATTGAATGCTCCAACAGTTAGATCCAAACCTGACTCGAGACCCGAAAACGCTTCCTGAAGCTCTGGCGAGTGCGGATCGAAGCTCATCAGAGGAGTGGATGTGCTTTTTGCTGGTGAGATCGGCGAGCTGCCGCTATTTGAGTGATTCGGTGAATTGCCGTGCGCCGCCCGAGTCGGCGAGTTGTGGTTTGTTGGTGTAGCCGGCGAGTTGCCGTTTGCAGATGCGATCGGCGAGTTGCCGTTTGCTGATGGAACCGCCGAAACTTCGAGTCCAGCGCTATTCTTTCCCACAGACGGCGCCACTTGACGAGGGGTAGACTCCTCAAGACCCATGGTTAAGGTCCTTGGGTTATGAATATGGGGGAGAGAACGTGGTAGGGCTGGTAGTATCGTCGGCTGACAAGCAGGGCAAAGATTTTACCCAGGTTCAGGGCCCTCGTGTGGAGGTAACACCCCTACGTCCTGCCTGTCTGTTATTGATTTGCGAATATGGTGGTTACAAGGGAGTCCCGGCGAGATGCTGATCTCGCTAGGGTTTGCGGTGGTTCTGAAGTGCGTGTCCGGTTTGACAGCCCTCCCAGCCTTTAAATAATAGGCTGGGTCTCGGTGTTCGTAACCGACTCGAATTACATGTATGGTAAGTATGAAACCGACTATATATTTGCCTAACTTGGAGGATACTCCATCTTCCTTGGGCCTCCCTTCATGGGCTTTTCGTAGGCTCTTGATAGTTGGGCCTAGTCGATACGTGCACCAGGTACCCTCATGATAGTCATACCCATGTCATAGCATATAACCCATGTTGTAACAAAGTTGACACTAGTGTTTGCTTGTGGAAGACAGAAAGAATAGGAAAACTGACTCAACATAAAAGTAAAAGAAAGGCCCTTCGCAGAGGGAAGCAGGGATTAAGTCATGTGCTAGAGCTTTTAGGTTTTTGAAAGCATATAGAGATTGCATAAAATATTTGATACTCCTCCCAACCTTGCTAACACAAGCCATGGCTAGCCGAATCCTCGGGTGCCTTCCATCAATCACATACCATGGAGGAGTATCTATTTTTGAGAGGTGTTTGTTAATTGTCAACGAATGGTAGCGGGTGATAACAGTATTCTACCTGTCAAACGGACTTTCAAGAGCGGCTCCCATAGGGACGTTATTTCTACCAGCAAGGCAGATCATCCATTTTTCTCTTTGGTTTACACACATGCAGATATTTCACTGTTTGTCATTGCTTACTGATGAATCAGGGCAAAAGTGTGAAGAGAATTAATGGTTAAAGTTGTAATTAATTGGGACTGGGCACCCCGTTGCCAGCTCTTTTTGCAAAATTAGAGGATAAGCGGATGTATATGCCGCTAGTCCAGGTGTAAAAGTCCATTTGACAACCAGAATAAAGAATAACCACACTAATTCCTCATGAGCTGGTAAACATTGACACAAAAAGGGAATAATAACATTTTGAATAATTTAAAGGTAGCACATGAAAAATTTACTTGGAGTGGCAAGGAAATACCACATATAGGTAGTTATGGTGGACACAAATGGCATGGATTTTGGCTCAAGGATTTGGATGCACGAGAAGCATTCCCTCTCAGTACAGAGTTTAGGCTAGCAAGGTTTATGTAAGCAAACAAGAATATCAACCCGTACACCAAGTTTTATATGACAAACATATTGCAAACGTTATAAGACTTCATACCGTCTTCCTTGTTAACCAAACCCGTTTTAGAAAATATCTAGACCTTAGAGATACCACCGATGCAAACCAAATTTTCAACAAGCTTTACGGTAGTTCTTCACTAATAGGCTTAACTCATGTGATGCACAAATTTAATCATGATCTACTTGTTAACTCAAAACAATTGACAAGCATCAAGTTATCCATATTAGTGATCTACAAGATTAAGCAAGTTTTTCCTTATACCAATTACCACATGCAACATTTTCTGAACCAACCAAACACCAATCAATTTATTTCATCCACTCTCCAAATAAATATAAGTGAAGCAAGAGAGTACTTTCTACAAAAGAAAGCTAATAGCTCTGACAAGAGATACATGAAAACAAGAGCTAAAAGCTGAACAACGCTAGATATGAATACTCAACAAATATAAGTGAAGAATAGGAGTATTCTCATGAAAAAGCGGAGCGTGTCTCTCTCCCAATCAAGAATGCTAGGGTCCAGTCAAGCTTATTGAAAATAAAAGACAATACTGAAAATAAAAGCACACAGACGCTCCAAGAAAAGCACATATGATGTGAAAGAATTAAAATATAGTTTCACTAGAGATGACCTGATAATTTGACGATGAAGAAGGGGATGCCAAGGCATCCCCAAGCTTAGACGCTTGAGTCTTCTTGAAATATGCTGGGGAGATCCATGGGAGCCTCCCCAAGCTTAAGCTCTTCACTCTTCTTGATCCTATTATCATCCTTCTCTCTTGACCCTTGAAAACTTCCGTCACACCAAACTCAAAGTAAATCTCATTAGAGGTTAGTACTCAAAAATTTTAATCCACTGGTTCTGTTGTGACACATTGCAAGAACTCAATAAAACATTAGCTACAGCCCTCCATTAGAGAGCCTTGCCTAAAGCCCACAAGAGACAATGCAAAAAAAAGAGACAAATCTGTCAAAACAGAACAGCCAGTAAAGATGAATTTTTTCGAGGCACTTACGACGCTCAGATCAAAAAACTTTGAACTAATGAAAGATTCAGACATTCATAAAGATTACGCACAAAAATTTCAGATTTTTTCAACAATCTGGTGAATTTAGGATTTTCGTACAGTGGACAGCAAAAATCTGTTTCTGCGCAGCAATCAAAATTAAGCATCGTCTTAACACTAGAGGCTACTCTTGGCACAACAATGCGAGAAAATAAAGATACAAAGGAGTTGCTACAGAAGTAAACAATCTCCTTGACTCAATAAAAGAAAAATTGCAGAAATAAAAATAATGGGTTGCCTCCCATAAGCGCTTTTCTTTAACGCCTTTTAGCTAGGCACAAAGCATGCATCAAGTATCACCAAATGAAGAAGCATCAACATTGTAATTTGTTCGAACAATAGAATCATAAGGTGGCTTAATCTTCTTCCTAGGAAAGTGTTCCATACCTTTCTTGAGAGGAAATTGATATTTTATATTCCCTCTTTCATATCAATAATAGCACCTACAGTTCTAAGAAAAGGTCTTCCAAGCACAATAGGGCATGATGGATTGCATTCAATATCCAAGACAATAAAATCAACGGGACATAATTGTTGTTAACCATGATAAGAACATCATCAATTCTTCCCAAAGGTTTCTTAATAGTAGAATCAGCAAGATGAACATCCAAGTAACAATTTTCCAAAGGTGCTAAATCAAGCATATCATAAAATCTTTTAGGCATAACAGAAATACTAGCACCAAGGTCACACAAAGCATTGCAATCAAAATCATTCAATTTCATTTTAATGATGGGCTCCCAACCATCTTCTAACTTCCTAGGGATAGATACTTCACGTTTCAATTTTTCCTCCCTCACTTGTATGAGAGCATTAGTAATATGTTTAGTGAAAGCCATGTTTATCTCACTTGCCTTAGGAGTTCTAGCAAGCTTTTGCAAGAATGTAATTACTTCAGAAAGATTAAACCCATCAAAATCAAAATCATTATCATCAAAGGTAATGGAGTTATTATCTTCCTTATTGCTAGAAATTTCAGCATCTTTATCAAGACAGTTTTAGAGTTATCAGGCAATTTAGGACATTTTGCAATAGAAGTGGAAACATTACCAACACCAATTATCTTGCCATTAATGGTAGGAGGTTTGCTAACACTTGTTTTGAAGCATTTTCAGAAGTAGTAATAGTATAAACTCTAGCAATATTATTCTTTCTAGCAATTTCATCCTCTCTTTCCCATCTAGCATGCAATTCGGCTAACATCCTCACATTGTTATCAATTTTAACTTGTATAGCATTGAGAGTTTTGCTCTCTTTAACATCATGAGGCATGTTCTTTAATTTTAACAAGTCAACATCAAGAGCAAGACTATCAACTTTAGAGGCAAGAACATCAATTTTCCCAAATTTCTCCTCAACAGATTTATTGAAAGCAGTTTGTGTACTAATAAAATCCTTAAGCATGACTTCAAGATCAGAGGGTACACTCTTATTATTGTTGTAGGAGCTACCATAGGAATTTCCATAACCATTGCCACTATTAGAAGGATAGGGCCTATAATTGCTATTACCAAAATTATTCCTATAAGCATTGTTGTTGAAGTTATTATTTTTAATGAAGTTCACATCAACATGCTCTTCTTGAGCAACCAAAGAGGCTAAAGGAACATTATTTGGATCAACATGTGTTTGACCATTTGCAAGCATAGACATAATAGTATCAATTTTAGCACTCAAGGTAGAGGTTTCTTCAACAAATTTACCTTCTTACCTGTTGGAGCTCTCTCGGTGTGCCACTCAGAATAATTAATCATCATATCAAAGAAGCTTTGTTGCAGCACCCAAAGTGATGGACATAAAGGTACCTCCAGCAGCCGAATCCAATAAATTCCTTGAAGAAAAATTTAATCCTGCATAGAAGGTTTGGATGATCATCCAAGTAGTCAGTCCGTGAGTGGGCCAATTTTTAACCAATGATTTCATTCTCTCCCATGCTTGAGCAACATGTTCATTATCAAATTGCTTAAAATTCATTATGCTACTTCTCAAGGAAATAATCTTAGCAGGAGGATAATATTTTCCAATAAAAGCATCTTTGCATTTAGTCCATGAATCAATACTATTTCTAGGCAAAGATAGCAACCATTCTTTAGCACGTCCTCTCAAGGAGAAAGGAAAAAGTTTCAGTTTAATAATATCACCATCTACTTCCTTGAGCTTTTGCATTTCACAAAGTTCAACAAAGTTATTGAGGTGAACAACAGCATCATCAGTACTAACACCAGAAAATTGCTCTTTCATAACAAGATTTAAAAGTGCAGGTTTAATTTCATAAAACTCTGCTGAAGCAGCAGGTGGAGCAATAGGTGTGCATATGAAATCATTGTTGTTTGTGCTAGTGAAATCACACAATTTAGTGTTCTCAGGAGTACTCATTTTAGCAGAATTAAAAACAGGACAGAAAATAACTAGAAAATAAACAAGATGCAAGTAACTAATTTTTTGTGTTTTTGATAATTGAAAGCAAACAAGATAAAATAAAATAAACTAAGCAAGACAAAAACAAAGTAAAGAGATTGGAAGCGTGAAACTCCCCTTGCAGAAGACTGCTGTCTCCCCGGCAACGGCGCCAGAAAAATAGCTGTTGACGGGAGACATAGAGCTTCCAGAAGAACTTCTACTCCCCGGCAACGGCGCCAGAAAAATAGCTTGATGACGTGAATCACACGTTCGTTGGGAGACCCCAAGAGGAAGGTATGATGCAGTTCAGCAGCAAGTTTTCCCTCAGTATGAAACCAAGGTTATCGAACCAGTAGGAGCAGCAACTCTTCTGAAGGTTGTTGGCGGCGCCGTTACTCGATCACCAACGTGGAACCTGCACACAACACAATCAAACTACTTTACCCCAACGAAACAGTGAGGTTGTTAATCTCACCGGCTTGCTGAAAACAAAGGATTAAACGTATGGTGTGGAAAATGAGTATTAAATTGCAGCGAATGAAAAAGGAACAGTTTGCAGTTTGTGGTTGTTTAATCAGTGTAAAAGAATGGACCGGGGTACACAGTTCACTAGTGGTGTCTCTCCATAAAAGATAACTAACATGATGGGTAAACAAATTACAGCTGGATAATCGCATTAAGTAAAGCGCGTAAGGTAAACAAACACATATGCACGTGGACATAGCATCGTTAGGTTACCCCTAGTGGCAACAACACATCCACAACCTTAGAACTTGCTGTCACTGTCCCAGATTAAACGGAGGCATGAACCCACTATCTAGCATAAATACTCTCTCTTGGAGTTACAAGCATCTACTTGGCCAAAGCATCTACTAGTAACGGAAAGCATGCAAGATCATAAATAACATAGGGCATAGATTGATAATCAACTTGACATAGTATTCAATATTCATCGGATCCCAGCAAACACAACATGTAGCATTACAATAATATGATCTTGATCATGTAGGGCAGCTCACAAGATCTAAACATGATGGCACAAATTGGAGAGACAACCATCTAGCTACAGCTATGGACCCGTAGTCCAAGGATGAACTACTCACGCATCACTCCGGAGGCAGACATGGCGATGTAGAAGCCTCTGGTGACGATTCCCCTCTCCGGCAGGGTGCCGGGAAGATGTTCTGGACCCTCCCGAGCTAGGGTTGACGGCGGCGGCATCTCTGGAACTTTTCGTGGATATTGGCTCCGGCCCTTAGGGTTATTTTCTCGGGGGGAATAAGTAGGCGAAAGGGCGGCGGCTAGAGGCCACCGTGGGGCCCACACGCACCCTGGGCGTGCCAGAGGGGGGCCCCGCGCCCTGGCCATGTGTGGGGCCCACGTGGCTCTCCTCTGTTGATCCTTTGGTCCTTCAGGTGTGTTCTGCCAAAATAGCATCCCCCGTGAAGTTTCGTCCAATTTCGAGAATATTTCCAGACTAGCTTTTCTGGAATATAAAAACAGCAGAAAACAGGAACTGGCACTTCGGCATCTTGTTAATAGGTTAGTCCCAAAAAATGTATAAAAGTGCCATAAAGTAGATGCAAAACATGTAGCAATTGGTATAAAACAAGCATGGAACATCAAAAATTATAGATACGTTGGAGACGTATCATGTAGTATGTGCGCGTATTTAGATTGTTCTTGTTGTATGTCTCTTCTTCAACCTCCGTATGGTTGTGATGGTGTTTATGGTGTTTTTTTCGTGCTCCGCCGCAATCTCCACCGCCGCCGCCTCACACTCCATCGTCGGCGTCCAGCTCCGCCGTTGCCATGTCGCGTCGTTGTCCGTCGAGTATGCCACCGCCATGCCACGTCGTTGATGTCGACCTCTGCCGCCACCATGGCGCGTCATTTCCGTCGAGCTCTGTTGCCGCTATGCCGCGTCATCGTCGCTCCATTGATATGTCGTGTACAATTGTCCAAGCGTGGTGATGGATGGTAACTTCACCCATGTGAAAATAGGTGAGACTAACCAAGATTTCCATCCAACAAAACAAAGAGGGGTTATTAGCCTAGCTGATGCCACGTTTTGATGCAGGCTACAAAAGGACATCAACATGGCCAGGAGGGTGGTTTTGTGAGACCTGACCCTGGCCGGCCTAGTCTGGCGGGCGCAAAATGCCATGCAACCTACCAAACGCGCCCTATGTTCCTTTTCTCGCGCTAGTCTATCAATGAATTGTTCTCCGGATATGTAGCACACTAGAAGTGGAACTTCGACGGAAAAAAGCAGAGCAGAGCCTCCATATGAATAGACGCAGCCATAAAATACAAAAGCACAACACGGTCCATGATGACTACGAAAACACAACAACGTGGCCTAAAAAGTACAGCAACGCAGCCCATGATGGCCACAACACATCACGGTCCATGACCACCAAGTCCAACCGCAAAGAGATGAATCAATACCTGAAAGAATCAGAAATAGAAACACTGCTAACTTAGGGCATCTCCACTCGTGGCGCCCCCAGGCCGAAAAACGGCGCAAAACTGGGCCGCCTGGGGGGGCATCGGCGCTATTTGGGCTCATGGGGTCGGCGTTTTCCCAGTCGTGTGAAACCCAGGAAGACGACCAAAAAATTTGAAAACATAAAATTTGGCAACATAGGCGATTGTCATTGAAGTTCAGGCTAAACACGCCGATTACAAGTACTTAAAAAACATAAAAAAGGTAAACACGCCGCTGGCCACCGTCGCCGATCTACAGGCCTAGCCGGCTGTAGAACTGCTGGCTGTAGTCGCCACCATCGTCGTCGTCGTCGGAGCCGTCCGGCGAGGCGTTGGATGGGCCTGCACCGTCGCCGTCGCCGTGCCACCTGCTCGGCCCTGGCCACGCATCCTCCTTGTCGCTATCGTCGAGGATGATGGCCGCGTCGTACCGCGCCTGCTCCTCGGCGGCGCGACGCAGCAGCCTAGCCTGGCGCTCCGCCTCCTCCTGCTGGTACATCTCCCACGACCAGGCGCAGGCGGCATAGGCAGGGGCCGGTGGGATGTCGTTCAACGACATTTGCTCGGCGAGCTTCTAGCCGGGGAAGTCCTCGGGGTCCTCCGGCGCGCCCGAGCTCAGCGCCGTGCGCACGTAGTCGCCCGACGGCGACCACTCGGGCTCGGTCTTGGGCTTCTTCAGGGGGGCGCGGCTGGAGGAGGAGCCCTTCTTCTTCAGCACGAGGCGCAGGTGGCCCGTGGTGGCGAGGGAAGGCGGCAGCCGGAGTTGAGGATGATGCCGCCGCTGGGCCTGCGCAGCGGCGAGTCCTCCGGCTCAGGCTTGAAGCGGACGAAGCCGGAGCGGGGTGTGGACGCCGAGATCGGCGTGGACCCGGACGAGCGGGGAGTCGAGGATGCGCGCGGGCCAGAGGAGGAGGAGGAAGAGCCGGCCCCCATCCTCCTCGGCAGCCACGAGGACGCGCCGCGACGACGCGAGAATGCTGGTGTCCGTGGCGGCATGGTCAGGCGGGGGTGGTTGCCGGCGTCGATGTAGTCCAGGACGTACGTCAGAGTACGCCCTGTCGCGCTCCACCACTGCCGACGGCCGACTCGGTTCCACCGCCCTCGGCAGCGCCGTTGTTGTTGGTGTTGGCGAGCTCCTGGTCATGGCGCCGGCAGAAGTACTGCGTCCAGAACGCGTCGTTGGCGGGGTCCCAGCGCGGGTCCGTCGCCTGCTCCTAAGTGAGGCCGTCGAGGACCTCCTGGATCGCGACATTCCGCTCCACCCCTGACGGCGGCGGCGCCACCGGGACACCCCCGGCGCTCCGACGCCATTCGTCGGGGACGCGCATGTCCGGCGGCGCGGGTAGCCCGCGTCGCAGAGCATGCGCGCCTCCTAGTTATGGAGGGAACGCCGGCCGAAGCCATTGGCCGTCGCGCCGACGCCGGGTACCTCTCGGCCATGGGCTTGGTTGAGGACTAGAGAGAGCTAGGTGCGGCGAGGGAAGGCGAGGCGAGAGGAAGAAGGCGAGTGCGAGTGAGATGTGACTGTGCATGGCGAGCGGGGTCTTTATAGCGGCGCGGGAGGCCAGACGGCGAGGGGCAGTGGCTCGCCATTACTGCACCGCGTGCCCCGCGATTGGACGCATCGGAGATGGCTGCTCACAGGCGGTTGCCACGCCATTTATTCCGGCAGGCTTTTGACCGACGCGGGCGCCGAGGGGATGAGAACGCCGCTCACGGGCGGTTATGTTTCGCGCCATTTCGCCTGGTCGCTGACAGCGCGGGCCCGCCTGTTTCACGCGCCACTTTCCCTCCCACCCCAGGCGCAACCCAATGGGCTGGGTTCCGCCTGGGTGCGCCGGCGCTAAATCGGCGCTAAACGGCGCTATTTGGGCTCCCGGGAGGGGCCGAGTGGGAGAAAACGGCGCTATTTGGGCCAAAACGGCGCTATTTCTCGGGCTGGGGGGCGCAGGGGGGACGAGTGGAGATACCCTTATAACATGAATTTAAGGTTAAGGATATAATCCCTCAATTCCTAAATATAATATATTTTAGTTTTTTATTCACATTCACATGTATCTACCTATATTTAGACATATTTTAGTTTATATATTCAATCATTTGGATCCAGACATAGTCAACATGTGAGGGATCTAAAACATCTTATATTAGAAATGGAGAGAGTAATAAACAAAATAGAGAATTGATACGTCTCCAACGTATCTATAATTTCTTATGTTCCATGCTAGTTTTATACCAATAGCTACATGTTTTATTCATACTTCATAGCATTTTTATGCATTTTCTGGGACTAACCTATTAACAAGATGCCACAGTGCCAGTTCCTGTTTTCTGCTGCTTTTTGGTTCAGAAAAGCTGTTCTGGAAATATTCTCGGAATCGGACGAAACAAAATCCCAGATTCCTATTTTCCCGACACGTTCCAGAAGTCCGAAGAGGAGACGAAGGGGGGCAGCAGGGCGGCGTCCCCACATGGCGGCGCGGGTGGGCCCCCTGCCGCGCCACCCTATGGGGAGTGGGCCCCGCGCCTCCACCGACGTCGCCCTTCGCCTATTTATTCCTCCAGGCGCGAAAAACCTAAAACACCGAGCCATATTTCCAGAAAACATCCGCTGCCGCCGCCGCCGTCAACCCTAACTCGGGGGGTTCAGAAGTTCTCCTCCGACACCCTGCCGGAGAGGGGAATCATCACCGGAGGGCTCTACATCGCCATGCCTGCCTCCGGAGTGATGCGTGAGTAGTTCATCCTTGGACTACGGGTCCATAGCAGTAGCTAGATGGTTGTCTTCTCCTTTTGTGCCATCATGTTTAGATCTTGTGAGCTGCCTATCATGATCAAGATCATCTTATTGTAATGCTACATGTTGTGTTTGTTGGGATCCGATGGATATTGAATACTATGTCAAGTTGATTATTGATCTATCATATATGTGTTGTTTATGATCTTGCATGCTCTCCGTTATTAGTGTAGGCTTTGGCCAAGTTTATGCTTGTAACTCCAAGAGGGAGTATTTATGCTAGATAGTGGGTTCATGCCTCCATTTAATCTGGGACAGTGACAGAAAGTTCTAAGATTATGGATGTGCTGTTGCTACTAGGGGTAAAACAGCAATGCTTTGTCTAAGGATATTAGTGTTGTTTACATTATGCATCATACTTAATGCAATTGTCTGTTGCTTGCAACTTAATACTGGAAGGGGTGCGGATGCTAAACTGAAGGTGGACTATTTAGACACAGATGCATGCTGGATGGCGGTCTGTGTACTTTGTCGTAATGCCCAAATAAATCTCATAGTGGTCATCATGATATGTATGTGCATTGTTATGCCCTCTCTATTTGTCAATTGCCCAACTGTAATTTGTTCACCCAACATGTTTAGTATTTTATTATGGAGAGACACCACTAGTGAACTGTGGACCCCGGTCCATTCTTTTACATCTGAAATACAACCTACTGCAATCATTTTTCTTTTACATTCACTGCAAACAAACATCCTTTTCCACACTATACGCCTAATCCTTTGTTTTCAGCAAGCCGGTGAGATTGACAACCTCACTGTTTCGTTGGGGCAAAGTAGTTTGATTGTGTTGTGCAGGTTCCACGTTGGCACCGGAATCTCTGGTGTTGCGCCGCACTACATTCCTCCACCAACACCTTCGGAGCAACGTTGACTTCCTACTAGATTGATAACCTCGGTTTCATACTGAGGGAAAACTTGCTGCTGCACTCATCATACCTTCCTCTTGGGGTTTCCAACGGACGTGTGACTTTACACGCATCAAGAATCCATAAACCTAAGATTGAAAAACAAAATTGATGGGATTCGCAGCATAGAAAACAACAATTTTCCTGCAAGATGCCAACGCACAGTCAAGATCTAATCTAGAAGAATACTTGTAACGAGAGAGAGTAGGTTTTCATTACATTGAAGAACACGAGCGTAAACGTTTTAAAAACGTGGGTTGTCGTAGTTGTCGTTGATTCCCACAGCTAGGCGATACCTCCCAGCCGTGAGAATATCTCATCCTTGTAGAAGGCGACTCCCGTCCGAGACCACGCCGAGTCCCGAGTCGGAGCACGACACCCATCGAAGCTGTCTCCCATTGATTGTGACTCCCTGCCGTATCCCACTCATTACAGCTTCCACGATCAAGTGTCGAAAGAATAAAACCTCCGGGTCCACGCGTGCCGGAGGCAGCGTCTCCGTGCGCATCACGATGCTCCAGTCGGCTGACGGCACGGAACGAGATTGTATTAGATGAGGTCTCCGGGATGTTCTCCAGATCTGTATCTATGAGAGGTAGAAATCCCGGCAACACCTCCACCTCCACGAGAGTATAGGTGTTGTTCATAAGGAGGGTTTTCTAAATGAACTCTTCACTTGTGCGAATGGATAAGCAACCAGCCACCAACCAACCCTTACTTGGTTGCGCCAAGGGAATAGATATAGGGACCAAGGATCCTTGCCTTGTAAGGTACCTACGGTGCCACATGGCGTGTTCCTGGACACATTCATGTGCGATGCCTAGCAAGGCAACACATGTCCAGTTACTTGACACTTGTCAAGTGCATTGTGTCACAACGCAGCACATGTCATGGGCCATGCCACATGTCCCGTGACATGCCACGAATGGCTGCCACCTCAATTCCCAGAGCCTTCCACAAGGTTCTAGATATTTCACAACGTTCTAGACTCTTCTAGAACATTCCATAAAATACACTGGATTATTCCAGACACCTCCAAAGTCGTCTGTGTCACCCGGGAACTATTCCGAGATCATCAAAATCACTTTTTGGGAATTCATCTCTTGTTTAATCTAATCAGAAACACGTTCTACCAGAATGCTACTTCGTTAAGCGTGTGACCCTACGGGTTCTATATAATGCAAACATGCACCAGAATCATTCCGGTCAATAACGAACAGGGGGATCTAGATACCCATGAGCGCTCCCACCATATACACGAAGATCCTTATCATGTGAACCACAATGTCGAGGATTGAATCATCCGCATTCTGTCTCGCGATATTTTACTTACCCGAGATTTGATCGTCGGTATCTCCATACCTCGATCAATCTCGTTTCCAGTAAGTACTCTTTACTCGTTCCGTAATACAACATCCTATGTGACCAACTCTTTAGCCACGAGGTTGCAAGCGATACTAAATGTGATACCGAGTGGGCCCAGAGTATATCTCTCCATTACATTGAGGGACAAATCCCAATCTTGAAATACGTAACCCAACAAGTACTTTCAGATGAACCTGTAAGACACTTTTATTATCACCCAGCTATGAAGTGACGTTTGATGCCCCCAAGGTTATTTCCGGTACAAGTGAGTTATATAATCTCATGGTTTAAGAAACAAAACTTTAACAATATAATTTCGGTGTGTCCATCATATCATTCTCCAATGACATGACCATGTTGTTAATGTGGCAACTCCTTGTCCATGGTTAGGAAACCGTAAACATCAATGAATCAACGAGCTAGTCTAGTAGAGGCTTACTAGGGACAGCTAGTTGTTTATGAAACCACGCATGTATTACGTTTCCGGTTAATACATTTATAGCAAGGAGTATAAACATTTATCATGAACATGGGAAATATGATAATAACAACTTTATTATTGCCTCTAGTGCATATTTCCAAGAAAAATGTAGTAATAATACAAAATAACAATAAGTGAAAGATTGAGCTTTTGATGTTGTCACGAATAAATGTGAGTAATAATCTAGCACACGACAGCGACTTAAGAGTGAAAATATAAAAGCTGAATAAACCCAAATATAATTCATGCTGAAGAAATCAAAGACATATTTTTTAATAAAATAAACGAATTCAAGCTAAATAACTCAGAAATGGGAGTTTTTAATGAACTTGAATAATTAAATCTGAATAACTCAAAATACTTTATCCAGAGCGACTGAGCGAGTAAAAGATACTGAAGAGTAAAGTGTCTAACTCTAAGATACTACATACTACAATGTGATAAACTCAAAAAGTGAATATGTGACCCACAAAGAGAATGGTTCACATGGCCTCGAATGGTTTAAAAACAATTCCTCTAAGAAGAAACATGATGGCGTGGATCACATGTTTGCTAGAAACCCCAAGAGGAAGATATGATGTAGCATAGCAGCAATTTTCTCTGATTACAAAACCAAGGTTATCGAACCAGTAGGACTTGGAGAAGGCTTCAACAAAGTGTAAGCGGCGCCGTTTACGATCACTGACGTGGACCTGCGCACACACAAACAAACTATCTTGTCCCAACGAAACAGAGAGTGTGTCAATCTCTCCGGCTTGCTGAACACAATGGATTAAACGTATATGTGTGAAACAATATAAGAGCAAAATATGACCAGCAGCAAATGACTGGGAAAAGCTATTAAAAGGGTTGTAAGCAATGTAGGAAAATAGGACCGGCGTCCACAGATAACTAGTGGTGTCTCTCCAGAACATAGATATGTTGGGTGAACAAATTACAGTGAGGCAATTGACAAACATGGGCGTATAACAATACTATCATCACACATGGTTCAATGTTGTATTTAATTGAGCATTACGTCAAAATACATAGACCGTCATCCAACTGCATCTATGACTAATAATCCACCCCGGGATCGCTATCCAGCATGTCACCCGAGAGTATTAAGTTGCAAGCAATAGATAATTGCAATAAGCATTGTGCATAATGTAAGCAATGGTTACAACATATAGTAATAAACACTGTTGTTTTACCCCTAGTAGCAACAACACATCTCAAGTCTTAATTGTTTCTGTCAACTCGAGCTCAGACAACCGAGAGGCATGAACCTACTATCTAGCATAAATACTCTCTCTGATAATACAAGTAATTACTTGGCCAAAGCATACACAAGTATTGGAAAGCATACAAGATCATAAATATAACATAACTGAACCATAAGGTAATTGACTCCATAATTCATCGGATCCCCACAAACACAACATATAGCATTACATATAGATGATCTTAATCATGTTAGGCAGCTCATAAGATCTAAACAATGGAGTACAAGGGAGAGAGACAACCAACTAGCTACTGTCATGGACCCGTAGTCCCGTGGTGGACTACTCACGCATCACTTCGGAGGCGGGCATGATGATGTAGATGCCTCCGGTGATGATCTCCCCTCCGGCAGGGTGTCGGGAAGAGCTCCAGAACCCTCCCGAACTAGGGTTGAAGATGACGGCGGCGGCGGAACTTTTCGTGGATTTCTGATCGGGTGTCTAGGATTTTCCTGTGAAGAGGTATTTATGGGCGAGAGAGGGGCTCGAGGGGCGCCAGGAGGCGCCCATACCCTAGCCAGGCGTGGCCCAGGCTGGGCCGGCCAGGTGGCGTCCGGGCCCTGTGGGGCCCACCTACAGGCGCCCTTCTGGCTGCTGGCTTGTTTCCTCGTAAAAATAATTCATGTAAATTGGCGTCCAATTCCGAGAATATTTCCTTAAGAGATTTTCTGTAACAAAAAGACAGCAGAAAACAGGAATTGGCACTGGGCATCTTGTTAATAGGTTAGTTCCATAAAATATGCCAAAATGATATAAAACATTATAGAAACATGTGGCGATGATATATAATAAACATGGAACAACCAAAAATTATAGATACGTTGGAGACGTATCAGCATCCCCAAGCTTAATTCCTGCTCGTCCTCGAGTAGGTAAATGATGACAAAATAATTTTTGGTAGTGACATTCTGCCAACACAATTATGATCAAACAATGTAAGCATATGAACTGAATGAAATGACCAAGACAATGGTCTATATTTGATATAAAGTAAACAATGTTTAACCATGTGTAACATCTAAGTAAGAACTTTTCACGAATAGTACTTTGGAGACATGAAAATTATAAGGCTTGTCAAGCTTGATAGTTCACAAAGCAATATTCTTCCAACAAAGGTAAACTCAACTAACACAAAGGAAGATTTAAGTTTTCAGCAAAAGCTTCAACTTGTAACTTATTTATCTAAAGATAATGTCAATATAAAAGTTTTCATAGTTAAACATAAATATAACTTGTAGTAGACTTGTACCACAATTGATACCATGCGTTTGCTTGAGAGATGAAGATTGGAAAGGAAAACTGACTCAACATAAAAGTAAGAAGAAAGGCCCTTCGCAGAGGGAAGCAGAGATTAATCGTGTGCTAGAGCTTTTTAGTTTTTGAAAGCATATAGAGATATAAAAATAATTTTTTGAGTGGTGCATACTATGGTCAACGAATGGCAATAGAGTTCTTGATATCTTCCATATCAAACAAGTTTTAGGAGTGGCTCCCATGAGAAGACGTTATTTCTGCAGCAAGCAGATCATCTCTCTTTATCTCCTTTGTTTACACAGCAATGTTTTACTGAGTGCTCAGGAACAAAATGTGAGGAGTTTATGATGAAAGGTGTAATTAAGGGGGCTGGCACCCCGCCGCCAGCTCTTTTTGCAAAATTATGGATAAGCAGATGTAAGCTGCTAGTCTTTGGATAACTTATTTGACATGGAAGATACCAAACCCAACTACTACCTCCTCATGAGCTTGGCAGTAGTGGCACAAAAAGGAATAATAACATTTTGAATATTTAAAGGTAGCACATGAAAATTTTACTTGGAATGGCAATGAAATACCACATATAGGTAGATATGGTGGACACGAATGGCACGGATATTTGGCTCAAGGATTGGATGCACGAGAAGCATTCCCTCTCAGTACAGAGTTTTAGGCTTAGCAAGTTATCAAGAAAACACATGTTAACAACTCAATACATGAATGAATACAAGATATACATTAAGAATAACTATTAGACTCCACATTGTCTTCCTTGTCAACCAAATGTACCGTTGCAAAAGGATATCTAGACTTTGAGAAATAACAATCAGAACAAGAACTATAATCCTATGCTTTACAGTGTTCTCCATTACTTCATTCTTAAGTAAATGATTCACAAGTTTAAGCATTCATCTAATTCATATCTCAAAACAATTGAAAGTATGAAATTATTCAAGACAGTGTTCTTCATTTACCATGACTTTTCTTTTTTTAAGCAAACACCAATCACTTTATTTCAAACAACTCTCTAAGCAAGTATGCATGAAACACGAGAGAGTACAACCTAACTACAAGAAACTAATAGCTCTGAACAAGAGATACATGAAAAGCAAGAGCTAAAAGCTAAAATGATAAAAATTAAACACTCAACACATATAAGTGAAGAACAAGAGTGTATAATGACAAAGCGAAGCGTCTCTCTCTCCCACACAAGAATGAAGGGATCCAATTTATTAAAAAGACCAGAGAACAAAACAAAAAAAACTGAAAGCAAAACACAACCGACGCTCCAAGAACAACACATATCATGTAAAGGAATAAAAATATAACCTTATGGGATCGACGTGATTATTTGATGATGATGAGGGGGATGCCTCGGGGCATCCCCAAGCTTAGATGCTTGAGACTTCTTGAATAATTGGGGAAGGTCCAGGGGAGCCTCCCCAAGCTTGAGCTTTGATCCCTTCTTGATCTTCTTTCATCACCTCGTTCTCTCAACATTTGAAAACTTCCTTCACACAAACTTATCACAAACTTATTAGAGGGGTTAGTACTCAAATAAAATAATCCACATTCAATTCTCACTTGACAAATTATATGTCAATGTTTATACATTAGCTACTGTCGCAAAGCTTTAAGTAGTGCTATTGGATCAAAAGAACCCAACTCAACACTTGCAAAAGACACAATGCTAAACTTAAGACAGAATCTGTCAAAAACAGAACAGAACGTAAAGATGATTTTTTTTCGAGGCACTAGGACACCTCAAATCAGAAAACTCAAAACTAATGAAAGTTAGACAAAACCCAGATGCGTGCTTTAAAAAATTTGCAGAACCAGATCACGTTCTGTGATTTTTTGGATTTTCGTACGGTGACAAACAGAAATCTGTTTCTCGACAGTAACCTCAAAATTTTACTTTCCTCTCATTAGAAGTTATTCTTGGCACAAAAACGAAAATAAAAAGATACAAAGGAGGAGTTACAGAGGTAACAACCACATTGACTCAATAAAAGTGAAAACAACAGAAGATAAAAATAAAGGGTTGCCTCCCACAAGATCTTTTCTTTAACGCCTTTTAGCTAGGCACAAATAGAAAAAAGATCAAGTATTATCAATATCACCAACATAAAAATCATCACTTCCTTCTATTAATTCATCTTTCACTTTGTTTAGTAAGAACTTTCTACGGTTAACTGGGGCATTGAGTTTTAATAACCCATACTTCACATTAATAAAACATTTTGTACCCTTAAGGAAGGATCTCTCTAAAACAATATTTCCAGGTGATCTAGATAAAACTATGAAATTTATTGGAACAGTTTTACTTTGAATTCTAACAAGGACATTGACTCTCCCCAAGATTCTTGAAATAGTACCATCAGCATGAGAGTGGTAAAAGGGATAATCAATCATATTGTCAAGTTTTAAAAAATCGTAAACCACCTTAGGCATGATTGAATCAGTAGACCCCAAATCACAATAAGCCAAGAAATTTTGATTATGAATTTCAATTCTAATAAAGGGTTCCCAATCACTTTTTGGTTCAGCCAGGGGTGGTTGGACATCAGAAGTATTATAATTCATAATTATAGTCAGATTACGTAAGTTTTCCTCTATTTTGTCCAATCTTTCAATAACCCCATCGGTTTTATCTATCATAGGAAAAATAGCTAAACCATTTACGATTCTAAAAGCTTTCATTGTGTCACATTCCACGAAGGTTTCTCCTACCATCACATCTAAAGCATGCTGATACATTGATGTAAGACCACAGTAGAATTTTTAAGAGAACATTCAATTCTATCCTGGGTTGCACCTTTTTTATGGTTCTGAAATTTTTTCCTAGGCATTTTTAAAACTTTCTCCAACTTTCTGTTCAAAAGTAAAAATTTCCCTAAAGAGGACATATCCGAAGAACTAGTCATAATAGCTAAACAAATTATGAAACTAAAATAAACCGAAATAAAACTAGGTGTCGGAAATTTTAGTTTTTTTGTGTTTTTGATTTTTAAAGCAAACGAAAAATAAAACAGGACTAACAAAAATATACTAAGCAAGACAATAACAAAATAGAGTGTAAGGACGTGCGAAACTCCCCTTGCTCAAGCTTACAAGTCCCCGGCAACGGCGCCAAAAAATTAGCTTGATGGCGTGGATCACACGTTCGCTGGAAACCCCAAGAGGAAGGTATGATGTAGCGTAGCAGCAATTTTCCCTTGATTACAAAACCAAGGTTATCGAACCAGTAGGACTTGGAGAAGGCTTCAACAAAGTGGCAGCGGCGCCGTTTACGATCACTGACATGGACCTGCGCACACACAGACAAACTATCTTATCCCAACGAAACAGAGAGGGTGTCAATCTCTCCGGCTTGCTGAACACAAATGATTAAACGTATATGTGTGAAATAATATGAGAGCAAAATATGACCAGCATCAAATGACTAGGAAAACCTATTAAAACGGTTGTAAGCAATGTAGGAAAATAGGACCGGGTCCACAGATAACTAGTGGTGTCTCTCTAGAAGATAGATATGTTGGGTGAACAAATTACAGTGAGGCAATTGACAAACATGGGCGTATAACAATACTATCATCACACATGGTTCAATGTTGTATTTAATTGGGCATTACGTCAAAATACATAGACCGTTATCCAACTGCATCTATGACTAATAATCCACCCCGGGATTGCTATCCAGCATGTCACCCAAAAGTATTAAGTTACAAGTAACAAATAATTGCAATAAGCATTGTGCATAATGTAAACAATGGTTACAACATATAGTAATAAACACAGTTGTTTTACCCCTAGTAGCAACAACACATCTCAAGTCTTAATCGTTTCTGTCAACTCTTGCTCAGACAATGAGAGGCATGAACTAGCATAAATACTCTCTCTGATAATACAAGTAATTACTTGGCCAAAGCATACACAAGTATTGGAAAGCATGCAAGTTCATAAATATAACATAACTGAACCATAATGTAATTGACTCCATAATTCATCGGATCCCCACAAACACAACATATAGCATTAAATATAGATGATCTTAATCATGTTAGGCAGCTCATAAGATCTAAACAATGGAGTACAAGGGAGAGAGACAACCATCTAGCTACTGCCATGGACCCGTAGTCCCATGGTGGACTACTCACGCATCACTCGGGAGGCGGGCATGATGATGTAGATGCCTCCGGTGATGATCTCCCTTCCGGAAGGGTGCCGGGAAGAGCTCCAGAACCCTACCGAACTAGGGTTGACGATGACGTCAGCGTCGGAACTTTTCGTGGATTTCTGATCGGGTGTCTAGGGTTTTCCCGTGAAGAGGTATTTATGGGCGAGAGAGGGGCTCGAGGGGTGCCAGGAGGCGCCCAGACCCTAGCCAGGCGGCCCAGGCTAGGCCGCGGCCAGGTGGCGTCTGGGCCCTGTGGGGCCCACCTACAGGCGCCCTTCTGGCAGCTGGCTTGTTTCCTCGCAAAAATAATTCATGTAAATTGGTGTCTAATTCCTAGAATATTTCCTTAAGAGATTTTCTGGAACAATAAGACAACAGAAAACAGGAACTGGCACTGGGCATCTTGTTAATAGGTTAGTTCCATAAAATATGTCATAAGGATATAAAACATTATAGAAACATGTGGCAATGATATATAATAAGCATGGAACAACCAAAAATTATAGGTACGTTGGAGACGTATCAAAACATAAGCTTGAAGATGAGATGGAAAAATCAACAAAGAAATAGAGCACAATGAAAATCAAAAATCGATGATAAAACTGAAAATATCGCTTGGTCTATTCGATCTTTTTCGATCTTTTTTGGCGATGTGAACAAAAGAAAGAAGGGAAAAGAGGGACTATAAAAAAGGAAGCAAGGGAGAAAGAAAGGAGAGGAACAAAAGAACCGAAAAGAGAGATGGAAGAGGATGGAGAACAATACCAGTGATTCTATTCGTTCATGCAACATGTATCCTACAAAAATAAGAACAATGGAGAAACACATACTTACTTAGAGTACTTACTTACATGTAGACCATGACATGAAATCACTAGAAAAATAGCCGTGTGATAGTTAACAACAAAAAGAATGTCTACCGCAAACATGTAATATGAGATGAAACTCATGGGTATGGCTGATCATACCCACTCCTTCGTTCTATAGATTAAAAAAACATGGTGAGTGTTTCTTCACCAAATCTTATGTTTCGTCTATTATAGTGTACTTGCATCCATTTAATGCAGTCTGGTTTTAAATAAAAAATCCGAATGATGAAAAATGACATGTACCTTGATGTTCCCTCATGCAGAGCTGAAGATAATCTGATGACTCAGCCGGGAAGAATGGATGACTGAAAAAATAATGAGACTCGGGCTGAAGATGAGGCAAAAAAATAGCTAGACCGAGGACCAAAAATATAGGATCGAAAGATTGAAGAAAACTCAACTGAAAACACGAAGAATGAAAAGTGTAGGAATGATGTGTAACGATCATACAAGGGAAAACACAGAGAAAAGGTGGTTGGAGAGGGAAATCAAGGTTGGAGGAGGGACGGAAGCATCTTAGACAGGGAATAGAGTTCAGTGTTTACACGTTTTCATCGATACCTCCTCTCCACACAACGTCCAACTTATAACACGCTGAGACACACACAGACACAACATGCAATTGCCAGCTTGGCAACTGATTGACGCAGTCCACAAGTAGTCGTCCAATCACCTCGTGCCACCTCAGCCCGCAGTCTTGACATTTCCCCGCCCTTGAAAGCCTGCTTGACCCCAAGCAGGAGCATATGGAAACCGACGATGAAGGTCTTCAGGATCCTCCCACGAGTTTAAGTCCGGTGGCAACCCTTCCCAGCGGACACGGATGCGATAGGCAGTTGCTCCAGCATGTGGCACAAATTTGCGTTCCAGAATCTGCAGTGGCTGACTGGTAGAATCGAAATTCAGCGATGCCAATGAAGAACTTACAGTGATATTGGAAGGCAAATGACGCTTCAATTGCGAAACATGCACCACTGGGTGAATTTTGCTTGAAGGAGGAAGCTCCAACTTGTAAGCCACCTCACCCACACGCTGCAGAACCTTGTAAGGGCCGAAGAAACGGAAAGATAATTTCTGATTTCCTCTTGCTTCTACCGATTGCTAAATGTAGGGCTGCAGCTTCAAATAAACTTGGTCTCCAATTTGAAACGAACGTTCACTGCGGTTTTTATCGGCCTGTGACTTCATTCTTTGCTGGGCACGTAGCAGATGCTGACGAATGACATCCAGCATTGTGGTTCGTTCTTGTAACCATGTGTCCAGCTCTGCTGAAGCACAATCCAGCACAGAAATGCCCAATGCTCGTGGAGGATAACCATACAGCACCTCAAAAGGTGTACGACCTAAAGCCGAATGGAATGATGTATTGTACCAATATTCAGCTAGAGGTAACCAAGCAGCCCATTTCTTGGGACATGAGTGCACCATACACCTGAGATAGCCCTCCAGACATTGATTCAGTCTCTCAGATTGACCATCTGTCTGAGGGTGATATGAGGAGCTCATGTGCAAAGTCGTATCAGCCAGTCGGAAGAGTTCCTGCCACAATTTACTGGTAAAAATCCTGTCTCGGTCCGAAATAATCATACCTGGCATCCCATGCAACTTGTAGACATGATTCATGAATTCCTGTGCAACTGTGAAGGCTGTAAAAGGATGTTTCAATGGTATGAAATGACTGTACCTGGAAAACTTTTCAATGACCACCAGAATTGTGTTGTATTTGCCGGACATCGGAAGACCTTCAATGAAATCCATACAAATCACTTGCCAAGCTTCTGTGGGTACAGGAAGTGGTTGTAACATGCCAGGTGATTTGACATGTTCAGTTTTGGCTTTTTGACAAATGCTGCACGAAGACACATACTCCTTGATAGTTTCTTTCATCCTTGGCCAGGCAAAGTACAACTTCACTCGCTGATATGTTGCCAGCACTCCAGAATGCCCACCCATGCCGCTATTGTGCAAGGCTTGCAAGATGTGTTGTTGAGCCAACCCATTGTTGCCCACCCAAATTCTGTTTTTATAACGAATGACACCATCCTGGAGTGTATAGCCTTTCTCATTGGTCTGCATCAAACTCAACTCTTGCAACAATGCCCTGGACTGTTCATCATCCTGATAACCTTCCTGCAAATTGTTCAACCATGCTGGAGATGCAGAGGATGCTTGAACTGCTGATAAATCATGTCGTGATAATCCATCAGCTACATTGTTAGTGCTTCCCTTTTTGTACACTAACTTGAATTGAAGCCCCATAAGTTTGACGAATGCCTTATGCTGCAATGGTGTGTGTAATCGCTGATCGGATAAGTGCAACAAGCTCTTGTGATCTGTATGAATCTCAAATTCCTGATGCTGCAAGTAAGGCCGCCATTTTTCTATCGCTAAGAGAATGGCTAGGCATTCTTTTTCGTAAGCTGACAAGGTTTGGTTCCTGGAGTTCAACGCCTTGCTTAGATATGCCACTGGGTGGCCTTCCTGTAACAGCACGGCACCAACACCTGTGTTTGATGCATCCGTTTCCACAACAAATGTCTTCTTAAAGCTGGAAGAGCAAGAACAGGAGCTGTTGTCAATGCTAGTTTTAGTTGACGAAAGGCTTCTTGCTGGGCAGGCCCCCAAAGAAACAACACCCCTTTCTTGAGCAACTGTGTTAATGGCTGTGCCAGAATGACATAGTGCTTAATATACTTGCGATAGTACCCTGTGGTGCCCAACAATTGTCTCAGACTTTTGAGATTTGTTGGTGTCGGCCAGTTTGCAACTGCTTGGATCTTTTTCTTATCTGTGGCAACACCATTTGCTCCAACTACATGCCCAAGATATTCCAACTCTGTTAGGGCAAAGGAACACTTGCTACGTTTGATAAACAGCTGATGCTGCTGCAGCAGAAGAAACACTTCTTTCAGATGTTGAATATGTGCCTCCATGGATGGGCTGTACACAAGAATATCATCAATAAAAACTAGTACACTCTTGCGCAACAATGGTGCCAGAACTTGATTCATTGTGCTTTGAAAAGTGGCTGGAGCTGACGTGAGCCCGAACGGCATCACCAAGAATTCATACAAACCTTGGTGAGTGTGAAAAGCTGTTTTGTGTTCGTCGCCTTCATCTAATCGAATCTGGTGATACCCTGAACGAAGATCGAGTTTGGAAAACACTTTAGCTCCCGCAAGATCATCCAATAACTCATCAATTACTGGTAACGGATGTTTATTCTTCACTGTCAGCGTGTTTAGCTGTCGATAATCGACACAGAAGCGCCACTGCCCATCTTTTTTGCGTACCAACAGTACTGGAGAAGCAAAAGGACTTGTACTTCGTTGAATTATGCCATTACACAACATTTCATACACCTGACGCTCGATTTCGTCTTTCTGTTCTGGTGTATATCTGTATGGCCGTGTCTTGACCGGCTGAGCTCCTGGAATCAAGGGTATCTGATGATCTTGTGCTCTGCGAGGAGGAAGAGTTTTGGGTTGCTCAAACAGATGCTGAAATTCTGTGAGCAATTCTTCAATCAAAGGAGGTAAAGGTGCCGTAGGCTCTTCTGCTTGTTTGTCTTCATTCAAAGCACACACAGCATCCACTCGCTGATCTGTCACTTGCACCACATGAGTAATTGCTCCTCGTCGTAGCATACCTCTAAGCTTATGTGCTGATACTTGCTTGCACTTGGCCTTGGTTGTAGGCACGCCATGGAGAGTAATGCGCTTGCCTTTGTATGTGAAACGCATGACCTGATGTTTCCAGTGCACCCACATGGGACTATGCAGATCTAACCAATCTTTGCCCAAAATCATATCATATCCTCCCAAAGCCAACACGTTCAAATTATGCTGAAAAGTGTGGCCTTGCACTGCCCACTCGAATTCCGGCACACAAGTGTCACTCTGAACTCGTGCACCATCTACCACTGTAAACTTGAGTTCCTTCATTTTCTTGGTGTCGCACTGCAAAACATCTGCCATCTTCTGACTCAGGAAAGAGGAAGCGCTTCCTGAATCAATAAGAATCAACAACTGGTGTTTGCCCACTGCTCCTTGCAAGCGAATAGTACACTTTGGCTGGCTGCCTCCAGAATTGGCCTCTGTCGTTGTGCTTATTGCTGGACTGAATGCAGCTAGCATCATAAGATCATCTGGCTTAGACTCACTGTCACTCGTGTCGTTGTTGAATGCCTTGCTGCCCGGTAACACATCCATCAGTTCTTCAATTACGTGCAGTGGTATTTGGTCAGGGCATTTATGTGTTTTACTCCATTTTTCTCCGCAGGTAAAGCACAGGCCCTTTGCTCGCCGATAAGACTTGAGTGTATCCAGCTTTTCCTCCCACCTGCCAGTGTCTTGTTTCTTATGATCCTCCCCTCTGCCAATGGTTCTGTCCTTGTTGCGATCATATCGTGAAGCAGACCTGAAGTTCTTGTCATTAGAGTGCTTGGGTGATGCCTCCATCTCCTCTTCCTGTAACAGAGCCAAGAGACTAGCAGTATCTAGGTCTTGAGGTAAATGTAAACGAATGGCAGCACGTAATTCAGGTTTTAAGCCTTCTACGAACTCATCAATGAAAAAGCTCTCGTCTAAAGCTGGGTTATACAACAGTAACTGGTTTCTCAGTTTCTCAAATTTCTCTACATACTCAGCTATAGATCCTATCTGCTTAAGTTGACGCAATTGTCTCCTATACTGAACATATTTGTTTTTACCAAAATTTTCATGAACTAGCCTACACATTTCTCCCATTCTTCTAATTTTCCTTTTGCCTCAATATTGCGAAGCCATAGGGCAGCTGTTCCCTTGAAATTCAGAAATGCATAACGAGTACGCAACCCTGGGAGAACATGGTACAACTCAAAAAACGTCTCACACTCTTGTTGCCACAACATAGGATTCTCCCCATCAAATTTAGGGAAATCCATCTTAGGGGTGGAATGAACAACTGATCGACCGCGGTAATCGGTCCGACCCGCAGAGTTCATAGAATCATCAGATGCAATACCACTATGAGCAGGAAATTGGATCTGTTGGTACTGAGATGTACCTGCTCCCGGGAATTGCTGCGGGTTCCCAAGGATACCCCGAGCATCTCCCCGGCGTAGTTGTGCATCGCCGTGGTCGTTCGACCCGAGGCCCTGGTTGATCGCAGGTGGGCGCGTCAACGCGGCCTCCGACGCGATCGTCGGCTGGCGCGGAGCTGCTCCAGCCGAGTTCACCGTCTGAGTGATGTCGCCGCCGTCGGGCAACGTTGCCTTGCCCGGCGCCTGGAGCGGCGGCACGATGCGTTCGAGACGCTCCTCCAGGAGATCGGCGCGCTTGTTGTTGGTGGTGAGTTGGCCTTGCAACTCATCGACCTTGGCGTCCATGGCCGGCATGCGATCCAGGACCTGCTTCAGCATCGACTCGATCCCCGCGTTTTGCGCCGCCATCTGCGAGTTCTGAGTTGCCAGATCCGCCATGACGCGGGTGAGATTCTCCTCAATCTGATTCTGTGTCCGCCGCGGAGCCAGCGCGATTGGCTGGCTAGGATCTAGGCGAACTTCGACCGATCGCGGGTGTTCCCGAGGGAAGCTTTGCGCAGATCAGAAACTGATCCACACCCAAACGACCAGGAGAAAAACAAATTTCTCGCGAAATTGCTTCGATCAAAACCGTGCCCCGCGGATCTGAGATGGCTCTTGATACCAAATGTAACGATCATACAAAGGAAAACACAGAGAAAAGGTGGTTGGAGAGGGAAATCAAGGTTGGAGGAGGGACGGAAGCATCTTAGACAGGGAATAGAGTTCAGTGTTTACACGTTTTCATCGATACCTCCTCTCCACACAACGTCCAGCTTATAACACGCTGAGACACACACAGACACAACACGCAATTGCCAGCTTGGCAACTGATTGACGCAGTCCACAAGTAGTCGTCCAATCACCTCGTGCCACCTCAGCCCGCAGTCTTGACATGATGTGACTGAAAAAAGAGAATGTTAATTAACAAAAAGACTTGAAAAAGGGGAATAAACAGATAGTGACTGAAAACTGCAAAAACAGAGGGTAGAGAATGAAGAAAGAAGAAACATAGACTAAAGAAAATGATTAACATATATACTACAAAATCATAGAAAAATGAGATGCTGAAAAAGGTGAGGACTAAAAACGAGACGAGAAAGACTAAGGACAAAGAAATTGACAGAAGACTAAAACTTATGACCAGAGACCAAGACTAAGAAATTAATTGAAGACTGAAAAAAAACTGGAAATAGGCACTGAGGAAACCGATGACTAAACACTAACGACTGAACAGCGAACTAATATCAACTGACAAATGTATTCTCAAAATTAAGAACATATGTATGCTTACAGGAATTTGTTTGTTTCTCTTGTGGGATGAAGCTTCGTAAGCCTCAGGCGGTTTAGACTCTTGAGCAATTCCTCCAGCGATGGTTCAGAGTCCGTCCATGTCTCCAATCCGCTAGCCTCGCCTTTCTCCCTCGCGCAGCCATGTCTGATCCAATCTAAAAAAAAATGTCTGATCCAATCCGCTGGAGACTGGAGATCAACAGAGAGAGAGGCAGAGGAACCCGTATCCGACACCGATTCCAACATGAATTTGGGCCTCCTCCTCTCACACCCGCCAATATATTCCCTACCGGAGAATTACCAAATCGAAACCCGTATCAAATCAAATCGAAATCCAGATAGAAACACCATCGTCCCAAAGGAGAGCCCAACCATGTCCGCGACGGCCGATGATGTCTTTGCCGGCTACCGCCCTCCCGACTGGCCCTACTGGAACACGGAGGCGGGCGACCCCGTCCCCCAGGTGGATCCTCTCGTGAAGGAATGCTTCGACGAGATGGCACAGCTCTACCTGGACGCGGCCCGCCGCCTCCCCATCGCCGACATCCCTTACCTCGCCACCAGCCTCTCACAGAGAGGCCTCGCCGTCGGCCTCTGCGACCCCGTCACCAACATCCTCCTAACCACCCTCTACGGGTTCGCGCTAGACAAGCAAGACATCCCCGGGCTCGTCGGCGAGGCAAGTCAAGAAGAAGCACTGAAGCAGACGAACGACAAGCTGACCTTCGTCGACGCCATTCACAGGTCCCGCCTGGGCCTCATCAGCTTCATGCAATGCTACTTTCGCTACCTCACCTATGATGAGGCCAAGCAATGCCTCACCATGGCCGGCCACAACCTGCCCCTCGCCATCTCGCTCGTTCAGAAGGCCTGCGGTAGCTCGCGCGGCCAGCCGGACCCGGATTCTGCCTCTACCAGGGCCGCCATGGAGAAGGCTTCCTGCAGTGCATGGTGCTCTGATCCCCGAAACCTAATGTACCTGATGACATCGAGGTACGAACCTTGTGTGGCGGCTACTATCAAGCAAGCTTTGTGCGATAGCACACAGCAGCTCACTAAACAGCAGGTCAGCGAAATTTGCGACTTGCTGCTGCGCCAGCCATGCTCGCCGTCGCCACCAATACCTGTGCTCGCTCCTCCTCGCACTTTCCGGGACAGCAATGGGCAAGTCACCACAACCATCGTCATCCATACACATCTTTTCCAGGCACCAGCCATTTCGCAAGATGGCGTCTGCATGGCCATAATCGCTTCCTCAACTCAGACCAACCATGGTGACACTGTCCATCTCTCGACTGCTTTAACCAAAGCCACCACCATAGATGATATAGCGTGGCGGCACCATGTCACAACCTGGTTTTTGAAAATGTCTCTACTTGAAACTGTGCATGAATTATACATTAAGGCTCTTACCCAGCTGCCTATGCATGCCTTACATGGGAGCCATCTCATCCGCGCTGTCCTCACAGCGGGACACACATATGGCCCCATGCTTCACCCAATGGCTAACATCATGTTCAACACAATCTGGTATGATGCCCTCTTTCCCTTGTGCCAGCATGACATTCCAGCAGCCGACATTCTTGACTCTCGCTCCATGTCCCGTGTCGAATCACATTCTCTTGATGCCATTGTTGCCCTTATCCGCAAGGCCGACCGTGTAACACAGCGGGAGGTACTGGTAAAGCTTTGCGAAGATCGCAGAGAGCTCAAACTGTGGTGCCAGGATTTTAGGCTCGTCCAGGCAAACATAGATGATTTATTACGGGCTGCCAAACACCCACAGCCTGATGCCTATGCCGCATTCATCAAGGGTATGACCATGGATGAAGTCTCTGATATGCGGGGTTTGATGACGATGGACCAGGTTATCTCTGATGATGCTGTGTACCAACTAAAGGACATGATAACGAAGATAGCAGATGCAAGAGGCATAGCACTACGGGGGCATACTCCTGCTCTGTCCAAATCCACCTTTGAGACACTGTCTCCAAGGGGTTCAGACTTCAAGTTTCGGCAGGATTATGTTCGCAGAAAGTTGGAAATTTTGCTAGGCGACTATAGCCTCCGTGAGGTATTTAAATATTTTTGACCTGTCAAGTACAGCTGCAATTTAGTTTTTTTATCGAGTGTTTGTTGTCCTTACAAGTACGATTTCCCACCTCCTTGTTGTTTTAGGGACAAAAATATCAGGTTGGTCTCATATGTGGAGTGGCCTCAGAGAGATACTACAACAGCACCCAATGCTACCACCTTAACTTTCTGGCCAACATGGATATTGGCGTCCCAAATGATGCCACTCCCACTCACTCCCATGCACAGGCTCTTCTTTGCTGAATTTTGGAGCCAGATTGATCATAGAATTGAAGAATCAACAAAGCCTCCCATCTGCTGTGCTGTACAAGATTACTCTGAACATTTCGGTAAGCCCCAGTCAGCACATACCTTTTTCGCTTTCACCATTCTTAGAACTTGTATCGCATTTGCATAATCATTCATCAGTTGTACATAGCAAGCTCTTGTGTTGATGAGCTCTTACATATAATTGCGGGTTAATTTGTTGTATGCTACTATCATATTTGCATATTCGAAATCGATTGCCAAATAGAAACCTACAGAAAAATGGCAATGCTAACACCTAGATACATTTTTGAATGTTATCATGGCAGTGGCATATCAAATTAACTTTTTATGGCTGTCGTATTCTTGGTAAGTTGTCTTGTGCAGTATCATTTTTCTATTACGTTTGGTAGAGGGCTAGAGGCATACATCCGACTGAGCCAAGAAAACACTTCAAAAAGGAATATCAAAATCAGGATAAGAGGCCACAGACTACATAGACAAATTCATAGGTGGAGATTTCTTGCTCCCTGCTCCAGTGAACCCTTTAGTTAAAAAAAATGAAAAATCATAATTATAAGTTTCAAAAAAATCTAGAAAAAATTCTGCATGTTGGCAATGATATATCCCACAAGCGTGCAAAATATCGGTTTAAAATGACAAATGCGTGGATCTAAATATACATACTTTCAAATCTTCAAAATATACAAGATTTGTTATTTTTGTGTAGCCCAGAATATAAATTATTTCAAATCAAAAAAATTCACGTTTGTGGGATAGATCATTATTAACATGTATGAATTTTTTCAGATTTTTTTAAAATTTAAAATATCATTTCCGAAAAAAATTTATCCAGAGGGAGCACTGGTGCTCGGGATCAAAAGGTGTTTTCCGCAAATTCGTCCACTATAATAGGAGAGAATGGTTTGCTAGAACAATTGGAAAAAGCATCTCAGCCAGTGGAGATTTTTTGCACCCGGGCACCGGTGATCCCTCCCGTTTAAAAAATTCGAAAATCCTATTTATATGTTTCAAAAAATTCTGAAACAAAATCTGAGTGTAGCCAATGATATATCCCTCTAACGTGCAAAATATCAACTTCAAAAAACTTTGTATTTTGAGCTACACAAAAATGACAAATTTGTAGATCTTAATGACAAATTTGTAGATCTTAGTATGTATATTTTCAAATCTCTAAATTCTATCAGATTTGTTATTTTTGTGTAGCTCATAATATAAAGTATTTCACACTAAAAATTTGCACGATTATGGGATGCACCATTGGCAACATCATAAAAAAAATCAGATTTTTTTGACACTCACAAATATGATTTTCAAATTTTTTAAACTGGAGGGAGCACTGGTGCTCGGGATCAAAAATGACTTTCCGATCTCAGGATAACTAGTCTGTGGTCTTACCCTTAACACATCATGCAACTAGTACAGTCCATGTCTCTTTACTAGCTGGAGATAATCATAGAATGGCAGAATTGTTAGAAGATGAATAATATGTTGACCGGTTACTGTTTACAGAAGCGGAGAAGTGAAAAATATACAAACCTTAATCCAAAGTGGAAAAATCGTGCACGAGATGAACAAAATGATGTTTCATGATGCTACCTTGAAATCTCTTTTGAATTATTTATAAACTACTAGTCTTGAAAATTTTAAAAAGTACCGTGTTAACCTTAACACAAGTTGGTACAAAATTATAAGCATGTGTTTTGCTATATGTGGCATGGATCTTCTATGTATTTATGTCTGCTCATGTCATTTCTTCTGTTTTGATTCTCTGCACAGGTCGGTGCAATGTTTGCGAGAGTAGTTCAAGCACAATTGTGCACCCACCTTTTTGTGGGTATTTCATGGCTATTGATGAAGGGAGAGTCTTTCCGTCTGCTGATAACGTTCGTGAAGCTGATCTTGAAGTTGATACAGGGACGTCGGATATCGATTTTATCAATTTCGATGCTGCAAAGGATACTATTGAGTCTGCAAAGAAGAAACCGAGGTGGTCTACGGGAGACATCATCAGGCCAAGATGATTTCAGGATAATCTTTTGACCGGCTTCTGGAGTCAATTTCGATGCTTGCAGAAGTGTTGTTTCTTGGGCATCTCGGGTGCAATAGTTATGTTGTAAAAATTTAGGACTTTGTGTTATGTGGTCCTCAGTTTGGGGACGTAACTGCAGTAGATATTTCTTGAGCCCGCATGTCAGTTTCTTTGGATCATCCTCGGCAAAGTACATGTCTTGTGGTAATGGGCAGTACTTGTGTCCTCAAGTTATTGTTGAGTCGCTGGTTCCTGTCTGGACTTGTCTTCACAGCCATATGTTATTCGTCTTGACTCCTTTAGCTGCCGAGGACTTGTGGTCGTGTCATACTTAATGTTCAGCGCTCAGGACTCTTGTTATTTATGTTGACTTGTGGTACTCATTTGTTATTGAAGTTGACTTGTGGTACACCCTCCGTAAGTGAATAAGTGTCCTTCTATCTTTTGTCCTAAGTCAAATTTATCAAAAATTTACCAATTTTATAGGAAAACATAGCAGCGTTTGTGACATTAAATTAGTATAACCAGATCCGTTTTGAAATTTAGTTTCGTATAACAATTTAACGTCATATATGTTGCTACACTCACTATAATGGGAAAACACTCTGACTACATCAAAACGTTAGAACAAAGAGTTGCTAGACTAGAGTGACAATTATATATCTTGATCGTAGCTAACCTAATCTGAAATAGGTGCAGGAGTGTTCCTGGATTCAAATGGTTAGTCTTCAGAGGCGGAGAAGCTATCACATATTTCAATATGGATGTCCATGTTTTACGTTTTAATTCTTGCAAGTGCTAAAGCTTTTGCCAAGTGAAATAGTCCTAGATTAGTGAGAGCTATAACTTCTCTACAAATATGTGAATATTTTCATAATTTTGGATCATAACGATAATATGTAGAATGATTTTGTTTCTTCTGTCTGACATAGCTATAACTTGCGAAGTACTGAACTTCTCTGTTCACGCAGACCGGTGAATTGCCGTGGCACTGTTGATCTGTACGCGACAAATTCGTGACATGGGAAAGCTCTATCTCTGGTGATGTACTTCATGATCTTGTCTTTCGTATAGTCTTGCTTTTGATCAAGTCTTTGCTAACGTCGTTGTCTTTAAATTCAAAAGTTCATATATTTGGGTTGGCTGAATGTGATGTGTACATTTTAAGCATACATGCTTATGTCCTCTACCACAATGTATGTTGTTGCTTGATGTACTGTGTTCTTGCTCTGAAGTTCTACTCCGTCTAACTGGTCCGGTGGATTACGAAAAGAAATCGCAGCGTAACCTCTGTTGGAATCGGCAGAAACCAAGCTTCTGATATACTCTCTGGGTTTCAGAATGCTGGGACAAAGTGTGTATCTGACTGTCCGATTATATTGCTTTCGCCAATATTTAAACCAATACGCATCACATCTTAATTAATTCATCTTGACAGCCAGTGACCTGCCTGAAACGGCGATCGGAGGAAAATCTAAGCTGCCGGTTACAGGGCTACTAGCTAGCTAGTTGGATACAGCTCGATGGATGGCCGTGCGTCTAGCTAACTGTAACTGTGGCTACAGCATTACACACGCGCTGGTTGCCCACAGATGCACGAAGCTACTAATCAGCCTGCTAATCAGTGCCGGTCCTTAATGTTGCCTGGCGGCTTCATCGGGTCGATCCATGGTTTTGGCTTGCTCCATGGCTATGTGAGAAAGCACAATTCTACCCTATGGAAAATTGCAATATTTTCCTTGGACCTATCTCTTGCCCGAACCATATTAACCACCTGATCTGCTTGACCACGCTCTAGAATCCGTACTACGATGAAGCGACAGCAAGGCGCCCGTTGTGATTTCGTCAATCTCAAGACCCAACCACCGGCTCAGTCTCTCGGAGGTGCTCATAGGGGTAGGGTGTGCGTGTGTGCGTTCATAGGGGTGAATGTATGCACGTGTATGTGAGCGTCTGCGTTGTACTGTTTTTCGCAAAAAAAAAAAAAGTGCACCCAGGCCAAACGACAAAGACTTGAATCTTTGGTGGTGTAGGTGCCATCTAGTTGAGCAAACTCATTGTCTAGTATTTCATTCGGGTACTTGCATGCGTACATCTACCACTTTCCTCTTTGTTTAGGACCATTTGCAATGATCAAATAGTGAAGCAAATGTGGTTTACAGCTATCCAAGATCTTGGTTCAATTTGCAACACCAATTATTATGTGTTTTCTTCGTCATTTGAGCAGAGCAACATGTTTCACAAAATGCAGGACCAGAGATTTCTGGATCTTTTGGAGACTTGTAGGTCAACATTTATGTCATTCCAGGCAAGTGTGCAAGTGTTCAAGCAAACAATAGTAGACCTCCTCCAAGTCATTATTTAGAACCATGCATGTGTGATATTGTTTTATTAATAATTTTCACTACTGATTTTTTAAAAAAATTGTAAAATAGATGCACTACCTGTCGCATGCATATTTGTTGATTTTTCAGGAACATTTCGGTAAATTATTCATGCAATTCAATTTTGGTACATGGACTAATGATGATATCCTGACCAAGGTATATCCCGCACATTTGGCTCATGTTTAGACCGTAAGGAACCAAACATGCTAAACGAACCCATTGTAATCGCACTTCTTGATAATGTGCATGCTTGTTTCCTAACAAAAAATGTTGAATCATGTAAATTCTCATATTTCCCCTTCTGATGCATTAGGTTTCTGCTCATTATTAACATCATAAACTGATTTATTGGCTTGGGCCTCTTCCAAAAATGTAAAATTTGTAGGAAAATAGGAGTTCCAATCATAAGGGAAAATTGCTATCCATATTATTTGGATCATGGGATTGCAACAAAATCAATTATTTATTGTATGGTTAATCTTCATATGGAAGGGTATATTTTGAATTATTTGCACAAATCTTACAAGAAACCGACATCAGTTCCAATGCTATTGTAAGTAACATAACTTGAAATTTCTGAAATTTTCACCCATTCCGCGTTGAAATACTTCTCACTAATGTATATGATTTTTGGTGAAATAAATAGTAAGGCATGATATCTGTATCATATGTTTATGTAGTTCACGTGTTTTCAAATTCTAGCGATCAAATGAAGACACATGACACTTATGAGGGCGGACCCAAAGAAGGTGAGCTGGTGATAGGGCCCAGTTAATTTTTGCAAATCCCTAGAATTTCAAAGAAATTTGATGAATTTTTTGAACATCGAAAGCAAGATTTCTCATGGGTCCACCAGTACCTATAAAGGCCAAGGGCGCCCTATTATTTGTCTTAGAATTCATAGATCTGACAATGTTGTAGGTTTCCTGTTCCTGAGTCTACCATTGCGCATTTGCGCCGCATATAGCAACAACATGGATAGATCGGCGTCATGGCAGAGTATTTTTTTTCCTTTTCCACAAAAGATTCACAACTCCACGTAGCATATATACTCATTCTAAACAACTTATATTTTAGTACGGATGTACTAGATGGCTCTCCATTAGAATCGTGTGGCATGCTAAAGAAGGGAAATGGATTCGTTCCTCGTTATCAGTCTAGATCAGTGATTTCAACATGGGAGAGCCACGTGATTTTTGATAGAGGAGGGTGCAACATCACCGAAATTACGAGCATGAGGACTCGAACTCGAATGGGTAGGAAGGCATCAACCCCTCCCCACCACTATGCCTTAGTCTGCTCAGTCTGGATCAGTAGAAGGCACGTTCGTGGTGACAATTTGTCTGAATCTCATTCTCAGTATGGCACGTTCGTCTACTGTGCTACTCGAAGATCGAGGAGATAAGGCCACCGCTCGACGCTCGTCGGAGACAAGATCACGGGCGAGCATCAGCTAGCTTGTAACACTGTCCATGAGGCCATCAAGCCATCAACGTAGCGACACCGTCGACGATCCGACCAACCGGAACACCCGTCAGAATGAGGAGTTCCCAAGTATACACACGAACCTACACGTACGCCTTTCTCCTTGAGCAGTGAAGGCGCGGCGAGGGCATGCAGCTGGGGGACCTGACGGATCATAGGACACCCTTGTCGCGTAACGTGGCCATGCCTTGTACTGACAGTGTTTCCTGTCATCTTACACGTATCACGGGCGTATAGCCAATGCACCGTACCGAGGCAGAACAAAATGTTTCATGGAAAGATCTTTCCACCCAACGAGCATCCCGGCAGTCGTGATCGCTAAAAGAAAGCGACACGTACCGAGTACTGAACCATTTGGCGATGGGGATTGTCTCAGAGTAAGCCTCGCTTGTTATTTTTGAGATTGGCGAGGATTATCCCGGTAAAATCCTAAATCCCCGCACATCTCTGAAGGGGAAATTTATACTCCATCGAATCACCTAAGGTTGCACACCCCACTACGGCAAACAAAGCCACCATCCCGGGGGGGGGGGGGGGGGGGGGGGGGGTGCGCATTCGGCATCGGCTGTACTAGATGTCGGCCACGATGGAGGACGAGTTCGGCCGCTGGGACGCCTTCCTTTACAACCTGGAGTAGACCGTAAAATCTTCAAGTACAAGTTGGATGATGGCAAGTACACCGTGAAGGACCAATGCCGATGCCGCGGGTGTTGGGCGTTTTCTACGACAACTGCCATAGAAAAGTGTACACTACACTGAGAACAGTGAGTTTACATCCCTCTCTGTTCAGCAAATCCCCGACTGCAACTACTAGCAAACCTTCCGGCTAGCATTTTGGTTTCCTCCAATTTCTCACATAAATATTACAGATACACTGCTACAACCGAACAATAAAATGGAGGGGAATACTATGACACAAAGATATGTCGTTTCTAACTAGCTAGCTTGACATGCATCCAGGTAGAAAATGAAACCCGCCGGGTATATATAGAAGCTTTCCTCCAAAGAAAATAGCTAATTTTTTTAAATAATACATTTTAAAAATTAAATTTGATTAATAATAGGCGTTTTCAAAGTTTTTTCAAAATAATACAGCCTAATTTGCGCTGTAAACGATAGGCACCTATCTTCTTCCTTCTTTTATTGCTGGAAAAGCTTCACTAGCTCGTAGACGATTAGCACCTGTCGTCTATGCCGCAGACGACCAGGCGTGGCCTCGCCTGTCCACTCGCCCGACAGGCTTATCGTCCGTGGCGTAGCCGACTGCATGCATGCATGCCTCTCGCTCGAAAGGACTCACATATATATGTGAGGAAGTAGATTGATCACGCGATGCATGCTCTCGTGCACGAGCGCACGCATGGCTGGCTCGCCGGCGCAGCACAAGCGTATGCATGCACGGCAGGCCGGCTCGCCGGCGAGCACACGCATGGCCGGCTTGCCTGCGCACGCACGGACGACAGTCGGCGCACGCACGCACCGGGCTTTTGCATGCACGGCCGGCCGGCATGCCGGCGAGCGCACGACGTGGACGTGAGGCTGGAGCTGAGCGTGGCGACGCGGACGTGTGGCTGGGCGTGGCGTGTCACCGAGGCTGGAGCTGGGTGTTGCGACGCGAGACCGGAGCTGGGCTTGGCGAGCACACGCACGGGCAGACGCACGCACGGCCGGCCGGCGAGCGGCGTGGCGAGCACAGGCACGGGCAGACGCACGCACGGCCGACCGGCGAGCCGCCGAGCGCACGCATTGGCACATGCATGCACGGCCGACTGGGTGCTGGGCACGCATGCACGGACATATCATCCACGGCATGGACGATTGGTCTAATCGTTGACGCCACGGACGATCAGGTCCAATCGTTTATGCCGTACACGATCAGGTCCTATCAGCCAAGCAGCCGTCGGACGACCAGCTAATTGTCTGCGGCGTAGACAATAGGTACCTGTCATCCACGGCGTAAATTAGGCCTTATTATTTTAGGAAAACTTTGAATATGCGTATTATTTATTGAATTTAATTTAAAAAATGTATTATTTTAAAAAATTAGCAAGAAAATAATGAATGCACATTGAGCAAGCAAAAACTCGACACACATAGAGCATGACAAAAACTAAACTGTATGAGTACAACAGAAAACTTTTCTTCACAAAAATCAGCATGACCAGTTCCGTTTTATGCCGTACACGATCAGGTCCTATCAGCCAAGCAGCCGTCGGACGACCAGCTAATTGTCTACGGCGTAGACGATAGGTACCTGTCATCCACGGCGTAAATTAGGCCTTATTATTTTGGAAAACTTTGAAAATGCGTATTATTTATTGAATTTAATTTAAAAATGTATTATTTTAAAAAATTAGCAAGAAAATAATGAATGCACATTGAGCAAGCAAAAACTCGACACACATAGAGCATGACAAAAACTAAACTGTATGAGTACAACAGAAAACTTTTCTTCACAAAAATCAGCATGACCAGTTCCGTTGAATCATCATAACTTTGGTATACGTATCGCCCTCTCTTTTTTGCTTTCACCCACCTCTCATTTGCTTTCAACCAGTTCATATTTCAATAGGAAAGAGGAGACACCACATAACTACATAAGCATGCCCATATATATGCAGAATGCATGAGAACAAACTAACTGATCTCGTTCTACATTGAGCTGAAATATCTAACATGAATATTGAGTGAATACAGTTAGAAAGAAGGCTGCACTATTATCTATTTGTCTAGTAGGACTAGTTTTAACTTAGTGCCAAAAGATTGTGATTCTAACATATCGGGAGAAAAAACCAATATTACACAAACGGCCGCGGCGAGAATCAAACTATGTCGGTCTTGAGTAAAGATAATGGACCTGTTGCTTTATTTTATAAAGCGGGACGTAAAGCGTGTTTCGTGGAGTAGAGATAATAGACATCTGGCCGTAGAGAGGGAGACACTAGTAGAAAAACCATTTTTGGTCCAGGGCCGCCCCAGCCATTAGCCCCGGTTCAGGTAAAAACCGGGACCAGTGCCTGGCACTGGTCCCGGTTTGAGTTGCCACGGCCCCGTGGACCATTGGTCCCGGTTCGGTTGGGGGTATTGGTCCCGGTTCGTGCCAAGAACCGGGACCAATACCCCTCCCTGCCTATAAATAACCCCCACCCCCCTTCTCTCCTCTTTTTTTTCTCTTGGATTGGTGGGAAGTGGGTGCTATTTTTTTTTCCTTTGCCACGCACAAGATGTGTTCGATGAAATGCCCGACCCACACTTAAGTTCACACAAATGATATCCTCGGCCGAGGTTAGCAACTTTATCCTTTTCGTCTGTAATTGATACAGAAATATTGCACGTGTCGATGTACGGTGGTCATTTCACTATTCAAGATGTTATTGTAATGGTATTTGATAAACTTAATTATATATATGATGCAGATGGATGCACGGATGCGATGGATGTACGGCGAACGACGCAGTTCCGAGTTTATTGCAGGCCTGCATAAATTTCTCGATGTGGCTGAGGCAAACAAAGTGAATAATTTTATGCCTTGTCCATGTGAGAAGTGTCGGAACGTCAGGGAGTACTCTGACCCGAGAACCATTCAAGACCACGTGATTCGGAAAGGTTTCATGCCCAGCTATAATTGTTGGACCAAGCACGGAGAAAGAGGGGTTACGATGGAAGACAATGAAGAAGAGGAGGATGATGACAACTATCCTATGTTCCCTGAGGAATGCGGTGATACTGTTATGGAAGACGTTGAAGAAGAAAGAGGTGAACATCGGGCATCAGATGAGCCCGCTGATGGTCTTGGTGGGGTCATTTCTGATGCAAAGCGAGAATGCGATACAGAAAAGGAGAAGCTAAAGTTGGAGGCCATGCTTGAGGATCACAAAAAGTTGCTGTACCCAAACTGCGAAGATGGCAGCACAAAGCTCGGTACCACACTGGAACTGCTGAAATGGAAGGCAGAGACTGGTTGTTCTGACAAGGGATTTGAGAAGTTACTGAAAATAATGAAGCCGAAGCTTCCAAAGGATAACGAATTGCCCGAGACTACATACGAAGCAAAGAAGGCTATCTGCCCTCTAGGATTAGATGTGCAGAAGATACATGCATGCATTAATGACTGCATCCTGTACCGCGGTGAGTACGAGAACATGGATAAATGCCCGGTATGCAATGCACTGCGGTACAAGATAAGACAAGATGACCCTGGTGATGTTGAGGGCGATGACGAGCCCCCCCGGAAGAGGGTTCCTGCTAAGGTGATGTGGTATGCTCCTATAATACCACGGTTGAAACGTCTGTTCAGAAACAAAGAGCATGCCAGGTTGTTGCGATGGCACAAAGAAGAGCGTAAGAAAGACGGGAAGTTGAGACACCCCGCCGATGGGTCCCAGTGGAGAAAAATCGACAGAGAGTTCCCGACATTTTCAGATGACGCAAGGAACTTAAGATTTGGTCTAAGTACAGATGGCTTTAATCCTTTTGGGGAGCAGAGCTCCAGTCATAGCACTTGGCCCGTGACTCTATGTATCTACAACCTTCCTCCTTGGTTGTGCATGAAGCGGAAGTTCATTATGATGCCAGTGCTCATCCAAGGCCCGAAGCAACCCGGCAACGACATTGATGTGTACCTAAGGCCATTAGTTGATGAACTTTTGCAGTTGTGGTCCGAACCAGGTGTACGTGTGTGGGATGAGCACAAACAACAGGAATTTGACCTACGAGCGTTGCTGTTCGTAACCATCAATGATTGGCCTGCTCTTAGTAACATTTCAGGACAGTCAAACAAGGGATACAATGCATGCACGCACTGTTTAGATAAGACTGAAAGTATACATTTGGGAAACAAGAATGTGTACCTGGGGCATCGTCGATTTCTTCCGAACAGTCATGCCGTAAGAAAGCCCGGCAAGCATTTCAACGGTGAGGCAGATCGCCGGAAGAAGCCTAACCTCCCTGATGGTGATGTTATATATGACATGGTCAAGGATTTAGAAGTAATCTTTGGAAAGGGTCCTGGCAGTCTATCTGTTCCGAATGACGCTGACAACCACGTACCCATATGGAAGAAGTGCTCTATATTCTGGGAGCTACCCTATTGGAAAGTCCTAGAGGTCCGGTCTTCAATCGACGTGATGCACGTGACGAAGAATCTTTGCGTGAACCTGCTAGGCTTCCTGGGCGTGTATGGGAAGACAAAAGATACACCGGAAGCACGGGCAGACCAGCAACGTATGAAAGACCCATACAACAAGCAGACGGATAAAGGGCGTCAATACTTAAGCAGCTACGCTCTTACCAAAGCAGAGAAGGAAATCTTTTTTGAATGCCTGAGCAGTATCAAGGTCCCGGCTGGCTTCTCGTCAAATATAAAGGGAATAATAAATATGGCAGAGAAAAAATTCCAGAACCTGAAGTCTCATGATTGCCACGTGATTATGACGCAGTTGCTTCCGGTTGCATTGAGGGGGCTTCTACCGGAAAATGTTCGAGTACCCATTGTGAAGCTATGTGCATTCCTCAATGCAATATCTCAGAAGGTCATCGATCCAGTAACTCTACCAAGTTTACAGAAGGCTGTGGTCCAATGTCTTGTCAGCTTCGAGTTGGTGTTCCCCCCATCATTCTTCAATATTATGACGCATCTCCTGGTTCACCTAGTCGACGAGATTGCCATTCTCGGTCCTGTATTTCTACACAATATGTTCCCCTTCGAGAGGTTCATGGGAGTCTTGAAGAAATATGTTCATAACCGTGCTAGGCCAGAAGGAAGCATCTCAAGGGCTATGGAACAGAAGAGGTCATTGAGTTCTGTGTTGACTTTATTCCTGACCTTAAGCCGATTGGTGTTCCTGAATCGCGGCATGAGGGGAGACTGAGTGGAAAAGGCACGCTAGGAAAGAAAGCACTGATATGTAGGGACGGGCATTCTTTAACTCAAGCACACTACACAGTTCTACAAAGTTCCACCTTCGTGGCTCCGTATATCGAGGAACACAAGAATTATGTACGCTCCAAGAACCCGGGGAAGGATGACTCCTGGATTAAAGAAAAACACATGGAGACCTTCGGCAGTTGGTTGCGATTACAGCTCATGAATGACACCACTGTCGGAGATCAGCTCTACTTGTTGGCCGCGTCACCATCTTCGACTGTATTGAATTTCCAAGGGTACGAGATAAATGGGAATACATTTTACACGATCGCCCAAGATAAAAAGAGCACCAACCAGAACAGTGGTGTCCGCTTTGATGCAACAAACGACGATGGGCAAAAGGACACATACTATGGTCGCATAGAGGAGATATGGGAACTTGACTATGGACCTACTTTTAAGGTCCCTTTGTTTCGGTGCAGTTGGGTCAACATGAATGGAGAAGGGATAAAGGTAGACCAGCTGTACGGGATGACAACAGTGGATCTCAAGAATCTTGGTTGTTACAAGAACGAACCATTCGTCCTAGCCAATGATGTGGCTCAGGTTTTCTATGTGAAGGACATGTCCTCCAGACCGAAAAAAAGAAAAAACAAGCAAACGAATACATCAGACGATGAGCCAAAGCGTCACGTAGTTCTTTCAGGGAAAAGAAACATCGTGGGAGTCGAGGACAAGACAGACATGTCAGCAGATTATGATAAGTTTGATGAAATTCCGCCCTTCACAGTGAGAACTGACCCAAGCATCCCGTTAAATAATGAAGATGCTCCATGGTTACGGCTGAAGCGATCATAGGCCAGGGACATACGCGAAGAAGGGTTCATGGCTTTTATGTAAATCAATGTAATGTATTAAACCTTTATGTGATGTGTAGTAATGTATTAAACCTTTATGTGGTGAAAACCATAATACACGAAATGGGAGTTTCCATCTAGAAGAAATGGGTTATATCACATGTGAGTTTTCTTTTTTGTTTTCTGTTAATTAATTGCATGACGACCGGTGAAACACGCGTGGTAGGTGGTTGTCGGCTCCCACACCTCCCGTGGGAACCTCTCAAACCTCAGCTTCGACCGTCCAAACACAGTTCCCCCTGCATACAGCCCGACGGTGGCTCGTGAGTTTGAGCGCCACTTCGATCCAAGCAGCGGTAAGACGTCTCTGATGATCTACAACCGTCCGGCAAGACGTCTCTGATGATCTGCAACCGTTTGGAACGGTCGCAGGTCATCAGAGACGTCTTGCCACTGGTTGCCCAAAGATGCCTCTCCGAGTGACGCTGGAATGTTTTGTGTTTGAGCGCCACTTCGATCCAAGCAGCGGCAAGACGTCTCTGATGATCTACAACCGTCCGGCAACACATCTCTGATGATCTGCAACCGTTTGGAACGGTCGCAGGTCATCAGAGACGTCTTGCCGCTGGTTGCCCAAAGATGCCTCTCCGAGTGACGCTGGAATGTTTTGTGTGAGTGAGTAACCTGTCTGAGGAGGGCGGCTATATATAGGGTACGTGTGCTTCTTTAGTCCCGGTTGGTAACACCAACCGGGTCATGTGGCTCACGAAGTGGTCGTGATACTGCTGATCCAACAGCTCACAATCCCTCAAAAGAAACACACCCCTGATCCAACGTCTCACAAGCGCTTGAAAGAAACACACGATCCGTGTGCTTCTTTAGTCCCGGTTGGTAACACCAACCGGGTCATGTGGCTCACGAAGTGGTCGTGATACTGCTGATCCAACAGCTCACAATCCCTCAAAAGAAACACACCCCTGATCCAACGGCTCACAAGCGATTGAAAGAAACACACGATCTGTGTGCTTCTTTAGTCCCGGTTGGTAACACCAACCGGGACTAAAGACGGGCTTTGCGGTCACGACACGTGTCCTCCCCCAGCGCTTCCCTGGGCACGTGTCCTCCCACACCCTAATCCACCATTCCTAGCCACGAACGCATCGTCTCCACGAGATGGATCCGCCACGCCCGCCGCAGCGCCTTCTGGACGAGGTCGAGCGTGCTCGGCAGAGCGCGCTTGGGCGCAACCGCGGGAGTCTATCCCGCCGTATGCCCACGAGCCCGGCGTGGAGAGGAATGCCCAGCTACCGGCCTCCTGCTCCACCAGGTGCCGCCGCACCTCCACCTGGCACCGCTGCACCTCCACCAGGCGCCGCCGCTCCTCCCGCGGAGGAGGAGGAGGACGACGACTTCGACTGGAGCGACGACGGGGAAGAAGGTTGTGGGTTGCAGATACAGGAGGCCATGGAAGCCTCCTTCCAGTCTATCCGCGACTACCCTGTCCAGCGAGCCAAGACTTTCTACCAGCTCAAGGCGAAGGAGGCTTCCGATCTGGATTGGGCGCTGAAAGACTCATCCTCCATGGATCTTGCCCTCCGCCGCAAACGTGCGCGCGAGAACCGGGCGGCCGCCCACGGGGCTGGCTCCTCCCGCCGTTCCCCCTAATCCTACGGCCTTCGAGCCAGCAAGTCCATTTATGTAGAATAATGTTGGTGATGTTGGATCAGGGGTGTGTTTCTTTCAAACGTTTGTGAGACGTTGTATCATGTGTAATAATGTATTAAACCTTTTATGTAATGCATTAAGATAAATGAATTAATAATTTTTATCTGCTTTCTTCTGCATTTTACAACACCAAACATTCATCTTACAAATATAGGTTTTCTGAAATTGTTCTGCATTTACTTCTGCTTACGGATTATTTGTCGAATTTCGACTTACGGATTTAAAGATATGAATTTATCCATATTAAATTGAAAATGACAATAATAATGTAAAATTGATTTTGGATTATTTATACAAATTCAAACACTTTTCACGTTGAAAGTTTTGTCAATTCAAAATATGCAATAAAGTTAATGCATTTTTAATTGAAAATGGCAAAATGGTTAATAGTTTGTATAGTTAGAATAATTATTTTAGAAAACAGAAAATGGTTTTGGATTATTTATTCAAATTTAAAAACTTTTCATGTTGAAAGTCTTTTCAGATTCAAAACCATTTGAAATTCATATCCAAACACCTAAATAAGAAAAAAACAGGCGGGAACAAAATTTCAGAACTGAAAAGTTCGAAATAATTTTGAAAAATGACTCTTTGGTCCCGGTTTCTAGCAAGAACCGGGACCAATGAGTTCATGGGCGCGCCACTGGATCTAGCATTAACTGACCCTCTCATTGGTCCCGGTTGCTGGAAAGAACCGGGACCAAAGAGGCATTGGTCCCGGTTCTTGCCAGCAACCGGGACCAATGACCCCTGCTACTTAACTGTTGCCCTTCTCCTTCCCCGATTCATTCGCAGAAACGCCCAAGGACCGGAGAAGAAGGAGGAGCCCGTGCCGCCGCGCCCGCACGCCGTCAGGCTGCCCAACCTCGCCCTCGACGCCGGTGCCCTCGACGCCCGCGCCGCCGCGCCCGCACGCCGGCCGCCCGTGCTGAGAAGAAGGAGAGGAGCGCGCCCGCACGCCGGCCGCCCGTGCTCGCCATCGACGCTCGGGCCATCCTCGGGCCATCCCCGGCCGCCCGTGCTCGCCGTCGACGCTCGGGCCATCCCCGGCCGCCACGCCCTTTCCGCCGGCTACACCACCCGAGGTGAGCCCTCCGCCGGCCATCCCCGGCCGCGGCGCCGCCGTTGCTCGTCGCCACGATGCACCGTTTCGTTTAGGCCAAGCCGCTGACGGGTGGGCCCCACCCGTCAGCATTTTAATAATTTCTACGCACGGAAAAAAAATGGGCCGAGCCCATTGGGCTGGAACCCCTCGCGGCCTGTTTTTTTTCCTGACTCGAATTAAGAAATGAACAGAAATATTTTATTCTGTGTGTATGTTAGAAATTAAGTAACTCGAGATCTATAAGTCCAAAATTGATGAATCATAATTCTTTGGAAAGCTAATAAAAATGTTTGTCCAACCACACTGGTCCCATATTATTTAGATTAATAATAAAAGAATGGTATTTAAATTACTACAGAGGGTTTAAATCACCAAATTGTTTGTTTCTGATGCTCTGTTAGCTCAAATAATGTGAATCCAATTTTGTTAGCTTAGTATTGTGATAAATTAGCATCCCTAATTTTTGTGGAATTAATTGAGCAACAAAAATAATTTGGCATTCAATTAACGTTTGTAGACCCTTCTGTACTACAACATTTTTAGCTGTCAAATGGTTAATCTAAATGAGTTGAATCCAATTTTGTTAGATCAGAAATATTCAGTACTTGCTATCCCTCAAAGGATTTAATTTTATGGTTAACAGAACTTGTGCAGTAGCCAAAACTTGATTAATAAGCTTCTGGACTAAAACATTTATGTAGCGAGTTTAGTAACTCAAAATGGCCCAAACTCAATTGTGTTGTCTTTGGGCTCCATTTAACAGGATCTCCATGTTTAGGAATTGTTAGCACTGTGTTAGGAAAAAAATTGTGTTAGATATGCAAAGATGCAAATTTAACGAGTTTACGGGTTTACGATACGAGTTAACGAGTTTACGGGTTTACGATACGAGTTTACGGGTTTACGATACGAGTTTACGGGTTTACGATACGAGTTTACGGGTTTATGATATTGTAGATGTATCTTGACATATGGAACAAGTTACCCAACTAAAGTTTTGTGCATTGTTCTTAATTTGCAGAAACTATGGAACGAGACGAAGATCAGGAAAATATCCTCCAGGATATAATCCGCGGGCCGGAAGATATTGTCGATGTCACCACGGAGTTTTTGAACAACTCCGGTGAGGGAGATGAGTCTCTCAACCGAAGAGACGGCTCCGGTGAGGTAGAACCCGACGGCCGGGGTGAGGGAGAAGTCAGCGAGGGAGAAGCCGACGAGGGAGAAGCCGAAGGCTCCGGTGGAACATTAAATGTTGCAAACTCCGGCGAGGTGCATATACATATATTAATGAAGCCGAAGATTGTATTAATTAAGTCTCTGCTGTCTATATACATATATTAACGCTCTTTCTTCTTTTAGCCCTCCGGATCGAGCAAATCTTCTGAAAGGACAAAACGAGGCCCAGCCAAAAAGTTGGGCGACCAAGAAAGGTACACGATCGAAAGAGTCGCTGAAGACGGCACACCGACTGCTCCCCCCGGTGTTAAAAATAAAATGGTAAAGCAATGCGGAGTTCTTGTTAGGGACTTCATCCCGATCACCGTTCGAGAATGGCATCGGCCAAACGAGAAAGGACAGCTATATGTCAGCGATGAGGGCAAAGAAAGACTTTGGAGAAAGCTCATGCTTAATTTCACCCTGCCGGCGCCAGAGGTGGATTCAGATGAGGAGGATCCAGATGAGGCACAAAAGATTGCCCGGAAAATCATGGAGCAAAAAGTCAAGGACTGGGCACTTAAAAAGATGGCCGAGCTATTCAAGAACTGGAAGAAAAGATTGAACAAACTGTTTGTCAAGAAAAATAAGACTCCAGACTTCGATAAAGGGTATGAGAAGATAAAGGACTACTGGGAAGAATTTGTGGCGTACAAGAAATCAGAGGAAGCTCTGGAAAAGTCTGCAAAAAATGCGGCAAATGCTGCTCTAAAGATGTACCACCATACTATGGGGCCTGGTGGCTACGCTGGTAGCATGCCTAAGTGGGAGAAACTTGAGGCGGACCTGTTGGCTAATGGGATCACTCCAGAGCCACTCAAGTGGATCGAACGGGCAAGAAATTGGTTTTACGGGCATGGGGGCACGTTGGACGCAGAAGGGAAGTGCATATATAACAGAAGACACAAAGATAATCCCCTACTACCCATCCAAGAAATTAGAAATGCAGTAAAGGATGTTGCAGAGGGACGGTTCATTCCCGATAGAGAGGATGACGAGCTCACACGCGCCCTTGGGAATAAGGAACACGACGGACGGTTACGAGGCGTACCTGGCTCCAAGCCCAAGACAATTGCGATTCCCGAGCACAGGAAGAAATTTCCTGATAGAAGCCATCAGAGGAGAAAGGAAAGGGAGGCAATGGAAGCACGCGCTGCTGCAGACCGGCTGCGTAATATAGAAGAAGAATTAAAGCTGCAGAAGGAACAAATTGCCGTGCTTAGCCAGCAAGGTACTAGCGGCCAATCTCAACGGCACATGGTAGAAGCTGCATGCGATGGTACCGGTGGCCCATCGAATCGGAAAAGCAGCGTGGCTTCCACGGAGCTCCAGGATGGTAATGATGATGCAGTGGCTCCACTTCGTCGCTACCCAGTGGATGATATCACGGAGAGCACACCTTGTGAGATGCATGTGAAAGTTTTTAACTTAACCGTGAAGGTGGCGGTCGGCTATGTCGTACCAATTGGACCTAATCCAACTTACCATTTTCTCCGGTTCCAAATGGCTACGCTGTTGTCGCGGTGGATGAAGTGATGAAAGATTATGAGTAGCTGAAGCTGCAACACCCTGCAGGTGAAGATGGGGAGGTGCTTGAACTTGGAGAAGCCAAGAAAGCGACCATTCTATGGCCAAAGGAATTCATCGTGCTTCCGAACTGGCAGCCAAGGCCATCGACTCCTCACCAGTCTCCAGCGCAACCGTCCTCTTCACCGCCTCAGCATTCTCCAGCGCAACAGTCATCTTCACCGCCTCACCAGTCTCCAGCGCAGCCGTCTCCGCCGCCGCGTCAGCCGTTTCCGCCCACCGCTCGTACTATGAGGGGTAAGCGATCACCGAAACGTAAAAGGTCGCCCCTCCCAACAGTACCTCATAAGAATCTTCCCATTAGACCTTATGACAGGACTGTAGCGGAAAACGCCGCGGAGGTGGCTGCCTACAATAAGGCTTTTTTTGCACCAAAAAAGCCCGAGCAGAAGCCGGTATACGATGAAAAATCCAAAAAGTGGAGAAAGTCCTTCCTTGAGCAGCCATCCCAGATATCGATGAATCTGCCATCTGACTATGGTCGTGAACTTACTAAGCTAGCACGTGCCCAGTCTGAGCAGAACAAGGGAAGAAGTGCAAAAAGCGGGAAACAAATTGCCCAGCTCGGACAGCAGAAAAATCAATCGGCCCCCCCGCTCATAGTGTGTTCCGATGTCGACAAGGACTTCAGAGTCGCTATGGATAAGGACCTGGAATTATTGGACCCAGAGCCATAGCTGCTGCTAAAGAACTTGGTGTCACTGTATCTCAGGCCAAGGAACAGGCTACCGCCTTGGGTATGAGCCTTGGTCAACTATCCTCTCTTGCTATTGTCTGTAAGTGATTTATTTTCGTAATTAAGTCTCTAGCTCAGCTCGTTCATTGCCTGTATTATATTATCCTAACTATATATATATATCCTTTTGTACGCTATTATGCAGAATGAAGATGCTGGAATGCAAAAGATCTAAAGTTTTTGAGGTTGGGTTCGTTGACCCATATATCGTGAATTCACATACGTTAGTCAATCACCCCAAAGACGTGGAGCATGACCTGACCACCTTTTTAACCATGCAACATTTCTGTACGAAAATACTATTTCCTTACAACTTCAGGTGAGTGTTTCTGTCTTGTACATATTTTTATTTGGCTTTCTCGATGTTAAGTGTAATTGATGAGCTATGCATGTCTGCTTTATGTAAACGTCCGCAGGTTCCACTGGATTCTGCTAAGCATTCAACCTGACAAGTCCATAGTTGAAGTCCACGACTCATTAAGTTGGGACCAAGCATTGTGGTCCGACATGAAAGAAATGCTCAACAAATAATTTCAATCATTATCGCATTATATCTCCCTCTTTCGTTCGTTCCCTGATGTCAAGTAATTAATAACTCCTTTGTTCATTTTCTTTGCCAAAGCAGGTGTTGGACAATTTTCAAACAGAAGGTAGAAGGTCCATTCAAAGATGAGCTAACTTATAAAACGGTGGAAAGTCCGCAGCAGCCACCGGGGAGTAATTTATGTGGATTCTACGTTTGCGAGTTCATTCGCGAGTTGACCACTGAGCGGAGAACAACTGCTTTCAGCAAAATGCGGGAGAAGATCGACCCAGAACTGCGCGTAGGAGCAATTCAAGAGGAATTGGCGGGATTTCTGCTTAGGGAGGTCATCGATGAAAGGGGAGAACATTTTGCTTCGGACGATGAACTACATATGCCTTGATGGCTTGATCTATCTCCATGTAATTAAATAGTTGTATTCTCGCAAGAGATCGAATATTAATTATATATGCATCAACATTTACTGTGTATATAGTAGAGTGTATAATATGCGTACGGAAACGATGGAGAGCACGTCGGCGATGCGAAGAAGGGGGAGACGACGGAGGCACCGGCGAGAGGGAGAGGGGGCACCGGCGAGAGGGAGAGGAGGCACCGGTGAGAAGGAGAGGGGGCACCGGCGAGAGGGAGAGGGGGCACCGGCGAGAGGGGGCACCGGCGAGAGGGAGACACTAAACCCTAAATACCAAAAAAAAAGCACTCATTGGTCCCGGTTCGTAACAAGAACCGGGACCAATGAGTCTCCCCTCACGCCCAGCCAAAACTGGCCACGTGGCCACCCATTGGTCCCGGTTCGTGGCCCAACCGGGACTAGCATTAGTCCCGATTGGCCAGTCCCGGTTGGGCAACCGGGACTGATGGTCCAACCGAACCGGGACCATAGGCCCATTTTCTACCAGTGAGAGCGTCGCACGCCCGTAGACATCTGGCCCAACGTCCCGTTATATTCCTGCTTTCCAATCTTGCTCTATACTTGACCGGTTTCTCCCATTGTACGCCGCACTAGGCTACAAGGGCCGGCCTAGTTCCACTCTGAATGATCGTGTGTAATTCCACTGGGCTGTATACATTGCGGCAAACTTGTCCAAATAAGACGCCTGTTAGGCCCACGACTGGGCAAACCAAAGGGGAAAAAAACTGCCCAAAACAAAACGGCTCTCTATCATTTGAGAGTAAGATGCATCTTGTTTCCAGGTCAACACAAGTCAGTTCCTTTTCTTTTCTCCAATTTGGGTAGGTGATGTTGCACATGGATGCTGGGAACCCTTGTATTTCGTTATCCGATGGTAATGAAATTCGGTCCCTCATGGGGGGTCGTGTGTAAAAAAAAGGAGCCATGAAGGCCGCGTTCCACTGAAACCGGAACCAAGCAAATCATACGACAGAACCTGATCGAGTGGAGCGTCGCTGTCTGATCGAGTGGCACCTGTTTTTTTTTTTTGATTTTTTAAAGTACTTTATAAAACTGAAGGAAAATATTCAGGGTTACAGTCAATCGCCAGCTGATCCAGCACGCAGGCTGGGGCAGACTGGTACATCACTCCACAACAAGAATTTGAGAGGCTATAGGCAGCCAGCCGATGGGCAGCACTATTACCAGCTCTCGAGATCTTCACAGTCTTCAGGCATGGAAGGTGACGAGCAAGTAGACGAGCTTCAGCGAACGCAAAGCAAGCTTCCGATCGGTCTTGATGTTCAGAAACCAGTATGTCAACGACATATTGGCAATCACTTTCTAAGATGGTGTCCATGTTGAAGGTAGTAGCCAAGCGGATCCCCTCCATGGCTGCAATAGCTTCAGCTTCACTCGCAGATCCACAGCAGTTTATAGGGCTCCAGGCCGAGGCGACCACTTTGCCCTCGCTATTGCGGATGATGGCTCCCCAAGCGCCTCGGCTTGTGTCCAGAATGAAGGAGGCATCCGTATTGATTTTCAGCCATCCTTGTTCAGGTTTCTGCCACTGAATCTGTACCTGTGGAGGACACAGAGAAGTGGTATTTATCTCATCAGTATTAACATCTATCTTTCCTTTACCTTTGCGGTCAGCTATGTCCAGTCCTCTATCTATCTGAGATGTTGTGTTGTAGTAACCATCCAGAAAGGCGACCGAGTGAGTAACTGAAGCTTTTCCATCCCCAAAAATGGAGTTGTTACGTAAGTGCCATGCTCTCCACCAGAGGAACATGAGTTTCTTCCTGTTCTCTACATTTTGGTTGCCTAGGGTATTTAGAACCCATTCCCGGCCTGAGTAACCGAGCGTTTTCTCTTTAGGCAGTATCCAAACCTTGCGCAGAGCTGACCGGAGAGCCGAAGCTTTCGTACAACTCATCACCGCGTGGTATTCGGATTCAGCTCTCTCTCCACAAATCTGGCAAGTTTCAAGGGTGTTTTTTATTCTTTTACAACGTTTCTGTTGAACAGCTAGGCCCTCAGAAGCCAGCTTCCAAGTGAAAATCTTGATCTTGGTAGGAACCTTCGTTTTCCAGATGCAGTCCCATATTTTCCTATCACCATATGGGTTGGTGCTTGTTCCAACGCCATGAGGGTTGGATCTTTTGTAGAGTGCTAAGTTATAAGCACTCCGTACAGAGAATAGGCCTCTTTTGTCAGGGTTCCAAGCAATGATGTCCTCACCCTCTGTTTTTGGCAGTCTGATCTTTAGGATCACTTCTGCATCGTGGTCATAGAAAATGGACCTCACCAGCTCAGCTTTCCATTCTTTCGTTTCATGGTTTATGAGGTCAGCGACCCATCTCAGTCTTGAGCCAGTGGGGTTTCCTGAGATTTTCAGGTTGCCCCTCGGGATCCAATTATCACGCCAAATCCGGATTTTTTTTACCGTTGTTTATCCTCCATATGGTGCCTTGTTTCAGCAGTTCAAGACCATGGGAAATTCCCTGCCAGCCAGGGGATGCATTTTTTATGAATGCTGTATCGGTGAGAGCAGCATTTGGGTAATATTTGGCCTTCAGGAGTCTTGCGCATAAGCTGTCAGGTTGATCTAGAAGTCTCCAAGCTTGGCGAGCAAGAAGCGCTTGGTTGAACAGGCGTAGGTCACGGAAACCCATGCCACCACTAGACTTTTTCTGAGTCAGCTTGTCCCAGCTTGTCCAATGAATGTGTTTTTTATCCTCTTCGTCGTCCCACCAGAACTTTCTGGTCATTTGCATGAGTTCCTCACAAAGGCCTGCTGAGAATTTAAACACGCTCATTGCGTATGTGGTCATTGCCTGTGCAACTGCTTTGATAAGTGCCTCTTTGGCGCCACTGGAGGCGTATTTTTCTGACCAGTCAGACAGTTTTTTCCTATATCTCTCTTTTATTGGTTGAAACTTGTCATTTTTCATACGACCTTAGGGGACGGGTAGTCCCAGGTATTTTTCCTCAAAGCCCACATTTGGAATCTCTAGAATAGTGGCCACCTCTGTGCCAATTTCAGAGGTACACCTTTTCCCCAGCAGAAGAGAGCACTTTGCTGGACTGAGCAATTGGCCTGTACCTTTTTCATAGGCAGTGAGTGTGTTTTTAATCCTAGTCGCTTGCTCAGCTGTGGCTTTGAAGAATAGGAGGTTGTCGTCAGCGAACGGGAGGTGGGAGATGCCAGGGGCACGGCGAACAATCTTGAGTTCTTCCCAATTCTCTGTGTTGATTTCTCTGTGAATGATGCTGGATAGAGCTTCACCAACCGCAAGGAAAAGGAACGGGGACAGGGGGTCACCTTGTCTTAGGCCTCGGGTGGGAGTAAAGCTTGATAGCAGACGCCCATTCAATTTTACCTTGTACCTTACTGATTTAACACAGGCCATGATCCACGTAACAAGTTTTCGATCAAAACCCAGCTTCAGGAGGGCCAGCTCTAGGAATCTCCAGTCCACACGGTCGTAGGCCTTGGAGAGGTCCAATTTATATGCGCAAAAATTGCCTTTCTTGTCATTTGCATGCTGAATTGTGTCAATGCACTCAAAGGCTATGAGAGCATTATCTGTTATCATTCTCCCGGGACGAAGGCACTCTGCTCAGGGGGCTGATGATCTTCTGAAGTACCGGGCGCATTCTATTAACAATGCATTTTGCAATGACCTTGTATACAGTGTTACACAAGCTAATGGGTCTGAAGTCTTTGAGGTCTGATGGGTTCTTCTGTTTTGGGATGAGAACTATGACAGAGTCATTGGCTCCCTCAGGCATCTCTCCAGTTTTGAAGAACTGTTGGACACAGAGGTAAATTTCATCCTTGAGGTTGTCCCAGTTATTTTGGAAGAAGCATGCATGGAAACCATCGGGCCCTGGGGCTTTATGGGGTCCGATGTGGAATAGAGCCTTTTTAATCTCTTCTATGGAAATATCCATGCACATGTTGTCATTCATCTCATTTGATACCATGTGGCTCATTGCATGAACTAGCGGTTCCGGCTGCACATCCGAGTCAGCAGTGAAGAGTTCCTGGAAGAAGTTTGTGGCCAAATTCCCCATTTCATCGATGTCTTGGGTCAGCGTACCATCAGCTCTTTTGAGGCTGCTGATGGAGTTCTTCTTTGCTCTCCACGAGGCTTTCCTGTGGAAATATTTGGTGTTTCTGTCTCCTTCTCGCAGCCAGGCCACCCTGGATCTCTGTTTCCAGTAGACCTCTTCTTTTCCTAACAGATCATCAAGTTCTCTCTCAATATTTCTTGCTTTATTAAAACTTCTGTTATCTCTTCTCGCCCTGTTGAATTCCAGCTCCTTCCTCAACTTTTCAATTCGCTGGTTTATATGACCATGCTTTTTCCTGCTCCAGGACTGAAGGCAATCCATGACTGTGCTGAGCTTACGTGACAAGTGGCCCAGGTCAGTCGCCGCCGGCTGGTAATTCCAAGCTGCTTGGATTTCCTCTTGGAAAGATGGGTCTTTTTCCCAGTAAGCTTCGTGCCTGCGACAGCGAGGAGCAGAGGCCAGTACATGTTGTTTATCTAAATCAAGTAGGATACGGCAGTGGTCAGACCGAGAGCTTACCAAATGGCGGACATGGTAGTTGGGGAAAAGGCTAGACCAGGCTGGGCAAGCAACAGCACGGTCTAATCTCACCCTTACATTTCGAGGACCTTTTTGCTTGTTGTCGTAGGTCCAGGGTATACCAGAGAACCCCAGGTCAAACAGGTTGCAGAAAGAAAGCATCTCTCTAAAGTCTGCCATCTGTTTTTCCCCCTTCTACAAGAGAAGTGTTCTTCCTGCCACATGGCTTCATTGAAATCCCCTAGCATAAGCCAGGGACCCTGTAGCATCGGTTTCATCTTTTTCAGCAGATCCCACATCTGGAACCTCAGGTTTTTCCGGGGTTCTCCATACACAAAAGTACACCTCCATTTATTATTCCTTTGCTGATCATGGATCATTACATCAATCACACTGCTATTTATTTTAAAAAGCTCTACATCTAAAGACTCATCCCAGAAAAGAGCAACACCCCCACCTTTCCCCTCCTCACGGAAGGAAACAACATGTTTCAGGCCTAGTCTCCAGCGCAGGTTTTCAATCATACTCTTTTTATGGCGAGTTTCAGAGAGGAAGAGCAGTTTTGGGCGGTGAGCGCGCAGCAGACGCTCCAGTTCTTGAACTGTCCGGGCCTGCCCAAGGCCCCGACAGTTCCAGAATAAGAGTTTCATTGCTTCTGACGGGCACGATCCTTCGTGCCCGTCAGTTGACCAGCTGGTGGAGTGCTGGTGGCCTCGTCTTCGCCTTCTGCTCCTTCAGCAGCATTGCTTCCTTTGTTATGTTCATCTCCCTGTACCTCGTGTTCATTGATTGGTTCCTCCCGGTGCGCTTGATCAACAATTACGTCCAGACCAGCGGATGAACTATTGTCCTTTGCCGGCTCGGGGTAGTGGATGCTTCTTCCTTCTTCTTCCTGTCTCAGCTTCTGGAGGTTTTCCTTTCCCAGGCACTCCTCCAGCGAGGGCACCCGGTAAACGGTTCTCTTGGACGGTGGGAGGAGGTGCTGGTCCACCTCTTCAATCTCCGGTCGATGTCGCTGAGCCCCAGGTCAAGTTCCTGGGTTGTCAGCGGGGCGTAATTTGTCCCTCTTCTCTGGACTCTCCTCCATCTCGCTCCATCCTTCGGTGCTGTACCAATGCCTGCCAGCACAGCAGTGGCAGGCGTTGCGGATGTGTCTTTTGTTGTTGGAGATGTAGCGGCTGGAGACTTGATGTTGTCGTTGGAGTTCTTGTCAGCAGTGTTGGTGGTGGTGATGGGCTCTGTCACTGAGAGCCTCCGAACTTCAGATGCCACGTGAGCGATGATTGCGTTGTTGCAGGTGGGGGCCGGGTTGCTTGCGGCCGGTTGTGCCGAACGCCAGTGCAGGGCAGGAGGTTGTTGTTGTCGAACCTGCCCCATGGCTTCAGGCAGGAACCAGCACCTGGGATCATCCGGGTGAGTTGGAGGCACCCGGAGGTCGTCGTTGTAGTTCCTCACCTTCAGGTTGCTTGGAAGGGTGCACTCGGCCTCTGAGTGGCCGATGAAACCACAGAAGGGGCAGAAGTTTGACAGGCGCTCATAGTGGATGGAGACTGGGACTTGTACACCTGTAATCTCATCAGCAAGAGGAATCCATCTTCGGATGGCTTGGTCAACAAAGATGCGAGCTCTAGCCCTTATATATTTTTCACAAATGTTACCCCTAGCATTATTATCAATACAGATGAACTCTCCTGCTCTCCTGCCTAGATCCCTAGCAAGCTCTTTAGACAGAAGGTAGAAAGGAATGTTTCTAAACTGCATCCAAATTGGAATTGTGGTGAATTTCACTGTTTCTGGGTCCTCTCCATCAGGGAGGGCATCAACAAGGACAGCATCATTTCTGTATCTCCATGGCCCTCCCTTAGTTACATGATTAAAATCTCCTTCCTCCGAGAATTCTACTACAAACCTCTTATCAGCTAGCTGGTTGCAATCTATGTGGCCACGGATTTTCCATACCTTCTTCATGGATTCAATCAGCGACTTGGAGCTGATGAGGATGACGGAGAGGAAGATCCCGACAGCCAGGAGTCTGCCTTGCACAGCAGCACGCGCCTTCGTCATGTTGATCGTCATGGCCTTCCTCTCCTCCTCTGTGCCCATCTTCTTGATCAACTCCATCCCCTTGGCCTCAGCAGAGGTCTGGCCAGCCGGGGGGGTCGCCACCATCTTGAGTTTGTCACTGGTGGGGGATTGTGGCATTGGGGCTTTCAGTTTGTTGGTCACTTTGGTGGATGATTCAGCCATGGGGCAGCAGAAGAAGCAGAGTATGGACGCAGTGCGGCAATGGGGGGGGTGGCTGGTGGTGTGGTTCTACCGTGCCTCTATCGCTCTGCTTTATAGCTGTTCCATCGGGGTATTTGATTCTATGATTACTGCCATTGAAGAAACCCGCTGATTGGGGTAGAATAAAACGCCTGATAAAAGGAAATACCTTGGCTATGATCACGGATTCAGTAGTAGTCTCTGGGGATTGACGAACCTGGCCCTGGCTATTGCGTCGATTGCTCCGGCCTAGTATCTGTGTTTCCATTGTTTCCTTTGTCTGCTGATTGCGCTCTTGATTGCGGATCACTTGGTGTTCAGGAATAACAGTCGTGATGGGGATATCGAGGGGAAAATCCGCCACGACTTCCCTTCCAGCCACGATGGAGATCTCGAGCGGAATTTCCGCCACGACTTCCCGATCCTCCTTCAATTCCACGGTTGACTGGGTATCCGGGGTGGGCATGGGGGGCGCCCTGGTCGCAGAGCTCGCTGGCCCCAAATCAACGCGCCGATTGAAGAGGGTGGAGCATTTGGAATGGAAATAGTCAAGGCTTTTGCGGGGATTTGGCGAATTCCTAATTATCTCTCTCAATCTTTCTTTTGTGGCAAGGGGAATGAAATCGGGGCGGGATCTGTGGCTCAAACTGGTGTTGGCGGGGGTTCCGGCGGCCCGGTCGGCTGGGCTAGGCGCCTCCCCCTTCTCTCCTGTTTCTGGATCTTCTCTCTCACTCTCGCTCCTCGTCGGATCTACGCGGGCGGGTTCGCCGGAGTCGCCTCCGGCGTCGCCAGAGATGCGAACCGTCATGACTGATTGTTCGCGATTCCTTCACTGTACCTTGTACTTACCTTCTATGCTTGTTATACACGAACCATAAAGGCCGCGTTCCCCGAAACCGGAACCAACGGAATCATACGACAGAGATATGCTCCGCGAGAATCCGTCGGCGGCATCGTGCGGAATTGCTGCAGCCATCCCCTCTCTCGCCTCTGATTGACGATTTTCGTCGCTGAAGTCCTTGGCGCACTGTGTAGCGGAGTCTTCCGTCAACGAGGAACACTGATCATGATAACACTTGAAATCCAGCCAGCCCAGGCATAAATTGCTCACTTCATTGCTGGTACTAGTGGTACAGTTGCGGATTAACAGGCGAAATCATTTCGACGCCAGGGAGTAGTTGGCTCACGGGTGAGGTTTTTATTTTTGTACGTCGTAGTGTAGTACTGCTCCATCTTCATCGCAATTTAACTTGCGGCCGTAAACTTTGCTTCAGAAAGTAGGTCCTGCAATCTAGAGCTAGCTAATTAATGATCGATTGGTCCCTGAATTACTACTCCGATTGTGCGTTCAGTTTTTTTTTTTCAAACCATTGTGCGTTCAGTTTTCGAAAGGTATGAGAAAATCACTATGCAATGCCACTGGTGCTTGAAAGGTAGTACCGTCCCTATCCCGTAGGACTATGCTAGCTGGTCCTCTAATAAATCATTGGCAAAGTTTGGCCACGGCGGACCTACCGTCCAGTTGTGCGTGCTCATGTCACCTGGTGTACTCCTAATTATAGGAAGACTCCGATTGTGCGTTCAGTTTTTTTTTTCCAAACCATTGTGCGTTCAGTTTGGATGGACTGACTTGCTGCCGAGTCCAACTCATGTACAGTAGATTCACGTTGAAGTGCAAGCGATTACGTATACTTCAGCAAAAAAAGAGTAAACAAGCCACGATGACTATTTTGCACCTTGGAAACCAAAGGATATTCATTAACCCAGAAAAAATGGTGCAACCCATACAGCAGTGGCCTGCTTTTTCGTACGAAAGACTTTTTTTTTTGAAAATCCTAAGTCCGCAACTGGCACACTTTTTTTCAAATATTAATATCATCTTATTTTGTTCAAACATTCTTTATTTTCTATGGTTAATTATTCCAAAAGACATAAAAATTGTAATCTTTAACACTTTGGCATGCTAAGTATAAAATTTTGGTATAAATTGTATTAAGATCAGTTCGCCCAGAGACAAAATTTTGTTTCGATCGTCCCTGAAGGTATGGGAACCGAGTCGTTGTGAGCGCCTGTCATTTCGCGGCGACTATGGCCAAGAGAGGAGGACACCGTTGCTGCCCTCGCGAGTGTGGTGGTCGAGCCAAATATCACGGCTGGCGGTGCCCTGTAATATGTTTCGAACTTGTTACTGAATTCATAACTGCACTTTCGAGGTGTCTTTAATTACTTAGTTAATTGTCATCATACTTGTCTAGAAACTAGTGAGTCACTGACTGAGTCATCATGCACTAGAGTTGGATGAGCGCTCCTACGTCCGCGGTCAGTATGGTGAAGGTGTTGTGTCATTTTTAGAACTAGCAAGGTGGCCCTCGCAAATGCGAGGGCACCATCTATAGTTGGTTGATAGTGTTTAAGATATTCTTTCGGCTTCATTGGTATCATATTATTTACCATAGTGTGATAATAAAAAAATTCTACAACTGCCGCAAATTTTTTGGTAAGAAAAATATCAGGGATGCGTGTAACATATTTGGCAGTCTAAATTCGTGGGAATATTATTACCATGCCATATTTTGGAATACCTATGTAAGCGATAAAGTGAACTAAAGTTTTTACTTGATGTAAGATTAGTACTTGAGGTTAGATATATTCGATAAAAATTACTGAATTAAGATAAATTTGTATCCTCCTTAATAGATAGGCCACATTAAATAGTGAGATTATCTTATTATTTCTTCCACTAATTTACTCACTCAATGTCACAATGTGCAAAGTCTTACAAATGTTACATGGTGATAATTTGCCCATTATTTTTATATGAAATATGCCCCTAAAGATAAATTTTACTTTTTACACATATTAGTTAGCATGTTTATATATGAGTAGTCAAAATTGGAGAATTACGACTCTAAGTTTTCGACTCTTAGCGAGTCTACTGACCCGGACACATATTTTTTCCGTGTTATCCAAAATGACTATGCGGGTTAGATAGTGTAGTTCAAGACCCTTAGCTAGTCGTCAGTTTCACGGTGCAACTCTTGTTGCTCGCTGAAAGTTCCCTTTGATATGATGGTAGTTGAATTCAATTTTAATTTATGTATACTTAATCACATAAACAACATACTCGCTCCGTTCAAAACTACCTTGTGCTCAAAATATAGTCTAAATCAAACTTTATTGTAAAATTTGACCAAATATATATGAAAAATATGAAAACATTTAAATATTAAATCCTTAGTATTAGAATCATCATAAAAAAATGTATTTTCATACTATAAGAAATATATTGATACTTATTCCTATATTTTTTGTGAAACTTTACAAAAAGTTGTCTTGGACTAAAAACAGAATCAGAATAAATAAAACAAATGAAGTACTTGCCGATCAGTTTAGTTTTTTTCTAAACTGGCATATACTAAATGAAACAAATCAGGCGGTAATTTTTTGTGACTTAGCTATATGTGTATCATTAAGCAAAAGCAATTTATAGTGTGAGTGAAATTCGCGACTAATTTGAATATGTAGCTTCATAATTTTTTTAAGATTTGACGCTTTATGTCTCATTACATCGGTATATTCCCTTAGCAGAGGACATCCTCATATGTGCGAGAATATGTGTTGACTCATATCATTAAGCCAGTAATTTTCTTAGTGTCAGGGACGCGTCGATAGTGCGACTAATATTGTCACTTCATTAATATTAATATTCCACTACTCCAAACTTCCACAGGTGTTTTGTGAGAGTCTTGGTCCGACGACAGTCGGATAAATTTTTCATATATTTGTACTCAATCATTAAACAATATACGGAGTGCAACTAATGTCGAGACCTTATTTATATTAATTTCCACGACTTGAAACTTATGTAGGCGTTTAATTTGTGAGTCTGATGGTCTGATTAAACTGAAATAAGTTATTTATGTGTACTTAGTTGCACAAACAATGTATCCCTGGGTTCACAATTACGCTGCGTTTAGGGTTTAGCCAAAATCGAACCTTACAAATTTTTACCTAAAATATATAGTAAAAATACATTTAAATATTAAATTATTATTATTAGAATAAATGTAAACGGTATTTTCAAATTATACATATATGGTATTATGAATTTGATATTTATTGCTACATTTTTTTATCAAAGATTACAAAATTAGACTCCCGCGTTCACGGTTTAGACAAAATCTAACCTTGTAAGTTTTGAAAAAACTAGCAGGGTGACCCGCGCAATTGCGCGGCTAGATTTCTTTCATGTTAGTTTTGTGACATTGATACCTAATAATAGGTACACATATATGCTATAATCCTGTCATATATATCGGGACTATGCCAACATTTGTCACACTTGTGATAATTGCTGCAACACTTCTCTTTATTGGCATGTTCCTAGCTCGATTAACTTCAACGATTGGAATTGTGTCACTTATTCTAGGGCTCATAATGTTCTTGAAGAATATACGACAAATTAATTTTCCTTTTTTGTTGGGACTGACCTAAAAAGTGCCTAATACGTATAAGATAAGATACACACCTATAATAAAAGATAGTTTTGTGTGTTCTGCGGTAAAAGCTAAGAATAAATTAATGGTTGTAACATGTCCATGGGAGAAACAAAGTATGTCAGTTTTCCTGCTCATGTAAAGGTATAATTTTCATTGCATATACGGAAAAGAAACTATAAATTAATACAAATCGTGAACATACTATGGCTAGATGAACAAATAATTGTAAATATTACTCATGCAAAAAAAAACATATTACATGGTTGAAGTTCGTTTTGCATATATTACCAACCTCATTTTTTTTGTAAATATGAATCATGTAGTAGGTGCATAGGCTCCAAGTAGATGACACTTTCCCAACCGCGGACTAAGATGACTCCCTTCTCTCAAGAAACTACTACCTGAAAGTATAATATCCATCTTTTTAAAGTAATTTTTTATTGCTATTGTGACTTTGCACCAGCAGCATGCACAGAACCTAACTTTTAATAATCTCCAATAACACATAAACATGTTGCTCCGATTTTTTTTTTAATTTTTCCATATGAACCTATTTATACCCAAAATAAGGAGCGAGTATTTTTTGTTAATGCCAAAAAAAATAGAAGAAGTACTTCGGCGTGTAGTGTATGGATCACATTAGACAAATACCTAAACTCGTTATATTTCATAGAAAGGACAGAATATTCATCTAAACGATGTGGCCAACAGCTGTTTTTTTAATGATATAAAAAGGTGACAATGAAAAACATAATTGCATTTAATGGTCTATATTTGCTAACATGCAATGAGATAATAGTTACATTTTAATATAATTAATCTTATCATCTCACTAATGGAGAAACAGAGGTAAAGTTGGCTGAAAAGGGCTTGGCTGATGCTTATGGGGTAGTTATTCTACCAAGGAGTCAATTTGTAGCTATTTGACTGAGTAGATTTTTCTAAATGTGATCCATTAATTTGTCCAACCATACCACTATAATGATAATGATGAAAAACATACCTAAGATGCTTCGATGGTGGGATGCTTCGATGATTTGCTAAAAAATGAAATATGGCCATGGGTAAAAATGAACATCTACATTCCTAGATTAGTCATGTAAAGTTGAATCGCTTCTTTCCTATGAAAATGTGATAAACAGTCACACCTCAGCTTCAGGACGAACAAACTGAAATCCAATAAATAAATTATTGGGACTCTCTTCCACATATTTACATTAGAATACTTTTAGATTCATTGCAAACAATACCAAAAGTTCACTTACCTCTCAAATCGTGGCAATGCTTAGTCCTCTCTGAAGCCACGCATATATATATCTACATCTTTAGGCAGAAGCTAAGGAAAAAATTAAAACCATGTATTTCAAATTGGCAAAATAAATATTAACTGCCAGATGGTGAACAAATTTTCTTAGCCCACACAAAACCATGCATATGATGTGTGATATTTGGATTAGGTATAGCCATAAAGTCATATAAACCGATGAACCTGATGTTTGAATTGATTAAGCTTTAACATACAAACAGAAACTTGCACACTACCCGTATGATATGGATGATGAGTTTTGTAAGGCACATAAACAAAATTCTTATTTTAACTTGTAACTCGATCGTTGCCATGGTGCAGTGGTACCACATCAAGTTATCTTAATAGCTCCCCGGCCAAGCTTAATTACATATGAAAGGGAAGATCGTTTTACCTATTTGTCCTATAGAGACTCTTAATCCCTTGAAGATTTTTGGCCTGTCATTAGTGTATCACATGAAAAATATTAAATTAAAAGATTTTCATCACTGCTGTCTTGTAAATATGAACGAACGTTTTGTAAAGTAAGAATAAGAGCTTGGGGTTGACTGTAGAAGGAGAAAATTAAATGAAGAATCGATCGTACCATGGAGTAAGCAGCTGATCTAACCTGCGTGCATGAGTCAAGGATCGTCGGTAGTCGATCACCAGCGCTCTACGCCTTGCAGTTCACGGCGAGCTCTTCCGAGAACAACGCAGGCGTGCAGCCCCGAGTCTCAATCTTCCAGGTGCCCCTGGCTGACGCGCGCGGCATGCAGGCCGGCGTCTCGTCTCCTACATGTACTCTTGCACGCCTACTTCCGAGACCAGGAGCGCACGCAGTCCTTGGTGCACGACGACGTCAACGCCGTTCAGTCCGACGCCTGCGTCGAGTAGCCGTGCGTGATCGCAGTGGTGTACTTCTCCGTCAAGGCCGTCTACTTGATGCTGCCTTTCTGTGGACGAAATATCAAAAGGTCAATATGAAGGGAAAGGCAACGCACCCTGCTTCGAAAAGGAGACGCAGATTAAACTTGGACAGGCGTACGGCCAGACGATGCTTGATTGGTAGCAGTCGTACATTTACTGTCTTCTTTCGATCCGCTGGACGTGCTAAGGTCGCTGGTCCATATTGGCTGCGGTGCCATCGATCCTCCGAGCTTTTACTTGGGACCGTCATGGACGCCAGTATGCATCGCTGCTGTGTCGTCGATCCGCCAGTATGCGTTGCTGCCGGACTGTCGATTCGCCGGGCTTGTACTTGAAGGGATCGTCATGGACGCCAGTATGCATCGCTGATTCGCTGCCGTGTCGTTGATCGGGCGGGCATATCATTGATGGGATCGTCATGAACACCGGTATGCATGCCGTGTGGTCGATCCGCCGGGCTTCCGGTATACATCGCGCCGTGCCGTCGATCCGGGCATGTACTTGATGAGATCGTCATGACCGCATGGATGCCGGGTCACCAATTTCTGAAGATCGATGGCACCGCAGCTATGCCCAGCTGATGCAAACTGGATGCCGGGTCACCAATTTCTCTACTGCCGCAGGGCACCACACACCGATGTTTGGTTCTTGGGGTTAGCAAGTCCGCCATGTCGCCACCGATTCAAACTGCCGTTGAGCTTCAGAAGTCGCCACCTCTCGCCAGATCAATATCGCCAAACGAACTCTTCTAAGAAGTTGAGGTAGACTCGGGGCATCTTGTGCGTTGTCAGCTTCATTGTTGTGAGGTCGCCGTCGTCGCCTAGAGCTCGCCATCCTTAGATCGCCGGTGTGAAGCGAGACCGAACAGTCCAGATCCGCAAGGGCTCCTCGTGGGAAACGGCACCAATCACGCTTGCGGAGATTAGAAGTTTCATATTTATCCTCGTGCAGTTTCCAATCTTCATCTGGAGATCCGTATGTGTTACGTGTCCTAGAAGGACGTGTATGGAGTCCCTCACGTGTAGCCTATAGGAAGACGTGATCGACTATTCCTAGTACTGATTACAGACTTCTCTTTATAGCGGTCGGCTTGTGTGCACGTGGTTTTCTAATTTTAACTTCGATGCGTTATGCGTTAATCTGAGCCGTTATTTTTGTTGTTTAGATTCTTGTCATATCTGAGCCGTTTATTGTTTGTTTCTATACTACTATTAAAAGAGCAAACTTGTGTTGTTCTGATACTTTAAATCTGGACCATTCAATATTCGATCAAACGGCTCAGATCGCTCCAATGTTTGACAACTCAACATTGTCCGTTTTGGACCGTTTTGTCCTCCCACCAAATCACATAATACTGCTAATGCCATCGTACCTCTTCGTTTTCGTAAATATTACAGACATTGCCACCGCAAAAAATAAACAATTTGTTAATCTGAGGCGAGCTCCTCGACCCCGTCGCCGCGGACGCATCTTTTTTCATCCTCCTCACAAGGGTCTCATGGCCGGCGTCAGTCGCCCGGATCATCTGCTCCTTCTCAACGATGGCAGGCGAGGCAAGCTCGGCCGCCTGATTCTCGACGTGGGTCCGTTCCCCGACCTCCGCACCGGAAAGCTCGCCGTCCTGACTCACGGCCTTCTCCGAGCGCCGCCGGCTCCTCTGCTACTTCTCCCCGATGGCCGGCCTCAGATGCCCCCGCACTCTCCGTCTCTCCCTCACGAAAACAATTGTAGATCTCCATCTCGGGCTCCGGCCTCGCGCTTCTCCGACTCCCGACCTCCGCTTCCGACTCCGCCGCCCGGCTCCGGCTCCCGGCGTCCGCGCTTCTCCGGCTCCGGCTGGAAGAGGCCGACGCCAAAGATGGCGTTTTTGGTGGTTGTGCCGGCGAGTACTCATCGGCCGAGGTCAGAGACGGGTAAGAGACAGTCAAGAGAAGAGGTGTTGCCCTTGCGTTCTCCAGCTGCAACTCCAGATCGGCTTCCGCTGCCTCGGCCGCCACACTGCCTCGGCCAGGAGGCCTATCGTCTCCATATTCGCTGCTGCTCCACGGTTGGTTCTGCAGGACGGTCTCGCCTCCTTATCCTCCACCAACGACCGTGACTCTGTTCGCATTATTCACAGAAAAGGTCAGCTCTCTGTTGCCAGCATCTTGTTATGCATGTATTTTCTGTGTGGGGTTCAAAGGGATCTTGAAATCCGGTTGAAATCTTAATGGACATCGATCTGTCGATTGATGGTTCTGAATGCGTCTGCAGCTCAGCTACAGGTATCCATTTAACTGCATCTTCTTACTCTCACCGTTTGTCTTTCCTTCTCCTTCCATCTCCATATAGAAGCCTCATGATTTTCTTGTATAGGAGCAATGAACCATGGAGAATGTGGGGATTGATAAGGCATGAAGCAGCGAGCCATGTGGATGGCGAGGCAAGCTCGGCCGCCTGGTGCTCGACGTGGTCCGTCCCTCGCTCCCCAGGTATAGCAGTCTTCCTTACCTTCCTTCCCACCCCCTTCCTTACATCTCTTTCTAACTCGCCGCTCCCTTACTGTGAGGTTGCAGGTGTGTACATAAGCTGTTTGTGCAAATTCCTATGGGCAAAGAGATGCTGCCTGTTTGTGCATCTTCTATCTTGTTTCTAAGGGCATGGCTTTCATTATGGATTTTTACAAATGTCAGGCGACTTAAGTAAATAGAGATGGATTAGTTACAAAGATTAGGAACTTGGACTTCTTATCCTGGTCCTATTTGGCTATTTCCATGGAGAGCTGTTGCCTGTTCTATTTGCAGTGACCACCACATTTTGTTAATCAGTGTGCATTCCGGAGCTACAGAGTGGCGTCACCGACAGAGGGCCGAGCTACAGAGTTGCGGGTCACTGCCCAGCTCCAACCATCCAATGTTGCCGGACGCCTCCCCAAGAGAGAACCAGTCCGGCCGGCCGTCGCAGAGCAGAAGAAATTAAAGGTCGAATGTGTGGAGTACTCTTGCCTTGAATCACTTGTCATTTGATCTGTTGCTGCGCTTTGATATGGCACTTTTCAGCTTAAGACTTTTTCTATTTTACAAAGTTATTCAGTATAGAGCTTATTAGGCAGGGTGCCAGGTTCAGTAAATGATGTTTGCTCCCTTTTATACTTCTGTTCTGATTATCATGGTAAAACTGGTCAGTATTGCACAGCTCGAGCATCTACTAATAAACCAATTTAATAATGGTAATCTGAACTTCTAAACTAAAATTTAGACATACTACTTTGGATAGTTACATATGTGCTATTGGTTAACCACTACTCCTTATTCTTTTTCCATATGCAGAATTTTAAAACTTTGTCTTGAATATACCATATTTTTACGTTGAGAATTCTGGTACACAATTGCCAATCATACCGAGCATACATTTATCCATATTTGTTTTCCTAGAAGCATCTGCAAAATGTGCAGTTTAATATGTAAATTCTGGAACATAGTCAACAATCTCTGATGCAAGCGTGTGTGTGAACTAAATCCTAACTTCTTCTTATCTGATGCAAGTGATATTAACACAATCTGTCTATGTACAGTATTATATTTCTGCTCAGTTGCTCCCATAGCTATGTTGCAAGCAACAACATTGTAACCTATTCCATCACCATTTCTGCAGCGGGATTAAAATCTCTTGATGGCTTGAAATATGTACCGAATCAAGAAAATGCATCTGGTTTTAGTAACAGGTTCATGCTGTAACTTAGAAGGGCAATGTTGTCTTTATTTTGCTGTTCATGCAGATGCAGGTGGAAGATACATTTTCTGAAAATGGATTAATACCCATGAAGATGGTCAGCATCAAACTCCATGTTATCCATCAATGTGTCATTGCTATGCAGAAAGGTGTGCATACTAATATATAGGTTCGGTTTCGATTGCATTTACCTCTCTGTAGACATCATTGTTGGGCTATTTATCATGTTTTAAAGATAGCACTAATTTGTGTCATGAATGCCTATAATAATGGAACAGATGCATGCCAAGGGAAGATTTAAATTTTAAGCTGATTACAACCAGAGATTAAATGGAGGTCATATCCGTAGTTGTATATATATTACTATACACACGGTTTGTTATCGATTAGAAAAGTTTGATGAATTCCACTATATAGTATATGATTTGGTTTCAGTAAGACGTGCAGCAGTAAGACGTGCGTTGCACGTACAGGTTAACTAGTAATAATATAATAGATATTTAGAAAAAATAATATTTAAATATAAATCATTATTATTAGAATCAACGTAAACTGTATTTTCAAATTATACAAATACGGTATTATGAATCTTGATATGTATTGCTACATCTTTGATCAAAGTTTACAAATTTTGATTTTGACCAAATTCATAGTGTAAGCTAAATAAAAGAGAGCAAAGAAATTACGTAATGATTAGTTTAAGTTTGTCTAAACTGTACATATCCGAACAGCTCCTGCAATGTCCTTTGCCACCACGATTGCATGATCTTTTTTTTTTTGGCTTGCAGATAGCTAGTCTCGTACGCTGTTTTCACCACGATCGAGTTTTTTTTTCCTTTCCGCTGCTGCTATCACTTACCATCTTTTTTTTGGCTTGCAGATAGCTAGTCTCGTACGCTGTTTATGAAAGTATTTTTTTTTTCCTTTTGGCTGCGAGCTGCCAGCACGTACCGGTCAAGGTAGTCTTCTCATACGTGCTGATGTTTTAAACAGACGTGTCAAACGTTCTTTAAAAAAATAGACGTGTCAAATATGTTGTGTCAAATATGTTACGCAACTACTATTTTGTCATAAAATCTCAACCATATATTTTAGATCTATTCCCTCCGTTCCAAATTAATTGACTTTCTTTTGCCCACATATGGATGTATCTAGACATGTTATAAGTATAGGTACATCCACATTTGGACAAATGGAAGTCAATTAATTTGGAACGGAGGGAGTAATTGTGAGAATTAGTTAAGAGGATGTGGCTTAACGTGGTGGCTCTAAAAACTAACTCATTTTGCTTTTAGTATATAATAGATTTGTTAGTGTCAGAGCTAGAATATTTTTCTACTAAGACGTTGTGTCCATAGGTCCAAATTATCATTTCCGTCAGTTCTAGAGTTCGTTTCTTTTGGGTGAACCCAACTACAAATGAGTGCATATATATAGTACTCCCTCCGTCCCAAAATAAGTGTCTCAATTTTGCACAAAAGTGGATGTATCTATACATGTTTCATGTCTAAATACATCAACTTTTTGACAAATCTAAGACAGTTATTGTTGGACGGAGTACATCTTTATTGGGACCATTTCAATCATTCAAATAGTTAAAAGAATGTGTCCTGCATCGATGCAAGATCTTGGATCCATCGCTTTGTAACGGCAATCGTAATGTTTTTCGATCATGGTTTGCACAAAGCAACATGAGTTGCACGAAACAGAGGACCAACCATGCTCAGACCTCGTCGAGTCTCGAGGCACCAACAATTGTGGCATGTCATGCAAGCGTGTACGTGTACGGAACAATAATGGGCCTCATGAGACTCAGGGCATCTCCAGCCGTTGTGCCCCCGGGCCGAAAAACGACGCTATTTTGTCCCGCCTGGGGGGCAACGGCGCTATTCTGGTTTCTGGGTGGCCCGATTCCCAGCCGTGCCCAAACCCAAGGATTCGGCCCAAATATTCAAAAACACGAAAATATGGCAAAGTAGGCGAATTTCATTCATATATGGGCAAAATTCGCCGATTACATAGTAGAACATAAAATAAAAACTTAATAAAACTAACTTGGCGATCTACACGCCGTCTACATGCCCAGTTGGTTGTAGATCATCTGGCTGTAGTCGCCGCCGTCGGAGTCGTCGGAGTCTCCGGCGCGGCGGCTGGGGCCTTGGCCGTCGTCTCCGCCGTGCCACCTGCTCGGCCCGGGCGCGGTGGGGGCGTCCTCATCCTCGTCGCTCGGGTCGAGGATGTAGTACGGAGGCGGCGGCGGCGGAGGCGGAATGCGACGGCCGCCAGTAGCCGCCGCGCGCTCAAGGCGCTCCCGCTGGCGCTGCGCCGCCGCGCGCTTGCGCTCCTGCTCCTCGAGGATGCGCCGCTGGCGCTCCACCTCCTCCTCCGCGTACATCTTCAGCGACCATTCCTCGGCGACGTCGTCCGGCGCCGGGAGAACCTCGTTGAACGAGGCTTCCATGGTGAGCCGCTGGCCGGGGAACTCCTCCTCCGGCTCGCCCAATGTCGCCGCCGCCCTGAGGTAGTCCGGCGGCGCCTGCCACTCTTCCGGCGCCTTCTTCTTGCCCTCCGTCTTGGGCTTGACGAGGCGGCGGAAGAGCCCGCGGGGCGGCGACGCGGGGCGGCGCTTGTTGATGCGCAGCGTGCCACTGCGCGGTGGTGGAGCACGCCGCCCGGAGTTCAGGATGGGCGGCGGCGTGGCGTCAGTGCGACGTGGAGGCGGCGTGGACGCCGCCGAGCGTGCGCCGGAGGACTCGGAGGAGGAGGATGCGGCGCTCATCCGCCGCGCCATCCACGTCGTGCGTGGCGGCATTGTGAGCCGCGGCTGGTTGCCGGCGGCGATGTGCTCAAGCACGTAGGTGAGGGTGCGCCCTGGAGCGCCCCACCACCTCTTGCGCCCCTTGGTGTTCTTGCGGCCTTCGACCGGGCCGTTGCGGCCTTCGTCGGCGACCTCGCGGGCGTGGCGCTGGCGGAAGAACTCCGTCCAGAACGGCTCATTGGCCGGATCCCAGCAGGGATCCGCCGCCTGCTCGTCGGTTAGACCGGCGAGCACCTCCTGGATCGCCTGGACGCGCTCCGCTCCTTCTGGCGGCGCTGGCACGGGGATGCCGCCCACGCTGATCACCCACGCGCCCTGGCCGCCGGACGCGCCTGGGACGCGCATATCCGGCGGCACGGGGTATCCCGCCTCGTACAGCATGCGCGCCTCCTCTTTGTGGAGGTGGCGGCGGCCGAATCCGTTCGCCGCGGCGTTGTCGCCGAGAAATCGATCCATGGTGGGCGAGAAGAAGAACTGGAGGAGGCGGGCGAGCTCGAGAGAGAGGTAGCAGGCGAGCGCGAGAGAGAAGAAGACGGCGAGAGAATGGCGTGGTTTTGCACGGCGAGGGGAGGGGATTTCATAGCGAGGAGGAAGGCCAGGCGGTGGCGCGCCATTACTGCGACGCGTGCCCCGCGATTGGACGCGTCGGCGGCGGCCGTTCACTGAGCGCTGGCCACGCCATTACTCCGGCAGCCTTTGACCGGCGCGGGAGCCGAGAGGATGAGGCCGCGCGCCAAATCGCCTTGTCGCTGACAGCGCTGGCCCGCCTGTTTTTGCGAGCCATTTCTGCCCCTCAGGCGCAACCCAATGGGCTGGGTTCCGCCTGGGTGCGCCGGCGCCAAAACGGCGCAAAGCGGTGCTATTTGGGCTCCTGGGGGGTGGGGGGGCAACTGGTAGAAAAATGGCGCTATTTGGCACAAAACGACGCTTTTTTGGGCCCTGAGGGACGGCTGGAGATGCCCTCACTGATATTACAGTATTTGAGAACGCTACGTGATTCAGTTTCATTGTTAAGTAGTCACTCATAACAAGTGACATATGCAAGTGCAGAGAGTCCCGCAAGTTCGAAATGCAGGATGCAACGAATGCGGCAGGCAGAGGCAGAGCATGATAGCAAACTGCACACCCACCAAAATAAAACGCCGGGGACACCCAATTATTTGTCTCCTTGTCCGAGTTCATGAATCTGACAATAGTGTAGGTCGCCTCTTGTTGAGTCAATCATTGCGCCACGTACAGGTAGCTCATCATGCATGCATAGATCGGCATCAGCCGTCAGGGCATGCGGAATAATTTTTCTCGTTCCTCGTCGGCATACGAAAAGAGCTCGGTGGAAAATAAAATAAGAAATGCATTTGTTTGTTTGCAGTACTGTTCAATCGGCCGCCGATTTAGCGGATATGCTGATAAACCGGCCCATGTACCGACCGATAAGTTTTTGCCCCCAACATTGGTTTTCACCATGGAAGGAAATTTAGAAGGTACTGCATGACAAATTGTTGCGTACGTCCTAGTTCCAGTTACGATCTGCCGATCTGGTCTTAAAATTGGTTGTATGGCATGGCAGCGTAGACAAAATCACAGTCGAGCACTAGTAGCCTGTCGAAATGTCAAGTGCCATCAACGTAACGTAGAGATCAGCGCATCGCGAAGCCAAACACAGGGCGCTCCGTTCCGGGATCACGTTGCTCGTGCTGATCCGATCGATCGAACTTGTCGGCGGCGGCCGACTACCCGGCCGGACTGGACACGCGCTCACCTCTAGACCTCTGTCCGGCTAGTGTAGCAGTGAACGGGACCCGAGTGCCTGACGGATCATTACGAGACCCCTGTCGTCCTTTGTCGCGTGCAGTGCTAGTGATCGTCTGGCAAGGTAGTGGCCGTGTCCTGTGACCAGGTTTCATGTCATCTTATCTGACTACTGTATATGTCGAGCCGGCGAGATTAGAATATGCCCCTGTTTGCATTTGCATTTGCATTCCCCGAGTGATTGACATTTGACAATGTATCGAATTAGTAACAACTGCTGGTCCAAAAAGTTCCATTCAACACACATAATCGTCCAACCAAAAGGTTCTACTGTAGTACAGTATTTTTGTAAGGAACGACAAAGATTACGTTAAGCTGTTTCAAAGTACGAACGGAGAGCAATATATTACACACGAACTGAGCTTGGCCAAGGACAAACACAAGAATCTACTACCAACCACCGGCTACAATACACATTTTCCCATCACCTATTTATTCAGAGATTTACACATCTTCCCTATCTCCCGCCGGCCAAGTCTCGCTCCGGCCATCGACGTATTCACGTTCCATTGCCGCTTCTGTCGTGAATGGAGAGGACTACATGGAGCACTCGGCGGGGACGCCCTGGGCGACGCGCTTGGGGTCGGTGCAGTAGTTGTAGATCATGTAGCTCCTCTGCACCGCCCGCATCCGCTGCTGCCGGTTCAGGTCCAGCTCATGGTGGTACCAGTCGCCGACAACAGGGGCGGCGCCGGTGCCCGGAGCGACCTCCTCGCCGACGGTGGCCCCGCAGCGCGTCCGGCCGCCCGCGACGACCACGCACGCGTCGGCCTTGAAGCCGCGGTAGGAGGCGGCGAAGGGGGCGTGGGACCAGTCCGTCTTGACGCGGCCGCCCTGGGTGGCCCAGTCGTCGGCGTTCCACAGGCTGGAGTAGAGCCGCATCGGCTGGTTCTTGGGGAACGCGATCCCCTTCCCCTCCAGGTTCCTGAAGTCCCTGATCGGCATGTCGTCCACCATGAAGCTGCATTTTACAACACCAAATCGGTCAGCCCCTGTGCTTGGTGGGTTCTTGAAATAGAAATGTCAAGCTCCGGTGAATCGGGGATGATCAGCTAATTAATAGGCTTACATGATGTGCTTGGGGTTCCAGAGGATGGAGTAGGTGTGGAAGTCCTTGGTGGGATCGAACCAGAGGCGGAACTGCTGCTCCCGCTGCCCTGCCCCTGCGTGAACACGTTGGTGTGCAGCGTGTACGGCTCGCCGGTCTCGTTGCCCAGGAACTCGAAGTCGATCTCGTCGTGCGTCGCCCCCTGAGACGACAACTGCATGTACGATCACCAAACCAAATTAGGCACCCCCGGGATCGAGAAGCAGAGGAACAAATGTAGTAGCAAGCTTACGTAGTAGGCGGTGACGGTGCCGGCGGAGTTGCCGGGAACGAGCTTAAGCTGCATGTCGATCTTGCCGAACAGGTACTCGTGCTTGGACTGGAACCCGGAGCCGGAGGTCTTGTCCAGCCCCAGCGTGAGGAGCTGCCCATTGTTCAGGATCTTGCCGCGGCCGTCACCCCAGGTGATGTCGAACTCCTTGTCGAAGCTCGCCGCCGCCGCGACGGCGCAAGTGGCGAGCAGGATCGCCAGCACCGACATCGCCATGCGAGCCATGCCTTGCGTGCTCGACGCTTCACTTATCTGGTTTTGCTAGAGCAGCAAAGTAAACTACAAGAAGATGAGAAGAGAGAGCTGAATCGAAGCTTGTGTTGTGTGAGTGGAACGAGCAGAGCATGAGGAGTTTATATAGGGGTTTGGCGATAAGCGTTTGCGTGCCGGATGGATGGTTCGGCGAATTGGAGGTGAAGATGTAATGCGTGTGAGTTGGCGCCAGAGGGGTGGGAGACAGGGGGCAGTACGGCCCTGTAGCGGCCAGCGTCTTGATGCAAAATCAGAGGCCCGACACGGCGACGCCATACGCTCTCGCGTACAGCAAGAGGACATTATGGATCGATCGAGACGTGAAGCAAATTTCTGGATGCAGCTGGAGCGGTTCTGGATTTTTTTTGTTCTGCGTTATCTATGGCTTTTGGGGTAGGTTTTGTGTTTTGTTTGTACTCCCTCCGTATCAAAATACATATGGTTGGTAATGAGCAAGTGTGACTTATATTTTGATACGGAGGGAGTAATAAGCATGATCAGGCAATACATGAGATGGATGGATGATCAGTTTCTCTTTTTTCGTGTGCGTGAAAATTTAAGAACTGCACATCTGCTTGGACATTTAAAGATAGTCACATAAGTGTTATGCTCGTCCTGGTTGTAGATACAATACAATTTGTTCATGATCGCGGTATCAACAGATATCCAACCTGCATGATACGAGTAGGATCACAGAAATGTTATGCTCGTCCTTGTTGGTACAATACAATTTGTTCATATTTGCGGTGAAAATATTTTGTTTATTTTTCACAGACTCGTATTTCATCATCAGAGACTCGTATTTCATCAAATTTTGTCAATATCCTCATGTTTGCTCCTTCCTAAAGGCTTCGTCGAGTTACCGGTCTCCTCTCACCCCTCCCCGGCTTGGGCGAAAGCCTAGTCCCCTTTTGGTCGGCGGCGGCGTTCCCCTTTTTGGAGGCGCCTACTTGCGGATTGCAGTGGCCGTGGTTGAACTGCACGTTGGCTGGGATGGGCGTGGCAGCTTGGCTGGTTCGCCAGCGACAACTAATCGTGTTGACTGACGGGTACCTAGTTCGATGCTCCTCGTCGCCCTGTGGCCCTTGTTCGCCGGTGGTTGACGCCCACAAGCCTGGGCGAGAGGCGAAAGGGTTCCAGCCTACGACAACAACGGTCCATTTTGTTGATGAGCCATCGAACTATGGTGGTCTTGCTCATCCGCGGTGGTGTGGTTGTCATCTTTTCATGTTTCTTCTTTGGTGCATCTTCGACTAGCAACTTCAGTCTGTTATTGCGGTGAAGCCTTTGGTACCGGTGGTCGCTCCCGGAGTGCTTCTATTATATTCCTCTCCAGCAACCTAGTATCCTATGTTCCCCAACGTTCTTAGGTGAACTCTTTTTGTCTCTCGACGGTGATGACACCTTTCGAGCCAGGGCGAGGGACATGGGGTCTCTTCCGCGGGTGAAGACGTCGAAATCTGGTTTGGGTGTGTCCTGTTGGCAACGACGACGTCTTGCCCCTACGGTGCTTCCTCCATGACCTTGGTTGCCTCCTTGTTCTTATTCGCGATGTTGGGTTGTGGCATATGCAGCTCATGGCGTCTTGTTCTTGTTCTGTCTTATGTTTGCTTGTTGCATGTAAGCTATTTGTCAGCATGTTGTATCTGTAGTTGAGGTTTTATCTATTTAAAGTCAGTTGTAATGCCTTTCATCTATAAAAAAACACATGCTCTGTGCCACCAACGCTATTGTCAAGGTTGAGCAAGCTTTATTTATGATGCATCCAGATAAATCTCCGGGACCGGATGGGTTTACTGCTGGCTTCTATATTCGGCACTGGAGTTTGCTAAAAACCAGTGTATGCGCGGCTATAAGGAATTTCCTGAACGGCGGGGATATGCCTGAGTCAGTAAATTCGACCATGTTGGTCCTCATTCCGAAGGTAAAAAAACCCACAAGATTTATCCCAATACCGGCCAATATCTTTGTGCAATGTACTTTATAAAATAGCCTCAAAAGTTCTTGCTTTGAGATTAAGACTGCTATTAGAAGGAATTATTTCAGAAGAACAAAGTGCGTTTGTTCCGGGAAGATTAATTACAGATAATGTGCTTCTGGCTTATGAGAGTATTCATTATTTAAAAAAGAAGAAAGGGAAGGTAGGAGCATGTGCAGTTAAATTGGATATGGCTAAAGCATACGATAGGGTTGAGTGGTCATATTTGCGGGCAATAATGTCGAAGCTGGGCTTTGCGGATGTGTGGATTGACCGTGTTATGTGCTGTGTGGAGACAGTCTCCTTCTCGGTGAGAGTCAATGGGAATTTTTCTGAAACTTTTAAACCTTCCAGGGGTATTAGGCAGGGCGACCCAATCTCGCCTTACCTTTTTTTTGTTATGTGGAGAAGGATTCTCAAGCATGCTCAAGAATTATGGTGCTGGATACCTAGCCAAGGGGGTGTGTGTCGGTATTCACTGTCCTTGGATATCGCACCTCCTGTTTGCAGATGATTGCATTGTTTTCACTAAGGCGTCAGCGGATGGTGCAAACAGACTACACGAAGTGTTGGAAAGATATCGGATAGGTTCAGGACAGATGGTTAATAAGCATAAATCTGCCATTTTTTTAGTGGAAATACGGAAGATAATATGAAAGCTGTTGTTCATCAAGAGCTGGATATACCAACTGAGGCATTAGTTGAGAAATACTTGGGCCTCCCTACAGCCCTTGGGAGATCGACTGATGAGCAATTAGAGCATATAGTGGCAACTACTCCCTCCGTTCACAAAAGGATGTCTCAACTTTGCACAAAAGTGGATGTATCTATACATGAAACATGTCTAGATACATCCATTTTTTGGCAAACTTGAGACATCCTTTTATGAACGGAGGGAGTATTAAAAAGCTGGTGTCTGGGTGGGCTCCGAAACTGCTTAATAGTGCTGGAAGAGAAGATTTAATCAAAGTCATATGCCAAGCCATTCCGACATATTCTATGAGCTGCTTTAAGTTGTCCAAGAAAATGTGCAAAAAGATCACAGCGGTGGTAGCACGATTCTGGTGGGGTGGAGATGAAAAGAAGAGGAAAATGCATTGGGTCAAATGGAATGAGCTAGCTACTCCCAAGGGTTCGGGAGGAATGGGTTTCAAGGATTTTGGTCTCTTTAATAAAGCAATGCTAGCTAAGCAAGGCTGGCGATTGATGGTCCCGAAGAGCAAGGCCTTGATACCTGCAAAAGTAAACGGGATTAGGTTGAGACTCCAAGTGCAGAGTGTATAGTAAGTGGAAGACAGTTTTCCCCACGAGGGGTGACTCGAGGGTTTAATATCGAACTCTCAGAGAATCTGAAGTGGTAGATTTATCTTCTTATCCTTCTTTTGGTTACCTACAAAACAAGGTTAGATGTTTTGGTCCTCAACCTCACCTGTGGTTGTCAAGCACAAGGTGTAAGAATGATATCAGGATAGTTATGCAATGCAAACAAGAAATAAATATGCAATGATGGTGGATGCAATGGTAAATGATATTTTTGGGTTTTTGAATGATGTATGCAAGATGAAAAGTATTTTGTATTTTCGGATTTAATGATGGCTGAAAATAGAAAAGTGGTATATGATGTTGGAAAGGTGTTTCTTATGATTAAAAATGGACTGGGGTTCATGGTTTCACAAATGCACTCTCTCTTTATAAAGTGGTATACAATGGAAAACACACAGTTAACATATTAGATTGCAACACAGGGTTTGATAACAAGTTACTTAGATATATGGGCATCACGTCCTAACATAGAGATCTTTTGGTTATTAACCTCTCTTATACTCCACCAAGATGCGAACTAAATCATAACACCTCAGTAATTAAGATAACTCAGAGTATAGCATTAAGTATCATGACATGAAGTGAAAATAAGAACATGCTAGATCTAGTCATGGAGTAGTGGCAATGGTCACGCCCACATCCCCGGTAGCATGGTATTTTAGTTTATCCCTAGTGAGGTAACAAAGTAAGGTAAAGATACCAAAGTGGATCGCAGAACTTTCTCTCATGTTCACTGCACTAGCCACCCCCCGTTACTCTAACTAATGCACACGTTCCCCCACACACGCTCTCATAAACATGCTTGATCAAAACAAGTAGACAAGAACGGGGTACATAATATGCATCTATACTCATAACTGAAACAAACATTGCAATCTCAAACATATATTAACTCATAAAGATCCACCACAAAGGTATTACAACGGTGACCGTAATCATGTTCAGCAGCTCATACGGTGCTAATTAGTGAAGCTCAAGAGAGGAGAGATACATAAGTTACTTCCACAAACCCATAGTCCAGAGGTGGACTACTCCCTCTTCATCATGGAGACGGTGGAGAAGTCGATGGAGAAGATGGAGACCACGCCGGCAGTGCCCCGCCGGAGTTTTCCCCTCCAATCTGCAGCTCCTGATCTCCGTTTTGGTGTTTTTGTGTTTGTGCGGCGCTCCTTCCAGAGAACGCCGGGGGACCTTTTTTATAGGCGTTTTTAGGTCAAGACGATGTCGGTGGAGAAGAGATCGAAGGCAACGGAGCCACGAGGCCCAAATGGGTGGGTCCCACGCGGCTACAGTACCAGGCCACGTGGGCCCCCTCGTTTGGCCCTCAATCCTCCGTTTGCTCGCTTCCTTCGCCCACAGGTCTTCTTCCTTCCAAATATTGACGCCCGTAAATTTTCAGGTGATTTCGTTGACGTTTGGGTCCCTGAAACATTAAAATAAGAAAACGGGGTTTTCTGCCTGTGCAGGGTTAATTCCATAAAAATAGGAAATAAATGAATATTCCCAAAAATCATTATAAAACATTGATATAACCCTTATATGATGCAAATGTGATTGGAATATAAGCAATTAAAGTGCAAAGTTCATGTATGCATTTTACATGCATCAACATCCCCAAGCTTAATCCATGCTCGTACTCGAGTATGATGATGATAAAACTAACATGGACTTTGCAATTTAATACTTAACAATGAATATCAAAGATGATTACTATTGCTACATATAGTCAAGTGATATCAAGTATTCAAGACAAGGATGTTCATTGATAGTTCACAAAGTGTAACATGGTAGCAAGTAATATGGAACACATGTATGCATAATGATAAGTAGAACATCCTACATAATATGGAACATCCTACATGTAAGCATAATAGTATCATCAAGAGCGTCAACTGGGTACCTCTTGTCCCAAGATATGGAACAAGCCCATATCAAAATGACAAGACAAACAAACAAAATGAACAATCTCAACACCCTTTTTATTTACCATTTGGAATAGTTTTTTATTGCAAGGTGTATCACAGAAGGTTCACCATAGTATGTAAGTAAATTTCCACCATGAATGATGCATGGCTTAGATTAGCGGCCCAGGCGTCTCTCTAACCATTTACACAAACTCATTTAAACTCACTCTATTTCCACATTTATTTCAACATGATAAGCATCCATAGACAAAAGCACATGATATCAACTAAATGAGATGAAGAGCGTGTTGAAAGCTTGCCATGTGACAGCACATATGGGCTAACTTCCAACCCAAAACATTCATCAAGCCACAAACATCATAATCTTAATCACAATGGGTCAAGTTTTATTATGCAAATAAAAGAACATTGTGCATCAAGTTCGTGAGAGCTATATAACCAATTTTTTCCATTGCAATCAATAACATAAACATTTTCATTCAGAGGTAAGATAACACAAACAACATGTTAAACATACTCGGAATAGCATAAAGCCAATAGGTAGATATGGTGGACTCACTGGAATAACTTTGGTTGAAGGTGTTGGAAACAAGTTTTTGCTTGTTGGAGTTTTTGGGCTAGCAAAAGGGAGAAAGTTGACCATCTAGATGCATGCATGAGTGTCCATAGAACTAACTAATCCATGTTAAACCAAGTGAAATAACAATCAGCACCAAAACATGAATAAGTGATAGCTCTACAAAAAGAATTTGCAAACTATTACTCATAAACAAGCTCATGAATCATGCAACTATATGTATCATTAAAAATCAAGTCAAACATCCCTTTTCCCAATCTTATAAAAGCATCCAACATATTTCAACCCATATTTCCAGTAGCTCTCTCATATATAATTGATAGTGTGGTGGTCTCTCAAGACTCAAACAAAAACAAAAAACGACGCTCCAAGTTTATGCGATAAAGTGTTTCGATCGAAAAACAGAAGTTGGACGTGTGCAAACCGAGAGTGTGTAGGTCCAGCGGGGTTGTCTTCACATCCCCAAGCTTATGGTCTTCACCATCCTTGGATAGCTCTTGGTGCATCTCCTCCAATCCCTGTGAAAAAACTTCAAAACACCGTTTCTCCCATCTCTTTTCTGTGGGGTGCATTAATAGTGATAAACAAATAGGTTCCTTGCTGCATATAATCCTTGAACAAAAATTCATATGAATGTCCAGAAAGTGTATAATGTTGTATGCCTACTCATAAACTCAATTGGATCAAAAAGATTCAACTTAAAAGCTCAAAGCATGCATCAAACAAAATGGGACAGAATCTGTCCAGAAAAACAGCAGCAGCAAAACGTATTTTTCTACCCTACCAAACTTTCTCGAAAAATTCCGAAAAATTCATGCATACAGAGGATGAAAAGTTGCAACTACAGTTCAAATATGAGCTCATTCGGAGTTACAGAATAAGAATTAAAAATCATACCGTGCACTGACTCGTGCAGGAATAAAATCTCCGAACGCTATAAGCAACTTTTTCAAACCAAAAAGGGTAAAACTTGGCACTTTATTAAAAACTCCAGAACCTAACTAAACAAAATCTCTTGTTACAGCAAGAGGACACAAAGAAAATCACACATAAAAATAACCGGGTTGCCTCCCGCAAAGCGCTTTCTTTATAGCCATATAGCTAGGCTTCTTACTTGTTGTTTTATTGTGGACGAAGCTCATGAGGGAGCTTGAACTTTGGTGGTTCCCTCTTCCTTGGAAAGTGTTCCATGCACTTCTTGTGTGGAAACTGAAACTTTACATTCCCTTCCTTTGAATCAATGATAGCACCTGTGGTACGAAGAAAAGGTCTTCCAAGAATAATAGGACTAGAGGTTTTATTCCCCATGTCCATGATTAGAAAATCCACAGGCACAAAAGTCATATGTAACTCTACCATAACATCACTTACTTTTCCCAAAGCATGTTTAATAGAGTCATCAGCAAGTGCTAGTTCAATAGAGCATTTTTCAAGATTTTTCAATTCAAGCACTTCATATAGTTCTTTAGATAAAACAGAGACACTAGATCCTAGATCAAGTATGGCATGGTGTGTCTCTTTTCCAATAGTTACTAGTACCTTAGGTATCCACATATCCCCAAGCTTAGGTGGTATCATAGCCTCTTGGTTGTACCTAGCAATCTTTTCTTTCAAGACATGATTAGCAATATAAGAACCAAAACCTGCTTGGTTAGTGTTGATGGAAGGATCACTTGCAAATTTTTGTAAGATAGATATTAATTCATGCAAGCTACAATTTTCTAAGTCAAGCAAAGGATCCTTGACTTCATTAAGCATTTTAACTTCCTCAACTTCAACCTCTTTCATTACCCCAATAGATTCTTTAGCAACTCTCTCTTGCTCATGAATGTGTTCCCAAGACTTATTGATAACCTCTTGGCAATATTTTATTGTTTCCTCATGTTTTTGGGCTGTAATGATGCTCTTTAATGATGAGACTTCCTTAGTAAGCTGATCTACCCTTTCAAACAAAGCATCTTGTTTTTCAAACTTAGAGATAAATTCCTTATTAAGCTCTTTTTGGGTAGATATAAAAGATCTAATGGTGTTTTCCAAGTCACTAGAAACATTACCACTAGAAGCATATTTATTTGGCACATATGGGGGTTTATTATAAGAGTTATAATTGTTGTTACCATACCCATTATTACCATAGTTCCTAATGAAGTTGACATCAATATTTTCAGAATTGTTTCCAACTAGTTCTTGCAAAGGAACATTTTCAACACTAGGTTTATTAAGCAAAGCAAGAATAGTATCCATTTTAGATGACAAATCATTAGTTTCTTCAATAGAGTTCACTTTCTTAGAAGGATTAGGTGCCCTATCAGTATGCCATTGACTATAGTTTTGTAAAATGCTTTCCAATATATTTTTAGCTTCTACTATAGTCTTACTCATAAAAGCACCTCCAGCAGCAGAATCAAGTATGTTTCTAGACATGTAGTTTAAACCATTGTAGAAAGAGTGTAATATGGTCCATTCATTAACTCCATGTGAGGGACAAGTTCTAAGCATAAGTTTTATCCTATCCCAAGCCATAGCAACATGTTCATTTTCATTTTGCCTAAAAGAAAGGATGTTGTTTCTATTTTGCAAAATTTTAACAGGGGGATAATATTTCTTAATGAAAGCTTCTTTTAGATCATCCCAAGAATTAATACTACCAGATGGCAAGGAATGCAACCACTCTTTAGCTTTTCCTCTAAGTGAAAAAGGAAATAACTTCAGTTTTAGGATATCACTTTCCACATTTTTAAACTTTTGCATGTCACATATTTCAACAAAGTCATGAAGATGCATAGAGGCATCCTCCATAGCACTACCACCAAATTGTTCCCTAGTTATCAAGTTCAACAAACTAGGACTTACTTCATAACTCTCAGCATTTATCTTAGGTGTGGCAATAGCTCTCGTGATAAATTGATCATTAGGAGTGTTTGTGTAGTCACACAGCTTAGTTCTTTCTCCCATTTTAGCAAGTTTTTTTGGTATTTTTAATTTTTTATGCAAAACTGAAATAAATATGATATGATATGCAATGACACTAACAAAACAAATAAATTGCTTTGTAAGTAAAGATGGATAAGATGGTGCTCACGTAGGTGCAACCTCCCCAAGCTTAGGTGTTAGCACAAGTTGGTGACGTTGACTTTGTTGTGAGATGAATGCGATGATGCACACCCTTGGATAAATCTCTCAGCTACGATTCCCCGGCAACGGCGCCAGAAAACGTCTTGATGTCCCGAAGAGCAAGGCTTGATACCTGCAAAATAAACGGGATTAGGTTGAGACTCCAAGTGCAGAGTGTATAGTAAGTGGAAGACAGTTTTCCCCACGAGGGGTGACTCGAGGGTTTAATATCGAACTCTCGGGGAATCTGAAGTGGTAGATTTATCTTCTTATCCTTCTTTTGGTTACCTACAAAACAAGGTTAGATGTTTTGGTCCTCAACCTCACCTGTGGTTGTCAAGCACAAGGTGTAAGAATGATATCAGGATAGTTATGCAATGCAAACAAGAAATAAATATGCAATGATGGTGGATGCAATGTAAATGATATTTTTGGGTTTTTGAATGATGTATGCAAGATGAAAAGTATTTTTGTATTTTCGGATTTAATGATGGCTGAAAATAGAAAAGTGGTATATGGTGTTGGAAAGGTGTTTCTTATGATTAAAAATGGACTGGGGTTCATGGTTTCACAAATGCACTCTCTCTTTATAAAGTGGTAGACAATGGAACACACAGTTAACATATGAGATTGCAACACAGGGTTTGATAACAAGTTACTTAGATATATGGGCATCACGTCCTAACATAGAGATCTTTTGGTTATTAACCTCTCTTATACTCCACCAAGATGCGAACTAAATCATAACACCTCAGTAATTAAGATAACTCAGAGTATAGCATTAAGTATCATGACATGAAGTGAAAATAAGAACATGCTAGATCTAGTCATGGAGTAGTGGCAATGGTCACGCCCACATCCCCGGTAGCATGGTATTTTAGTTTATCCCTAGTGAGGTAACAAAGTAAGGTAAAGATACCAAAGTGGATCGCAGAACTTTCTCTCACGTTCACTGCACTAGCCACCCCCCGTTACTCCAACTAATGCACACGTTCCCCCACACACGCTCTCATAAACATGCTTGATCAAAACAAGTAGACAAGAACGGGGTACATAATATGCATCTATACTCATAACTGAAACAAACATTGCAATCTCAAACATATATTAACTCATAAAGATCCACCACAAAGGTATTACAACGGTGACCGTAATCATGTTCAGCAGCTCATACGGTGCTAATTAGTGAAGCTCAAGAGAGGAGAGATACATAAGTTACTTCCACAAACCCATAGTCCAGAGGTGGACTACTCCCTCTTCATCATGGAGACGGTGGAGAAGTCGATGGAGAAGATGGAGACCACGCCGGCAGCGCCCCGCCGGAGTTTTCCCCCTCCAATCTGCAGCTCCTGATCTCCGTTTCGGTGTTTCTGTGTTTGTGCGGCGCTCCTTCCAGAGAACGTCGGGGGACCTTTTTTATAGGCGTTTTTAGGTCAAGACGATGTCGGTGGAGAAAGATCGAAGGCAACGGAGCCACGAGGCCCAAATGGGTGGGTCCCACGCGGCTACAGTACCTGGCCGCGTGGGCCCCCCGTTTGGCCCTCGCCTCCGTTTGCTCGCTTCCTTCGCCCACAGGTCTTCTTCCTTCCAAATATTGACGCCCGTAAATTTCCAGGTGATTTCGTTGACGTTTGGGTCCCTGAAACATTAAAATAAGAAAACGGGGTTTTCTGCCTGTGCAGGGTTAATTCCATAAAAATAGGAAATAAATGAATATTCCCAAAAATCATTATAAAACATTGATATAACCCTTATATGATGCAAATATGATTGGAATATAAGCAATTAAAGTGCAAAGTTCATGTATGCATTTTACATGCATCAGCGATTAATCTGCAAGCCGGACTCATTATGTGCCAGAGTTCTCAAAGGTAAATATTATCATGATGGTGACTTCATGTCGGCAGGAAATAAACGAAATGCCTCACATACTTGGAGGGCTATTTTGTTCGGTCGACAAGCCTTGAACCAGGGGTTAATTAAGCGGATCGGAGATGGCGGCAGCACAAGGATTTGGGATGATCCGTGGATTCCGTCTAATCCAAACTCAAAACCCATTGTAAGGAGGCCAAACTCAGATATCACGTTGGTGGAGGAATTGATAGACCCGATAACTGGAGGATGGAGAGAAAATAAAGTACCGGAGAATTTCGCCTCGGTGGATGCTAGGGCTATATTGAGCATTACTCTTGGAAGACTCGATGAAGACTTGTGGGCCTGGAAGCTTGAGAAGCATGGCAACTTTTCTGTGAGATCGGCATACAGAGGCCTCATTGAAAACTCGGAACAACACAACCCAATCATAGGGTCTACGGGAGTAGGAAATGCTTTCTGGAAGATGTTGTGGAAAATGCCAGTTCCTCCGAAAGTTAGGAATTTTTGGTGGAGAGTGATCAAGAAATTTATTCCATGTCGATCTGTCCTCCACGGGCGACACATTGAAAAACTTCCCTTTTGCAGATCTTGTGGTCAAACAGAGACTATCAAGCACGCTATTTTTGACTGCACATGGGCAAGGAATTTCTGGCAGGAGATTAAAATGGTCACGTCGATTAAGGTCCCAACCTTCACCCGAGACCTGGGCCATTGATCTCATTGCAAGCAACAAGGTGAAGAAGGAAGATGCGGCTGTCATCTTATGTGGGGGATGGGCTGTTTGGTCTGAGAGGAATGCTCGGGACCATGATGGGCATACTAGATCGGTTACAGACTCGGTTAAGTGGACTACAGACATTGTGATGGATTTATCCAATACCGGTCGCATGGCGGCAGTTCGTGCTCCGAAAGCTCGTGCTCACTGGAATTCTCCACCTGATGGCACAATAAAGATTAATGTAGATGCTAGCTTCCTTGCTGCAACGGGAGAAGGAGCATCGGGCATGGTGATGCGTGATTATAGTGGACACTTGATCAAAGGCCAAGTTATATGGTATGGACATGTGCCAAACTCATTGGTCATGGAGGCGATTGCTGTTAGAGATGGTGTCAAGATCGCTTCGACAGTAGGGCGTTCAAAGGTAGAGATTGAAACCGATGCTCAAGAAGTGGCCACTCTTTGGAATGATCGACATCAGGGCCGGTCAGAGATTACAGCAATCCTACAGGAAATCGATGATATCAGCGGTAATCTGGAGTCTTTCCAGTTAAAATTCATTGGCAGGGAGGCCAATGAAGCAGCACATTTGTGTGCCAAGCAGGCGTCGGATGTTAGAAGGAGATGTCTTTGGATAAATATTGTGCCTAGCTTCTTAGTGCGATGCTTGCAGAATGATTGTAATACCGCTGATTATTGAATGAGAGGTTAGATTCGCTATTGTCAAGGATCAAAGACGAGTGTCATGCTTGGATCACCGCGAGCGCAAAGCATATTTCCCTGATCATCTCTTAGTGTCATTGGGGCCTTCGCGCATGTTTTGATTTGTTTCTTGCGAATCTTAATACGCCTTATATCTACTTCCACTTAATTATAATGAAAAAGACAGGGCTCCAACCCTGTGTAGAAAATGTTGCAGAGGTTTTTTACATATCATATGCGCACCACAAATATCGGAAATGCAACCGTGGCATGAAACTAGCCTAAAATCTCAGTGCCTATAGCCGTACACTAGCAGGGAAAAGCCTTTCTGTGGCGCACCAAAAATGGCTTTCTGTGGCGCATGGTGGGTGCGCCACAGAATTGTCGCTACAAAAATGTGAATTCTGTGGCGCACCAGGTGGTGCGCCACAGAAAGCCCAACATTCTGTGGCGCACCATGTTCCATGCGCCACAGAAACTTGTTTAGTGTCGCATTCTCACGGGGTGCGCCACAGAAAATGGTGCGCCACAGAACAAAAAACCATGCGCCACAGAATTTCTGTACAGGTATTTCGAATTTGCTGTTGCCCGCTGTACAAATACAGGTATACTACAGGAATACAGGTATATTACAGTATTTATACAGATATAACAGAAAAAATAATATATTTTGACAGGTATATGAAAACAAACACATTACTATGTCATCACATTACTTATATCCCGAGATAACATACATATAGAGTGACAAGTGCGGAATTTTGACAGAAATGTTGATACAAAACTTCATCGTTTCACAGGTTACAAATGAAGTGTTCACCGCCTACACTAGGATCAAATCGAGTACATCGGCGATGATGGTGAGCAAGAGCGGGAGCACGACAATCATGGAGCCTTCTTCTTGAGCGGCGCCGGGAACGGTTTATACATCTCCTTCGTCATCCACGTCCTGTCGTCATTCTGCAACTCTAGGCGTTCCTCGATGTCCCTCTGGCACAACCCTGGAGATGGATTGGGATATATATTGGTTAATAATATAAATAGAGTATGCATGATAAATCTATAATAAAAGAAAATAAAGAAGCACTTCTGGCGAGTGAGGCAAGGCTTTCTTTTATAATACATCCTACCTCGGCCGCGGTAGTTCAAGGCCCCCCTGCTGTGTTGACATCTTCGACGAGGATTTCCGATAACTTCGTCTGGATGCGATGAAAGTCTTCTCTAATATCAGCATCGGTGAGCTTCTCGTCATGTTTGACCCATTCTCGCATACTAGATGGCATCCTCAATTGCTCTTCATCTCGGACATACGCTTTAAGTTGACGGAGGGTGTAGAAGGCATCCTTCACGCTGCCAGGCTGCTGCTTGAGGCAAGGGAACTCGGTCACATGCTTGAACCGGTGCTTCTTGTCTTTCGTAAAAGCTTCCGCCTTATTTTCGAAGGCGCCTCCCTTTTGGGCGTAGCCCACGATAGCATCATCGAGAACACCCTTTATTTTGGTGTAGTCTTTCTTCCTCTGCACACTCCCTGAGTCGAAATAAGTGGCAAGGGACCACCTCGGGTTTAGGACGATGAGGATGCAGAACGTGTCCCTGCTCAACACAATTGAAACGGAATGTTGGAAAGGATCAGCAATGGAAGAAATCGATAAGAAAGCATAAGTTACGACGGCGGCGAGCGGATGTGTACTTAATCGAGAAAGAAATGCACAAGAAGGCTGCTCTTCCTCTTGTTTTTCAGCATGAACCTCTGGAGGTACTCCGTTGCCCTGGTCCGTGTCCTTGATCCTTCCACTAGCTGGCTGTCACGCATGTAGTAGGGATCCGCTACCGCGACGTGCAGGAGATTATCTCTTGAGATCTTCATATCCGCATTGAGCGCGTACAGGCGGACCAAGTTATAGTTCAGCCGTTTAAAGTGAAATAGATTGAAGACGTCCTCGTACGCTATGAAGAACAGATTCGCGGGGGCTTCACGGACGAAGTCGAGCTGATCATCCATTGACACTTGGACCGTGAACACCGGGTAATTTGGATTCTTGTCTTGAAGAAGGAGGCCCTCTAGGTGATGGATAGATTGATGCAAAGCGTGCATGTGTCCATATGCGAAGCAGAGCATCTCAGGAGGTAGTATCGGTTTACCAGCTTCATGAAGTCGGTGCGCCAAGCCATCCGGACGGGGTGGGACCAAGTCTTCACGACCCGGGATAGTCATAGGAGGTGGCTGGCTCAAAGAGGCGCCTGCCTTTCTCTTCCTGTGCTTCTTGTTCTTCGCGTCTGGCGGTGCTAACCACGCCTCGGCAACCGTCTTCTCTGGGGCTGTAAACCCCTCGCGAACCGTATTCCGTATTGTGCCAGGGGAGAAAACGTTAGTCGGTTTGTCTAGAGCTTCATCGCCGGCCGCTGGAGGCGTCTCTTGAGATAAACCTTGGAAGACCAGGCGCTGCGTGACTGTAGTGTGACGAGCAGGTTGATCGGCCTGAGCACGGAAGGGTTCTTCATCCACAGGAGGCATGTATTTATCGGCTAGCACCAGGGTTGAGGAAGGCATCGATGTCGACATTATCCTCATCATCGTCGCCCTTGCCATCAGGTTGAGGTGCAAAGGCGTTGCCTAATTGGGACGGTTGCGGTTCAGACGCTCCCAACAGTTTAAAGTGGCGGCTGGTGGTGGCGACGACCGTCGGTTCCTTCCGGGCGGTGGCGACGGCTGCAAGCTTCGAGGGCTTCGGCGGGGCCCGGAACTTCGAGGTGGTGCCGGTGGTGCGCCTGCACCCCTCATCAAGAAGACCTCCCCCCCCCCCCAAGACGAATCTGGTTCTTCGGCCATGGCGTGATCCAGTTGGGGCACTTTCCAAGGACCATGTGGTCATCGGCTCCCGGAGGTTGAATGGGGGGGTCGATGTCGAAATACGCAGACACTACCGTGACCACCTTGACCTTCATAGTGGCCTCGTCCATTCTGGTGTGGTGCATTTCGCGGCTCTTTGGTTGTATGATAGTGCCCGCAGCAACTTCCTTCAACTCGCCGTCGGCCTCTACCCTATGCAGGAGTATGCAAGGGGAGTCCTGAGTCAACACATGTTGGGCATCATGAGATGACAGTCATCAAAGCAGGCATAGATATAGAAGATGACGCGGACTAACTAATTAGTTACCTTGGTGATGGCGTCCAGCTCGGCTAATGTCGAGACATGGGCGCGGGTGCCGGGGGCCGGACTATTATTCTCCGGCGGCTCGGGTGCAGTATGAAGCACCGCCACCGTAGGGGGCGTCGGAGCGGCCAAATGCAGCGGCGGCTGCGTCGCGGCGTTGGGCGGCGGGGTCACTAGTTCCGGCGACAGATTCTGCTGGTTCATGTTGGAGTTGCTGCCGGAGAAGCTGGGCACGTGTATCGGCCCCTGTTGACCCCCGCATTCCAGGCAGCTATCTCCTCCCATAACGCAGGGGAAACATCTCCCGGAGCCTGTCGGTCACTAACTTGTCATCTGTGCTGGAGTCCACTTTTTCCTTCTCTAGTGACTCCACCTTCTTCCTTAGCTCCACAACCTCGGCTCTATCCTTGGTCGGCTTCCTCCTCTCCTTTCGGGTCGCGCCGCCGTCCGAGCTGTAGTACTCTGTGAACTTCATGCTCGAACCAAAGCCGGACACACGGCCAGCTGAACTCGGCGGATCCGACTTGTCCCTATTCCTGAAAATGTTCATCGCCCTGTTGAAAGTAGTGTCCCATGGTTCCGTCGACCCCTGGGACGACGGGCCGGCCTCATTGTCAGCCTTCAACTGTTTCTCTTGTGCAGACAAAGGTGAACCCACTTAGAAATTTGGCTTTGTTATCTAATTAGGTCAACGCAATGGACTTTGAGATATCTGTGGTAATTAAATTCCCTTACCAGCTCTTTCTCGAAGTCCCTCACATCCTGATCATCGGTAATGAATTCCCCAGTCTTCCAGTCCAGATGGTCGCGGGACCGGACAAAGTTCCGGGTCTGCTCGTCTGTGATTTTTTCCCACAGGTTTTAGAGCTGAAATTTTTGGACTCTCATTTCCATATTGCCTTATTCCCATCGCGTCTGCGAGAGGTTTGTAACGATCGAACAGATCTATAGACTTCAATATCTTCACCAGGACGGTTGATGGAGATGAGGTCTTCTTGTCCATTTATTTCTGCTAGCTTCTACTCGATACGACTGGCGAAATCTGAATAGTTGATGACAGCATGCCTGTAACCACGCTGGTAGCGAGAAAATTCCTTGACTCGCGTACGTATAGGCAGTTTATTTTCTTTTGATGATGTTGACTGTCACGCAAGCTGAGTAGTTGTTCCAACGCGTAACATGATTATCCGAGAAATTTTCTGATTGCATAACCGTGTTCTTCGTTGTATTTCTTTGACGCTCGGGCTCCACTTATATCCTCATCATTTGAATTTTGTAGCGCTGGTTCAGCTCCAAGGTGAGCGAAAAGTTGATGTATCAATACTGGACCAAACTTCTGAAATTATTCCGAGAAGACCGAGTTACTTTTCTGGGGCACTCGACGTGTCGCGTTCACGTAGGTACATGCTGAATCTTTTCTTCCCAAGATGGTGGTTGGCATGACGTAGGTTAAATCTCTGTAGCTTGCTCTTCAGAAAGCTTCTGATGTAGGTACCGGTAGTGTTCGTGTATGGACTGAGACTGTTGTACATGTGGTACACTGCTGAAATTTCGACGGTCGCGTAGCTTATTCCCAGATTAGCAGTGCCTTGAAAATATTCTGCCTCATACTGACATACTTGTACGGGTTGTACTTGCTGAAATCTTGATGGTGGCGTGGCTTCCATTACATAGCCGAGTGGAAGGAGTGATTACCTGCTCCATCGGGAGCATGTGGGCATGATAACCATGATGGCACTCCCACGCTGATCCAAATATTAGAGCACAAATATTTTTCCATAGTCCTGACGGTTGCGGGAATATTGGTGATTCAAAAAATGCATAGCTAAAATTCTAGCATATCATGCCGGTGGTGCGAGTTGATGTCAGACTGTCGTCGAGGCATACCTCCCTTTATATGTAAGTCCATCTTGGAAAATACTTGAGCTTCATTTCTCGTGGCGTGGATATTGCTGCTTCTCGAGCGTATCGGTTTTAAAAGAACGACGCCTGATGATAAATCTTGTACACGGTGTAGTATTTCTTCCAACATGAGGGCTGCTTGTTGGGGGAGAAATATTCTGTACTCGTTGTAAAATCTTTGACCGGACAGGCGCTTGCTTCGTTTGCACAAAACGAGCTGGATTGGGCATTATATATTTCCAATAGTTTGATGCATATGAGTGTCATCGTAATCCAGGCAACCAAGAGTATTTCCATATTTGCAAACCTCATCCCGGGCGTCCAGCTAATTCGTGTCTGCATCAAATAAGTGAAAAGACACAATGTAACTTTCACATATACCATACCAGATCTCCAGGTTGTTATTGGTGTCCTCAAAGTATACAGATTGACGTTGATAGACTGTCGTTGAGTATATTTTGGGAAAGACTCGGGCTCATCAATATTGACTTTACTTTGTGCTGATCGACTAGGTGCTGGGGTCCTTATTTCTGGCAGACTGTTGAGCTGTTCTTCCTCCTGTCGGGTTTGGATTACTGAGAGCTGACACACTCTTTTGGTAGGACTCCTGCGGAATTAACACAAGGCGGAAAACAAAACTCGGCAAATTTTTGGAAAACCAAAAAGAATCGAACCATGAAGAAGCAAATAAAATCGCAAAATTTCCCGGCTTAAGTAACATAGGTACAAAATCGCCACTCATACTAACCTCGGGTTATGGGGAAAGAGGGAACTTCCTAAAAGTTTCACTTGGAAACCGACTATAGAGAGGAAAGATGTACCATGGTTAGCAAGAAAGGTGAGGATATCTATGCAGCTGGGATTTTGGGTCTTATCTACTAGGTGATGTCGATTACTTCTCATGGAAGAAACCGACGAGCCTTATGGTGGAAAATTGAGACAAGAATCTACTGCACCATACCGTTGTCTGACAATAGCCATGCTGGTTAGACAAAGATGGGTTAAATCCATCGGGCTCTTTGTCGGGCGCAAGTATGGTTGGGCTTTCCATGTTAGGGTAGTCTACAGCCAGCCTGGTGCTCTGATACCATGCTCTGTGGCACCCCGCTCTGGCACATATTTCCAGAGAGGCGGTCGCCCCGTGCGCCAGCCCAAGATATCTGGTCGCACGTTACGACAATGCAACATAGCGGAAATCATTACACAATCAGGCACAAAGTGCTACACAAGGTTTACAATGCCATCGAGGCATTACAAAATATCTTGCCAATCATGGCTAAGGACAGAGTTTAACTGGCAGCGGAAGACGGCTAAGGCAACGGCTTGGAGCGGCTCCACTCCACAGGTATCTGGCTGGGCTACTCATCCTAGCACGCTTCTGCTCCTTGTCCTTGCTAAGGTGGAAGTTGGGTCCTCGCCAAAATCTGGCCACAATCACAAGGCCCGTGAGTACATTTGTATGCACTCAGCAAGAATCGCCACTCACTACAAATAATCCAATAATCATGCAACAAGATATACATTGGAAATAAAATCCTACAACATGGCAAGGTGTACTCTAGATTCATGATATAAAAGTAGCATGGCATTGACAACCAAACATGTCATAAGCAAGCAACGAGGGTATCACCAGTACAGAATCCAAGCCAGGTGGGGTTGGATCGTGCACCGGCAATCATACAAAGGGTTTACCTGTGACGAGTAAACGAGTGTATCATTTGGTACCAAGTAACTTAGCAATATTTATTATCCCTGCTAGGCCCTCTGGCCTTATCTCTTTTCTCAACTCTCCTAGGCCTTCTGGCCTTATTTTTCCACATTGGGCATGCACGGTTGATGTTGGCTCAGGCCTAACTGTAGGCTCCCAACGATCACACCGTCACCCCGAAACACGGTAACCATCCACAGCTCAAGTAACATTCCCTGCATCATCTTATTGTTCATTTAGTGAAATCAGGTTGTTCAACTTTCTTTCAAACAGAACTTATGTTTAACCTCCTGACTCGACAAAGACAATAGTGTGACCGACGCCGAACTGTTGTTCCATAACCTTGGAACGAGGCTAGACATCCAGATTTGACACTCTCGAGAGGTTGCAGATACCACCCATCTAAGTGCACCACACTTAGCCGGTACTTTAGGACATCATCCCTAAGGCGAACTCAGCAAGGTACACTCACCCGACCGTTCACGCTACCAAGACACTCCCTGTATAGCTACCGACACAACTCTATGTCTTATGACGAAGTGAATCCGGCACGCCCCCAACAGATGAGTGACGCCTAGCTCCGGAACCTTCACAAGACTAGCCCCGACCACAAAGGTAACCGACTAATCTTGCCAAAATGGTAGCATCAAAGAAGGCTCAATAGGTTACGTAGGTCAAGACCCGCCCATATGAGCGACAGTGGCAGTGCTTTCGATGTTCAGATTAGTGGCACTCTGGACCGACCCTATCGATGTTTGGAGGGGTGTTTCATTTAATCAAGTTTCATCATAACAAGACCAAACAGCAGAGGATTAGTCCAACGCAATAATCACAATATCAAAATAATATACCATCCAACGACAAGACGTTAGCAACATTATATTTCAAGCAATAGTTTGTTTGTATTGACCGGGTGACTATCGCGGTTCCTCCAGCCGGCGCCACCATGAATCAGTGTTCACAGAAAATAGCACAGTGGGTCAATCGGACGACTGTGGCGGTTCCTCTAGCCAGCGCCCTCGCAGATTAATTACAAAGTTGGTGAGGCATGTAGCCTCCAAACAATGAACTGAAAAGCATTCATAAGAAAGAAAGCATCCATTCCACTCAAGGATTAACCCGACGTGGTGTCAGCAATCTTGGCAAAAAGAACCAAATGGAAAGCAAATGTCCCAAGCGTCGCAGTCCAGGCGGGCTTACGCCAACCACGTTTGACGGAGGGAGAAGAAGCAAATAACTCTTTTGGCAAATGCCCCCAACTCCGAGGATCATTAGACGACATTCGTCCGCTCCTCACCTCGGCGAAGAAGAAGCAAACAAAGCCACGCAAGTGCGAGGCGCACAGTTGTAATATACCCCATTCCTTTGACTGTGGCGGTTCCTCCAGCCCATCGCCTCGGGAATGGGGGGTGATGCACGGATAAGTAATGTGACAATTTAAAATGCAACATGGCATCGCTATCTATGCTTGGAAATAAACAAGGCAGGCAAGTATACACATGAAATCATATCGACAATCATCAACATTGACTAGCAGGCAAAACACAACAAGATAAACTAGACAGGAGCTCATAGCAAGTGGTTAGCTTGCCTCCGAAGATTGACACCGTTTGGCTTGGGGGGTCACGGACGTCACGGTTTAGGGCCTCGGTTTGCGGGTACCGCGGAATACCTACGCATGCACACAAGGGTGCTGAGCATACAAGTATTTTACAAAAATGAAAAACTGGTACTACTGGATAGAGATTTTCAAACTAAGAATTTACAAATTTGAATCACCTCAAACGGAGCTACGGATCAAAAGATATTGGCAGGCGACGGATAGCTATTCGCTGCTCACTCGGGAAAAAAAACAGAACGGGCTGAATCTGACTGGGCTGGGCTGGTTGCGCATTTCTTCGGTAATACGCCTTCGGTTCAGGGAAGCGTACTTCGCGGGAAGCCGCCTCCACTTATCTGACGTGGCAGCTGGGCCAGGCCGGGCCCACCTATCGGCGTCACAGGCCCGCCACGCTGGTCGTCGTCCTCCTCTCGTCGAGGCGACGCGGGAGGAAGCCCGACGCGGCTCTGGTTGGCTCGGCCGCCGACCGCCGCCGTCGCCCCGGTGGGCTCCGCCGGCCACCAAGGGCATGGGGAGAAGCGCCATGCCGTGCCGCCCCCGAGGAGGGAGGCCACGGGCACCGGGAGGCAAGGGAGCGCTGCCTCGGGTGCGTGCCCGGTGAGTTCTCCGCCGGCGAGTCGAGGATGGTGCCGAGGCTACGGCGCACCGTTTTGCGAACTGACTGCACTGGAAGAATCAGGGGAACAGGAGGAGTCTCCCCACCCATTTAATTGGAGAATGAAGCTCGGAATAGCTAGCGGTGGTCCGAGGACCTGCGGCCACGATTCCGGCCAACACGGTCGAAATCGAGCTCCATTCGCCAGCTAATTGTGCAGAGAGGTCCAGGGGAAGGAGGGAGAGAAGTGCGAGTTCCAGAAAAGGGTCCGGGCTGCCTTATAAAGCCGGGGAGGGGGAGAGGTAGGTGGTGACCGTGGCGGCCATTGATGGCGATCGAGGTCACCGCTTACGTCCTCTGGCTACAGGGAAGAGATAAGGACCGGGGGAGGGCTGGCTAGGGGAGGCGCTGGACGACAGTTCCGCACGAGGCTCTACTGAGGAAGGGAGGTGACCTGGGCACGGGGAGAGGAGGCACCGGGGAGAAGCTCTTCGCCAAGAATCCGCCACGGCTCTGTTCTGTCGGTGGAGGGGATAAGAGGGAGAGGACGGGGAGGCCGAGCTGGATGTGCAGTCGAACACGAGGTCGCACTGCAGCGAGGGATAAGGCAGGGCTGGGGTTGCACGGGACCATGCCGACATCGGCACGTCCAGAGCGCGACGTGAGCGACATCATCGCATTCCCGATGATTTATGGCACTAAAAAGAAAACGGGTCGCGTCACTGAGTTGTACTAACACTACACACAACACACAGCAAGCAAAACATCAAATAGGAGCAAAAGGCCAGTGCAAAGTTGTGAAAAATTCAAATGCCCTCAAGGTGTTCGATGCAAAGAAAAGGGACTTCCTCTATCCCAATGGAGCTGGGATTTTTGCTGGCGGTGTTCTACTGGTATGTGAGCAATGTGGTCCAGTTTCACTCAATTTGGAGAAAGTTTCAAGTGTAAACATTTTCGGGTTTCGAAAAGGGCAGAAGGTGTTCGATGGGTGTCCTACAAGAAAAAGTTGATCCAAATGATCCCAAATTTCTTGGGGTGGCTTACAATGGGATATGAAACACTTACTCAGGTGGTCAAGATTTATGGTGGAGTGGAAGTAGGGTTTTGGATTAAATGGCCCGGTAGTGGAAGATTTGGTAATTTCCTCAATCTAAAAAGTTGCATAGGTCATGTCGATGTTCATGCATATATGGGATATACTTGATGATAGGTGTCTCTGGGATTTTTGGCGGAATTTTCTAAGCAAGATAAAGGAGAGTTGCTTTGGAGAGGCGGTATATCGAGTTTTTGTTTTCTATAGAAAGGCATTAGGGTTTTATAAAGAAAACCCTAATGAACGGGATCAAGGGCGATCAGAAATATTCAGAGAATATTCCCGGGGTTGGGACAAAGAGAGGTACATCAATCACCAAAAGTTCAAATGAGTTTTGATAAAATCCAGAGAAATCCAAGTAAAAAGGTTTTCGAAAAAATTTAGTTCACCCCTTTTTCAGAAAAACCGGTTAGTGAAAATACAAATAATGTTTGCCAGCATAGCTGGCCGGCAACAGCATCACAAACAACCACGACACGATGGTCGTGGTAGCACAGAACACATGGTCATCACGGGAGCTCACCAAGGGCGTCTTCTTGCCTAGCCGCACACACAAGCACCTGTACAAAAAAAAAGGATCGTGTCAATGGTTACAAAATATAACAAGCACCTAGCACTGATATGTCTCCAACGTATTTATAATTTCTTATGTTCCATGCTAGTTTTATACCAATAGCTACATGTTTTATTCACACTTCATAGCATTTTTATGCATTTTCTGGAACTAACCTATTAACAAGATGGCACAGTGCCAGTTCCTGTTTTCTGCTGTTTTTGGTTTCAGAAAAGCTGTTCTGGAAATATTCTCGGAATCGGACGAAACAAAATCTCAGATGCCTATTTTTCCCGACACGTTCTAGAAGTCCGAAGAGGAGACGAAGGGGGCAGCAGGGCGGCGTCCCCACATGGCGGCGCGGGTGGGCCCCCTGCCGCGCCACCCTATGGGGAGTGGGCCCCGCGCCTCCACTGACGTCGCCCCTTCGCCTATTTATTCCTCCAGACGCGAAAACCCTAAAACACCGAGCCATATTTCCAGAAAACATCCGCTGCCGCCGCCGCCGTCAACCCTAACTCGGGGGGTTCAGAAGTTCTCCTCCGGCACCCTGCCGGAGAGGGGAATCATCACCGGAGGGCTCTACATCGCCATGCCTGCCTCCGGAGTGATGCGTGAGTAGTTCATCTTTGGACTACGGGTCCATAGCAGTAGCTAGATGGTTGTCTTCTCCTTTTGTGCCATCATGTTTAGATCTTGTGAGCTGCCTATCATGATCAAGATCATCTTATTGTAATGCTACATGTTGTGTTTGTTGGGATCCGATGGATATTGAATACTATGTCAAGTTGATTATTGATCTATCATATATGTGTTGTTTATGATCTTGCATGCTCTCCGTTATTAGTGTAGGCTTTGGCCAAGTTTATGCTTGTAACTCCAAGAGGGAGTATTTATGCTAGATAGTGGGTTCATGCCTCCATTTAATCTGGGACAGTGACAGAAAGTTCTAAGGTTGTGGATGTGCTGTTGCTACTAGGGGTAAAATAGCAATGCTTTGTCTAAGGATATTAGTGTTGTTTACATTATGCACCATACTTAATGCAATTGTCTGTTGCTTGCAACTTAATACTGGAAGGGGTGCGGATGCTAACCTGAAGGTGGACTATTTAGACACAGATGCATGCTGGATGGCGGTCTGTGTACTTTGTCGTAATGCCCAAATAAATCTCATAGTGGTCATCATGATATGTATGTGCATTGTTATGCCCTCTCTATTTGTCAATTGCCCAACTGTAATTTGTTCACCCAACATGTTTAGTATTTTATTATGGAGAGACACCACTAGTGAACTGTGGACCCCGGTCCATTCTTTTACATCTGAAATACAACCTACTGCAATCATTGTTCTTTTACATTCTCTGCAAACAAACATCCTTTTCCACACTATACGCCTAATCCTTTGTTTTCAGCAAGCCGGTGAGATTGACAACCTCACTGTTTCGTTGGGGCAAAGTAGTTTGATTGTGTTGTGCAGGTTCCACGTTGGCACCGGAATCTCTGGTGTTGCGCCGCACTACATTCCTCCACCAACACCTTCGGAGCAACGTTGACTTCCTACTGGATTGATAACCTCGGTTTCATACTGAGGGAAAACTTGCTGCTGCACTCATCATACCTTCCTCTTGGGGTTTCCAACGGACGTGTGACTTTACACGCATCAAGCATATTTTCTGGCGCCGTTGCCGGGGAAGTCGAGTTGCTAGGCATTCAGAAGATTTCTGCCTCACCTAGGCACCAGTATTTTCTGACGTTCTTGCAAGGGGAGTCTCTCACACCCAATCTCTTTACTTTGTTTTTGTCTTGCATTATTTTTATTTTGTCTTGTTTGCTTTCTTTATATCAAAAACACACAAAAATTAGTTACTTGCATCTAGTTTTATTTCGGTTTGTTATTATGTCTAGTTATTTATTTGCTATCAATGGCTTCTCTCTTTGAAACGAAATCTTATTGTCTAAGTGGGTTCACGGAGGAACAACAGAATTATTATAAGGAATACCGCTTGTCTCAAAAAGGGAAACACTTATGGGTACAAATATATAAATTGAATTGTTTTGCTAGAAACTTGTGCTCTACTTATGATGAATCCTACTGCTTCAATGAATCTTCTTGTTGAAGAAGGCATAAACACCTCCCTTTTCAATGTGATTATAATGATAATGAAACCTTGGCTGCTTATGCTAAAGGAAACTATGACCTTGGTAATCTTGAACAAATTGAAGAATTTGTTGTTTTTAAGGGTGCATATGAAATTGCTGGTTATATTCAAAATAATGATGCTCCTTGTAAAACTGAGAATTATGCTATACTTGGTTATTGCCTTGAATATTACAATGATAATCCTTATATCACTGAATTTCTTGAGAAAATTTATTCTCCAGAACAACTTGCTACCTTTCAGGAACCTGTGGGAGAAGAAGCTGCTAAACCTGAAAGCTCATTGGATGAAAAAGAGGAAGAGAGTGATGAACAAAAGAAGGATATACCTTCTAATGATAGTAACTCTTACATTATTTGATTGCCCTCCATGCCTGCCTAAGGAGGAAGAGTGCTATATTGTTGGATGTAATGATTCTATTGAAATATCTACTTTTGATAAATTTGACGTAATCAACACCTTGACTCAAGTAAAGGAAATTTCGGAAATAAAAAGGTGTCTCCCTAATGTTATATATGATAGTGCTCTTGATGATGATCCTATATTGCCTAATGATATTTATTATACTACTATTGTCAAAAGTGGGTTTAATGACCTCACTGTTTTTGAGCTTAATAAAAATTATGTGTTTATAGATCATGGAAAGCATGCTTTATGTGATAGATATATTATTGAGTTTGTTCATGATACTACTGAAAGTTATTATGAGAGAGGAAAATATGGTTGTAAAAGTTTTCAAGTCACTAAAACACCTCTCTTTATATTGAAGTTTTGAAGTTGTACTTGTTTCATCTTTCTATGCTGCTTTATGCTTCAATAATTTATTTGTTTACAAGACTCCTTTGCATAGAAAGTGGGTTAGACTTAAATGTGTTTGATATTTGCCTCTTGGTGCTCTCTTTTGTTTTTCAACTCTTATTCTTATGAGAGCATCATTAAAATCTTCTAGCCTAGCTAAAAGGCATTAAAGAAAGCGCTTTAGGGAGGCAACCCTTTATCTTTTATTTTCAGTTTTTCTCAAGGTGCTGTTTACTTCTGTAGCAACTCCTTTGTATCTTTATTTTATTGCATTGTTGTGCCAAGTAAAGTCTCTAGTTGAAAGTTGTTGCTAAAATTGGATTTCTGCGCAGTGACAGATTTTTGCTGTCCACCGTTTTGAGCTGTATGCGCTACAAAAAATTCGAAAAATTCTGAAAAAATCACGCATGATCCTTATATATGTACGCAACTTTCATTAGTTTGGGCTTCTTCCATCTGAGCAAGTTAAGTGCCTCGAAAAAATTCGTCTTTCCAGACTGTTCTGTTTTTGACAGATTCTGCCTTTTTTTGCATTGCCTCTTTTACTATGTTTGATTGGATTTCTTTGCTCCATTAAACATCAGTGGCTGTAAGTAATGTCCAGAAGCTTTGGTAATGATTGTGTCACAGTAGAATATGAGAATTTTTGATTATGCACTAACCCTCTAACGAGTTACCTGAGTTTGGTGTGGCGGAAGTTTTCAAGGAGCAAGAGAGAAGGATGATATGATGTGATCAAGAAGAGTGAAAAGCCTAAGCTTGGGGATGCCCCCGTGGGTCATCCCTGCAATATTCAAGAAGACTCAAGCGTCTAAGCTTGGGCATCCCCTTCTTCATCAACAATTTATCAGGTCATCTCTAGTGAAACTATATTTTAATTCTTCCACATTTTATGTATTTTACTTGGAGCGTCTGTTTGCTTTTATTTTTGTTTGTTGTTTTTATTTTTTGAATAAAGTTGGATCCTAGCATTCTTGTGTGGGAGAGAGACACGCTCCGCTTTTTCATGTGAATACTCATATTCTTCACTTATATCTTTTGAGTATTCTTATCTAGCTACTGTATGTTTTTAGCTCCTGTTTTTCATGCATCTCTTTTAGAGCTGTTAATTCTTGAGGAGTAGTACTCTCTTGTTTCATTTGTAATCATTTGGAGAGTTTTTGTTTAGTTGCTTGGTTGATGTGTTGGTTCAGAAAATGCTGCATGTGGTAGTGGTATAGTAATAACTTGCATAGTCTTGTAGATCATTGAACTTTGATGACTTGATTCTTTGCAAATGTTTTGAGGTATTTAGATGGTAAAGCTTGCTGGTTAATTAAGTTAAAATTATGAGTGGATAGTTGTCTTTAAGCTTGTACCGTACTACAAACTCTATTTAAATTGTTGAAGGTGTAGTTGGACTTGATAGCTTTCCATGTCTAAAAGTGATTCGTAATAACTAAGTTGTGCTGAAGGTCGAGGGATCTAACGGGGTACTTGTGCCGCCGTGAACGGCCCTTCTTGGAGTAAACTTTAATCATGTTCTTAATGTTGAACCTGCTAGATGTTTGCAATAAGCTTGTGAGTTCTTTTTGACTAATGTTGAGCTACGGTTTTTGGCACTTCCACCATCCATATTTGCTAGCCTCTTCGGTGCTGTGCATTGCCTTCTGCTCACATTGAGAGTTGTGCATACTTCGCCAGTACATCCAAACCCGTGGGAGAACTTTCTCTTGTTCTCCTACACATAAACCCATACATCTTCCTCAAAACAGCCACCATACCTACCTACTACAGCATTTCCATAGCTGTTCCGAGATATATTGCCATGCAACTTCCATCTTACATTACATGACTTGCTGTCATTCATCATATACATATTGCTTTGCATGATTCTATACAGCTGATGTGCGGTTTACCCATGTTACGCTAGATCATTGCATATCCTGCTACACTGGCAGAGGCATACAGTTTACATCATGTTTTAGTTCGTTGTGAGTTATTTGTAACAAAAAGTGTGTTGTCATATTAGAGTGTTGCCCCTGAAAGTGAAAAGAGCCATGGAGGCCATCGAAAAGAAAAAAAAAAGAAAAAAGAAAAAAAAAAAAAAAGAATAAAGAAAAAGGGGGCAACATTACTATCCTTTATCCACACTTGTGCTCATGTTGAGCACCTGCATTATTCATAGTCATCATTTGTGCTCATGTTTAGCACATGTACTCCATGTGAGAGAGTTTTCATGTTTACTAGTATAACTATGTGGGGAATTTACACTATAGAACTTGGGTTGTATATTCCAATGATGAGCTTCCTCAAAATGCTCTAGGTCTTCATGAGCAACCAAGTTGGATGCACCCCCACTAGTTCCATTGGAGAGCTTTCATACATATAGCTCTATGTGCATCCGTTGCATGGCAATCACTACTCCTTACATAGCTTCGATTATAAGACTTCCTCTTGTCTAATGATCACTTATAGCTTTGTGAGACTTTCTTCCTTTGGCCTTCCAAACCCCCATCAATGTTCTTTTAGCCATAACATCCTGGTGCCAAAACCAAATGCTTACGCTCACCGGTTGAGTAGACTTCGAAACAGTTGATTCATGATGTTCATGTTTATTTTTACTTGGCTGAATCCTTCTATGTTGTGAAAGATTACTTGATGCTTGGAATTGAAGGATAGAACTCCTACATTGGATACTTAACACATCTTTAATGAACCTTGTACGGTTTCATGTCTTTAAAGCAATCATTCATGAAAACTTTTAGCTTGTTTAACTAACTTGTTTTGTTATCTTTTATATCAATTATAGACTTTTGCTTTGAATGATTTGATCTCAGCTCATATGCTTTACAATATTATTGATCAAGATTATGTTGGTAGCATGTCACTTCAGAAATTATTGTTGTTATCGTTTACCTACTCGAGGACGAGTAGAACTAAGCTTGGGGATGCTTGATACGTCTCCAACGTATCTATAATTTCTTATGTTCCATGCTATTTTATACCAATAGCTACATGTTTTATTCACACTTCATAGCATTTTTATGCATTTTCTGGACTAACCTATTAACAAGATGCCACAGTGCCAGTTCCTGTTTTCTGCTGTTTTTGGTTTCAGAAAAGCTGTTCTGGAAATATTCTCGGAATCGGACGAAACAAAATCCCAGATGCCTATTTTTCCCGACACGTTCCAGAAGTCCGAAGAGGAGACGAAGGGGGGCAGCAGGGCGCCCCCACATGGCGGCGCGGGTGGGCCCCCTGCCGCGCCACCCTATGGGGAGCGGGCCCCGCGCCTCCACCGACGTCGCCCCTTCGCCTATTTATTCCTCCAGACGCGAAAACCCTAAAACACCGAGCCATATTCCAGAAAACATCCGCTGCCGCCGCCGCCGTCAACCCTAACTCGGGGGGTTCAGAAGTTCTCCTCCGGCACCCTGCCGGAGAGGGGAATCATCACCGGAGGGCTCTACATCGCCATGCCTGCCTCCGGAGTGATGTGTGAGTAGTTCATCTTGGACTACGGGTCCATAGCAGTAGCTAGATGGTTGTCTTCTCCTTTTGTGCCATCATGTTTAGATCTTGTGAGCTGCCTATCATGATCAAGATCATCTTATTGTAATGCTACATGTTGTGTTTGTTGGGATCCGATGGATATTGAATACTATGTCAAGTTGATTATTGATCTATCATATATGTGTTGTTTATGATCTTGCATGCTCTCCGTTATTAGTGTAGGCTTTGGCCAAGTTTATGCTTGTAACTCCAAGAGGGAGTATTTATGCTAGATAGTGGGTTCATGCCTCCATTTAATCTGGGACAGTGACAGAAAGTTCTAAGGTTGTGGATGTGCTGTTGCTACTAGGGGTAAAACAGCAATGCTTTGTCTAAGGATATTAGTGTTGTTTACATTATGCACCATACTTAATGCAATTGTCTGTTGCTTGCAACTTAATACTGGAAGGGGTGCGGATGCTAACCTGAAGGTGGACTATTTAGACACAGATGCATGCTGGATGGCGGTCTGTGTACTTTGTCGTAATGCCCAAATAAATCTCATAGTGATCATCATGATATGTATGTGCATTGTTATGCCCTCTCTATTTGTCAATTGCCCAACTGTAATTTGTTCACCCAACATGTTAGTATTTTATTATGGAGAGACACCACTAGTGAACTGTGGACCCCGGTCCATTCTTTTACATCTGAAATACAACCTACTGCAATCATTGTTCTTTTACATTCTCTGCAAACAAACATTTTCCACACTATACGCCTAATCCTTTGTTTTCAGCAAGCCGGTGAGATTGACAACCTCACTGTTTCGTTGGGGCAAAGTAGTTTGATTGTGTTGTGCAGGTTCCACGTTGGCACCGAAATCTCTGGTGTTGCACCGCACTACATTCCTCCACCAACACCTTCGGAGCAACGTTGACTTCCTACTAGATTGATAACCTCGGTTTCATACTGAGGGAAAACTTGCTGCTGCACTCATCATACCTTCCTCTTGGGGTTTCCAACGGACGTGTGACTTTACACGCATCAAGCACCTAGAACAAAATATAACAAGCACCTAGCTAGCACTAACCTAGCTAGCAAGCAACTAACAGCAAGCACTAACCTAGCTAGCACTAACCTAACAGCAAGCACTAACCTAGCACTAACAGCAAGCACTAACACGTTGGAATTTCTCTTTGGAATTTCTACAAATACGTTGGCTGCAGGATTTCGGTAGGGCAGGGAGGAGGGGGAAAGGCGAAGCACCTCGAGGTCCTGCACGGCGGCGTCGAGGTCCTGCGCGACGGAGAGACGGAGAGGGGGAGGGAGGGGCGGAGGCGGCCAGGACGTCGAGGGTGATGTCGACGGCGAGGACGGCGAGGGCGGCCGGAGCGCGCGTCGACGGCGACGGCGAGGACGGCGAGAATGGCCAGCCGGAGCGCGCGCTTGGGGACTTGGTCATTTTCTCGATTGCGATGTGTGAGGCCGCCGCGCCCCTGGCCCACATGTAAGTGTGGGCGACAAATTTCTGTGGCGCACCCTGGCTGCGGTGCGTCACAGAATTCTTAGCTTTCTGTGGCGCACTCTGGATGCGGTGCGCCACAGAATTCTCTCGCTAAATATACACAAATTTAGAGAAAGGCACACACAAATTTCGAGATACACACAAATTTGTTATTCTTTTTTTGTTAAATTTGGTTCAAAAAATATACACAATGTCTCATACATATTCATTTCATTGAATACATATATATATATATATACTCTTGCATTGTCTCACACACAATGTCTCATACATATTCATTGTATACATATATATGCTTGCATTGTCTCTCACACACACACACAAAATTAAATACACCAAAAAAGTCTCTTCTTCGTCTCGGTTCCGAGCTAGTTTCTCTTCTTTCCCTTCTTGCCGGTTGAATACTTTAGGCCGGGCACCTTGAGATTTCTTCGCATGAACGGACAACCTTTAGTAGGTAGGGAGGTCTTCCTTCTTTCTCTACTAGTAGTAGGCATGTCGAAGTACTTGTCGAATTCCTCCTCGATCTTCGTATCGCCGTTCTTGTCCAAGTCTTCCTCGTTGGCGTCTCCTTCCATTCCGATGATGCTCCTCTTGCCCCTCCTGACGACAACACGGCTAGGCTTTGTCGGGTCGGTAATGAAGAAGCATTCGTCAACTTGGCTAGCGAGTACCCATGGCTCATTTTTCGCGGAGGCGTTCTTCGATTTGGCTTCGGGTATAACCATGGTGGTGAAATACCGGCCTTCTTTTTCGACGTTCTTGGCCCATCTCACACGGAACATTGTCACCGACTCTCCACATTAGTTGAGCTCCCATATCTCCTCGATCCTTCTAAAGTATCTTTGCTTGACGGTAGCCTCGTCATCGCCGTAGGATAGCATAGTTACTCCTGAGTTTTGATATTCGCTATTCCTGTCCTTTTCCTCGGTGCAGAATCTGTAACCATTGATGTCGTATGACTGATAGGTCCTTACGTTCTGCCCAGGGCCCTGTGATATGGAGAATATGAGTTTTTCATCTCTCGTAGATGGCTTTTTGAGCTGTGCTTCAAGCAGTTGCCTTTTCTTGAACCAACTCGTGAAGCTGGAGTTGTGCTCTCTGGTTACGTCTCCCTTCTTTCTCGGCCGGCCCAGGTCGATGTAATTCTTCTCGATTAAGCTTTTGTGCTCTTCCACCCAAGGTTCGGTCAATTGTAAGTGTTGTAGCGCGACCCGGTGAGCCCTGTCGAAGTCGTCGCGTCGACCACGAATGATGACAGGGAGTGAGCGGTAGCCCTCGCGGTGACCAAATCCCTCGAGTCTGCCGAGGTGCGTCCTGGTGGGTAGACCAACATCCTGGTTCTCGGTGCTTAGATAGCTCTGACATAAGGAGATATCACTCGTAGGTTAGAAAGCCCTTGGCCATGCTTGCGTCTGGACGGGACCTGTTGCGAACGTATCCTTTCATGACACCGTTCTGCCTTTCGAACGGCATCATGTAGTGCGTGAACGTCGGCCCTAGCTGCAGGATGTCATCAACGACATGGAGAAGGAGATGCACGCAGATGTCAAAGAATGCGGGCGGGAAGTAAATCTCTAGCTCGCATAGTATCACCACGATCTCGTCCTGTAGCCTGTGGAGCTGCCTCACGCCGATCGACTTCCTGTTGATGACGTCAAAAAAGTTGCAAAGGGCAAGCAGCGTATCTCGGACGTGCTCGTCCATTATCCCTCGGAACGCAATGGGAAGTATCTGCGTCATCAGCACGTGACAATCGTGAGACTTCATCCCGCTGAACCTCTTCTTCGTTCCGTCCAGATATCTGCTTGTCTTCCCCGCGTAACCGTGAGGAAATTTGACTCCTAGGAGGCACCTGTAAAACTGCTCGAGCTCCTCCGGACTCATAGTGAAGCATGCAGCGGGAAGCACCACCGCGTTCTTCTTTACCCTTTTGCAGCGACCTTGAGTCCCTTCCGTCTGATCATCATCATCATCACCACTATCGGGTGCCTGAAGATCTTTCCTGACGCCAAGCCATTTCAGATCATATCTTGCTCTCGTCCCATCCTTGCCCTTTTCCGGCATGTTGGAAAGAGTGCCAAGCAGACTCTCGGTGACATTCTTTGTAATGTGCATCATATCGAGGCTGTGTGGCGTGTGGAGGACCTTCCAGTACTCCAAGTCGTGGAAAACAGACCTCGCTTTCCATACACCCAGCAGCGGATCTACCCTCGGTCGCTTCTTTCCCGGCGCAGGGCACTCCCAATTTTTCAAAAGGTCGTCGAAATCTGTGCCGCTCCTCGGGCGCGGTTCTCTTTTGAGCTCGTCTTGACCATCGAACAACTCACCGCGTTTTCTCCACGGGTGATCCATGCGAAGCCACCTTCGAGCCCCTGGGTACACGGTTTTCGAAGACCCGAGATCCCTTGGTAGCTGGAGATGCGGGGTCTCATCCATGCACCTGACACATGCGCAGAATCCGTTGCCTACCTGGGCCGATACATATGAGCAACCAGGATAGTCCTGCACCGTCGTGAGCAACGTGGCTCTCATATCGAAATAATCTTTAGTGTAGGCGTCCCACGTACGGGCTGGCTTCTCCCACAACGTGGCTAACTCCTCTTTCAACAGCCCGAGATACAGATGTATGTCGATACCTGGTTATTTCGGCCATTGAATGAGAATACTCATGTGTATGTACTTTTGCTTCGTGCACAGCCACGGGGGAAGGTTGTAAGGCCATACAAACACGGGCCAGGTGCTATGTGTGCTACTCTGGTTGCCGAACGGATTTAGTCCATCGGTGCTCATACCCAGCTTGACGTTCCTTGCGTCACCCCCGAAATCTTCGAAGGCGATGTCCAATGCATCCCAATTGCTAGCGTCTGAAGGGTGTGTCAGGATCCTTCCCTTCTCCGGATCTTCTTCGGGCTTCTCCCTTTCCGCGTGCCATTGCATGAGCTTTGCTTCCTTAGGGTCCACGAACAACCGCTGCAGACGGGGAGTGATAGGAAAGTACCATACCACTTTTCGAGGATTTTTCTTGTACCCACTCTTATACCGTCCCTGACCGCACACCGGACATGTGGTCAAGTCCTTGTAATCGCCCCGATAAATTGCGCAATCATTGATGCAGGCGTGGTATTTGACGTGCGGTAGGTCAAGAGGGCACACGACTTTATTGGCCTCCTCGATACTACTTGGCAATGTGTTCCCCTCGGGGAGAATATTGTGCATGAATTTCATGTTCTTGTCGAAGCTCACGTCGGTCCATTTTTTTTGCGCCTTCATCTCCAGATCACCAAGCGTTACTTGCAAGCGCGTATCCTGGGGCCGGAACCCAGGATACAACGGAGTGCTCCCGTCTATATCCATTTGCGCCAGCTTGGCTTTCTCTCTGGCTGCAGCTCTGTCGTTGCTCGTCTCCTTGAGGAGCAGTTCTTGAACATGAGCGTCCCGCAAGGCCGACATTAGCGGGGTCTGCGTGCTCGCGTCTTCTCCACCACCATCTACTCCTTCATCATGACCGTGTCCGCCGGCATCTCCTTCGTCATGATGATCTTGTCCGCCGGCATCTCCTTCGTCATGATGATCCGGTCCGTCTTGTTCCAGCATGAAACCGCGCCTGAACAGGTGATCCTCCAATTGTCCAGAATCAGGGTCGATCCACCTCACAAGTTTGCATTTTCGACATGGACATCTTAATTGGCGCCTGTTGCACCGAATCATGTCCGCCTTCGCTTCTTCCTTGTATCTACTGATTCGACCGGAACTCATGTTGACGACCATGGTTGCCTACGCGGTATACACAGAGCAGAAACGAGAAACGAATCACACATGCATGTTCGACGGAAAAATTCGGCATGACTTCTCTTGAAAGTATGACATATGGGTAGTGCAAAAATTTCTCGAAATGGAAATTAATCAACATTTCGGCAAACATCCATGCACCACGCCGGCGCAAGCAACAACAAAAAGTTTCTTCCGGACCAATTCATGCACAACACACAAGCTTCATGTATAATCATCGTCATGCCATCGTGCAAACTTCACCTACAACATACAAACATCCACACACCGCCGGCCACACAAAACATGCATATGCATGTTCATCCAACTTTCCTCACCTAGTAGATTCGTTGCCGAGACGTGACCGTGGTCGATGAGAGAGAGTGTGTGGTGTTGGAGAGAAAATAGGAGAAAAAGAGATGTATTGGGAGAGGAGAGTGTATATGGAGGCTCTCCCCAAGCCCTCACCAATTATCTATCAAACAAAGTAGGTTTAACTACAAGAAATGGAGAAAAATATGGGCAAAATGGGATGGGAGGGAGGAGGAGGACGAGCTAGGTGGAGGAGGAAGAAGAAGAGCAAATGGGTAGGGGAAAGGGGGGCTGGCCCCTTTTGTACATCTGGGAAAGCCATTCTGTGGCGCATGGGCCCATATGCGCCACAGAATTCCTACTTTCTGTGGCGCATGGACAACAGTGCGCCACAGAAAGCAGGAATTCTGTGGCGCATGTGGGCCCATGCGCCACAGAATACCTTTCCCACCAATCATTGGTGTGGCCCCCATCATATTTTCTGTGGCGCATGCCCACAGATGCGCCACAGAAAAGTCTATTTCTGTGGTGCATCTGTGGGCATGCGCCACAGAAATGACCCCAGAATTCGAAATCCAATGATTGGTGGTGGGGCCCGCACGTGTTCTGTGGCGCATCTCCACGTGTGTGCCACAGAATGTGCACTTTCAGTGGTGCATTTGAGCTGCGTGCGCCACAAAATGTGCAAACATTCTGTGGCGCACGTAGTATGGTGCGCCACAGAATCTTTTTTGTGGCGCACGCACGTTTTGGTGCGCCACAAAATGCCATTCTATAGAAAGGCAGTTTCCTGGTAGTGGTATATGTAGTGGTGGCAACGGATCGTACGACGGATATTGCCTTCTCAGTGCCTAGTGCGAATGTGAGTCCGAGACTCTACCTATGTTGGTACGGGGGATTTTAACATTATTCGTAGACCAGAAGAAAAGAATAATGACTGTTTCTTAGCCAGGTGGCCTTTCATGTTTAATGCGATAATCGAGTGCCTGAGCCTTAGAGAAATAGATCTCTCGGGCAGGCAATATACGTGGGCTAGCCATCGTGAAACTCCAACTTTTGAGAAGTTAGATAGAGTTCTAGCTACTGTGAGTTGGGAGCAAAAAAAAATTCTAGTTTCGGTTCAGGCCATGACTCGCGTAGGTTCTGATCACACGCCTTTGTTTGTGGATTCAGGAGATCACTCTTTTCTAGGTAACTCTGCCAAATTCTCATTTGAACTTTCTTGGTTGTTTCAAGATGGTTTCAATGAGATGATTAAGGCTGAATGGATTTCGGTTAAGACTGGAAATTCGCCGATCGAGATTTGGCAGAATAAGATTAGACATCTTAGACGCTTCCTACGGGGATGGGCTAAGAACAAGAGTGGAGAGTATAGACTAGAAAGAGACAGGTTGTGTCGGCTCATTGATGAATTAGACGTTAAAGCCGAAACTTCTACTATGTCTATTGTTGAGAGGGATTTGCTTCGAGGGGCAACTAACAAGCTAGTTTCCCTTCGAAGAGATGAAGAAGTTAAGTGGGCGCAACATGCAAAAGTTAAACATATCCAAGAAGGTGGGAGTAATACGAAATATTTCCACTTGATTGCGAATGGGAAACATCGGAAGAAAAAGATTTTTCAGTTAGAACAAGATGAGGGGACTATTGTTGGGCAAGAAAATCTTAAGGCTTACATCACGGAATATTATAAAACGTTGTTTGGAGCACCGGCTTCAAACAACGTCCACCTAGATGAAACCTTGAGAGAAGATATACCGCAATTATCTAAACAAGAGAATGGAATTCTTGTGGCGGATTTTGCGGAAAAGGAAATTTATGAGGCTATTATGCAAATGGAGCACAACAAAGCGCCGGGGCCAGACGGGTTCCCCGCCGAGTTCTATCAACACTTTTGGGGGGTTATTAAGAAGGATCTAATAGATATGTTTGTACAACTGAAAGCTGGCGAGCTAGATTTGTACAAACTAAATTTCGGTGTGATAACTTTACTACCTAAAAAAGAGAATGCAGTCCAGATCCAGCAATACCGACCTATTTGTTTGCTTAACGTGAGTTTCAAAAAATTTACAAAGGTTGGAACAAATAGAATTTCAGCGGTAGCAGATACAGTGGTTAAGCCTACTCAAACTGCTTTTATGCCGGGGAGACATATCTTAGAGGGTGTTGTTGTCTTACACGAAACTATCCATGAGCTTCATAGGAAAAAAATGGATGGGGTCTTGTTTAAGATTGATTTCGAAAAGGCGTACGATAAGGTTAATTGGTCCTTCTTATAGCAAGCGTTGCACATGAAAGGATTTGATCGAGCCTGGTGTAAAATGGTTGAACAATTTGTTCAGTTAGGTAGTGTGAGAGTAAGAGTTAATGACGACATTGGCCATTATTTCCAAACTAAAAAAGGACTACGTCAAGGAGATCCGTTGTCACCCATTTTGTTTAATAATGTAGCGGATATGCTCGCTATTCTTATTAACCGGGCAAAAGAGGATGGACAAGTTGGCGGACTTGTTCCTCATCGTGTTGATGGGGGGGGGGGGGGGTCTCCATCCTGCAATATGCGGATGATACGATCCTTTTCTTGGAACATGATTTACAAAAACCAGTTAATATGAAACTAATCTTATGCATCTTTGAACAATTATCTGGTCTCAAGATTAATTTCCAATTTCCATAAGAGTGAGATCTTTTGCTTCGGTAAGGCTCAGGACGATATGAATATGTATAGAGAAATTTTTGGATGTGAATGTGGGTCATTACCCTTTAAGCATCTGGGTATTCCAATTCACTATAGACGGTTGCTTAATTCTGAGTGGAAACTAGTCGAAGATCGCTTCGAACAGAAGCTTAGTTGCTGGCAAGGGAAACTTCTTTCATACGATGACAGGCTTATATTGATAAATTCGGTTTTAACAAGCCTATCGATGTTTATGCTATCCTTTTTCCAAGTACCTAAAGGGGTGCAAAAGAGATTAAATTTCTATAGGTCTCGTTTTTTCTGGGACAGTGATCAAGTCAAAAAGAAATATAGATTGACTAAATGGAGTATTATTTCCCGTCCCAAAGACCAGGGTGGGTTGGGAGTGGAGGTGTTAGACATTAAAAATAGTTGTTTACTAAGCAAGTGGCTTTATAAACTAGTGAACGAAGAAGGTATGTGGCAGGAATTGCTTCACAATAAGTACCTTACAAATAAAACGCTGTCACAAAGTGACGGCAAATCCAACAGATTCACCATTTTGGAAGGGTCTTATGGGTGTTAAAGAGGCGTTCTTTACAAGAGGTCATTTTGTAGTTGGTAATGGAATGAACACTAGGTTCTGCGAAGACGTTTGGCTAGGGGATGCGTCCCTTGCTGTTCAATACCCTTCTTTACACAATATTGTGCGACGAAAAAACGTTCTAGTTGCACAAGTGTTGTCTAATCGCCCTATAAATATTGAATTTAGACAGAATTTGCTGGGCAATTGCTGGGATCGGTGGGTGCACTTGGTGTTACGTCTCATGGAGGTGGAGTTGTCTACTGAGGCGGATGCATTTGTGTGGAATTTAACCCCCTCGGGTGTATTCTCAGTTAAATCTATGTACCTTGACCTAATGAATGATTATACGGTGTTTTTGCGAAAATACATTTGGAAACTAAAAGTCCCTCTAAAGATTAAGATCCTTATGTGGTTCCTCTTCAAACAAATTATTCTTACGAAGGATAATCTAGCAAAACGAAAATGGAAAGGGTGTACGAAATGTGAGTTTTGTGATTCAAAGGAGTCCATTCATCACCTTTTTATTGCTTGTCCTTTTGCATGTTTTATTTGGAGAATTATAGAGTGTTCCTTTAATTTACCACCACCAACCAATATTACAAATATGTTTGGGAATTGGTTGAGAGGGATGGAGAAAAGTGATAAGGCACATGTACGGGTCGGTGTATGTGCTATACTTTGGTCCATGTGGACGTGTAGAAATGATCTTGTGTTTAACAAAACGAAAAGTATGAATTATTTGCAGGTTATCTACAAGGCTACGTCCCTGCTTGTCGAGTGGTCTTTCCTCCTCCCGGTGGAGCAAGGGATTGCATGGTTTCTTGGTGTGGCCGGCTTGAGAAGGTCACACGGGCGTTCTACAACCTAACCGGATGGCAGATTTTTAATAGACTTAATGATGCATAAGTGTTTCATCCTTTTATTTTTCCGTTGGCTAGTGTTTGTCGCCACACTTTGTGATCGTTGAGATGTAAACTTTGAATAAGTTCGAACCTGATACTTCAAAATGTAATAAAACGGCTGTGTGCATCCTCGTGATGCAGAGGCCGGGCTTTAGCTCCTTTTCTAAAAAAAATGTCCGTTTTCAATCATTATGTTAGTTTTTTTTTTATGTTGTGTAATTGGCACATCGGCCGGAATTACATAAAATGGCTAACGGAATCTTTATTTGGTATATAGATATACTCCCTCCGTTCTAAATTATTTGACTTGGGTTTGTCCAAATACGGATGTATCTAGACACTAAACAAGTATAGATATATCCGTATATGTATAAATCCAAGTCAAGTAATTTGGAACGGAGGGAGTATCATATATCCATTTTCATATCCAACTATTGCTTCAAACATGGATGCCATGTTTTTAAAATGAATCCGGACGTTTTCCACATTCATGTTGTGTACCATGGAATGAACTAGCCGACATGGGCGTACGACGTCACACTGAAGCAGCACTACGTACGCACAGGGAGGAAGCAGTCTGGCCGTGTGGTTTTGCCCTCGCCATGATTAGACGAACAGCTGGTTGCCATTCCCCAACCGCATGCACGCACAGCACAGCGCCGTACGTCGTCCTCCCCTCCCGCAGACACGTTCTCAATCGCACCATCTCCGTGCGTGCTCCGGTACGCAGACTCTTCCAAAATCACCGCACTGTGTATGCGTGTGGATCTGCCGCCTGGAGGAGAAACGAAATGCAATGCAACGGGTAGGTCCAGCTGGTCGGCGGTAGGCCATGAATGCCGAGCATGCATGCAGACACGGACGACGGAGTCCTTGCTCCGGCAATCGCAGCGTCGGTAGAAGCAATCGCCGCCAGGCCCCGGCTCCAATGGCCCGCATGCATGAGACGAGATAAAGGCAATGTCGATAAGCGATGCCTAGCTGAGCACGTGCTATTGAGGAACCCAAGGCGGTACAATGGCTGGGTGGCGGCCGGCGGGCGCAGCTCCTCTGCAGTTCTGTTGCTACTGTACGCGTACAGTAGTTCAGTAAATCTGCCGTCAAATTCAATCCAACGGATTTGGTTCTAATCCTCCATGCACACCGAACTGGGAACAAATTCTCTATGATTAAGGAGACATGGAGGGAAAATCTGTTTATCTTGTTATTGGCGCCAAAATTCAATCGAACGCATATTTACAAGTTGGCAATTTACTGGTGAGCAAGCACACTACAGGGTGTCCGGCTGGCCGGAGACGTCGGCCTCGTCGACGGCTGCTGCCGCCGGCCTTGTATGTCCAGCAATCAATTATACGGTTCCCGGTTCCGAGTGCTGGCCGGAGACGTCGGCCTCGTCGACGGCTGCTGCCGCCAGTGCCGGCCTTGTACATCTAGCAGTACGGTTCCGATTGCTGCTCATGCAAGTCCTGTAATGTGCAGATACAAATTCGACGCCAAATTTGTTTCCAATTCGTGCAGGGGGAATAGAAGCAGGCCCTTCGATTAATTTGGACGGCAGATTTACTGAACTACTGTACGTGTACAGTAGCAACACAACTGCAGAGGAGCTGCGCCCCGCACCGGGCATAGCTGGAAAGCGGAGCGCGCACGGCGGCCAGGCGTCACCAGATCGGCCCCACGCCACGGATTTGCAGACGATTGAACCCTGACGATGGGACGCCAGCCCAGCGCCCCCTGCTGAGGCAGCTCGCGCGGGCCTTCACACGTACAGACGTACTACATGTGCCGCGCCACGTATGGCCGGTCGGCGGAGGGCGGTGCATGCCGGTTTCGTGGTCGATCCATCGCTCGAAATTTCCAGGACTAGCGTCTCCGACCCACGGTTAGAGCATTATCTGTAGAGCCTTTGAAACGCGAAACCTTAAACGCGGTTTACGGTTCGCGTTTTAGGTATTTCTGCTCACAAAAAGGCGCGGCGCAGAATAGAAACCGTGAACCGAACTGTAAACCTAGCAATTCTGGCGGGAACGAACACGAGTTCATCATCGAGTCATCGCATACAGATGAATTTGCCGGGAATTTACACATAAACTACGCTAAACAAAAATATACATTAGTCGGAATCGTCGCCGCCCTAACCCTGGTGCAGGAAGATCCCGTTGATCTCCTGGTCGTGCTCGACCTGCGCTGCGCGCCCTCCGCCACCCGCTCGGAGCGCAGCATCACCACCGCCATGGTGTGCTCGAGCTCGTCGTCGCGGACGAAATCCTCCGGCGCGAGCGAGGACCCGAAGCTGCTGGCGTCGTAGTCCTCCTGCGGAGGAAGTGTTGGCGGCGCGGACGAGCTGCTCGCCACCGTGGTGGAGACGAGCTCGCGCTCCCACCGGAGCTGGTCAAACTCCTCGACCTGGCGGACGAGGAGCGACGGCGGCACCGGCATGTTATTGTTGCTCCATTGGCGCGCGCTGCACTTCCGCGTGTCGTCGCTCCGGACCACCTGCACCCGCCGCTCGTCGGAGTAGTCACCGTCGAACCTGTCGTCGCCCGGTAGCGCGGCGCGCTCCCTCCCTCTTCGGCGCCATCTGAGCTCGGCGGTGTCAGATCTGAACCTGCGGCCGGTGAATCGCTCGTCGGAGGCGGCGGAGCGGTCGACGGATTGCTCGTCGACGGCGGTGGAAAAACGAGGGTTTGAAACTGGGAAATGCCCCTCGGCCACCATTTATAAGGGCTGGCGGCTGACTTTCACGGTCTCCCTTATCTGGTTTACGGGCCGAGCCGTCTTTACGAACGCTGCTCTGGCAAAAAACGACCCCGGTCTGCAAACTCGCCGGACTTTTAAGGTTTTTCGCGTTTTAGGGCTCTGCTAGAGATGCTCTTAGTACCTGAGACCCGAGTCTAGTTGAACTTGCTCACAAACTAACCGAAGTGCAGATTTTTTTTTGTACTATTCACCCTCCAGCTTTTAAAACAGGTCAAATCAAACACGGTAGATTTATAAGGTTGTACTCTCTCATGATGTCCAACTACTACTAGTAATTTTAGATCTACACTTGCACCTACCGATTACACATCAGGTCAATTGAACACATTTGTACGGTGATCTTCAGCTACTTCTACAGTAATATTTTTTAACTTAAACTTAGACCTACTGAAGTACTGATCACACATCAGTATTCAGGCAGGGCCTACAATCTTGGCGATTGGACAGGGAATTGATGCACGCACAGAAGGCCATGCATTGTGCATGGCTCCGGCCGCACGCTGGAGTCGTTCAATTTAAGGCGTGCGGCGGAGCGCATCCCATGCGCCCGGCCGGCAGCGGTCTAACTCCGTCCATACGCCATGCATCGAGCTAGATCAATGCCAGGCTTGTTTAATGGCGATCGGCCGAGGGAGCAGTTCTACGCGTCAGCTTTCAACTCCACTTGAATTCGCTACACCGGCTCCATCGACCCCGTTGCTGCTAAAATTTGCCATGGCCTCTACATCTCCCTGGCCGGCGGTGCCGATCGAGCTAGCTGGCGCACGTACGATCCATCAAATGGCCTCCTCGACGAGGCACCACCTTTTCCTCTCAAATGGAGCCATGGTGAAATATCTTGCGTGGGCCTCGCGTGCGTCAGAGTCTCAGGGATGTTTTATCTCGCTGTACTCGATGCTGTAGGAAGGTTGTACCGTGGTAGCGTGCAGGGAACGGAAGAGGAGTTTTGAATTGTTCATGAATATTCAAGAACGTTGGGTTTTGTATTTTGGAATTGTTCTTGCTCCTGTACTGGTGCCGTGGTAATGTAGAGGACAATGCTGCCTCTTAATTGAGTGACTTTCATGAAAGTGCCGAAGGCCGCGCGGTGCTCCCGACGAGTCAGAGATGGACTCGCAGGTGGATGGTTGGACGACGTCTCGCCTGACCTGGACGCGCGAGAGATCCGCAAGTTGTTGTCCTTGGCTGACAGAGTGGCAGGGTTCGCCCTGACAGATGGGGTCGTGGATGAATTCAGGTGGAACTGGGAGAGCAACCGCAAGTAATCAGCTCGCTCGGCTTACAGAGAACTCTTTGAGGGCAAGATCGGGTTGGCTGGGGCGCAGCAGGTTTGGAGCTCTCGAGCTCCAAATAAATGCAAGTTCTTCCTCTGGCTAGCGCTGAAGAACAGATGTTGGACTGCAGACCGCTTAGGGCGGAGAGGGTTGCCTAGACCGACCGCTTGCCCGCTGTGCGACCAAGTGGGAGAAGACATAAACCACCTTCTCCTTGGTTGTGTCATCTCTAGAAAGGTTTGGCACTCCTTCCTGAGCAGGTGGGGTAGAGTGGATTGGGTCCCTGACCATGATGATCGTCTAGTGGATTGGCTGCCGGACAAGGCGCCGGGAGGTAACGACGAGAAGGACCTATGGACGGCGATCAACTTGATCTGCTGGAGCTTGTGGAGGCATAGGAATGGAGTGGTCTTCGAAGGTCACACTCTTTCGGCAGTGACCGCCATCAGGATGGTAGAAGCCGAGGCTGATCTGTGGCGGGCAGCGAGAATGTTTAGGGGTAGCTTAGGACCCGTAAACAGGTGGAGGGTTGGCGAGTGATCCCTTTTATTTTTTCTTTTGGTGGATTGGCGTTTTCGACGCATGTGACGAAACGTGTTGTAAACGGCCGCTTGGCCTCTCCTTCTTAAAACCGATACGTCCGTATCCTTAAAAAAAATAATTGAGTGACTGAGAATTAAGTGAACTCTCGGTCCGCAGAGAATCAGTCGTGTCCTTATTAACAGTTCTTAGGCTTCAGTTTTGCCTGATTTGCTACTTTGTGTTATAACTAAGGGTTCGTCCAAAAAAAATATAGTCTCAATCAATTTACTGACTGCAACTTAAGTTTAGTGAAAAGTGTAAAACTTGCGATTTTCAACCACTTGCACCTTTTTGAATTGACCAGGACTTGAGAAAATATAAGTTGTCGCACATTTGCTGGAATAGTGTAATCAACAATCAAATCACTACTTCAAAAGAAATGAACGACCTAATTCATGGATTTGATTGGCGGGTGCCTAGTTTGGTGCTCCTTGTCGCCCTGTGGCCCCTGTTCGCCGGTGGGTCGACGCACACAAGGCTCGGCAAGAGGGTAAAGGGTTCCCCTCTATGGCAGCATGCAGCGGCACATTTGATTGACGAGCAATCGAGATTTTGTGGTCCATCTCATCCTGGTTGTCATATTTTGTTGTTTCTTCTTCGGTGCGTGTTCGTCCAGCTGTTTCCGTCCAATGTTGCGGTGAAGCCTTTGGTGGCGGTGGAGCTTGTTTCCATTATCTTCCTCTATGGCAACCTAGTACCCTATGTTCCGCGGTGTTCTCGGGTGAATTCGCTTCGCCTCCCGAGACGGTACGACGAATTTCGCCCAGGGCGAGGGACATTGTGGTGAAGACGACGGAATATGGGTGTAGATGTGTCATGTTGACGAAGCCGACGTCTTGATCTCTTTCACGCGCACAAGCTAGCCCTGCCCGGAGTATATATATGGTGTGGGAGATAAATGAGAAATGCAAAGAGTAGCAGGCGCCAGTGGTACGGTCGAATGAACTAGCTAGCCGACACGAGGGTACGTGACGAAGTTCAAGCACAGGGAGGAGCAGATCTCGCCGTGTGGTTTTTCCCTCGTCATGATTAGACCAACAGTGGGTTGCCATTTGCCCAACCGCACGCACGCACAGCCGTACGTTCATCCGTCCTCCCCGCGTCGCCTTCCGCCCGCGGCCGTACGCAGACACAGACCAATTCACACGATTCCCGTGCGTGCTTCTTCTCCGGTAGAATACACACTCTTTCGTCTTTCGAGATCACAGCACTGTGTAGGCGTGTGAATCTGCCGGGAGGAAATGAGATGAAACGAAATGCAATGCAACACGGGTAGGGCCATCTGGTCGACGGTAGGCCATGAATGCGGAGCATGAATGTCGCACCTGCCGAATAAACAATCATAAAAAAAAAAAAAGATATATGTATGAGACGATATTTTAAAGAAGCTTGCCCTGGATCCATCGAATTTTGGCTTGGATCCAAACTAGGCTCTCTCTTTCACCTGTACGCGTGCAAGCTGCATGCAGACACGGGCTCCTGGCTTCGACAAGCTGCCGCGTCTCGCCAACACGCGACAGCCTCTCCATGGCCCATATGAGACGAGATAAAGGCAGTGTGGATAAGCAAAGCATGGCCGTCTCCAGAAATTTGGGGTCCTGATGCAAAATGTAAAACAAAACACTAAAATTAAATGTAATTCCTAACGCGGCATGCCGATCGGGTCAACCTCTGACGTCTGCGACGTTGTCCGTTTGAGACTTGGAGATCAAACTTTCTTAGACGTTTATTTTGAGTGCACTTAGCAAACCAAAATTCATTGAATATCCAAAAAAAAACTTTTGCTTTGACATGTCATGGAGATCAAACTAAACAGCGGAGTAGGTCGTGTGATGTTTTTTTTCCTAAGCTGCACACAAGAACGAGTGGAAGGTCATACTCAGATCAACGAATAGACAACATTTTTATTTAAATTTCAGAGAACGAATAGACATCATTTTTTTTAGTGGAATGAATAGACATCATCTAAAAAACGGAATAGACATCGTCAGGCAAAAAGGAAACAAGTAGACGCCGTTAGATGGGCCCTATAACTTAAGCCCATAAGCAGACTCCAGGCCCAGTTAGATCATCTTCTTCTCTACGCCGAACAGAAAGCTTGGATCGAGCGTCCATGGAGCTTCCGTTCAAGGAAAAAAGACGAGGAACAACGCTGCTCTGCTAGTCTATTGGATCCTCGAGGCGAGGTGTGGGCGAAGTAACCTATCCACAATCAGAGATCTGGGGCGGCCACCCCTATGGTTTGTCCTGCGATTTGGGGACCCTAAAATTTTGGGGGCCCTGTGCTGTCGCACAACTCGCACACCCTCGTCGACGGCTCTGGATGACGGGCAGGCAACGACAACACGCGCCGGCCGACCTCCCGGAGGTACAAAGGCTGAGCTGCATCAAATTTCTGAATGCAGCAGTTGCGACCAACGTAACTACAAGTATGGGGTGTGACCGGCTAAGCTGCGCAATGGTTATGTCTGTAGTAGAGTACCGCGTATATTAAGACGTATAATAAGGTTTGCAAACATCCAGATGTGTAGCGCGTTAAACCCAGGCGCTACATAATCAGGAATGTAGCGCCTTGGCTTGGGGCGCTATAATGTAATGTAGAGTATAGCCGCTTAGTGTTGGGCGCTACTCGAAATGATTAGTTTGGTGAAATAGTTACAACGAGCGTTCAGTTTGTGAAATGCCGACCGACCATGGAAAGCGGAGCGCGCACGGCGGCCTGGCGTCACCAGATCGGGCCCCATGCCACGGATTTGGAGACGATTGAGCCTAACGTACGATGGGACGCCAGCCCAGCGCCCCCTGCCGAGGCAGCTCGCGCGGACCTTCACACGTACACATGTCCAGCGCCACGCGTGTACGTGGCCAGAGCGGAACCAGCGTTTCGTGGTTGATCGCTCGAAATTTCCAGGACTCCTCTCAGTCTCCACCTGTTCTGGATCACGGTTTAGACATAGGACACGATTTTTTTTTTCATGGTTCGAACTTGCTCTGAAATTAACCACGGTGCAGATTTGCGTACTATTCACCTCAAGCTTTTAAAAACGAGTCAAATCAAACACGGTGGATTTATAAGGTTGTACTCTCATGATGTCCAACTACTACTAATAAGTTTAGATCTATACTTACAACTCCTGATTACACATCAGGAGGTCAATTGAAGACATTGTACAGTGATCTTCAACTACTAATAATTTTTTAGTTACACTTACACTTTTTTTAGATAAAGAGTGTATATTAATATCGCGGAGATACAAAATACACCCAGTCTCTGCAACAACGCAATAACCAAAGCTATTACGGATGCACACAGCCGAAAGACAATAAGAAGAAGAAATAAAAAGAAAAGTCCCGCTACAGAGTTACAGTCCTTGCAGTTGCCGCACAACCACCACCAAAACAACACCTGATGACCAATTCTTCAAAAGCAACGCCTTCAAGAAGAACAGTGCCAGGCACAATCAATTAAGGCCAGACCTTGGTTTTCACCCTGAAGATAGTCCTCGCTCACAGAACAGTGTCTTCAACAAGACCACTGCCAGGCACAACCAATTAAGGCCAGACCTTGGATTTTCACCCTGAAAGGTAGGACGTTGGGCTTCACGTATGTTGTCGCCCCACTTACATGCCGCTGCTCCAATTCATGAAACACCAAGCCAATTCCTCATCAGCACAAAGAATCAAACCACCATTGCCAGTCCTCAGAACTCGCCTTCCATGTCATTCTCCGCCAGCACCATGGAACGAGAAAGCGTGCTCCATGATATTAACAGCCAGCAGAGCTTCAAAGCGCTCACTCTGAAACCAAACGGTCAGATAAAACATGGGTGCGTCCGACCGAATACCACCCGATCCAGCAATCTCCAGGCATGAATCGCCCAATGGAGTTTGCCGGCGGAGCCTTCCGGAACCCGACACTTCCAGCTAGATCAATGGAGACATGCATCCGGTAATCTTCATCCTGTCGTGAGAGGAACCCTAGGACCACATCCTTATTAAGGGCCGATCCGACAGTCCCCACACCGCCGGCCGACTTCCGGCGAAACGAAGCGAGCAGGTCAACCTCCGGCCCAAGAACCAGAGGACGCCCCAGATCCGGCCGGCAACGATCTAGGAAGACGTTGTCTTCCAACGCGAGCCGCCGCCACGAAGGCAGGCTGCGCCGCCGCCCTGGACCAACAAGCCTTCACCATCCTCGAACGCGCCTCCCAGCCGTGCGTCGTAGCGCGCCGCCGCCACACCGGAGCAGCCGCCGCCGCCACGCCGCACAGCCTCCGCCCGCCCAAGTGTCGGCCTCCCCGCGCGTAAGGATCCCGACGGGGACAAGCAGAGGACGCCCCCCGCGTTCAGCAGCGGGATCGTGGCCGCCACCGCCGACGCCGCGGCGGCAGCGGCCGAAGAAGACGGCCGGCGGCGGTAGTTTCTAGGGTTTTGTTTTTCGCCTCCAGAGCCGCCACGCGCAGCGGCCCGGGAGGTTTTTTCCAGATATTGCTGTGTGGGTTTTCCTTTCCCTCGTGATGATTCGACGAACGAACAGCCAACTGCATGCACCCACAGCGCCGTACGTCGTCCTCCCCTCCCGCGAAGGCGTCGCCTTCCGCCTGCGCCCCGGACCGCGGCCGTACGCAGACACGGCCCAGTCACACGTTTTCCGAAATCACCGCACTGTACATGTAGGTGTAGGAGAAATGAAATACAATGCGTCTATGCAACGGGTAGGTCCAACTGGTCGACGGTATGCAAGCACGAATGTCGCACCAGCCCGAATAAACAATCATATCAATGGCATGAATTCTTCGTACCGGTCCAGCTGGTGGGAGTGATGCATGATATAATTGAGGATAGTTTAGGGTTTGTTTGTTTTTGGAACCGGGTGGAATGAAATGGAAACCCATTCTTGTGTTCTTTTCTAGAATGGAGTGGAATGTAATGGTTCCAGAAAAGAGAATATTCCCTCAATATTCGGAACCGACCGGTCTGGCCGATTCGGCCGGACGGTGGAACGGCACAGTAATGCTGTGCGATTAACTCTAATTTAATCAAGTTTAGCAATAATTAATCAAGATTAATTATAATTAATCAAGATTAGGAATAATTAATCAACTTTAGCAATAATTAATCTAGATTAGGAAATAATTAATCGATTTTGATGCCGTTCTCATTCTCATTCCATTTCACCCATCACAGAAAAGAACACAAGAATGGAACGGTTCCGTGACAATTTTTTGTTCAAAAAGAACATAAGAATGAAACGGTTCCATGACAGTGGAATGGAATGGTTCCATTCCATCCGAAAAACGAACACACCCTTAAAGAACCCTGCCGCTGCATCCATCGATTTTTTGCTCGGGTCCAAATTGAGCTCTCTCTTTACCCGTTGTTGTCCTGTATATGCACGTGCATGCTGCATGCAGGGCACACGGACTCGGAAAAAGACTATTTTCAATCTGAAACTCGTAGAGGTTCGGCGAAATGAACACTGAAATCTAAATCTTTGTCGTTTGTATCCTGAACTTAGCAATCCCGGTCTAAATCAAACCCTGGACTAGTTTTCCACTAGAGAAATAAATAAATAAATAGATAATTGCTACTCTCACTAACATTCATGGCCCACTTGTCATATTCATCTTCAACCTCTCCTCACACGATTTTTTTTCTGTAATCAACGAAATTGGCGGCGATAGCGTGCACGCACGCGCAGCCGAGCAAGCAGCTCTCCGCTCTCCCTCCATGGCGTGCTTCCTCGCGGAGCACGACGTCGTGCTCACCCTCGCAGACTCCCGAGCCATCCCACGGCCGGAGACAAACTCTCGAAGCGGACGAGCACCGCGACTGCTAGTCCCGCGTTCGTGTGACGTGTGCGGCCTCAAGCCCAGCCAGCAGCGCAGCTGGCACGGCGGCGGCCCGTTCCTGCGCTCGTGTAGCACGTGCGTCCGCGAGCCCCGCGGATCGTGCCCGCCCCCGTCCCCGTGCGGCGCGCGCGGCCTCAAGCCATGCCAGAAGCGCGGAGAGCATGGCGGCGGCTGCGACGGCGTCCCGCGCCTGCGCCCTCGCTCAGCCTCCCTGCTCCTTCGCCGCGCCCGCACACCATGGCCTCCGCTCCGAGCATCTGATCTAGTCGTGCGTGTAAAAGGAAAAGAATTGGGTTAAGGATATGAATATGACATATGGGTCCCACTGTCAGTTAGAGTACCCTATATTCCCCGCCGGGTTGTTTTTTCACGGTGTGCCAAACAGGTCCAGGGTTTGATTTAGACCGAGATTGATAAGTTCAGGATACAAAATGATAGGGATTTGGAGTTTAGTGTTCATTTCGCCGAACCCTCTGCGAGTTCATAATTGACGATATTTTAGAGGAGCTTGCTCCTGGATCCATCGAATTTTGGCTTTGGTCCAAATTGGGCTCTCTACGCGTGAGAGCTGCATGCAGACACGGGCTCCTGGCTCCGGCAAAGCTGCCGCGCCGAGACGCGACGGGCGTCGCGTCGGTAGAAGCATTCCGGGTGCCCCACATGAGACGACATAAAGCAATGTTGATAAGCGAAAGCCTAGCGGTGCACCGTGTGCCTTGAGGAACCAGCATGTTTGCATGGACCCAGCCGGGCGCTGGAGTCGGACGCGTTCAATTTAAGGCGAGCGGCGGAGCGCATCCCATGCCCCCGGCCGGCAGCGCTCCAGACGCGATCGAGTCGAGCTCGACGACGTACGCCAGGCTTGTTTAATGGCGAGGGAGCAGCCGTACGCGTCAGCTTTCAACTCCTCTTGAATTCGCTACACAGCCTCTCAGATTTTTGCCATGGCCTCTAGCTAGCTAGCCTCTCTCTCTAGATCTCCCTGGCTGTGCCGATCGACCTAGCTGGCGCACGTACCATCCATCTAATAATGGCCTTCGATGCGCGCGGCACCACCCTTTTCATGGAGTACCAGCTAGCTTACTGCGTGGGCATGCCACGACAAATCGCGAAATATCTTTTGCATGCATGCATGGGCCTCGCGGCGTCAGAGTCTCTCTCAGAGATGTTTATCTCGCTGTACTACGTACGTACGCACTTGTACCACGGTAGCGTGAAAGAAACGGAAGAACCGTTTTTTGAATTGTTCGTGATGAATATCCTGCGACGGTGGGTTTGTATTTCGTAATTGTTCTTGCTCTGTACTGGTGCCGTACGTGGTAATATAGATTACAATGCTGCGTCCCGTACGTATGGGTGTACCGGTTAATAGGGTGTGCATGTGTGCGTTCACAGGAGTGAATATATGCGCGTGTTTATAAGCGTCTGTGTTGTACCGTGTTTCGCAAAAAAAAAAGACTAGATATGAATGAATAAATGTCGACATGACACAAGCGTAAATATGTAGACCGTCCTCTTGTCTAGCCTTATTAGATTACGAAAATCTTTAGATTTTCCTAGTTTTCGGTCGATTGAGCACTAAGTTAAGACTCGGTGGAATCCACGACTATTAGCTTTACATCTTAACTCATGCACATATAAGTGCACATGGAGTTACAAATGCAACCAAATTTTCCTACTTGTACGTGGATTACACATGAAAACATTGGGTGACTAAGAATTAAGTTAACTCTCGGTCCCCGATAATTAGTCGCGTCCTTATTAAAACTGTTTAGGCTTTAGTTTTGACTGTTTTGCTACTTTGTGTTATAACTAAGGGTTCGTCCAAAATATTTAGAGTCTCAATCAATTTACAAACTGTAACTTAAGTTTAGTGAAAAGTGTAACTTGTGATATTCAACCACTTGCACGTTACTGAATCAACTTGGACATAAGAAAATCTCAGTCCACTAAGATTTGCTAGAATCGTGTAATGTCGTGGTGGTGTCACGGCAGATGCCATAGGATGGCTTGAGTTGGGGCCGATGGACGCTGATGGAACCGGGGAGGGATAGCGCGCTAAGGAGCGCACACGGACGACACAAGAACACACACGATCTACCCAGGTTCAGGGCCCTCGTGAGGAGGTAAAACCCCTACTCCTGCATGTCTGTCTCTATATATCTGGGTAACGAGAATACAAAGGTGCTCCTCGAGCTGTAAGTTCTTTGCTATGGTGAAGTTCTCAAGGAAGAAGAAGTTATGGGGGAAAAGATCTCTCAGTGCACCCTCTTCTCAGCTCCTCTCTCTCTGTCCCTCACGCAGGAGGGGGAAGGGCTCTTTTTATAGTCCAGCCCGAGGTACTGTCAAATCTCGGCACTGTAGCCATGCGCGCCTGTGTCAGCAGCTTGGTCATGATTGTGTCTCTGCCACGGACAGGACGTGGCCTGCCATGCCTTGTATTCTGTTCCCACGTACGCCCGTGGTCAGCGGTTAGGTGTGACCGGTCACCTCGCCTCTGCACCATACCACCTGCCACGCTCCCGTGTCAGGCGGGAAGTGACCGTTGCTTTGACTTCCAACCGGCATAGGGCGCCTCTTCTCTTTAACTCGGCTTGGATATGCCGGATTCCCCTTTCTTGGTTATTCTCCCCTGCACACAAGTAAAGACACGAATATACCGACATTCATATGCCGGTCATTATATGCCGGTCAGTATATGTCGGTCAGTATATGTCGGTTTACACCAACACCACATCCCGGCCCCTTCTGGGCCTGGTTATGTCGGTTTGCCCCAGCACCGTATCTCGGCCCCTTCTGAGCCTGGTTATGTCGGTTTGCACTAGCACCGTATCCCGGCCCCTTCTGGGCCAGGCTATGTCGGTTTGCACCAGCACCATATCCCGGCCCCTTCTGGGCCTGGTTATGTCGGGTTCACTGTATCTCGGCCCACTCTTGGACGTTGCTTATACCATACCTTGACCCTACCCCAGGGTAGCCCCCGACATTAGTCCCGAAGCTGGTGCGGTCCTGCAGACTCGGATGAAGGGCCACACCAGGTTTACAAAACCAAACCAACTTGACCAACTATCCGACATAACTATATCGGTCCACTTCAAACAGCAGGAACCAAACATTCAGCTGCTTTCGACATCTGCCCTTATGTCGGTTCCTCCGTCACAAGAAGATTTCCTCGATCTTTTCAAAGATCTTGCCCTTGCACGTGGCAGCAAAATGCTGCGAGCCGCCTAGATTCCAGTGCGCGGACAGACATGCCTCTGCGCGCATGCCACCCACGTCATGCGGGCCCCATGAGCTGTCACATCCCCTGAGCACTTGAGTGCTTTGACTGCACCGGCGTGCACATTTACCGCGCGGCTTCTCGATTTTCGCACAAATAACCACACCATTAACCACGCCCTGTGCAGTTTCCACTTTGTGGCCCACCATGCGGCCAAACGTGCGGCCGTTTTTACCGCAAACCACGCAGATCATGCGCAGTTAATCCGCGCGGGGGTTACGGGGATCGTGCGCGGTAAAATTGCTAACCGCACACCTCCCACGCCCATAAATAGGGGAGCGGGGGCAACCCTCCTCATCTTCTTCGCCATTCTCCTCATCTTCCTCTTTCTTCCACCTCGCCGCTACTGTGCAGAGCTCTCCGCGCAGAGCTCTCCGCCGCCGTACGACGCCTGAGTTCTTCACGCCGCCGCCGCGCCAAGCTCTCCATTGGCACATCATGTGCTTCTCGCCTCGCGCCGCCGCCGCATCTCCGGTAAGTTACTTGTCCCTAGCATCTCCCGCGGCTAGTTTTCATCTCCTCCATAGTTCTTCCGCAGATTTGCTTTAGATCTTCATTGGATCTTCTCCGTAGATCTTCTTGCTAGTTTCTTGCTCGTAGATTCTTGTTTCTCTTTTGCCGTCTCTTTTCTTTCACCGTGTAAACATCGAGAGATGCTCACCGCCGGTGAACTTTCTGCCTTTTTGCAGATTTGCACCGCTACAATGTCTTCTAGCAACACCGCGGATCCCGCCGACATTTCCGTCGAGGAGGGTGAGCGCGCCGGATGGGAAAGCTCCGACGTCTCCCAAGAAGAGATTGACTGGCTGATTCGAAGTCGGCGTATTCCGAGAGAGGTGATATGTCGGACTCCTGGCAAAGGGGCCGAACCGAGTTTGGAACCCGGCGAGCGTGTTGTCTTTGTCACACACTTCGAGCGCGGCTTTGGCCTCCCGGCGAGCCAGTTCTTCCGAAACTTCTTAAACCGGTTTCATCTTCAACCCCACCACCTTCCAGCCAACGCCATCACCACTCTCTCGGCATATGTCTCTTTCTCCGAGGGATATCTCAGCCTTTGGCCCACCGTTGACCTCTGGGCCAAGTATTTCCAACTCCGGCAGCAGAGTGTTCCGTATCCGGAAAACAAGAAGATGACCCCGTGCGGAGCCGCTACCATTATACCTCGGAGAGGTTCCATCTTTCCTCGGATTCAAGGTTTGGAGTCATGCCGGAAGTGGCAGCGCACGTTCTTCTACGTGAAGAATCCGGACAACACCGATCTCCTCAACTTGCCGACATTCACTCTCGGTGCCCCAAAGGAGCAGCATAATTGGAACTTCAATCCAAAGGAGACAAATCTCGAGATCAACCAGATTCACAAATTCGTCATTCAGTTCCAGGCGGAAGGGATGGTGGCTGATGACCTCTTGAGAACCTTCATTAGCCGCCGAGTTTCCCCCCTCCAAAACCGAGTTCATAAGATTTGCCACATGAGTGGCCGATACGACCCTACTCGGGTTAGCACTCATGAGCTAAGCAAGCCCGATGTTCGGAAACGCGTCAAGTCAATTGCCAGGACGCGGATGCCAGAGGAATGGGAATGGGGTAAAGAACTCCATGACAAAACTCGGCTTCCGGAGCATGTAAGTAACTTGCAATTTAGACCGACATGTTTTGCTTGCTGAGACAACTCTTACGTCGGCACCATATTTTGCTCCTAGAATAACCCGGTTTTACTGCATCTGTATTGCAGAGATTTGCTCGGCAAACAACTGAAGATGGAGTAAATCCCTCTGCCAAATGGGATCAAGATCTACCTGCCCCGGCCGTCGCCGAGGTTGAAGACCCGGATGATGAAGATCATATGCCGATCCCGGCTGCTGGCGCCCCTGCCTCGGGTAACGATGACGATGACGATGACGATGACGATGATTGTGAAATTTTAGAGGTATTTGATGTTCGTCCCCTCGCATTTGCTCACCCAACACCCTCGGCACCAGTTGACCCGGCAGGCCAAGTTCCGAGTACGCGCCTGCTACCACGGACAACCGAGGCGCGTCTCACAAACGTACAGGGACCGGTACCTCAGCAGCCTCAGCCCCTGCAGCCGATCCTCTATTGTTGCATCTTGCATCTTGGTGTCACAAAGACCACGAGATTGAAAAGTAGTCTCAGATTTCCTATCAAAAGTCGGGCAGAGATCAGAGAACCAACACGTATACTGTTCTTGAACGTTCAGATAACAGAAGAAGAAAAGCTGATCATCCCTTCCCTGTTCATGGCCTGATCGGCCATGCATTCATGTGTTTCTTTCGTTCTCCAGTACCATTTGTCTGCTAAACACAAGTCATCTCAAGTGCCAGACATGCTGATTAGGGAGCCGTTGCATCCAGAAATCTGCTTCACGTCCCGATCGATCTTAATGTGTTTACAGTACGTACTGGAGCCTGTCTCCTCCTCTCGTCTGGCGCCAACTCACGCACATTACGCCGACCTCTCATTGGCAAGCCCCTCCTCCGATTCGCCGAACCATCCATCCATCCGCCATGCCAAAGCTTATCTCCAAACCCCTATATATAAACCCCTCACGCTCTGCTCATTCCACTCACACAAACACAAGCTTCGATCGAGCTCTCCACTCATCTTCCAGTTGTTGTTTCTATCAAGCTAGTTGGGTACTGTAAGCTTGGCATCGAACAGAACAGAGCAGAGCTCGCAAGGCATGGCTTGCATGGCGGTGTCGGTGCTGGCGATCCTGGTCGCCTCCTGTGCCGCTGCGGCGGCAGCGAGCTTCGACAAGGAGTTCGACATCACCTGGGGTGACGGCCGCGGCAAGATCCTCAACAATGGGCAGCTTCTCACGCTGGGGCTCGACAAGACCTCCGGCTCCGGGTTCCAGTCCAAGCACGAGTACCTGTTCGGCAAGATCGACATGCAGCTCAAGCTCGTCCCCGGCAACTCCGCCGGCACCGTCACGGCCTACTACGTAAGCTTGCTTCCTACATTGGTTCCTTTGCTTCTCTGTTTTGTTTGATTGACATGGGTGCCTAACTTGGTTTGCTGTACATATATGCAGCTGTCGTCTCAGGGGGCGACGCACGACGAGATCGACTTCGAGTTCCTGGGCAACGAGACCGGCGAGCCTTACACACTGCACACCAACGTGTTCACGCAGGGGCAGGGGCAGCGGGAGCAGCAGTTCCGCCTCTGGTTCGATCCCACCAAGGACTTCCACACCTACTCCATCCTCTGGAACCCCAAGCACATCATGTAAGCTTATTAGCTCTGAGAGATCATATCTTGGCCGGAGCTCGACAATTTGTTTTCAAGAACCCACCAAGAACACAGGGACTGATCGATTTTCTCTGTTAATGCAGCTTCATGGTGGACGACATGCCGATCAGGGACTTCAAGAACCTGGAGGGGAAGGGAATCGCGTTCCCCAAGAACCAGCCGATGCGGCTCTACTCCAGCCTGTGGAACGCCGACGACTGGGCAACGCAGGGCGGCCGCGTCAAGACGGACTGGTCCCACGCCCCCTTCTCCGCCTCCTACCGCGGCTTCAAGGCCGACGCCTGCGTGGTCGTCGTGGGCGGCAGGACGCGCTGCGGGGCCACCGTCGGCGAGGAGGTCGCCCCGGGCACCGGCGCCGCCCCTGTCGTGGGCGACTGGTACCACCATGAGCTGGACCTGAACCGGCAGCAGCGGATGCGGGCGGTGCAGAGGAGCTACATGATCTACAACTACTGCACCGACCCCAAGCGCGTTGCCCAGGGCCTCCCCGCCGAGTGCTCCATGTAGTCAGTCCTCTTGATTCAACGATGGCAGAGCAAGACTTGGCCGGCCGGACATAGGGAAGAAGGGTGGCGTGTGTATAAATCTCAGAATAAATGAGAATAGGTGATGGGAAAATGCATGTGTATTGTAGCCGGTGGTTGGTAGATTCTTCTGTTTGTTCTTTGTCACGCCGAGTTCGTGTGATCGTGCTCACGTTCAATTCGTGTGTAATATATGCCTCCTCCCTCTTGTTTTTCACAAGTATCTTGCTCTCGATCACAACAGCGTGGTTGGATTATTCGGTTTCCGTATATATAATGTATGTTGAATGAACTGATCTTGACCTGCAGGCAGCAGTTGTTATTCATCGATGATCATGCTCGGGTCGTGTGGATATGTATGCTGGTATAGTAGGCAGATAACTGGCAGGACATTCGTGCATGCAAATGGCCGTGTGATAAGATGACAACAAACCCAGTCACAGAACACGGGCCACTACCTGCAAGACGATCACTAGCACTTGAAGCGACATAGGACGACAGGGCCGGGTCTCGTAATGATCCGTCAGGTACTCGGGTCCCAGCTAGCTACGCCTGCTTCCACGCCCTCGTCCCGTTCACTGCTACAGAGGTCTAGAGGTGAGCGCGTATCCAATCCGGCCGGGTTCGGGCAGATAGTCTGCCGCCGCCAACAATCGATCGATCGGATTAGCATGAGCGCCCTGTTTGGCTTCGCGATCCGCTGATCTCTATGTTACGTTGATGACACTTGACATTTCGACAGGCTACTAGTGCTCGACTGTGATCTTGTCTATGCCGCCATGCCATACAACCAATTTTAAGATCAGATCACGCAACAATTTGCCATGCAGTACCTTCCAGATATCCATGGTGAAAACTAACAAATGCAATTCTTATTTTCTTTTCCGAGGTTCTCTTTTTCGTATTTTTCTAGTGCCGAGGAGGAACCAGAAAAATCACTCTGCATCTCTGACGGCGATCTATGCATGATGACTTACTTGTATCTACGTGGCGCAATGATAGGCTCGAGAATAATAGGTGACCTACACTATTGTCAGATTCATGAACTCGGACAGGGAGACAAATAATTGGTTGTCCCTCCCCGGCGTTTTATTTTTGGTGGGTGTGCAGTTCGTATCATGCCCTGGCTCTGCCTGCCGCATTCGTTGCATCAGGTATTTCGAACTTGCAGGACTCTCCACACTTGCGTATGTCACTTGTTAGAGCATCTCCAGTCGGGGCGACCAAATGGCCATAGGCATTTGGGGCGTGCCGGACACTTTTTTCTCCCCACTTGCGCCGCCCAAATCTGATTTTGGTCCGGCGCGGCCCAGTTTTGTGTCCGGCACGACCAGCACACGCCCTCAACTTGGGGAGGCTTGAGGCGGCCCCGGACACTACGAAACGGCCGCCTCCGACGCGAGGGCCACGCCTGACAGTGAGACACGCAGCGGCGAGTAGTTTCTCCTCGTCGCCCCCCACTTCTCCTCTCCACCCCGCCTCGATCTGGAACGACCGCCGCCCGGCCATTGCCTCCACCCCCCGACTAGACGCCGGCGGCGCTGTTTGATTTTCCTCCTCTCCTCGCCGCGCCTTGCTTCTCGGCCGCGCCGCCGACAGTTCGACGACTCGAGCCGGAACCGACGGCCTCTCCTCTCCACCCCGCTTGGAAGGTGTTCGGCGGAATTACTGGTACGCCTGGTTTTGTACAGAATTGAATCCGCCGGCTCCGACGACTCCAGCCGACACCATTGTTCACAAAATTGCCGTCATGTGCAGATGGACAGCGACGACGAGATGATGGCCGTGATGCTGTTGGAAGAAGAAGCCGCCATTGCCGAGGAGGAAGATGAGAACATATCGATTCTCACATGTCTTTTCCAACTTCAAGCCGTCGAGGACGCCAATGCCGCACGAAAACGAGGAGGCTCGGCGTTCGGAAGGAGGAAGAGCAAGCCGAGGCAGAGAATGGAAGGCCACTGCATGTTAGTCTCTGACTATTTTGCGGACGTTCCTGTCGCCACCGCCAAGGATTTTCGTCGACGATTTCGGATGAACCATGGATTGTTCAACGATATCGTGCAAGCTGTGAGGACGTACGATCCATGGTTCAAGTTTAAGAAGGACGCCGTGGGCACTATTGGTTTCTCTTCTCTGCAGAAGTGCACTGCAGCCATAAGAATGCTTGCATATGGAGCACCTGCTGATGCTGTAGATGAGTATCTACGGATGTCAGAGTCGACAATTATCAAGTCGATGTACAGGTTCTGCAGGGCAGTGGTTGGTGCGTTTGGCCCACGGTATTTGAGAGGACCAAATGAACAAGAAACAGCCCGGATCCTGGAACAAAATGCTGCAAGAGGATGGCCTGGGATGCTTGGAAGCATAGACTGCATGCATTGGAGCTGGAAGAACTGTCCTTTTGGTTGGCAAGGATTGTACAAAGGAGGCCACAAAGGATACTGCAGTGTGGTTCTTGAAGCCGTGGCCGATCATGATCTATGGATTTGGCACGCATTCTTCGGCATGGCAGGATCAAACAACGACATCAATGTGTTGCAGCGCTCTCCTGTGTTTGCGAAGCTAGTTGAAGGTCATGCCCCACCTGTGAACCATGAGATCAATGGCCACCAGTACAACAAAGGGTACTGCCTTGCCGACGACATCTATCCAAGGTGGGCGACATTTGTGAAGAGCATCACCAATCCTCGGGGAAACAAAGCGAGTAATTTCGCAAGTGAGCAAGAGAGTGCCAGGAAGGATGTCGAGCGGCCATTTGGAGTGCTGCAGCAAAAGTTTGCTATCGTTCGGTACCCTGCTCTCACATGGTCGAATGAGCAGATGTGGGAGGTGATGAACTGTTGTGTGATTTTGCACACCATGATCATCGAGAGCGAGCGCAACAATCCTGTGCAGGATCATCACCCATATGACTTTGAGGGTCCTCATGCACATGTTGATCACAACATGCCGGCAGATTTTGCTGATTATTTGTCAATGCATTTGGAAATTCGTGATGAAACTACTCACAATGAACTCCAAGCTAATCTAGCGAACCATTTGTGGGCCAGACGGGGCATGGCGGCGGCACCATAGGAGGGGGAAGACGTTTGAGCTGTAATTTTGTTTTTCGATAACGTGTAAAACTTAATTTTAAGTGTTTGAACTATTAAATATTTATGTCTGTTTGATTTGCCGACGTTAAAATATTTGAATTCATATTAGAAAAAACAATTGGGCGGCCCCTTTGGGCGGCGCGAGTGGGGAGCGACGGCGCCCAAATGCGCCAGCCCTTCCGGACAGCGCCCAAAGGGCTTGTCCGAAAGGCCTTTGGGCGCTCCGACTGGAGATGCTCTTATGAGTGACTACTTAATATTGATGTTCTAATGTTTAGGCGGAAACGATACCTCCGTTGGGAGGATCGGGTTCGTGGTATATAGCCAGGAAAAGCCCCTGGCGTGGCGGATACATGGGTGCAGATATACGTTGGAGTACTACTCCATACGTATATCCTGCGGTTGTTACATAGTTGTTGAATATCGAATATCTAACAGCCCCCCTTAATCTAAACTTGTACACATGTTTAGATTACGCTTAAACTCCTCTAATAATTTTACAGGAAGTGCTTTTGTAAAGCCATCGGCTACTTGATCTTTGCTAGAAATAAACTTGACATCTAAACTTTTATTTGCTACTCTTTCTCTCACAGAATGAAAATCTATTTCTATATGCTTTGTGCGGGCATGAAAAACAGGGTTTGCAGATAAATAGGTAGCACCTAAATTATCACACCAAAGACATGGCTTCTCTTTTAGCTTGACATCAAGTTCATGAAGAAGAGCTTCAACCCATATTAACTCAGCAGTAGCATTTGCAAGAGACTTGTATTCAGCTTCAGTACTTGACCTTGATACTGTTGCTTGTTTGCGTGCACTCCAAGATATCAGATTCGGTCCAAGAAAGATAACAAACCCTCCTGTGGATCTTCGATCATCAGGGCATCCTGCCCAATCTGCATCTGAAAAAGCACTCAATAGTGTAGATGAGGACCGAATGAATGTAATACCAATGTGCAATGTGTGCTGAACAAATCTCAGAAATCTCTTTGCGGCAGTCCAATGTGTAGTGGTCGGAGCATGAAGATATTGACAAACTTTATTGACTGAGAAGGACAAGTCTGGACGTGTGAGAGTTAAGTATTGGAGAGCATCAACTATACTTCTGTATTGCGTGACATCTTCAGGACCAAGGAGTGTGCCCTCATGCAAGGACAATGTTTCCGTAGATGAAAGTGGTGTAAGAGCTGGTTTGCAATCTTTCATAGCAACTCGATGCAACAAATACTTGGCATACTTTTCCTGTGTCAACAGTAACCCATCATGTGTTCTTTTAACCTCAATACCCAAGAAATAGTGTAAGTCACCTAAGTCCTTTATAGCAAAGTGTGCATTAAGGTCTTGGAGTAAAGCAGGAATGGCCTTATCAGAAGAACTTGTCACTATAATATCATCAACATAAATCAAGATAAACATAGTAACATCTGACTTGTGATATATGAACAAGGAAGTATCAGCTTTGGATGGAACAAAACCAAGATCATGAAGTTTGGAGCTGAGACGGGAATACCATGCACGTGGTGCCTGTTTTAGTCCATAAAGAGCTTTATCAAGTTTGCAAATGTGATGAGGGGCGTCAGGATTTTCAAAACCTGGGGGTTGTCTCATGTAAACCTCTTCCTCCAGAACACCATGTAGAAACGCGTTCTTGACATCTAGCTGCCGTAAACTCCATTCTCGAGAGACTGCAACTGCTAAGACAAGTCTAATGGTTGCAGCTTTAACAACAGGACTGAAAGTATCCTCATAGTCTATGCCATACCTTTGCTTGAAGCCTTTTGCAACAAGTCGTGCTTTATACCTATCAATAGTACCATCTGCATTTTTCTTTATACGATACACCCACTTACAGTCAATCAGATTTCTGTTTGTACTAGGCAGGACAAGGTGCCAAGTCTTGTTTTGGAGCAAAGCATCATATTCGTCCTCCATTGCTTTGTGCCAATTGGAATCATTCAGGGCTTCAGAAAGAGAGCGAGGTTCTCCTGTAGAAGCAAGCATACCATATTTGATAGAACCATCTGTATACTTTATTTTCCTGCCATGAGTAGCATACCTGACTGTACCATCAGTATATTTTTTCGGCTGTTGAATTCCTTTTTGTAGGCGTGTGCGCACCCCAGATTGTGGCTCAGGAGGCATAGGCACAAAAGATCCCCCAGCATCAGCAGAATCAGCCTGGGATCCAGCACTGGATTCGGCCGATGTGGCAACAGGGGATTGGCGTGGGCGGTCGCTGTCGGAGGGCCCGCCGTCATGGGCACGTGTAGGGGACCGCGTGGGGGTCCGGATGTCGCTATCATGACGCGTCTGAGACGAGGCAGACCGCGTGGGGGTCCCGCCAGCATCATCATGAGCCGTGTCGACACGCGACACAGGCGGGGTCAGCGTGGGGTCGTTGCCGTCGCTATCGTCCGACGTGGCGGGCTCGGAGTGGCCAGTCGGAGAAGAAGGCGTGGAAGCATCTGCAAGCGGCGACGTGCTGGACGCAGGGGAATCCGCGTCAGGATCCGTGCGCTCCTGATCCGAGGCAGCAGCAGCACCTGAATCATCCTCGGATCTGGTGCTGCTGTTGTCTTCTTCTGAACTTGTTTCTTCATCATTTTGTGTACTGTTTTGGCTTGTTTCTTCATCGTTTTGCACCAAAACTTCGACATCCTGCTCACGGTTAGTAACAAGGACAACAGGTATGGACATATGATCATCAACATTTGCATCCCCCTCATGAGATGATGTGGTGGTGGTGGTTGGAAGTAGAAGTATTTGTTGGCGAAGAAGGGCACCGGCATTCTTATGCATGGAAGCAAACGGAAATACATTTTCATCAAACACAACATCACGGGAGATATAAACACGACCCGTGGATGGCTCAAGGCATTTGACTCCTTTGTGACATGGACTATATCCAAGGAAAACACACCGTGTAGACCTAAAAGCAAGTTTCCGTTTGTTATATGGGCGAAGATTGGGCCAGCATGCACAGCCAAAAATGCGTAGAGAGTCATAGTTTGGTTTAGTGTGGAGAAGACGTTCAACAGGAGACTCAAATTGAATGACTTTGCTAGGAAGCAAATTTATAAGAAAAGTGGCTGTGAGAAAGGCTTCATCCCAAAATTTCAGAGGCATGGAGGCATGAGCAAGTAAAGCTAGACCAACTTCGACAATGTGACGATGTTTACGTTCAGCTGAGCCATTTTGTTGATGAGCATGAGGGCATGAAACATGGTGCGTAATGCCAACCTTTTGAAAGAAACTATTGAGTTTTTCATATTCACCACCGCAATCAGTTTGCATGGTTATGATTTTGCGATCAAATTTGCGTTCAACAAGTTGTTGAAAATTCAGAAACACTTGATAAACATCAGAACACTTTTTGAGCAAATAAATCCAAGTGAACTTGCTAAAATCATCAATGAAGTTTACATAATAAGTGTGCTTGCCAACAGAGGCTGTGGCAGGGCCCCATACATCAGAAAATATCTGCTCCAAGGGAACAGTAGAGACATGATATGGTAGTTGGTGGCTCTTAGCTAGTTGACAAGAATCACATATATAAGGATTTATTTCTGGGGAATGAGCTAAACCATGTTTTCTAAAGACTTGTTGCACAATGAACGATGAAGGATGCCCTAAACGACGATGCCATGTAGATGATGACGGCTTTATTGTAAGAAAAGCATGCTTGGACGACCCCGTAGAGAATGGCACTAGGGGGTAAAGGCCACCATGACACGGTCCTTTAAACACGATTCTCCTTGTTGCCTCGTCCTTAATCAAAAGAAAGAAGCATGAAACTCAATAAAAACATCATTGTCAAGGGCAAGTTTGTGTATGGATAGAAGATTTTTAGATGCACTAGGAACATGAAGCACATTATGTAGATGTAAAGAAGCATGTGGGGTTTGCAAAGTTGATTGACCAATATGACATATGTGCATACCTTGACCATCGACGGTGTGCACTAGGTCACGTCCTTTGTACTTCTCGGCGGTGGAGAGTTTGTTGAGGGCACCCGTGATGTGATGAGTTGCCCCAGTGTCGGAATACCAATTGGTATCGACACAGTATGACGCCATGTTGGCATTCTTCTCCTCATGTTCACCGTCACTGTCGGAGTTGTCGTTTTATAGCGCCACACCAGCAGTCGGCGGCGGGATGATCATGGATCTTACAGATCTGGCATGTCACATCCACGAAGGGGGTGGGTGCACGGTCACGGCGGCGATCATCACGCCGGCCGTCATTGCGGCGGCGACGATCACCACCATCACGGCGCCCCCTCCATCTCGGTGGTCTTTGCGGCCTCCGTCATCACGGCGGCCTGCGTCGCGTCTGCCACCATCATCACGGCGCTGACCGTGACCGCCATCATCACGGTAGCGTCCATCGCCGCGGTCGCCGCGGTCACCATGGTGACCACGGTCACCACGGGTGTCGTGGCATCCATCCTGGCGTCCGCGATCACCGCCTCCAGAGGGGCGCGTGTCACGGTAGATGTCGATGTTGTGCTCGTCGCCGCTCCTGGCGACGTTTGCAGAGGAGGTGAATGAGCTTGTTCCTTGGCGGCTTCGGGCAGCATGGCCTGGTGGGTGTCGTGGGCACAGATTTGCCCGAAGAGGTTGTCCACCGTGGTGTTGGGATTGCCGTTGACAGAGGCAACGATGGAGTCGTACGACCCGTCAAGCCCGTTGAGGAGGTACCCCACGAGCTCGTCATCCTCGACAGGTTTGCCCGTGGCTGCGACCTCCGACGCGAACCCCTTCATCTCCGTGAAGTAGGCGGCGGCGGTCATGTCATTCTTCTTGGTTCCACTGAGCGACCCACGCAGGCTGTTGATTCTAGATCGGGAGTGAGAAGAAAACAACGCATGATGACACCCCATACCTCAGCAGTGGTTTCGAGTCTGACAACGTGGACAGGATCTCGGGGGAGAAGGAATTTAGGAGGTAGGTCATGGCAGCGGCGTCCCGGGTGACCCAGGCGGCGTGGGCGGGGTTGGGCTTGGAGAATTCCTCCCTTGTCATCCTCGGACTCCAGGACTTGTGGCGGTGCAGCATCACTGCCGTCAAGCAGCCCGGTGGCCTGGGCGCTGCGGAGGGCAGGAGAAACGAGAGTCTTCCAGAAACGAGAAACGAGAAAAGGAAGTTCCCTCGAGTCAGCTTCTGGGAGGGCGGCGAGCTCAGTGCATCGGCGAGGGCACCCATGGTTGTTGATGTAGACCCCATTGAAGAACAGGGAGGTTTTTGGATCGTAGTTCGTCGGTTTTGGTCGTAGATTGTAGGCTTTTAGCTGGTTGTCGTTGTAGATCGTAGGTTTTTGGCTTTGTATCGTAGGTTTTTGGTCTTGGATCGTAGGTTTTTGTGAGATCGAAAAAACGGCGGCTAGGTCATGAAGAAAGATTGCTCTGATACCATATTGATGTTCTAGGGTTTAGGCGGAAACGATACCTCCGTTGGGAGGATCGGTTCGTGTTATATAGCCAGGAAAAGCCCCTGGCATGGCGGATACATGGGTACGGATATACGTTGGAGTACTACTCCATACGTATATCCTGCGGTTGTTACATAGTTGTTGAATATCGAATATCTAACACTTAACAATGAAAACTGAATCGCGCAGGGTTCTCGAATAAGATCAATGATTCTAAGTACACGCTTGCATGTCATGACACAATTGTTGACGCCTCGTCGCCTCCGTTTCGTGCAACACATGTTGCTTTGTGCAAACCATGATCGAAAAGAGATAATGATTGCCGTTACAAAGCGATGGATCCAAGATCTTGCATAGATGAAGGATACATTCTCTTAACTATTTCAATGATTGCAGATGGTCCTAAAAAATGGTACTATATGCACTACACTCCAATGAAACGAACTCTAGAAATTGACTAAAATGATAATCTGTACAAGGGACACGTGTGGCCAACATCTTAGTACTAAATATTTCCTCACTAGTCAATTTAAAAAATAAATTAACACCTTCACCATATTGTACCATAAACTTAGGAGTGCATATCCAATCTTGTCCATGAAGACTCAATTAGTGCTTCGCTAGTCTCTAGACAAGCATAATCAGAGTAAACTAAAAAATTACAGGGCACCTATACACTTTAGTAGTAACAAGTCGAAACAAATTATAGTGCACCACCGGCCGGGCGCGATCTGTCCCTCGACAAAAACACTCACGAGGGAGATAACCGTGTCCACCGCTCTTGGCCACTGTTGCGGCATGGCCGACGGAACCTAGGTTTGTGGTGATTGGCATGGAACTCGTGGTTCCGTCGGAACCCTATGCTCTGAATTTTGTGAGCCATTGATTAGGAGGTGATTTTTATTAGTTGTTGATTAAAATTGACTTAGTCTAAGAAACCAGCCCGTAATGCCAAAGCTGTCTTCGTTGACGACGACGGTGGCGCCCGCCCTGCCCGGCCGGCTCATCTCGTCCGTGGACCTGCACCACAAGGGGGTCTGCATCATGTCGCCTTGTGGAGGCGGGCGCCTCCCCGGCGTGGTTCCTGGGCTCGCCGTTCCGCGTCGACGCTTGTGCAGGAGGGCTTCACAGCGCCATCGTCGATCGCGCCGGCCGAGTTCACGCCGAGCTGGGTGCTGCTCAACCCGGTCGTCCGGCGCCACATGTCCGTTGACCGGAGTTGGCTCACGGGCAAGACTGTGGCACGTGTTGGCGCTGCCTCTTGCAGCGCCGCTCTTCTTAGAATCATTGAACTCTCACTTCTCTAATGAACACACACCCATGGAAGAAACTCACACGAACACACACTTCACCGAGAAGAAAACTTGCTTAGCCTTCTGCTCCCGGTGAGGACAAATGCACTAACCCACTACCAGGTAACCTGATCTCCTAAAATCACTCTAGGCAACATACGACCCGGCCGCCTCTAATCCTGCATGCAGTGCGGCAGCTTCACACCACCACAACGGCATCTCACCTAGTCCTGCCGCATCGCACGGCTTGCTTGCATCTCGCCATCCATGTATTAGTTCATCACCTACACTACATGCATAACTGAAACTAAATATGCAGATACATGAATCATGACAAGATTAACTCTAACAGCGCGGTTCACCCCGGTGCTCGGCGGCGTGGCCCTCAACGCGGCCATGGCCGCCCCGAGTCAGGGCCGGGGCGCCGAGGCGGAGGCTCGGGTGGCGCTGCGGTAAGGGGAAGAGTGTGCAGAAGGAGGGGAAGGCTAGGCGCGAGGGCCTTGCTGCGGTAAGGGGAACAACTCGCGGCGACAAAGGGAGTCGCGCGCGGCCACGCGGGCGATGCATGCCTCAGCTGTGCGGCGTTTGTGGCGGATTGCGTCGGAGCTGGAGGCGAGGCCGCGCTCGAGCGTGAGGAAGTGGTCCGAGAGCTGCTTGTAGAGGCGCGTGCAGGCGTGCAGCTGCTGCTGGCGCTCCAGCTCCGCGAAACCGGCGCTCACCGCCTTCCCCGTGACCGGGATCGGCCAGTCCTCCGCTGGGGCCGCCGGCGAGGCCATGGCCATGCTTTCTTGCTACCTCGAACTTAACGAAGACATGGAAATGAAGGGGAACGGAGGTCGGAGGCGATGAATTGTGCCCCCAAATGGCTGTCGCGGGTCCAAATCCATGAGTTCGGCCCATTCAACCCGCACCACACCGCACCGCACCAAGCCGCACTTATGTTAATGCCACATAATTTGGTAAGTTTTGGTACCTGATCCCACATAATTTTGGTTCCGGTCCCACGCAATTTTTGGTTCCGTGGAACCAGTCGGTTCCGTCAGTCTGGTTCCGACTATTTTAACACAGTTAGATCACGAAAGATGGACGGTTATTAAAAATGCCAACCATCATAAAACTTGTAGACTTCCATACATTAAGGGTTGGTCGGAAAAAAAATTGTCCATGGGAGAACTAATCTTAATATAATTTATATCAAAATTTTATACTTATTTTTTACATGCCAAAGTGTTAAAAATTATAGTTTTTATTTCTTTATTTTGAATAATTAACCATATAACATAAAAATTAAATGTTAGTTTTAGAATAATTTTTGTACATTCATAATGCATATAGTCGTAATACATTTGCACTTGTTAGATCTAAACTATATTTTGCAGTGGAACTTTTTTCATCAATTATTTTTTGATAACTGCATAAACAATATTTGGTATTTATTTATGGTATATCTAAAGTACATGGTCTAAGCATATCTTAATACATGGTTTTAGTGTATCATTTGGTAAGTAAAGTGGTAGATACTTCCAGAGTATATTTGAACGCTGCCATAATTCGTTACTGCTTTTTCTTGGTGAAATTTCAAATATGTCTTGCAAGTGAAATTAGGTGCATCAATGAGTTGACAATGTGTCCACGAGATGTACATGGTATCCAAATAACATCACTAATTGTAGTCGATGACAAATAAAAAATATATATTCTACTTTTCCGTAAAAGCTATTTGACCGTTTGTGGTGCACTTGAACGTGAATCTACTGTATATGAGTTGGACTCTGCAGCAAGACAGTGCATTCAAACTAAACACACAATAATCGGAGTCTGCGCATAACTGGGAATACATCAGGTGACATGAGCACGCAGTGATGGCCGATGCACAACTGGATGGTAGGTCCGCGGTGGCCAACCTTGTCAATGATTTAGAGGACCAGCATAGTCCTACGGGACTAGGCAGTACTCCCTTTCAAGCACCAATGTCACTGCATAGTGTTATTCTGATACAAATTCAGGGACCAGGACACCAGATCGTCTCCAGCCAGCTGCTTCCCTTTCCACTTGGGCAATAAACCCTGCAAGTTCGATTCTCGATCGTAGATCGCGTCTTTACGTATCCCTGGTGTGCCTGGACATCTCGAGCTGGTCAGTGTGGAAGGATTCGGATCATCAGATGCTTTCTTGCCATGCTTGAGCAATTCAAGAGCAGACATGGAAGCAAACGTCGGCCTGAAACCCATCCGGACCGAAGGTCACAGACCACAGTTGCGCTTAAAATTCCAATCGATGTGAAATGTCCATTTGAACAGTAGTTTTTTACGGCGGCGAAGAGGCTAAAGCTCAATTTAGTGTGATCGTAGAGGTTTAATTAGAGCCACTCGGCGCTGCCTAAGAGCCAGAAATCAAATCCTGGACTGTTTCCAGCTGTACCGTGAGTCCCTATCATTAAGTAGCTACTACAGGATCTACTTTCCGAAGCAAAGTTTACTGCTGGAAGTTAAATTGCGATGAATATCGAATATGGAGTACTCGATCCTACGTACGAAAATAAATTATGATCCGTGAGCCAACTACTCACCGGCGTCGAAATGATTTCGCCGGTTGATTGGCAACTGTACTGATTGTACCAGCAATGAACGGATCAACTTATAGACCTGGCTGGCTGGAATTCAAGTGTTATGATGATCGGTGTTCCGACGGGAAGACTGTTACACAGTGCGCCAAGGACTAGCAGCGACGAGAATCGTCAAGCAAGAGAGGGGATGGCTGCAGCTATTCCGCACGATGCCGCCGACGGACCATATCTCTGTCGTATGATTCTCTTGGCTCTAGTTTCAGGGGAACGCGGCCTTCATGGCTCTACAGGTGCCGTTCTGTAAGACAGCGACGCACCACGGCCAACTTGGAAAAAAGAAAAGGAATTGACTTGTGTTGACCTGGAAATGTTTCTCTGAAATGATAGAGAGCCGTTTTCCGTACGATTTAGAGCATTTCTAACAGACACTGGAGTCTGGATGTCGTACCAGAAAACTGATATTCAGTTTAATTGGAAACTGTTTACGGTACAATTTTTTATCTCACCGAATAGATACTAGCGACTAGATCTGATCCATCGATTGATTTTCTGAGCTCGCTAGCGGATCGATCAGATCCACGCTGCGCATAAGCTAGCTAGCTAATTTTCGACCTTGCGTGGCCCGTGTCGCTATGCGCTGCCCGCACCGCCGTGGTGAAACTTCGTCGGATTCTGGTGAGCCTAGTGCTGTCGGAGACTAGTCCCAGGAATTAGGGGTGTCTCTCAAGTGTCAGGAAACGAGTAAGGGGCTGAACACAACGTCAAACAAATCCTCAACAACCTCGGCGACGGTGCTCGTCGAGCTTGGTGAGGAACATCACGGCAGAGAGGTAACACGAGCCGCTACCCAGGTTCAGGCCCACCGTGAGGTGTAAAAGCCCTACGTCCTGCTAAGATGTATTGCACTGCTTGGAGAGGTTCACAGTACAAGTGTGCTTGCCGAGGATGCACTGCTATGGCTATGGTGGACTATGGTGGACTGAGCTCCGTCTTCTTCTCCGACGTAGCTCCTCGGTTGTGGAAAATGAGTTGGTGAATGCGGATCCCCCCCTAGGTCGTACACTGGCTCCTTATATACTGGGCTTGGTCCTCTTCCCCGAATATCTCCGACGGTAAGGGATACCACAATCCCGCCGAGTTGGAGCACAGCGCACAGCGTCGGGGGCGTCCATGGACACGGTCCATGGCAGGGAGCACGTCGTCTTGGCAGAAAAAGCCACCGTCCAACCAGGACGGGGGGCCGGCGCTGCAGAGCTTTGGGACGCGCCCCACGGTGACGTCGCAGTTGGAGCGTAGCGGCGGCCGGTCGCTTTATCACCAATTTGGCAAGTCTTGGAGTCCGCTTTGCTTGCTGCAGCTCCTTTGACCACTTTATACACGAGAATGGCAAATGCGGCGTCTTCGTCATCACGCGCAGGCGCGCGCGTCACTCTGCGGCGGGCGCAGAGCCCATGTGCGCTCTGCAGCGGTGCAGGAGCTTGCTTCCACTCGAAGGAACCCCGCGAGGGCCTGGAGCCTCGCCGAGGTTTTGCAGCCGTTGACTCCTCGCGAGGGAAAACCTCCCGAGGGCGGCGCGGAGACGCGCCAGGGCCTGATGATCTCCTAGGAGAGGCCTTCCCGAGGCAGAGGTCCCTCTCGAGGCCTCCAGGCCGATCGCTTGGTCCTTAGTGGAAATGCTCGGTCGAGCAAATAAGTCCTCGCGAGGGAAAACGCCTCGCGAGGCTCGCCAGGCTGAAAGCCTGGCCCTTAGCAGAAATTCCTGCGGAGCGTTCGAGGGCTGTGGCAGGCCGGCCCATGACACCCTGGTTTTCACTGGGCCGACAGTAGCCCCCGGGCCCGCGATGGGCACGTTGGAGCTCCTCAGGCGGAGGCGAATCGTCGTGGGCCCAAAGAAGCCTGCGAAGCCCTAGACACGTGGAGCGCCACGGCCGGGCACGATCTCACGATCTCCTCTGAAGTAACGGGCGTGGTGGTGGGTCCCGCCACGTCCCTGTAACGGCTCGATGAGCCGATATAAGGCGAAGAGCTCGGCCCAGGCGGCCATCACTTCATCCGTTCCCCTTTCTTCTCCTTCCTCCCAGCGCTCAATCCCCAATCTACTCCGTCGCGACCTTGCTGCAATGGCGCCCAAGAGAGCCACCGCTGCTTCGAAGGGCAAGGCAGTGGCACAGGGCGGCGAGTCCGCTGAGTCGCAGCGGGACGGCGACTTCGAGCCGGCTCTGAGCGGCTCCCGCTTCGAGACGGAGGCGCAACTGGACAAGGTGCGCCATATGGCGGCCTTGAAGACCAACGAGCACAGCGCCACGGTGCTCAAGCGTGCGGGCAACTCCCACGGCAGCTTCTACCCCATCTTCATGCATTCCCTCTTCGCGGACTTGTTCCTCCCTTCTCCGACTTCTTCCTGGCGGTCCTGGAGCGCTACCAGATCCAGGTTCTCCATCTCCACCCCAACTCCATCCTTGTCCTCGCCATCTTCGCCTACCTCTGCGAGGCATACATCGGCATCCCGCCTTCGGTGGACCTCTTCCGCAGCTTTGATAACCCACAAGTATAGGGGATCGCGTGTAGCCTTTTCGATAAGTAAGAGTGTCGAACCCAACGAGGAGCTAAAGGTAGGATAAGTATTCTCTCAAGTTCTATCAACCACTGATACAACTCTACGCACACTAAACGTTTACTTTATCTAGGAAATAATACTAGAGTAATAATACGGGTATGAGAGATAGCTTTGCGAGATAATAAATACAAGAAAGTAAATGTTAGTGCTGCAGCAATAAAATACACTAAGTAACCATATACTAACAGTACCATGAGTGTGGAAAAGTGGTGGTAATTGTGGTGGCTTTGTCCAAGATTAATTAGTGAAGGTACTTGGTTCATTGTCTTCGATGCAGTTTTCTATGTGGGAGAGGCTAAATATACATGCACTCCACTACTTGGGATTACAAGTACTATATGATTGGATTGTTTAGCAAGCATCCGCAAATACTAACAATGCATTAAGGTTTCCCCAACCATAGCCTTAAGTTCAAGGTCCTCTTACTCCCATACGTGCAACTAATTGGTTCGCGTTCTCAGGTTTCTGTCACTCCGGCAGAACTTCCCCCGCTTCGTCACAAATACTACCAACCCTAGGGTGTTTGATCTATACGCGCACAAATATAATGGACACCAAAGGACAGCACCATATAGACATACAACTCTAATGAACCTCATGCATTCAATTAAGCAATCAAAAGACAAATAAACTACGGAAACATGATGTAAATCATAGGATAAATATTATAGCATCAAACACCATGTTTACATAGGACGGTACAGAGGTTTGTGGGAGGATGAACCACTGAATACAAGGAGGAGATGGTGATGGAGATGGCGGTGAAGACGGCGGAGAGGGGCAGCGCGGCGGCGCAGGGCGGCGGCGGCGCCGGCGGTGCGGGGAACTCCTTTCCCCGCCGCCGGCAAGCTTGGGGAGCGCCGCCCCTTAGCCTCCCTCCTTCATGGCTTCTTGGGAGCCCTCCCCCATGGAGATGGGATCCATGGGGGAGGCAAAAACGTGGCTTTTGGTGGCTGAAATTCGTGGGTGGAGGAGTCCTCCACGAATTAGGTTTCCTCCCTTTATATATCTTCTCGGATTTCCGTCAACCCCTTTTAGTGTTCCACCAAAACGGGCCTACAAGCCGCGTCCGAACTCCGATTGGGCTGATCTCAGGCTTAAAATCTTCGTATGGAAAATTGTGACAAATTTCGTAACAGCCAGGTCTCCAGATAACGTCATCTTCAAGGGTCAAACTGGCAATCTTCGTAAAAAGTTCTCAGACAGATTTCAGGAAAGTCCCAATTCGACTCAAACAAGGTTTCCTCTTGTATTCTTGATAATTTCTACACATCAAAGAGTAAAACAAGAACATTGTGCACTTTTGCAACTATTAGTAGGTTAGTCCAAATAAATAATAAACTTAATATAAAACAAGTGCTAAAAGCATAAAAATGGCATGAAACAATCAAAAATTATAGATACGTTTTGGACGTATCAAGCTTCTACGCGCTCCGGTTCACGGCGAACAAGGAGCGGTCGGGGTGCGTGTCCTTCCGCATCACCGACGGCATGAAGGGCGTCTACATCCCCATCGCGCGGAACGGCGAGAACATCGTGACCAGCGTGACGAAGAAGGTGGAGGACTTCCGCAAGCGCTGGTTCCTCATGCAGTTCGGGAGCCAGAGCGCCTTCTTCGAGCTGCCTGAAGCGCCTCCGACGAAGAGGGCGAGCTGGTCCTCCAAGGGCTCAAGGGCGCGACGCTTGGCCCTGTGGTGAGGCGCTTGAGGGACCTCCGCGAGGCCGGCCTCACCGGGCAGATGGTGGCCAAGGACTTCGTGAGGCGCCGCATCGCTCCGCTCCAGAGGCACGCGGACGCGATGTGGCTGTACTCCAACCAGAGGGACAAGATGCGCCTGAGCGCTACCCTCTACACGAAGGAGGAGTTGCACGCCCTCATGGAGACTCTCTTCACGTCCCAGACATCCCCGTGCCCACTGACCAGACTGTGCCGCTTCATCGGATCGATCTCGGGCGCCGCGTCTCGCATGTGCAGGCGATGCCGAAGTTCGACCAGTGGGGCCTGGTGCCTAAGGGGCACGTTGGGCCTCGCGAGGACCCGGAGTCTGCGGCGCAGGGGGCGCCAGTTGAGGGCGATGAGGAGACGACGGAGACGCCCGCAGAGTCCGATGCGGGCGCGACCGGCGCCTCGGGAGACGCCGCTTCCTCGGCGGGGAATTCGAGCGCCTCGAAGAGTGCGGCGCCTGAAGCTGAGGTCCACGAGATCTCCTCAGGCAGCGGCGACGAGTTCGTGGTTGCCCCCTCGCGGCGTGTTGAGGGGGAGGAGGAGAGCGACGATGACGATGCTTCGTCGGGCCACTGCGAGCCTCGCTCCAAGGCGATCCACGACAGGAACGCCGGGGCCCAGGAGGAGACAGAGGCACGGACGAGCGCGGAGCCCAGTGCTCCGCCCGCGAAGCGGAAGAAGAGGAAGTGGGTCGACACCGCGGCGTAAGTTTTTGTACTCCCTTTCCTGTTTGATGTTGTTCTTGGTGTATGCCTCTCGAGGGGTTTCTGAGTCTTTTCCTCTCCAGACGCACTGAGGAGCCAAAGAGGCGGAGGCTCCGGAGACTTGGAGAGATCTCCGGCTCTGCCGCGGCGTCCGCGACGCCCAACTGAAGAGGTGCACCACGAGGCCACCGCTTCCTCTCCCGAGGCTGCGACGCCACCTCCTGGGGCGGAGGAGCGCCACGAGGAGAGGGAGGAGGAGGCTGAGGTGACGACGCCGCCGCCTTCGCGGCCTGACGCTTCTCCCGCGCAGCAAGAGAAGACGCCGGAGTGGACGCGGCAAGGACCACGCCGGCGAAGGAGGGCACGGCGGGAACAGCTGCGTCTGCAGAGACGCACGCTGACGTCGACATGGAGGACACCACGGTGCCGTCGCCTCCACCGAGCTCGGGCCTTGGAGGGCCTACGGTGGGCGCTGAGGCTGCCGCGGGGACGGCCTCAGCAGAGAAGGCCAACCCTGCTCCTGAGGAGGAGGAGAGTGCTCCCCAGGGGCAGAAAGATGGCGGAGCTGATGGTGGGGGCGCCTCGAGCCCCCAGAAGGCTCCCAGCGCAGAAGGCGAGGGGGGCTCTCGCCAGAGCCCCCAGAAGGCCCCTTGCACGGAAGAAGAGGGAGGCTCCCAGCAGAGCCCCCAGGCGCGCCTCGAGGACACCCAGAGCCCAAGGCGCGATGCCCCGGAGTCCTCAGCAGGCGCTGGCGCTTCCAGGCCCTCTGGAGAATCGTGGGCCCTAGCCTTGCTGGGTCGGCGCCCTGTCGCAGCTCGCCGAGAGGCCGTCCTTCGCTCGGCGAGGGAGGTGCTCGATGGGCTCGAGGCCCAGCTCGCTGAGGAAGACCGCACCAGGGCGGAGGAGGTCGCCGAGCTTGCGCGGGGCTGGGCTTGCCTCCAGGAGACCGTGGAGCGCTGCCGCCGGAAGGACGAGGCAGCCCAGGCGCAACGCGAGGCGGCGCTGCGCTCTGCTGAAGAGATCCGCCTCAGCGTGGTCCGCGAGGTCGAGGAGACCCTTGCGGACCTGAGCGCTAAGCGCGAGGCTCTCGAGGCGGAGACGGAGGCCAAGCATCAGGAGCTGGCGGCGCGCGAGGCGGCGGTCTCCACCAAGCACAAGGAGCTCCTAGACCGCGAGGCGGGAATCATCGCCGAGTCGGAGACCGTGCGGCAAGGCCTGGAGAAGCTCCGCGAGGACCTGCGTGTCCGTGAGAACCAGATGGTGCAGCGCGGGGCAGAACTTGATGCCCGCGAGACCGAGCTACGCAAGCGCGAGGAACAGGTCGAACAGATCGAGAAGGATCAGTCTGCGCAGCGGGAGCACCTGGAGTCTCGCGAGAGCAAAGTCACTCAAGACGAGGCGTTCTACCAGAAGCGCCTCGCGCTGACCAACGAGAACCTCCGCAAGAAGGAGGAGCAGCTGGCGGAGGAGTCCGCGACCAAGGAGCAGCTCTTCCGCGACAATTGCAGGAAGGACTTCGCGGACAAGGCCAAGAAGCAGGAGGCGCGCTTCACGAAGAGACGCAACGAGCTGAGGCCCGCATCAGGGAGCTTGAGGCTCAGAAGAAGCGATTCGACTCCCGCCTTCATGACGCTGTGGAGGCTCGGAAGCACGCGGAGCAGGACCTTGCCTCCTTGACGCAGGACATGAACGAGATGCAGCAGCAGGTGGGGCCTGTTGTGGAACTCGTCGAGGAAGCTCGGCGGAGCGCTCTGACTGCGCAGGTCTTGTCGCGCCAGCGGGAGCGCATGTTTGCTTCCTTGGTGAGGCGTGCGCGGCCGTGCGGGCCGCCTGGGGACCGAAGCCCCCAGGCTCTCTGTCGAGGGGAACCGACGTCGCCACCTACCTTGGCTTCTTCGAGCAGCTCCTCACCAAGTTTGAAGAGGTCGTGACGAACCTCGACGACTTGGTCGACACCGAGAGCCGCGAGCTCCTTGGCGTCGCGTCGGCCAAGTCTTCGCCAACCTTGCACACCTCCACCCCGGCTTCGATTCGCGTCTGTGATGGAGCCTCTGGAGAAGGAGCTCGCCTCGAAGCTGGACGCCTCGGTGTGGGACGACGTGGAGAAGTACACTCAACGCTTCAAGAGGGTCGAGGTCGAGGAGAGCGACGACGAGGCTGGTGCTGAGGAGGTGGATGACGAGGACGTCGACGGCGACGACGACAACCCCGCTGCTTAGGTTGCCCCTGTGAGAGATGTGCCAAGGGCACCAGTTATCTTAAGACTTGTTGCTTTTATTTCGTGCTGGTTTGTAAAGACACTTTACTTTGTGCAAGTGTGAGTGCCCCTCGGGAGGCCTTTTATCTGTTCCCTCATGTCTTTTTCGCTCTACGTCGTTAGGACCCTGCTCTTAGCGCAAATAGCACCGCCGCTTCGGTATGCCGGAGTCAGGGCTCGACAAGGCCGGGGGGTGCGTAAGGCTTAGAGAGGTAAGAGCCCTCGAGGCGCGATGCTCAGGGGCTCCCCTTTGACGTGCAAGCAGCCCATGAGGCGTAAGAGAGAAAAGAGAGGCTCGAGGGGCGACAAAACCAGCGAGAGGGAAAAAGAGCTCATGAGGCGTAAGTTCTGGACTTAGCTCTGGCGAGACGCCTGCTTTGTAGAGGGTGTTGTGTTCCTGGTGAGGTGTTCTCCCTCTCGAGGCTGCCTGAGGCTGGCTTGGAGCTTTTGGAGCCCTGCAAGGCGTCTTGTTCCCTGTGTTGGAGAGAGAGAGAGAGGCGAACCCACAAGCAAAGCATAGTTGTACAACTCATGCGCGCTCATAGATTTCCTCATGGGTATCTCACGAGGAGAATAAGCACCAAGGTCCTTGGTGAGGTGACGTGCATGGGAGCTAACCCACGAGTCAGAGCTCTTTGGTGAGATAACGGTCGTGGGCGGAGAGCCACGAGTTAGAGCTCGGATCCTTTGGATTTTACGATGCTGCTGGGATGCTCCCGAGACACAGGCACCGTGCTCAGCCCCCGCTCGCGAGGTGCGCATGGGGAAAAATGTGAGCGCGAATGAAATGTAAGAAAACAAACTCACCAAGCAATATTACATAACGGCGCCGAAGCGCAATAGGTTCATGATGACCTGAAATTGTTCATTACACTTGGCGAGGCCAAGACAAAGTCCGCCATGTCTGGGCATGGGGTTCCACATGGAGTGGCTGAGGCTTCCCGCGGCCCGTGGCACGCGTTGTAGGAAACTCTCAGTGGAGATGGCCCTCGTGAAGGGAAAGCTTGGTGAAGCTGGGAGGTGAAGACGCGTGCTTCCCTCTTGAGACAAAAAATGCCTGCCGCGACGTGATCACGGGTAGAACTTGCGTAGGTGCTCGATGTTCCATGGATTTTTGATCGGATCGCCGTCTTCCGTCTCGAGCCGTACCGCGCCAGGCCTGGCGATGTGCGCGACCCTGTAGGGGCCTTCCCACATGGGTGAGAGCTTGTGGAGGCCTTCTCTGGAGAGGATCCTCCTGAGGACGAGATCGCCTGTCTCGAGGGTGCGCGGCCGTATGTGGCGGCTGTGGTAGCGGCGCAGGTCTTGCTGGTACTTCGCCGCTCGGAGGGCGGCACGGCGGCGTAGTCCATCGAGCAGCAGCAAGTCGTCGTTGTGGAGCTCCTCTTGGTTGTCCTCGTTGAAAGCAAGGATCCGTGGGGACCCATGCTTGATCTCGGTGGGGAGGACTGCTTCAGCGCCATAGACGAGAGCGAACGGCGTTTCTCCAGTGGGCTTCGTGGCGGTGGTGCGGATGGACCAGAGCACGGAGGGGAGCTCTTCAATCCAGTTCTTGCCGTGGGCCTTGAGGCGATTGAAGCTTCTTGTCTTGAGGCCTTGAGCACTTCTGCGTTCGCCCGCTCAGCCTGCCCGTTGCTTCGTGGATGAGCCACCGAGGCGAAGCAGAGCCGTGTGCCAGACTCTCGCAGTAGGCCCTGAAGATGCCGCTGGTGAACTGCGAGCCGTTGTCGGTGATGATGCGATTTGGCACGCCGAAGCGACAGGCCAGGCCTCTGATGAATTTCACCGCTGATCTCGCCGGGATGGTGCGCACCGCTTCAACCTCCGCCCATTTGGTGAACTTGTCGATGGCGACGTAGAGGTAGCGGTAGCCCCCGCTGGAGCGTGGGAAAGGTCCCAGGATGTCCAGCCCCCAGACCGCGAAGGGCCAGGAGAGAGGGATGGTCTGGAGCCCCAGTGCGGGCTGGTGGACTTGCTTGGCGTGGAACTGGCATGCCTCGCAAGCCTGGACAACGGGTTGCATCTTGAAGTACTGAGGGCCAATAGAAACCACTCCTGAAGACTTTCCCTGCGAGGGTGCGTGATGATGAGTGGTGGCCACATTCTCCACTGTGTATGTCCTTGATCAGCTGGCGGCCTTCTTCAGGGGGGACGCATTTTAGTGCAACTCCATTTGGACGCTTGCGGTACAGGTCTCCCTCGTGAAGGCAGTATGACTTGGCCTGGCGAGCAACTCTCTCTGCTTCTGCGTCCTCTTCAGGGAGGACTCCGTCCCTGAGGTACTCCTTGAGCTCATCGATCCAGCCCGTCTCTTGGTGTGTCATGGCCAGCAGCAGGCGTTCCCCTGTGGGTGGACCGCAGCCTGGTGCTCCAGATGTTGGTGGTGGTGGGAGCTCTTCGTCCATGTTCATTTCAACGCTTCTTTTGGCTGTTTCACCGATGCCCTGGTGAGCCTCTCCTCGAACACGCCCGCCTGCTGGGCTTCTCTGCGTGATGCTCGCCTGGCGATGTCGTCGGCCTCCTGGTTCTCCCTTCGTGGGATGTGCCTGAGCTCCATCCCCTTGAAGTGTTTCTCGAGCTTGCGGACCTCCTCGAGGTAAGCGGCCATATGGCCGTCCTTAGGCGTGTAGCTCTTGTTGGAGAAGTTGACGAGGAGCTGGGAGTCGCCCTTGATGAGTAAGCGCTTGATGCCGAGGGCGATTGCGGCTCTGAGCCCGGCGAGGAGGCCCTCGTACTCGGCGATGTTGTTGGAGACCTTGTCTGTCGTGAAGCACAGCTGGACGGCGTAGTAGAGCTTGTCGCCCTTGGGTGAGGTCAGGACGACGCCAGCCCCAGCGTTCTGGCATGCGAATGCTCCGTCGAAGTGCATGGTCCAGTGGCTTGGCCGTGTCTCCTGCTGGCGTGGATTCTGCCTCATGAGGCTCTTCTTGCTGGTGTCTGTCCACTCGGCGACGAAGTCAGCCAATGCTCTCCCCTTGATGACCCTGGTGGTGTCGAAGCGCAGGCCAAAAGGTTGCAGCTCAATGTTCCACCCTGCGACGCGGTCAGTGGCGTTTGGATTGCGCAGGATCTGCTCCAGAGGGAATGATGTGACCACCGTGATGGGGTGGCCCTGGAAGTAGTGGCGCAGCTTCCTGGAAGCGATGAGGAGCGCGAGGAGGAGCTTCTGCTGCATAGTGTACCGCTCGCGAGCATCTCGCAGCACAGTGCTGACGAAGTAGACGGGATGCTCGACGAGGGTGTCGATGGTGACGCAGCGCTGGGTTCCTCGGGAGCCTTGTCGAGCCTCTCGAGAGGTGGACCCTCGACGAGGGTGCCTTCTGGTTGCGCGGGCTCGGCATGGGGCTCAGGGCCTGAAGAGGATGTTTCCTTGTCGGGGGGATCTGGGCTTGGCGTGGCGGTGTCCTTCTTGGCGAGGACTGGCTCTTCCCTTTCTGCCACCAAGGCTGCGCTCACTGTTTGTGGAGTGGCTGATAGGTACAGCTTCAGATGCTCGCCGGGCCTTGGGGCAACCATGACAGGTGGGCTAGCCAAGTACTTCTTCAGGTCTTCAAATGCCTTGTCCGCCTCAGGCGTCCACTTGAACGTGCCAGACCGCTTCATGAGCTTGAAAAATGGCAGCGCCCTCTCGCCGAACTTGGAGATGAAACGGCCGAGGCTGGCCATGCATCCCGCGAGGCGCTGCATGTCCTTAAGGCGACGAGGTGGCTGCATCTCTTCTATGGCTTTGATCTTGTCAGGATTCGCTTCTATGCCGCGGTGAGACACTAGGAACCCGAGGAGTTTGCCTGACGGTACCCCGAAGACGCACTTGGCGGGGTTCAGCTTGATGCTTACTTTGCGCAGGCTGGCAAAGGTCTCCTCGAGGTCCTCCATGAGGGTGTGCTCTTCGCGAGTCTTGACCACGATGTCGTCGACGTAGGCTTCTGCATTTCTTCCCATCTGAGCCCCCAAGGCCTTCCTCATGAGCCTCTGGAAGGTGGCGCCGGCGTTCTTCAGCCAAAGGGCATGCAGACGTAGCAATACACACCACAAGGGGTGAGGAATGCTGTCTTCTCCTCATCCTCCTTCGCCATCTTGATCTGGTGGTAGCCTGAGAAGGCATCCAGAAAACAGAGGAGGTCGCAGCCGGCGGTGGAGTCCACGATCTGGTCTATCCGAGGCATGGGGTACGGGTCCTTGGGGCAGGCCTTGTTGAGGTCGGTGTAGTCGATGCAGAGCCTGCCGCCCCCGGTGTGCTTGGGAACGACCACCGTGTTGGAGAGCCATGTGGGGTGTGGAACTTCTCTGATGATGTGCGCTTCTTTTAACTTCTCTACTTCCTTGATGATGAACTCTTGCTTCTCTGGCGCCTGGCGCCGTGCTTTCTGCTTCACGGGGCGTGCGTTTGGACACACGGCTAAGTGGTGCTCGATCACCTCCCTCGGTACTCCGGACATCTCTGACGGTGTCCATGCGAACATGTCAGAGTTTGCCCTGAGGAAGGCGACGAGCGCGCTTTCCTATTTGGGAGGCAAGCCAGCGCCTATGGTGACGCTAGCCCCCGAGCCGCTGGCGTCCAGTGACACCTTCTTCGTGGCTGCCTGCTCCTGTGAGAACAGCTGCTTCTTCTTCGCGGGCCTCTCGAGGGGCTCCATGTCCTCATCAGCGGGGAATGCCACGGCAGCGGCCTTGTAGGCGGTCTCGACAGAGCGCATTGCGTCCTGGACTTGACCGTGGATGGCGATGGTGCCGCCGCTGCCTGGAAGCTTGACGATGTTGTAGGCATGGTGAGTGACAGCCATGAACTTCGCGAGGGCGGGGTAGCCGAGGATGGCGTTGTAGGGCAGGCCAATGTGCGCGACGTCGAAGTCGATCTGCTCGGTGCGGTAGTTCTGCGGCGTGCCGAAGGTGACCGCGAGCCTCACCTGCCCCAGAGGTGTGGTGAGCCACTTGTCACCCCCGTGAAGGGCCTAGAGGGCATGAGCCACTCGTAGGGCACTTGAAGCTGCTCGAAGGTCTCGACAGAGATGACGTTCAAGCCCGCACCCCCATCTATAAGCGTCTTGGCGACGGCGATGTTGTTGATGATGGGGGTGCACACCAGTGGGATGGTGCCTACTGCCTTGGTCGACTTGGGGTGGTCCTTGGAGTCGAAGGCGATGGTGTACTGTGACCACTTGAGGGGCTGGGAAGCCTCAAGCCCTGGAAGCGCTGCGCTGACCTCGCGAGAGAATTGCTTGAAGTGGTTGTTGGACTTGGGCGCTGGGACCCGCCGAGGATGCAGGCTATTGCCCCCTGAGGGGCCTGGTAGCCCCCAGGGTTCTCGTCGGGGAGGTTGCCGTTTTGCCCAGCGTTATTCCCCCGAGCCCTGTGCTGGAAGTTGTGGCGTCCACCTCCGCGGCCACCACGGCCTCCGCCGCGGCCCTGGTTCTTCTCCCGCTCCTTGCTGAGCTGCTTGAGCTCCCAGCAGTCTCAGTGGCGTGGTTGTGCCTGTTGTGGTAGATGCAGTATGGGCGATTGTCCGCCTTTTTCTCTTCAGCCGCCGGAGAGGCCTCGCGAGGCTGCTTTGCGTCAGGCTCTGCCGCGAGGATGGCGGTGGTCTTGCGCTTCTCTGCAGGCTTCTTCTTGCTCCTGGACCCCTCTGGAGGGTCCTCCTCCACTTCCTTCTTGACGAAGAGGAGGCCCTCTTCAGCCTTGGCGCACTTGTCAGCCAGATCAAAGAGCTTCACCACAGAGGAGAGGGTGTCGTGGATGCCGAGCTTCTCGAGCATCCTGTGGTTCGTGACGCCCTCCCTGAAGGCGGAGATGACGTGCGAGTCCGGGATGTTCGGAATCTTGTTGCGGACCTGGCTGAAGCGCTGGATGTATCTGCGGAGGGTCTCGTCAGGCTTCTGGCGCACCGCGCGAAGGTCGTTGTAGGTGAGTGCGCGTTCGTAGGTGCCCTTGAAGTTGGCGACGAAGACCTTGCAGAGGTCCTCCCACGTGTCGATGGTGTTCTCGGGGAGGTTCATGAGCCACGAGAGCGCGGAGTCCTTGAGCGCCATGGAGAGCCAGTTGGCCATCACCTTGTCGTCGCCTCCCGCAGCTTGGATGGAGACGGTGTAGAGCTGCAGGAACTCCAGAGGGTTGGTCCTGCCGTCGTAGCGTGGAGGGAGGTCTGGCTTGAACTTCACAGGCCAGACGACACGGCGCAGGTTGCGGGTGAAGGCGGTGCAGCCCGTGGCGTACGTCACGGCGCCACCAGCGAGTACGCCGCGGTTCTGGCGACCTGCAGCGGCGATCTCCTGCACGACGCGGTTGTGGCGGTCCCTCTGGCGCTCGATCTCCACGCGGGCGTCCGCCGGAGTCCGCTGCACGATCTGGCAGTCGTGCGGCGAGGATGCGTGCGACGCGGCGCGGTGGTTTGCTGCCGGAGCTGCAGCTGGAGGAGGTGGCGGAGGCGGAGGGGGAGGAGGAGCGCCGTGTGTCGTGGGTTTGTCACGGCACATGTCATCTCAAGATGACTTCGTAGGTGTGGGATTTAGCACGCGCGGAGATCGTCGATGTGGATTTGCACACGGGAGAGCAATTTATACAGCTTCAGGCCCCGGGAAACATCATCCGGTAATAGCCCTACGTGCTGTTTGTGGCTAGATCTTATTCCGTATGCCGGTGAGCGAGTCGCCGACGCGGCGGCTCTCTCTGTTTTGTTGTCTCTAGTCTATTGAGATCTGAGAGCTTTTGGTGCGCCTTGCCCCTCCTTATATAGGTGGAAGGGGCCGGCTTACATGTGATGTCCTAGTAGGATACAAACTAGGGTTTCTGTTACAAGTCGGTTCGTGGAGTCCTTATGCGACTCAAAACGTTAAGTCGCCTTGTTGGGCCTTCTCCATGTTGGGCCGCATTTATCGTTCGTCAGGATATCCATATCCTATATCCTCGATAGTAGCCCCTGAGCTTTTGGTCGACTTGAAGAGTCGGGCAGAAGGTCTTGATTGGATGACGATATTGTCTTCCTGGGAGACGAAGCTCGTGCCGATTCATCGTCATAATGAATGTTGACTTGAAGATGATGATGTTGTCGGCTTGCGCATGTAGAGCTTGCCGAGTTGTCGACGTTGAACTAGGCGACTTACTGATGTTGATGCCGTTAAGCCGCGGGCATAGAGGTTGTTAAGCCGCGGAGCCACTGCCAAGTCTTGTAAATGTTGCCGATGACGACGATGTTGACGTCTGCCAAGCTCTTGATGTCGATGGTGACAAGTCGCAAGCATTGAGGCCATTAAGCTGCTGATGCAGAAGCGCTGAGTCGCTGATGCTTGTTGATATCGTGTCATGGACGTCGAGTCTGGCGACTCAAGAGATGATTGGCACGTCACGAGCTTTTGAGATGTTTATACTGATGTGCTGAGCTGGATGCATGTGCAAGACGATCGCCGGGTACGCGCCGTCCAGATCACAGGGTTGCCGAGCCGCGCTGCCATTTTCATCCAAGGAGTACGCCAAGATGCTGAGGGGTCGGCCGCTTTCCTGAAGCTGCATCTGTTGCCTTCAAGTACACCAATATATGTACGTACAAGCGGCTAGCTGATCTTGATTGATTTTTCTATGGCTTTCCTCTTTTACTTTCTTGAATACGTGTACCCATGGGAGCTTCATGTGTAGCTAGATAACAACTACATGCATGAGTTGACCTCCTTCCATGAAATCCATGCATGCATGCACGAATGGCCTTAATGTTGGATTCTTGCCTTGAATACATCAGGTGCTAAATGCTTCTTTGTACATATGACTGTATACTGCCTTTCCCCAATGTAAAGTAATAAGTTGTCCGTCAAGTCCAGATGGCTTGATGATTTTTAATAACGCAAGACGGAACATTGCCGAATGGACACATCTTCAATTGGTCGCTGTTGGGTCCGTATTCAACCCTTGGCAAGTCAGGAGCGTTGTTATTATCGAGCCCTCGAATTTGGCACTGAATATTTTCTGCATTCTCCATAGAAATCGTAGTAGATGCTGGCTTAACCGCTGACGAGAAGTCCACCAGTCTTCACTGAATGTAGAGTATAATAGTATATTGAATTCTCATGAAGATCCATCAGAACCCATGGCGGCTTATGAATATTTAGCTGATTTCACTTGTATCTTGCAGCTGTGATGTTGGTGGATATGTAGCCCCCGAGAATCGAGTTGTATGCTTGATCATGCGGCTCGAGACTCAAATAATCCTTCAATTAGGCAAAAACTTGATTTGTCCTAGCCCCGGGAATTATGTAGGTATGCTTTCATTATCCTGCTTGATGGCATATCGTTGCAATTTGATCCTGCAACAGATTGACAAATATTGTTGCCGCAAGATAATAATGATATAAATTCCACATGATGTGGCTGTAGTTAAATAAATAATGGTGGCTTTATCAGCCAATATCAGGAGATAATTATCTCAATCGTAAAAAATCTGGCCATGCCAATTCAAACTCATATGGCCGAGTTATAGGTTCCTGAAATTCAAAAGGCAAAGCCCTCAAGGAAGCAATGATGATAACTTGATAATAATATGTTAGCCTTGGCGGCTGGTAATAATTATGATAAAAAGTTAGTACTCCGCATAATAGCATATGGTACCCTGCATGATAGCATAGTATAATCTGCATGATAAATGATATTTTGCATGATAGCAAATGGTATGTCGCATGATAGCAAATGGTTTGCATGATAGCAAATTGTTGCATGATAGCAACTGGTAAGATGCATGATAGCATATTGTACGATGCATGATAGCATATGGTACTTGACTCAGTATTTCCCAAATCTAATGTGTGTTCAGGGTCGAGAACGGCCATGATATGCAGCCATGATAGGCATCAGACTCGATTGACGCCACACGCGGGTACTTTAGTCCTTCTGAATTATCTCTATTACCGTTAAGTAGGTCTTCGCGTGGCTCAGTATTTCCCAGGTAAAAAATGCGTGTTCAGGGTCGTTGGCGGCCATGATAGGCGATCACACTCGATTGACACCGCACCCCAGTACTTTGGCCGCATAGTGCAAAGATACTTCTGACTTAAGGCGAGAATAACCAGGATTATTGCTTTTATCGGCAGCAACAGCCGTGACGTGCTCTAATTAGTTTTGATGATAACCAGCTCTGATTAGCTGCAAATGTGATACCACGGGTCACTAATTAGACCCAAGGATTGATACAACGAATCACCTGTTTAACTCAAATATCGATAAGATGATGATTCGTTAATGACTAGCAAACTGATGTAATGATGAGCTGTATGCGACTCATAAATGATATAAAGGTAAATCACTATGTGACTCATAAAATGATATGACAATAAGTCGGTGATGATATAATGATATAATGACAAGTCATGAAATATTAATGCATGAGCATGTAATGGCAATCTTTATATGTCAAGATGCCCGTTTGTATGCGCAAATAAAATTTAAAGCAAGCTGTAAATAGCTAGACTTTGATAAATGCAATGCGAGTTATAAAGAACTCTAATTTGACAAATGTATTGCGGGTTGTAAGAATCCCGACTTTTAGATCGAAGTGGCTATAACTAAGTCTCAAAAATAGATATAAATTAAAGTCTGCGACATGATATAATATGTATCACAAAGACATTAGTAAGAGGCATAATAACCTAGATATGCAGCCCCCGAGATAAACTCGAAGGTGCCAATTAATCTTTACCGGTAAAGTAAAAGATGTGAAAATTGAGCATGATTAGCGACTTATCTTATTTTGTGCTCCTGGCGTTGATGTCGCGGCATAATCCGCGGCACGTAGATGGACGAAATAGGCCACGGTGGTATTTGAAATTGACCATGACTTGTTAGTGGAGATAAACCGCAGCCGCATTGATGAAGGAATCTTCACATGTGAGCTGTCCAATGAATCGCCACCGTTGTTAGTATCGATAGGCCGCACCCCACTATTGAGTCGCCATGCTTCATATTGATGTCCGAGGTGATCATATTTTTCCCATCGGACAAATCGTCGAAAAATCTTGATGAGTCGCCAATGCGACCAGATGATATCTACCGTACAGCTGCCCGCGCGAGGCAATGTTGATGTAGAGCCCCAAAAGTCATTGCTGGATATATTTTTTATTCTTCTTCGATGCACCTTGGGCATGCGGCGAATTGGAACTTGAATCGGTCCAGCGAAAACAAAATGATGTCAGCGACCGATCTTAGCTGGTGTGTTTCAAGTAGCGGTACGCCCGCCGGTCCGAATATTTTTAGTTGAAGATACGCTCGACCGTGCTAGGGCAATGCTTGTACTGAGCCCCGGGCATGGACGTGGATGCTGACGAAGTGATATAATCCGCGGATCGCCAATGTTGACTCGCCGTAGAAAAACCTATCCGGGTCTGCTGAGCTGGAGATGATTGTTGACTAAGCTGGCCGTGTTGGGATGAGATCAAAGCGGTCCGTGGTAGTGAGCCGCGGCTAAATGAAAGTCGCCTGCGGCGAGTCGGCAATGGTTACGCTGATGTTTGGATTCGCACTGATCACTTGAGCCGGCCACTCCTTCTGAACTCCTGCTCGTTTCCTTCTTTTGGATCAACTCGCACTTGATTTATTAAGTCGCGCCGTGTAGTGTAGTAGCGACTCAAATTGATATCTTTTTATTTTATTTTTTGGAACCTGCTCCAGCGTGTTGATTCTTCCAAATCCAATTAGGAGGCGAATCAGGATTCCGACTCTTGTTAGTCTCCACAAGATGCGTATGATTGTAGCTGATGCGCGAGTCGCGGTTTCGATCACCAGAAGTTTTTCACGGGCGCGGGTGTCGTTGAAGATTTCCACGCACATGACTCGCCTGATTGATGCGACGATGAGTGGCCGCCGTTATCAATGAAGAGATGTTTGTTCGACTCAGCCATGAGGCCGACGGAGGACGGCAAGTTGCGCGATGGGTGTGAAGGTTACACGCGGGGTGTTGCGCTGAGCTGGAAGTAGTTTGCGAGCTGAAAGTTGTAATGAGCTGAAAAATTGTCCGCGGGCTCGAAGTCGCCTGATGAGTCTCTGATGATGAGGATCACTAGTAACTTTGAGCAGATCGTACTTTCCCCAGACTTTTTATTTTCCTGGTCCTTTTTTTTTTTAGCTTTAGAAAGCGTGGGGCACAAGGTGTGCTTGATCCGCATGACTACTAGTACCGCTTGGCTTGCACTCTTTCCCTTTCTCGTACGTGACCTGCTCTGCCTTGCATGCATCGGTACTAGCACGCGGCTTCTGTCCTTTTTTCCTTTTTCTTTTTCTTTTTCCATGGTAGAGACTCGATCCGACTCGAACTCAGTAGCAGTGCTGCCACGAAGACCCGGGGTCGAATCCACACGTGATGCCGGCAATTTCTTCCATTGAGTATCCACTGCTAGGCTATGTGCGTGTAGTACCGCCGGCTCGGATTTTCATAGTCGAGGAATTTGTGTACCAGCCGTCGCGCGGAACGCTGCCGCCGAATCTTGATCTTGGATTGGATTTGATCGTACGAGCCGAGAGCACTGTTGGTGTCGAGCCCCCGGTTGTTAGTCCGGTACGGCGAGTCGCCGTTCGTTGGTTGATGAAGATCTGGACCCATCGAAATCTGAATCCAGCGCGCACAGAGCCCCACGGTGGGCGCCAACTGTCGTGGGTTTGTCACGGCACATGTCATCTCAAGATGACTTCGTAGGTGTGGGATTTAGCACGCGCGGAGATCGCCGATGTGGGTTTGCACACGGGAGAGCAATTTATACAGCTTCAGGCCCCGGGAAACATCATCCGGTAATAGCCCTACGTGCTGTTTGTGGCTAGATCTTATTCCGTATGCCGGTGAGCGAGTCGCCGACGCGGCGGCTCTCTCTGTTTGTTGTCTCTAGTCTATTGAGATCTGAGAGCTTTTGGTGCGCCTTGCCCCTCCTTATATAGGTGGAAGGGGCCGGCTTACATGTGATGTCCTAGTAGGATACAAACTAGGGTTTCTGTTACAAGTCGGTTCGTGGAGTCCTTATGCGACTCAAAACGTTAAGTCGCCTTGTTGGGCCTTCTCCATGTTGGGCCGCATTTATCGTTCGTCAGGATATCCATATCCTATATCCTCGACACCGTGCGCTATGTTCCCCTCGCGTCCGGAGTGGCGCACCTGCGAGCGGGAGGGTGCTGGTGCTGCAGTGGTGGCGGCAGGAACGGCGGCGGCGTTGATGAGCTCCTCGAGACGCCCCAGCCAGTTGTCATGGCCCGCCTGCGTGGGACGGTAGCGCAGCAGCTCTTGCGCCATCAGCAGCGCGGTGGCTGGACTGCGCGCTGCTCGGCCCATCGTGGAGGCGCTCTCGCGCCTAGATGGGTGCAAGGAGGAAGCTCCCTCGTCCTTGCCGTCGATGCCGCCGTCGTTGCCGCTGCCGTTGCCGCCGTCGTCCTCAGGGTGCTCGACGCGCGGCTCGGCGTTGCGCTCTGAAGCGCGGTTGGCGCGTGGGTGACCACGCGGGTTGTGGTTGGCGGCGGCTCGGTGTTGGCCCTGCCGGACGTCCGTCGCGCGAGACGCGCAGCTCGCGTGTCAGTCATGGCGCGGAGAGGTTGAAGAAGTTGAAGACGCGCCTCAGCCCCCTACCTGGCGCACCAAATGTCGGAGACTGGTCCCAGAAACTAGGGGTGTCTCTCAAGTGCCAGGAAACGAGTAAGGGGCTGAACACAACGTCAAACAAATCCTCAACAACCTCGGCGACGGTGCTCGTCGAGCTTGGTGAGGAACATCACGGCCGAGAGGTAACACGAGCCGCTACCCAGGTTCAGGCCCACCGTGAGGTGTAAAAGCCCTACGTCCTGCTAAGATGTATTGCACTGCTTGGAGAGGTTCACAGTACAAGTGTGCTTGCCGAGGATGCACTGCTATGGCTATGGTGGACTATGGTGGACTGAGCTACGTCTTCTTCTCCGACGTAGCTCCTCGGTTGTGGAAAATGAGTTGGTGAATGCGGATCCCCCCTAGGTCGTACACTGGCTCCTTATATACTGGGCTTGGTCCTCTTCCCGAAAATCTCCGGCGGGAAGGGATACCACAATCCCGCCGAGTTGGAGCACAGCGCACAGCGTCGGGGGCGTCCATGGACACGGTCCATCGCAGGGAGCACGTCGTCTTGGCAGAAAAAGCCACCGTCCAACCAGGACGGGGGGCCGGCGCTGCAGAGCTTTGGGACGCGCCCCACGGTGACGTCGCAGTTGGAGCGTAGCGGCGGCCGGTCGCTTTATCACCAATTTGGCAAGTCTTGGAGTCCGCTTTGCTTGCCGCAGCTCCTTTGACCACTTTATACACGAGAATGGCAACTGCGGCGTATTCGTCATCACGCGCAGGCGCAGAGCCCATGTGCGCTCTGCAGCGGTGCAGGAGCTTGCTTCCACTCGAAGGAACCCCGCGAGGGCCTGGAGCCTCGCCGAGGTTTTGCAGCCGTTGACTCCTCGCGAGGGAAAACCTCCCGAGGGCGGCGCGGAGACGCGCCAGGGCCTGATGATCTCCTAGGAGAGGCCTTTCCGAGGCAGAGGTCCCTCTCGAGGCCTCCAGGCCGATCGCTTGGTCCTTAGCGGAAATGCTCGGTCGAGCAAATAAGCCCTCGCGAGGGAAAACGCCTCGTGAGGCTCGCCAGGCTGAAAGCCTGGCCCTTAGCAGAAATTCCTGCGGAGCGTTCGAGGGCTGTGGCAGGCCGGCCCATGACACCCTGGTTTTCACTGGGCCGACAAGTGCCGACGGGAATGGTTGGAGCTGAAACTTCCCTCCCGCCGACTGTCATTTGAATTTTCAGTTTACACACATAAATCGACTCGGAAATAGAATAGCTAAAGCACGGCAAGTGAAATATCATGCTCCCGGATAACCTTCTCCGATACAGTACCATATCAATTATCTGGTTCGTCATAATTTTCTTCCTAAGTCACCTATCCGGTATCTTCTACTCCCTCCGATACAGTACCATCTTATATTTGTGACATCCTTTTTCGAACGGAGGGAGTAGATCTTAAAGGTAAGGCAGTTTTTTATTTATTTTTTACATCAGGGCAGGTAATGTCGACTCCTTCGGTTTGCCCACTCTTGGGCTTAACAGGCACCTTAACTGGACAAGTTTGCCGCGATGTATACAGCCCAGTGGAATTACACCATGGTGGATCATTCGGTTGCAGTTAGGCTGGGCCTTGTAGCCCAGTGCGGCCTACAATGGAGAAACTGGCCCAGTTAGGTTGGGCCGGATGTTTACGGGCGTGCGACGCTCTCCATCTTCGTGCGTGCCGCCACTACGGAATATTTTTTTGATTGCCCACTACGGAATATTGACTTTGATCACAACTTCACGAATTCACAAGTACAGCCGGCACATGGCAGCTTCCGTCTAGAACCTTTGATCGGGTCTCGTCGCATTTTGTGCTTTGCGGGCGCAGTGTGGAACCTTGTGAATCTGGATTTCACCTTATCGAGCGAAATGCATAAATATTCTCGGGATATCTTAAATGTTCTTTTTTTTTTGTACAAACTTGCATGCCTTGTCGTAGGCAAACCACTTAGTAGACGCCTCCATGATATTACTAGGGGAATAATGACACAGAGGCGTCGTTTAGTGCAATATCCTGCTCATGACCTTAGTTTGATTCTCGCGGCCGCCGTTTGTGTCATGTTGTTATTTTCTCCCTCGATATGTTAGAATCTCAAATCTTTAGGCACTAACTTAAAATTAGCCGTACTAGACAAATATATAATAGTGCAGTCTTCTGTCTAAGAGTATTCATGTAGTATTCATGTCAGATATTTCAGTTTAGCTCAATTTAGAACGACTCCAATTATTATGTTCTCATGCATTCCGCATATGTATAGTCATGCTTATGTGGTGTCTCATCTTTTCTATTGAATATGAACTGGTAAAGAAAGAGGGTGATACGCATACCACAAAGTTATGATGATTTATCAGAACGGGTCATGCTGATTTTGTGGAAAAAAAGATATACCCATACAATTTAGACTTCATCGTACTCTATGCGCCTCAAGTTCTTGCATGCTCAAGGTTGTACATGTGTATTTCCATTCATCCATTTCTAGGACAAAAGCTTCTACATATATACATGCGACTGATTTCATTGCCTGGTTGCATGTCAAGCTATCTAGATAGGAACACATCTTTCTGCCTTATTACTCCTCCATGTTATTGTTCGGTTTTACGGTGTATCTGTAATGTTTAAGTGAGAAATCGGAGGAAACCAAAATTCTTGCCGGTAGGTTTACTACTAGTTGCAGTCGGGGATTCGTTGAACAAAGAGGGATGTAAACTCACTGTTCTCTGTGTAGTGCACACTTTCTATGGCCGTTGTCGTAGAAAACGTCCCACACACGCGACATCGACTTTGGTCCATCCCGGTTGTCACTGCACCCTTGGATCGCTAGTCCTCCGACTCTGGGTGGTCATCCTCAACGTCGTGTTGTGTGTACGCGCCGTCATCCAACTTGTACTTGAAGGTTTTACGGTCTACTCCAAGAGGTAAAGGGAGGCGGCCCAGTGGCTAAACTGATCCTCCGTCTTGGCCGAGATCTAGTCCATGACCTAGCATGTAACCATTAGGGTCAAATGACCTCAATGGATTAAAATTAACAAAATACTCTCTCAAATTTACTATTATATCACTAAACTTAGAAGATTGACCCCGAAGGCATTTTATCCTGGATTCGCCCCTGAGTCCAGCCGATGGGAGTGGGCACCCTAGGCCCCAGCCGATGGTGGCTTTGTATGCCGTAGTAGGGTGCAACCTTCGGCGATTTAATGCAGTGTTTTTTTCCTTCGAAATAATTTGATGCAGTGTTTTGATCTAGGGCCATGCATGCTGTTGTTTCGGACCAGAGTCGAACGCCAAACCATCGTATGCATAGCAGAGTTCGTTTCCAAAACTACAGGCAACCGCTACTATCAGTACTAGCAAATGTGCCCGTGCGTTGCCACGGGCATACAAATTTTAATATAAAATTACTCTATAAAAATTCCCAAAATAGATCAACACATCAGAAAAGTGCAAGCGGGCCTGAGGTAATTGCATACAAGCTTCACATCGCATGGTTGGTCGTGGTTCATTGACCGTGCATGTCTCCCAAGACGTCACGTTCGGTGACCATGGCTTCACCCCAACGGATACCGTGCGCACGTAGGCCGGAGTGACAATTTATGTGCGAAAATCACGAGCATGCAGAACAAATATTCAATTTGCTGTTTTGTTTCATAGGGCTCATGAAAGCATGCTGATTTAACATGATGTTAGTCTTGCTGGAAAGCACATCAACAAATACCACTGCAAACCACCGTATTTGTTTGTCCACATCCACTCCTGTATTAAGCTATTTTGTTTTTAATGTAAGATGGTTTATAAAAATACACATACATTTGGAATAGAAGATTATAAAAAGCCATCCATCTCCAACCTTTCGTAAGGCGAAACGTCCAGTACAAAACAGTAGTATTTTCCAAAATATATAGTGGAGTTGAATCTAAGAGTGAATGTAGTGAGCATGGGGGTATATGCTCCCTCCTATTTGAAATGTCAAAAAGCTGTCCAAATAATTTGAAACAAATATTTCATGCATAGGTTTCGCAAATATATATGTGACCTGCACATGAGTTTCGTGATGAAATTACTATTTGCTTTTCCACTGTAAAGAAGAGAAATTTTATGTGCTATATAACAGTAATCATGTGACAGATTTTTGTCTTTTTTGGATGGGTCAAACTAAAAAAACGTTTTTCCGCAGAACTTTCTAGGCATAAATGGAACATACATATCTACGGGCGTAACTTTTTTAGTAATTTAAAACATTTGGAAAATGTTTTTTCGAACCGTGAGCAAATGCCCCATGTTCAAGTGTTACTTTCCCGGTTGAATCTACTCTGACCTGATCATTCGAGTGAGTATATTACTAACTGAAAACAAACAACCGCAAGACTGCATGCAAAGGATAATTAAGATATAACGCGTGGTATCAGTCTAACAGGCATATGGCACACAAAACGTTAGGAATGTCCAACCTATTGTGCATTTGTGCTCATAACTCATAAGTCATCACGAACAGTACCATAAGAGAAAAGGAGCAGTCGCCGTGAGAGAGATGAGCTGCAGCATCAACTGACAGAGAGACAGTAGGAACATCAGGTGGTGACAGAGAAAGGTTATCAGCCTCAGTGCTCCCGAGAGAGAACAGTGGCAGCAGAAGGCGCAACGCCCGCGCTAGAGAGAGAGACGCGTGTGGGAGCGAGCAAACAGCCAGCGCTGGAACGTCGAGGAGGGCAGTTCGCACCGATCGGAGCCGGCAGATGCGAAGCGCGCGGATGGCGACGAGCTCCTCCACAGCTGGGGCTGATGAGATTTGGGCAGCGGAGTCCGGGACACAAAAGGAATGCGACCTGGATGAACAGGTCGGCTGCAGGGAACCGGGTAGCGCAGAAAGGCCCCGGTGACCTGCTCGACGGCGCGCAGGTGGTCCAGAACGACGGCAGCTGCCACGCACAGGGGCAGCGCGAAGGATCTTCAGGCGAGTCGTGGAAGAAGGCTAGCAGATGGAGCACACCCTTGTAGTTCTTGTACACGGCGTTGCAGCGGCAGGCCGGACAGCGGCGAGCACCTGGTCATGCAGCGGGTGGCGGCAGATCGAAGGTTTCCACTTTCCAGTGGTGGCCGCAAGGGCGAAGACGGCGACGCGCCGAAGAGCCATCCAAGCTAAACGACCCGGTTTATTTCTTTCCGTGAGATCTGACGAAGAGGTACGATGGCAATTAATAGTATTATGTAATTTTGTGGGAGGGTAAAACCGTAAAAAGTCAGGACGGACCAACCATCACCTAAAGCCGTATTATATAATAGAGATAGAGATAATCTAAAGAATATTTCTAGCAAAAAAGTATCGTCTAAAGAAACCAAAAACAAGATGCGACACGCTAAATTTATTGTACTCCCTCCATCCCAAATTATAAGGCGCCCTTTAATTACGCTGGTCAATGGGGCACAACTTTGACCATAATTTGTACTTATAATATGACATAAAATTTGCATACAAATATAAGAGATGAAGGAGTTTTGTAAGACGAATCCAACGATACCATTTCTACATTCTCAATCCATATAGTTTGTTATATATTAGTGGTCAAAGTTGAGCATCAAAGACCAGCACGAAAATAGCGCGCCTTATATTTTGACACGGAGGGAGTATCAAGTAATTACATCCATACGCACACACATCCTACACTGTATGCTTGGTACACAGACCAAATTCCTACTTGGCGGCCGCACACTCGGGCGGGGCACCCTGCGGGAACCTCCAGGTGTCGGTGCAGTAGTTGTAGATCATGTAGTTCTTCTGCACCGACCGGAGGCGGTCCTGCGCCGTGGCGTCCAGCTCCTGGTTCATCCACCCGCCGTTGGACCTCGCGCACGCCGCCGCGTCCTGCGACGTGCACCCGCTCGCCGCGAGCCCCTTGTACGACGCCGTGAAGGGCGCCCGCGACCAGTCCGTCTTCACGCGGCCACCCTGCGTCGCCCAGTCCTCCGCGTCCCACATGCTGGCGTACACCCGCATCGGCTGCTGCGTCGGGAACGGCACCCCCGTCGTCGCCTGCCGGTTCCGGTACTCCCGTATCGGCGTCCCGTCCACGTAGAACACGATGTGCTGGGGGTTCCAGAGCACGGAGTAGGTGTGGAAGTCGGCCGTGGGGTCGAACCACATGCGGAACTGCTGCTCCCGGTCGCCCTTTCCCTGGCTGTAAACGTTGGTGTGCACCGTATATGGCTGGCCGCTCGCGTTGCCCAGGAACTCCAAGTCGATCTCATCGTGCGCCGACCCCTGCGACGACAGCTGCAACCACGCACAGATATGTATGCATGAATCAGTAATTTAGTACACGCCTCACACCATGATCAAGCGATGTCAGCGTACGCATGGAGAGTTAGACGGAAAAGTGGCAGCGAGAGCGTAGTGTACGTAGAAAGTGGCAACGGTGCCGGCAGAATCGCCGGGGACGAGCTTGAGCTGCACGTCGAAGCGGCCGTAGAGGTACTGGTTCTTGGACTGGAACCCGGAGCCGGAGCCCCTGTCCAGGGACAGCGTCAGAAGGTTGCCATCGCCGACGATCTTGCCGCGCCCGTCCCCACGTGATGTCCACGTCCTGGTAGAAGTTGCCGGCGCGGGCCACGCCGGCAAGCAGCGTGGAGCACAGAATCAGCAGGAATGTTCTCCTGGGATTGGACGCCATCATCTATCTGCAGCCACTCGGTACTATGCTTGTTATGGTGATGAGTTTGTGTGAGACGAACGAATGGGTGCAAACTATGGTTTTTATAGGCCACTGCAAGGAGCAGGATGACATCCCTTCATTCCTTCCGGTAGGATGGTTGGACCGGAGAAGAAAGGTTGTACGTGCGCTGGATCGATCAATAACTTTGACGACGTTGACACGAGTCAGAATCGGACGGCTTTGTTAGCCAGTTTGCTCCTGGGCCTTGGTTTTGTTTGGTTCAGAAATGATGGCGTCGAAAGACGACTGGGGCCGCAGGCGTTTGATTAATTTGGTACCTAGTGCAACAGCCGTGGCTTAATTAGCTCGTACATGAATAAGCTCCATGAACGTGAGGTTGTTTACACGTCCTGTATCAGCTACCTTGAGCCAGCCGTTCATGATCACCTCCACTGGAAACTTAATGTGAGTGCCTAGCTAATTGTTAACTACTCCCATTAATTGCAGTAATAACTAGGAGTGACAAACTAAATATAAGTATAGTACTCACTGCTTTTCAGATTAGGCTCATCTCAAAGATCAGTTTGTAAACAAAGGAGGGCCCTAATTAAGTGCTTGACCAAGAATTGTCTCAGACTAGTCACAATGGGTAATAACATAGGAGCAACATGCATACCACGTAGGCAAAAAATCTGATGTGACGAGTAATTAATGAGGAGAGAGGAGATTGGAGTAACATAGATAGTTACCGTAACATCACATATTTCAGACTAGCCATAGTGGAGAGTATCATAGAGCTGTATCATGCATATGATACTTGTGTAAGATACTACCTCTATAATACATAGTATCATATAGTAGTATCATAGATACACCATATTTATTGCTTTGTAGAATCTCAATACAAATATGTGTACAAAATTTACTTGCTATTAAAATACCTTGTTTTACGTGCATGATACCGTAACATAGGTAGATACCACTACCATCTCTTTCCTCATTAATTGTTGTGCCACATCAGATTTTTGCCAACATGGCATGCATGATACTACCTATGATACTCCCACTATGGCTAGTCTCAAGGCAAAATGTGTGTACAACCTAATAAATAGACTTGTGCATGACACTACACACATGTTACTTTCCATTGTGAAGGTACTAACTTAGAGTAGTAACATATGCATGTTACTAGTATAAATTACTCTCCATTGTGACTAGCCTCAGCATGCATGGTTATCCCTTTTCTTCATGCATTGATTGGCTCCACATTAAGAAAATCGCGTGGCACGATAAGCTACTTCAAACCAATCAAATAATATTTCGACTATTCTCAAAGCAAGGTGCCTTAAAAACTACTCTAACTGTCCTAAATTTGTTAAGGTAGATGATGAGGTTATCTTTGAAGATGGAACTATGCATTTTTGGCACCTTCGCGCTCCGTGGTTAGAGCCTCTAAGGGCCCCTGACGGTTTGGACTACAGTAGGTCGAAAACAAATATACAACCAATATATATGTATTTATGCATAGAGTAGACAAAAGTTTTATTTAAAATATTTGGAAGGATCGGTATGACACCTAGAGGGGGGTGAATAGGTGCTACTCCAAATTTTAGTCTTTTTCAAATTAGGCTTGACACAAAAGGTAAATTCTCTAGATATGCAACTACGGTGAATTTACCTATATGACAAGCTAACAAATAAGCACGATATATAAGTAAGGCGGTAAACAAGGATCGAGGTAACCGAAGTCAAAGCACGCGGAGACACGGATGTATTCCCGAGTTCCTCTTTTTTAGGGGAGTACGTCTCGTTGGAGAGGTGTGAACCAACACAATGGTTCAACGGCCACAAAGGCCTCACCCTCTTCTCCGGTGAACCGCACCACAAAGGATTGGTTCACTTCAACTATCGGAAATCTTCGAGGCGGAGTCCGGAGCCTTTACAACAACGATTTGGGGCACAACCCACAATGGATTGGGGGCTCCCAAACAGCTACAATCTGTCACAAAGACAATCAAGTGAGTACAAAAGGGGGCTAGGTTTTCCTAGTGGAAACCCTAGCTAATGGTCACTCAAGTGAATGAGGGGGAAATGAAAAACTGCTTGGTGAAGATGTAGATCGGGGCCTTCTCTTTCAATTCTCCAAAGATCAACGAGTTTGGGTGGAGGGATTGGGAGATCTAGCAAATCTTGAGCTTGCAATAATGGTGGACTTCAATTCTGGGCGAGCTGAGTGGCTGGAGGTAGGTGGAGGGGTATTTATACCCCTCCAAAAATTCTAGCCGTTGTAGTCCACTTAGACCGAAGACTCCGGTCTGGAAGGCCGGAGACTCCGGTCTCCCTGGGCAGAGACTCCGGGGTTACTCCGGGGTCACTCCGAACCCCTGTACAGAGGCTGCCGTCGCTTGCTCTCTCCTGCTCGAAAATTTGGGGGCCGGAGACTCCGGCCCCTGAGCCACCTGAGGCCAGAGACTCCGGCCTGGACAGATTCCAGCCAATTTGCTATGCATTAAGTTGATGCTATGAGTTTGTTTCTTTTGTTTTTCCTGCACCACTTAGTAACACATTAGATACATGAATGCTAGGGTTGTCACCTAACACACAAAACATGTGGGGATACACAAAATGTTCTTTCAATCTCCCCCTTTTTGGTATTAGATGACAACACTAGGATTTGTAATAACGCACAAAACAAATGATATGTTTCATAAAGGAATTGAGAAGCTCCCCCTACATGTGTGCATATAAGTAGTTTGCATTTGAATACAAATGCTCAACATGTAGAGAGAAGGCAACTCACAATATAAAGAACATGAAACATATAACATAAAGACATAGCAAAATAATGGATTGAGAGGGAAAAATCATACCTTGTGCATATTGATTATACCCAATGCACAACAATACATATCACAAAAATAGATACCATCTCAACCATTGATAAAGAAATATCCATATGTCTCAAACTAGATAGAACATAGTCTCACAAACAAAGATAGTCTCACAAACATAAAGCAAACCAAATAGTTCAACAACTTAGAATAAAACGGACACAAGCTTTAACGAAATGATAAAAGAGCATGCTTGTGACCCACCCATGCAAATCCCACGCGAGAACCTAGTAGAACTACTTCTCCCCCTTTGGCATCGAAACGCCAAAAAGGGAAAAGAGCAAAGCTAACGGAACCCAAGGGGATCACTAGCTCGTCGTCTTCTTCTTCATCGGCTTCGCTACCTTCATCATCATTGCCACTTCCACTTGCTTCTTGACTAGCTTCCACACTTGATTCTTCAAAAGAACCTTCAAAGTCACTTTCTTCTTCATAGTTGATAGGAGCCTTGCCGGCATTGCGAGAAGAGGAAGGCATGGAGGACACATCTTCAAAATCAGCCCAAGGGAAAATATCCTCATTCCACTCCTCAAGAGGGATAGTGCGCTCGGATGGCGGAGAAGGTGGAACACCTTCGGGGCGAGGAGGAGTGATGCCACCATTGCTCAATTTGCGCATATCCTTCATCATCGTGGCTTGATTGGATAAGATCTTCTTGTTAGTGACATAGTTTTGATGATTTTCCTTGTGTAGCGCAATACCCATGCACATCTTAGCCCTTTGCCACCAAGTGATATGCTTCACCTCATTGTTAACCCTTTGACGGCCACCGGAGTGCCATGAGGGAGGAGTGGCATTCTTCCTTCTTGCCCTAGGAGCTTCTTCCTCCTCAACCTCTTCATAGGTGCGTTGGGGAGCAAGATGAATTTGAAGCACTTGAAGGATCCCAGGCTTGTGTGGAGTGAAGCGAGAGGTATCGAGTTGAACCTTGGTGAGAATGAGCTTCATGACATAGGGAGCATACATGGGGGTCTTCTTCTCAATGAGAGTAAGGTGAATCTCATTCCTTATAAAATCCATCACATCAACTTCAAAACCTTGACAATCCGGTCCGGCAAGGTAGGTCTTGTGAGCATGATACATGAGGTTGACAAGGGCCCACGGATGGCACCTTGGTCTCCGGCTTGTGGTACAAGGCTCCAACGAAACATGCGAATCAAAATGTTGTAGATGGGCTTGAGACCACGAGCGGTAGCGACTTTGCCATCCTTGGCACAAAGAGGGAGAAGAACATTCTTCTCATAATATTGCCCTTCAACATGCATCCTTCGACCAACCGGAGTGGAGACCCCTTTGAACTCATAGCCCAAAAGCCGTCCAAAATCTGAGAAAGTGGTGGCGCATTGGACAGGCCCGGTCATCCAAGTCATCTTGGTGTCCTCCTCCGGTCCTAGAACCAGAGTAGCAAAGAACTGTTGGATCTTCTCAATGTCATAATTTTGTTGAGTGGATATGAGATGCTCAAGCCCCATCTTCCTTGCAACCCAAATTGCGTCCACAAAGTATTGCTTCTTGGCCAATGTTGCAAAGTTCAATGTTTTTTGAGGACAAACACGAGCTTTGGGGTCTAAGTTGGCATAGAATTCCTTCATGATGAGCTCTTGCTCCTTTCTCCAAAAGTAACTATCCGTTGAGTTGTTGGCATATCATAGAACCTTTGCATCCTCATGGTCCGGTAGTCTTCCTTGTTCAAGTTTTCCAAAGTGGTCAAGTTGGCAAACATGTCCTTCTTGGCCCTTTCATCCCTACGAAGGGCAGCCTCTTGCTTGAGCCTCCTTGCCTCCTCTGCCCGTTCCTGATCCAAGACACCTCGCTGCACAGTTCTATCATTGGCTTCATCACGGACAAAATAGTCTCGGCCTTGTCTCTTTGAGGATGTCTTCTTGATTTTGGACGATGATGATGAGGCACCGGGGAACCGCTTGTTAGCTGTGAAACAGGAGTAGATAGGTAGCACGGGGATAAGCATACATGTCTCAGGAATCCAAACGGAAGAAATCATGTGTCAAAAAAAATTCACTCATAATTGATCTAGACCGGAGTCTCCGGTCTCAGGGGGCGGAGTCTCCGGCCACACCGGAGTCTCCTGTCCTGGGGACCGGAGTCTCCGGCCTGAGACTGGAACTTCCAATCTAGGTCGAAAAAGAGTGAAACAACGACCGCACGAATTTCCTAGAGTGTAAAATGCCAGCACAAATGTTCTACACCATGAATTTTGACAAGTACTACTCTCAAAACTAGATCGAGGACGAATCCTTAGAGGAAGAGAGAGAGGTACCCGTGTCCTTCATGGTGAGGTTCAAACGATGGGGAGAAAGATCCCCAAGGCTTGAGAAGTGGAGGAGCCGGTGGCACGGCGGATTTCGGCGGCGAGGATGGCCGGATTTGGTGCTCTTGGGGCGGAGGCGGTGGCTGGGTGGTTTTTGGAGTTGGGGGTGGGGAGGAGTTATGAACCCCGACTCCTTATGAACCCAGCGAAAACCGAGACCGGAGTCTCCGGCCCAAACACACCGGAGTCTCCGGCCTGGCCGGAGTCTCCGGGGTTTGGGGCGGAGTCTTTGGTCAGACCGGAGTCTCCGGGATTCAACACCGGAGTCTCCGGCCCCTACGACCCAAAAACACCAGATTTTGGTGTGGAGACATGTATGTTGCAAGAAGAGCAGGTTTTTGGAAGAGTGAGGCTTGGGTTGAGATTTTAGGTCACTGAAACTGGTACTTCACACTCAAACTTATAAGAAGCAACAAAAACAACATTAAAAACCAACATTTGAGTGTGTTTTCCATAAAACATAGGATAGGCAATGAAATCCAAATGTAAATCCATAAAGACCAAATCTTCACAAAGAAGATGTAGGTGGCCTAGGCCACCATGTATGAGTGTATGTGGTGTGACACCGCGAAGATATATCTTGGGTTCAGCGCCACTACTCATCATTTAAGCTCACAATTCATAAAATGAACAATATAGAGACAAAATGAGTTCTTACTATCAGCATAATGGGGGGAGGGATAGTCCAATGGATTAGGACCGCACTCCCCCTATGTCCATGCCTACACCTAAACCAAACATATAGCTAAGATATATGTGTGTATGCAAGATAGTCAAGCGACGCTCCCCAAATCTATGATATTTAGCTCATGCCTCAAATAAGTGAACCTTGCTTCATCAAGTGGCTTCATGAACATATCGGCAAGTTGGATCTTCGTGGGAATATAGCCAAGCTCAATGTCACCCCGGTTGATGTGATCACGGATGAAGTGATAGCGAATCTCAATATGCTTCGTTCTTGAGTGCTCCACCGGGTTGTGGCCAATCTTGATAGCACTTTCATTGTCACATAAAAGAGGCACTTTGTCACAATGGACACCGTATTCCTTTAAAGTTTGCCTCATCCATAACAATTGAGTGCAACAACTAGCGGCCGCCACATACTCGGCTTCGGTGGTGGAGAGAGATATGCAATTTTGATTCTTAGAAGACCAACTCACCAAGGACCTACTGATACGTCTCCAACGTATCTATAATTTCTGATGTTTCATGCTTGTTTTATGTATCATTGTCACATGTTTTATATGCATTATATATCATTATTATACATTTTCTGGGACTAACCTATTAACAAGATGCCACAGTGCCAGTTCCTGTTTTCTGCTGTTTTTGGTTCCAGAAAAGCTGTTCGGTCAATATTCTCAGAATTCGACGAAACAAAAGCCAAACCTCCTATTTTTCCGAGGGACACACGGAGCCAGAAGGGCAAGCCAGGGGGAGGCCCACGGCCTCCAAACCACATGCTCGCGCGGCTGGGCCCACAGGCGCGTCGGGAGGTGAGGAGGGAGCCCAGGACCTCCACCGACGTTGCCCCTTCGCCTATTTATTCCCTCAGACGCGAAAACCCTAAAACACCAAGTCATATTTCCAGAAGAGTTCCGCAGCGCCGCCGCCATCGACGACAAGTTTCGGGGGACAGAAGTCTCTGTTCCAGCACGTTGCCGGGACGGGGAATTGCCCCCGGAGTCATCTCCATCGACACCACTGCCATCTTCATCGCCGCTGCTGACTCCCATGATGAGGAGGAGTAGTTCTCCCCCGAGGCTGAGGGCTCTACCGGTAGCTATGTGGTTCATCTCTCTCTCCATGGCGTGATCTTTATGTGATCATGTGTATTGCTAGTATCGCTGAATACATTAATAATGTTTATGCTACTCAAGTGATTTTGTCTAGTTTCTGGAGTCATTGTGACAACACGGTATCAAGGTGACAGTGTGGGTACTTGTGTGACTCTATGAATAATTTAGATATCTATCATGGCTTGTTCTTGGGAACTGTGGTGTTTGTTTACTCAGACTTTGAGGAGTGCTTTTGCAGCCCTACACGTAGTACTCTTGTGTTATCAAGAAGGAGAATAATCCCGAGCGGTATTTACTTGTGTTCAGTTGTGCTAATCTAGTTGAATATGTAGATGTTACTCTTTATCTATTATGCACTCTAGGTTACTTTAATATGAACTCGGTACTCTCCACGGTGTAAAGGTGACAGTGTGTGCACCGTGTGTGATTCCTTTATGACGTTGTGGCGCTTGTTTACTCCGGCTTGAGGTGTGCTTTTGTAGCCCTACACAATGAATGGTGTTTGTTATCCAACAAGAGAGTGTTTAAGAGTAGCTTTTATTTATTCAGTTATGAGATCATTGTTGAGAGTGTCCACTAGTGAAAGTATGATCCCTAGGCCTTGTTTCTAAGCATTGAAACACCGTTTACAACAAGTTCTGCTAAATGTTTGCTTGCTGCCATCTTTATTTCAGATTGCAGTTACTACTTATAATCATCCCTATCACTTGTATTTCACTATCTCTTCGCCGAACTAGTGCACCTATACATCTGACAAGTGTATTGGGTGTGTTGGGGACACAAGAGACTTCTTGTATCTTAATTGCAGGGTTGCTTGAGAGGAATATCTTTGACCTCTACCTCCCTGAGTTCGATAAACCTTGGGTGATTCACTTAAGGGAAACTTGCTGCTGTTCTACAAACCTCTGCTCTTGGAGGCCCAACACTGTCTACAAGAATAGAAGCACACGTAGACATCAAGCTATTTTCTGGCGCCGTTGCCGGGGAGGTAAGGTAAAAGGTATTCACATCCTCTGGCTACAAGCTATTTTCTAGTACTGTTGCTAGTGTGTGAGTGCTCGAAGTTATTTCCTTTAGATTCTGCAATTATATCTTTTTGTTTCTTGTTTTTATTTTCACTAGTTAGGCTTAATGGAAAACAACAAAAAAATTAGAGATCTTTATGAACTTTATATTGAATTAGGACATGATGCTTTTGAAGAGAAAATTAAAAAACCTATGGAGGCTTGTTTGCATGATGGTAGCAATGGTATTACTATAAATTCTTTGAACACCATTATTGCTAATGCTATGGAAAAGTCTAAGCTTGGGGAAGCTGGTTTTGATGAATATGATATTTTTAGTCCCCCAAGTTTTGAGGAGAAAATTTTCTTTGATGATACTTTGCCTCCAATTTATGATGATTATAATGATAGTGGTATTTTGGTGCCACCTACTATGGAGGATAAAGTTTATTATGATTATACTATGCCTGCAATTTATGATGAATACAATGATGGTTGTGATAGTTTTACTCTCACTATTACTAATAAAATTGATTATGCTTATGTGGAGAGTAATGATACTTTATGCATGTGGATCATGATAAGAATGCTTTATGTGATAGCTATATTGTTGAGTTTATTCATGATGCCGCTGAAAATTATTTTGAGAGAGGAAAGTATGGTTATAGAAATCTTCATGTTACTAAAACTCTCTTTATGATGAAGTTTTGAGCTTTCTCTTGATTTGCTTTTATTTGCTGGGTACTTTAAGACCTACTGGTCCTTATGAGAGAGGGAGACACGATTTCATATATCACAATAATATTAAGTCTTCTCTCTTTATGTTGAAATTTTTGAAGTTACACTTGTTTTGCATTTCTATGCTAGTCACTTTGTTCTTCATTGACTTGTTTTCTTACAAGACTCCTATGCATAGAAAGAGTGTTAGATTTAAACATGTTTTATATATGCTTCTTGATGCTCTCTTTTATGTTTCAACTCTCATCTTTATGTGGGCATCATAAAAATCACTATGCCTAGCTAAAAGGCTTTAAAGAAAAGCGCTTATGGGAGACAACCCATCGTTTTTTTTATTTGCTGTTATTTTTTTTTCTTTGAGTCAAGGAGTTTTGTTACTTCTGTAGCAACTCCTTTGTATCTTTATTTTATCGCATTGTTGTGCCAAGTAAAGTTCTATATTGAAAGTTGATGCAAGATTTGGATTTCTGCGCAGTACAGATTTTTAGCTGTCACGATTTGAGCTTTTCTCCCCGTAGAAAATTCGAAAAATTCTGACAAAAATCACGCATCTTCCTGAGATATGTACGCAACTTTCATTATTTTGGCCAGATCCATCTGAGCAACTTAAGTGCCTCGAAAAAATTCTTCATTCAGACTGTTCTGTTTTTGACAGATTCTGCCTTTTGTTTTGCATTCGCTCTTTTGTTGTGTTTGTGGATTTCTTTGCTCCACAAAGCATTGGTGGCTGTAGCTAATGTCCAGAAGCTTTGGGATTGATTGTATCATTACAGAATATGAGAATTTTTGATTATGCACTAACCCTCTAATGAGAACTGTCTTGAGTTTGGTGTGAAGGAAGTTTTCAAGGATCAAGCGAGAAGGGTGATATTATGTGATCAAGAAGAGTGAAAAGCCTAAGCTTGGGGATGCCCCCGTGGTTCATCCCCAACCATATTCAGAGGACTCAAGCGTTGCCCAAGGCATCCCCTTCTTCATCAACAACTTATCAGGTCATCTCTAGTGAAACTATATTTTAATTCTTTCACATCTTATGCGCTTTACTTGGAGCGTCTGTGTGCTTTTATTTTTGTTTTGTTTGAATAAATTCGGATCCTAGCAATCCTTGTGTTGGAGAGGGACACGCTCCGCTTTTTCATGTGAATACTCATGTTCTTCACTTATATTTGTTGAGTATTCTTAACTAGCTACTGCAGTGCTTTTAGCTCCTGTTTTTCATGCATCTCTTCGAGCTGTTAGCACGTGTTTATAAACACTCTCTTGCTGCATTATATTATCATTTGGAGAGTTTATGTTTAAGTAAGTTGTTGGTGTTTGCTTGGAAAAAGAAAATGCTGCATGTGGTAGTGGTATGAAAAACTTGCATAATCTTGTAGATCATTGAAACTTTGATAACTTGATTCTTTGCAAATGTTTTGAGATATTTAGATGGTAAAGCTTGCTGGTTAATTAAGTTAAAATCATTAGTGGATTGTTGTCTTTAAGCTTGTACCGTACTACAAACTCTAATAAAATTGTTGAAGGTGTAGTTGGACTTGATAGCTTTCCATGTCTGAAAGTTCATTGTAATAACTAAGTTGTGCTGAAGGTCGAGGGATCTAACGGGGTACTTGTACCGCCGTGAACGGCCCTTCTTGGAGTGAATTTTAATCATGCTCTTAATGTTGAACCTGCTAGTTGTTTGCAATAAACTTGTGAGTTCTTTTTGACTAATGTTAAGCTACGGTTTTTGGCACTTCCACCATCCATATTTGCTAGCCTCTTCGGTGCTGTGCATTGCCTTCTGCTCACATTGAGAGTTGTGCATACTTCGCCAGTACATCCAACCCCGTGGGAGGACTTCCTCTTGTTCTCCTACACATAAGCCCATACATCTTCCTCAAAACAGCCACCATACCTACCTACCACAGCATTTCCATAGCTGTTCCGAGATATATTGCCATGCAACATCCATCTTACATTACATGACTTGTTGTCATTTATCATTTATATATTGCTTTGCATGATTCTATACAGCTGATGTGTGGTTTACCCATGTTACGCTAGATCATTGCATATCCTGCTACACTGGCAGAGGCATACAGTTTTATACATCATGTTTTGTTCATTATGAGTTATTTGTACCAAAAAGTTTGTAATCATATTAGAGTGTTGCCCCTGCTAGAAAAGAGCCATGGAGGCCATCGAAAAGTGAAACAGAAAAAGAAAAAAAAGAAAAAAAAGAAAAAAAGAAAAAGGGGGGCAACACTACTATCCTTTATCAAAGTTGTGCTCATGTTTAGCACCTGCAGTATTCATAGTCATCATTTGTGCTCATGTTTAGCACCTATACTCCATGTGAGAGAGTTTTCATGTTCTACTTGTATAACTATGTGGGGAATTTACACTATAGAACTTGGGTTGTATATTCCAATGATGAGCTTCCTCAAAAGTGCTCTAGGTTTTCATGAGCAACCAAGTTGGATGCACCCCCACTAGTTCCATTGGAGAGCTTTCATACACATATAGCTCTATGTGCATCCGTTGCATGGCAATCACTACTCCTTACATAGCTTCGATTATAAGACTTCCTCTTGTCTAATGATCACTTATAGCTTTGTGAGACTTTCTTCCATTGGCCTTCCAAACCCCCATTAATGTTCTCTTTGCCATAACATCCTGGTGCCAATACCAAATGCTTGCGCTCACCGGTTGAGTAGACTTCGAAACAGTTGATTCATGACGTTCATGTTTATGTTTACTTGACTGAATCCTTCTATGTTATGAAAATTTGCTTGATGCTTGGATTGAAGGATAGAACTCCTACGCTGGATACTTAAACCATCTTTAATGAACCTTGTACGGTTTCATGTCTTTAAAGCGATAATTCATGAAAACTTTTAGCTTGTTTGACTCTTGCTTTATATATCTTATATCAACTATAGACATTTGCTTTGAATGATTTGATCTCAGATCACATGCCTTACATTATTATTGGATCAAGATTATGTTGTAGCATGTCATCTCAGAAATTATTTTGTTTTTATCGTTTACCTACTCGAGGACGAGTAGGAACTAAGCTTGGGGATGCTTGATACGTCTCCAACGTATCTATAATTTCTGATGTTTCATGCTTGTTTTATGTATCATTGTCACATGTTTTATATGCATTATATATCATTATTATACATTTTCTGGGACTAACCTATTAACAAGATGCCACAGTGCCAGTTCCTGTTTTCTGCTGTTTTTGGTTCCAGAAAAGCTGTTCGGGCAATATTCTCGGAATTCGACGAAACAAAAGCCAAACCTCCTATTTTTCCGAGGGACACACGGAGCCAGAAGGGCAAGCCAGGGGGAGGCCCACGGCCTCCAAACCACATGCTCGCGCGGCTGGGCCCACAGGCGCGCCGGGAGGTGAGGAGGGAGCCCAGGACCTCCACCGACGTTGCCCCTTCGCCTATTTATTCCCTCAGACGCGAAAACCCTAAAACACCAAGTCATATTTCCAGAAGAGTTCCGCAGCGCCGCCGCCATCGACGACAAGTTTCGGGGGACAGAAGTCTCTGTTCCAGCACGTTGCCGGGACGGGGAATTGCCCCCGGAGTCATCTCCATCGACACCACTGCCATCTTCATCGCCGCTGCTGACTCCCATGATGAGGAGGGAGTAGTTCTCCCCCGAGGCTGAGGGCTCTACCGGTAGCTATGTGGTTCATCTCTCTCTCCCATGGCGTGATCTTTATGTGATCATGTGTATTGCTAGTATCGCTGAATACATTAATAATGTTTATGCTACTCAAGTGATTTTGTCTAGTTTCTGGAGTCATTGTGACAACACGGTATCAAGGTGACAGTGTGGGTACTTGTGTGACTCTATGAATAATTTAGATATCTATCATGGCTTGTTCTTGGGAACTGTGGTGTTTGTTTACTCAGACTTTGAGGAGTGCTTTTGCAGCCCTACACGTAGTACTCTTGTGTTATCAAGAAGGAGAATAATCCCGAGCGGTATTTACTTGTGTTCAGTTGTGCTAATCTAGTTGAATATGTAGATGTTACTCTTTATCTATTATGCACTCTAGAGGTTACTTTAATATGAACTCCGGTACTCTCCACGGTGTAAAGGTGACAGTGTGTGCACCGTGTGTGATTCCTTTATGACGTTGTGGCGCTTGTTTACTCCGGCTTGAGGTGTGCTTTTGTAGCCCTACACAATGAATGGTGTTTGTTATCCAACAAGAGAGTGTTTAAGAGTAGCTTTTATTTATTCAGTTATGAGATCATTGTTGAGAGTGTCCACTAGTGAAAGTATGATCCCTAGGCCTTGTTTCTAAGCATTGAAACACCGTTTACAACAAGTTCTGCTAAATGTTTGCTTGCTGCCATCTTTATTTCAGATTGCAGTTACTACTTATAATCATCCCTATCACTTGTATTTCACTATCTCTTCGCCGAACTAGTGCACCTATACATCTGACAAGTGTATTGGGTGTGTTGGGGACACAAGAGACTTCTTGTATCTTAATTGCAGGGTTGCTTGAGAGGAATATCTTTGACCTCTACCTCCCTGAGCCAAATATGATATCATCAACATAAAGTTGGCATATGAAAAGCTCCCCTTTAACCCTCTTGGTAAAAAGAGTGGGATCGATTTGCCCCACTTCAAAGCCACGGTCTACCAATAGCTCTCTTAGGTGCTCATACCAAGCACGAGGTGCTTGCTTGAGACCATAGAGCGCCTTATCAAGCTTGTAGACATGGTTTGGGAAGTGTGTATCCTCAAATCCCGGAGGTTGCTTAACATATACTAACTCCTTTAAAGGACCATTAAGAAAGGCACTTTTCACATCCATTTGTTGCAATTTGAAATTATGATGTGATGCATAAGCAAGAAGGATACGGATGGACTCAAGGCGAGCCACGAGAGCATAGGTCTCTCCAAAATCAATGCCTTCAACTTGAGAGTACCCTTGAGCTACCAATCTTGCCTTGTTCCTCACAACCATTCCATGCTCATCTTGCTTGTTCTTGAATATCCACTTGGTGCCTATAACATTGAGGCAATCTTTTGGCTTCTCCACTAGATTCCACACTTTGTTGCGCTTGAAGTTGTTGAGCTCTTCATGCATGGCTTCCAACCAATCCGGATCTTCAAGAGCTTCATAGACTTTCTTTGGTTCCACCATAGAGATGTGGGCTTGATGTTCACTAAAGCTTGCCAATTGTCTTCTTGTGGTGACCTTGTTCTTAGCATCACTAAGGATATTATCTAGATGAAGACTCTTTCTTCTCCAATCCTTTTTGACTCTTTCTAGTCGACGGGTTTCGATATCCCCATTGTTGCGAGGAATTATCGCTTGATTATCTTGATCATTTGAGTCCCCGTCTTGACCGGAATGGTGACCTTGATCATCTTGATGTACATCTTCAATAATAGAAGGAGATGGTTGATCATGGTCTTGACCTTGGCTAGAATTGACAATAGGAGAACTTGGTTCTTGCATAGCCTCTTGGTCAACATGCGGAGGGTCTTGCACTTGTTCTTGGGTAGATGCATCATTTGCTTCCATAGAAGGTGCAACTTCAACTTGTGATGATGGAGTCTCCACTTGAGTGGAGCTTGGACTTGCTTGAGGAGGCTCATGATGGACTTCAATGGGCGCGATAGAAACCAACCCCCATTCTTCTTATTGCATCTTGAGGTTCCTCATTATCTACATCACAAACATGAAATTGCGCCACTTGGGAGCCGTCATTCTCATCGAACCTCACACTACAAGATTCACAACTCTCCCTAAGGATTTGTCGTAGACTCTATAAGTGTGAGAGTTCGCACCGTACCAACAAAAACACCCTCTAAAGCTTTAGCTTCAAATTTAGATAAATGAACACCTTTGATTTTTAGAAACACTTACAACCAAACACACAGTAGTAGGAGACATTAGGCTTGTTGCCGGTAAGCATTTCATATAGAGTTTCCTTCTTCCCTTTGCGAAAGAATAACCGGTTGGAGGAGTGACACGCCGTGGAGATAGCTTCGGCCCACAAGAAGAGTGGAGACTTAAACTCCGCTAACATGGACCTAGCCATATCCATAAGAGTCCGGTTCTTCCTCTCGGCTACACCGTTTTGTTGAGGGGTATACGCAGCGGAATATTGATGACGAATTCCCTCTTCACTAAGAAACTCATTCAAGGTGTAGTTCTTGAACTCGGAGCCATTGTCACTTCTAATGGCCAATATGGGAACATTGTGTTGACGTTGAACTTCATTGGAGAAGTCGATGACGGTTTGTTGAGTTTCATCCTTCGTCTTGAAGAAGAAACCCAAGTGAATCTTGAATAGTCATCAACAATCACCAAAATACTTCTTCCCACCAAGACTCGGTTGCGGCACGGCACCAAAGAGATCAACATGAAGAAGTTCCAATATCCTCTTTGATGAGATGATGGTGTTGCTTGGTGGGGAGAATCATGCATCTTTCCTTCAACACAAGCCCTACAAAGACGATCTCTAGAAAAAGAAACATCTCTTTTAGTCCAAGAATGTGGCCACCCTTGTGAAGACTTTGCAAAGTTCTCATGTTGACATGGGACAAGCGGCGATGCCACAACCACCCCACGTCGGCCTTTCCGAATAGGCATATTGCTTGAGTGTTGGTTGACCCCGAAAAGTCTACCACAAACAACTCATTTTCAACATACCCAACGAACATGACCTTTAGAGTCTTGCTCCTCAAGAGTACCACCATATCAATAGTAAAATGGACATCAAAGTTCATCTTATTGAGTGCACGAACGGACATAAGATTGTAACCTAGAGACTCGACAAGCATGACATTTACAAGGGTGATATCCTTTGCAACTACCACCTTGCCGAGACTCTTTACCTCGGCCTTTGACTTGTCACCATAAGAGACGGTTGAGTGATTTAGATTTGGTCTCAACTCCGTCATAATCTCCTTGCTTCCGGTCATATGACTAGTGCATCCACTATCAACCACCCATTTCGATCCACCGGAAGCATAGTCCTACAAGAGATCATTGCTTGGATTTAGGTACCCATTTCTCAATGGGTCCTCTTTGGTTAGCAACAAGGGTCTTAGGAACCCAAATAGAGTAATCAATGTAACCATCATAGGGACCAACATATTGTGCATAAACATCCCCATAATAATCAACATAAAGAATGTAGTTGGGATTGTTATGCCCCGCAAAGTCACTACGAGTGGTCTTGCCCTTGTGGCACTACCACCCGCAATGGAAGTCTTGGCTTGTGCGGGCTTGGTCTTGATCTTCTTGTTGTTGCCACTTTCTTCTTGGGCTCGGCTACATAACCAAGACCCTCCTTCCCTTTGTGTGGTTTTTGCTCAACAAATAAGCAATACCCTTATCTTTACCTTTGGGAATAGAGGTCTTGGCACTAGTGGCCTTGGCAAGATCACCTTCAACCTAGCATTTTCTTCAATAACATTTTCATGAACACGAGGAAGAATAGATATGCTAGTTGAGCTAGATTTAGAAAGTTGAGTTTGAAGTTGCTCATGAGACTTGACTAGAGGGAGTGAGTCGTTTCCAAGGCCTTGTGAGCCTTGTCAAGCTTCTCCATATCCTCAAGAAGTCTAGCATTAGCAACCCCAAGTTCAACTTTCTCCTTTTTAAGCACTTTATATTTAGCAAAGACATGATCTCTATCCTTAATGATTTTATTAATGATATCATCATTTTTAGCATCAAGAGAATCAAGTCTTTCCTCAAGAGTACATCTTTCTTCACTCTCTTCATCAAGAGAGGCATTCAAGGATGCTATAGAAGCATTCAAAGAGGCAATGGTGAGAGAATCCTCTCTCTCAATCTTACTCTTTTCTTGAAGAAGTTCTTCGGCCGCACATAGTTGTCTCATGAGAGACTCAACATGTTCCTTAGCTTCACCTTGCAAGTTAGTCATGAAAGTATCGAAGCAACAAGTTCTTCTTAATCACAAGACTAGATTGATCACTCATTTCATGCATAGTCTTGGGAGAAGGAGATGATACCTCGGTGACATGAGCCATGAGGCAACGAGCGTTGTTGGTGGAGAGTTCTCATTGGGGGATTCAAAGAGAGAAGATGATGAAGTTGATACAATAGCCAATGCGGCTACCTCTTTAGTAGGTGCATCTTCATCTTCGGAACACTTGTGGCATATTCTTCGTGTGCCACCAACACAATTCTTGGTGCCTTCTTGAAGAAAGGCTTCCTTGGTCTTGCGGGCTTCTTTTGGATCAACCTTGAATGGTCCTTGGGGATGAGCTTCCCACCATTTTGCTCTCGGTTCTCATAAGGACACTCTCTTATGTAGTGGTTCTTGTCATGACAATTGTAGCAAGTCTTCATCCTTGAGGCTAGCTCTTTCTTCCCACTTGAGTTGTTCTCTTTATCAACTTGGGCTTTAGCTTTTACCGGGTCTTCCCAAAACACTCTTGTGGCAAGAGCTATATGACCATTGAGAGCGGTTCAAGCTCATTGGAGCAATGTTGCTTGGGCACGCTTCAACCTATCATTCTCATCAAGACATACCACCTTGGCCTTCAAAGCAAGTGAGGGGCCTTGTTTCATCCCCATGGCCCTAGCACGGTTATCTTCGGCATTCTTGGTGGCAACCTTGGAGGCTTGCACTTCTTGCATAACTTCATTGGATGTCATTTATTGTAGTTGTGTCTTCCTTGAATAGACTTCAACTCAATGGGCTCGAAAGGCAATAGAGCATTCACATACTTCCTCTTGACCCAAGCATCATCCACATAGGTTGCCCCCACATCATAGAAGGCCTTTGCAAGAGTCTTGAGTCTTCCATACATGTCTTCATGATTCTCATTGTCAAACATGTAGAAGCCTTCGGCATCATTGCTCAAGGAATCATATCTATTTCTCTTCATGCTTTCATTTCCAAGAAAGCAACCTCAAGCAATTCCAAGCTTCTTTGGCGGTGGTGGCGTGAGAACATAATGCTTGTCACTTTCACTCAATGAGAGTCAATCATGTGGAGTGCGGAGGCATTGAGTTGCTTTTCGGCAAATCTCTTCTTGTCACATTGCTTGGATCCGCGACCTTGTATCCATCTTCAATGATCCTCCAAAGCTCGATAGAGGCACTGTTGATATGAGATTTCATTGAGCGTTGCCAACTAGCAAAAGCTAATGCATTAAGCTTAGGTGGAGGACCAATGGGGTTTATGCGGGTGGTGATAGGTGGGTCGATAGGGTACCATCCCGGAACGGCATGGAACTCTTCCTTCCCATCTACATGCTTGGTAGGAGGTGGAGGAGTGGTTTAGATCCGGAGGTGGTTTCCACCCCTTCTATTTTTCTCTTTACCCTCCTCGGAATCACCCTCATCGGAGTTAGAGACCCTCTAGTGGGATGAGTTCCGAAACCTTGGCATTTGTGAGTTTCATGAGCAAGTCACGCAACTCATCAAATTTGACATTCATGGACGATGTCAATGTTGTTTCCAACGTTTTGATATCGGCCATGGATGCCATGGTCTCTTTGGCCTTGGCATGATCGGCCTCATCCTCACTTTGTGTCATACTTCTCTTAGGCGGTTAAGCCCAAAACAAGAGAGCCTAGGCTCTGATACCAATTGAAAGGATCGGTATGACACCTAGAGGGGGGGGGGGTGAATAGGTGCTACTCCAAATTTTAGTCTTTTTCAAATTAGGCTTGACACAAAAGGTAAATTCTCTAGATATGCAACTATGGTGAATTTACCTATATGACAAGCTAACAACTAAGCACGATATAAGTAAGGCGGTAAACAAGGATAGAGGTAACCGAAGTCAAAGCACGCGGAGACACGGATGTATTCCCGAGTTCCTCCTTTTTAGGGGAGTACGTCTCGTTGGAGAGGTGTGAACCAACACAATGGTTCAACGGCCACAAAGGCCTCACCCTCTTCTCCGGTGAACCGCACCACAAAGGATTAGTTCACTTCAACTATCGGAAACCTTCGAGGCGGAGTCCGAAGCCTTTACAACAACGATTTGGGGCACAACCCACAATGGATTGGGGGCTCCCAAACAGCTACAATCTGTCACAAAGATAATCAAGTGAGTACAAAAGGGGCTAGGTTTTCCTAGTGGAAACCCTAGCTAATGGTCCCTCAAGTGAATGAGGGGGAAATGAAAAACTGCTTGGTGAAGATGTAGATCGGGGCCTTCTCCTTCAATCCTCCAAAGATCAACGAGTTTGGGTAGAGGGATTGGGAGATCTAGCAAATCTTGAGCTTGCAATAATGGTGGACTTCAATTCTGGGCGAGCTGAGTGGCTGGAGGTAGGTGGAGGGGTATTTATACCCCTCCAAAAATTCTAGCCGTTGCAGTCCACTTAGACCGGAGACTCCGGTCTGGAAGGCCGGAGACTCCGGGGTTACTCCGGGGTCACTCCGGACCCCTATACAGAGGCTGCCATCGCTTGCTCTCTCCTGCTCGAAAACTTGGGGGCCGAAGACTCCGGCCCCTGAGCCACCTGAGGCCGGAGACTCCGGCCTGGACAGATTCCAGCCAATTTGCTATGCATTAAGTTGATGCTATGAGTTTGTTTCTTTTGTTTTTCCTGCACCACTTAGTAACACATTAGATACATGAATGCTAGGGTTGTCACCTAACACACAAAACATGTGGGGATACACAAAATGTTCTTTCAATATTTTAAATACACCTAATAAGCTGAAAATGAAGGAAACATTAAGATCCGAACTATAATAAATTAATTTGTACGTAATTAATATTTTCCTATTCTCAAATATAGGTGGTAAAAATTTACTTTATTCAGATTTTTCAGATAGGTCGTGAACTTATTTATTTGGCTATCTCCATAAATTAATACGAACATTTGTTAGCTGAACAGAAAATAGAAAAACAAATGGCTTAAAAAGTTTGAATAACTTATGTGTTGAACACATCATTAAATATTGCAAAATAAATACTATACTAGAAAATTACATTCAATTATCACCGACCTTCAAAAGACGCTTCATCGAATGGTGCAAAATCCAAAAGGCAAGCAACGGCAGTTAAAAATGGGACAATGCTAGTCGTTTGATAGAGGGAGTAGGAGAAAAGTGAGGCGTCTTCCAATCTGACTTACGTGACGATCCTGAGGCATCCGATCAATGCAACCAAAGTCGCCACATGAGCATCCTTGTCGTGTGTTCGTTTGCAACATCGGTAAAATATTTCCCCCTGAACACATAAAAAATAATGAAAAATCGCTGCAACATTCAAACACACATATGCAATAAAGGCATATGGCGCTGCAATGAAGCCATATTAGTTTCAAGAAAACGATTAAATGGGTCGGAACATACACAACATGAAACACAAACATACACAACATAAGTAAATCATCATGCAACACGGATACACACATTTGCAGCAACATCTCGACGGTTCCCATTGGACTGTAATATTATTCTCATGTGTAACACTACACACGCATGCAGCCACAGTCTTCACAACATAAAAAATCATCGATTTTTCTAACTTCTTACCATGAACAATGCAAACACTAAATTTCGTTCGAGCTAGCCTGACACAAACCTGGTTTGGGAACTCTCATGGGCCGGATAAAACAAGCCAACGTCGACGTATGACCGTTTGATACGCTCGGTATCTGACCTTCAGATTTTAGTCACAGAAAGGTCATAGATGAAAAATTATGACCTTTTAGTGACCAAATTTGAAGGTTATTAGTCAACATATTTCTTGTAGTGGTCCATAGTTCTAGTTCTTGGTGGCGTGACCTCGAGATCCATGGTGGAATCAACCCTCCATGGCACAAGCTCTATGAGAAGGAGAAGGCGTCACGAACGAGACAAAGAGCTCTGATAGGAGCCAATGCGAGGGAGACGAGACGAGAGCAACACCGGACAACTTTTTTTTCTCCTTGGTTGAAAGAGCGAACAATCCATTTCCTCGCTCAGTTGGTGGGATATATCCTCATTTTGCTACGTTGATAGTCGAAAAGCAATTACCCCTCGTATTTTAATGTGGGTGGCCACACTTGGCCACTTAACTTGCACACCATGCACATATTAACTAGGGAAAGCAGTGGTTTCAAAGCACTATATCATGCCGATCATGGACAGGCCGGCGCCTCCACTTCGAAATTCCAACCCAATTCTGTGTTTTGGCCTCTTCATCGATCGCCACTCTAGCTCATATATACATGTAGGCTACAAGTAACCAAGCACCAGTAATCCAGTATACACAGCCAGCCTCCTTGTATTGTTCTTCGGATAGGGTCGCAGTCTCGCAGAGACGTCTCCCCCCGAATAGTTGACAACGTACGTCGCTGTGCTTGCTACATCCTGCACAAATCCCATGCAATCTCAGCATGTATACATGCATGCACGCACATCTCCATCTATCTTCTAGAGGTGCCCTAGCCGAGCACTCCACTCCATCACATAGCCTTATCGATCTGCCCAAATGCCTATCCCATTCAATTTCCCCCACTATCTTTAGCTCTTGTTAAACCCATCTTTTCCCATAAGAAAAGGGAGGCACACGCACCACGCAGAGGTCATATTTGCGACAGTGTTGGGGGCCGAACGTCGCCGTCGACCAAGTGGTGTCGCCAATCCCAAACTATAGGCTAAGCTGATCATGGGTCGGCCGTTAAAGTTGGGCAACTTCCGGTGTCTTTTCTAGGCTTGTATGGGAGTAGTAGACTAGTGGTACTTGGCTCTTACATTTTCCTATGACATAATAATGCATATCGTATCACCATTCAGCATACTGGCCACATGATTCCTGTTAATGCACCTAGATCACTCCTTGTTACTGACAGGGGGAATTTCCTCAGCGGGACACATATGAAGCGTAGTTTTCAGAGTTTTAGGTCACAGATAATAGTGCACTGCAATAACTACCATGACGCTTGTTAAAAAACGGACACCACTCCAGAGGGCCAACACCTGGTACTAGTATATACTAGCAAAGTACCCATGCGTTGCAACGGGTCTATATTTTAGAATTAGATGATTTAATTTATCTGAAACACACAAACATTCGTTACAACATAATTTCTATATCACATAATAATTCACATAAATAAAATAATAAATAGTCAGTATACCATGTTGCTTATGTTGGCCTTGTTTACCTTGGTTGAAGAAGATTATACATGAAGTTTCCCAATCTCGATTTGGCCTGTGAATTCCAAGATGTCATGAAAAAACGCAGCTACATTCAAAAATCAACTCGTTGATTAACAGTAGAGAACCGGTGTATAATTTGTATGTATAACTAGTAGATTGAAAAGGGTCACCCGTACAGGCTTTTGTCTTGTAAATTTGTTTCGTTCTTTTTCCCTGGTGAATGTACGAACAGTGGACATCCTCAGTCAGGCTGTAGGTGGGCACGCCCACGGCAGCCCACCAACTTGCCATTTCTGCTGTTTAATGTAATCGGGCTTTAGCTTCATATCCATTTTTAACAGACATATGTACTGGGCTACCGACTGTCCCAATTAAACCCATCTAATTCCAGCTCGACAGCCTCGTGCGCCAGGCGTCCGGCGACGAGCGAACTCTTCTTGCACGCACGCGCCTGACCACCGCCGGGCCACACCACTCAGAGCAGCGGCGGCCGCTGCCACCGCCTGACAGAGCACGTCGTCCTCACCATCGAATCGACCCCTGTAGCGTCCTGCTCAAGACGACGAAGAAGAGGATTCCTCTCATCCTCTGCCCCATGAAGAAAAGAATAGAGGAGAATTGGAGACTGGCTGACAAAGCCTAGCTCGATCCCTCAAATCAAAATCCAAGCTTTCTTTCACGCCGCTGGCACGCAGTATATTCGCATCAGAGAACACTATTTAACCCCGGAGCGGACCGAACAAACAAAATCATGAGGTAGTATTTCCCAGTGAATAGCAGAGCACCGCGGGAAATCCCCAAGGAATCAATTCTCTATCACCCGAATCAAAGAGGAGAGACGCGCCTCTGGAAGAACACGCCCCAAACAAACAAAATCCGGCGAGATGGGCGAGCAGGATCTGAAAAGCGACGGACGGGGAGTGCGGCGGCGCATCGCTAGTAGGTTTGGACGGGGAGCTAGCGTCAATGAAGAGCTCGGTGATCCCCGTCCGCGCCGGCCGGCGAGCCGCCCCCTCCTTCCTTCCGCCATGGGAGACGAGGCCACGATTGGGGGATTTTTTCTTTTCCACGTGAATAGCGAACCGGTATGTCTCTTTAACGGTGGCAGGTGACGTAATATTTTCAACTATGCAGGGTAAAACCGGAAACTGAAAAACGGACCATCACCTCCTCAAGCCATATTAGATAGTCGAGATTTCTTTGTTGGTAACCTTTTAAACAAGGGAAGAGATTTTGGATGTCATGGTGGGCTTTAAAAGGTTATCACAAAGGTTTTTTTTTTGGAGATTTTGGAAGTCATGGTGGGCTTTAAAAGGTTATCACAAAGGGTTCTCAATACCCAAAAACTGCTTTTTAGGGGCAAAAAAACAGCTCCAAGAGCTTACGTAAAAGTGGCCCCCTACCCAAATTTTTTAGGTTCTTACCTAAATTCTAGATGAGAATTGGTATATTTGGAGATTCTAGGGCCAATACCCATCCTACCTAAAACGGAGGCGGGAAGCACCAACCGCCCCCGCTGAAAATTCAGCTGCCTCGCCACCGCCGTCTCTGCCGTGCCGCCGCCGTCTTCGCCGGCTCCGGTTGTCGACGCACCTCCCGCAGCTCGCCCCCGCACCTCCCCAACCCCCGCCGCTCTCTGCCTGGCCGAAATTGCCACCGAATCCAGCCCGCCAGGTACCTTCGCACCCCCTCGACTTTTTGCCGCGCCGCCGTCGATTCAAGCCGCCGGCGACCGTGACCCGCCTCCCTGACCTCAGACATCGAGCTCCCGACGTCCTACGATCAGGGCGGGGCGCGGGCGGCCAGGATGCGGGCAGGCATATCGGGACGCGGCGGCCGGGACGCATGCCAGCAGGGCGTAGCGCGGGCGGATAGGGCGGGACGGGGACGTGAGGGCCAGCGAGCCGAGGGCAGGCAGGACGGGGTTCGGGCGGGCAGGACGCGGGCAACCGGCACGAGGAGAGGAGGAAGAAGAAGGGGAGAGGGGAAAAAAATCTTATCCCATTGACGTGTGGGTCTCACGTGTGAGATGCCAATTTAGGTATCCACTTTTAGGTAAGCTAGAAAAGCTGAAAAAATTCTGGATACCTAAACCTTCTCTCTCCTCTACATATAATGGTTTTAGGTAGTCAAAATTTTGGTAAGCTCTTGGATAGACCCGAACCCTGAGTTCTCAAGCATATCCTTTATTGTAGGTGCCTGGTGCCATCGATCGGACTGTGCTCGCGTGCATGACAAACCGTATATAGACCCATCATGAGAAGGACGTACGCACGCGTCTGTATTCTGGAGGCGAGCTGGACGCAGCTGGTCCGGTCTGGACTAGGCTCTCTCTGTCGGACGTCGATCGCCGGCGACGTGTAATTCCGGTGAGAAAACGACAAGCGCTGCACTAAATCTGGGCTACATATGCGGGGGTATGGAAAAAATTCACAGATTTCTGGGTGGTCCACGGCCCACCCGGCCCACCCTCTGGATCCGCCAATGGTGGCACTACGTGGTCGCTCGCCGTGCATGCAAATATAGCTGGAAATTTCGCCGTCGATCACGGGTGTTTCGAAAGGGAAGTATGTGTGGGAGAACCGTGAGGAGCTCAATTTTGGGGGGGGGGGGGGGGGGGGGGGGGGGGGGGGGAGGGGGGGGGGGTGATGATAGCGTTTTTTTTTTCTGTTGGTGAAGTGTCGTAGCTAGTTGATGTCTTGATGGGAACGTTGGAAGGACAGGCGGACATGGTGCACTGTCCACTGTGCGTATGCAAATCAGAATAATTGTGTGGTCGCACTTGCTGGTTCATTCTATTAAAGTTCGGGGTTTCGATGGAATTGGGCAATTGGCGCCCAAAACAGTATAATCTGGACAAGAAGAAGGAGTAAACGACATCTCGTATATTGCTGCAACTCGTACAATGACACGTATTCATGTGCCTAGTGACTACATGCGCCCATACCATATTTGTTTCAAGCTTCTGTTTCCTCCGTTTCAAATTAGACGATTTCTATTTATTTACATGTGTATGTATTTAAACATATTACAAGTATAAATATATTCACATTTGTACAAATGAGAGTCATCCAATTTAGAACGGAGTGAGTAGTAAATTAAAAGTTTGCATGAAGGTGAGATACAAGTTTACACATGGCCTGTATATATCCACACGGCCACAAGAACAGACTATCATAAGAACAGACTCATATGAAGCATATAGAGACATATAGAGGGTCCGATTCGAATACTTTGCTTCAATTCATGTGTATAGGATAAACACCATTTGAAGAAAATAAAATAAAATAAAATAAAGAGGAACACTAGAAAAGAGGCAAAATGTTATCTAGAAAATCATTACTCTCTTTGTTTTTTAATATAAGATGTTTTAGATGTTCTATATGCATATTAAAATAAGTGAACATGCACAATAAAATATGTTTACATACATATGTATGCATGTGCATGAGAACAAATGGTAAAACAAATTATATTAAAAAACGGAGGGAGTAAAATTTACTAAATGATCCAGTGAAATGGGCGTTGAAACAGAAACGAAGAATACTACATTTTTTATCAAAGGGTGTTGAAACAGAAACGAAGAATACTACATTTCTTATCAAATCAAAAGTTACTCAACATGTTGCTACTAGTGCCATCATGTTTTTATGATGGAACTTGCAGTATTCACAATCTGTTGGTAGCAAGTAACGATGCAAGAATGGGACCTATTTGTCTCACTTTTACTCCATTTTGTACATAGCTAGTATAAAATTTTGTTCCAAAATTTAACACTAGCTATGCACAAGTGGTATAAACGGGTCTCGTTTTCATATCCCTAGTAGCAAGTCATACCCGTGCAACGAGTCAACACTCGAGACCTCACATATCGCTACAGCAGCGGAGCTTAAAACAGAATCTTGAGCGGGTCAAACCAAAGCGAGCACAAAATTTTGAAAATTCTAAACGATATACTTGTATACAAGTAGAAAGTACGAAAATAATGTTAGTTTCTACTCTTAAAAAATATTGTAGCAACTACTCGCTCCATTTTAGCTATTGTGTATGTTGAATAGATTCACACTAAAATGAGTGCACATATAAATTAAGACATGTCTAGATACATGTTAAAAGGCTCCCTCTCCCTCGCGTCGTCCACATCGGGCGACTCACCATACCAGCCGCTGGCCGCCCCTCCCTGACCTCCCTGTCCCCGCCGCCGTCGGAGGAGGTCGTCCGGCGGCGGACTGCAGACGACGGCGGCGGGGCGCTCCTACGTATGTTTTTTCCTTCTAAATAAGCATGGGCATAGTCTTCAGTGATCCAATCTATGATCTGAAATTGCCTTCCGGCCGGCCGCCGGCTATGGATGTGCATAGCTGCGATCTGATCTGTACGCCTCATTGGGCTTGGAGAATCGATTCCTAGTTGCGTTCCGGCCGGCGGCCCGTCCACGGATGTTCATGGGATAGGGCAAGATGCATCGAGTATGACCTGATCTGAACTCCGTGTATACGCCCAGCGCGGATCAAGTCGGTTGTGGCTTGCTGCCTAGACTTGTGTCTAGGTCCGAATTACAGATCGGGAGGCCGCAACGAAGGCCGGCGACACAAGACGGCGGCGACCGAGTGGAGTCCGTGGTGTTGTCAGTAATCTGCACACATCACATGGACTTCGCGGACGAGGCGTCTGGTCTGCACGACGTCGTGCTGCGACCGGAGTGAGTTCATAGGTGCCAACGTTGTCCGCGGTGTTGCCGACAGATTCCGTCACTACCGTTGGCCATGGTTGTTGACCTTTCTTGAAGGCACATGAGGTACGCCAATTAGCTGCGATTACCATGGTGCTGACAAAGATGATGCTTGTGATGGATGACCAATGGATCTCGACGGCTAATGTTGTGTTCGAGATTTCAAGTGATGACGGAGGCGAGTTTGGATGTGTTGAAGACTATGTATCGAACGATCGGTGTTTTGCGGCAGTTTTGGCAAGCGGGGGCGGCAACACCGGAAGACTTCCTCATGGGGTGCTCTTTGGGCACAAAGTATCGACTTACGGGGCGAAAACCCTAGGTCTGACCTTCATTGGTTGTTCCTTGCAGTGACGGATATCTATTCGGTCTCCTTGTTGAAGGCACTATTTGGAATTTAGGCGTACTTTCTTCAGGGTTTTCACCCATGATCTATGATCAGGCGACGACGGTGTTTGTACATGGTTCCCTTCTTGAAGGCGTCGTTTTTGGAGAACCTTTTTGAAGTCTGGGTGTGGCTTATGGTGGTAGTAGTTACTGCTGCTTCGTTGATCGGTTCGACGTTTTTTTTTTTTTTTTTTTTTTTTTTTTTTTTGCTGTGTGCATCCTTATATCTTGACTAGCTCTTGATATTATGTTGTTGCAGAGACTGGGTGTAATTGATATTCTCTTGATATTAATATATTTTCTTTATCTAAAAACATGTTAATACATGTGCATGTGAAAAAAACATTCTGGGAGTCTACATGGAAATTATTATCGAGAGGGATGTTGATGTGAAATGATTTCGGGAAAGTGAGTACCAGCTGTGTTGTGCGCTTTGCCTGAGCGGAAAATCGGGAAAGCGATTATCTCACATGAATTGGGCTGCGTTAGTGGGATTTAGACATGGCATAGAGATACACTTTTTTTCTCCGGAGCTGGGTGGGATATGGCCCAGTTTTGGCCTCATGGGCATTACATGTAGTAGGTATAAACTTGTTTTTCTCTCCATAATGTTTTATTCTCTCTAGAGCTGGGCGGCCACGGCCCGGGTTCGCCCTCGCTAAGCTCCGCCCCAGTGGCTGCATATATTAACATGGTCGTACACTTAATAACCAATCAAGATATGATTTCTCTAAAGAAGCCAGCTCTAGTGATCCTTTGAAAGTTGGTGAACTAATAATGTGTTGAATAATGATCGAGCATACTTCGTACACTTGACTTGATGACAAACCACATATATATCCGTCTCCATGTGTGTACTAAACCAACGGAGAGAGTGAAGACCATATATCACATCACAACTATACAATCATGGGAATAACGTAGACTAGAATGGAAACATCGAGTGACATGAGCAATGTGGAGCTGTCAACTCCAATAGAAACGAGAGGTATCGGAATCGTATAGTCGCGTGCGTCAGTGGTCACGAGCAGTAGTGAAGGATTACGTGGAGCTGAAGACCAAGATATCGCGACTTGACTTGAGTGAATTACTAGTACTCTTTCTTGATTTCGGGGTTGTTGGACAAAACTTTGTTTCGATGCCTACTTGCTGGCATGCGGTACGCAGTGTTTCAGCGGGACACACTGATGGGGAGGTTGACCACGAAGTAGAATGAATGGTTATGCTGGGTAGAGATGTGAAAATTAACGGATCCGTTTGTCCCACTTTCCCCCTTTTTGGACCAAAATTGTGTACTATAAAATGAAAAACAAAGTGAGACAAACGGGTCTCTCGTTGCATCCCAAATGCTCGGTACGTGTAGTGTGTTGATGCAGTTTAGTTGTATATGAGTTAATTGGCCTATGCATGGATTGGTATAACTAAGCAACTTTAAATATATTATTATCTTAAAAGGAAAATTAAAAGCATTAGTCCTATGATGTATACTCGTTCGTACTACTCCCTCCGTTTAGATTTATAAGTCCTCTACGTATCCTAGGTCGTGAATTTAACTAATAAAATTCAAAAATTAGTAACTCATTGTGAAAACTTCATTTAGTACAGAACTTAATTTGGATGCAGTATCCTAGTTGGGTCAATCGCTCCGTACGATTCTCTCAGTTTATATGAACCATTTACGACATAGCAGTAAACGGTTATATATGTCAATCGCTGGGTCCAATGGCAAACGAAAGAGCAGAAGTTCACACTACAAATGATACTCCTTCCGTTTCAAAATACAAGGCGTCCTTTAATTGCGCTGGTCAACGACGTGTAACTTTGACCATGATTTGTACTTATAATATGTACCAAAAACTATTATAAAGACATATGAAATTAAAGAATTTTGCAAGACGAATCCAACGGTCCTATATACATTCTCATTCAATATATTTTGTTATATATTGGTGGTCAAGTTAAGCATTAAAGACCATCTTAAAAATAGAGCGCCTTGTATATTGACACAGAGGGAGTACTTAGCAAGGATCTAGTCAAAATACACTAAAGTACTGCTGGCGAAATATCAGCTGAAGAAAAGTGAGTAGTATAGTAGAACCATAAAGTTCTTTACCGGAAGAGGGAACATAGAAAAACAAGGAACGTCCGAAGCAGAACTTGAAAACAAGGAACTCCTCCAATTCTTTAAACACAGAACATGTTTTTTTCTCCATTAGAGCATCTGCACCGGGGGCCTCTAAAGGACCCCCCAAAGGCCCTTTGGGGGGCCGAACACCAAAAACACCCACCAGCGGCACCCCCCAAAGTCTCGCCCTGAGCGATTTTGTGTCCGGCACCCCCAGGAGGGCCTCCAAAGGCCCTCCTGGGGGTGCCGGACATCGCCTCGGGCCTGGCCCTGACAGCGCTGGCCCGCCCGTCATACACACGACGCGCCCGTCCTGTGTTAATGAAGGCTGCGCAGGAGGCCGTTCCGCCGCGTTTAATGTCGAGGCGACGAGACGGCGCCACGCCTGTCATCACGCGTCGCAATAATGCCGCACCCGTTCCACTGGCGGGCGCAGAGCGAAGCGATGTGTCGCTTCCAATGGCACAGACGGAAGCGACGTGTGCTGGTGTCGCAGCGGCTGGCCGCGGCGGCGCCCTGCAGACGCTTCGTCGGCGTCAATGCGCGGCCAGGGGAAGCGGTGGCCGCGTTAATGCAGGCCACCCAACCCCGCTCCTTCGGCCGCCTTTAAAACCCGACGCAGCCCAGCCCCTTCTCCTCACACCATCTCTTCTCCCTCTCCCTCCCTCTCCCTCAAGAACATAGGCCGCCATGGCGGGCAGCCCGGCGGGTAGCAACGCCACGAGCAGCTGGAGGAACTCCGGCGTCGCAACGAGGAGGCGGTGATGGCCAAGGCGTTTCAGCGAGGCATGTGGCGCGAGGAGGCCGAGAACGCGCCTCCCTACGTGCTCTCGCTGGAGACTGCGCGGCTGAGCAGCCGCCACCAGCTGCCGGTGGACGACGACGCCACCCTTCCAGACGGGTGGGTGAGGAGCGCCGCCAACATTCCGGTGGCGCCGCGACTCAGCGGGCAGGACCGCGTCGAGTTCCTCCGGCGCAAGTGGATGGAGATACCGTACGAGCAAAAGCTCAACCCCAAGAACTCCATCTCGGCGCCCTACTGGCACGCCGTGGTGAACAAGGAGTACGAGGCGCGTCGTAGCGGTCGACGAGAGCCAACGCCGGAGTTGTCCTCAACGGACGACGAGCGTGACGGTGAGGACGGCGACGACAACGACGACGACGACGACCCCGAGCTGCCCGATCTGCCTCTACAACCGGCTACATCTTGGGCAGCAGCGTCGCTGTCACCGAAGAAAGGGGCGGCGCAAGCCGAAGAGGCTTCCCATCAAACGCCCCGCCGCATGTCACGGCGGTAAATCGAAAACGACGCGCCAGCGAAACCAGAAGCCTCGGCTGAGGGACGTTCCTCAAGGCCGGAGCCCATGATCTTGGGGAACCGGCGGAACGTTTCTAAAGGCCGTAGCCGATGGGAACGGAAGATGCGATCCCAGCGCCGGATCATCAAGGCATGCAAGTCTCTTGATGATTCTTTGGCTTGGTTTGCATCTTCCTCTCCTTCGGCCGGCCATGGAGCGACATCTCTTCTCCTCGCCGGCGCGTGTATTGGTTGGCGAGAAGCTGCATAGGCCCCCTTCTCTCCGCCTAGTCTAGGTTTAGTTTGTGAAATCTCGTTTAAATTCGAAATTGTAAGTTTGTTAAATATCGTTTGAATGAAGTTTGAATAAATGAAAATTACAAGGGAATACATGCGGCGTACTTATCTCCGCCTAGTCTAGGGTCTACGCATCCTTCTTCTTCTTCTTGGAGGCCGAAGCTTCCGCGTGATCGCCGTCTTGGCGAGGACGATTGGGGGCCTTCGGTTTCTCGACGTCGCCGTCGTAGCCGTCCTCGTCCTTGTCATCGACGGCCGCATCCTTGGCGGTGGGCGCGACCTCGCTCTCCTCCCCGCCGGCTGCCTCCTCCTCGGAGGGGGTTCCATGCGGGTTCAACACCTCGTACGGAGATGCGGGGGCTGCCTCGTTCCCGTCGGGCGTGTCGTCCTCCTCGTCGTCGTCGTCCTCCTCCTCTCATCGTCGTCGTCGTCGTCCTCCTCCTCCTCATCGTCGTCGTCGTCCTCCTCTGCGGGGGTATCCACGTCCGATGAGGAACGCGGCGAAGGGGTGTCGTCTAGCCCGTAGAAGAGCTCGAGTTGCTCGACTTCGGACGGCGATGGCTCGACGGAAGAAGCCGTATCCGAGCCATTGCCGCTCGAGGATGAAGACAGCGGTGCTTGGCCTTCGCCGCCGGACTCCTCGCTGGTGGCGCCGGTACCTCACTCGGCCATGGCGTCCAATAGAATGACATCGACGTGCGCCCGCGAAGATGGTTAGATATCGCTGCCAAGCGGGGGCGGTTGCACGCCCACACGAACCGGCGGCGGTTGCCGTAACGCGGCGGACCATGGTCGTGCGCCCGCAAGGTGTTCGACAGTTCGCTCTAATTTCGGGGCATTTGGGGGTGGGCCTTTGGAGAGTACCGCTGTGGGCGGTCTTTAAATGTTGACCGGACACATGTCCGGCACCCCAAATGAGGTCCAATTAGGAGGTGCCGGACACACATTTGAAGGCCCCGGTGGAGATGTTCTTAGAAGTTAAAGTCCCTTGCATTTTGCCGGTAGCAAATCAATTCTATTCAACAAGTCGAGACCTCACATATCCCCAAATACACGGCTCAGTGAGGGAAATAATTTTTTGATTATTTCGCGGCCACTGGACAAAGCACCTTCCTCTAGCTAGGATCACTCTACAGTCTACGGTACACACGAACAAGCGGACATCATTAGATTCTCCCGATGGGAATGATGCACTCGGTAGGGAATTCATGGGGAAACCGCTTCCGGTCCTCGCAGTAGTCGTAGGCCATGTAGTTCATGCGCACCCAGTTGAGCGTCATCCAGCTCCACCAGTCGAGCCTCTGGCCCATCCACGACGACGCCGACGACGGCAGGTGGTCGCCGCCGCACCGTACCGTCGCTCCGTCGGCGCCGCGCCACACGCACGCGCTGCTCGCGTCGAACCGCCGGTACGCGGCAACAAAGGGCGCCTCCGACCAGTTAGTCTTCACGCGGCCTCCCTGCGTCGCCCACTCCTCGGCGTTCCAGATGCTGGCGAAAACGTTCACCGGCTGCCGCGTTGGGAACGGCACACCGTGCGCCTCGTTGTTCCTGAACACCCTGATCGGCGTCCCGTCGATGTACAAGCTGCATTGGACAAACTCATGTCAGGATGGATCATGGATCATGGATTTCCGTGGAGAAGGGAAGCCGGGCACTTACATGATGTTGTGTGGGTTCCAGAGAATGGAGTAGGTGTGGAAGTCGGCGGTGGGATCGAACCAGAGCACGAACTGCTGCTCGCGCTCGCCGTTGCCATCGCTGAAGATGTTGGTGTGCAGGAGGTAGGGCTCGCCGCTCACGTTGCCCAGGAACTCGAAGTCCACCTCGTCATGCCGGGCGCCTCCCGTGCATATCTGCATCGTTCGTGCATCTACTTCACATATAGGTATACTAAAAGGAACAGAAGAAGCAAACGGACTGTTTAAACGGTAAAACAACGTGGACGCCATGACTATGTATGCTCGAGATGATTTTATTTTTTCCTGCCCAGAGGGCCAGAATGCAGATTCTATGTTCGGAATACAGAATTCAGATTAAATCTTATGAAGCATATAGAATGCAGACTGCATTTGGCTACCACAAGTAATCTGCCGATATAAGAAGAAATCAGCCTTAGTGGAATTCACGTCTAAGAAAGACTTGACTAGTATAGAAACACCACAAAAATTTCTGTATTGGATGTTCTTACTTAATTAAGCCAATGTACGTAGGGCTGGACATAAAGCTCGATGCTCGACAAGCTAAACGAGCACTCCTTTTTTTCGACTCGTTTAGCTCGGCTCGTTATGCTAACGAACAGAGCCGAGCAATGATTTTGGCTCGTTATTGCTAATGAGCTAAACGAGCGAGCTAACGAGCCTCGCGAGCAGATCGTTAAGCTCGTTAATTTGGACCCATGTCTTTTTAAGGGGTAGATCTCATCTAACTAGAAACCTAAAATGTGACGAATCAATATTGTTTAGCAAGCCCATATCACAACCGAGATTTACGGTCTACCCATGTAGGAAACATCGAATCCCTTTCACTTCTTGTTAATCATCAATTACCTCGTCATCTCTATATTCAGATTTGTTTTCTTAACGAGCTGCTCGCGAGCGCTCGCGAACACTTAACGAACCGAGCCGAGTTTTATATTTAGCTCGTTAGTCTTAACGAGCTTAACGATTCGAGTCTTAACGATCATGAGTCTTAACGAGCCGAGCCTTAACGAGCCGAACAGCTCATTAGTCCAGCCCTAAAGTAATAGCTCTCCCTGAGACGCTGGATATATACCCTCAATTTCCACCAGAAGAAAACGAAATGTTCTCCTATCCTTCTGCTTCCAGACATGTACATGCACACAATAAGTGTATCAGATCTGTGTACCTACTGCGACTTCACCCATTAACAGCGAAGGCCCATTATGTTCATCAATTTACTGTAACATTTATGTATCAACTAGTACAAAATTCACTGCAATTGAGCGTCAGTTAACCTCCCGACCGGCAAGGCGGTGGGATTCAGTGTTCAGAGTTCAGACTCGTGTAAACTCGGGGCTAGGAGCGACAAATACAAGAGCATAAACAGGACATGTTTTCGAAGTCAAAATTCACTCCACAAATGACAAGTGTCCAACTCACGTGTACCCCTAGACTAGACGTGAGTGAGCAATCTGAACCAACAGGGAGCGAAATGCCAAAACAAGAACAGCAATGCAATTGGCCATGAACCCGATCGACAGATCTGGCAGGCAGACTCACATAGAAGGAGGTGATGGTCCCGGCGGAGTCGCCGGCGACGAGCCTGATGTCGAGGTCGAACCGCCCGAAGAGGTACCGGTCCTTGGACTGCAGCCTGGACCCCGTCCGCTCGTCCAGCGTCAGCTCCACCACCCACCCTTCCTCCAAGAACCGCGCATTGCGCTTCCCCCACACGGCGTCGAAGTCCCGGTGGAAGCTCCGGTCGACGACGGCGGCTGCCGCCTGAGTCACCGCCAAGGCCACAGTTAGCGCTGCCACCAGCCGGTAGAGAGGGCCGCGCAGCATTTCGCCCGTGAACTTTGGAATGGGTCGATCGATGACTTGATTTTTGCAAGAAGAACCGGTAAGAGTGAGGTGATGAGGAGGAGTCACACGTCCAATTTAAGGGCACCGTCGTGGGCGCTTTCGCCAAGTGCCAGGGGTCCAGGGACGAACCGGCATGCGGATCGCTTTGTGCGGCAACGCTCGTGAGGCCCGGCCGTGTGGGCGTCCATGGCATCGCGTCATACCTCTGCAGATGGACGGCAACACGATGCGGTGTAGAGTGGAGGACAGTGGGGATCCGTGAGATGTTCGTGCTGTACGTGATGAACGTATGGCCAGGTCGCGTTGATCGATGATCTCCCCGGCCGGCTGTACGAAGTAGGACGTGGCACTGTGGCAGCATAAATTATGTCTTGACCCTGGTGCATTGCTAAAACGGACAGGGCAAGTGAGTGCGCGGCACGAAGAGGGTGGAGGCTGGTCGACCTGCTCGGTGAAGCGCCGCGGGTTGTGTGATCTCGGCGAGCCGGCCAGCTGGGGCAGCGGTGGCCGTTGGTTTTGGAGCTTTGAATCCAGCGGGACGACTCTCTGCAAGGACGGAGCGTCACTACGAGTAGTGTTTTTTCTTTTGGTAGGAGAAGCCACGACTAAAGCATCTTCAGTTATGGTGGGCTTCTAAATTGTCTGCGGATAATCTATAGAAATGAAAGGCATCGGAAGCTCATATTCTTGTCCTTCATTTGCGTTAGGTGATTCACATAGAAGGGCCAGGACTCCGAGGATGTTTCTAGCTCTCCACTATTATGGACCATGCACTGCATTTGACCCGCTCCGCACCATTGGGTTCTTGCGCTCGTCGAGATGCCCACGAGAACTCTCGTTTTGCTTACGGTGATCAAGGTTGACTGAACACTTCGGTCCCTTGTACATCTTGCTCAGAGCTTGCTAAGATAAGCGGAGCACAGTCAAGTGGGCTAGGGCGGAATTCCGGCTAGGGTTACCTCCTTGCTAAACTCGCAGCGCACGAAGATAGTGGAGGCTGGTATACATCTACGAGGTGAAGCGGGCTGCGTACTCTCAGCGAGCCAGTAGGACGACTCTTTGTAAAGACGGAGTGTTACCGTGGGAGTAGTTCTTTTAAACAACGTGGGTGCATTTTACACGTTGGTGCATATATATCCAGTGATTTCACACACCTCATATGATAACATGATACCATTTTTCGAATTCATTTTTTTAAGTTTCTAAAAATCTGAATTTTCTTGCTAATCAAATAGTATCGGATTAGAATACAACTCTAATTTGTTACGCTTTTTTCCACATATACTGGGCCTTATCCTGCTGCATGCATGAGAAGCACATCGCATGAAACACCAAATGAAGCATATTTTTCTGGCATATCCGCCGGAATTGTCTCACTCGTAGGATGTGAATATCATCGTCATATCCAATCCTCTCTAATCGTACAAAATTTTGTATAGAACAAAGACTATTTTTTCAATATAATACAACAAACTACATACTATATTTCTTATAGATTTCAGTTGGATGAAAATAGTTTCTTTTTAAATGTAACATCAGGAAGCTTTGAGGATTTTTTTTTAAACTTCCAATCCCTCGACATTTTGTGAATACCATATGAAACAAATATACTCTTGCGGCCTACAGAAACAGAAGTATACTGCACGCACCATGCAATAGGAAGAAACTCTATGCGTGAATATTGTGAAATAATTAGGAAACATCTATTTCGCGGGATCCGGATTGCACCTTCATTCCCTCTCTAATCATACAAAATTTGTTTAATTTTATCACAACAAAAGGAAACAAAATATGTAGACTTGAGTTGGATAGAAAGAGTGTCCATTTATGCCTTTTTACAGAGATTAATATTTTACATGGTGCAATTAGGCTACCAGTGTTTTAAAAAATTTGAAGGTTTATGCCAAATAAAAGTATAATAAATATGTTTGAACACTAAAAAAGAAAAAATGTGTAAATATATATATATATACTGATTGCACTCATAACCGTGCCTATATTTCTAGATGGGAAAAGTACAATGTACATGGTCGTAAACTGAATCAACCAAACTATGATTTGTCCAATAAATAGAACTCTCAAGAAATCCTTTCAAAGTTGGTGGACTAATAAAGTTTGAGTCATTGGCTCGCTCCCCTACAAGAACTGGACCTAAGGACGAAAGTCACATATATACTCATCTCCCGGAGTAATTGAGCAACGGAGCAACCAAAGAACAAGTTTCACGTCACCACGATAAAATCAAGGTAGTGTGAAGAGCTGTGAAAGCATGAGCAGTCCACAAGCGTGAACATAAATAGAAATGGAAGCCATCGGAAACTTGTACTCTCGCCCGTCATATATGTTAGCTGAAGCACACATAAGGGGCATGGCTGCAGGCATACATAGTACTCTTTTTTTTTTTTGCGGGAATAGAAAATGACATTAAAGCTTGAGTCTTACAAAGAGGGACAGAATAAAGCAAAAATTACACATAGGTCCCTCCAGACCCCGATGTCAACGCCGACGAGGACGAGCCGGTGGCGCGCCGGATCCGCCGCTGCTCCTCTAACACCTTGGATTGGAAGCAACCCCCACGCGGCCGGGAAGTCGCCGGTCAATGGCCCCTGAGGACCTACATCCGAAGCCGTCGTCTTCATCGCCAAGCTCCAAGCCATCTTCTTCTTCAAGATCATCTGAAACCAGATCGGCCGCCTCCGATCTGAACGGGGGAAAGAGAACTCGGACGATCTGCAGACCTCCGAGCTCGAGGACGACGGACGCGCGACGAAGAAGCTCCGTAGAGCGCCACCGCCGGAAGGGGAACGCGACGCCACCAAACTCCAAACCGGGCGCATCTCCGCCTCCAAGACGCCGCCGGCCGGTACCAAACTTACCCCTACACTATGTACAGGCATAGATCCGTGGATTCCCCAACCTCCCGCCGCCGGAGCGGCCGCCGGAGGCGGAGGAATCCATGGATCGGAGCGAGCGAGGTGGGGAAACTCGGTGGGTTCACAAATCTCGCCTCTACTGTAGCGGGAGAGGGATAGCGTCCAAGGTCACAGCAGCCAATTGAGAACATTGGCATACATAGTACTCTGCACTCTGCAGCAGAATGGACCCTGCAGTGCCTTGGATCCACTGGACACCACCAGGACCTTCAACTCGTTGAGACACAAGCGAGAATACCCGCGCCTTGGTACATGCATGACGGTGTTTGATGTTCCTCGGTCGATTTGGTCTTCGGTACATCGTGATCAGAGTTAGCTAGACTGGCAGACTGAAGTCGAGCGAGCGGGTTCATCCCGGCTATGAATGCGGCATCATTGACTTCGGAGAGCAAAGTTTGGCCGCGAGTTTGCTACTCATATTAACCATCCAAAGATGATAAAATAGATCACCAGAGTGCTAAATTTTGGCCTAAATTTTCAAATATTGTTTATTCATAAACCGTATGTCAAAATACGATGAAACTTCCCCAAAATTTCAAAGGACTGACTTCATAATTTTCTCGCCAGTTTGTATTTTGAGTTCAAATTTTGGTTGTTGTATTTAAAATGATATTTATTCCAAGTCAATGAAGTTGCGTTCCCTGATACTGTCAGCAACGCAAAGTTGAACTCAGATGAAATTTACAGCGATCAAGTGTAACCAGCTTGCCTGCCCGCTGGTCCAGTGGCTCCTAACACGAGCAAAGCAAATGCATCAAGTCTTAGCTCAAACAGTAATTATAATACTTGGTAAGTGCAGAATGTTCTAAGACTCCAAATAGTCTGTTTAGTGCCAAAACTGCAGTCACCCGGTTAGTAAATTCTGCCTATATTTCTAGACCGGCTGGTACATGTACAACTAACAGGGTCCTATATATACTGAACCAACCGCCATGATTTGTCCAATAAATAAACCGACCAAGCTTGGGAGATACTAGTTCTCACTTCAGTTTGGTTGTTGTCTCGAGGCGAAAGCCTAGGTTCAGAGTTGAATCGATGTGATACCGACGTTCCCGACGTCGTACCTCCCTTGGGAGCATCACGTTTGAAGACACGGCTTGGCCTTCCTTGTTGATTTCCACCGTTGCTCGTCGCTGTCCAAGCTTGATCATCAAGGGCGTAATGTACACCGTCGGCTGGTAATCCAAGACGATGTGTTTCACGGGACCGACCAAGTCCCTCCATTCACTCTCCTATGGTGGATGGTGCATTGACAAGGGAAGTTCATGTGGAGCTGTTGATCTTTGGGGAAGCCGCCGTTGGTCGAGAAGCTGCTTTGTTGCTTAGCTTAGGATAGGCTCTTTGCCTCGGAGTGGTAATGTTAGGTGGCTGTCTTCGGAAGCCAGTGTGGAGTTCGTAGTGCGCTCCATGTTTTCATCGAGTTGTTGTCGTCTTGTAATATCTTCTGGCTTCTATAAAAATAAGGTACGCCTTGACGGACTCTCTAAAAAAACTTATAATGGTTTGAGTCATTAGCTCGCACATCTACACAAAATAGACTTGGTGACAAACCACACATATATACTCTCCTTGCGTAATGTAGCAATGGAACAAACATCTGAAGAACAAGTTTCACGTCACCACAATAAAATCAAGGTAGACCGTGGGCGGAAACATCGAATAACATGGGCAATGCACAAGCCTGAACAACGACGGGAATGGAAGGAATCATAAGCTCATACTCTCGCGTGACAGATTTTTTTAGATAAAGGGATTTTATTACTTAAAAGGTCTAAGCATTACACCTGGCCTCTGTATAGCTAAGATGCACACAGCCAACAGTTCGCCAGTACTGAATTTGATAACCAAAAACTAAAAAGGCGAATTACATATCAAAATGAGAAATTGTAGATCCGCCTAAAATGCTGGTAGGTCTATCCGGAGTCTATGTTGTCACCCATGCCGGGAGAATAACTCCCTGACCGCAGCCTCCAGTCTCGACGCCACCTCCAAAAATAAAACTCGGTGCTCCACACGCCGCAGGGACGACCATGCTCGAAACATCGCTGTGCACCGTTAAATAACCTGCATAAGAGAAGCATTTTTATCATTAAAAACCTTGTCATTTCTACATATCCATAGCGACCAAATAACAGCAATCGCTCCCACCCTACTGAATAGTTTAACCTAGGATCCACTCCGTTTAACTAGTTGCCAAAAATGTTAGCAACAGTACTTGGTGGATGTAAGGTAGAACCTATCTGGATGGCTGACCATATAGACCTGGCGAACTCGCACTGAAAGAATAAGTGTGTAATGGTCTCGTCGTGTTGACAGAAAACACACTTTTTACTTCTATGCCAATTGTGTTTGGCAAGGTTATATTTGGTAAGAATTACTCATCAACGTAGATACCACGCAAACACTTTAGTTTTTAGCGGTATCTTCATCTTCCAAAGTTTGTTATTATTCGTACTATCGACTGTAAGGTGATGCACATAGAAGGCCATGGCTGCACGGGTGCATCCTAGGTTGCCTTTGCACGATTGTAAACCTAGCATTGCCTTCGATCCGGTGCACACAAGAAACCACTTGAACTCGTTGAGACAGACGCCAAGACTCTCGCCTATTTACATGAGCGACAATGGTCAAGGTTGCCCAATCATTTCGACAAACAAATACTACAGTCTCTCTATCCTTTCTTAGTTTCGAAGAATGAGAGCCGGACCTCTTTCTCCAACACTTCAAAAATGATACCGTTCTGTTTGGATTATATAAGAGGTACTCTAATGGTCCGGAAATATAGACTAAATTTTAGTTTTGACTTCTTAATCTTGATGTTTATGATCAAAGTTATTTTTAAAATGGTGCCACATTCTTATCAATTAGTTTTGAACTTATGACTATGGTGTGGCGATTGATTACGAGGCGCATGAACAATAATAGTCGGGGTAAAAGATGTCCCAAAATCAAAATTAATGGCTAAAAATGTGAAATATTTTATTTATTTGGGATAAAAGTAATCGTAATGTCAGATTTAACAGGGTAAAATGTGGAATTTACAAAATGTATGAAATATATTTGACTTCTCATCGCAACACACACTATTTAGCGAAAATTGGTAGTGGCTCCAGAGCATCTGTGTGCCCATTTTTTAATTTTTTAAATCCTACTTCTGGGTTTCAAATAAATCTGAAATTTGGCACACAAATACATATACACATTAATTAATTAATTAATTAATTATACACCAGAAGTTTCGTCCAAAAATGTACAATTAAATATCGAGGGAAACCTACCGCTCCGGCCGCCGGCCACCCTCCATCGACATCCCTTCCCCCACTGCCGCCGGAGGAGGCCGTCCGATGGCGGACGGCGGTGGCGAGGCGCCCTTTCTGTTTTCTCTCAAGTAAGCCCGAGCAGTTTTCTCCTAATCCTCGTTCCAATCCGATCTGAAATCTCCGGCCGGTCATCAACTGATCTCGTATGTGCGTAGGATCCAAGTGCTCGCGTGCACGTGTATGAGTGAATCCTCACATGCATGTGGCTGGCTGCTTGCTGCCCTCCGGCCAGCCATCCATGGATCACGTATTGGCGTATGTGAGACACTAGTGTGAGTACAGCTCCAACGTCAGATCGGAAGGCCGGTAATGGAAGGCGACGCCAGATCAGATGCGTGTCGCTGGCTGCTTGCTGCTCTCCGGCCGGCCGTCCATGGATCACGGCCGGCCGTCCATGGATCACGTATGTTAGTCGAGCTCCAACGCCAGATCGGAAGGCCGGTGATGGAAGGTGGCGCTAGATCATGAGGCCGGCAACACCGGCCAATAGAGTCTGGCTCGTGAGGCTAGCGACACACAATGGCAGCGGTTAGATCATCAGAGCACCCGCAGCTCATTGCGAGCATGGTCTGTCTGCGCCACACCATATTGCAAATGGATCATGATCGTGGGTGAAGTGGAGTTCGTGGTGTCGCAGGCAATTTGTTGTCGCAACACATGAACTGTCGGGTGTCGAGCCGTAGGGGGGACACGCGTTTGGTCTGCGCCATGAAGTGTTGTGGCCGTATGATAGTGGACCTGTCATAGTCTGATTTGTCGGCACCATGACGTAACGCCATGCCATATTTAGTTGCAGTTACCTGGTGCTGACAATGAAGGGGATTTTAAGATGGTTATGTCGGATGACCAGTGTCGATTTCGTGATTACAAGTGACGGAGGCGAGTTTGGATGTGGTGAAGGCGGTCAACCGGATGATCGGTGTTTGTAGCAGTTTCGGCAAGCGGGGGTGGCAACACAGGGGGATTTCTGCTTGCTGATGTTTGACCTTCACTTGTTGTACCTGACAATGACATATCACCATTGATCTACTTGTTGAAGACATTGTTTGGAATTCAGTCGGACTTTTGGGGTGAAAACCCAAGATCCATGATCAAAGCGACGACGGTGTATATGCACGGTTACCTTCTAGGAGGCGCCGTTTTTGGACAACCTTTTTGCGGTCCGAGTGTGGCCTCTGGTGGCGGTAGTCATGCTGCTTCACTGATTTGTTTGGCGTAGATCTTGACGTTACATTGTTATAAAGGCTAGGTGTAATTCATATGGTATTTATATATTCCCTTTATAATAAAAAGTGGTCTTAAATTGATCCAAGCAAACAATTGTTTGAACTAAATTGAAGGAACTAAACTCTAAAGATCCTTGGAAAGTTGGTGAACTAGTAATGGTTTGAGCCATTAGCTTGCACAACTACACAAACTTGACTTGGTTACAAACCACACATTTTTATACTCATCCTGGTCTGATTTAGCTCTACGACACCTGAGGAACCAGTTACACCTCACCCCAATAAAATCAGGTTAGTGGCAAGGGGCGTGAAGGGAAACACTGAATAACATGATCGAGCAATGCGCAAGCGTGAACAGCCATCGAAATGGAAGGCATCAGAAGTTGATAATATCCCCCATCATTTATTCTAGGTTGTAGACATAGAAGGGCCAGGCCTCCGGTAATGCATCAGAGGTTGGCTCCGAATCATTGTGGACGCTGGATTGCCCTTCACAGAATGCACACCAGCAGGCGCTCAAACTCATCGGGACGAACGCGAGAACAGTCACCGAGGGACATGGGTGACGTTGATATAGGTTGCCCGGTAGCTTCGATCTTTGGTACGTAATATCCAGATCATGCTAGACGCATGGACTGCAGTCATACAGAGTTGCTACACCTCCTGGACTGCCACGCTAAGAGCATCTCCACCGGGGGCCTCTAAAGGACCCCCAAAGTCCCTTTGGGGGGCCGGACACCAAAAACGTCCACCAGCAGCACCTCCAAAGGCTCGCCCCGAACGATTTTGTGTCCGGCACCCCCAATAGGGCCTCCAAGTTTGGAGGGCCTCCTGGGGGTGCCGGACATCGCCTCGGGCATGGCCCTGACAGCGCTGGCCCGCCCGTCATACACACGACTCGCCCGTGCCCTGAATCATTCGCCCCCCACAGCCTCTCCTTTTTTCCTCTCGCCGGCGATTCGCACCATCGCCGCCACTCTCGTCGCCGCCTGCTTGATTCGCACCTAGGGGACCTTGACGCAGCGCTAGGGACCGTCTCGCGCCGCTGGTCTCCGATCTCGTCTAGCGCCGGCGCATCTAGTTCGAGCCCGGGTACGCCTCCTCTTCCCTCCCGCCCCGCACGCAAGCTGTTCGACCATTGGTTGATAGGCTGATTTCGTTGATTCCTCAAACATGCAATGGACAGCGACGACGAGGTCATGTTTTTTGAAATGATGGCGGAGGATGCCGCTCTTGTGGCCGACGCAGAGGAGAATGAGATGATGATGGCCATACTTCTAGATGCCGCTCTCGAGGCAGACGCGGCGCCGAAATTTGGAGGATCATCGCAGGGGCGGCGGCCCAACAAGAACCGCAACAGAGCAACTGGGCACGCTCTGTTGTTCGAGGACTACTTTGCCGAGAAACCGACGAACTTGCCTCATGAATTTCGCCGGCGCTATAGGATGAGCAGGAAGTTGTTCGAGGACTACTTCGCCGAGATTCTGTAGGGCAGTTGTGAAGGTGTTCGGCGAGCTCTATCTGAGAACACCAAATGAGGAAGACACGGCGCGTATTTTGGCACAAGGCGAAGCAAGAGGATTTCCAGGGAAGCTTGGAAGCATAGATTGCATGCACTGGAACTGGAAGAACTGCCCCTATCAGTGGCAAGGGATGTACAAGTCAGGGCATCACGGGAAGTGCAGTGTTATACTTGAAACCGTGGCAGATCATGAACTTTGGATATGGCATGCCTACTTCGGCACCGCCTGTGCCGCCAATGACATCAACGTGCTCTACAATTCCACTGTGTTCAAGAGAGTTGTGGATGGCCTAGCTCCACCATGCAACTATGTGATCATCGGCCATGAGTACAGCAAGGGGTACTATCTTGCTGACAGTATCTACCCCAGTTGGGCTACATTTGTGAAGATAATCCGCAACCCTGTCGGCGAGGCAGATTGCCATTTTGCAAAGAGACAAGAGGTTGTTCGCAAAGATGTGGAGCGGGCTTTTGGTGTGCTGCATGCCAGGTGGGCTGTTGTCCGCTACCCTTGTCTCTCATGGTCGCCAGACGAAATCGATGCTATCATGAATGCTTGTATCATCATGCACAACATGATCATTGAGGACGAGCGTCCTACAAGGAGGCGACAGGTCGACGAGCAGTTCGATTTCCAGGGGCCTATGGCTAATCCACAGCCGGGCGTGCCGACGGCGTATCGTGAATTTGTTGCCGTAATTCGGGAAATTCGCGATGAAGCTACGCATAACCGACTGCACAAAGACCTCGTGGCGCACGCATGGGCTATCAAAGCGAATCAGCCAGCGGGGGCAGCGCCAGAGTGATATGTTTTAAAGTTTAATTCGAATTTAAACTTTGTAACCGAATATGAACTTGTGTTGTACAAGTTAGAACCTATTACTTTCAAACTTTATTAATGCATGCACGTACTATATTACATATGATTACTCGTCGTCATCGGACTCAGCCTTAGGCGGCGGTGTCCCAGGCACGTCGTCCGCCGGCGCCGCGTCAGGAGTTCCCGGCTGCCACTCCGGTTCTGGGGCCTGGGGAACGGTCGGTCCTGCATATGCCCCTGCCGCACGGGACGGCCACGGCGACCAAGGTTCCTAGGGAGAGAAAGCAGGGCGTGCCGGGGATGCAGTTGCGGGCTCGCCGTCCTGTTCCGCCGCGTCCTCTTCCTGCTGTAGTTCGGCGGCGACCACGGCATGCTGATCGTCGACCAGCACGGCCTCCCTCTCCTCCTCCTGATCGACCGCCACGACCGCCTCCTTCTCCTCCTCCTGATCGGGCAGCACCGCCTCCTTCTTCTCCTCCTGATCGGGCAGCACCGCTCCTTCTTCTCCTCCTGATCGGGCAGCACCGCCTTCTTCTCAGCCGACGACATGGCGAGCGAGTTGTGGGCGGAAAGAATGAGATCGATGTGCCGCCGCGAGGATTGTTATATTGGTGCCAAGCGGTGCGAACGCAACCCGAATCGACGCGGCGGCGGTTGCAATCCACAAGAAGCGTCCTAATGCGGAGCGTCGCGGCGGCGAACCGGCGGCGGTTCGTGCGCCCGCAAGGTGTTCGACAGTTTGCTCAAATTTTGGGCCGTTTGGGGTGGGCCTTTGGGGAGTACCACTGTGGGCGGCCTCTAAATGTTGCCCGGACACATGTCCGGAACCCCCAAAGGAGGCCCAATTGGGGGGTGCCGGACACACATTTAGAGGTCCCCGGTGGAGATGCTCTAAGGCCTCGTTCGTTTTGTGGGGACTGTATCCAGGTGTGGAAATTATCCAGGCATGTATTGGGTTGATCCCCGTTCCATCACCGTATCTCCACAAACCCCATTCAATCCTTCCCAATAATCGCTTGAGACCGTTACAGTTGTTCTGTTAATCCCACGCGTCGCCATCTTCGCGCTCCTCCGCTCATGTTCTCTCGTGTCGTGGGAATTCTTGCACAAGTTGGGACGAGATGAAAAATTTCCAGATCGATATAGTAGAAGATAACAGGATGGGCTGGGTGAATATTCCCGACGGGGTGTAAACGGAGTAATGCTACACCTACGGACGACACTTGTGGATGAATCTTACGGGATCAGGTGATAAGATTAGGGAGTGGACCCCTGGTGAAATCCGGGGGGGCAGTTTTAGGGGAGGGGCGAATGGGATGAGGACACGTCCGTCCGTAACCTGTATTCCGTAAGAATCATGTCTGTAAGTGTAGCATTTTCGGTTTAAATGAATGGCACAATTTGCTGGCTGGAAAAAATAGCTCGCCGGGCTGGGCAACCAGAACCGGGCCGCAATCGAGATCAACCCCCGCCTCACAGGGAATAAACGAACGAGGCCTAAGATTTGATGCAAACGATAACATATATTTTGATTTTCTAGAACTAAGAGCATCTCCACCGACACGCCAAATACAACATCCGGCAAAGTTGCCGGACACGACCTATTGGGCGTGCCAGCACGTGTTGCCCCCTATTAAGAACGCCACGCCACACCGGGCGCTACTTCACAGTGTGTTCTGGTGTACAGATGCACTTGTCCAATCGATGTGCAATCCAGATGTGTAGTGTATAGTTGCATGCCGAAGAGAGAGAAAAAAAAAGGGTGGAAACTAAGCAATGCATCATCGGAACTTACATCATGAGTTTGTTTTCTAAGCTCCATGCTCATCCTCCGCGCATTTCTCTCATAGGAGACATGTGTCGCCATCGTGTGCATAGTCCGCATGACCTCCGCAGTCTCGTGAGAGGCGTCTGTCATACTCAAACAAAAATAATGATGTGGAATAGACTCATATTAGAAGAAATAACTTTAGTAGGTTGCTCCTATTTAGTTATTAAAGATTTCTAAAGAATAAATGTTGGAGAAAATTATTGAAATTATTTCCTTACTGGTAGTTTTTTTAGCATATGTACACGAAAAGTCGCCGACTTTCCAGCAATGAACTACATAGCTTGTTAAAAACAGCCAAATAAATAAGGTCGGTTTTCCTCCAGGTTTTTGTGAAGCATTTGACAAGGTCTGGTAGAAAACATGGGGCTCTTATATTTCCCGGGTTTCTCTCATCCTCTTGCCTCTGCACTGTTTCTCCTCCTCCCCCCGTTGCGCCATATTTGGTCAATCCGAGCTTAATAAGGTACGAAGCTTCTCTCCTCCTCTCAGTTTCGATACTTGCAGAACTGTCATATGTCCATGCCGATCGATGGTGGTCAATCCGCCATGAACTGATCCCATTGGGCTGGAGGTATTGCTGCTGCCCTGGTTCTTTCTCCAAGTAGTTCCGTTGGCTTGTTGCTGATGTTATGTTACTAGATGCTTAGCTTTGATGCGTTGCCATGTTTTCGAATTGGATCTCCAAAATGTTTTAGACGTACTTGTTCTCTGAAACTATGCATAGATGACAGAATTTTTTGAGTTCTCTCCTACATTTCTTTCAGAGTTTGTTATCCAACAATGATCATGACACCTAAGAGGGAGAACCAAACTATTGTTATCGATTGTTAATGAACCCCAGTAGTTACCTGAATATTTCTTCTTTCAAAATCATGTGAACAGAACTTCATGAAAGTGATTTTTTTTTTTAAAAGATAGCTAGTCAATTGCTCAAATACGTGCTAGCCTGTTAGGGGTTATCTGTCAGCTTCGATAACAGAAAATAAGTAAATAAATCACCAAAAGAATGGGTAAACATCCCATTTTAAACCCATTCACGTCTAGGAATACAGATTAGTGGCATCCATGTCGACAATCATAAAACACCTCAAGGTCAACCTTGCAAAACAAATCAGAGCTCAAGAAACTAAATTCCCTATTAAACATACCCGGGTCTGCATTGCACCGATTCTTATACGCAAGAATGTGATTACGATTTGACAAAATATTTGGCTTTGTTTGGCAGCAGAAGCAGCTCATGGCCACACGGCCAACGCCTGGGTCGCGAGACGGGAGAAGCAGCACACGCCCACCAAGCACGAGCGGCGGCAGACCCACGTCGTCAAACCCACGGCCGGCCAGCTCCGACGCGCCCACCCGCCGTCCCGCTCGCGCCTCCCTCAGCCCAGCTCCGTCGTCGGACAAGCCGGTGCCATCCTTCCTCCGCCCGACCGTCAGCTCGTCCCTGCGCAGCACCTCCCCGTCTCCTATCTCCAGGCCGTCCTCCTCCAAGGGGTCCCCGTCCCCCGCGCCGTTGCCGGCGGCGGGCCGCGCAACGCGTCCGATCACGCCGAAGACGTCCACGGCGCATCAGGGTGCGAGTTTGCCGCAGTCTATCACGCTGAAGCGGTCCCCCGTGCAGCCGGTGAGCGCGCCGCGGGCGATCGCGCCAGCTATGGACAAGGCCAAGGCCAAGTCGGGGTCCACGTCGCGGTGGTCCGTGGCGTCACCGAGGCTGCTGATGCAGAAGGCGTCCAATGCGCTAAAGACCGGCAAGATCCGCAGCAAGAAGAACAAAGACCTGGCCGGGCCAGCGGCCTCGGCGGTGGCATCCATTAATAAGGAGGCGTCTTCCGGTAGCGCTTCCGGCGAGATCAAGGCAGAGACGGCGAGAGCCCTGCCCGTGGAGGTCCAGCCACACCACTCCTCTGGAACGATCATCAAGGCACCTGTCAACGTTCAAGCAGAGGAGGCAACTTCGGGAGAAGTTGTCAGTACTGATCATGTCAAGACAGAGAAGGAGCAGGTGATCACAGAAGAGTCGAGAGGAGATGCCGAGAAGGGGAAAGCCGTTGTTGAAGAGGAAGCGACTTCGGAAGAAGTTGTCAGTAGTAGTACTGATCATGTAAAGAAAGAGGAGGAGAAGCAGGTGATCCCAGAAGAGCCGAGAGGAGATGCAGAGAAGGGGAAGGCCGTCGTTGAAGAGGCCATGCCAATGGAGTCTGCGGAAGCCGTGACGGTAGATACGCCGGTGGAGGAGGAGAAGCAGGCGATCCCAGAAGAGCCGAGACCAGAACCAGATGCAGAGAAGGGGAAGGGCGTTGTTGAAGAGGTCACACGGATGAGTCTGTGGAAGCCGTGACGGTAGATACGCCGGTGGCGCAAGAGAAGCCGCAAACCAGCGCAGTGGAAGAGATGTCAGTAAAGGAAGCTGAGAAGAACACAGAGGATGAACTGCCGCCGGCCGCGGTTGTAGTAGAAGAAGCAGCGAAGGAGCCAGCAGAGCCTCTGAACGTGCAACATGAACCGGCAAGTGGCACGGTTGAAGTCGAAGAAGAGGTCTTCGTGGAGACCAATGCCGCGGAGAGGCAACAAGAAGAGTCTCCAAAGCCCCAGGAGGTTACCAAGAACTCTGAAAAAAGTGTGATGCCCGAAGAGATTAAGGATAAATCAGAAAAGAACGTGACGATCGCTGAAGAACCGAAAGAACAACCAGCGGGTACCGAGAAGCAGCAGGACGAAGTCGCCGATGAGGACCCCAAGATGATCGCGGCATCCAGGGCGTCGTCACTGCCGGCGACGTCGCTGGAAGAAGCTCTGGAGGAGATGGACGCAACGACCAAGGCACAGGCGAGCGTCTCGCGCTCAGAGCCCGTGTCGCCGGCCAAAGAGGCTATCAGCAAGGACAAGGAAGTGATCGACACGCTTCTCAGTGCGTCGGCGCCAACGACGCCGGCGAAAGGGGGTGTCCAGAATGGCGGGGAGACGTCGTCGCCATTGATGGCGAAGATGCCGGAACAGATGCGGTTCTCGTTCAAGGGGAGCAAGGTGAAGACGGCGATGGAGAAGCGGCCTGAGGAGGAGCAGCCGAAGAAGAAGGAGGTGGCGCGGAGCAACGACGTGCTGGAGGAGGCCAAGAGCAAGCTGCTTGAGAAGAAGAAGAGCAAAGTGAGTGCGCTGGTGGGGGCGTTCGAGACCGTCATGGACAGCCCCCGCGTGTCCTCCACCCGGCGGCCAAATCGAGACCAACGCCGAGGTGATTCGACGGGAAGCTCCGGCGACGACGTGTGGTTTGAATTGTGTTGTGGTTGCTTTTTGGATTGATGTTCTGATATGAATTTTTGTTTCATCTGTTGATCGTTGATTATTTTTCCGATCAATGAGTTCAAACAGACGGAGATGATATTGTTTGATCTGTCCATTTGTTGGTGTGGATGTTGCTTATAAAGGGAAATTAGCTGTATTTCGCAAGCCTAGTTGTCGTGCCACACATTTTCCATTTAAAGTTCAAGTTTGTACATATGTAATTTCTATTGGACAAATCCTCGCCACCTTATTAGTGAGCGAAATGCTTAGTCATCATAATTTCCTGGTCTTAGAGGGATGGATAGCCTGGTTTAGGTCGCGGGAGGAGAGTATTAGGGGACTAACGCAATATTTCTCTAGTAACTAAGACTTGAAATTGCTCAAAACTTAGTACAAGATATCTGATCCTCAAAACCTAGACCCGAAACTTTCAGGAATATTCATTTATAGTTTTGACAAAGTAATTTGTTGCACTCAATGATTTTACCAACATTTTGAAAATAATGTACCAAGTCCATCACCTCAAACTTCTTGTGATAAGGTTGACTTGACTCTTAAAGGCAACTCTGTACTACTTCCTGGGTTGAAAATCTGACCATTTTCATGTGAACACCTTTCAAAAATGTTGTTATTTAGCATTTGCATTCCTCTCTCACTCATGTGTCCAAGCCCACAAAGCATAAGCACCCTCTTTCTCAATGCGTTAACATAGACTGCCGAAAGCTTAGCATATACATGATACAAAACTGAAACCATGTTATGAATCAATGAGGCTTTGTATGGTTGTACTATACATTTCCAAATCTGCTTAAGTACCCATCTCCATTAAGCAATCCAAGCAAGATAATGTTGAGCAAAAGTGCCTCAAATGTCTCAATGACTTAGGACTACCTTTGAAAGAATTTATTTCTCCAATTGCACACATTATCTTCCAATTATTTGTGGTCTATCATTTTTTCCCATGTTCACGACACCAAAACCACGTGTTGTTTAGTTTGTGAACAGGTATCTACAAGCTATACATGTATGGTACCACCATGCTCTGATATCCAAGTCAACTCACCACCATCTACAAAGTTGATGGTGTCATCTCAAAATCTAATGATATTGTCTTCAATAGTGAAACCAATTATATCCTCATGTTCTTTATGAATGAGACACATGATCACCCGGCTGGAGTAACCAGGTTTACCTCACTATCACTGTCAATGTCGGTCTCTGAACTTGCTTCTTCTCTCTTCAATTGTAGACAATGCCACTTGATGTGTCCCTTCTCATGTGTCTCATGTTAGTGATAGAACTCAGATCAATTGTCCTCGAACGATCTCCACCATAGAGTCGTGATCCCATCAAGGACAAATGACCTGAACTCCTTTGGGAGGAGAGGTTTACAAATAGAGGTCAATGTGTCGGAAAGCGCCTTGATTTTGTTCAAGTGGACGGTTGCGGGTGAATCGAGCTTCTTTGTGGCGTGATGTTAACCCGAAGTTCAGAGAAGGGCATACCGGCATAGACAATTGCGACCCAAATCCACGCTCCAACATAGATCATGCCTCAACAAAAGTCTTGGTGAACATAATCATGTTGACGACCTCGATTATCGATAAAGAGAGGAACACCTACAAGAATTGAGTTGCACGGCTTGAATATCGACCAAGTCTCGGAACAATCGTGCAGCTATCGACGGGTAAATCACTTTATGCGCCTAAATAAAACGCCGAAAGGCAGTGCAGCTCAATCTGTTGCTTTGCTTGTTGGGTCCGTTTTTTGGAAGTTTCTTTGTTCATAACATTAGTAGTTACTCACTGCATTAGTAGTTACTCACTGGGTGGGTGCACCAACGGCTTTCTAGGAATTTGAGTTGCTCAATACGGACGGAAAGATTCTTTCGTTAAATAAAAGAACGGCAGCGGCAGGTTGATGAGTCACAAATAAATCGCGTGCGCAATATTACGATAGCATCTTTTACATCGGAGTAAATAGCTGGAGTACTTGGTACTTCCACACACCACATTCGTGGTAGCAAGATTGCAGCTGCGAATCCGATTTTATCAAAGGTCGAGAAACTCAACAATACACTAGGCGACCAACTTTCAGTTAGCTGAGCTCGAGGAAGCGGCGGGCCATGGGATGCCTGGCTTCAGACAGCTCGGACGGCGCGAGCACCTCGACGACCTCGCCGTCGACGACGAGGCACACCAGATCCGCGATCCGCTGGATCTGCTTCACGCTGTGCGAGACGATCACCGTGGTGAGCCCCCTCGTCTTCTTCAGCCGCACAATCGCCTCCTCGATGTTCTGCGTCGATATCGGGTCCAGCGCGCTCGTCGGCTCATCCAGCAAGAGCACCTGCGAAATAGATCAGCGAATTGCAGTGAGATCACCGTCACCGGGTATAAAAAGACGCCACGCGACACATGAGAAAGGGCAGCGTATATACCTCCGGGTCGTTGGCGAGGGTGCGGGCCAAGGCGACGCGCTGCGCCTGGCCGACGGACAGCTCCGACGCCGGCCTGGAGCACAGTGCCGGATCGAGGTCAGACAGGCTCAGTAGGTTCTTCACTTCGGCATCGGTGAGCTTCTTGCCTCGCAGCTGTGGCCCGTAGCGCACGTTGTCGGCCACAGTTCCTGGAGCAGCACAAAGGAAGAAAAAGTCGGGTTCTTTTCATGTAACCAGAGAACAGCTGAAACTTTTATTCTGTTCCCTGCATTGAGCAGCTAGCCTTTGCATCTTTGACACTGAAGAAACATATATATGTGCAATGATGTAGGGGCGACAAAATGCTTCCCGGAATAAACTGTAAAATCGTATCACATACGGAGTAATTAATTGTCAAATGGCTGAATTTTTTAACGCTTGTTCAGACACTTAGTGTTCATGCGAAAAGGAACTTCAGTGTTCTAAAAACAATTTCAGAACTAACCTTGTTTTATCAACAAAGGCAGCAATATTTATTTTATACCATGTTTTCTTTTTGGGCACCCAACGGACACTGACAATGTACATGCCTAAATAGTTTTTTCTTATTCAGACACCCAAATGACACAAACATGTTCATGCCTAAATATTTTCGAATTGCTTGGAGATTTAAAAAAAAAATCCACCTGGAGCACGGGCTCCCTGTTGCTAATCTACACATGTAGAATGACATTTTTTTGGACTGTCACTTCTAACATTTCTCATTATTCTTCCATTTATCGGGAAAATCCGACGAGAGCAATACATATTTGTTAAGAAGAAGAGATAAAAACATACTTAGTGCAAGCCAAGGGTGCGTTTTTAATCGAAACACGCCAAAAAAAAAAACACATGCAGACTACTCCCCAAGGAGGGCAACACCAGCCGCACCAGGATGAAGGCATGCAGCACGCCTCAAAATTGGCAAATATCTTGAAAAGCAAGGTGGGCATGCACGCCATTGATAAAAGTACTTTTGTTTCGCTCTTTCCTCACATTTTATATCACACTCTGTTATTTTGCTGAATTCTTCCTTCCTCAAACCGTGGTGACATTTAGTTTAGAGACAGTTGTATTTGACTTTTCGTCAGAAATTCTATACCACTGTAATACATCTTTTCTATTGTAAGCATAGAACAAGTCCATCTAGTATAGCATTGCTCGGCGCCACGATCAAGTTGACATTTTGCCAATACTTTTAAATGACATTAGCAAACAAATGCGATCACACAAGAGCCGTACTAAAATGCCAATCCAATTAAACATGCACATGGCATGTAGATGTAGACATCAGAAAGGCAATGTTCCCTTCACCTTGTATGGTGTCATGGAAACTGTATTCAAGGGATTTAAGCACCTGATTAAGTAATTAATCAAGGGGAACTGTTCTGCGCATGGTTACTATTCAAGGTGTATGTCTACATAGCACCTCGATTACAAAAATTTCGTAACGACTTCACTAATAAGCTAAATTTATTCACCGGGTAAAAAACCGAATTTCACTAAACAGACTTGGCTGAAAGGGCCCAGGATTTTACTAGGCCCTGTCGATTTTGATAGCTGATTATGGTACTGTACTCAATGACGGTCATAAGGGAAACTAGTAAGAACATTATAATAACCGAAGAAACTACAATGACTTACCAGCTAAGTACCATTTCAGATCTCTCCCAGCGTAAAGCATGTCTTATTAATATAGTCAGATTGCCGTACTATTGTTACCATCAGCCTTTATTTATGGTGTACGCCCGAAAGGCATATACTACTTGTATGGATAATAGTACGGATAACAAAGTTGACACGACTAAAAGCAACAAAAACTTAGGAGAAAACAAGCGATAAAACTGCCAGAAACCGCCATCCGCAACTACCAAGCATCCACGTATTTCGCTGTCGGCGGAGAAAAAGTCTCAAAGCAAGATTGTTTCCTGTTAAATTTGCCACTGGGTCAAGCATTTCCGATAGAGTTATACTCCTTGGATATACGATGACCAGCGGGGAAGGATTCCTTTTCCTTGACTACGTTGTGGGATAGATGAGACCTCTCAAACGATTTTTCACGCGGATAAAACCCCGCTTAGTCTGAAACCGTGAGCTATAGCTACCAATCGCCTGCAGCACCCTCTAAAGAATAAAGAACTGCAGCAATGCACCATCAGCAGCAGAAGCATTACAACCACAGCGTTCTGGCACGAATCATATGCTTGTTTGTCCACCCCTTTATCATCGATCCCTCTAGACAACTTTACTTTTCGAATATGGAATTGGTGCCTATGACGCCCGTGCACGATGATACATCAGACGAATCGCAAAAGCAGCATGAGATATGTTAGGTCTTGATAATGATAGTGATATGATATTCCCCACTACCACCTTATCATCAGTTCATCATCCTCAACAAGTTTCAAACCAACTGATTTAACAAGGAAAAGTTGCATTACGTAAATGTCAAACGTCCGAGTGAATTGAACCAGTTCATGCTTTTGCGGAAATCGATTCTTAGACTAGAATTTTTTATAGATAAAAGGTCTTTTATTGCCCGATTTTGAGTTAACAAAGTCTTAGGTTCACCACGGTTATTACACGCTTAGACTAGAATTTTGGAGCAGCCGCGTCATGGTGGTGTAATGTAAGAAAGCTAGCGTACCGTCGAACATGGCGGGGAGCTGGAAGAGCATGCCGACCTTGCGGCGGAGCGCGAGGACGTCCATGGCGCAGATGTCGGCGCCGTCGAGCGCGACGGCCCCCGGCGCGGGCTCCCATAGGCGGTTGAGCGCGCGGAGCAGGGTGGACTTGCCGCTGCCGCTGGGGCCGATGACGCCCATGACCACGCCGCGCGGCACGTCCAGGTCCACCCCGCGCAGGATCTCCTCCCCGCTCGCCTCCGACCGCCGCCGCAGCCCGCGCACCCGTATCTTCGGCCCGCCGCCGGCTCCGGTGAGGCCGCCGTCCACGTCCAGCAGATGCTCCGCGATGTCATCTGCCAGCACGCAATTCGATCGGCGCACACATCCATCATCAAGCATGCATCGAACAAGAAACATAGTACTGGGCAACACGTTTGATGGTTGGACGAGGTCAATTGGTACCTGAAGCTGAGCCCATTCGGTCGTGGAGAAGACGGCGGCGGCGGCGGCGGCCGGAAAGCTCACGCGGGCACGCAGGGCGAGGAGCGGAGACAGGAGGAGAGTGCCGGAGTGGGAGTCGTCGTGTCCGATCGATGGTTCCTGTGGAGGGTAGTGTTGTCGGATTCGACGCGCCCTTTGTGTTGCTAGCTTTTTCCAAACTTTTTCCTGGGCTCCAACTGAGGCGGGTGCCCCGGCTTTTAGTGGGCGCTTGCGTGACTCACGAGAACGGTGGCATTCGGTGACGGGCGCCACCGCCACCTCCGGAGCCTGGACTCGTGTCGACGACCCGCAGCACTCAGCAGCAGGGCAGGTCCCCCATATCGCGTGGCGTATAGCTTATCGATCTGACATGCGTGATCACCGTCTGGGCTCGGGACTTCGCATTTTCTGCTCGCCACTCTCTACTCTCAGTGAATAATTTGAGCTGATGAAGCCAATAGATTGATGGTTTATCTTCAACCATTGAGCATTGGTGTTGCTGGAAACATTACGGAATCTTGTATTTCCCCACGCGTGAGTACAATGTGCAGTACTCGCTCTCTCAACAATTACCCTGCATTTTAGGTTTGATCAAAGTCAAACTTTTAAAAGTTTGACAAAAATATATAGAAAAATGTATCCATATCTATAATATGAAATGCGCATAATACAAAAATATATGTTATGAGCACTCTAATATTATTTATTTTGTATTATAATTATTGATATTTTTTCTATATGCTCGGTCAAAGTTTACAATGTTTGACTTTAAATAAATCCAAAACGCAGTGTAATTTGAGACAGAGGGAGTAATAAACATGATCTCGAACCAGCCAAACCATGGTTTGCCCAATAAATAGAAGCAACCAAACGCTAGAGAATGATTCTTCAAAAGTTGGCGATCATTCATAATGGTTTGAGTATTTAGCTCGCCCACCTAAACAAACTGGATCTGGCGACAAACCGCATATATATACTCACCTTCCGGTGTAACAGTCGATAGAGAAAGTGAAGCAGAACAAATTTCACGTCACCGCAATGAAATCAAGAAAGTATTAGATTAAAGGACATGAATGGAAATATTTAGTAACATGAGCAATGTGCAATCATGAATGGCGATAGAAATGGAAGGTATCAGAAGTTCATATTCTCGCATGTCAATAGTGCTAGGTGATGGACACAGAAGGACCAAGCGTGCAGGAGTAAATTGCTGCACACAACCAGATGGTTGAACTTGTCGAGAAGCACGCGGGAACTCTCGCCTAGGTAACGATGTAACAATAAGCTGGTTTTGTCGATCGATCCAGTCTTTGGTACATTCTTGCACAGAACTGGTTAGATAGATGGACTGACAGAAATCGAGCTCTAGTGAGCCGGTGCTACACTCACACGGCCTGCAACGTGCAGCGTCAAGTGTCGATGCAAGCCTATCAGCGCAGCTTTGCAGGTCGCGCGTAGGCAAAGTATGCGGCAAGTAAACGAATCGTGTCAGCATAAATCTGATCATGCCCAACATTTTAATCCTTTGGTCTGAGTTCTAGGGCCGTATATATCAGTGGAGATTTTTGGCTTGCAAGGTTCAGTGTTCCTGAAAATCATTTTTACCAGTTTCAAAATATTTGAAAAAAAATCTAGATGTAGCCAATCGTGTATCCCACAGACGTGTAAACAATAAACTTAAAATAATTTTTATTTTGAGTCACACAAAAATGCCAAAAGTGTTGGTCTAGGTATGCAAAATTTTAAATCTCCTAATTTATCATTTTCTATAGCCCACAATTCAAAGTATTTATAAATTTATATTTTGCATGTTAGTGTGATACACCATTAGCTACATCCGATTTTTTTTCATAATTTATTGTAACTTGTAGATATGATTTTTAATTTTTTTTAATTAGAAGAGCCTTGGAAGACAAAGACGGTTTCCACATATATACGGAAGATCGATGTGGCCAGAAAGAACGGTGGAAATGGACGAGGACAACGCCACGACTACACGGCCAGATAAGCGCCGGCCAGGTCGTGATGAAAGCGCAGGGGCGGTTATCATCGTGCATGCATCGACGGGCGTCACTCCGGGCAGTAGTTGGCGACGCGGCCAGGCGCAGCCCGCACCGATCGATACCCGCCCGCCCGCGGCCTCTATTTTTATTTCTTACCAGTGCTACGAGCAACCTTCCTCGTGATGCTGGGTCGTGCATGATTCCTTCCGAGTCCACTGACCAGGTGTGACTGCATTCTTTTTTTCTCCTATGCTATAAACATGAGAGATCCCATACATACAAACAAGGTACTCCTTCCGTTTCAAATTAGATGGCTTTCATTTATCCACATACGCATCTGATTATGACGTCACTGAGAGAAACTTGTGGCCAGAATTGCGCAAGGGAAAGGGAGCGGGCGAGCTCCAGATCACTTTGGAGTTTCCGTGCTAACGTAGATTACAGTATACCAGTTCATATCATAGCGACCAGAAAGTTATTTAATTTCAAATTTTTTTGGCTCAACAGCTGGGACCTGAGCGCAAGGACCAGATGATTAAATATGAACTAAAGTGGTTTTTTCTACAGAAATATACATGTCCATTGTCCCCTGAACCCACTCCGAACGCCACATGTACCACTAAAACCTGATAGGACGGTTCGTGACCAATTCACTCATCTCGGACGAGTTGAGTGATGGGTTTTCACATTTTGCGAGTTTAGTGACCAATTCACTCATCTCACGTAAGTTATGTGACTGCCAGTACTTTTATCTCTTCTCAGAAACCCATATTACATCCTATCATTAGTGCTAGGTGATGCACATAGAAGAGCCAAGCGTGTAGTGATAGATTGTTGCACACGACCAGGTGGTTGAACATGTCGAGAAGCACGCGAGAACTTTCGCCTTGGTAACAATGTAACAGTGATCCGGTCTTATGTACATCTTGCACAGAACTGGGTAGACAGATGGACTGACTGCAATCGTGCTCAAAGTGTCGATCCAAACCCATCAGCCCAACTTTTGCAGGTCGCCACTTGGCAAAGTATGCGGCAAGTAAACGACTTTTGTCAGCATAATCTGATCATGTCCAACATTGTACTATCTAGGTCTGAGTTGTAGGGCCGTATATATGAGTGGAGATTTTAGGCTCCTAAGGTTCAGTGCTTCTGCTATTTTCTTAAAAAAAAAAAAGTTTTGCGAGTGTCAAAAAAAACTAAAACAAATCTGGATGTAGCCAATCGTGTATCCCACAAACGTGTAAACAAACAACTTTCAATACTTTCTATTTTGAGTCACACAAAAAAGGCAAAAAGTGTTCGTCTGGGTATGTATAGTAAATCTCTAAATTTTATCAAATTTTATCATATTTATAGTCCACAATTCAAATTATTTAAAATCTATATTTTGCACGTTAGTGGGATACACCATTAGCTACATTCGTATTTTTCATAATTTATAGTAAGCTGTATGCATGATGTTTTTTTAAAAAAAATAGAAGGTCGGTTGGGAGGCAATGAAAGGTGTGGCCAGAAAGAACGGCGGAAGAGTTTACTATTGCACGTGCCAAACTGCTGCTCCCCAGGGCGGCACCAGGGCGAACCTAGCCTCCACCAAAAAACTTCTCTCCAGTGTAGATCCTTGCCGCGGTTGCCGCCGGCCTCGTCCGCGGCGGCGGAGGGCCCCAACGCCGAAAGAGCTGTGGCAGATCATGACGACGTTGTTTAAGCACGGCTGGGGCGGCACGAGATCCTACCGTCGCGCGCGGCGGTCGAGACGGAGTACCCTAGTCGAGGCGGCGACGTTGTTGGCTGTTGCCCGGCGTGAGCCGGAGCAGCGAGGTAGGGGCGAGTGGCACATTCGCGCGGCTACGCCGTGGTTTCTTTCTCCTATGATGTTTGACTGGCGGCGTGGGGGTGCTAGTTTTGCTTGAATAATGGTGGCGGTCCTAGGATTTTTCTTGCGCCAACACGGTGTTCTGCTTGATGCTCCTTGACTTCATTGATCTGGCCGGAGACAAGTTCTGGAAGGCTCCACCGGTGATCTCTGTAAATTGCTGGATTAGATGGGATTCGGTCATGTACACCCATATTTCTAGCCGTGAGGCTACAAGATGGAGTGTCGCGAATCTTCATTGTCTGTTGTCACCATTCGAGAATTGGGTAATCGATTTCTTTGGTGATGACAGTTGTGGAGAATGTCATATGGAGACTGAGACCTGAGATCTAATAATGATGGATTGAGTCTCGAGGCGATGAGGAACTCGTTTGATGATTCGTAACTTGTAGCAGCGGCAGCGGCAGCGACAAGCGGGACAGCAGCACAGGAGTAGTACAAAGTCTTACCTTTCAAGGTGAAATTCAAAGCAAATGTTTAATTGGTTGTGCTTCACAATAGCCTTTTTAAAGACATTGTTTTGAGAAGCAACCATGTTCTAGAAATTCTTCGAAAGTTGGTGATCAGTAATAGTTTGAGTACTCACACACACACCTACGCTAACTAGACCTGGTGAAAAACCGCATATATATACTCACCTCTCCCGATGTAATAGTGCGAGAGAGCAATTGAAGAACATATTTCTGTCACCACAATAAAATTGACGAAATGTCAATTATAGGACATGAGTGGAAATATTTAGTAACATGATCAATGGGCAATCATGAACGGCGATAGAAATGGAAGGTATCAGAAGCTCACATTCTCGCCCGTCGTTAGTGCTGGGTGATGCAGCCAAGCGTGCAGTAGTAGATTGTTGCACACGACCAGATGGTTGAACTCGTCGAGAAGCACGCGAGAACTATCGCCTAGGTAACGATGTAACAGTAATCTGGTTTTCTCGATCGAGCCAGTCTTTGGTTCATTCTTTCACAGAACTGGTTAGATAGATGGACCGACTAAAGTCGAGCTCGAGTGAGCCGTTGCTACACTCACATGACCTGCAACGTGCAACGCGAAGTGTCGATGCAAACCTATCAGCTCGATCAGCTTGTGCAGGTCGCCTCTAGGCAAAGTATGTGGCAAGTAAATGAATCGTGTATAGCATAAAGCTTATCATATTCAACATTTGTATTCCCGTGGTCTGAGTTGTCTGGTCGTATATACGAGTGGAGATTTTTTACTCCCAGGGTTAAATGCTCCAGTTGTTTAAAAAAATCATGTTTACGAGTTTCAAAAAAGTTCAAAAAATTCTAGATGTAGCCAGTGGCGTATCTTACAAACGTGTAGAAAAATCAATTTGAAATGATTTATATTCCGAGCTACAAAAAATGACATAAGCATGGATGTGACTATTCATAATTTTCAATATCTAAATTATCGGATTTTATCAGTTTTGTATCCCACGGTTCAAATTATTTGAAATTCATATTTTACATGTTTGTGGGATGGAAGTAGAACACCGGCTAGATCCGGAGTTTTCTCAGTATTTTTTGTAACTCATAAATATAATCTTTTTTTTTAAAAAAAATAGCAGGAGCAATTCAGCTCAGGAGTGAAGACACTTTCCGCGTATAGACGGAAATGTGGCCAGAATGGACGAGGACAACGCCACGACGGCGTGCGCTGTGTTTTGTCCGTAGCCATATGGTATCATCGTACGCCGGGTTCCGCGTGTGCCTGCGTCGTGGGGCGTCAGTTGATTCCTTCGTGAGTCCATTCACCAGGTGTGACTGCATCTTTTGTTTTTGTTCCTATGGTATAAACATGAGACATGCCATACCAAAAAAGATCTAACCTTTTGCGCAAAAACTGTGACTGCCTATTTTATGGCTAAACTAGTGGTACAAAAAGACGAATAGATTATCCTAGCTGAATCGGAAAGAAGAATGGATTGCAATATTTTGCAGTATATGCAACTGGTTTTCTTTTTAAGAAAAGTGTTTTGGACCTGTAGAAACTGCTTTTTTTTTTTGAGTCAATGTAGAAACTGCTTTTTTTTTTAGAGGAATGTAGAAACTGCTAAAGATGGCCTGATCTGACATTCGGGTTTCTCGTTGCTTTTTATTTAGCTCAGACGGGCTCAAGACCGATTCTTGTCACATTAACTGGGCCTTCTTAATGGACCGCTCGGCTCCCTAAAAGAAAAGATCAGGGCCATCAATCGAAATACAAACACACTTATATCATTGGCCCAGAGGAAGTTGTAGCGGCCTTAGCATCGTGTTCGTCCCCTCAAAAAAAAAAATAGCATCGTGTTCGTTCTAAGAAAAACAAAAGACTAGCATATTGTTCTATTTTATAAATTTATTTATAAAATATATTAAAAATGTCAGAAATATCTGAAAAAATCGCATGCTTACAATGATGTACACTATAACCGTGAAAATTTATAATGCCAAATGTTTGTGTTATGAGCTACATAAAAATGACAAAAGTTGCGGATTTTAAACTATACTTATATACTTAGATCTGTATATTTTTCATTTTGCGTAACTTAAAAGGCAAAGTGTGTTGAACTGAGATTTTGCAAACTTGTAGGATACTATATCATTGAGAATATACATAATGTTTTTTAGTTTTTTTCTTTTTGAAACTAACATATATATTTTAATTATTTGAAAATAGTGAGATTACTGGATCTCAGGAGCACCGAATCTCTGTTTAGTGTTCCATATGCACGAATTCCAGTTCCCTAGTAATTCATAGTTCCACTTCAACGTAGGACCTTTTACTCTTCTCTCACTCTCTCTCTCTCTCTGGGGCATTCAAACGCATATTTGGTCCGGCACGCCGACTCCACGCCCTCCTCTGGGAGATCTAAAGCTTTCGCAACGGTTTCTACAGTAATCGTCATGAACTCATAGCACGACACTGCACATGTGTACCTCTCTATCCTCTAAAATAAATAAAAAACTTAATAGAATTATCAAGGTCCTTATCTGAGGTAATGGTTCGGTCATCACATCACGCTCCAACCCGGCCAGCTCGGAATTATTGGACGAAATTGATAGGTGCCACCGAACGGTCAATGCCCTAGAGGCTAGCTTATCTGAACACTGCAACGCGATGTGCAACGTGCTAGTAGACCCCTGTCGCGTCATTTGCACAACAGTGGATTCAATCAACTTTTTCATTTGCAAGCGAATCAATCTACTCAAAGAATCTCGCCAATCAACCAGATACTGTGACGGTCTTCGAAGAAACAGTGGGGTTCTTCATGATTTCGGGCTATGGCCACCTCGGTCAACATGGCCACTTCTGAACGACGTCGATCGTTGGGAGGTGGTCCTCGACCTCGAGTCTCCATCAGCAAACCTCTCAACTATCACATCGATGGCCAGATCGATCGACCCGAGAAAGCCAGGAATGCATGCATGTATATGTCCAGATCGCTGCCTGGCTGGTCGTTGAGAGGAAACAATGCACGTGATATGATGGTTTCAGCAGGTGAATGGATACGATTTCCCAGAACGATTTGCCTTTTTCTCTCTTTTTAAACCTCACCTGCAACTGATAAACTGCCTTGCCTACCTTGGTAACATCTGTTTAAGAGCATCTTGCGCTCTCAGTAGCCCTCCCAACAGGGTATTGTGAGCACGGGCGTAAAAAGGGCTCCATTGGTGGCCTCAATAGCGGCAAAGTTGTCGGGCGCGCTTGAGGCAAAGTTGTCGGACGTGCCCAATAACGTGTCCGACAATACCGATTCACGTCCGGTCCAGTCCATAGTGCAGGGAAGTGGGAGTGCCAGCAACCCACGTCACGTCGGATCCTGAAGGAGGATCGTTGTGTCACTGGCACAGATGAACTCCATTTTGCATTATATCGCCAGCTGCCTCCCCCGTCCACCCCGTTGCCGCCCTTCCCACTTTTGGCGCTCCACGTTCGCCCGCCCCGTCGCCGCCGACGATGTCTCCCGCCATGCATGGTCATCGCGCTGCTCGTGGCGCCGCTCGTGGCGGTGGCAGCGGTGCTCCACGCAAGTCATGTCTGCAGCCGGCCAACATATCGGATGAGGCGTGGGCGGTGGAGGTTGAACGACGATCGATGATCACGAACGACAGTAAAGAGCGACGCCTCAATGTAAGCACCGGGAAGGTGGATGTCTATCTCGAAGCTAAATGCAAACACTTTCAAATAAAATTGGTCGTCCTTGATGAACAAGCATGACGAGAAGCTCGCCGTGGAGAAAGAGAAGGCCCAATCGACTCTTATCCTCGCCAACAGGGGAAGAATCAAGGCGCTCTCGGAGGCGTCGCAATTTGTGGTCAAAAAGTTGAAAGAAGACCGCCGACCTCTCGGCCTAGCCACCGCCTGTGAGGGCTTGGTTTTGATCTCTCAGCAGTGCATCCTGCGTGACATGTGTCTTGTACCGGCAGAGCCGATGGTGGGCACGACGGGGAGACAACACCGCCGGAGACAGGGTGGAGAGCGAGGCCGAGATCATGACAGGTGTGGAGACTGATGAAAATGATTTCCATACATATTTGATGTTTGTAATATGGGATCGCCTGACATGGTGATGTTTTTGCCGTTGAGTACTTAAACCCTCTATTTTGCATATTTTGATCAAAAATCCGGTTGGGAGTGCCTATTGAAGACGTCTATATGAACAGCCGCTCCCAATAGTTCGACAACCTATGTCGGCGCTTCTAATAACACTTGTTCGAGACAGTTGACGGGAGCCGGCGGTCAAGATACTTTAACTGTGCTAATTAACCACCAACTAGTGTCCTAAACAGTGGCAAGAGAAGTTGCAGATATTTTTCTAACCGATGGCACACAAGAACACAATGTACAGTCATCGAGCGGGGATTGCCTGTCACGAGGACCATGTCGGCAGTAGTACAAGCGCACAAAACCTGTGTGGCAGCGAGCGCAGAGTCCCCCGTCTAGGAGAAGCCAGAAAAAAAAAGCTTCTGCGTCGTCCACAACATGCAGAATGTACCACGCCCGCAGTAGCAGCCAGCCTCTGCTCTGGAGCTTCGGATACCGTATCGATCGGCGATCATCAGAGCTTTGTCACGAGGAGAGGCACTGTGCAGAATCATGACAGTTTCCTCCAGAAACTCCTTTCTGATAAAAAGGAGGGTGATTATACCTTATCTCAACAGAGTTCAAACCCTATGTTTGATGCTAGTGTTTCTCATTTAGTTGGAATATTCTTTAAGGGGAGACGACGTTCCGTCGACAATGAGGCACACGCAGTGGCGGACCCAGAAATTTATGTTTGCCGGGGCGAACAATTTAAGTCAAGTTTTTTGAAGCATAAATTCTGTTTTTTTTAGGGTGGATCACAAATTTTTGTGAGGCCTACGAGCCTGCGACCGATGTGTGCCCGAAGGGGATTTTTTTCCGGATTGAAACTCTTTGATACGGTGGTATGAACCAACTTTTTTTGTTTATTTAAGAGTTTGGTATGAACAAATTGGTACGTTTTGCTTAGACAACTGGTCCGCAATGGGCCTATTTCCTCTCACTTAAGCCCGTTAGAGCACAGCCCAACAAGTCTTTCTTCTCCTTTGGCTCGTACCCCTTCGACACAGCATACAGAAACAGAGAAACGACAATGGCGGACAGAAAACAGAGGTAAGCTTTGCTCATGGCGGTAGGAGACTTGAAGAGGGGTACCCTGCGCCATGCAGGGAGACCCGGGGCGACCGCCCCTGCTCGCCCCTACGGTGGGTCCGCCACTGGGCACACGTGATGACTTCGTCAATCTTAAGTCCTGATCCGCCGGCTCAGTCTTTCGGAGGTGCTCATAGAGATAGGGTGTGCGTGTGTGCGTTTATATGAGTGAGTATATGCGCTTGTATATGAGCGTCTGCATTGTACTGTGTTTCGCAAAAAAAAAGAATGATGACCACCTCCTTGTCATGGAATGCGTATCCCCAAGAACACTTTTTGATCCCGTGCTCTCGGTTTTTAAAAAATGGAAAGTTTATTTCTTCATCTCAGAAGATTCTGACAAAAATCATACAAGTACATATACATGCTTAATTTGTACGCCAATTTTCAGGGAAATATAAAAAATAGACAGGTCTATCAGGTAAAAAGTTGAAAAGTTTATTTCTTTATCTCAGAAGATTCTGACAAAAATCATACATCTACATATACATGTCTATTGTGTACCTCCACATTTTCAGAAAAATATCTTCACATACGTGATCCGCAAAAAAATAGACAAATCTATCAGGTAAAAAGAGTTCTTTTTCACCCTTTTCGGATTCATGATTTTGTGACTTTTGTGTATCCTACAATACAACGTATTATCGAGCGAAACTATGTAGATATGTAGACAACATGTATATGTATCCAGGGATTGTTTTGGGGATTTTCGAAACTTCGAAATACCATTTCCGAATTATTTTATAAGGTAGGAGCATTAGATCTTAGGAGCCAAAACAACTCATTTATTTTGGACTTTCTTGACACTTACACATTTAAATTTTGAAAAGTGACATTCTAGTATCATTTGAAGTGGGTTATCACTGGATATTTTCCCCTGGCATGCATCCATGACGGGCGGTGATCACAGCCAGCGTATGCTGATGGGTGCAGGATCGCTGCCGTCGGCGGGCGTGGCAAGGTACAGCGCATGCAGGGTGCTCGTGACTCGTGGCCAGCAGCATAGCGCCGCCTAGTGGAGCCAAACGGCGAGGCGCCTGACGACGCCCACGCACGTTCACAGCTGTACGCATCGTCGTATAAAAAGAAGCATCATCAAGTACCACAGAATCAGCGGTGCTGCGAGGACCCAGAGCCCTGATCGCACCATGTCACCATGTCAGGGCAGGGCGCTTCAATGCAGCACCCGCTGTCCACACATGAGAAGCAATTTATGGGAGTGAAATGAACACACGGGTTAAACAGAACGGCATGATAAATTACAGTACAATAGGACTCTGCTGTGAACTATATTAATTGCCAACAATTTTTACATTGTTTGCAAGTTTGTCCAACAAACATCTAGGGGGTCATCGTCCCAATTACAAGAAATGTTGTCAATAAAACAAACTCTACCAAGACCATGTGCTGCCCTGATCGAATTCCGTCAAACAATGATTAAAACTAACACTCCCAGTTAACGAAACCAGGTTTCATCAAAGTTTTGAATTTGCCTTTGACCATCAAATTAAACCATGTCCACAATTACCAAGTCTTTTCGTTTTTGTCCGCAATCCAAAAACAAACAAAAAACTCCAATAGCTCCCCCAAATTGACAATCAATTCTTAGAAGGTCCGGACATTTTCTGCATCTTTTTTTTGCCCGTATGGCAAGTCCACAAACCGCACGCTCCGTCGGCAACCGCCACTGCATTTTCTCTCTGCGTCTGCCACCATGTCCCGCCGCCGGATGACCCTCTGTCGTCGCCATTGTTCTCGCCTCTCTCTGGCCTTGGATGAGACTGTCTGATAAAAGGAAACGGTCGCGCATCTTGTCATCAACGCCGCCATCTAGGTCTCGAGCTGAACAAGAGTCGCGGTTGTTCTTCCGTCCCGGAAAAAGATGAAAGTATGTTCTTCCGCCTTCGGATGGCCTAGAGGCGGAGCAACAGTAGTTCTCAAGAAATCAGTAGTGAAATACTTCCACATCGCATTATGGGCTCCTCCATCATAGCCTAGAAAAATGGGTATGCAATAATACAAGCTTCTGATGCCTCTCATTTTTATTGGAGTTGACACTTCCACACTGCTCATATCACTCAATATTTCCATTCTCGTCGATTGCTACTTCTCTGGTTTTATGGTGGAGATGTGAAATATGTTTTTTACTTTTCGCGTTGGCGCGGAGACGAATATATATATGCGGCAAGCCACATGGTCAAGTATGTAAAAGTAGTATGCTAGCTCCCGATTCAACTCATTATTAGTTTACCAACTTTGAAATGATCGCTAGAGCTTAGTTGCTCCATTTATTGGAAAAAATAATAGCTTGGTTGGTTGAATGTAGGAACATGTTAATTGTATGTTGTACTCACTCCATCTACAAATATAAGGGCATGTACGATTGTGATATCTTAGCCGCGCCACGTAGGATAATTGCTGAATTGAAAGAGAGAAAAATGACAAAATATGTTTGGCTTGATGGCTTCTCTTAGCTAAGAAATCTCTCACCACATATTTAGGGATGTTGGTTAGTGGAGAGAAGACTAAAAGAATAGCCATAGCACATCATGTTTTATTGGTATATCTAAATGGTGTGGCACGATCATAAGATTGTATCATCTCCCCATTACAATAAATCTTGTCAATAAAACAAACTCTAGCTAGATCATGTGCTGCATGATTGGCTTATGTCAAACAATAACTAACATTCCCAAATAACGGAGCTTTGAATCAGCAATTGACCATAGAATTAAAACATGCCCCCCCCCCCCCCCCCCCCCCGATTCCCGTGTCTGTTTGTCTTTTTCCGTTAAAAAGAAAACAAAATACTCCAATAGGTGCCCCCAAATTGACAATCTATTCTTAGAACGTCCGTTTAGTCACGAACATTTTCTGCATTTTTTTTTCCGCCCGTAAGACAAGTCAACACCCCTCACATTTTTCTCTACTCGCCCGATTTCCCACTCCCTCGCTCCGGCGACAACCGCCACGGCATTTTCTCTCCGCATCCGCCACCATCCCGTCGCTGGATGACCCTATGTCGTCGCCAATGTTCCCACTTCTCTCCCGTCCCCAAACAAGACGAAAGCATGTTCTTCCGCCCTCTGATGGCACATAGACAGAGCAATAGTACTTCTTTGGAATTAGGCAGTGCAGTACTTCAAGCTCGTGTTCTGGGCTTCTTCGCCATAGCCTAATTCTTTTGATATGCAATAATACATGCTTCTGATACCTCCCATTTCTATCGGAGTTCACACTTCCACATTGCTCATATCACTCAATATTTCTATTATCGTCAAGTTGCTACTTCTCTGGTTATATAGTGGCGATGAGAAATTTGGTTTTCACTTTTCGCGTTGGGCGTTCTTACACGTTTGGAGACGAATATATATGTGCGGTCAACCACCACGTAAAGTATGTAAAGTAGTATGCTACCTCCCGATTCGATTCATTATTAGTTTACCAACTATGAAATGATCTCGAGCTTAGTTGCTCTCTTATTGAAAAGATATAATAGCTTGGTTGGTTGAATGTACGACCATGTTAATTGTATGTTGTACTCACTCTATCTAGAAATATAAGGGCATGTACAGTTGTGATATCTTTCATCGCCACGTAAGATAATTGCTGAACTGGAAGACAGAGAAACGAAAAAGAAGTTAATCTCTCTCACCACATATATAGGGACGTTGGTTACCGCAAAAAAGACTAAAAAAAATAACATTGCACATCATATTTTATTGATGTATCTAGTTTACGATGGCACGATTAAGATAAAAATGTCTTATCAACCATTGTACATTCACTAAGGTCTTATCAACCATTGTACATTCACTAAGGTGCATAGACCCTGACCACTAATACTTGGAGACATGTCTATACAGCATCTGAGAATAATATTATCCTATTTATCAAAATTCAGAATCATTGCGACTTTAATTTAACTTTGAATTATTATGTCAACTATGTCATTAATTATTTAAATTATTGCATAATTTTTCTAGATGCTAAATTCAGGTTTAATTTCTACCTCCATAAGACAAAAATGCCGAAACAAAGAGCGCGGCATTGGAGTTTCACCAAGAGGTGGGTAGGTGAGTAAAGGATAAGTCCGAGCAACAGAACAAAAGGAAAGTTAAGAAACGTGTGATCCCTAAGCCGTTACCATGTCGGGGACAACGGCACGGGCCAGGATAGCTGTTGGCCACGCCGGCGGCGTTGCTTTCCTCGCCGCAACGTGACGCCGGGAGGCAATTGTGCGGCAGCCCATCGTTCTTCTCACGTGGTACTCCTCTCCTCCACTAGAACACAAAAGGCTAGCTAGAACTAGTAAAAAGCTAGTGGTAGCAGCAAAGCAAAGGCGAGCAACGGTGCCGGAACAAAGGAAGAACACAAGATGCCACATGGGCAGCACGCCGCTTTACCTAGCTCGCACCATAGATCCGGGCTTTGCATATACAAGGAAAAAGAAAGGGACGCAGCACTTTCTCTCGTACAGACAAAAGAATTACACGCCTTTTCTCCACGGTTCCCTAATCCCCGACCCGGCCGCCGGCGCATGCCGCCGAAACCTCGCCTGTGCAAACGGAGCCGCGAGCACACACCGCCGAGCACCGCAGAAGATCCGCCATGGCTCCGCGGCGGCAAATGCGGGACGCTACCAATCGCGGCCGCCCGTATTGCGGAGCAGACACCGGCCCGGCCTCGAGATGCGCGCGAAAGCAACATCCCTTCCTTTCCCGGCGCGGCTCCCGAGGCGGCCATGGCATGGGTCGGGGAAGAAGAGCAGATCGCCATAATTACAGCCCTGCCCATCACGTGAGAGCCAACTCGAGTGCCTGGCGCCGCTTCACTGTGCTCTGTGACAATCTGGGCACGCGAGGGGCAATTTCGCCAGCGAAAATTCGGATGCTGCCACGCGGGGCCGGAGTAACAGCGGCCTAGGTGCTAAAGCCGTTAAGGCCGGGCGAGCCGCGGGCCCACCAGCTCGACCCCGGCCACCGACGCGCTGCCCGCTCGGCGCCGGCGCGGATCGTCGGGAGCCGGCGGCTCACGCCGGCGATGTCCGACAGGCTCCGCCCGGTGATCTCGGTCCTGCCGCGGCAGCCGGAGTTCACGGCGACCGAGCAGGAGTACCGCCCGCCGGAGGTCTCGGTGACGAGCATCTCCGACCGCACGAACATCAGATCGGACGGCCGCACCTCGCTCCACCGCTGCTTGGCCGCCGGCGCGGTCTCGTCGTCGCAGCCGCAGGCGGTGCTCACCAGGATGCGGTGCCCGAACCGCCGGTCGAACGCCTCCGGATCGGGCTCCGCCACCGCGGCCGCCGGCTCGACCAGCAGCACCCGGTCCTTCCTCGCCTTCGCCGCGACGTCGAAGCAGCCTACAGTGGGAGCCACACCGCCACCTCCCGCCTCTAGATCGGCCGAACGGCGGGACGTCGGGCCTACCCGCCCCGGCGCCCGCACTGACCCCGTCGAGTGCCGGCCGGAGAAGATCTTCCAAGCCGGTGACGGAGCAGGCGCAGGAGCTGCGTCCTTGTCCTTGGTCGTCGCAGCGGCAGGGGCAGCTTTCTGCTCCGGCGGGTCGGGTGGCCCCGTCATGGATGGCTTGGGCGGCTCGGGCAACAGCATCACATCCTCGGGGTCGACGCGGGAGCGGCAGAGCGGGCAGGTGGAGTGCGCGTCGAGCCAGGTATCGACGCACTCGACGTGGAACCCGTGGCGGCACTTGGGCAGCAGCCGCAGCGCCTCCGCCGGCTCGAACCGCCCCAGGCAGACGGCGCACTCGAGCCCGGCCTTCTGCCCGCGCAGCGCGCCGAAGCGGAACACCGGGAGCGACTCCACCACGGCGCGCTCCACCCCGGAGTTCCTTCGGTCCCCGGCCGCCCCCGCGCCTCCCGACCCGCCGCCGCCCCCGTACGGGCCCGACGACTCGGCCGCGCTGCGCTTGCAGTGCTTGGCGTAGAGCAGGAGCAGGAAGGTGATGGAGAAGACGCTGGTGAGGATGCCCACGACCACGGCCACGCCGGGCCGGAACGGCGTGGCGGAGGAGGGGGAGGGCGACGGCAGCGGCGACACGATCGCGCCGTCGTAGTCGGAGAGCAGAAGCCGCCGCGACGGCTCCATGGCCAACACTCTCGAGTGGCAGCGAAAATTACGATGGGATAACAATGTGGCGAGCGCTGTGCTGCTGCGGCCACAGCGGAGGCGTGATTGATTTTGTAAACGAGGCGTAGGGGTAATGATGGCGGGGGGGACTAGAGCTCTAGAGTAGGAGCACTAGCATCGCGCAGAAGAGCCAGAGCTATACAGTAGCGTGCGGTGAGCGGATCTCTAGCTTGTGGGGCTGACCGGTGAGTTGGGTCTAGCAGAGCTGCGCTGCTCCGCCGGTGAGTGGAAGCGAGGGCTGACCCCGCCGAGCGGCTTGTCGCGGAGCGAGCTAGGGGTAGTGGAGTGGCGCTACACTACGGTCACTGACAGTCTCGTTGTGGCGAGGTGGGCCCATGTGTCAGGAGAAGGATGGAGTACGTGGGCTGTATCGGGGGTTTCTTTATTCTTGCGAGCAGAAATGAGCGGGGAGCAGCATGGGCTGGGGCGCAGAGACCCTTGTTTCGAGCGGTAATGCGCGTTTAAGAAACCAATGGCGCGAGATTACTGTTCTGGCCGTCTTAACACAGGATAAGCAGGGGTACTATGGGAAATTCCTTTTTTGTTTTTCCCGATCGGTGGTCGTGCGCGCGCAGCGAGGGAATGAATGCCCAGGCAGACGCGCACGCGAGGTGATTATCGCTTCGGTCACTCGTCAGTGATGCGCCGTGGGCCCCGCGGGTCAGTAAATTACGTGCATGGAGGTGTGTGTATCAGTTTTTTTTTTTTTTTTTTTGAACAAAGGAGCGGCCCGAAGGGCCTGGATACCATTATCTGTTGCGGGTACAAATTACAATAGGGACCTTAGTAAAAACAGAAATAACATCGAAGTCCCTAGCATTTACAGAAACGACCCTACAAAGGAAAATAGAAATGCAATTGGGTCCTCCGCTAGTAACAGAGAGAGCAGAGCTCGAGCCGCAGTCGTCTTCCTCAGCGACGGGGACGACACCACTTGCCGCCAGAGAAGCGTTATTCACCACGACGAACTCCGAAGAGGGCCTCCGATTGGAGGTTGAAAATATGCCAGACAAATCCAGCAAGCACGGCCACCAGATAGCCATCATAGTCGGCAGTATGAAAACCGCCGAGATTGTTCTCCATAATTTGGTATCTCTGCTCCGAGGCAGCTGAAGATCAAGATAGCACCAGATGATTTGCTTCCTCCCAGCGCTTCCACTGCGAGTAGAGAAAACCTCATCCTTCACCAAGAACAAGCCGCCATCCTTCCACCACTGCCCATGAGGAGCAAATCCGCCGTCGAACTCCACACTCCCGCCACGAGTTGGAGGAGACAGATCCAATACAGATTTACAGCAACAGAAGGAAGAAAAACTGGCCTTATTGAAGGAGATCAAAGCTTGCATCGCCGCCGTCTTCGGCTTCCCCATGGAAGCGCAACAGCAAGAGACAGCAACATCCTTGAGAGCCAAGCCTGGCCAGAGAAGCTCCGCTCCAAATCTCCCTTGCGCACCTTATTCTGAGGGATGCGAGGATCCATCAGCCTCCCTTGTATCTCTTCCTGCCACCAGAAGAGCACAGTGAAGAAGAAGGAGACCTCGACGCGGTGGATTTGGCCGCCGAAATCCACCGTCCTACCCTCCAGCTCTACGGCATGAAGCCAAGATCTGGCATAAAGCCAAAGCAGAGATCTACTACTACTATTTACAAGCCAAGCAACGTCTCCGAATCCACACCGAGCGACATCGTCGCCGGAGAGGACCGAAGAGCGCGCCGGCGCAGGAGAAGAAAAGAGAGGGACGACTCTCAAAGCACTGTAGCAGAGCGAGAGCGGTGGGAGGGGAAAGGGTCCTGCAATTTCTATAGATTGTCTGTGAGGTGTGTGTATCAGTGTATGGCAATTGCAGCGGCACGGGACCGACAGAGAGTGGGTTCTCTTCTGATGACCATCAAAGTTCGGGACACGTGAGGCCTGCTCTGCTCTGCCCGACGATCGACCAATTTTTTTTTAATGTTTTCTAGTAGCGAGATAATTTTAGTTTTAATTTTACGGGCGCCCCGTGCGTGCGGCAACGAGGACCAGTACTTGTCGTTCCAGAGATTCGCTCAGCGATTTTTTTGTAGTAGCTCGACTTAATTCGGTTCGTGAGGTACGATACTTTAACGTGATCTGCCAGTACGATTTTGAAAAGCGCATTTGAAAATCGCCTAGTACTCCTACGTGCGGAGTGAGCGGCTGAAAGGGAACAGTACGGGGCGCCCTGCTACTGCTACTGATACCGCTCACGTCGGCACTGTGCAGATTTGGAAGCACGGGCACTGTGCAAGTACACCCCGGATGATGATACCCTAGCCCAGCTTGCCTACGAGTTACGAGAATGCAGGCGGCGGGCCAGATCGCAGGTTTATATTTATCTCAAGTTCTGAAAGAGCGACAAGAAAAAATCTGAATGACACAACAAGGGTGGGGTAGTGATATATAGGAGTTACTTACGAATTTGTTAACAGTTGTTTTTCTAAAGTTAAAAGCGGTCGTATCTGCCATCTGATTAGATGGAATGGAGGTTTTAACACTTGTCATGTTCAACAATACTCCGTAGTTGGCACACGCTGTAGGTTGTAGTTGCTGTTGCGCTACTCGGCTACAATATACTGACTCATTTCCAGCGATGATCGGTCGACACGTATATATAAGTGCTACTAGGAAATATGGAAATACGCCAACCCGTAGAACTATTTACACATGTGGTACAAAAGTGCGGATGGTGCGGAAACTTACTACTCGCAGATTACAATTTGTAAGAATTCAAGTTTACATGTGCCATCAGAAAATCAAAATGTAATGGCCGTATACTAGCGCATGGTCATTACAAGCCAACAAGGATAGAACAGTATAATACTCGGACATCTGCTACGAAAATGGACATCTTTCAAGATATCTGATAATACCACTGAAAAAGGCGCATCTGAAAATTGACATATATGTCATGAAAGTGCACTGTACCATTTTTTTTCAAACCAAATGCAATATGCCGTGCAAAGTAAGTTTTTCTTTAATATGAACAATGGTGTAAAGTTCAACTAGGATTCGAAACTACTATTGTCCATGTACTTTTGTGGATGATATAGTAAAAAAAATCTTACTGAAGGTAATTAGCTATACACTAATTAACTTTTGTGTAACAACACATATGTTAAAATTCTGAACCTGCTGCGCTAAACATCGATTTTCTGAACGTGACACCGTAACGATTCAAAAAATCAATCAATTGGTTGTACAAACTTGTTAAGATCGAACGAGACATAAAAGTAAAACGTGCAACATGAAGCTGGCACAATGTTTTGTCATATTATGAACAAAATTGATTTGTATGAGTGCATAGACTCGGACTAGTATTTTTTTCAGTCTCTTCTGTAAAAGTACATGCAACTTTTTTTGGTTATGAGGGAAGTATTTCTTAAGATAAAATCATGCTTAAATCCTCTCTCAAGTCTATGCCCAATTAGCTCTTATGTATCTAAACCGCGTAAAAACTTACTGTGCGCTTCAACCCTTCGTTCTACTCCATGGTCGCGCTGCCTGTCCTCATGTCCAACCGAAGATGTTGTAACCTTTGAGCCACCGGCTACATAACCCTTTGTCTCCACACCATGCTAACCCTTCATCTGCCTTTGTTCTAGACCTCAATCCATAACTTATGCCTTTGAAACTCGGGCTAGCTTGTCGAAAAGGTGGCCAAAGTAGAGTTGGCTCAAGGTCGGCTAGGAGAATCTTCTGCCTCGCATTACGTGTTCCTTCTCCACGGCCTAACAAAATTGATGTGCGAGAATTCAAGTTTCTGATGCCTCCTATTTCTATTGGAGTTCACACCTCCGCATTCCGCATATAACTCAATCTTTTCATTATCGTATGTTGCTACTTCTATGTTTTTGTAGTGGCGATGAGAAATTTGTTCTTCACTCTTCATGTTGGCGTTTTAACACCTTTGGAGATGAATATATATGTGGTGCGCCACTAGGCCAAGTATTTATAGTATGCTAGCTCATGATTCAATTCATTATTGATTTTTACCAACTTTCAAAGGATCTCTAGAGCTTAGTTGCTCAATTTATTGGGGAAATAATATCTTTCTTGGTGGATTGTACGACCATGTTAATTGTATATTGTACCCACTCCTTGAAATATAAGGGGTGTAAATTAGGTGGGTAGTTCATCTGTCAAAACCTTACAACTAATATTGGGAGACATATATGGATTGAGCATCCAAGAATAATATTATGGTATTTGTTTTGCAAAATATCATAGTGAAATGTATATTTTTACTATTTTTAAAAAGGTTTTTGATTCTTGCTTTTGCGTTCAGGTTCGGGTGTCGAGGTATTGGTAATGCGGATCCGTAGAAGGTAGCCATGCGTACCGTAGAGAAGGTGGGGAAAGACGTGGAGGGCTTCGCTGACGGGATTGCACACAAGGTTTTACCCAGCTTCGGATCTCACAACGGCGGCGAGATCCTACGTGCTGCTATAATTCACTAAGGTGAATATGTGTACAGGTTACAATGAGGTTGTAAAGCGTAGCCCCGAGGCCCCTTAAAGGCCGGCTTATAAAGACGTCGTGGCTTTCCCTACAAGGAAAGTCTTAACCGACCTAGATCCTGAGTCCTAAACTAACACGGCTGGAACCCTAACTTGCTCCGTAAGGCAAACGTCATCATGTTGCCTTTCTTCAGGCTGTTCATAAAAGCGTGAATAGCCTGGGTTTCAGACAATCCTTCACATGCGTTTTTGGTTTCTGTCCATCTGGAGATGAAAGCCCGGCTTGATTCTCCTTCTACCTGAATGCATTTCAGAAGGTCGGGATAAGCCTTTGGACGTCTGTATGTGCAGGAGAAGTGTTGTGTGAAAATTCTCTGCATGTCTTGCCAATTGTGAATACTTTTTTCCGGCAAAGTGTCAATCCATAACCGGACCATTCCTTCTAGCATGAGCGGAAGGAAACGGACAGCCGGGTTGTAACCACCATCGTTGATGCCTACGGCATGGATGTAGTCAGGCAGCCATGTATCCGGGTTATCGGAGCCGTTGTAATTGTTCACAATATTCTTGAAATTGCCTAACGATGATGGGAGCTGCACCTTTCGGATGGCCGGGCCGAAACACTTTGATCCAAGGTATGACTCTTCTCTGGTCGCCTTTATCTCATCTAAGCGAGTGCGGGCATCAGAAACATGAGTTTGTTCTCGAGCTGACCCATGGTTGGATCGACTGTGCCTTGGTTCGTCGTTCCGGCTTTGGCGAGGCGGAGAGCGGGTGCGAGATCGCTGCAGAGGCGGACCTCTGTTGCCCCTGTTTCCTTCATCCCTTGCACGCGGCGTAGGTGGGGGCGGCATGTTGAGCCGATCACTTTCCTGCCTTGCCGCCCTTTCCTTCTCATGCTCCCTGTCTCGACGAGGCGCGTTGTTTTGCTTCTGGCGTCCGTCTTCTTTGTGCTGGTGGTTGTCTTTTGCTCCGTCATTGTGGCGGTTGGATCCGGTTTTAGACTCACTCCGGCGCTTGTCAGGGATTTCGTCTTTCTTTGAATCCTTGTCCTTGTTTCCATGACTGCTGGACCCTGCCGGATCTTCCGGGTCGCCACCTCCTATGGCGGCCGTTTTGCAAAGACGTGTGTCGTCCACCAGTTTTGAGCTGGATGTGGCCATGGCTTGCTGCTGAGTAGCCTTGTCGATGAGCATCTTTGAGTAGTGATGATGCTCCTCTATCGGGACAGAATCGTCTTCCATAATCTCCTTTGCGGCTTCCGGATTTTTTGTCGACGTGGAGAAGAAAATGATCCCATCCGGGTTTACTCGAAAAGGGTACTTTTGCCAAGCCTTAAGAGGCTTTTGGACATAAGGCCTTTCAAAATTTTCTGCCAAATCCCCATGTAGGTGAGGATCGCGTCTGTTTCTTGCATTGCGGAATTTCTCAATGTCACGTATGCGTCGATACTCTTCCTCATCTCGAGCCTTTTCTGCCAAGATCAGCTCTTTCTCTTTATTCAGGAGGGACAGCTTGTATTTTATGTTGACTTCCGTCTCCAAAAGGGGCGCTTTCCGTCTTGCTTCTAGCTCGTTTGCCGTCGCATTTGGGCCCAAAGGTGTTTTGAGCATGTCTATCACGCGGGCGTGTTTCTCCCTTGTTCTTTCAAGATCCTCTTCCTCCATGGGGGCGTTAGTGGAAAAGCCTTTGCGGTGAAGCACCTCAGCCGGCTTTTTTGTCCTGCCATCGACGTTGGTCTTGATGCAGGAAGAGGCTTCGGTTTCGGCGTCTGTGTTAGCCGCCTTCGCCTTAGCCGCTGCTTCCTCGGTCACCTTGGGGGTTTCGACTTGAGCAGTCATGAAGACTTCTTTTGCGTTGGGTTTCATGTATAGCGCTACTTTCTTCTCGAAGTCGCTCCCGTTACTGCCATCAGAATCTGAACCGTCATCCATTGGTGTGGTGGATTCAGATCCGGCTTCTGAATCGGCTCCCGTCTGTAAGGCTGGTAAGATGGATTCAGGATCAGAACTAGCCGGCTGGGGTCCAGATGCATCTATGACGCCGACAAAGTGAAAGTCGGGATCTTGAAACTCGTTTAAGGAGTTAGAGCCAGTTTCACTATGGTGTCAGATTCACTTAGATCGCGACAGGAAAACTCCTTGGAGAAAGCCAGATCCGTTCCGTCTTGTTCACCGATCACCAGATCGGAAGGGTGGTGGGTGGGCCAGAACGCGCTAGATCCACTGGGGTACCCATAGGCGGCTGCCGTAAAACCCATGAAGATGTTGATGGTGCCGACAGGGATGACGAAGTTGGAGACGAGTTCGTCATTTGCTGTGATCCAGACGCCATTCGCCTCGATGCACCCTAGATTGCCGAAGATGCGGGCGTGACCGACCGCCATGGTTTTGCCGATCTCGCCCATCTCTCCCACCTGGAACGTAACTCCCGATGCCTGTGGCCCCACAGTGGGCGCCAACTGTCGAGGTATTGGTAACGCGGATCCGTAGAAGGTAACCATGCATGCGTACTGTAGAGAAGGTGGGGAAAGACGTGGAGGGCTCCGGTGACAAGATTGCACACAAGGTTTTACCCAGATTCGGATCTAACAACGGCGACGAGATCCTACGTGCTGCTATAATTCACTAAGGCGAATATATGTACAGGTTACAATGAGGTTGTAAAGCGTAGCCCTGAGGCTCCTGAAATGCCGGCTTATAAAGACGTCGCGCCTTCCCCTACAAGGAAAGTCTTAACCGACCTAGATACTGAGTCCTAAACTAACACGGCTGGAACCCTAACTTGCTCCGTGCTCTGTATGGCAAACGTCTTCCAAGTCTTCGTCTCGGACTTCACTAAGCCGGCATTGGGCTTCAACTTGCGCTTCTGCCCGCTAGGCCGTGTGGCAAAGCCAGTAGGCTTTGCCCCTCATGGGCCACCCTGGTGGGCCAGGTTTTAGCCACCGTGGTTCGTATACCCGTTCGGCATATCCTCCACACCGGGATATAGCTATGTTAGCTATCTTTAGTTATTGCCATAAGGATGTAGATGTGCTATTACATCTCCACTGAACAATAGTGGATGTAGCTGCTGTTGCGGTAGTACTCCCTCCGTTCCTAAATATAAGATGTTTTAACTTTTGTCCACATGCACATGTATCTATATGTATGTGGACATGTTTTAATATGTATGTACACTCATTTGGGTTTGTATCTGGCTAAACATCTTATATTGTGTAACGGAGGAGTACAATTTACAGACTATTTTCGAGCGTCGACCGATCGACACTTATACTAACCACGTGCGATTTCGCACTGCGAGGAGGCGATGCATGCAGGCATGCGGTACGTGTCGTGGTACCCTGCACAGCGGGAACGACGACATAAGTCTATTCTCTTCTATCGTGCCTACAGCCCACGCGCGTGCCCAGGAAGAAACCAAATGAGTGCCCTGGCAGACTCGGCTGCCGCGACAGGCCTCGGTGTGCCATGGCAGCATCTGGGAGCAGGGTCGAGTGGCGCCGGAGCAGTGGTTAGTGTGACGGAGATACAGTGTGGAATCACGGTATGATATCGGCGCTATAAATTGCTAGCCTTGTTGGCCTTCTTGGTTTGGCAGTGGTGGTTTAGGATGACTCCAACGGGCCGACGCATCGAGTCCGCGCGCGTCCGTCCCTGTCCGCTGGAGCCAAAAACATGGCCCAACGGGGCGACGCAAACGGACCGCGGTCCATTGTTCTGTCCGCCGCGACGCATTTCTGGCCCAAATTTGGGCCACCGATGCGTCGGGCGCGGACACAAAACGGACAGAAAAAGAGGTCCGTGGTGTCCCCCCTGTCCGCGTGCTGGCCCATATGTCAGCCAAATAAATCTCCTCTCTCCTCACCTACCTACCCACTCTCCTAAAAAATCCCCACCGAATCGAAGGCGACGGCGGCGAGACCATGGCGGCCACGGCCTTGGCCTCGGCACCCGCTGCACCATGTCGTCGGCAGCGGCGGTCAGCCTCGACGCCGTCCTCGCGCCCAAGCACGCCGCCGTAGCTCCACCGCCTCCCCTTCTCCGCTCTGGCCAAGCAGAGGACAGGAGCTCGTGCGTGGAGCCCGACTCTTTCGCCGCCACCCAGGAGCTCGTACGCGAATCCCACCGCCGTCGCCGGAGCTCGTACTAGCTACATGGCAGAATCAGATGCACACCGTCGTCGGGTTTCGGTCTGAGCGCCCCGAGCAGAGGCTCGTCGTGGACGCCATCTCACGGACGAGCGTGCTCTTGCTGGCGCTGGCGAAGGACGCGGAGGCGCTGACGATGAGGCGCGCGCCGTGCTGCATCCACGCGTGGCGCCTCCAATCGCCTCCTCGCGGCTGCTCGAGGTACTAGTTCTTCCGCCTGTGTGCCATGCGAGCTGTTTGCTCCTGGAGCTGGATCGATCTTGTACTAGATTGCACAAGAAGCGGCAGCAACTCACGAGCAAGAAGACGGTAGCTGCTCGCATGGCTGCAGGCCACGGCGCCGACGCTCGAGCAGAAAACGGGCAAATTCCTGCTAGGTGTCGATAAAATTGCAGATGAGTAATAAAATGGGCGTATGCTCTCTCTTGCTTTCTGCTGCTGGTGGTCTCCGGCTCGGGCGGGTTTGGCCATGCGAGCAGCGAGCTGAACTTCGCGCCGCCGGCGACCTCGTCCAGTAGTACTAAGCAGATGCCGGTGTCCGTTTGCGTCGGTATCCACTGTTGGGGGCATTCTCCAAATACGTATGTCCGCGCGGTGTCCGCCCGGCCGGACGGCGACGCAAACGGAAAAATTCCGGACCAAATCGGTGTTCGTTTGCGTCGCCCCGTTGGAGACATCCTTAGGGTACTTCTCTGCGTTAGTAAAAGTGTAACACTCTTCCGTTCTACAACTGGATGCTCACTTTTTGTGCAATTACAAATTTGCACAAGAATAGAGCGTAATTTTTTTTAATTTGACCCCTAAATGTTCGACACAACAGCAGCCAATTATCAGAGGAACATCTTCAGGTTACTGGTCACAACTCACATGGGCGTAGAATTGGGTAAATTCTATTTGCCGCCTTTTCTGTTTTGTTTCCTTTTCTGTTTACTTTTTTCTTTTTCTTTTTAAAATGATTTTTCTGAACTAATTTGATTTTTGTTCAAACTTGAAAATTGTCCAGATTCAAAAAAAAAATCAGATTCGAAAATTTGTTCAGATTGGAAAATTTGTTCAGATTCGAAATTTTTTTAGATTCGAAATTTGTTCAATTTCGAAAATTTGTTCAGATTCGAAATTTGTTCAGATTCGAAATTTGGTCAAATTTTAAAATTTGTTCAGATTCGAAAATTTGTTCAGATTTGAAAATTTGTTTAGATTCGAAATCTATTCAGTTTCGATTTTTTTTTAAATTCGAAAATTTGTTCAGATTTACAAAAAATTCGGATTTAAAAAAGGTAAGAAGCAGTCAAACGAAATGGGCCGCAAACTGCCGGCCCAAGAAGGGCGCGCGGCAGCGAAGGGGTGTGCGGCGACATCAACTTTTGCCGCTCAAGGCGGTGTACAGGACAGAATTGTGGTGCACAGAAACGGATGAGAAAACTTCTCACGTCACTAGGCCGTGCGCTTTAGCCCGCCTATTCTCCATTGGGCCTTGGGTCCAAGCACTCTGGGCAGCTTTGCTTTGACCACTTGACATTTTTTGGGCCTGCTTTGCCCACTAATTCGGTGCGTGCTAGTGCTACTTCGGATCTCAAAAAACTGTCGCGAGTGCTATTGCTGACTTACACGTGTCCAGTTCTTTCCTTCCGACACTTATACCGGACGGAGGGAGTATCTTGCATCTGAAACAGTTTCCAGAAACAGTTTCGAGTTGTGCTCAGAAATAAGAACATGCGGCCCTGTGCAAACTTTTGTTAATTTTTCATAATCCATTACAATAAATTAAGTTAAGAGGTTATTTTTCAGGTGCCACCGAAGTAAGTATTTGAATGGTGCTAGACCAGTGTATCCGTGTACGATCGAGACAAGCCAGTGGTGACACATTAGTGAGGGCAAATCGGGGCATGCATGCTGAAAAAGTGGACATCTTTTTTTGCAAAATATTTCTGAAATCTTGAAATACCAGTGAGAAAGAACATGTCCAGGTTTCTCCAAATTCAAATCCAAATGGATTATGTGAGGAATATGAAGTGCGGCGAAAGTACAATTACGTTTTGACGGTACAAGGGTTTGCGTCCTTTTTTGCTTTCTGTTTCGTAATAAAGTGCTTACAGAGTTATAACCTGTAGTATTTTTTTAGGTGTTTTGTAAGGAAGTATTTCTTAAGTAATCTCACGCTTAGATCCTCAATCAAGCATAGCCAATGAGCCCCTATGTAACTAAACAGTGTAAAACACGACTACCCTTGCGCAACATAAATCTTCATTCTACCCCATGGTCGCGCCGCTAGTTCTCTTGCTCCAACAAAGTCGTTTTAACCCTTAAGCCACTGGCTACATAATTCTTTGTCTCTACTTCATGGTAACACTGCTTAATTTTTTTTTGACCTACCAACGATGTCCTGAAACTCAAGCCATCAATTGCGCCCCCAAAGGTCGAGCTAGCTTGTCGCGATGGCACATAGGCATAACAATAGGAGTTCTCTCCACTCTGGCAGTGAAATACTTCCAGCCTGCGTTATGGGCTCCTTCACCATAGACTAAAAAAATATATGTGCTGTAATTGAAGCTTCTGATGCCTCTTGTTTCTATTAGAGCTCACATTTTCACATTGCTCATATCACTCAATATTTCCATTCTCGCCAGTCGCTATTTCTATGGTTTTATAGTGGTGATGAGAAATTTGTTTTTCACGCTTCACGTTGGAGTTCTTACGCATCTAGAGACAAATATATATGCGGTATGCCACCGGGTCAAGTATGTAAAGTATGCTACCTCCCGATTCAATTCATCAATAGTTTACCAACTTTCAAAGGATCTCTAGATTTTAGTTGCTCTATTTATTAGAAAAAGTAATAGTCTTGTTGGTTGAATGTACGACCATGTTAATTGCATGTCGTACTCATTCCATCTACTAGGAATATAAGGGACATAAATTACGTGGGCAGTTCATGTGTTATGACATTGACCACTTATATTTGGAGGCATACAAATATTAAGCACCCAAGAATAATTTCATCGGATTTATCTTGCAAATTTGTAGTATAATATATTATTTTACTATTTTTAAAAAGGTTTGCAGTCAGGTCCGGGATATAGTTATGGTAGCTATCACTAGCTATTGCACAAGTTATTTCTACTTAATCTTTTATCAAGTCTGGAAGCACAGTAAAATATATTCCCTTCGTCCCGGATTACTTTACGAAATTTGTATAAATATAGATATATCTATACGTGGTTGTATATATCTGTATCTTGACAAATCTGCATCAACTAAATTGGGATGGAGGAAGTATGTGCTAATGCATCTCTATAACACAATTTATCTAGCTCTGAAGAATCGAATCTGTTGAAGTTCGCAAGCCGCAGTTAATGGACAACTCCTACTATTTTCCTTAAATGGCATTTTTTTTTAAACAAAACAACCGCATGTGAGGTCATCTTTCTGTCTCTATATATAGGAAGACAAAATATTGATATAAAATAAGCTCTTGCCGCTTTGGCCGCAGACGCCACAAGCTGTGAACACCAAGATACACGGCTTTTGATCTTGTGCGGTTGTGCTACACCTTGTGGCGTAATGATCCTACTTTCTCTCTCGCTCTAGCTTATTGTAAGAAGGTTTTGTGATATGAAGTTTGCATCCCATTTTCATTATGGTGCTCCCGCAAGGGCCGTAAATATTAACAGTGTAATCTTGTCGTAAAAGTAGACTTGATAGCAAGCCTGAGCGGCCAGAACGTCTAGTTTCGTTTTTTTCTAAGCACTCGGATGCTTGACATCTGTTGTTCCGCTATCATCCATGTAAAATGGAACCTGACGTCACTGTCGGTTGGGGATTTTTTTAAATATTATTCTTGATATGGAACGAGGTGACGAACAGATGGGCATAGGTTTTCCCTACTAGTAGTATATAATTTTGGTTGCTAAATTTGAAAATTTCCGCATGCTTTTATAAATTGGTTCTTCCGAAATTTCCGAAAGATGTGTATTTTCATAGGAAACGCATCGGGATTAATCGGCAGCTAGCCGGTAGTGACCGCTTGAATCGCAGCAACGAAGCTAGTACGTGGTACCTATACTCGTTACACGTTACATTGAATTCGGTAGATTAATATACGACTCACTCACCCAAGTCCCAAGTCCCGTGCTTGGGAGCGTGGAGTGGATGCACATTCGATTACATTGATCAATTGGCCTTACAACAACGTAGGACCGGGCGCCAACGTCTACCGATTGATGTAGTCAGAATGTACCGCAGTACTACCACAGGTACGACGGAGTACATGTATTTGGATTTTGGAAGAAATTAGCAGTAATTTTGTTTGCTGAAAGACGCCGTAAAAGTCAGTCATGCTTCATTCCTTCTTGTTTTGTGGCGCACGGCCTCGGCTCCTCGGTCAGACTCAAAAGCCACGGAGCATTTTAGCGACGATCGATCCCAGTGCCGGTCGAGTCGACCGAACGAAAGAAGAATTTGAAGAAACGTACGAGCGCGACGAGGCCACCGCCGACTGGACTCGGTACTCAGCGCCACCATCACTAACGCACCAGCTGCCGGCCATCTCCGCGACTCCCTAACCCGGACGTCGGTCGATCCAGCTGGCACCGCTGCTCCTAGGCAAAGGGGCCAGAATTTTTTTCTTTTCCAAATCGGAGCAAAGCGTCATGACGATGCACACAGATTTTATATCTATTATATACTAAAAGCAAAATGAGTTAGTTTTAGAGCCACCACGTTAATCCACATCATTCGAATTAATTATGATAGCTAGATTTAAAATCAATGGTTAGGATTTAATGAAGATAATTATTTGCGTAACTGTGACAGCTTCGCTTGACACGTTTAATCTTTTCACGGTTGAGATTCCATTGGCCACGTTTAATATGTTCACCGTTTACCCTTTTAGATGTGGGCCCCTCTAACAATTAATTAGGCGTTTAACCGGTGAGCATTCCCTCAAATTGCCACATGCATGCGATGCTATCCGTGCATTGAAATACTCCGTTTGCATTTTCTTACAAGGTGGAAACATTTGGCTTGGCGCTTTTATTTTTCCGTACGTGTTACACCCAAAGACCATGCATGTGCACGAACATGCAAACCACTGTATGTAAAGTATTGCACAATTTAGTTCATCCGTCCGGTTGTACAATGAAACTGCATGGAAGAAAATTTAAACTATAGACAACTAATTTACTTCAAAATATTTGCGTGCTACTCAGGTGCAGATTTTTGTGGTTAATTAGGTCGTCCCTCCGGCTCAGTATACATGAATGTGTACGCCCAGACAACCATGCTATTACTTTTTGCCTTCAAGTCTATATGTGTTAATTTTCTGAGAGAAAACGTTGAAACTTTTATACTAATATTTGTCTCATGGCCAATAGACATCGTTTTTTTAACATAATGGCACATCAATTATTCGAACCATTTAAATAATGTTAATATGGAGTGTATATTAAGGTGTATGGGATAAATGGTAGGAAAAATATTTGTAACTGATAACAAATAGTTATATTTTTATATATAGAAGATGATACCCTCACATTTCTGGTAATGAGCAATCGACTAACAATTTACAAATTCTTAGTCAATTAATAGTATAGTCGTTTCCAATAATGAAGCATCAATGAGTGTCATGTGATTTCAATAAAAACTAGCAATGTGGCCATCGCAGATGCGAGGGCATCATCTTTAGCGTATTAAATAGGTCATTGAATTCATTTCCATTTTCAGAGATGCTAAAAGTATGGAATTCTTAATTACATGGTTATATGGACACCAAAATGTGATGGTAAGTAAAATAATATATGTGAAAAATAGTTTGAATCAATTTAATTTGAGGTAAATATTTAGTGCGATGTTTTCAAATATACTTTTGGGATTGACTCTCTCACCTCGGAAGACTTTATCTGTTGTTTAGGGTGAATGGAGCTTGACAGCCATTAAAATGTTTCTTAATGAAATGGAAAATTTAGATCAGGTTCGATACAAAGGAAATTATGAAGTTAAAGATGCAATAATTTTATAATGCATCATCATAATTTATCTATGTATGTCACAAAAGTGAGCCTACTTTAAAGTCAATATGGTAGATGCTCACAATATGATAGAGAAAGATATACATGTGAGAAGTTCTCATAAAATCAAAACATATGGCCATCAATATGGGAGATCCTCCTTTTGTTAGTAGATCATAAAAAACCAATGTCTACAACTATTTATATACAAGACCAAAATCAACGTATCAACCTAATAATTGTGCTTGAAAAAAAAATCACAAGTCAATAAATTTTTATAGTTGTACTCAGGATATGTCACCGATTATATTTGATTTCTACTAGAAATGTCTTCTACAATCTTAGTTCAAAACAATTACAAATTAATTATAATATGTTATTTATTAGAAATTTCCTATAGATCTAGGATTTTTACTTTTGAGAATTATAGATCTAAGAAATATATGTATCGATCACACTCAAGTGGAAATAAATATTGCTTCGAGTATAACCATTTGGCATTAACTATGTCTAATGTGTTCCTATGATTTCCCTGTATTGTGATTAAGCACACCTTTTGTCCGCTCCTTTGGGTTCTTTCTGTTTTGCGTTGAACTTTATTTGGTTTCTATAATTCAATGGATACATCATTCGAATTTGCAAATACGTATACGATATCATAACCAATGAAGATGCCAAAAAAGATTTGTTTCATTACACGATAAATACAAGTGAGTGCGAGTGTATAATTATTGGAGTGAAGAGTGGGTATAGTAATTAGAGAGTTAAATCATGCAAATAAAATAATCTACATAAATTATGGGGCAGTATGGGGATGCTGCAAGCAATATTAACATGTTAGCTAGAATGTGCTGGCGCAATTAAAGATACCATTTGTGAGATGGCTTGAAATAAATTTTTGACGGGTTATACTGCTGAAACTATGTGCCAACAAAGTAAAAAAAAAAGTATGCAAAACGAAAGAAGAGATGTACCATCAAAGTCCATGTGGTCATTATTACATGATAAGAAAAAATATGTGTCATCGAGAGAGTACAATGAAGAATATAGGATGATGGGAAGAGAGTAACAATATGTACTAAAATAGCACTACCTACGGTTAAAAGTTAACAATCTTCTAGAATATGTGACATGGTGTATTTTAGAAATGTCAGAATACACCCTGCCCCATAAATTAAAAGGTGTTACACTGGTGATATTTATCCATCGTAATATTTTCAAGGTTATAGAATGTTACTATCTATATTTTTCGTACTTCCAGTATCTATGAACTCACAAATTTAGTTCAGGAAAATATTCAATACGCTAAAAAACGATGCCCTCGCATTTGCGAGGGCCACCTTGCTAGTTAAAAAGAAGGTAGCAAAAAAATGTCCATGTTTATTACAATTCACGGATCAGCCAAGGTGGCCACGTAGATGAGCCAGCGAAAGAAGGCTAAAAATACAATACTACATATGTCGGAGTCTTCTAGTATGTTGTCACCCATGTTGGCTGTAAATAGCTCGGACTATCGCGAAAGGGGCCAACTGTGTTTTCACAAAGATATGCTGATTCCAACAGCCATGTGCGTATTTTGAATGTTGTACCGCACCTTGTTGTATTGCCTGCCGAATATGTCTGTAGCCTCAAGCCATCAATTACGCCTCCAAAGGTTCAGATAGCTTGTCGCGACGGCAGAGATGCACAACAGTTGGAGTTCTCTCATGTTAGCCAATGAGACAGTCTAACCTCGCGTTATGGGCTCCTTCACCGCAACCTAAGAAAACTGATGTGCGGCAATACAGACTTCTGATGCCTCCCGTTTCAATTGGAATTCACACTTCGAAATTTCTCATATCACTCAATGTTTTCATTCTCCTTAGTCGCTACTTCTCTGGTTTTATAGTGGTGATGAGATTTTTTTTCACTTTTCGTGTTGACGTTCTTGCACATCTGGAGACGAATATATATATATGCATTGTGTCACTAGGTCAAGTATCTAAAGTAAGCTATCTCTCGATTCAATTCATTATTAGTTTAGCAACTTTCAAAGGATCTCGATGTAGAGCTTAGTTGTTCTATTTATTGGAAAAAATAATAGCTTGGTTGGTTGAATGTACGACCATGTTAATCGAATGTTGTACTAACTCCATCTAGAAATATGAGGGTCATAAATTATGTGGGCAGTTCATGTGTTAAGAACTTGACAACTAATATTTTGAGACATATAACTATTAAGCATCTGAGAATAATTTTATCGTACTTATATTGCAAACTTGAAGTATAATATATGCTTTTACTGTTTCAAAAAGGTTTTCATTCGTGTTTTTCTAGTCAGGTCTGGACTATAGCTATCGGTAGCTTTCACACAAGCTATTTCTAATAGTGTTTTATCAAGTCCGGAAGCACAACAAAATATATGTGCTAATACATTTCCATAACACAACTTATCTAGTCTCGAAGTATTGAATCAGCCGAAGTTCGCAAGTAATGGGCAACTCCTACATTTTTCTTAAATGGGAGTTTCTTTTGAACTCGTCGTCGAGACAAAACAACTGCATATGACTTCATTGTTCAGTCTCTTCATAGGATGCAAACAATAGATTCATATAAAAACAAATTTTGGTGCTTTCGCCGGATACACCATAAGCTTTGAACACCGAGATACACGGCTTTTGATCTTTTTCGGTTGTGCTACACCTCATAGCATATTGATCCTACTTTTTCTCGCTCTAGCTTATTGTAAGAAGGTTTTGTGTGATAGGAAGTTTGCGCCCCATTTTCATTATGGTGCTCTGCGATGGGCCATAAACATTAACAGTGTAATATTATTGTGGAAGTAGACTCGATAGCAAGATTTGAGCGGCCAGAACTTATAGTTTTTGTTTCTTTTTTAGCACTCAAATGTTTGATATTTGTTGTTATGTGATCATCCATGTGAAATGGAACCCTTAATTGGGGAAAACAAATTGGGATTCATTAATTCTTCATGTGGAACGAGGTGATGAATAGACGAGCATAGCTCTTCCCTTGTAGTAGTAGTATAATTTTGTTTGGGGAGGTTTTACGGTACATCATATATGTTGAATATATAAGCAATATAGTAATTGATTTAATCCGTGAAAACAGTAAACAATTCATGACTAGAATATAGAAAGTATTAAACTAATCATGTGATCTACTGTTGAATATAAATATATTGCCTAGCCCCTTTCCATCAGTTCGGACTTTTGGTCAAGATGGCTAGTACAGCAATTCTATATGGTATCAGAGCCAAGTGGTCTCGAGTTCTAGACCCCGCTCACGCGGATTAAAAAAAGAAAAGAAAAAAATATCATGCGGCCCGCTCCTATCCCACGCTAAGGACTAAAATAGCCTAGACGTGAGGAGGAGTGTTGAATATAAATATATTGCCTAGCCCCTTTCCATTAGTTCGGACTTTTGGTCAAGATGGCTAGTGCAGCAATTCTATAATCTACTAATACAGTAGATAAACAGATCGAATCTAGAGCAACTACTACAAGCATAAACTGGGTGTATATATCATGTGAGGTTGTTTTGTACCCTTATATAATTTTCAAAACAAATGCAAATTGTTTGGAGGTAAGTTTTCTTTAATACTCGGAGTATGAACAATGTTGTAAAGTTTGACTAAGCTTTTAAACAACTAGTGTCCATCTCCTTTTGTTGCTGATCTAATAACAAATTGCTCACTGGACGATAGTTAGCTATAAAATAAATAACATTTGTGAACAATTTTTTTATCCAGATTCTGAACCTATTGCGTTAAACATCTGTTTTCTGAATGTGACATTATTAGTATTCCAACAATCGATCGATTAGTTCTACAAACATGTTAAGATCAAACTGTAATGTCAAAACATATATACTAAGTGAAGTTTGCATAATTAATTGTCACATTCTTAACTAAGTGTGTATGAGTAAATAAACAACGATACTAGTATTTGTTTACTCTCTTATTCAAAAGTACACGTAGTATTCTTTTAGGGGTTTGAAGGAAGTATCCTTAAGGTAATTTAACGCAAAGCCTAGAACCAATTAATTCCTATGTATCTAAGCCGCGTAAAGCACAACTACACATGCACAATTAATATAACCGTTCGTTTTACTCCATGGTCGCCAGTTTGGTCCTCCTGTCCCGACGAAGACGCTTTAACCCTTAAGCCATTAGTTACATAACCCCTTTGTCTCTACTCCATGGTAACACAGCTTGTCTTTTCCTGCCGAAGTTGTCATGAGCTTCAAGCCAACAATTACGCTTCCAAAGTTTGTGCGAGCTTGTCACGATGGCGTGATGGCAGAGTGGTAGGAGTTCTTTCAAGTTAGGCAGTGAGATCTAGCAACCCTGTGTTATTGGCTCCTTCGCCACAACCTACAAAAATTGATTTGCAATTATACACGCTTCTGATGCGTCCCATTTCTATTAGAGTTCACACTTCCACATTGCTTAAAGCACTCAATGTTTCCATTCTCGTCAGTGGCTACTTCTCTGATTTTATAGTGGTGATGAGAAATTTGTTTTTCACTCTTCTGATGTGAAGCACTTCAGCTCCTGATTCAGTTCACTATTAGTTTACCAACTTTCACAGGATCTCATTTCTCTATTTATTGGAAAAAATAATTAATAGCTTGTTTGGTTGAACGTACGACCATGTTAATTGCATACTGTACATACTCCATGTAGAAATATAAGCGGGCATAAATTACGTGGGCAGTTCATGCGTTAAAACATTCACCATTAATATTTGGAGACATATATGGATCAAACATCGAAGAATAATTTTATCGTATTTTTTGTTGCAAATTAAGAGTGTAATATAAGCTTTTACTCGCTCCGTTCTAAATTAGATGACTTCGATTTATCTATATGCGGATGTATCTAGACATGTTACAAGTATAGATACATCCGTATGTGGACACATGAAAGTCATCTAATTTGGAACGGAGGGAGTACTATTTTGTAGCAATGTTTTTATTCGTGTTTTTTGCTGTCAGGTATAGGCTATAGCCATGGTAGCTATTGCACCAGCTATTTCTAATGAGCACTACTATATGTAAGCATCAAACTTTGAACACCGAGCTGCTACATGGCTTTTGATCATATCGTACCTGTTACAGTGAATGAGGTAAACTAATATACGAGTTTAAACACTCACCCAAGTCCCGTGCTTAGGAGCGTGGAGTAGGTGCACACTCACATTGATCATTTGACCTTACAACGTAGGACCGGTCGCCAACGTCTACTCCTATTTTGAGGTGGTCAGAATGTACCGCAGTACTACCACAGGTACTAGCAGTAGTACTACGGAGTACAAGTATTCGGATGAAATTCAGCTCAAACTTTTTTGGGGAGGAATCAGCGGTGATTTTGTTTGCTGAAAGACGCCGTAAAAGTTGAGTCATGCTGTTTTGACGAGACGAGGCCACCGACTGGCCTCTGCTCGCCCTTCAGACTCGGTACTCAGCGCCACCATCACTCACACAGTCACGCACCAGCTTCCCCCTTCTCCGCGACTCCCTAGCCCCGACGTCGGTCGATCCGGCCGGGACCGCTGCTCCTCGACAGAGGGGCCAGCTGTGTTTTCGCAAAGATATGATGATCCCTATAGGCACGGGCGTATTTTGAATGTTGTACCGACAGCTTGTTGTTATGTCCTGCCGAATATCTCTGAGCCTCGAGCCATCAATTTCGCCTCCAAAGGTCGAGCTAGCATGTCGCGACGGCAGAGATGCAAAACAGTAGGAGTTCTCTCAAGTTAGGAAATGACACAGTTCACCCTCGTGATATGGGCTCCTTCGACACAGCTTAAGAAAACTGATGTGCGACAATACAAACTTCTGATGCCTCCCGTTTCTATTGGATTTCACACTTTGAAATTTCTTATATAACTCAGTTTCCATTCTCGTTAGTCGCTACTTCTCTGGTTTGTTAGTGGTGATGAGATTTTTTTTTTCACTTTTCGTATTGATGTTCTTACACATATGGATATGGATATATATAGGCAGTGCGCCACCATGTCAAGTATGTAAAGTTTGCTATAGCTCCCGATTCAATTCATTACTAGTTTAGCAACTTTCAAAGGATCTCGATCTAGAGCTTAGGTGTTCTATTTATTGGAAAAAAATAATAGCTTGGTTGGTTGAATGTACGACTATGTTAATCGAATGTTGTACTAACTCCATCTAGAAAATATAAGGGGCATAAATTACGTGGGCAGTTCATGTGTTAAGAACTTGACAACTATATTTTTAGACATATAACTATAGTATCCGAGAATAAATTTATCCTATTTATATTGCAAATTTGTAGTATAATATATGCTTTTGCTATTTTAAAATGGTTTTAATCCTTGTTTTTTTAGTCAGACTAGTCACAATGGAGAGTATCATATATTAGTATCATGCATATGATACTAGTCTATGTTACCATCTCCACAATGGGTAGTAACATATTTGTGGTATCATACAATACTACATTTATTAGGTTATAGACTCATCTTGCATTGGTATCCGCTATGTTACGGTATCTACCTATGATACTACTATCACCTCTCTAATCATTAATTGCAGTGACACGTCAGCTTTTTGCCAACATGTCATGCATGATACCACCTATGATACCCCCATTGTGGCTAGTCTCAGGTCTGGGCTTAAGCTATGGTAGCTATAGCTAGCTTTCGCACAAGCTACTTCTAATAATGTTTTATCAACTCTAGAACTTTGGAGTACGTATGTTCATTGAATTCGGTAGGTCACCAAAAAAAAAATGTCAATCACCCTAAAACTTGTAATATTAAATACTCACCCAAGTCCCTTGCTTGGGAGCGTCGATGCACATGCAATCCCATTGATCACCTGGCCTTACAGCGTACTAGGACCGGTCACCAACGTCTACCTATTGAGGTGGTCATATTGTACCGCAGTACTACCACAGGTACGACGGAGTACGCGTATTTGGGAAAATTTTGCAGTGATTTAGTTTGCTGAAAAGACGCCGTCAAAGTTCAGTCAAGTTTTTTTTTTCTTCTTTTGCCCAGAATCATGTTGTTTTCCTGAACACTCGGTGGAGAGAAACTGAACACTTCTTTTGGGTTTCCTCGGTTTGGAGTCTATAAGCCAGGCTAGAAGCTTAAAAGAAGTCACCCCTTGTCGTGCCGTGCACGGGATCGGCTCGACGGTCAGAAGCCATGGAGCAACCTGAATGTGACATTGGTAGGATCGAAAGAATCGATCGATTAGTTGTACAAACATGTTTAAATCAAACATGGCGTTAGAAACATACGTACTAAATGAAGATTGCACAATGAATTGACATATTCTTAATTAAATATTTGTATGAGTGGATAAACACGGGAGTAGTATTTAGTTTAGTCTCTTCTTCAAAAGTAAACGTAGTACTAATTTAGGAGTTTAAAGGAAGTATTTATTAAGGTAATAATCCCCATGTACCGAGAAAGTAGCAAAAGCCACCACATTTGGGGGCTAGGATTTTCTAATACCACCAGGATGCGATTTCATCGCAAAAAGCTGCACTGTTCAGTAATAGCGTAACAACTAGCACTGAATAGTGGTGCCATTTTGGTATGTTGTTACTAAATAGTGGTATCTTTTTACGAAAAAATCACATCTTGGTGGTATTTTGAAATCTTAACCCCAAATGTGGTGGCTATTTAAAATTTTCTCATGGGTAGTTAAACTGCGTAAAGCATAACTAGCCAACATAAACCGTGTGTTCTACTCCATGGTCAGTCTTGCCCGTCTCTGAGACATTTTAACCTTTAAGCCACTGGACATAACCCTCTCTCTCTAGGACAAGGACTAATGGCCTCAGGTACAAGCGTACCTGATATGCGGAATCTTTTAAAAAAATAGAAAAAAGTTTGAAAAATATGATTTTTTTAATGCTTAAAGCAAGTATTTTACCAGTTTAATTTTTTTGCCAGCAAATAATTCTCAATGACTTATGGGAAAAAGACAAATCTCTGACGAATATAAAGTGTATATAATGCTAGTTTAGGCAAATCTTTCACCCATGGTGCAATAATAATCTTTCTTTGGCGCAATTTTTGTATAAGTACAATACTTGATAATCTTTGCCCTAATGTTAGTTTTAATTTTTTTTCCGAACTTTTTGAATTTCTATTTTTTTTACATATCGGGTACGCGGGTAGCCATTTGCTCCAAAGTATTTTCATATATCTCTACTCTATGGTGATAAGTCTCAAGCCCTCAATTATGCCTCCAAAGTTCGTTCGAGCTTGTCGCGATGGCCCGAAGGCAGAGTAGTAGGATTTCATGGCAGAATTGTAGGATTTCATTCAAGTTATGCAATGGGACCCTTGTACTCCACGTTATGGGCTCCTTCACCACATCCTACAAAATTTGGTGTGCAATAATACAAGCTTCTGATGCCTCCTATTTCTATTGTAGTTCACACTTCCACATTGCTCATCACTCAATGTTTCCATTTTCGTATGTCGCTACTTCTCTGGTTTTACACGGGTGATGAGGAATTTACTTTTCACTCTTCACGTTGGCGCTCTTACGCATCTGGAGACGAATATATATATGCGGCGCACCACCAGGTCAAGTATGTAAAGTATGCTAGCTCCCATTCAATTCATATTTACGAACTTTCAAAAGATTTCTAGAGCTTAGCTGGTAAATTTATTGGAAAAAAATAATAACTTGGTTGGCTGAATGTACGACCATGTTAATTATATATTGTATACTCACTCCTCTAGAAATATAATATGGGGCAAAAATTATGTTGTAAGTTTATGCGTTAAAACCTTCACCACTAATATTTGGAGACATATATGGATTAAGCATCGAAGCATAATAAGGTTTTCTTTCCTATTTTTTATGGTCAGGTCCAGGTTAAACCTGTGGTAACTATTGCACGAGCTATTGCTAATAGCATTTTATCAAGTCTGCAACAAGTATTATAGATTTGCTGATACGTCTCCACAACAAAATTCATCTTGTTTGGAAGCATTGAATCAGCCAACGTTCACGACTTATGGTAACTCCAACTCTTTTAATTAATGGGAGTTTCTTTTTTTTTTGCGGGAAACCCCTGATTACATTGAAGACCATAAGTTACAAAAGGACACCCCACAAAGATAGAAAATACACACAGGTCCTTCTGCAACACAGAGACGCCGACGAGGAACCGGACGTGCCGACGACGCGCCGCCCGCTGCATCTTCCAAGCCTTGGAACGAAGATGATCCCCTGCGGACGGGAAGTTGACGAGCCTCGAACTCCAGAGAGCCTCCATCCATCGCCAAGCCAGCAGCACCCTCGGCCTTCAACATCAGAAGCTTCGATTTCGATTTCAAGATCTGGATCCGCCGCACCGGAGTCCAGCCGGGGAACGAGCGCGCACGGCGGTCACCCAGGACCGCGAGCACGCCAGGAAGTCGCCTGCTTGATGACGAAGCTCCGAAGAACGACGACACCGGAGAGGAAGAAGACGACCCCAAAACGCCGACCACCGACGCCTCCGCCTCCAAGACGCCGCCGGTGAGCAACCTACTCAAACCTACGCTATATACACGACGAGATCCGGGGTTCCCCCACCCTACCGCCACCGAAGCGGCCGGCGGAGGGAAGGGGAACCAGCGAATCGCCGCCGGCGAGGTGGTTTGACCGGGTGGTTTCAAGAAATCGCCCTCGCGTACTGAAGCGGAGAGGGGACGAGTCCAAGGTGTCGTCTTGTTTCAATGGGAGTTTCTTTTGAACTCATAGTTGAGGCAAAACAATCTCACGTGAGTTCAACATTCCGTCTCTACATAGGATGGAATAAATAGATTTAGTCAAAATAAACTTTTGGTGCTTTCAACACCGAGATACACGTCTTTTGATCTTGTGCGGTTTTGCTACACCTTGTGACGCAATAATCCTACTTTGTCTCGCTACAGCTTATTTTAAAGAAGGTTTTGCGATATGAAGTTCTGCACCCCATTTTCATTATGGAGCTCTGCAAAGGGCATGATTTCCGACAACACAACGACAAGTAAGAAGATCATCCCCACCTCCGCAGCCATCACCGTCCGTGGCTGCCTCGCCGCATTGCCCTCCTCAAATCAAGGCCTTCGCCACTCTGGGCATCCACTCGAGACCCTCCCCCCACTAGATATCTTTGGCGGCCGACTCTTAAGTCCATTGCTCACTCTGGTCTGGATGACGTCTACTCCTCCGCAGACTTCCTAACGGTCTTCGCGGTGTCACCTTCTCGGGGGAAGGAAGAGAAAGTGTGGTGCAGTGGAAGGGGGGGAGAAGGACGCGTCGTGAGACATCAGAAAAATAGTTTCGCTTGAGCGACCGGAACTTGTAGTTTTGTTTTCTTTTTGAGCACTCGGACGCTTGATATTTGTTGTTCCACGGTGGGTAGCAGCATAATTGGCATTCTTGATATGGAATGAGGCGACGAATATATTTGCATAGCTCTTCCACGATGGTAGTAATATACTTTCGTTACTACTCCCTCCGATCTCATTTAAGTGCGGTCTGCTCATAAATTTTTATGGACGTATATAGCTCATATTCCTCGTTAATTATTTAGAGTCAGAGGGACTAGCTATATTGGAAGATTTCCGTGTGCTTTTATAAATTGGTTCTTCCGAAATTTCTAGAGGATGTGTATTTTCACAGGATATGATGCATCGGGCCGGAGTAATCATCAACGTTAGACCATCTCCACTCGCGACGTCCAAATGGCCGCCCAAACGCTTTTGGGGCGTGCCGGACACAAAATCGCCCCCACTCGTGGCGCCCAAACGCGAGTTCGGTCCGGCGCGGCCCATTTTTGTGTCCGGCACGCCCAGCCCACGCCCTCAACTTGGGGAGGCTTGGGGCGGCCCCGGACGGAAGGAAACGCGACGCCACGTCGGCTCCCGACGCGCGGGCCACGCCTGGCAGTGAGACACGGACTATATCTCGTCGTTTTCTCGTCGCCTGATTTTATTCCCCGTCTTTCATCGTCGCCCCAGTCGCCCCACTTTGCTCAACGCCGCCGCCCCCCGCCCGCCTGCTCCACCCAAGCCTGGACGCCGGCGCCGCCGTTTGCTTCCTCTCCTCGACGGCGGCCTTCGGTTCCGGGCACCGGCGATCTCTCCGCCGCTGTATTCGATACAGCCGTCCCCGGCGGTCTCTCCGCGACCCGCCCTGCCTGCAAGGTGTTCGGCGGAAGGTTCGCCTGGTTTTTGATTGAATTATTGATGCTAGCCGGCGACCGGTCGTTGATCAATGGCCGCGTTGTATTTGCAGATGGATAGCGGCGACGAGATGATGGCCGCGATGCTGTTGGAAGAAGAAGACGCCATCGCCGCGGAGGAAGATGAGAATGTAGCAATTCTCAGTTGCCTTCTCCAACTTCAAGCCGACGAGGAAGCCAATGCCGCCCCAAAACAGGGAGGCTCGTCGTTCGGAAGGAAGAAGAGCAAGCCGAGACAGAGAATGGAAGGCCATTGCATATTAGTCTCTGACTACTTTGCCGAAGTTCCTGTCGCCACCGCCAAGGATTTTCGTCGACGCTTTCGGATGAACCGTGGATTGTTCAACGAGATCGTGCAAGCTGTGAGGGCGTATGATCCATGGTTCAAGTTGAAGAAGGACGCCGTGGGAACTGTTGGTTTCTCGTCAATCCAGAAGTGCACTGCAGCCATGAGAATGCTTGCATATGGAGCACCTGCTGATTCTGTAGATGACTACCTACGGATGTCAGAGTCCACAATCATCAAGTCGATGTACAGGTTCTGCAGAGCGGTGATTGGTGTGTTTGGCCCAAACTATTTGAGAGGACCAAATGAAGAAGAAACAGTTCGGATCCTGGAACAGAATGCAGCTAGAGGATTTCCTGGGATGCTTGGAAGCATAGACTGCATGCATTGGAGCTGGAAGAACTGTCCATTTGGTTGGCAAGGATTGTACAAAGGAGGCCACAAAGGATATTGCAGTGTGGTTCTTGAAGCTGTGGCCGATTATGAACTATGGATTTGGCACGCATTTTTCGGCATGACAGGATCACACAACGACATCAATGTGTTGCAGCGCTCTCCTGTGTTCGCGAAGCTAGTTGAAGGCCATGCCCCACCTGTCAACTATGTGGTCAATGGCCACGAGTATAACAAAGGGTACTACCTAGCCGATGGCATCTATCCAAAGTGGGCAACATTTGTGAAGAGCGTCCCCAACCCTCGCGGGAACAAAGCTTGTCATTTTGCCTCTGAACAAGAGAGCGCCAGGAAGGATGTCGAGCGGGCATTTAGAGTGCTGCAGCAAAGGTTTGCTATCGTTCGGTATCCTGCTCTGACATGGTCGAATGAGCAAATGTGGGAGGTGATGAATTGTTGTGTCATCCTGCACAACATGATCATCGAGAGTGAGCGCTATAATCCAGTGCATAATCATATGCCATATGACTTTGAGGATCTCATGCACAGGTTGATCACAACGTGCCGGCAGATTTCGCTGATTATATCTCAATGCATTTGAAAATTCGTGATGAATATACTCATAATGCACTCCAAGCTGATCTAGCAGAGCATTTGTGGGCACGCCGGGGCATGGCAGCAGAGGAAGAGGAAGACGTTTGAAATTTCTTTTATATATTTGAACTATTAAATATTGTATTTGAAATATTACATATTTATGTATACTTGATTTTTCATTTCACAAAATAATGAAATTTATGTAAAAAATCCTTTTGGGGCGCCCCTATGGACACCGCGAGTGGGGAACGCGGGCGCCCAAATGGCGCACCTTGTCCGGACAGCGCCCAAATGACACGTCCGGACGGCCTTTGGGCGTCCATTTGAACGCCGCGAGTGGAGATGCTCTTAGCCGTGATTTTGTTTGCTGAAAGACGTACGCCGTCAAGGCTCGGCTAGCTCGTCGGTGAGAAGCCATGGAGCAAAGCTAGCGACGATCGATCCCATTCCCAGCGCCGGTCGAGTCGGCCGGAGGGAAGGGAGAATCGAAGCGTACGCGCGCGCCATGGACGAGAGTGACGACGCCGCTGACAACCTGACAGGCTCGGTACTCACTACTCAGCACCATCACTCACTCACGCACGTACGGCCCACTCCGAGCTGCCCCCTCCTCCGCGACTCCCTCCTCCGCGACTCCCGACCCCGGACGTCGGTCGGCACGAGCTGGCGCCGCTGCTCCTGGACAAAGGATCCAGCTGTTTTTCCGCAAGGATGATCCCTATAGGCATGGGCGTGTTTTGAATGTTGTCCTGCTGCTGCTGCTGATCGGATGGGTACTGCGTGCACTTGAGTGAGCCCAGCTGGCTCCCGCGAGGCCGTCACCTGCCACCTGCCATTGATGCCGACGTGTCCTCCTCGCCACTGTGGATACTTTAATTACTTGGATTCATTGGGCGCAGACAGACGCGGTGTCCATATGCATGGATGCATATACTCCATGGGCGGCTTTGGTTTGTCTGATAGTGTATAAAATTCTGGAACAGATTACAGTGGATTTCTTCTTCTTCGCCGACCTATGAAGCGTGCACGCACGAAAATGCAGTGATGTTTCTTCATCTGGTATTACTAGGGTTTAGTGGAATCTCTTCAAGGAAGGATAAGTGGAAGGCAGGAAAATCACCAAGTTGGGGCAAGAAATTTTGGTCTAATTCCGAATTCGTTTTGATTTCGCTATTTAGACGGGTCCAACGGCGAGTCTGTTGGCTCGCTCGTGGAGCGTCGTCCAAACCAGGGTACCCGTACCTAACGAGTAACGACAGCTTGTCGATCGGAGCGCGGGAGAATCATACTAGTAGTGCCAGTTCTGATCATGAACCGACTGACTCAATCAAAACGTTAGCATCCCGTTGCCACTTCAGTCTCAGCACATGATGCACACTGTAGAAATCACCCACTCAGCAGCAAGTAGCTCTGTCAAAAAAAAAATACTATAAAAAATACACAGAGCAAGTAGCTAATGAGAGCTCACCAGCTACGACATCCGTCTTCCAGATTGATTTTTCACACAGTAATAATTGACCACACTTGCACGTACCAAGTATTCGTTCCTTCGCCGATGAGTAGTAGTGTGGGATCTGCAGTGCAGTGCCCTAGACGGAAAGGTCGGCCAGCCGCGTCGTTCGTTCCTTCGCCGGTGGGGAAACCGGGCGAACCTTCCCTGAACCCCAGAGACCTGCCCGCACATGCCATGGCCGGATCAGATCGCAGGCACAGCCACAAGCACGAGCTGGCGAAGCTCAAGATCTAGCGATCGGTGAACTGTAAAGCCACGGAAAAGTGGCAAACCAAAGCTTGCGCATTTCCCCCCATCTACCCGGTCTCATCTACTTGCGCGGTCAAGTAAAGTCTACCGCGTGGCCCCACCACTCCTTCCGTGCGGTCGGGAGGCTGGATCCAGCGCGCCTCCAGCTGCCGCGCGCGCGACGAGACGACACCCCGCCCCGCTCCGCTGCGCCGCATTTACTTCGCCGTAACCACGGCCGGACGGACGCGCCAGCCGGCACCTACGGCACTTGCCCGTTGGACACCACTTACCACGGCCACAGCCTGTCTAAACCCACACACCCTCCTCCGTATAAATACCACCACCCCCAGTGGCCAATCCATCCACCTCCTCCGTCCTCCCCCAAGCCAGTACAGTAGCATCAACCACTCGAGCTCAGCTCAGCTCTTCCCCTACACTACACTCAGTAGCAGCAAGCAGTCAGTAGTGAGAAGATCGTTTCGGCCATGAAGACGGCAGTCGCGCTCGGCATTGTGGCCGTGGCCTGCCTCGCCGCGGTGGCGCAGGGCGGCAACTTCTTCCAGGACGCCGAGATGTCCTGGGGCGACGGCCGCGGCAAGGTCGTGGATGGCGGCCGCGGGCTCGACCTCACGCTCGACAAGACCTCCGGCTCCGGCTTCCAGTCCAAGCAAGAGTACCTCTTCGGCAAGATCGACATGCAGATCAAGCTCGTCCCCGGCAACTCCGCCGGCACAGTCACCACCTTCTACGTACGTCACCTTCTTCACCTTCCCGTTTCTCATTACATTTTGAGGCTGAAATTTGGTGGTACGTGAAGCTGATGGCTCTGAATGTGTGTTGTGTTCAGCTGTCGTCGCAGGGGTCGGCGCACGACGAGATCGACTTCGAGTTCCTGGGGAACGTCACCGGCGAGCCATACACGCTGCATACCAACGTGTTCGCCCTGGGGGAGGGCAAGCGGGAGCAGCAGTTCCGCCTCTGGTTCGACCCCACCAAGGCCTTCCACACCTACTCCATCATCTGGAACCCGCAGCACGTCATGTGAGCCTTCTTCAACTTGCTGCCATCTTTTATTTGCTATTTACAGGAAAAAAATGCAATCTTTTCTTGGGAGACACAGCCGCATGGTGTTTGTATTGTCGTTAGCTAATGTAAATCTTTCCCGTGCAATACAGATTCGCGGTGGACGGCAGCCCGATCAGGGACTTCAAGAACCACGAGGCGCGCGGCGTGTCCTTCCCCAAGACCCAGCCGATGCGCCTCTACGCCAGCCTCTGGAACGCCGACGACTGGGCCACGCAGGGCGGCCGCGTCAAGGCCGACTGGAGCAAGGCGCCCTTCGTCGCCTCCTTCCGGAACTTCAACGCCGACGCGTGCGTCATGTCGGGCGGCGCGCAGCGGTGCCCGGCCGGCGCCGGCACCATGGCGGCCACCAGCGCGGTGAGCGGCGGCAGCAGCAGCAGCAGCTGGTGGAACCAGGAGCTCAGCGGCATTAGCTACCGCCGGATGCGCTGGGTGCAGAGGAAGTTCATGATCTACAACTACTGTACCGACCCCAAGCGCGTCGCCCAGGGCGTCCCGGCCGAGTGCAAGCTCCGGTGAAGTTCACCGGCTACGAATGGACATCTGAGCTGAGCTTGAGTTTCGATCGATTTGGTCGGAAGTGAGCTCACCATACACGTCGGCGCATAGTGTTGTTTTGCAAGTGATGAGCTGTAAATTTACTAGTACTAGTATGCATATCGCATTCTTTCATTTCTTTTGTAATATCACGGATCGATCAATGTACTTGCCAAGTTTCATATTACTGAGGAGTTCGTGACTACTTGATGCGTTTTCTGCTCATGTGTATTTGTGTACTGTGTGCGGGCTCACTCAAATTGGCCACGCTCGGACATGGACAACCTGTAAATCTGGACCGTTGCGAGGGAAAGCTTATCAGGGCTTAGATTATGTTAACTAAGGAAGGACGCATGCGAGAAACAACGTTTCGGTTTTGCTTTTCCCTGTAGAGGTAAAAATACTCGTGGTTTCTACTTTCTACCACAAAACAACAGGATGCTTCCCGTCACACCGACAACTAATAATGCTACAGCTCCGGACTGAAAATGATGAAGATATTTCAAACTTTCAGCAAAGCTTGAATTCGTTTTGACATTATAAGTGTCATCTGAACTAATCTTTTCTTGGGATCTCATCTAGAAGCTCCGTTAGGGTCTGACCATGGCATGACCCGTTATCCGAGCTGACTTTGGTTTGATGGGTTTGAATGGAAGTGCGCTCATCATATGTAGATGGCGGATAGTGATGTTTTGGAACTGACGACTGTGTTAATTTACTAGTACTAGCTAGTACGCATATCGCATTCTCCATTTGCTTTTGTAATATCTCGGATCGATCATACCATGTCCTATATTACTGACGAGTTCGTGACTACTTGATGTGTTTTCTGCTCATGTGTTCTCTGTAAACAGATTAAATATACTTCGACAAAGACTGAATTTTGACCATAGAAATTCGTGTCTTCGCATGTGACGGCAAAGTTTTCGGCGGTAAATAACCTACTCCTATGTCGTAAATACAAATTGTACTTACCCAAGTTTTATAATTAGTGGGTCCGTCTTACTCAGACTTGATGCGTTTGCTTGCTCATATGCGGAGCCACTGGACCAATGGCTAAGTATTTTGTGTTCCAAAAAATGGCTAACTATTTTTTATTTTGAGCAAATCGGGTAAAGTTTGTTACGCTTGGTCGCTTAGACAGACACCCTGTTAATCTGGACTGTTGTGAAATTATTTTAACCGAAGAAAAAGCACATGAGAGCTGCATGCAAAAAAAGATTCGGACCGGAGGACTGACCAACATTCTTATAACTAATTACTACCTATATCAAAGACGAGCCCTATATGAACAGTGTTGATCAGTGCCACGGTGGGACCCACCTGTCAGCCTCATGTCACATTAAAACAAAAACAAAAAATCAGCCAAAGCGGTGCCACACAAACAAAGACGACCACGGCTTCTTGCCTGCATCTCTCCCGCGGCGGCGGCGGCGATGCTCTCCTCCCTCGCCGCGCCCCTCTCCTCCCTCACGGCGCCCCTCCCCTCCTCTCTCACCGACCCGGAGGCGACCGGCGGCTGGTCCGCTCGCTAGGGTTCCCCAACCCCGCTGCTCCTCCCTCTCTAATCTTGATCGCAGATGCAGATCGATTCGCCGCCGCCTCTCCTCACCTCGCCGGCCGCCGCCCCTCCTCACCTAGCCCCTCCTCCCATTATTCGTCCCGCTTCGCCTCGCTGCACCAGATCCCCATGCGGGGCAGGCCATAGGGTTTGCAGCGGCGGTGCTACACGCCAGCAGCCATGACGGCGACGGCGCCGGCGCGACCCTCGGAGGCCGCCGTCCGCCTCCTGCTGCAGGGAATGGTCGTCTCCGCGGAGCAGGGGACGGCGGTGTCCGGAGTTTCTCCGGCCTGCCCGTCGATCCCTGCCGCCACCTGCTCACCGGCTTCCTCCGCCCGTGATGTTCTACGGCCGAGCTCTTCGCGAGGGCCGCTGCTGCCGGCGTCTACTCGGAGCTGCTGCGACCTGCCACCGGCCGTCCTCCACGCAGGTGAGGCACTAGATCCGCATCTCCTCCTCCCCGTCAACGCCGTACGTGCTAACTGCTTGCCCAAAAGAACCCATTTTGATTCTTAGCTCTTTATTTCGTGCAACTGCTCTAGCTTTGAGCGCACCTGCAAAGTCCGCAGCAATTTATCTTTACATACATGATATCCAATTACATCTAGCAAACTAAAATATGGTATATCGACAGTGACGCTACAATCCAGTATATCTTCAGAGGTATATGATTTTGTGCAAATATGTCTATTACATATCGCTGGATAGAATGACACTGCTTAAATTCATTGCCATCAGCTCATTTGACTTCAGCACCAGTACGTCCATGGTTTAAATGCTTCATTCGAATCAGCTTAAACAAAGTTGAGTGATCTAATGTCTTAAGTTTTTTCTCAGATGTAATTTCATGTTTTGGTCCTTAATTTATGAAAACACGAGGTTACTACAAAAGGGAAAAATCCCGGGCAGACCAAGAATCATACTATTCTTGAATCGAAAGGGAGATTTTTTGCTCCTCCTTTTGCCTAGCCCTTTTGGTGTGGTTCTTCTGCTAGGTGAGTGAATTCGTGAGCTGGTAGCCTTAATAAGTACCTAGGATAGTTCTACTTATGTGTTCAATGCATGATCTTGATTGAGCCGAATTTGCTTAAATCCTGATGCATGAATATTTCTTATTCTCATCTTGCATCAACAGTCTTGCTACATAATCAGTATTTTGAGCTGAGCCATACGGTTTTACCTCATGATATTGCCTATTTCAGGTTAAGAGTTATGTACTACAGAAGTAGATGAGCTCGCCGACTCGCTGCCTGCTCACGGCTGTCCGAGGCAAAGGAAAAGGTTGTCAACCATTCACCTACCTATCTCCTTTTTCTTTTCTATTTCATTATTTACCTACTAGATATCCTTACTTTATATTGACAAATTCTTCGCCATGGTGTGCGTTGCCGAGATTAATTCGTCGAAAACTACAATTTAAATGTTGGTTGAACAATTCAGAAATTTTGGACGAATAGGCCTCCCACTGAAATGTGCAAAGAACAACCCTACAAATAAGCAAAAGAATTAATATAACGTTTTTAATTACTTTCTTCATGTTTCCCAACAGAAATGTTTGCAACATGTTCGTGCTTACCTAAATTCTGTAGCAAAGAAACTTTTCTGCTTTTTGTTAAGCTAAACTATTTGTTTGTTGCAGGATTTCATATAGGGGATGTCATGTCAGCGCATTCTTTTCATCCCAGTTAGTTCGAGAACCAATGTAGTTGGGCGTCGGATAGAAAAGGTAATGCAATTGATGTGGTCGCGAGCAAGTCCTTTGGTCACGGTAACAGAAAATCAAGTATTATGTTCTGATTTTCATAAAAATTATGATAATATGTTCTAAGTCATCAAAAGATAAAAGAAAGTAAACCGAGTAGAAAATATTCCTGAAGGTTCACAAGTTGTTAATGTTTTCGATATTAAAAGTAGCTCCATCCAATTTCAACGTTCTACTTAGTATTTATTTATGGGTGGCCCTTGAATTTTTCTCGACCTGGAAAAAAATGATTGGAAGAATCAAAAGTTAAATTTGGCAACATATGTACCACACACAGATTAGGTTTTTGCATGATATTTTGACTATAAATGTAGGAACTAAAAATTACTCATATATATCTTTTCAAGTGGATATTCCAAGATCCTGGTTTGAAATTGCTTCTGTTAGTTAATATATGGAAATACTTTTCATATCGGCAGTTTCTATGCAGGGTCCAGTAACTAGACAAAAGTGTGTGTTATGTGATTTCAGGTGACCCAATCCATTGAGTGTTCTTTGGGAGCCTCCGTGCCGGAATGTGCTGATATGCACAACCAGTGCAGTTCATATATTTCGGGATGATGCTTCGGCTTCATGGAAAAAGAAGAAAAAAATCTTCAAGATTAGCATTTTGGGCAAGCCAATATACTCTAGATAGTAAGTCATTACATTGCATCTTAATTTACTTGACGTCTCTATTTAAACTTCTCTTACATCACTGTACAACATAAGCTACTGTAATCTGTAACTGCACTATTTACTGAAACTCAATAGTATCTCTGTAGCAGTATGACATGTATTTTGCTTGATGAGATGGTCCTATTTAGACCTATACATAGATATTAGGCTGCAGTGCATTCATAGCTATTAGGAACAACATGATCTGGTCGTTTTTGTTCTTAAATGCCATTATCTGTTATGTTTTGGTTGCTTTTTTATCAACAACACGCCTGATCTAATGTGTTTATGGTCAACTAAGCATATACTTATCTCTTTATATCCACTTCTGATGTGTAGTAATTTCTTATTATACTTGAAAAGTTGTGGTTGGATGATATCTCCTTTTTTTAATTGTTACACTTTCGAATTCTTTTTCATGTAGCCTGGAATTCTTTTTCATATGTTCTTTTTTATTTCACTTTTTAGTATTATGGCTCCGCTCCCTTTAAGTATGAGATGCCGACGAAGGAATGTAGCAAATAGAAATATCATGACTACTGTCATGCTGATATATGTGTGCTTCTTGCATTAGATTATAGAACGAAGTGTTTGAAAATAGAAAGAAGGATTAAAATTAGAGAACTAAGAGGTGAGAATTTGTACGAGCTAATTAGTGAGAGCGACACAATGTGTATATGCAAGCTTCGCATGTATAGGAGAAAATTTAGCATATTGCGTGATATGGTTTAAGATGTTAGTGGTTTAAAGGGTTCAACAAATATGTCAGTATAGTAGATAGTGGCATATTTGAAGCTGAGCCAACCACTACTTCCGAAATCAAAACCTATACCTGAGGATTGCGTGCATGCTAAATGAAAGTATTTCAAGGTATTTAGCTATAAAAAAATATTTCATACCTACTACATGACAATGTAATATTTATAGAAGATATTAATATTTTCTCATGATTGCTTATGTTGTAGAATTATTTGGATGCTTTAGACGATACGCATCTTACTGTGGATCTTTTCCCATGTGTATTCTTTTTTTTACATGCTCAATTTTCTTGGTAGATAAGGCGGAGAGCAGAGGAGGTTGATGATGAAGCTTTCGTTAGGTATGCATGCCCTCATACTATCATTACGCATAACTATTCTTATCTACATGCTTTCCAATTATACAAGTTTTCACGCTTCCTATGAGTTCACATGTGTGAGTTCTTCCTCCCTTATGTGATTGTTTATTGTTGGCAGATGAGAGAAGGAATAAAATTTGACGAGGATGTTTTGAATATAAGAGAACATGAACGATTGAAAGTGAAACTGGTTTGTAAAACTGAATCTATCTATTCGAATAATTCATTTCTGATGTTCTGAGTATTTTGAAGTGTTGAATTTCTGGAGTTGTATCGATGGCTAACTATGCATGTCTTGCTGTCAAAGATCTTTGCTTATTCTCCAGTGTAAATCATTTTAGCTTTAGATATTATCACATGAGATTGGTAATAAAATATAAGTTGTTCCATATTGTATTTTTCGAAAAATATTCCTGATGTGTATTGTCACTGTCCATGCATTGTCCATGTATTGTTCCATATTGAAGAAGAGCAGGATCTATTACATTTCATCTCATTCAGCACACACAATTGGCTTTAGAGTAATAACAGTTTGTTTCACTAATTATATTTACAAAAAATAACCACAATTAATGACTACACGGGTGCGGCGTGTCGCCGCACCGAAATTCAACTAGTACAAAACACGCTGAGGCATTTTTAATCGAGCAGTAGGCCCCGCTTGGATTGTCTTTAATTAGTCAAAATGATCGTGCAAATTTACGGAGGGGCGAACGTCCTGCTGAAAATACGACGAAACAACAAACATGTCGGGCAGAAATACCGTGCAGTGATCCAATTGGGGCCGTAGGGTAGTAAACAAAACGGATCTCGTGAGGCTTGGTTTTCACCGGCAAATCCTATGCTATATAGATCGTGGCAATTCCTATTCAGCGCCTGTTGCACCGGTTAGCGCGAAATCGCCCGCACGAGCAGAGTAGCTCTCTCGCTAATCTGGGCCTGGCCCAGTTGCATCGGTGACGATCGGGTGGCGAGCGGCTGACGAGAGGAAGACAACCGGTGAGGCGATGCAGAACTCGCCGCCGACGGGGACGGCGCGGCTGGCCGCGACGTCGCCGGCCAGGCGAGGGATGGACCTCACCGTAGTCGGCGACGACGCGGCTCGCCGCGGCGGCGCAGGTGGAGGTGAGGGAGCACCTTAGCGAGGGGGGTGGGGGTGGGTCGGGTGCCGGAGCAGCTCGCCGGTGAGGGTTAGGGTTCGGGGTGCGAGGGGGGGGGGGGGCTTTAGAGGGACGCCGGGGTAGGCGGTGGACGGGCGGTGGGAGGCGGATGGAGGAGGGCGGAGCGGCGAGGCGCCGCGGGAGCGGGGCTGGCCGCGGGTGGCGGCGGGAGGATCGAGCCGCGGTGGTTGAGAAAGCGCAACGAAGAAGACGACCCTCAGGTGGGCCGGCCCACCAGCGACTATGTGCAGGCGTCGGGGCGATAACACACGCTGAAGGCGCAGAATAGGAGGTCCCATAGATCGTCCGATAGAGACTCGAGTTTGTTTCGTCACCTGAAAAAACCAGCAAGGGCAGGCCCATTTGACGTGATTTTTTTCCGCCTTTTTGTTTCATGTTTCTTTTCCTGTTCTTTTTCGGTTGCATTCTTTTCTGTTTGTTTCGTTTTTATTTTTCCATTTTATTTATGTTTTTGAAATATGTTGAAATTTTAGAAATGTTGTAAATTTAAAAATATTCAGATTTAGAAATGGTTTATTTTTAAAAATGTTCAATTTTGAAAATGTTCAAACGTAAAATGTTCAAAATTGAAAAATGCTCAGATTTGAAATTATTCATGTTTTGAAAAAGTTTTAATTTCGAATTTGATCAGGTTTCAAAAAATGTTTAAAACTGAAAAAATGCCCAGATTTGAAGTTGTTCATTTTTCTAAAAAAATCAAATTTGAAAATTGATCGAATTTGAAAAAAGTTCATATTTTGAAAAGCGCTCAGATTTTGAAGAAATATAGATTTTTTAAAATGTCACAACTCAAAATTTGTTCACATTTAAAAATTACATTCAACTTTAAAAAAAGCAAAAAGAAAAATAATAGTGCCTTTTATATTGGGCCGCTTTAAAGTGACCCATGAAGCATTGCTTCAGGCGACGTGTGGGTCATACGTCGCCTCGAAGCGATATAACCGGAGCTCCAGTTTTCACCATGAGTCATGTCCTTGACGTGCTTTTTGACCATTTTTGCTGAAATGGTGATGATTACCTACTGGTACTTGTGGTGGTCTCGAAGACAGATCAAGAACAAGGAGCCTGTGCCAAATCCAGAGAGCACTGCTATTAATGTTTCTGGTATTCTGGCTAATAGTGTGAAGCGTAAGGGTTTAGGTAATGTTATCCGAAGAGATGGATGGCTGCTGGCGCTAAGTTGACGAGGGAATATATTGCGGTGTTGCTTCTATCTCCCCGGCAACGGCGCCAGAAAATATGCTTGATGCGTGTAACGTCACACGTCAGTTGGGAACCCCAAGAGGAAGGTATGATGAGTGCAGCAGCAAGTTTTCCCTCAGTATGAAACCAAGGTTTATCGAACCAGTAGGAAAACGAGGTTGCTTCGAAGGTGTTGGTGAAGGAGTGTAGTGCGGCGCAACACCAGGGATTCCGGTGCCAACGTGGAACCTGCACAACACAATCAACTTACTTTGCCCCAACTTAACAGTGAGGTTGTCAATCTCACCGGCTTGCTGAAAACAAAGGGTTAAACGTATCGTATGGAAGATGATGTTTATTTGCATAAAACAGTAGAGAACAATGATTGCAGTAGATTGTATTTCAGTTGTAAAAGAATGGACCGGGGTCCACAGTTCACTAGTGGTGTCTCTCCAATAAGATAACTAACATGCTGGGTAAACAAATTACAGCTGGGCAATTGACAATTGATAAGTGCATAAAACATGCATGTGCGAGTTGTGGTGTCTACTATGAGATTCATTTGGTCATTACGACAAAGTACATAGACCGCTATCCAGCATGCATCTATGCCTAAATAGTCCACCTTCCGGTTAACATCCGTACCCCTTCCAGTATTAAGTTGCAAGCAACAGACAATTGCATTAAGTAATGTGCATAATGTAAACAATACATTCATCCTTGAATAAAGCATTGCTGTTTTACCCCTAGTGGCAACAACACATCTACAATCTTAGAACTTGCTGTCACTATCCCAGGTTAAATAGAGGTTGAACCCAACTATCATGCATAAATACCCCCTCTTGGAGTCACAAGTATTCACTTGGCCAAGGTTTCAACAAGTAACGGAGAGCATGCAAGATCACAAATGACATAGACATGATAATATAATATTCAGATCCACATAGGTATCAATATAAGTCAGATCCCAGCAAACACAACATGTAGCATTACAATAAGATGATCTTGATCATGATAGGCAGCTCACAAGATCTAAACATAATGGCACAAGTGGAAAAGACAACCATCTAGCTACTGCTATGGACCCATAGTCCAAGGATGAACTACTCACACATCACTCCGGAGGCGGGCATGGCGATGTAGAGCCCTCCGGTGATGATTCCCCTCTCCGGCAGGGTGCCGGGAAGAGCTTCAGAACCCCCCGAGTTAGGGTTGACGACGGCGGCGGCAGCGAATATGTTCTGGATGAAAGGCTCGGTCTTTTAGGGTTTTCACGTCTCGGGGAATAAATAGGCGAAGGGGCGATGTCGGCGGACCCCCGAGGGGCCCAAACCACCAGGCGGCGCGGTGGGCCCTCCTGCCGCGCCGGCCTGTGGTTTGGCCACCTCGTGGCGAGTCTTCGTCTCTCCTTCGGACTCCGTGTACGTGTTGGAAAAATAGGGACGTGGCCTTTTGTTTCGTGCAATTCCGAGAATATTTCCAGAAGTAACTTTCTGAAACCAAAAACAGCAGAAAACAGGGAACTGGCACTGTGGCATCTTGTTAATAGGTTAGTCCCAGAAAATGCATAAAAGTGATATGAAGTGTATATAAAACATGTAGCAAATGGTATAATATAAGCATGGAACAACAGAAATTATGGATACGTTGGAGACGTATCAAGCATCCCCAAGCTTAGTTCTACTCGTCCCCGAGTAGGTAAAACGATAACAACAAATAATTTCTGAGGAGACATGCTTTCACACAATCTTGATCAATATATTGCAAGGCTCATGTCATGAATGAAGTGACTCAAGGCAATGGTCTATAGTTTGCTAACAGATAGATAAAGAGTAAACAATGAATCATATAAGCAAAAACTTTTCATGAATAGTACTTTCAAGACAAGCATCAAAAAGTTTTGCATAAGAGGTAACTCATAAAGCAATAGATTCAAAGTAAAAGGCATTGAAGCAACACAAAGGATGATTAAGTTTCAGCATTTGCTTTCAACTTGTAACATGTATATCTCATGGATAGTTGTCAACATAAAGCAATATAACAAGTGCAATAAGTAAACATGTAAGAATCAATGCACACAAAGTTGACACTAGTGTTTGCTTCTGAGATAGAAAGGAGTAGGTAAACTGACTCAACAATAAAGTAAAAGATAGGCCCTTCGCAGAGGGAAGCAGGGAGAGGGGCGGAGGAACTAGTTGATAGAGAGAAAAAGAAAGAGGGAGAGGAACCTCGGAACACCCCGGAAACACCTCGGATTAGCTCGGAGTGCCTTCTTCCTCCCGTCTAGCTCCATCTTTTACCTCAAGTTCTCACCATTGTAGCATCATACAGCTCGAGGAGCAGCTTGTACTTGTCACTTTGAGCTATACACTGAGTAGGATAGTGCTGCAGTAGGGGTGTTACCTCCGCAAGAGGGCCCCGAAGCAGGGTACATCGTGGTGTGCTTTGTGTTCTTGGTTTCTTGGTTCTTCGTTCGTGTTCTTGCGTGTTCTTGCGTGTGCACTTCTTGAGTGCATAAACCCTCCCCGGATTCCCCCAACGACCATTCGGCCCCATCTTAGCCATACCTATGGCATCTGCCGTGATCCCACCACGACAGTTGGCGCCCACCGTGGGGCAGATTGAGGCGTTGGAGGGAGTTTTCATCCGGACGGGCTCAGGCGAGCGTGTTCTTTCCGGGCTTGTCGCCAAGATCGGAGAGTTCACCTTCATCAGCGACAACGCGGGGTGTTTCGCCGGCAAGCCCTTCCCCGAGCACGGCTTCACCATGATGCTCGGCAGCTTCGTCACCTACGTTGCTGTCGAGGTTGTTCGCGGGTACCCGGAGCAGGTGCTCGTGGACGACGAAACTCCTCTCCTCGCGGCTTTAGGTCGGCGTATCACTCGCCCCGAGAGCTGCGTGGAGGTGATGATGACAGGTCCGGTTGACGCCGCTGGCAAAGTAGATGCCAGCCAATCCAAGGCGGCCGAGGTTGCTAAGGTGAGATCTGCAAAGCCCAGGCTAGAGAAAGAGCTGCCTGGTACCCCCGAGGTGCAGGGCCGAGGTGCGACCCTGGTAGAGATAGTGCAGACACTGGCAGACCCAGTAAATCCAGCAGTGGATGTAGTGGTGACTGTGGCCGACCTAGAGGCAAAGCGTGTCCTGTTGCAGAAGGAGGCTGTAGCAATGATAACAGCTAGAGATGAGTTCAATAGAGATCTGCGTGAGTACAATGCGGCAAATGGCTTCACCCCGGTAGCAGTTGATACACATAGGGGAGCCGAGGTGCGGCAGAGAGGCAAGGGGCTCAATGATGAGATGGACAGGGAGGCTCGACCTACCACCTCGGTTAGGAGTGAGAGTCGCGTGTCGACTGGAAGGCCGTGTATAGTTCCCCTGCTAAGAACCTCAGAGCTGCCGAGGCAGGCAGGGCCGAGCTATCCGGGTTAACTGGAGATGCATGGCGTGCGCAGCAGAAGCGAGTCAATGAGTTAGTGTATGTGGCTAACCAGCAGAATGAGGCTCTCCGCAGAGCATATGCCGGGGCTGGTGATTCAGAGATGGTTTATTCAGCTAGGCCAGTTAGTCAGGTGTCCAAGGGGCAAGCCTCGTCTCCACTCGTCGGAGGAGCCGATCGAGCCCGGAGTGTCACCTCGGGTCAGAACAAGCAGCTGCAGATGTATGATCCAGTCTTAGCAGCAAAGCAGAAGGTGGGCCAGGGCAATGCTAGCCGAGCTAAGGGAAACCCCGGCCCAGGTAATGCAAGCCGAGCTAAGGGTAACTCCGGTCAGGGAAATCAGAATGGCGGGCAAGCAGCGTCGGCTGGCCGAGGTAAACCACCTCCGCCCCCGAGGTATCAGCAACAACCCGGCCGCAGGGGCAATATCAGCGAGAGCCGGAGTATGTTCAGCAACCTCAGAATGTCGGTCAAGGCGATGACCGATACGATGATGGAGACTCGGCCATGGCGCGAGCTGGATACCACAGAGTGGATGGGGCGTTGGGACCTCGGATAGGAGGTCGGATGTTAGCTCCAGGCGATGTTCGTAACAAGCTGGATAGAATCTACTTGTCTGAGCAACTGGAGGAGGAAGGCCCTCCTGGTCCGGCGTGTTTTGGACCTCGGATCATGAAGGAGCCACCACCACCAGTATCTCAGTTCCAGTTAGGTCGGAACACCAAGCCATACAATGGGAGCACCAAGCCACAAGATTGGCTGACAGATTATGTATCCTCGGTGCACATAGCGGGGGGCAATCGCCGATGGGCGGTCCGGTATCTCCCGCACATGTTGGAAGGTCCAGCTCGGATCTGGCTGAATAATTTGCCGGAGTATAGTATCAACTCCTGGATAGACTTGGAGCTGGCGTTTAACAGCAACTTTGCTAGTACATACAAGAGGCCAAACCGACCTCAGCTCCTGGCGGCATGTAAGCAAGATGATCATGAAACTGACCGAGAATTCTTAACTCGGTGGAGCAATGTTCGGAATTCCTGTGAAGGAGTGTAGAGGCACAGGCCATTTCCTGGTTTGCAGATGGTTGTCGACATGGCAGCATGCTGTGGCAGAGGCTCCAAGAGATATGCCGAAATCCCTAGCAGAAACAATCCGGATTGCAGATTCTTATGCTCTGGGTGATCCGATGCAGCCAGCAGCAGAGGCAGGGCACGTAACAGAAGGAGGGAGCCAATAAACAACCGGCTCGGACCAAGGTGTAATGACCGCCAGAGTTCGGACAGAAGAGGAGGGAGCCGGACTACCCATACACCTCGAACCAAGTTGCAGCGGTGAACCCGGATCAGCCCGGAGCTGGAGGTGTCCAGAGGCCAAAAATCAATGGTCCGGCATTTAGTCCGAACCCGGAGCCACCCTTGACTATGAATCAATGATAGATGGTCCGTGCTGTTACCATACGACCGACCCGCGCAAGCCAGCCAACCATTCAACCCGGCAGTGCAGCTGGAACCGCAGAATCAGAGAAGAAGGGGCGAAGGCCGGAGGAATCAGAGCAGGACCACCACCTCAGAGATTTCAGCCGAGGTCCCACCCAAATCTGTCCGGAGCAAATGTTACCCCGATAACCACTGCACCTCTTCCGAGGCCTGCAGCAGCAAGACCCGTGAATGTTGTGAATGTCCGAGGTAATAACACAACAATGGTGCCGGACCAAGTCAGCAGTATGAATACCCCGGAAATGACTATAGAGAGGCTCATGCGAGCTATGTGGTCTTTGTGACCGAGCCAACTGACAAGAAGAGCGTGCAGAGGCGTGCCATGGAGGTGAATGCAGTAATGCCGGTGGTGCCGACCTATATGAACTGGTCTGAGCAGGAGATCACTTGGAGCAGAAAGACACACCTCGGATCATGCCGAGCCCTGGAAAGTATGCCCTGGTGGTAGATCCAACGTTGTGTGGGCCTACCAACAATGTGAGGTTCACCCGAGTTCTGGTGGACAATGGCAGTGCCATCAACATCATGTACCGAGACACAATGGTGAAATTGGGCATATCGCCAAATCAGTTGATGCCAAGCAGTTGTACTTTTCATGGGATTGTGCCTGGCGTTTCCTGTGCACCCATGGGCAAGATATGGGTGGATGTAGCATTTGGAACCAAGGACAATTGCCGAGTTGAGAGTATCGAGTTCGAGGTGGTGGACTTGGAGAGTGCATACCATGCATTGCTTGGAAGGCCGCTCTGGCCAAGTTCATGATTTCCACCCATGTTGCATACCTGAAGATGAAAATGCCAGGGCCTAATGGGATCATATCCATCTCGGGTGACTACAAGCGAGCCATTCAGTGTGCCTCGGCGGGGTCTAATCTGGCCGAGTCTTTGGTGATCGCAGCTGAGAAAAAGAAGCTGCATCAAGTGGTGGCAATGGCGCAGTCAACACAGCTCGGCCTGTCCGGACTGATGAGCCCGGACTCAACTGCAGCATTCGAGGTGCCCAAGGAGACCAAGAAGATCCCCATTGACCCGGAGCACCCAGAGCATATGGCCATCATTGGGACCGGGCTGGGCGAGAAATAGGAAGGCGAGCTCTGTCACTTCCTCCGTGAGAATCGGGATATCTTTGCATGGTCGGCTAAGGACCTGCCTGGTGTTCCGAGGGAGTTGGCAGAGCACTCTTTATTTGTCAGGCCAGAGGTGAAACCGGTGAGGCAACCGACCCGTCGTCTCTCAGACGACCGAAGACAAGTGGTGCTGGACGAGCTGGCTAAGTTGCTTGCAGCCGGGTTCATTATGGAGGTGCTGCATCCGGACTGGATATCCAATCCGGTCTTGGTGGAAAAGAAGAAAGACGAGCCAGCCGTGGTCAAGGTGTGGCGCATGTGCATTGACTTCACTAACCTCAACAAGGCGTGCCCGAAAGATCCATTTCCATTACCTCGGATTGATCAAGTGATCGATTCCACTGCTGGTTGTGAACTGTTGTCTTTTATCGATGCGTACTCTGGTTTTCACCAGATACCATGAACCCAAAGGATCAAATAAAGACTGCTTTTATTACCCCGTATGGGGCGTATTGCTATCGTGTCATGTGTTTTGGTCTGAGAAATGCCGGGGCAACTTATCAGAGGTGTATGCAGAAATGCCTGCACTCTCAAATGGGCAAAAATGTGCAAGTGTATGTCGATGATATCGTCATCAAAACTAAGGAGAAACGTACTCTCCTCGAGGATCTCGAGGAGACATTTGTGAATTTGAGAAAATATCGGTTGAAGCTTAACCCGGACAAGTGCACCTTTGGTGTCCCGGCTGGAAAGTTGCTCGGATTCCTGGTGTCTAGCCGAGGTATCGAGGTTAACCCGGCCAAGATCCGAGCTATTGAGAACATGAAGTTACCGAAGTGTTTGAAAGATGTGCAGAAGTTCACAGGGTGCCTAGCCTCGTTGAGCCGATTTGTAGCTCGGCTAGGAGAAAAAGCCTTACCTTTGTACCAGCTCATGAAGAAAAGTACCGGGTTTACATGGACCCCGCAGGCCGACGTGGCGTTCGGTGAGCTGAAAAAGATGTTGTCCACTGCCCCGGTGTTGGCGTCACCATTGCACAATGAGCCGATGTTACTTTACATTGCGGCCACAAACCGAGTTGTAAGTGTGGCAGTGGTGGTGGAGCGCGAAGAAGGTGGCAGGTCGGTGCAGAGACCGGTGTATTACTTGAGCGAGGTGATCTCTACCTCGAAGCAGAACTACCCTCACTACCAGAAGATGACGTATGGTGTCTACCTGGCGGTCAAGAAGTTGAAGCATTATTTCCAGGAGCATCCCATGACGGTGGTGTGCGAAGCTCCAATCTCGGAGATCATCGGGTGCAAAGATGCAACTGGCCGAGTTGCCAAATGGGCGATTGAGGTGTCTCCATATGCACCACATTATGAGAGAAGAGATGCAATTAAATCCCAGGCGTTGCCGGACTTCTTTTGTGATTGGGCCGAGATGCAGTATGAGCCACCCAGGCCGGACTATAATTATTGGAAAATGCATTTTGATGGGTCCAAGACAAAGATCGGGCTGGGGGCTGGAATAGTCCTCACCTCGCCAAAGCGAGATCAGCTGAAGTACGTGCTGCAGATTCATTTCTCAGCATCAAACAATGTGGCGGAGTATGAGGCCTTAATCCATGGCCTCAAGGTGGCAAAGGAGATCGGTATCCGGCGTGTAGAGTGCTTCGGCGATTCCGACCTGGTGGTGCAACAATCTTCTGGAACTTGGGATGCTCTGGATGCCAACATGGCGTTATATCGGTTCCATGTGCAAAAGATATCCGGGTTCTTTGAAGGGTGTGAGTACAGGCATATACCTCGGGCAGAAAATGATGCTGCCGACGTGTTGTCAAAGCTCGGTTCATCGAAAGAGGCAGTACCACCAGGGGTAGCCCTGAATCACTTGAGAACTCCTTCAATCAAACCTTCTCCTGAATCCGAATCTATTTTCATCCCGGCGGAGCAAGAGCCCGGACCTGTTCCAATGGAGGTAGACGTCGGGTGCGTTTGGTCGGACCCGGGGACTGCGTGGCAGAGCTCGGGGACTGCGCACCGAACCTCGGGGACTGCTCATCAAGACTCGGGGACTGGTCGCAGGATGGTGGAGGAAATAATGGAGGAGATTATGGTGGCCGAACCAATGGAGGTGGACGAGGAACTTTTTCCTTTGCACCCAGTGCCGGAGTGGGCGGAGCAAATCATGAAGTTCATAACGGAGGGAAGCATGCCAAGTGACACAACCGAGGCTAGGAGAATTCAAAGGAGGGCCAAGGCGTACACCATCATCAACAAGGAGCTCTATAAAAGAAGCGTAACCGAGGTGTTGCAACGGTGTGTCGAGCCAGCTGAAGGCAAGGAGATGCTTTTGGAGATCCACCAAGGAGAGTGTGGTCATCATTGCAGCACAAGAGCTCTGGTGGCCAAGGTGTTCAGGCATGGGTTCTATTGGCCCACTGCTCTTGCTGATGCAGAGGCCATAGTCCGGAGATGTGAAGGATGCCAAAGGTTTGCCAAGCAAACGCATATGCCAGCCTCGGCGCTCAAAACAATTCCTATCACTTGGCCGTTTGCGGTATGGTGTTTGGATATGGTGGGAGAGTTCAAACCAGCCCGAGGTAACATGACGCACATATTGGTGATGGTGGACAAGTTCACCAAGTGGATCGAGGTGAAACCAATCCGGAAGTTGGATGGTCATTCAGCAGTGACTTTCTTGAAGGAGATTATTCTGCGATATGGCTACCCCCATAGCATTATCTCGGACAACGGCACAAACTTTGCTGTTGGAGAGTTTGCTCGGTTTTGCATGAACAAGGGAATCCGGCTGGACATAGCCTCGGTGGCACACCCGGAGTCTAATGGACAAGTGGAAAGATCAAATGCTCTAGTGTTGGCCGGCATCAAGGCTCGGCTCATTGAACCACTGCTGAAAACGCCGGGGTGTTGGATAGATGAGATACCAGCAGTACTGTGGGGTCTAAGGACCACGCCAAATCGATCAACTGGCTATACGCCATTTTTTATGGTCTATGGGGCAGAAGCTATGCTACCCACTGACATCGAGTATGATGCGCCCAGAGTGGCAATGTACACTGAAGCCGAGGCAAAAGAGGCTCGGGAGGATGCAGTAGATCTGCTTGAGGAAGCGAGAGTTGGCCTCATCTCGGTCAGCAATATACCAGCAAGGTCTCCGACGTTATCATAGCCGGAGTGTCAACCCTCGTGTGTTTCACGAGGGAGATTTGGTGCTGAGGTGGTGCAGCGCAAGAAAGGTCGGCACAAGTTGTCACCTCCATGGGAGGGACCGTTCATTGTGACCCGAGCTCTGCTCAATGATTCGTACTATCTAATAGATGCGCAGGAACCAAGGGAAGATGGGCTGGACAACCCCGGATCAGAGGTCAGGCGACCATGGAACGTAGCTCTACTCCGACCTTTCTACTCATGAAAGGCGCAATGTATGTACCTCGGTTAATCCTTAATAAAATGTCGGCACTCCGAGGTTGAAGCTCGGGGACTGCCTCGCTCTTGTGCTTGTGTTTTATTTCTGTTTGTCAGTTTCGTTCATATGCCGAACTATTTTGAACCTCGTCTCAAACTTCAAGTAATGTATGCTGTGTAACTAATCTTGTGACTCGACTGGCATCTGCCTAAATGGTAGTCAAGAGCAAAGATGAAAAAACGTGGGAGACATGAAAATGAACTCGGGGACTCGGTCCAAAAATATAGTTCGGCATGTGTCGTTTACTAACCCCTGTCTTTACCTTTCGTTTATGTCGGATGGTTTTGAAACACACTTCGAGATTTGCTAAGTACTGTATGCTATAAATAACAATCTTGTGACTCGACTGTCGAACGCCTAAATGGTAGACAAGAGCAAAGAATGCCAGATATAGTAAACACGAAAGTGAACTCGGGGACTCGTTCCAAAAGGGTTCGGCATAAATTCTTAGAAAAGCTTGGTTCGGATAGCAAGTTAATAGTAATGGTAGCAAGCAAACTACTTAAGGTCTTACATCTGCACCCGGCATACCGGGGATTTAATGTTTTGCTTAAGATAAATTCAGGCCTCGGAACCAGAGACCTCGGTCGCCGAAGTGGTGGCAGTGGGAGCCTCGGGCGCAGCAACCTCGGGCGCAGGAACAACCTCGGTCGCGGAAGCAACCTCGGTTGTGGGAGTGTTGCCGGGGTGTCCGTCACGTCGGAGGAAATCACCTCGGTGGCTACAGCTTTGCCGGACTTGCCCTTGGAGTTCGGAGGTTCGTCGAAGCTGAAGTCATCATCAGAGCCTTCAGCCACCTCGGTTGTTTTGCCGGCCTTGCCCTTGGAGCTCTCAGGCTCGTCAAAGTCAATGTCCTCGCCTTCAGAACTTTCTTCACCGGACGCGCTTCCTCGTCCGAGCTCTCTTCGTCCTCAGAGTAGAGGCGCCCGTCATCAAAGGTCCGGGTGTTTGCGTAACTAGCAAAGCGGTCGGCTGCTGCTTGGCGTTTCGCAATGCCATCCGGGGTGGAGTTCCAAGGAGAGCCCCTGCGCAGGGAGGTAACAGTGTGGATCTCAACATCTCATACCAGGACAGCACGAACACCAGGGCCTTGTCCGCTCCAGCCCGAGCTGACGAGCATCTCCACTCCCGAAGTCTAGCCTCGGCTCCTTTCAGCTTCGTGGCGAGCTCGTCGATGCAAGTGGGAGTCTTGACCTTGGGCCAGAGGGCACGGTGGACCTCGATGGCAGCATCAACAAGTTGTTCCAATGGCCGGAGCGGCCTGATCCGAGCATTAAGGGCAACAAGGTGGTCCTGGATATCCCAGCTGTCGCTGAGAGTTTCTGTCTCAGCCCTCTTTGCCCGAGCTGCTTGAACTTCGCGGATAGCCTTGTCCTTGGAGTGCTCGAAGTTCTCTGAAGAAGACAAAAAGGCTGTCGCTGAAATAAGGCATACGGTGGCACGGGTGTAGGTCGGCAGAAAATAAGGAAAAGGGAGAAGAAACTTACTGTCCATTTGGTGATTAATCCGAGCGAGCTCGGACAACCAGCTTTTCGAGATAGCTCGGAGGGCGGTAAGTTCGGCTTCGGCCGAGGTGGCGCGGCTCTCCAGGGTCTTGGCAAGCTTTTGCTGCTGTTCGGCGGCCTGGTCCTTAACCTTCATAGCGTCCTCCACAGCAGTTTGGCTTCATTAGCCCGGTTCAGCTCTTGTTGCAGCCGAGCTATTTCATCCTCGGCTGTCTTCAACTTGGAGGCGTAATCCTTGTCGCTCTGCTCCTTGCGGATAGAAGAGTCCGGTGAGACTTCTTCAGTCTGTTGTGATCCAGCAGGAGGTTCTTGAAGACCTTTGTCCGAGCATTGTTGCATTCCTGAAAAAATAGAGAGATCAGTTCGGATAAATCCGAGGTATTTCTAGCACCCGAGGCCCAATTGAGTCCCGGGGACTTGGCATTGGCCTCGGGGACTCAGCATGGGAGAAATGACAAGTTTTTGAGATTCAAGCCGAGCAATTTTAACTCGGTGGAGTGTCAATTGCTCAACCCGAATCTCGGGGACTGGGAATAGTGTATGTTTGTCATTTGATTTCAAAGGAAGAAAGAGAGCTGTGTAAAGAAACTTACCGAGGCCTTCTTGCTGCAATCAAGGACTGCAGTCTGCATGTTGTAGATAGATTGGAGCACGGCGCTGGGTCCAACTTGATGCTCAGAGCTCGGGTTGGAGGAGACCTCGGCAGTGTCAGCCGAGTTCCAGTCCATGTCATAGTGCTTCTCCGAGCCTAGGCTGTTCCCGCTCTTGGTCCGGAGTTGCCCGACCTCCCAGCTGCTGATGTCCGGCTGGGTAGTAGCAGCGAATAAAGCTCGGGAGGTGGCGACCTGAGAGCTCGAGGGCGCGGCCTTGGTCAAGGTGGACCTCGGCGCAGAAGCGGGAACATGCGGCACCAGTTGGGTGCTCGCAGTCAAGGGGCCTGATGACGGTGGCGGCATCGGAGTTTGCTGTGGCTGTTTGGGGGGCTCAACGTTTTGAGCTGAATCTTTCTGCTGCTGCTGGAGCTTTTGCTTCTGCAGTTGTTGTTGTTGTTTCTTCTTTTGCTGCTGTTGCTGCTGGTTGCGCGCAGCTTGAGACTTGGGGGAGCCGAGGCTCCTGCACGGCTTTAACCGGAGTCTTGGCGCGATCTGTCTCCGCATCCTTCTGAGGAGGCGGAGGAGTCTGATCTCGGCGGGGAGCAGAGTGCCCCAGGCCGGAGTCAGAGCTCGGCGGTGGAAGTTCGGCGGAGGAGACGCGCGCCGGGGAGGAGATGGTCTTCTCCGGGCTGGTGAGGTCAATGGACCGTCTGGAGGAGAGGCTCTGGCGGGGCTGCCGAGGTTAACCTCGACCTCGGTTGTCTGGCTTCAACCACTGGAGGCAGTGGTGAGCTATGGCTCTGTTTGACCTGCCGAGCCGGGCTAGACGAAAGAGAAAGATTAAGTTAGAGTGTAAAAAGCTTAACCTTGGAGCAGCGTGAGAAGTAAGGAGGAGCAAAGGTGACTTACGCATCTTCCTCCACGGGACCTCGTTTCTTGCGCCGCGCCGAGGTCTTCTTGGCACGCTTGGCTTTGGGCGCTGCAGTCTCCGAGGTCTTGGAAGCCTCGGCATCCGAGGTACCAGGTCCTGAGCGCTTCCGGGAAGCTGCAGACGCTGGATGAAAGTTCTTATATGTTGGAGGAGCATATGAAATGGGAATAACGTTGACAGGTTCCAGAATTTGGCAATCGTCATCGTCATCATCGTCGTCAGACCAGTCTCTGATGGAACTGGGAACTTGTTTCTTACCCGGGTTGGAGAGCTAGTCTTGGGGCGGACCTCGGAACGGCCTTAGGGATCGGCAGGTGATCCTCATTGTCCGGGTCTTCAGTCTCTGGACCTTCCAGGGCGAGGCGGGCAGGCGCCCAGTTCGACAGCTCCGCGCCGTCCTCGATCAGCTGCCGGGCGAACCGCTGCAGGAGTGGCAAAAAAGAATTGAGTTAAGAAGCAACCGAGGTGTGCAAGACCGGAGCGTAAGCTCGGAAAATTAGTAAGTACTCACTTGCTCCGGAAGATTTTCTCTGTCGTGAGGCTCCACGCCCCATGTCCACTCCTCGTCCATCTCAGTCTGGGCAACGGCTTTGACCCGGCGCCAAACTGAGGCCTTGGAGAGCGCCTTGCTGCTGATCCGAGTAGGATCGAGTAGACCTTCCATATGGCAGATCTTATGGGCTCGTTGTTGAAGGGGGCTGACTCTTCGTTCCACAAAAGTCCGGAGGATGTCATCGGAACCCCACCCTCTTTTCTTGAGATCCAGCATGTATTCATGGATCTCTTGAACCTCGGCGTAGGCGTCCTCCGGGTTGAAGTCCCAATTGAGTTGTGCAGTGGGAGGGCCGAGCTGGAAGTCCGGGAGGTTGATGAGGTCGACAGTACCGGGGTTCCTCACATAGAAAAAGGATCGCTGCCACTTCTTGCAGCTCTCCAGGCCTTTGATCCGTGGGAACTCGGAGAACAGCCGGGGTGAGATAGAGGCCGCACCACAGGCAGTCATATCTTTGTTCACAACCTCCTTGTTGGGGATGCTCTGTTTCTTCAGCTGGAAGTACTTGGCCCAGCCCTCAACGCTCGGCCAGAGGCCGAGATATCCTTCAGAGAAAGCTGCATAGCACGACAGCTGTAGCATGGAGTTAGCAGGGAGATGGTGCGGCTGCAAGCCGAAGAACTTCAGAAATTCCCGAAAGAACTTGCTGGCCGGAAGTCCGAATCCGCGCTCGAAGTGAGAGACAAACACCACTTTCTCGCCGGGGTTGGTGATCGGTTCGCCGTCCCCAGTGTGAAGCCGATAGCAGTTCGGCTGGGATTCGATGAGTTTCTTTGAGCCATTTGATATCATCGTCAGTGACGTCCGAGCCATCCCATCCACCTCTCTCGCTGGCGGAAACCTCGGCGCGGTTTGACGTAGCAATTGCCGACATGTTGACTTTCCTGCAGAAGAGGAGGTTCAACCGGGGTAAGTACCTCGGACAGTTCAGGATATCCGGGGTAAATACCTCGGATCAGTCAAAACAGCCGAGCTAAAGAGTTTTGGGCGGGAAACATGTTTCTACCATGGCGAGATATTAGCAAAGATCTACCGGTGAGCCAAAAAGGGAAATAAAATCAAGTTCATCCAGGGGCAAAACTAAAAGGACAGTGCTACGGGTGCATCTGGTACAAGTCTAGAGGAGATCTACAGTGGCTAAAAAGTGCAAAGGTAGAGCATCTAGTTCATCAAAATCCTCGAGTTCATCGGAGGATGAACATGGTCATGGCATGGGCAATGGAGGGGAACGAAGAACTCACCGTGGAGGAACGCGAGGGATCGGTGGCAAGTTGATGGCGCCAGGCGCAGCGCGCGTACTCCGGTGCGGCGAGGCGCTCGGCGGCGGCGGAACGATGCGGCAGAACGGCGGCGCGTACTCCGGTGCGGCAAGGTGCTCGACGGCGGCGACGGAGGCAGTGGCACGGAGCGGTGTGCGATGGAGGAAGAAGAATGAAACTCCCCTGGGCCCCTATTTATAAGCCGCGTGCGGTTACGGCGTGCATTAACTGCGCACTACCGCGCGGTTATCGGGAAGGCGCGGGATCGTGTGCGGGTGAGCGCGGTTGCGCGGTTGGTGGCCGCACGATCGGCCACATCGTGGGCCGCAGAGTGGCAACCGCCAACCTCGGATTTCCTGTGCCGGTCAGCGCGAGAATCGAGGAGTCGCGGGCGGTCAATTTGGTCTCGCACTTGAGTGCGCAGGTGCGCTGTTTGGTGGGTCCGGCTGACGAGCGGCGTGTGGTCAGGACCTGTCTTTCAGAGGTCCGGGTTTCGAGTCCGGGCAGAGATTCTTCGCCACGTACCTCGGAAATCTTGAGGCAAGATTGTGCTGAGTCATAGCTCGGAAAGTTCAGATTGCAGATCAACCTCGGATGAGATTAAGGTCTGTGGGAAGTACCTCGGCGGAGCTATGTTGGAGGTCGGTTTAGAGGTGGTGCATTGGTTATTTTTGAACCTGCTACGGCCCTCCATCCGAGGTCGTAGGACCGCACCAGCTTCGGGGACTAATGTCGGGGGGCTACCCCGGGTAGGGTCAAGGCTTGGTATAAGGATGAGTTTAAAGACATGCCGAGGTACGGAAAGGGCCGACCTGCTTGGGCCTAGGAGAATCCGAGCTTCACTATGACCTGGAGAGTTTAAAGGCCGACCTATCTTAGCCCAGAGGGGTCCGAGGTATCCCGTTGGCCTGGGCCGAGGTTCACTGTCCGAGCTATGTTCAGCCGACCTACTACCTCGGTACTATGGTTGGTTGTGAGACAGGAGAAGCTGTGGGGAGGAAGTAAGATCCGACCTGGTAAAGATCTTAAGCGCAAGACCCGAGGTACGGAGCTCGTCACATCCGTGCCGAGCTAACCGAGGTGGTAGGCAGTAGGTCGGGCAGGAGTCAATGCTCCTGTCACTTCCAGCCGGGTACAAGAGCGCCTGACACGGGAGCGTCTGTCAAGGAGCCTGGCAGAGGCGTGCCCCGGGTTCGGCGGGCCTGCACGTCTCTGACCGCTGACCACGCGGATCTGGGAAAAGGCTACGAGGTAGCTCTGCCAGGCCACGTCCTGTCTCGGCAGAGGGGACATGCTAGTTCTGCCGTTAGGCTACAGGAGATGGGCAAGCCACGTCTTGTCCCTGACAGAGGTACGGTGGTACGGTGGTGACCGTTGCAGAGGCATGGCAACAGTGTTCAGCGAGGGGCACAATGGTAACCCGGCTGGCCTATATAGTGGGCTTCACCCCCCTCCTGCTGGAGGGGCGGAGGAACTAGTTGATAGAGAGAAAAAGAAAGAGAGAGAAACCTCGGAACACCCCGGAAACACCTCGGATTAGCTCGGAGTGCCTTCTTCCTCCCGTCTAGCTCCATCTTTTACCTCAAGTTCTCACCATTGTAGCATCATACAGCTCGAGGAGCAGCTTGTACTTGTCACTTTGAGCTATCATTGAGTAGGATAGTGCTGCAGTAGGGGTGTTACCTCCGCAAGAGGGCCCCGAAGCAGGGTACATCGTGGTGTGCTTTGTGTTCTGGTTTCTTGGTTCTTCGTTCGTGTTCTTGCGTGTGCACTTCTTGAGTGCATAAACCCTCCCCGGATTCCCCCAACGACCATTCGGCTCCATCTTAGTCATACCTATGGCATCTGCCGTGATCCCACCACGACATTTTGCTTCTGAGATAGAAAGGAGTAGGTAAACTGACTCAACAATAAAGTAAAAGATAGGCCCTTCGCAGAGGGAAGCAGGGATTAAATCATGTGCTAGAGCTTTTTAAGTTTTCGAAAGCATATAGAGAGCACAAAATAAGTATTTGAGAGGTGTTTGTTGTTGTCAACGAATGGTAGTGGGCACTCTAACCCCCTTGTCAACCAGACTTTCAAGAGCGGCTCCCATGAAGGACGTTATCTCTACCAGCAAGGTAGATCATCCCTCTTCTCTTTTGTTTACACATGTATTTTAGTTTCTTTATAGATGACACTCCTCCCAACCTTTTGCTTACACAAGCCATGGCTAACCGAATCCTCGGGTGCCTTCCAACATTCACATACCATGGAGGAGTGTCTATTTGCAATTTAAGTTGCTTACTGATAAATCAGGGCAAAAGATGTGAAGAGAATTATTAATGAAAGTTGTAATTAATTGGGGCTGGGCACCCCGTTGCCAGCTCTTTTTGCAAATTATTGGATAAGCGGATGTATATGCCACTAGTCCATTGGTTGAAAGTCGGTGACAAGATTGAAAGAGAAAACACCACATACTTCCTCATGAGCTATAAAACATTGACACAAATAAGGAGTAATAAAGTTTTGAATAGTTTAAAGGTAGCACATGAAGTATTTACTTGGAATGGCAGGAAATACCACATGGTAGGTATGGTGGACACAAATGGCATGGGTTTTGGCTCAAGGTTTGGATGCACGAGAATTATTCCCTCTCAGTACAGAGTTTAGGCTAGCAAGGTTGTTTGAAGCAAACACAAGTATAAACTGGTACAGCAAGAATCACATAAAAACATATTGCAAGTATTATAAGACTCTACACTGTCTTCCTTGTTATTCAAACATTTTACCAGAAAATATCTAGACCTTAGAGAGAACAAATATGCATCCCAAGTCTCAACAAGCTCTACGGTAGTTCTCCACTACTAGGCTTTAACTACATGATGCAAGAGCTTAAACATGATCTACTTGAGAGCTCAAAACAATTGCAAAGTATCAAATCGAAACAAGACAATGATCTACAAGAATGCATATGTCTTTTCCAATACCAACTACTACATGTAGCATTTTCTTTCTTCCAAACAAACACCAATCAATTTATTTAAACATAAACTCTCCAAATGATAATATAATGCAGCAAGAGAGTATTTATAAACAAGTGCTAACAGCTCGAAGAGATGCGCGAAAAACAGGAGCTAAAAGCACTGCAGTAGCTAGTTAAGAATACTCAACAAATATAAGTGAAGAACATGAGTATTCACATGAAAAAGCGGAGCGTGTCTCTCTCCCACACAAGGATTGCTAGGATCCGAATTTATTCAAACACAAACAAAAATAAAAGCACACAGACGCTCCAAGTAAAGCGCATAAGATGTGAAAGAATTAAAATATAGTTTCACTAGAGATGACCTGATAAGTTTGTTGATGAAGAAGGGGATGCCTTGGGCATCCCCAAGCTTAGACGCTTGAGTCTCTCTGAATATGGTTGGGATGAACCACGGGGGCATCCCCAAGCTTAGGCTTTTCACTCTTCTTGATCACATAATATCACCCTTCTCGCTTGATCCTTGAAAACTTCCTTCACACCAAACTCAAGACAGTTCTCATTAGAGGGTTAGTGCATAATCAAAAATTCTCATATTCTGTAATGATACAATCAATCCCAAAGCTTCTGGACATTAGCTACAGCCACCAATGCTTTGTGGAGCAAAGAAATCCACACAAACACAGTAAAAGAGCGAATGCAAAACAAAAGGCAGAATCTGTCAAAAACAGAACAGTCTGGAATGACGAATTTTTTCGAGGCACTTAAGTTGCTCAGATGGATCTGGCCTAAAATAATGAAAGTTGCGTACATATCTCAGGAATATGCGTGATTTTTTCAGAATTTTTTGAATTTTCTACAGGGAGATAAGCTCAAATCCGTGACAGCTAAAAATCTGTCACTGCGCAGAAATCCAAATCTTGCATCAACTTTCAATATAGAACTTTACTTGGCACAACATTGCGATAAAATAAAGATACAAAGGAGTTGCTACAGAAGTAACAAAACTCCTTGACTCAAAGAAAACAAAAATAACAGCAAATAAAAACGATGGGTTGTCTCCCATAAGCGCTTTTCTTTAACGCCTTTCAGCTAGGCGCAGAAAGTGAAAATCAAGTGTTATCAAGAGAAGAAGCATCAACATCATAACTTGCTCTAACAATAGAGTCAAAAGGTAACTTCATTCTCTTCCTAGGGAAGTGTTCCATACCTTTCTTGAGAGGAAATTGGTACCTTATATTTCCTTCTTTCATATCAATGATGGCACCAACAGTTCGAAGAAAAGGTCTTCCCAAAACAATAGGACAAGATGCATTGCATTCAATATCCATAACAACAAAATCAACAGGGACAAGGTTATTGTTTACTGTAATAAGAACATCATTAACTCGCCCCAAAGGTTTCTTCATAGCATTATCAGCGAGAAAAACATCCAAATAACAATGTTCCAAAGGTGGCAAATCAAGAATATCATAAAGCTTCTTGGGCAAAACCGAAATACTTGCACCAAGATCACACAAGGCATTGCAATCAAAATCATTCACCTTTACCTTAATGATGGGTTCCCAACCATCCTCTAATTTCCTAGGAATAGAAGCTTTAAGTTTCAACTTCTCCTCCCTAGCTTGCAAAAGAGCATTTGTAATATGCTTTGTAAAAGCCAAATTAATAGTGCTAGCATTGGGACTTCTAGCTAATTTTTGCAAGAACATAATAACTTCAGAGATGTTACAATCATCAAAATCAAAATCATTATTGTCAATGGTGGTGGAACCATTGTCTCCAATAGTTTGAAAAATTTCAGCACTTTTATCAGAAAAAGTTTCAGCAGTTTTAGGCAATTTCAAACGCTTTGCAGAAGTAGTAGAGACATTACCAACACCAATAACATTACTATCAATAGTAGGAGGCTTACTAGCATGTGAAACATTAGCATTACTAGTGGTGGTGATAGTACAAACTCTAACTATACTATTCTCTTTTTCAAGTCTTCCTCTTTTTCCCACCTAGCATGCAATTCAGCCAACATCCTAATATTATTATCAATTCGAACTTGGATGGCATTTGCTGTAGCAAATGACTCATCAAGACCTTCAGGTTTCGCTGCCATGTTATTAATCAAAGAGGACTGAGCTTCAGACATAGATGAAATACGGTTTTCAGCAATGGAAATCTTAGTTTGCAAACCTGAAATCTCACTATTTATATTTTCGAGTTGCTGTCCTATATTCTTCAACATGGCAGTTTGTTCATTCATAGCTTTTGTAAACAATTGATTTTGCTCAAATTGTGATTGCATAAAGCTTTTAGTTGATCTCTCAATTTCTATCATCCTTTCCTCACTAGGCATAAAAGATCTAGCATTAGAATAACCATTACCACTTGAAGGAAAAGGCCTAGAGTTGTTGCTACCAAAATTATTCCTATAAGCATTGTTGTTGAAGTTGTTGTTTTTAATGAAGTTCACATCAACATGCTCTTCTTGAGCAACCAATGAAGCTAAAGGAACATTATTAGGATCAACATGAGATCTACCATTCACAAGCATAGACATAATAGCATCAATCTTATCACTCAAAGAGGAGGTTTCTTCAACAGAATTTACCTTCTTACCTTGAGGAATTCTTTCGGTGTGCCATTCGGAATAGTTGATCATCATATCATCAAGTAGCTTTGTTGCTGCACCTAAAGTGATGGACATAAAGGTTCCTCCAGAGGCCGAATCCAATAAGTTCCTTGAGGAAAAATTTAATCCTGCATAAAAGGTTTGGATGATCATCCAAGTAGTCAGTCCATGAGTGGGACAATTCTTCACCAAAGATTTCATTCTTTCCCAAGCTTGAGCAACATGTTCATTATCAAGTTGTTTAAAATTCATAATGCTACTTCTCAAGGATATAATCTTAGCAGGAGGATAATATTTCCCAATGAAAGCATCTTTGCATTTTGTCCAAGAATCAATACTATTTCTAGGCAAAGAAAGCAACCATTCTTTAGCTCTTCCTCTCAAGGAGAAAGGAAAAAGTTTCAGTTTTATAATATCCCCATCCATATCCTTATACTTTTGCATTTCACAAAGTTCAACAAAGTTATTAAGATGGGCAGCAGCATCATCAGTACTAACACCAGAAAATTGCTCTTTCATAACAAGATTTAATAGAGCAGGTTTAATTTCATAAAATTCTGCTTTAGAAGCAGGTGGAGCAATAGGAGTGCATATGAAATCATTGTTGTTTGTGCTAGTGAAGTCACACAACTTAGTGTTCTCAGGAGTACTCATTTTGAAAAACAAAATCAAACCGAATTAAACAAGTAACTAATTTTTTTGTGTTTTTGATAAAGAGAGCAAACAAGACTAAATAAAAATAAACTAAGCAAGACAAATAACAAAGTAAAATGATTGGGTGTGAGAGACTCCCCTTGCAGAAGCAATTCGGTTTTCCCCGGCAACGGCGCCAGAAAATATGTTGCTGGCGCTAAGTTGACGAGGGAATATATTGCGGTGTTGCTTCTATCTCCCCGGCAACGACGCCAGAAAATATGCTTGATGCGTGTAACGTCACACGTCAGTTGGGAACCCCAAGAGGAAGGTATGATGAGTGCAGCAGCAAGTTTTCCCTCAGTATGAAACCAAGGTTTATCGAACCAGTAGGAAAACGAGGTTGCTTCGAAGGTGTTGGTGAAGGAGTGTAGTGCGGCGCAACACCAGGGATTCCGGTGCCAACGTGGAACCTGCACAACACAATCAAATTACTTTGCCCCAACTTAACAGTGAGGTTGTCAATCTCACCGGCTTGCTGAAAACAAAGGGTTAAACGTATCGTATGGAAGATGATGTTTGTTTGCATAAAACAGTAGAGAACAATGATTGCAGTAGATTGTATTTCAGATGTAAAAGAATGGACCGGGGTCCACAGTTCACTAGTGGTGTCTCTCCAATAAGATAACTAACATGCTGGGTAAACAAATTACAGCTGGGCAATTGACAATTGATAAGTGCATAAAACATGCATGTGCGAGTTGTGGTGTCTACTATGAGATTCATTTGGGCATTACGACAAAGTACATAGACCGCTATCCAGCATGCATCTATGCCTAAATAGTCCACCTTCCGGTTAACATCCGTACCCCTTCCAGTATTAAGTTGCAAGCAACAGACAATTGCATTAAGTAATGTGCATAATGTAAACAATACATTCATCCTTGAATAAAGCATTGCTGTTTTACCCCTAGTGGCAACAACACATCTACAACCTTAGAACTTGCTGTCACTATCCCAGGTTAAATAGAGGTTGAACCCAACTATCATGCATAAATACCCCCTCTTGGAGTCACAAGTATTCACTTGGCCAAGGCTTCAACAAGTAACGGAGAGCATGCAAGATCACAAATGACATAGACATGATAATATAATATTCAGCTCCACATAGGTATCAATATAAGTCAGATCCCAGCAAACACAACATGTAGCATTACAATAAGATGATCTTGATCATGATAGGCAGCTCACAAGATCTAAACATGATGGCACAAGTGGAGAAGACAACCATCTAGCTACTGCTATGGACCCATAGTCCAAGGATGAACTACTCACACATCACTCCGGAGGCGGGCATGGCGATGTAGAGCCCTCCGGTGATGATTCCCCTCTCCGGCAGGGTGCCGGGAAGAGCTTCAGAACCCCCCGAGTTAGGGTTGACGACGGCGGCGGCAGCGAATATGTTCTGGATGAAAGGCTCGGTGTTTTAGGGTTTTCACGTCTCGGGGAATAAATAGGCGAAGGGGCGATGTCGGCGGACCCCCGAGGGGCCCAAACCACCAGGCGGCGCGGTGGGCCCCCTGCCGCGCCGGCCTGTGGTTTGGCCACCTCGTGGCGAGTCTTCGTCTCTCCTTCGGACTCCGTGTACGTGTTGGAAAAATAGGGACGTGGCCTTTTGTTTCGTGCAATTCCGAGAATATTTCCAGAAGTAACTTTCTGAAACCAAAAACAGCAGAAAACAGGGAACTGTCACTGTGGCATCTTGTTAATAGGTTAGTCCCAGAAAATGCATAAAAGTGATATGAAGTGTATATAAAACATGTAGCAAATGGTATAATATAAGCATGGAACAACAGAAATTATGGATACGTTGGAGACGTATCAAGCATCCCCAAGCTTAGTTCTACTCGTCCCCGAGTAGGTAAACGATAACAACAAATAATTTCTGAGGAGACATGCTTTCACACAATCTTGATCAATATATTGCAAGGCTCATGTCATGAATGAAGTGACTCAAGGCAATGGTCTATAGTTTGCTAACAGATAGATAAAGAGTAAACAATGAATCATATAAGCAAAAACTTTTCATGAATAGTACTTTCAAGACAAGCATCAAAAAGTTTTGCATAAGAGGTAACTCATAAAGCAATAGATTCAAAGTAAAAGGCAATTGAAGCAACACAAAGGATGATTAAGTTTCAGCATTTGCTTTCAACTTGTAACATGTATATCTCATGGATAGTTGTCAACATAAAGCAATATAACAAGTGCAATAAGTAAACATGTAAGAATCAATGCACACAAAGTTGACACTAGTGTTTGCTTCTGAGATAGAAAGGAGTAGGTAAACTGACTCAACAATAAAGTAAAAGATAGGCCCTTCGCAGAGGGAAGCAGGGATTAAATCATGTGCTAGAGCTTTTTAAGTTTTCGAAAGCATATAGAGAGCACAAAATAAGTATTTGAGTGGTGTTTGTTGTTGTCAACGAAATTATGGATACGTTGGAGACGTATCAATGGCTTAGGCCGGCTTCGGGTGTCTACAAACTCAATGTCGATGCTGCTTTCGATGTTGACACGGGACGTGGTGCAACTGGTGCTATTATCCGTGATTCAGGAGGAAATTTTGTTCCTGCAGCTTGTGATTGCACTGATCTGGCCGTTGATGCTGCGTCAATGGAGGCTTCAGCGTTGCTGGCAGGACTGCAGCCCGCATAACAATTTGGTGCCAAGTCTTTGGTGGTTGAATCTGATGCTCTGGAGGTAGTGCAAGCTGTTCTTGATCGTTCAGAGTATAGAGGAACGAGTGCGGTGGTGATCGATGATTGCCGGCATATACTAACGATGCTAGGTATGGCAACAATTCAACATTGTCCGCGAGAAGCAATGGAGCCGCACATGCACTAGTGGAAAAAGGTCTTCCATCCAGAGCACTAGTCCCCAATCTGTTACGGGTCGGGACAAGTGTGGCACCTCCAACGGCTAGGAGGCCGGGGAGCCTCCAGTCCCCGACATCTAGTCCCGGCCGTGATACCGCCCGGGACTAAAGGGCTCGTGCCCAGCCAGCCCCACAGGCGGGGGCCTCTAGTCCCGGGTCGTATCACGGACCGGGACTAGAGGTCCCCCACTATATAAATTCGTCCACTGGCAGCTCGAGCTCATATCCATGTGGCTATTTTTCCTCTTCTCAAGCCGAGTTCATGCCCATTTTTTTCTCCAAGATTTGGTGGTAACCCCTAAATCCAAGGTTTTAAAAGGTTAGCAACTTTATCCTTTCATCTCTCGTTATTAGTTTGCCTCAATGCTCTAGAAGTAGAGAGGGATTTCATGCTCTAGAAGTAGAGGGAATTTTAGATGTGTAATTTTAGGCAAATTTTGATTAGGCAAAAAGTTACTGAAAGTTGAAATATGTAATTTTACAGTTTCAGAGCTCAGAATGGAATGAGGTTTTTCACTGCTAGATCAATAATTAAAAGTTCCACATTTTTGAGCTCAAAATGTATTCTTTATCTCTGCATTTCCAACTAATGATCTTTAGCATCTGAATAAGTAATCTGGTTTTGAGTTAGTTATGCAAAAGATAAAAGAATTAATGATTTTTATCTGGTTTCTTTTGCGGGCTTGTGAGCTGTTGTATTAAACATTTTATCAGATGCTTTGGATTCGTTATTCAAATTAAAACACTTTTCATGTTTTGGATTTATAAAATGGCACAGTTGATACATGATGCAAACAAATGTATGGATGATATATTCAGATTCCTTATTTTTTTCTGATAATAATAGACATATTATTTGTATTATTTGGATTTATAAAATAGGGTTATGAATTTCCAAACTTCTTATTTATTTTAATCATATAAACTACAAAATAAACTAGGAGTTATGAATTTCCAAACTTCTTATTTATTTTATATTCAGATTCCTTATTTTTTTCTGATAATAATAGACATATTATTTGTATTTATAAAATAGGAGTTATGAATTTCCAAACTTCTTATTTATTTTAATCATATAAACTACAAAATACCCTTTTGTCGCGGGTGGTGCCACGGCCCGGGACAAAAGGTTCTGGAGTCGCGCGTGAAAATCAGGGCGGTCGAAAATGACCTCTTGTCCCGGGTGGTGCCACGGCCCGCGACAAAAGGGTCTCTTGTCCCGGGTGGTGCCACGGCCCGGGACAAGAGGCTATTCCGTATAAATCGGCCTCTTCCCCTTCTTCTTCACAAAGGCGATCCTCTCGACAGAGCACAGGCGAGGTGCTGCCGAAATTTTCCACGGCCGGCGATCCTCCATCTCCGCGTCTCCAGCCGCCGCGCCCCTCCATCTCCGGCCGCCGCGCCCCCTCCATCGCCTCCTCCGGCCGCCGCGCCCCTCTCCCCTCCCTAAACCGCGTGTCTCCCTCTCCACCGCCCGTCCCTCTCCACACCGCGCGCCCGCACCGCCGCCGGAGAGCAGGCCGGAACGCCGCCACACAGCCCGCCGGAGGCGCCCGCACGGACGCGCCCGCGCGCCACCGCCGGCACGCCCGCACGTCCGGCCCGTCGGAGGCGCCCGCGGTGAGCACGCCGCGACAACGCCCCGCCTTTTTTTTACTTTAGAAAATTGTATAGAATTAATTTTTGTTAGAAAATTGTTAGAATTAAGGTAGTTAGAAAATTGTTAATTTTTGTTAGAAAATTAAGGTAGTTAACTTTAGAATTAATTTTTGTTACAATTTTTTGTTAGAAAATTGTTAGTAGTAATTTTTGTTAGAATTAATTTTTGTTAGTAGAAAATTGTTAGTCGTAATTTTTGTTAGAATTAATTTTTGTTAGAAAATTGTTAGAATTAAAATTGTTAGAAATTGTTAGTAGTAATTTTTAGAAAGTGGGGGGGGGGGGGGGGGGGGGGGGGGGGGGGGAGCTCCGGTAGTTTCTACTTAGAGTAAAATTTGTTAGAGTATCCCTTTGTAATTTCTATTTTCACCTTTATGTAGATGGATCACACCAACTCCGGGGGTGAAGATCACACCAACCCCGATGGCGAAGATGTTATTAGGCGCAGGACCAACTACGAGGGCAATGCCCTGATTATGGACATTATAAGAGGGGATTTGGGTCTTGATAGAGATGAATGTGGTCTTGGTGGACATGAGCTAGAACAGAAGTTAGACCAGGTGGACGAAGATGAGATATCATCATTTTTGAATCCATCCGGTGATGGAGAGGAGGAAGAACAGGTGGACGAAGGGCAGACAAACAACAATGATGGCCCCTCGACAACAACCGGCGAGGTATATATATATTAAGCCTCTTGTGGCTAGATGCATTAATTGACCCGTATATATATATATATATTAATCACTCTTTCTTCTTTTAGACCTCCGGATCGAAGCAATCGAAAGCTAGAACACATATGCGAAATCTGCACAACTGGTACATGGTGCACACATCAAAGAAGAACGCGAAAGATTGGATTGCGGTGGACGTTAGAGTGGAGCATTTCTTCAAACGTTACGGTATACAGGTTCAAATGACTGAACTGTTTCAATCAGCGCGCCCTCGACAAATCTATCCTTGGTTGCTATTGTCTGTAAGTGATTTATTTTCGTAATTAAGTCTCTAGCTCAGCTCGTTCATTGCCTGTATTATTTATCCTGACTATATCCTTTTGTACGCTATTATGCAGAATGAAGATGATGGAATGCAAAACAGCTAGAGTTTTTGAGGTTGGGTTCGTTGACCCATATAAGTAATGATGAATATACGTTACGCAATCACCCCAGAGACGTGGAGCATGACCTGACCACATTTTTAATCAAGCAAAATTTCTGTACGGAAATACTATTTCCTTACAACTTCAAGTGAGTGTTTCTGTCTTGTACATATTTTTATTTGGCTTTCTCGATGTTAAGTGTAATTGATGAGCTATGCATGTCTGCTTTATGTAAACGTCCGCAGGTTTCACTGGATTCTGCTAAGCATTCAAGTTGACAAGTCCATAGTTGAAGTCCAAGCGATGTGGACCGACATGAAAGAAATGCTCAATAAGTAATTTCAATCATTATCGCATTATATCGGCCTCTTTTGTTCGTTTCCATGATATCAAGTAATTAATAACTCATTTGTTCATTTTCTTTGCCAAAGCAGGTGTTGGACACTTTTCAAACAGAATGTAGAAGGTCCATTCAAAGATGAGCTAACGTATATAACGGTGAAAACTCCGCAGCAGCCACCGGGGAGTAATTTATGTGGATTCTACGTTTGCGAGTTCATTCGCGAGTTGACCATTGAGCGGAGAACAACTACTTTGAGCAAAATGCGGGAGAAGCTCGACCCAGAACGGCACGTACAAGCAATTCAAGAGGAATTGGCGGGATTTCTGCTTAGGGAGGTCATCGATGAAAGGGGAGAACATTATGCTTCGGACGATGAACTATATATGTGATCTCCCATGTAATTAAATAGTTGTATTCTCGCAAGAGATTGAATATTAATTATATATGCATCAACGTGTACTGTGTATATAGTAGAGCGTATAATATGTGTACGGAAACATGTTTGAAATTATATATAATGAAACCCAAATTGAAAAAGAAAGAAATGGAAAAAGAAACGACCCTAAAACCCTAAAATGGGGAAAAAAAAGGAAACATCTAGTCCCGGGTGGTATTACGACCCGGGACTAGAGCTCCCCGCCTCTGCCGCGTCCTGCCGCTGCCACGTGGTGGCCTCTGGTCCCGGGCCGTAGCAGCCGGGACTGGAAGTAGGGGCTTTTAGTCCCGATTTCGCAGTCCCGGATGCGAATCCGAGACTAAAAGCCCCCTACGGCCCGGGACTAGATGTCCGTTCTCCACTAGTGATGCGCTTGCTCGCCACGACTCTTTAGAGGGAGTTAAATTCTTTTGGTTTGATGATCCTCCCCTTTTTCTTGTATCAGTACTTGTAGAAGACCGTGTTTTAATTCCATAATAGAGTTGCTTAAAGTTCAAAAGAAAATGTCCTCGACGTGCTTTCCTTACTGGAGAGACGCATATGCTCGTCACCGCTTCTACCCCGAAACCACCGGCTGATTCCAGACAGACTCATACCCAACATACCATACATCTGCCGACGAGCAAATCTAAAGAATACGTAGGAATGATCCAGCTCCTCACTGGTTCTGTTGGGATACGAGGTAATCACCGGAAAGTGTTTTGTGATTCACCAGTGAACCCTCTTATTTAAAAAATTCGAAAATCATATTTGTGAGTTTCCAAAAAATCTGGAAAAAAATCCAGATGTAGCCCATGGTGTATCCCACAAATGTGTAAATTTTTAATCCGAGATACCTTATATTATGAACTACACAAAAATAACAAATCTAGTAAAACTTAGAGACTTGAAAATATACATTCTCAAATCTACAAACTTGTCATTTTTGTGCAGCTCAAAATACAAAGTTTTCTAAGTTGAAAATTTTCACGTTAGTGGGATATATCATTGGCTATACGCGGATTTTTTTTCCAGAATTGTTTGAAACTTCTAAATATGGTTTTCGAATTTTTTTCAACAGGAGGGTGCACTGGTACCCGGGAGCAAAAAAGTCTCCACCGGGTAACCACGGCTAATATTACGAGTTCCACAATATAGTCCTACATCTCAAACAAAGAGAGTACAACGTTGAATATGATGGCCTTTGCCCTCTCTCATTGTGTCCTCCACTTTGGTGGCTCCGACGGCTATGGCGTCTCGACTTCGTGCACAGTGGTTGAGAGGGCTGCTACCTCGCCTTCGTCCTCTCCCACTGTGTCTACTCCAGAGGGGGGACGTCCGCTGTCTACGCTGGCTCCTAGACGCAGTGGACGTCACCTCACGGCGAAGGATGGAGCTTCAGCGACGGATGAGGACTCGATGGCCAAGGCGATGCGTCGCAAAGCAGCGGCGTTCTCTACTCCTGGTGTTGGTACGTCCAAATCCAAGCATTCATTTACATCCTTTTCAACGTCTACTTTATCTACTAAGTTGTCGGTGGTAGGCATTTGTCTAGGTAGAAATGAAAAAGAAGTGGTACTATCGGCTAATGTCTTGAAACATGTAGAGTATGACCGTCGTAGGGTTTCTCCTAGTGTTTCGAGTAAGCCGGTTACCTCACCTATAGATAATGATGAGGCGAATGACACAATAGATGGACAGCTTCTATCACATCTTGCAAGTAAATAATAGTAAAGCATCCAAGTAATAATCAATCATAGGCATGTGTTCCGTATTTAGTCGTGCGTGCTCGCAATGAGAAACTTGCACAACATCTTTTGTCCTACCAGCCCGTTTGCAGCGGGGCCTCAAGGGAAACTACTGGTAATTAAGGTGCTCCTTTTAATAAAGCACCGGAGCAAAGCATTAACACTCCGTGAACACATGTGATCCTCACGTCACAACCATCCCCTCCAGTTATCCCAATTTCTGTCACTTTGGGGCCTCAGGTTCCGGACAGTGACGTGTGTATACAACTTATAGATATGATCCAAAACAATAATTATTCTCATGATTCAATAACATGTTCACATCTGAAATCATTGCACTCGGGCCCTAAGTGTCAAGCATTAAGCATAACAAGTTGCAACAATGACATAAAGTACTAACAAAGGATACTAGGCACCATGCCCTAACAATCTCACAATTATTACATGAACGATCTCATCCAATCCCTACCATCCCCCTCAGCCTACAGCGGGGAATTACTCACACATGGATGGGGAAGTCATGGATGGTTGATGGAGAGGCGGCGGTGATGATGATGGCGATGATCTCCTCCAATTCCCCGTCCCGGCAGGGTGCCAGAACGAAGTTTCTGATCCCCGAAATAGGATTTTTGATGGTGACGGAGCTCTGGAGGTTTTCTGGAAAAAGCGTCGATCCCCCTGACGTTTTTAGGTCAGAGGCAATAAGTAGTCCAAAGGGGAGCGTCGGGGGCCACGCGAGGCACCCTCACCAGGCCTCGGCGCGGCCCCACCTCTGCCGCGCCGAGGGTGCGTGTGGGGCCCCAGTGCCCCCTCTTCGCTTCATCTTCTGGCTCCGTGGGTCTTCTGGGAAAATAGAATTTCTGTAATTTTTAGGGAATTTTCCCGAAACTTTGACTTTCTGTACAAAAACAAGACACCAGGGCAATTCTGCTGAAAAACAGCGTTAGTCCGTGTTAGTTGTATCCAAACCGCACAAGTTAGAGGAAAAACAAAAGCAAAAGTGTTCGGAAAAGTAGATATGTTTTGGACGTATCAACTCCCCCCAAGCTTAGCTTATTGCTTGTCCTCAAGCAATTCAATTAACAACTGAGTGCGTGATGACGTGAAACACACGTTCGTTGGGAGACCCCAAGAGGAAGGTATGATGTAGTCAGCAGCAAGTTTTCCCTCAGTATGAAACCGAGGTTATCGAACCAGTAGGAGCAGTAGCACTTCCGAAGGTTGTCAACGGCTCCAGAAAAATAGCTGTTGCAGGGAGTCTGGACTGTTGACGTGAAATCTGCACACAACACAATCAAACTACTTTGCCCCAACGAAACAGTGAGGTTGTCAATCTCACTGGCTTGCTGAAAACAAAGGATTAAACGTATGGTGTGGAAAGCAGTAGTAAATTGCAGAAAGTAAAAGAGAACAATGTTTGCAGTTGGTTGTATTATCAGTGTAAAAGAATGGACCGGGGTCCACAGTTCACTAGCGGTGTCTCTCCATAAAAGATAACTAACATGCTGGGTGAACAAATTACAGCTGGGCAATTGACAAATATTGAGCGCATGACAATGCATATATATGACATGATGACTACTATGATATTCATTTCGACATTACGACAAAATACATAGACCGTTATTCAACAGCGTCTATGACTAATAATTCACCGCCAGGTTGTCATCCGAGTTCCCCGTTGGTATTAAGTTGCAAGCAACGGATAATCGCATTAAGTAATGTGCGTAATGTAAACAGATGCATTAGACCTAACGGCGCACCCTTAAGCTAAGCATTGGTTATTTTATCCCTAGTGGCAACAGCACATCCACAATCTTAGAAGTTGCTGTCACTCTCCCAGATTACCGGAGGCATGAACCCACTATCTAGCATAAATACTCCCTCTTGGAGTTACAAGCATCTACTTGGCCAAAGCATCTACTAGTAATGGAAAGCATGCAAGATAATAAATAACATATAAGATAGATTGATAATCAACTTGACATAGTATTCAATATTCATCGGATCCCAGCAAACACAACATGTAGCATTACAATAAGATGATCTTGATCATGTTAGGCAGCTCACAAGATCTACACATGATGGCACAAAGTGGAGAGACAACCATCTAGCTACTGCTATGGACCCGTAGTCCAAGGATGAACTACTCACGCATCACTCCGGAGGCAGGCATGGTGATGTAGAGCCCTCCGGTGATGATTCCCCTCTCCGGCAGAGTGCCGGGAAGAGGTTCTGGACCCTCCCGAGCTAGGGTTGACGACGGCGGCGCCTCTGGAACTTTTCGTGGATAATGGCTCGGGTGTTTAGGGTTTTCGCATCGGGGGGAATAAGTAGGCGAAAGGGCGGCGGCTGACGACCCCGTGGAGCCCACACGTACCCTCGGCGCACCAGAGGGGGGGGGGCACGCCCTGGGTGCGTGTGGGGCCCGCGTGGCTCCTCTTCGTTGCTCCTTTGGACCTTCAGGTGTGTTGTGATAAAATAGGTCCCTCCGTGAAATTTCGTCCAAGTCCGAGAATATTTCCTGACTAGCTTTTCTGAAATACAAAAACAGCAGAAAACAGGAACTGGCACTGCAGCATCTTGTTAATAGGTTAGTCCCAAAAAATGTATAAAAGTGATATAAAGTGGATGCAAAACATGTAACAATTGGTATAATATCAGCATGGAACATCAAAAATTATAGATACGTTTGAGACGTATCAGTGCGATAAAAGAAACTTTTACGAATACACATCAAAACTAGTTAATCTAAACAAGAACAAGCATGCAAGCTCTCATAACATGTCACCTACAGTACTAAAATGCTCAAGATATACACAACTAAACAAAATTCTACTTGGATAATCGGAGGAGTCACATACCGGAGAGCAATTGATCCAAATATCAGCAGCAAAGATGGGCTGAGCAAGTAGATCGAAAAATCTCGAGCAAGAGCAGCAAGAACATGAGTTTGAGCAATGGTGGTGTGTATGGTCGGGAGAGAGAAAGGAGTGGGAGGAAGATGAGTAAGTGGAGGGGCAGGTGGGCCCCACACCAGGGCAGGGCGCGGTCACCCCTCCACCACGCCGTGGTGGCGTGTGGTGCCTTGGTGGGTCCGCCTAGTCATCCTCTGGCACTCCCACGTTCCATTTTAAAAACTAGGACTTGTAGAATTTTTTTCAGAATTTTTTGAAAACTTTTATTTCTGACATTTTCTGGGTGTTTTAAACAATGAAAACAAGGTAAAATAAATTTATGTAAAGTCTAAACATTGCTTAATCTTGCAAATTACAGTAGCAAAACAGTAGGTAGAACAAGGGGAGAAGGAAAATGTTGTTTAGCAATTTTATGTATGTAAAACATATTTGTTAACAAGGTTGATCAAGTCTTGCTCCCAAACATATTTTATATGACATAAAAGAATTAAACCACATTGAATAATCATTTTACCTTAAATTGTATAGCTATAGATCCAATCATAATACTTTGAAATCCTTCACGAGGTTCATATATAGGGCAATCAATACTTCCCACTTTGATACTTCTAAGATTGGCAATTGTATTCACTGCAAATATCTTGTCCAACTTCTTGGGAAAATAAACAGTATGCTCTTTGTCATTAACATGGAAAGTTACTTTTCCTTTGTTGCAATCAATAACAGCCCCTGCAGTGTTAAGAAAAGGTCTCCCAAAAATAATAGACATATTATCATCTTCAGGCATTTCAAGCACACCAAAATCAGTTAATATTAAGCAATTATTAGTCACTTGAACAGGAACATCTTCACATATGCCAACATGAACAACAGTAGATTTATCAGCCATTTGCAAAGATATATCAGTTGGTATCAATTTTTCCAAATAAAGCCTCTTGTAAAGAGAAAAAGGCATGACACTTACTCCTGCCCCTAAATCACATAGGGCAGTTCTAACATAATTATTTGTGATAGAGCAAGGAATAGTTGGTATACCAGGATCTTCAAGCTTCTTTGGAACCTTACCATTGAAACAATAATTAGCAAGCATGGTAGAAATCTCTTCATTAGGAATCTTTCTCTTGGTAGAGACAATATCTTTCATGTATTTCGAATAGGGAGGTAACTTAATAGCATCAGTCAAGGAATTTGCAAAAACAAAGGTTTCATCCAATCACAAAATTTATTATAATGCTCTTCTTCCTTAGATTTGTGTTTCTTATTAGGAAAAGGCATTTGCTTTTGCACTCAGGGTTCTCTTTCATTACCATGTTTCTTAGCAAGAAAATCTTCTTTAGTGTACTTTTTGTTTTTAGAATGCTTTTCAGGTTCCTCTTCACTTTCCTCTTTATCAGAAACATCGTTCTTATCTTTATCATTAGCATGTTCGTTCCCACTTTCAGTTTTAGCATCACAGATAGATATACTATTTGGATCATTAACATGCTCATTGTCTTTAATGGGTGTAACGTACCTGCACTTAAAACATTGCTGGACCTTTCTTGAGTGATTCCAGGAGGCGGGACATCTATAAATAAGAGAAGGCATTTAGAACGCGAATAGCTAAGAAGTTACAAGAATGATATCAAAAAGTTTTAGACAAAGAGCAAATAAATTTTGTCCTATGGGCTTTCTTATTTCTAACCGGACTTAGGGTTTCGAACCTACAGGCAACACAGTGCTCTGATACCATCTGTAACGTACCTGCACTTAAAACATGGCAAGGTACCTGTGTATAGTGCAAACCCCTGGATCGATTCATTTGCACACACAGTCTAAGATGAAATATCACAACATTGTATCAATTATTACACGATGATCCAGTACTTGGGAAAAATAATGTTCATTACAACTTGCATAGCATAAAGCTAGCTTGTTAGAGTAAAGCAGCGGAAAATTTATTCTTCATGGAGTCCTCATCCTTTGCATGTGCCACAGGTGAAAACATGTTGGTTGCAGACTCGAAACCTTAACAAAACTCACTCGTCGTCAGAACAATCTGCAACAAAATAAAATTTTGCAACAGAGTGGGTCAGATACCATTAAAAATGGATCTGGCAAGTGACACTATGTGGACACTTAATGGAATAACTCTAATAACCTATATGCATATTTGGCTGGTGGAGTTTCAAGGCTGTTTTGCATAAAGGCCAATTTTTCCTATCTTTTATAAAACATTTTCTTTTGTCAAAAATAGGTATGGCATGAAAACCACCCTCTTGTCTACCTTTCAACCTCCAAAATTTTAATTTAAGAAATTGGAATGTCGGGAGCCTCCGTTGTCGTCCTTGATCAGCTGCTCAAATTGTCCGTAACCGGGGACACGGCTAAGTACTTAGATTTAACTCTCGAGAGGTTGTGCACTTTCACCACGAGACCCAACAAACCCAAACTATCCTCAAGCACTCAATTTGTGCTAAGGAAAAGGAGAAAGTTGAGACGAGACCTTTGGGAAACAGTCCCCTGTTCCTCTGGGCAGACCCATACAAACATTCATCCGCTGAGACCTGCCGGAATCAGGTTCCTATAACTTAGTCAAGGCAGAGCCATTATTCCAAGTGGCTGCACTGGAAGCTTCTTCACTTAGACAAAACATTGGTCCCTTTAATACCCTGGGTGGCAACCACAAGTGACCATCCCTTAGAGGTCACCCCTAAGAGATGACACTCAACCTTTCCATCATCTTTTCAAAACCAAGTCCACCCAGGTGATAGGTTACTTAGTAGAATTAAACTTTAAAGAAAACACATTTGCATAGCATCAAATAATCTACTAAGTTATCAAAGGGGTTCTAGACACAACTAGTGTAAAGGTATGGTGGGTTGAGCATATAGCAATAATACTATCCAGCACATGCATATAAAGAAATACACTAAGTAATGCATATAAAAATACTTAGGAAGTTTATGGGGGTGTGCCACTTGCCTTGGCAAACAGGAGTGTAGTAGTAGCAGTTGCAACCACTTTCGTCTCTCTCCGGAATTTCTAACAAGTCAAATAAATCACAAATAAACACACAATCATAAATGCAACACTTAGAAAAATATGATATGCATGAGATGCAGGATGACACAAGGAATTATGATGTGAATGACATACAAAACAAACTAAGGAAAAAGACATAAAATAACAATATCCCATTTGGCTAAGGCAAGGTCAAGGTTGAGCTCAAAATAAACTTGAGAAATAACAACTTGAAAAGTTGTAAGGCTAGTTCAAGTCTTCACATGTTAGATCTTCAAAATATCTTCAACTCCTTTGTAGTTTCATTGATCTTCAATGGTCTTCAATTAGCACTACTAGTCTTAAACACCAAGGACTTGGTCTATGTCCAAAGTGAGACAAAAACAGAAAGAAAGAAGATAGTAGTTGGTATTCCAAGAATCTTCTCCTTGCTTCCTTGTAGCTTTCCTTGATGTGATAACTTCATTGCAACTTGTAGACTTGGATGATTCTGAAGACTTGATGATGTTGGCAGCATCAAAGTTGATCTTGGATATAACTTAGCCACCATGAGATCTAGGCGAGGAACAAAGAAAAGAGAGAAAGGGAAGGAAGACTTAGAAAATGTAGCTGATTGGTCTTCATGAACTTCCTCTTGATTTCTTCTAAGTCCTTTCTTCTTGGAGATGCTTCTGGAGTCTTGTTTTCATGCTAAGTCCTTCTTTGATTTCCACAAATTCTAACTTAGTGGTTTTGACTAGGAGAGTCATAAGAAATAACATGCATCCTCAATTTTCCTAAGGAGGAATGTCATGTAAGAAGTGCAAAAATAATACTAAGGACTTAATATGCATGCCATGTTATGAAAGATGCTTAGGGAATGCAAAGTAAGATGGTCAAAATATAGCTAAGGACCAAGGGTCAACAACCAGTCACTAAAATTATTCTTAGGAAAGTTAACACATAAGAAATGCTAAAATTTCTAAGGAAAAAGTGTTGTCAAATACTTGTCAAATATTTTCTAAGGAAGAAATAGTTTTGTTTTGAGAGACAAAATAGTTCTAAGTACTTTTTATCAACTAAAGTCATCAAAATGACTAAGTTATTTTATAACTCGAATATATGAAGAAAAATATTTTTTTTATAAATTTTAATTATTAAAATAACACCTAAAAAGCATTTAATCAATATTTACTCAAAAATCATTGAAAAATAATTTTACAAAAATAATAGAGTATTCCTACGGCCAATACTTAGGCATACAAAACTATGGCAAAAGAGTTTGCTCAAAAATCTATTTTGAAATTCAAAATATAGCCAAAATACTATTTAAACAACTTTTAAAATTTATCTAAATTAATTTCGACAAAACCGCAAAATAAGCATACCAAAAGTTTCTACACATGATAAGCTTTCCAAAAATATAAATTTCATAAATTTTGGATAAAGGAATAAAAATTAATAACGAATCTAATTTGCAGGGACCTATCCGTGATGCGCAGGGGCTTAAAAGTAAGGAAAACGGAAATTTCTTATGCGTTGGAGTCCCTGGGCGACGTGTCGGGCGATGATTGGTGCGGAGCTCTTCGCGGGTCTTCGCGGACGTGGACGCGAAGGAGGGTGGACGGTCTTCGCGGGCAGAAGTGGGAAACTTGACGACGTGGCAGCTTGTGGTTGGACGGTACCCCTTCGACTAAGCGTTCTAATCTCGGGCGTAGGATCTAGATCTAGCGGTCAGGGTCCTATTTGACCTTAGGTGGGCGGCGTCGGTGTGTCGGAGAAGCTCCGGCGGCGGTGGTTCCATCGCCGGCGTGCGCGACCTTGGGGAAAAGGAGGGGTTGGCTACCTGTCGACGGAGGCGGGCAAGGCGAACTCGATGGTGTGCTTGATGACCGCGGGGAAGCTCGAGCGCGCCGGAATTTCCTCGCCAGAGCTGCTTCCGCGGGTGGTGCTCGCCGGTTGATCACGAACGCGTCGATCGGAAAAGGAGGATTTCGCCGGCGGCAGTGGTGGATGGCGGCGGTGATTTGCGGCAGCCTGGGGGCTCTCGGGTTCGGTTTCTGGGGCAAAATACTGCGGGGCTTGTGGGGTTTATATAGGGGAGAGATGGATGCGAATCTCTTAGCAAATCGCAACGAATTCGGTTCCGATTTTAGCTAGGGTTCGATTGCGATTTCTTGCGGGAGAGGAAGATGACGATGACGTCATCGTTGGCGTCACCTTGCGGGTCCCGGCTGTCAGTGGGAGAAGGAGATGTTGGGCTGCTGGGCTGCTAGCTGCTGCGCGTGCGAGAGAGGAGATGGGCTTGGCCCAATTAGCAAGGGTTCCTATTTTTTTTGTTCAAAAGCTTTTCTTTTCTTTTCATAAAAACTTTAATATCTTTTTAAATACAAAACCAAATTAATTCAAACCAATTTCTATAGTTTTGTAAAAACCAACTCTTTACTTTGAAAACCTCAAATAATATTTTCCAACACAAATTATTTACAAAAATTTGAAATAGGTTTAAAATGGAAATTGGGAACTATATGTCAAATCTTTAAAAATAGGTTTTAAACAAAATAAATGTGGCTTAAATAACTTTAAGTACCACAATTGTAAATATTTGAGGGTACTTTATTTTACAAATAAGTTCAAACAAATACAAACCATCACAAGCAAACAATAACAGAACAATAAGTTCAAAAAGTCAAAAGAATTTGGAGCATAATTTGCTCTACTAATATATTTTCTTAAATATGTTTTCAAGCGGAAATTTATTTCCCACTTTTGAAGTATCCAAATGCAAACAAAGCTATATGATAATGAATGCATGCATGATTTTTCCTTTCAAAGCAAAATACATAATAGTTTTCGAAAGTTTTAATTTTTTCTGATTTTTTCGAATTTTTGAAAACTTGGGATGTTACAGACTACCACCCTTAAAAGGAATCTCGTCCCGAGATTCGGGAAGGCTAGCAAAAGGTTGTGACTGGGATATCTGGGTGGCTACCACCCTTAAAAGAGATCTGCGTTGGTATTAAAATTCCAATGGCCAAAATTACAACCTTATCACCATTACATTGACTCTGGTCCTACTTGGCTAAACTTCTCCTGAAGTTTCTCTGGGTGCCTTCATTCCTGGTTTTACATTGATATCTGATCCGCTTTTATCTGGTGGGGTGAGCGTGATCACTTTGTTGGCTTGATCAATCTGACCATCGTATTTGGACATCCAGTCCTTGCCTATGATTATATCAAAGCCTTGCAGGTCCAGCACAAACAACTCGCTTGGGAAATTATGTGCTCAATTCCCAAGGTCATGTCTTGGCATACAATGTTTGCTGGCATTTTTCCTTCTGTAGAGCTTACTCTAATGGGTCTTCTAAGTCCTCTATTGGGGATCTTATTTTTACTTACAAAGTCTTTTGATATGAAAGAATGGGTTGCTTCAATATCAAAGAGTACTAAGGCAGGAAAAGAGTTGATCATCAATCCTTCAATAACTGGGTCTGGTTTCTTGAGGACTCTCTCTATGTTTATAGAAAACACATGTCCCTTTCTGAACTGAATTGGCTTAGTCCCATTGCCAGTCTTCTTTTCTGGACAGCTTCGGGAGTAGTGTCCCATTTTCTTGCATTTGAAACACTCTACCTGACTGAGGTCCTTCTTATTGGGTTTTGGGTGGAGAATCTGACTACTGTTTTCTCCCATGAGGTGCTCATCGTCAAGGTCATAAACTTCTTCAGTATGAGCGGGGCTATGGTGACCATGGTTGAGGTGGTGGTCATCCTCTCCATGCAAGTCGTGTTCATTAATATTACGATAATGGTGGTTATGGTCTTCATGGTGGTTGGACTCAAAACACACATGTTCCTCATGTGAAGTGATCCATTCCTGCTCTGATGCTGAGTGATGGTTTTCCAATTCCTGCTTTCTCTTCTTGCTTGCATTTTGCGTCATTCTACTTTCCAGGACTATAGCTTTGTCAACCAGTGACTGGTAGTCAGGGGCATGGGCAATTGTTAAATAAATGGATAATTTGCCATCCAGACCATTTAGAAATCTCTTCCTCCTTTTTTCATCTGTATCAACCTCATCCGGTGCATAGCGCGCTAGATTGTTGAACTCATTCAGGTATTCATCTATAGTTCGGTCGCCTAGTCGAAGGTCGAGGAATTCCTCCCTCTTCAGTTTCATCAGTCCTGATGAAATATGTTCAGCACGAAATCCTTCTTGGAACAAATCCCATGTCATCTCTTCAATGGGGTTCGCGATCTGGTAGCTGTCCCACCAGTTTGCTGCAGGTCCTTCTAGTAGATGTGCTGTGAATCTAACCTTCTCAGCATCTGTGCATCCAATTGTGACTAAATCTTTATTTACTAAGCGTAGCCAATCATCAGCCAAAATAGGTTCAGTAGTTCTTGAGAACTTCTCTGGTCAAGCTTCAAGAATTTGATCAGCATATCCGCTTGAGATGGAGGTGGTGCTGGAATGTCCTTGGTGTCTTCCTGGTTTTGGTTCATTAACAAGCTCAACTGATTCTGTGCTTCTAATAGTTGATTTGCAATTGTCTTCACATCAACGATGGGGCTTTGGTGAGGCATCTGTTTGGGTTTAGCAGAGATGAGTAAAAGATAGACAGCTCTAGGAGAATTATTTCTACCCATACAAGCAAATTTGACACAACCAATCACACATGATAAACATTCACAAATTTTTGAGAAAACCAACTAGTCGTTTTTGGATCGTAGTACACCTAGGATATGGGGAAACATATGATAGTACTGCCATACCACAAGTTTGATAGGTCAATACATCAACATGGTTTCTTTATTCTAAAACATAAGGGGGTCTATTCTATCTTCTTCTTGAGTGCATCAAATTCCTCCTCTACTTCCTTGAGTTCATCGAGGTATTTCTGAGTGTTGTGGAGTCTAAATCGAAGTCTTCTTCCAAGGTTCTCGATGGCCTCCCATGCTGCACTTCTTGCTGAATCAAAGAATGATGTTCGAATTATTGGGTTTGTGAACATGTAGCAACCTTTGGTCTTGTGGTCATCGTCTTTGTTCTTGTATAGATGGAGTTGTACCCACCAGTACTCTTGACCTTCACCCATGAAAGGAAAACCTTTGTAGACTGCTGCTCCTTCAAGTCCCATGCTCAACATGAGGTCCTTCAAAGCTTTTGGAAACTCAGTCTCACATTCCAAGGTCATGGTCATTGCTGGACCTTCTTGAGTGATTCCAGGAGGCGGGACATCTATAAATAAGAGAAGGCATTTAGAACGCGAATAGTTAAGAAGTTACAAGAATGATATCAAAAGTTTTAGACAAAAGCAAATAAATTTTGTCCTATGGGCTTTCTTATTTCTAACCAGACTTAGGGTTTCGAACCTACAGGCAACACAGTGCTCTGATACCATCTGTAGCGTACCTGCACTTAAAAATGGCAAGGTACCTGTGTATAGTGCAAACCCCTGGATCGATTCATTTGCACACACAGTCTAAGATGAAATATCACAACATTGTATCAATTATTACACGATGATCCAGTACTTGGAAAATAATGTTCATTACAACTTGCATAGCATAAGCTAGCTTTTAGAGTAAAGCAGCGGAAAATATTTTCATGGAGTCCTCATCCTTTGCATGTGCCACAGGCGAAAACATGTTGGTTGCAGACTCGAAACCTTAAAAACTCACTCGTCGTCAGAACAATCTGCAACAAAATAAAATTTTGCAACAGAGTGGGTCAGATACCATTAAAAATGGATCTGGCAAGTGACACTATGTGGACACTTAATGGAATAACTCTAATAACCTATATGCATATTTGGCTGGTGGAGTTTCAAGGCTGTTTTGCATAAAGCCAATTTTTCCTATCTTTTATAAAACATTTTCTTTTGTCAAAATAGGTATGGCATGAAAACCACCCTCTTGTCTACCTTTCAACCTCCAAAATTTTAATTTAAGAAATTGGAATGTCGGGAGCCTCCGTTGTCGTCCTTGATCAGCTGCTCAAATTGTCCGTAACCGGGGACACGGCTAAGTACTTAGATTTAACTCTCGAGAGGTTGTGCACTTTCACCACGAGACCCAACAAACCCAAACTATCCTCAAGCACTCAATTTGTGCTAAGGAAAAGGAGAAAGTTGAGACGAGACCTTTGGGAAACAGTCCCCTGTTCCTCTGGGCAGACCCATACAAACATTCATCCGCTGAGACCTGCCGGAATCAGGTTCCTATAACTTAGTCAAGGCAGAGCCATTATACCAAGTGGCTGCACTGGAAGCTTCTTCACTTAGACAAAACATTGGTCCCTTTAATACCCTGGGTGGCAACCACAAGTGACCATCCCTTAGAGTTCACCCCTAAGAGATGACACTCAACCTTTCCATCATCTTTTCAAAACCAAGTCCACCCAGGTGATAGGTTACTTAGTAGAATTAAACTTTAAAGAAAACACATTTGCATAGCATCAAATAATCTACTAAGTTATCAAAGGGGTTCTAGACACAACTAGTGTAAAGGTATGGTGGGTTGAGCATATAGCAATAATACTATCCAGCACATGCATATAAAGAAATACACTAAGTAAAGCATATAAAAATACTTAGGAAGTTTATGGGGGTGTGCCACTTGCCTTGGCAAACAGGAGTGTAGTAGTAGCAGTTGCAACCACTTTCGTCTCTCTCCGGAATTTCTAACAAGTCAAATAAATCACAAATAAACACACAATCATAAATGCAACACTTAGAAAAATATGATATGCATGAGATGCAGGATGACACAAGGAATTATGATGTGAATGACATACAAAACAAACTAAGGAAAAGACATAAAATAACAATATCCCATTTGGCTAAGGCAAGGTCAAGGTTGAGCTCAAAATAAACTTGAGAAATAACAACTTGAAAAGTTGTAAGGCTAGTTCAAGTCTTCACATGTTAGATCTTCAAAATATCTTCAACTCCTTTGTAGTTTCATTGATCTTCAATGGTCTTCAATTAGCACTACTAGTCTTAAACACCAAGGACTTGGTCTATGTCCAAAGTGAGACAAAAACAGAAAGAAAGAAGATAGTAGTTGGTATTCCAAGAATCTTCTCCTTGCTTCCTTGTAGCTTTCCTTGATGTGATAACTTCATTGCAACTTGTAGACTTGGATGATTCTGAAGACTTGATGATGTTGGCAGCATCAAAGTTGATCTTGGATATAACTTAGCCACCATGAGATCTAGGCGAGGAACAAAGAAAAGAGAGAAAGGGAAGGAAGACTTAGAAAATGTAGCTGATTGGTCTTCATGAACTTCCTCTTGATTATTTCTAAGTCCTTTCTTCTTGGAGATGCTTCTGGAGTCTTGTTTTCATGCTAAGTCCTTCTTTGATTTCCACAAATTCTAACTTAGTGGTTTTGACTAGGAGAGTCATAAGAAATAACATGCATCCTCAATTTTCCTAAGGAGGAATGTCATGTAAGAAGTGCAAAAATAATACTAAGGACTTAATATGCATGCCATGTTATGAAAGATGCTTAGGGAATGCAAAGTAAGATGGTCAAAATATAGCTAAGGACCAAGGGTCAACAACCAGTCACTAAAATTATTCTTAGGAAAGTTAACACATAAGAAATGCTAAAATTTTCTAAAGAAAAAGTGTTGTCAAATACTTGTCAAATATTTTCTAAGGCAGAAATAGTTTTGTTTTGAGAGACAAAATAGTTCTAAGTACTTTTTATCAACTAAAGTCATCAAAATGACTAAGTTATTTTATAACTCGAATATATGAAGAAAAATATTTTTTTTTATAAATTTTAATTATTAAAATAACACCTAAAAAGCATTTAATCAATATTTACTCAAAAATCATTGAAAAATAATTTTACAAAAATAATAGAGTATTCCTACGGCCAATACTTAGGCATACAAAACTATGGCAAAAGAGTTTGCTCAAAAATCTATTTTTAAATTTGAAATATAGCCAAAATACTATTTAAACAACTTTTAAAATTTATCTAAATTAATTTCGACAAAACCGCAAAATAAGCATACCAAAAGTTTCTACACATGATAAGCTTTCCAAAAATATAAATTTCATAAATTTTGGATAAAGGAATAAAAATTAATAACGAATCTAATTTGCAGGGACCTATCCGTGATGCGCAGGGGCTTAAAAGTAAGGAAAACGGAAATTTCTTATGCGCTGGAGTCCCTGGGCGACGTGTCGGGCGATGATTGGTGCGGAGCTCTTCGCGGGTCTTCGCGGACGTGGACGCGGACGCGGGTGGACGGTCTTCGCGGGCAGAAGTGGGAAACTTGACGACGTGGCAGCCTGTGGTTGGACGGTACCCCTTCGACTAAGCGTTCTAATCTCGGGCGTAGGATCTAGATCTAGCGGTCAGGGTCCTATTTGACCTTAGGTGGGCGGCGTCGGTGTGTCGGAGAAGCTCCGGCGGCGGTGGTTCCATCGCCGGCGTGCGCGACCTTGGGGAAAAGGAGGGGTTGGCTACCTGTCGACGGAGGCGGGCAAGGCGAACTCGATGGTGTGCTTGATGACCGCGGGGAAGCTCGAGCGCGCCGGAATTTCCTCACCAGAGCTGCTTCCGCGGGTGGTGCTCGCCGGTTGATCACGAACGCGTCGATCGGAAAAGGAGGATTTCGCCGGCGGCAGTGGTGGATGGCGGCGGTGATTTGCGGCAGCCTGGGGGCTCTCGGGTTCGGTTTCTGGGGCAAAATACTGCGGGGCTTGTGGGGTTTATATAGGGGAGAGATGGATGCGAATCTCTTAGCAAATCGCAACGAATTCGGTTCCGATTTTAGCTAGGGTTCGATTGCGATTTCTTGCGGGAGAGGAAGATGACGATGACGTCATCGTTGGCGTCACCTTGCGGGTCCCGGCTGTCAGTGGGAGAAGGAGATGTTGGGCTGCTGGGCTGCTAGCTGCTGCGCGTGCGAGAGAGGAGATGGGCTTGGCCCAATTAGCAAGGGTTCCTATTTTTTTTGTTCAAAAGCTTTTCTTTTCTTTTCATAAAAACTTTAATATCTTTTTAAATACAAAACCAAATTAATTCAAACCAATTTCTATAGTTTTGTAAAAAACTACTCTTTACTTTGAAAACCTCAAATAATATTTTCCAACACAAATTATTTACAAAAATTTGAAATAGGTTTAAAATGGAAATTGGGAACTATATGTCAAATCTTTAAAAATAGGTTTTAAACAAAATAAATGTGGCTTAAATAACTTTAAGTACCACAATTGTAAATATTTGAGGGTACTTTATTTTACAAATAAGTTCAAACAAATACAAACCATCACAAGCAAACAATAACAGAACAATAAGTTCAAAAAGTCAAAAGAATTTGGAGCATAATTTGCTCTACTAATATATTTTCTTAAATATGTTTTCAAGCGGAAATTTATTTCCCACTTTTGAAGTATCCAAATGCAAACAAAGCTATATGATGATGAATGCATGCATGATTTTTCCTTTCAAAGCAAAATACATAATAGTTTTCGAAAGTTTTAATTTTTTCCTGATTTTTTCGAATTTTTGAAAACTTGGGATGTTACAGTGGGTTCAGGAGATTCCTCAACATGTTTATGTTTCTTCTTCTTCTTCTTTTTCTTAGAAGGAGTAGTAGTTTCATTAGCTAGTTGAGAATCTTGCTCAATTCTTTTAGGATGTCCCTCAGGATACAATGGATCCTGAGTGGAAGCACCACCTCTAGTTGCTATACCAAAAGCATGTTTATCATTTTCTCTAGAAGCATTATCTAGCAAATCTTTTTGCACTTTAGTCAATTATTCAATTTTAGTTTGAACCATATGAAAATGTTTAATAAGTATTTTAACATCATTAGCAGTTCTTTCCAAAACATCATGCAAATTATTAATAACATGAGAATTCTTTACCAGGCTATTTTGTGTTCTCATATTACAATTATTTTGCTTAACAATAAAATTATCAAACTCATCTAAGCATTGATCAGGAGGTTTAGAGTAAGGGATATCTCTATCATCAAAGTGTTGGAGAGAGTGTACCTCAACCGTAGATGAGTGAGGAATTGGCTTACACAATTCTTCTATAGGTGGAAGATTTTTCACATCTTCAGATTTAATACCTTTCTCCTTGAGAGATTTCTTGGCTTCTCTCATTTCTTCATCATTTAATTCAATCATTCCTCTTTTCCTCGGTGTAGGTACCGGAGTTGGTTCAGGCAAGGTCCAATCATCAAGATTTTGGCTTATTTTAGCCAGTAATTCCTCGGCTTCATCTGGAGTTCTTTTCCTGAAAACACAGCCAGCACAACTATCCAGGTATGTCCTAGATTCAACAGTTAGTCCATTATAAAATATATCAAGAAGTTATTTTTAGCTAGTTGATGTCCAGGCCGAGCTCTAATTAGAGAACAAAACCTTGCCCAAGATTCAGGTATTTTCTCTTCCTCATTTTGCTTAAAGTTAAAGATTTTCTGTAAAGCAGCATGTTGAGCACTAGCAGGAAAATATTTCTGAAAGAAAACATTGACCAAGCCCATAGGATTCTCAATAGATCCAGGAGATAAATTATTAAACCAAGTTTTAGCTTCATCTTTCAGTGAGAAAGGGAAAATTTTAGTAACAAAGTAACTGCGTTTCTTGATATCATCAGAAAACAAACTACTTAAAGTAGAAAGAACATTCATATGATCTACATCACTTTCATTTTCAGTTCCTCGAAAAGGTTCTTTCTCTGCTATAGATATAAAAGACAAGTCCACAGAGAAATCATAATCTTTATCTTATATATTTATGGGAGATGTAGCAAACTTAGCATCAGGAGAAAGTTTATAATTAATAGCACGTTTTTGAAGAAGATTTTTAATAACATTAACATCTTTAGAGGTATCACAATTCATGTATTCATCAATAAATTCATCATCAAGTTCAACATAGGTTTCCTCGAGATCATCACTAGTATGTTCTCTCGTTTCAGGTGAATAAACAGGTGTAACTGGAGTTTCATTAGGTGTTTCAGTATTTTCAATTTGTCTAGATTTAGCAATTGTAGCATCTAGAAAAGGACCCAGTGAACCTCTTTCATCAAGCACAGTAGAAGCATCATCAAATTCATCAGAAATATTCTCAGATTCAGCAGAAGTAGCAGCACGTGAAGCATGTGTATCTGGTGGTGTGACAAGTTGACTTATAACAGATGGCGAATCAAGAGCAGCAGAAGTGTTCAGAGTTGTACCTCTCCTTGTAGTGGATGGCAAGATGCGAACCTTATCATCACGAGATTTACCCATGATGAATAAATGGCAGCGAACAGTATTACTCCCTAGTGAGCTTATAAATAGAGCTATGCTCCCCGGCAACGGCGCCAGAAAATAGTCTTGATGACCCACAAGTATAGGGGATCGCAACAGTGTTCGAGGGAAGTAAAACCCAAATTTATTGATTCGACACAAGGGGAGCCAAAGAATATTTATAAGCCTTGACAGATGAATTGTCAGTTCAGCTGCACCTGGAAGTAGACTTGCTCGACACAGTTTATCAGTAGCAACAGTTTTATGACAGCAGCAGTAGTGAAATAATAGCAACAGCGAAATAAAGACAACAGTAATAATTGAAGTAAACAGCAGGAGTAAAAATACTATAGGCATAGGGATGGATGAACGGGCGTTGCATGGATAAGATAATTCATGAAATCGTCATACGTAGGGCAATTGCAAGTAAATAATAATAAAGCATCCAAGTAATAATCAATCATAGGCATGTGTTCCGTATTTAGTCGTACGTGCTCGCAATGAGAAACTTGAACAACATCTTTTGTCCTACCAGCCCGTTTGCAGCGGGGCCTCAAGGGAAGCTACTGGTAATTAAGGTGCTCCTTTTAATAAAGCACCGGAGCAAAGCATTAACACTCCGTGAACACATGTGATCCTCACGTCGCAGCCATCCCCTCCGGTTATCCCAATTTCTGTCACTTTGGGGCCTCGGATTCCGGACAGTGACGTGTGTATACAACTTATAGATATGATCCAAAACAATAATTATTCTCATGATTCAATAACATGTTCAGATCTGAGATCATGGCACTCGGGCCCTAAGTGTCAAGCATTAAGCATAGCAAGTTGCAACAATGACATAAACTACTAACAAAGGATACTAGGCACCATGCCCTAACAATCTCACAATTATTACATGAACGATCTCATCCAATCCTTACCATCCCCCTCAGCCTACAGCAGGGAATTACTCACACATGGATGGGGAAGTCATGGATGGTTGATGGAGAGGCGGCGGTGATGATGATGGCGATGATATCCTCCAATTCCCCGTCCAGGCAGGGTGCCAGAACAGAGTTTCTGATCCCCGAAATAGGGTTTTCGATGGCGGCGGAGCTCTGGAGGTTTTCTGGAAAAAGCGTCGATCCCCTGACGTTTTTAGGTCAGAGGCAATAAGTAGTCCAAAGGGGAGCGTCGGGGGCCACGCGAGGCGCCCTCACCAGTCCTCGGCGCGGCCCCACCTCTGCCGCGCCGAGGGTGCATGTGGGGCCCCCGTGGTCCCTTTCGCTTCATCTTCTGGCTCCGTGGGTCTTCTGGGAAAATAGAATTTCTGTAATTTTTCGTGAATTTTCCCAAAACTTTGACTTTCTGCACAAAAACAAGACACCAGGGCAATTCTGCTGAAAACAGCGTTAGTCCGTGTTAGTTGTATCCAAATCACACAAGTTAGAGGAAAAACAACAGCAAAAGTGTTCAGAAAAGTAGATACGTTTTGGACGTATCATTGAGAGAGGTTCATATGACAAGGAGACAATTCACTTGGGCAAATAGTCTCCCTGAGCCGACATACGAGAAGCTAGACCGAGTACTGATGGATTCCCGATGGGACGAAAAATATCCATTAGTAACGATACGTGCTTTGGAGCGTATTGAGGCCTTCTCGGACCATGCTCCCATATTTTTGTCTACCGGGTCATTGTTACCTCCTGTGAAGTCACAATTCAAGTTTGAATTAGGATGGCTGTTGCGGGATGGTTTTGATGATCTGGTTAAAAAGATATGGGCACAACCGGTTGTGGGTGTGAGCGCAATCCAAAGGTGGAATATTAAAATGCGTAAGTTGCGTAAATTCCTCCGTGGATGGGCCAGGCATACAACTGGTATGTTAAAAAAAGAAAAAGAGCGCTTGTGTACCATTATTGATGAGCTTGATAAACTAGCAGAAATACGCCCTCTATCGGTACAAGAGATTGAACTAAAAAGTCAATCAAATGTGCAAGTGGGTCGTATGTTGCGGGAAGAAGAGCTAAAATGGTATCAAAGGTCTAAGGCCCAATTCATTCTACAAGGGGATTCGAATACGAGGTACTTCCACAATGTCGCTAATGGCAGACATAGGAGGAAACTTATTCATTCTCTTCATCAGGATGAGGGCCTGATCGAGGGGCAAGACAAGCTCAAAGAATATATTACAGACTACTATAAAGGTATATTCGGTGCTCCGGAGGAAGGAAACTTCACTCTTGACGAGTCACGAACGGATGATATTACCCAAGTAACTCCGGAGGAAAATAACCTGCTCATCGCGCCCTTCTCTGAAGAAGAGATAAGCAAGGCGGTTTTCCAAATGGAGCATAATAAGGCGCCTGGGCCGGATGGATTCCCAGCTGAGTTTTACCAGCATTTTTGGGAAACCATTAAGTCTGATCTGTTAGAGTTATTCGGCTGTTTACATGCTGGACAACTCAAACTTTTTCGCCCTAATTTTGGGGAAATCGTTTTGTTGCCTAAGATTCAGGCGGCTGAGAGGATACAACAGTATCGGCCTATATGCCTTCTGAATGTTAGCTTCAAGATCTTTACAAAAGTAGCGACTATTAGGTTGAATTCTGTAGCAGATCATGTGGTTAAACCTACACAAACTGCTTTTATGGAAGGGAGGAATATGCTAGATGAGGTCATGGTCCTACATGAGACCGTACATGAGATGCATACGAAGAAACTTAATGGGGTAATTTTCAAAATCGACTTAGAAAAAGCTTATGACAAAGTTAAGTGGCCATTTTTACTACAAACTTTGAGAATGAAAGGATTCTCTGACGAGGGGTGTGAATGGATCCGTAACTTTGTTGAGGGGGGAAGTGTGGCGATAAAAGTCAATGATGATGTCGGTCGCTACTTCCAAACAAAAAAGGGTTTAAGACAAGGTGATCCTCTATCGCCTATACTATTTAATATAGTGGCAGATATGTTGACCATCATGATTGAACTGGCAAAAACGGATGGCCAGATTGAAGGGGTAGTTCCACATCTTGTCGATGAGGGACTTTCTATAATTCAATATGCGGACGATACAATTCTCTTTATGGATCATGATCTTGATAAGGCGACGAATCTGAAATTGATATTCTCAGCATTCGAGCAATTATCAGGATTAAAAATCATTTTCCATAAAAGTGAATTGTTTTGCTTCGGTGATGCACAGGACACAGCTGCTCAGCACGCCGAAATATTCGGTTGTGAGCAGGGTCAATTTCCTATAATGTACTTGGGCATACCAATACATTATCGGAAACTGACTAATGCGGAATGGAGACATGTCGAGGAGCGTCTACAAGCGAGGTTGTCTAGTTGGAAAGGCAAATTACTGTCCCTTGGTGGAAGGTTGGTTCTCATTAATTCGGTACTTACAAACATGGTACTGTATATGATATCCTTCTTCCAGTTACCAAAAGGTGTCTTGAATAAACTGGATTACTTCCGATCAAGATTCTTTTGGCAAGGGGATGGTGAGAAAAAGAAGTATCGACTGGCTAAATGGGATGTTGTTTGTCGACCAAAAGATCAAGGAGGGTTGGGTATTCATGATCTCTGTATCAAGAATTCAGCTCTCCTAGGGAAGTGGCTGTTTAAGTTGCTAACCGAAGATGGAATTTGGCAAACACTTCTTAAAAGAAAATACATAGGCACAAATGCGGTATCACAGGTGTCGTGGAAACCTGGTGACTCCCACTTTTGGGCCGGCCTAATGGCGACTAAGAAACATTTCTTTCACTTTGGCGTATTTAATATTAAGAATGGCACGGAGATTAGATTCTGGGAGGACAAATGGTTAGGAAACACCACCCTCCGGGAGCAATATCCGGCTCTATACAATATTGTTCGACACAAAGGGGATACTATAGCCACTGTTATGCAGTGCTCTCCACCCAATGTGACGTTCAGCCGAGATTTATTTGGGCCGAGATTAACATCTTGGAACGCCTTGCTGGCACGGTTGGATTCAGTCCAACTTACACAAGGTCCCGATAAATTTTGGTGGAATTTATGCGGGAATGAAAAATTCTCAGTAGATTCTATGTATAGGGCGCTTGTGCATTCTGATATTCCAGTCGATGATAATAAAAAAATATGGCAAATGAAGATTCCACTTAAAATAAAAGTATTTACGTGGTATCTTCGTAGGGGTGTCATTTTAACCAAGGATAATCTTGTCAAACGAAATTGGCATGGAAGTACTAAGTGTATGTTTTGTCCACAACAAGAGACAATAAAACACTTATTCTTCAGCGTCTAACTTATATCCACCCAAGTCTGTTGCAAATATTTTTGGCAACTGGCTACATGGGATAGATAAGAAGCTTACGAAGGTTATTAGGGATGGAGCGATTGCCGTTATATGGTCGCTTTGGTTTAGTAGAAATGACAAGATTTTCAATGATAAAAATGTCTCTCATATGCAGGTACTCTACCGTTGCACAAGTTTTCTCCGTTCGTGGTCCACCTTACAGCGAGTGGGACATCGAGACCTTTTTACGGAGGCGTGTGCACGACTGGAAGAGGTGGCGAGGGACATTTTTTCACAACATGGATGGCCGCTTGATCGCCGGATTGGACCTCCATAGGTCGTCGAGCTAGCCTATGTCATAGGCGTTTTACATTATCATGCTGATTGTATTTCGTCTATTGTTGCACTATTTTTACTTTCCCAGTTTGTTTGCGGCTGTGTGCATCGTTGATGCAGAGGCCGGGTGTAATACTTAAACTTTTAAGTAATAAAGCCCTTTATCTAAAAAAAATGATGGGCTTTATTCTGATACGATGCGTTTACTTGCTGCGTACTTTGCCTATAGGCGACCGATGGGTTTGCATCGACACTGTCCGTTGCAGGCTATGTAAGTGTAGCACAGGTTTCTCGAGCTCTACTGCGGCCTGCGGCAGTCTATCTATCTAGCTAGCTCTGGGCAAGATGTAGCACGGCACGGACCGGATCGATCAAGAATACCTGATCCTCGTTACATCGTTACATAGCCGAGAGTTCCCGCGTGGGTCTGTACGAGTTCAGCAACCGCTCTGTGTGCAGCGATGCATTCCCACACCCATGGCCCTTCTATGTGCATCACCTAACACAAATGACAGGCGGGAATATGAGTTTCCGATGCCTTCAATTTCTATAGCACTTCGCATTGCTCATGTTACTCAATATTTCCATTCATATCCTTTAACTTGACACTTCCTCGATTTTATTGTGGTGACATGATATCTGTTCTGCAGTTGCTCTATCGCACTATTACAACGGGAGATGGGTATATATATGTGGTTTGTCACCAAGTTCAGTTTGTATAGGTGTGCGAACTAAATACTCAAACCATTATTAGTGATCACCAACTTTTAAGGCATCTCTAGAGCTTAGTTCCTACTATTTATTGGACAAACCACGGTTTGGTTGGTTCAATATAAGACCATGTTAATTGTACAATGTACTCGCCCGTGGAGAAATATAAGAGGCCTAGTTATGAGTGCAGTCAATATTTGTATACCAAGATCACCACTACGTGCAGGAGTATAGGGATTGAGGATGCCAAATAATATTGTCGTATGTGTCTGGAATATTTTTTTCATCCAGTGTCTTTTATGTCTTGGTGAAATTACTTTACTACTTTAGTCATAAAACTAGTACACGGTTGCTAAATTGAAATGTGATATATATGTATTTCACAGGATTTATTTTGTTAAACATGAAAGCAAAAGGATATATAGTCAAAAGTTAATATTCATAAATAGTTTTCGCAATAAACCATAATCACTAGAGAATCTAGGATCTAAATATGGGGTATGCCGCAAATATTTGCGTAATGTACGAACCACATAAATTCGATACATCGGTTCAATTTTGAGAAAATAGAAAATTAAGTTGTATACTTTTTGTCTAATTTGTTTTGCATCTTAGTCAACTAATGATAAGCACATGGTATACTTCGTTTTGCATTTGAGAAGAGGTGCCGTGTCATCCATGGAATGATGGAAACCCGGTAAACCGTCCTTGACCATAATACTCAACAACTTAGAAAGAAGAAACTCCATCCTATAGTTCTCGAAAACATCATTTTGTGTTGCGAAATTAAAATTCTTTTACAATTTTTGGTAGCAAATTCTAGCCATGCAACGAGTCAGGACTCAAGATTTTGCATGAACCATGAGGCGCGCGCCGTTTCCTTCCCCAAGAGCCAGCCGATGCGGCTATACGCCAGCCTGTGGAACGCCCACGACTGGGCCACGCAGGGCCGCCCACGACTTGGTGAAATTACTTTACTACTTTAGTCATAAAACATGCGCATTTCTCATGTTATTTAGTGTCTCCATTAACGGCCCTTGCAATTGCCTTGATTTTATTTTGGTGATGTGAAATTTGTTCTTGAGTTGTTCTATTGCTCCTTTATATCGGGATATGAGTATATATGTGTGGTTTGTCACCAAGTCCAGTTTATGTAGGTGTGCGAGCCAATGACTCGAATCGTTATTGGTTCACCAACTTTGAAAGGATCTCCCAAGTTTGGTTTGCTGCTATTTATTGGACGAAGCCTAATTTGGTTGGTTCAATATACTCGTACATTGCAAACCAACTTGTGGTTGGATGGTTAGCAGGGTGGTCGTACGCTCAGCCCACCAGAGTTCAAACCCCAGGTTTGACGTCTGTGTGTTGCATTTAGGCGGAATATTCTTTCAGTGGGAGACGACGTTCCCGTCGACAGCGAGGCGCCCGTGGTGACTTCATCAATCTCAAGACTTGATCCGTCGGCTCAGTATTTCGGAGGTACTCATAGGGGTAGGGTGTGCGTGTGTGCGTTCATAAGGGTGAGTGTATGCGCATGTATGTGAGTGTCTGCGTTTATACTGTGTTTCTCAAAAAAAAAAAATATACCCGTACATTGTACTTAGCCCGTCTAGAAATATAGGCATGGTTATATGAGTGCGACCAATATTTTTAAAGCTTGATCGTCACTACATGCAGAAGTACATGGAATTAGGATGCTAAAATAAATTATTGTGCCTGTTCAGACTGCTTTTATTAAAGACAGAAACATATTAGATGGTATTGCTCTTCTTCACGAAACTTTACATGAAGTAAAATCTAGGAAGCTAGATGCAGTGTTTTTTAAAGTAGATTTCGAGAAGGCATATGATAAAACAAATTGGGTTTTTGATATTCTTAGAATGAAAGGCTTCCCTGAAAGATTTATAGATTGGGTTAAAATGTCTTTTGAGAATGGTAAAGTTGCTATAATGGTAAATGACAATATTGGCAAGTATTTCCCTACTAAGAAAGGTCTTAGACAAGGTGATCCCTTTTCACCCATACTTTTTAATATAGCTGCTGATGTGGTTTCGGCCCTGGTAGAGAGAGCGAAAGATTGTGGTTTAATTAAGCCTCTATTCCTAACCTGGTAGATGATGGTTTAGCAATGCTACAGTATGTCGATGATACCATATTCATGTTTCAGGACGATTTAGACTCTGCTAGGAACCTTAAGAATTTACTTTGTATCTTTGAACGCCTGTCTGGGCTAAAGATTAATTTTCTAAAAAGTGAAGTGTTTTGCTGCGGGAAGGTGAAGGATAGAAGTAATGAGTACACGTTGATTTTTACTTGTGTGGATGGATTAATTCCTTTTAAGTACTTTGGAATGCCTATGCATAATAAACGGCTGAGATTAGTGGTGGAAGCCATCAGAAAGTAAAGTAGAGAAAAAGGCAGGAGCGTGGATTTGGAAGTAAACGTCATATGGGGATAGGCGGATTAGAAGATTCGTTGGAGACTTCTACTGGTGCTTCTCTTCACCTCTTCTCTGATGTACAAGATGAGGAAGAGCTGGAGATGATGTCTTTCTGTTAGCAGCTGTACTTGGTCTTCTACCAGATGTTCCAGCTGCCGTTTTGTTTTCCTTACTTTGGCAGTGCGTTTTGCTGCCTTCTGCCTGCGTGTGGAAATAGACCTCCAGAACCTGCTTTATTGTGGGCTTTTATTTTCTGTTCTTTACTTTCCCGTATCGAACGCAATGGTTTCGTTTATATATAAATGGAGCCGGGGCGAGTCCCTGTTATTCTAAAAAGAAATGCCCATGAAGCAGAAATTATGTTTGTATGCAACAAATCATCAATTGTCCGCATCAACCCGCCGAGAAGAATCATCTTTGGTACGCAAAACGGAAGCAAATAATTACAACATATGAATAAACGCTTGCAGTACGAAAGCAGCATTTACAACATATATCCAGAGTCATCGCCGTGCGTTTGTATTTTATCTTTTCTACACAATCCACAAAAAATGTCGGTTTTTCATGAAACAACTTTGTGAACACATGGCATGTTAAAATCTATGTGCGAACATTTGTTTTCAACTTTTTTTGACATTTCAAAATATGTCCAAAATGCATTTAAAATAAAAGAGTGCATATTCACCCGGGAGCCAAAACACCACTCTGGGTAGCGATGCATAAACTTAGTGAAGGATTTAGCTTTGCTTTGTGAGGTGGTCTTTTTATAATGTTTTTATAATGTTATGTGTCTACATTTTACACGCATACACGAATATCTCACGATTTTATGTTTACACGCGCGATAGATACGACGGAAAACAAAAAACTTAAGGGTCGTGGCAACGCACGGGCATTCAGCTAGTAATTACAACATATGAATAAACGCTTGCAGTACGATAGCAGCATGTACAACATATATCCAGAGTCATCCCCGTGCGTTTGTAACCAACAAAAACAAGGTTCTAACTTGTTGAAAGAACTAGATGATACCCCGCGCGTTGCTGCGGGAATTCTCGAGAAAAAAGTGAAATGTATTAGACAGAATAAACTGAAATAACCAGTATATTCTTGCTAATTGACCACAACCACCAACGATAGAAGATTAAAAATGAGATTGATCTATTGATGATTGCACACAAAACGTACATTATGTGTACAAAAATAGGAATTGCATGTGTATACAATATGAAGAGATAGAACAGATCAGATCATTGGCAGAAACTTGTTTAAGTTGCAACAATTATAATGGACTTTACAACAATGAATATAATTTGTGACAATAATAATTAAAGAAAGTGATGGGTATACAAAAACTGATCAACGCAAATGAAAGAGATTTATGCTAGGAAGTGATAATAGTGCAAGTGTTGCTAGTACAAAATTGCCTGCGTTTTCACACATAAATGGCTGCCCAAAGTTTTCTCAACATGCACAAAATACTGGAAAAATATGTAAAGTTGGGTATACATTATCTGTCAGTCATATAGAAAGAATATATTTAGAAATTAATCCTGAAAACTGAAACTATGTGGACATATTTGCAGACTAACCCAACTGAGAACAACAAACTAAACGTGAAAAAACGGTACATGTATACTGAATCGACATTGATAGGATTGGCGGAGTGCAAAGATGTGACATATAATTTTTAATGCAGGTTGTGTCATCCAATATCGGAAGCCCCGACTTTAGTTTATCTAGTATATAACTTTTCTAGTCTGATATTAAGCCTGTATATATGCAGGTTTGTAGGAAGCTGGCTCTCTTTTTATTTGCAAAATACTACAGCTCTGAATCGAAGTAGCTGCGGGAATGAAGTGCTCAATTTTATCTTCCCCTTTGATATGCAATATGCATTCCAAGTGCGCCTGAATAGAGGCGTACAGAGAATTTATGTGTCGTTCAGATAAGGTAAATATAAATTAACATGCAGAATTTATATACATAGCTGTACGGAGAAAAAGGAATCCAAATGGTTTTGGGATACTATTTCGTAATTAATTCTGTTTCAACTTAGTATAAGAAACTTTTGGTGCGAGTGAAAGTATTACCAAAATATGTATAATAAAGGAGACTCTTCGTCTAGTCCATTATCGAAGGCATGAGAGAGCAGTCAGAGGATTCAAGCGCTAGTCTTGCCAACCTAGCTTTGAAAAAATACGTCAGAAACATCAAGATTTCTCCTGTTATATTACATGGATTGAACTGAAAGCATCTAAAGCTGAAAACTGAATTATATAAGCAGAACATAGAAAAACGAAGGTGCACGAATCGGTATGAGGACCGGAAAAACAAAAGAAACTGGAATGGTGATTCCGGTAGACCCTACTCTAATGATGTTTTGTTATTCTCGTGGTGCAGGGGAGCTTCCTGTGTGTAGCTCTGCAGGAAGGCGTTGCTGGCGGCGCTTGCTCTGATCATTTGTTGCCGCAGCCATGATTTGATTCAGCCAGGGCATCTCATGTGTATATAGGATGATGGGACTGGCCGATGTTGGTAGCATACATGTGTGTGTGTGGTAGTGCTCTCATGAGAAAGGTGTGAGGAAATATGAAGGTTCAGAGGGGATGGAAAGTGAGGGGACATGGGAGGCACAACGTCGCGGACAAAACTTATTAACAGCGAGTGCCCGATCGGCTAACTGATTAAGCAGAGAAGCTGTGTCTCACGTCTAGAATTAATTGAGAATGACACAATTGAAGAATATGACAGAGAATACAGCAGTCGTTGGATGGAAACGACACTTTATTGTTTTGCTGAGTTGGATGATCTGTTGAGTGGGAAGCAAAATGGACGGACAGATATGAGCAAATGTGAGGATCACACGGCTGTGGTTTACTTAATGATGTGGCTATGCTGCATGTAGAGATAGAAAAATCATAATGACACATAGTGGGGTTTTGCTTTATAAGAGGTATAGATAGATGTATGCAAACAATGAAAATTTCAAAATCACTAACAAGGTGCACCGATCTCGCCACCATGGGCTTGGCCGTGACAAATCTAGCCGACTTGGAGTCTTGTCAGTGCCATATCCGGTGACCTAGAACCGGTGACCTAGAACCATCTCCGTTCGTTCCTTTGTGCTGTAGAGTGATCCTAGTTACAGGGAGGATGCTTTATCTAGTGGCCGCTTAAAAATCCCATATTTCTTTCCCAAATTGAACTGTTTATATAGGGATAAGAAAGGTCTCAGCACGTTGCGGAGGTTAGATTTGCCACTAGCAAAATGTAAATAACATTAACTTCGTTTGGAAAATACATGACCGTGTTTAGAGAAATTGGAGGAGTTTAAGCTAACTCCCGACAAATTGTTTCAACCTCGTGAATAATTAGTTTGAACCTCGTGAACAATTATTTTGAACGTCGTAAATAATTCTTTTGTACCATACGAACATGTTTTAAGCTTGTGAACAAATATTATAAATCTCCTCAACAATTATTTTCTGAACCTCGTAAATTATTATTTTGTACTGTGTGAATACTTTTCTAAAATTTGTTTTCCCTGAACAATATTTTTTGAATTTAAGAACATTTTTTCTCAGATGATATTTTTTCCATCATTGTACACAGTTCTAGAACACATTATGGAGACAAGGTAATCTCAGACAATTATGCAATCAGAAATTCCCATAGAAAATGTGTATATTGAAAAAATTCCACATCATTTAGCTAAATAATGCAATCAGAAATTATCATAGAAAATGTATATATTGAAAAAAAACACATCATTTAGCTAATTTTTTTTACATATTTGAACAAAAATATCACGATGTTACAAAAAAAATTGTTTATTAGGATCTAGCCAGACGGCTAAATTTTTTGAACTTTTTGAGAATTTCTAGCACATGTTCTTATTTGTCGGTTGTATATTACATTTAAGCTTATAACAATTATCGCAAATTGAGTGCGACATACCTAAAGAAGATATCAAGATTACATTGGATAACATGCAAATGTTTAGATCACACATGAGATCATATTGTGCACTAAGCATATAAATAAGCATGTACTCCCTCCGTTCCAAATTAGATGTCTTTCATTTGTCTACATGAGGATGTATCTAGACATGTTACAAGTATAGATACATCCGCATGTGGACAAATAGAAGACATCTAATTTGGAACGGAGGGAGTAATATAGAAGTAGTGTGTATGTATATAAAATAAGTATACATACATATAAATACAAATGGAAGAAACATAGATTGAACAAGGACATATTCAAAAAACATATATATATGATAAAAGGAATATTTATTCATGTAAAAGTAATGAATATATCATAAATATTTGTTAAAAAATAATCCGTGTATTGTTATGGAAAATGGCATCAACATGGTAAAACAAAACATAAAAGGAAACGAGAAGGAAACGAAAACAAAAAAAAGAACAAGAAAATTAAAAATCCTAAGTAAAGAAAAAGAAAAAAAAAACACGTAGAAGAAACTAAAGAGAAAACACAAGTTTACAAGAAATGTATAAAAACACAAAAAAGAACTAGCTAAGAGCGGGTGTCCAAGAGAATGTATCCCGTCAAACAGCCGAATCGATGCAACTAGTGCACCCATCTCTTGTTTAGCACCAAAAAAAATTCAAAAAATCTGAATTTTTTTTTGGACATTGACATAACATAAATATACATCGTCGCATCAATTTATGTCTAAATTTTAGACACAACATCAGCACTGAAAATGATAAGTTTGTTATCAATATTGACAATGAGCCAAATTTCATAGCCCAACTAAATTTTGGCACTATTCATTGTCGGATTTGTTTATTTTATTTCATGATCTGTGTTACAAATTTTGATTCGAAATTTTGTGATATGTTATATATGAGTACTACCAATGTCTTTTTGCGGATTTTTGTGAGAATATTTTAGATTTTCAACTAAAGTGGGGTGTGTCGGGTGCACATATCCTCCCGTTTGACAGGATATGTTCTCTGTTCTCTCTTACCTACCCTTTTTTTTCTCATAAGGATTTACTCAGCCTACGTAACGAAAAAGGCACTTCCAAGAAATAGGCCGTAGCCCCGCTATATAAATATAGCAACCACCCGATACAACCAACGAGAGACACGGCTGGGGCGACAGCCAACAAGCACCCAAAGTAAGGAAAAGAAGAAATAAAAGACGACATAGGCGGATTGACTAAGCGACGACGACCCGCACCCGCTGCGCCCTCTCCGAAGATGTACCACCACGCTCCTAGTACCGAATCGACGAGTACCAAGCAACACCTTCAAGAAGGAAAGTCATGTGGCTGCCGGACGAGATTTGGTCCTAGGGTTTCCCCCGGCACACAAGGAAGCAGATAAAGGGTAGCCACAATGCCCTTCAGGAAGGAAAGATGTCACCCGAAGGCGGCACCGCGTCGGTGTCGGACGAACCAACAAGGATTTCTCCCGAAAAACCCCGTCCGCAATCCTGGACGATCCGTACAATAGGAGCCCGCGAGGTCGAACCCCGACACCGCCAGACTCACCACCCGCCAACAAGCGCCACCACGGATGCGAAGCCACCATCGTCGTCTCCCCGAAGCCACCGTCACGAGGCCAGCACGACAGAGGCCAAGAGTAGATACACCAGGGTCAACAAAACCGCGGCAAAAAATGTGAGCTGCGGAAACAAACGGCCCAGGCCCAGATAAACGCATGGGTATCGAAGCATAATGCACACATTCAGCATTCAATAGGATTTGCCGGAGTAATGTGCATCTACGCATCGGTTGGACTTTGGCTTTCTCTTGGTAAAAGGAAGAAAAATCAATCGTCCTAGGCCTCGGCGGGACGCACCAAGAGTCCAGACCATCGGACTCCGGCGATCGACCAAACCATCATGGACAGGACTAGGGAGCGGCGCCGCTAAATTGATCTCGCTAGCGGCGGTCAAACCCGCCAAAGACTTCCCTCGCGACCGTGTGACAGCGCGGAAGCGTGAGTCGTTCCTGGGCCACACAGAGAGTCCACTAGCAACTCCTTAGCCCAAAATTACTAGATTTTCCCACAGCTTAGCCCAAAACTATATTTCAAACAGACAGACCCACGACCTGATCTATCAGAACGCAGAAAAAAACTGGAATATTTCCAGATCTGGAAAAATAATCCATATCCAACAAACACACCGGATAAAACGCCAAAGCAAAGTACGAACTTTCTAACCTGCTATTTTTGTCTACTTTTCCTGGTTCAAAAACATCTAGATCATGCACCAAGTTACACAAAAACCATGAAGACATATGACATACGTACATGTACAAAAACTTGGAACACATCAGAATGTAGTAGTTCTTGTCTGACATAGTATTTAAACCAAGGTAGATCATGTTCACCACACACATGTAGCAAAACAAAACCACGTAGTTCCATAGGGTTAAGAAACTTACATAATCTCAAATATGCTAAGAAAATAGTTTGAAATCAAACAGACATCTAGGAAACCATAACTTGATATCTTTAGTCACAGACTTTCACGTCATAACTTGATGTCTCTTTTAGTCACAGCCTCGTACATCATGGAACTTGATTCACCCTGTTTCAAATAGAAACATTTGCAATTAGTAACCCTAATAAATTGTCCAATAGTGAAACTATTATTTATCTTCATGATAGCTACCATTTTAAAATCAAATACAACTGCCATGTTAATTCATGCTAGCTGTCAAGTTAATTCAATATTGCTACCTGTTTCATTCAAGCTAACTATCATGTTAAATTATTGATAGCCGATTTAAAATTTTAGCTACCAGGTTAACTCATGCTAGCTATCAGGTTAATTGAATACAAATGCCATGTTGATACATGCTAGCTATCAGGTCAAATTCATTGTAGCTAAGCAAACCAATTAAACTTGTTGACAGTGCTTACGTAGTTTACTAACCATTACCACATATTAGTTGAAAGGTTACTTAAAACTCTTTTCCATGGCATGGACTACAGGGATTGCATCTGCCGAACATAATGGACAAGGTTTGCTGGTGGTGAGAGAAGCTACTATGGGTATGGAAATTACGCAGGGTGAATCAAGTGCTCATACATCCTGAGCTGAAGGGGACAATATGAATGATGGCACAGCAGAGGCTATTTCCACACCTCAACCCCCTTGCCGCGTTCGTCCATGAATTAATAGCAAATGATGTATTCTCTATTCCAGCACCAAATCATCGGTATTGATAGCGGTGATGTATCGTAACTATTCATGGAAAAATCAAAATGAATTAGTGCTACCAAGATTTGAGTACACAACTATCAGAATTTGAATACACAACAATTAGGATTTTAATACACAACTACTATGATTTGAATACAAAAGCATACATTGGAGAGAGAAATGCAACTACCATGTTTTACGTAGACAGCTACCACATTTTCCATACACAACTACCAGATTATGAATACATATTATGAATACATAGCTACCAGGATTATAATACACAGCTACCAGAATTTGAATACAAAAGCGTACATTGGAGAGGAAAAATGCAGCTACCATGATTTGAGTGCATGGCTACCCGATTATAAATGCACATCTACCAGGATTTATTTGTAAAGCAATGATATAAAAAACAATGCACATGAACAAATCAAGAAAAACAAACAATAATCAGAGGTGGGAGAGGCTAACCATGCAAAACAAAGAGACAGGTTAATTCACATGGTGACCACATTATTTGATCTATATGTCACGAAAATGCTACTGCAATCTAAGCCATACTACAACTAAATGAGTACCTTTACACCCCTCCTTGACAACCACACTAGTATTGCACAAAAAAGGTAGGAGCCAACCAACTCACCTTGCACCTCTTCCTTACGCCTTTTGCTTCGCAATCACCGGCTGCTTTATTTCGACTGCCCTTCCTCCTAGCCATCACACTAACCTTACCATGCAGAAAAACCTACGATACTAATTGTTACCATGTTATTCCCTCATGGCAACCATGTTATTCATGCTTAGCTATCATGTTATATACAATTAGTTTTCAGGTTTTCCACCAGCCGGTTAATGTGTTCTCTACTCCTAGCAGTTATCAGCTTATTCAGCCTTGGATACCATGCTATTTGCTTGTAGTTATCATTTATTTTGCTAGTGGTTAAAATATGAGGTAACTGCTAACTCCCACGCTATTCCTAGTTGGTTAATATATTATGTTGTGATAGCTACCGGTTTAATTCAAGGTAGTTAACAAATTATTAACTGCTATGTAACAAAAATGTTCCAACAACAACACCAGTGCGCTTCGCTCTTGGCATCAACACTAGTATTGCACAAAAAAAGGTAGGACCAAGCAAAAAACAGTGCACCTCTTTTTTATGCCCTTCCCCTTGACATTCACCACCTGCTTTATTCCGGTTTCCCTTCCTCCTAGCCATCGCACTAACCTTGGTTGGGGGAAAACATAATCACATTCACCATGTGTACAACTTGATGAAACTGAAAACAAGACGCGCAAACTAAGCCATCCTACAAAATACATTAGTCCAATAATTTGCTTCGAGAATTAGAAAAAAAAGAGTACCACCAACACCGGTAGCACAACCATCAACTATACCAAATAATACCCCTTGTCTACCCCAGGCCCCAAGGATCCAACATGAAAAACACAACCCTAACTAAATCGACCTCAAAAACCACATCACCGAAAACACAATCGACCTCAATGGTGTCCCGCATGTCGTGCTGATCTCAAACCCTCCTCCTATGTACCAACAAATCAACAAATCGCTAAAACACCATTAGTGCAACATTAGAGTCCACCACCACTTCCTATCAAACTCCATCAACAGCAGCAACACACAGGAAAACATGATCCCCAAGTCCACCCCATGCCACAACCCCCAACAAACATCAAGCATCACCCTATAAAGATGAACACAAGGCTACCAGACCAAATATATGGCCATCACCGACTGGATTCGGCCACAGAACCCAGTCCCAAACACTGTCTATCTAGAATTCTTCTACACCAGCGACCAACAAAAACGACATGCTAGCAAAAACGCCTACCCTACATCGTTGACGCCGACGACAATAGTGGTGAATCGGGACTGAACGAGCTCCCCATCGACGAAATCGACCACCAAAATATATCAAATCCAGAAGGTGCAGAGCTCAACACGAAGGGGACTGCGACGAAGAGCCTCTCCTCCGGTGTAAAGTACCCTACCAAGTTGACGCCAATGACAACGGTGGTCGAATCGGCACCAAACAAGCTCCGACCAATGAAATCGACCACGAATTCGAACAAACCAAGAGATGCGGGACTAACAAGGACGGGGACTGCGGCGACCAACCTCTCTGTTGGCGAGGAACCGCCGGACTGCGGTCAGCGTGGCCAGAAATTCGCATTCGCCGCCGAAATCGCCGGAGCCGAGCGGCGAGCGCGGAGATAGAAAGAGCAGGGGAGAGAGCGGCTGCACTTGGACGTCCTCGGTCTGGCTTACAAGTGGGCCCTACAAAAATCTTATCCAGAGAAAGGCACCGTGAGACAGAGTGAGAGGACATGCGCGCGCGATGCAATACACGCATCGTAAAGCAGCCGCCGCTAGGGAGATAGGCGGTGCGGCGCCTATGTGTAGCTTTTCCCAACAATCATTCATGTACGGGATCGTATGTCCAACACATTTTTTGACACAACATGTCCAACACCGCTCCTCGCGATTCCGACTCTCGCCTAGGCAAATTAATTGTCACCTCTTCGACGACTCTCGCCCTCTTCATCCACCTGTCCCACCGTGACATTATGACCTGCATGCCAGCAACTACTTCCTGAAACCTGGTGTGGCCTATAACCATCACTAGTAGGAAAAGGGTTATCAGTGGCGCACCAAATTGACATTCTGTGGCGCACCCCCAGAATTGCTGGGTGCGCCACAGAATCGTCGCCACTAAAATTTGTTTTCTGTGGCGCACCATGGGCATGCGCCACAGAAACCCACTTTCTGTGGCGCACCCAGGCCGTGCGCCACAGAAATAGCTCGGTAGGCCACATAGCAGATTAATTCTGTGGCGCACCCACGCCTGGTGCGCCACAGAAAGTGGTGCGCCACAAAAACATAAAAGCGTGCGCCACAGAAATATGAAACAGTATTACAGGTATTTTTTTCATTTTGCTGTATAAATACAGGTATATACAGGATTTATCCAGAAATACAGATATATTTGACAGGTATATAAACAGACACACATTAATCACTATTTCATCACACATATTACTTAGTGTGCCCGAGATACATACACATAGTCACAAAAGTGCCGAATGTTAATTTACATACACATAGTCACATAGTCACACTACACAATACAAATGAAGTGTTCACCGCCTAACTAGGATCAAATGTAGCACACATCGGCGATGATGGTGAGCAAGAGCGCGCGGGAGCATGCATGATCATGGCTTCCTCTTCTTGAGCGGCGCCGGGAACGGTAGAATGCCCCCTTTCGTCCTCCACTCCCTGGTGTCACTCTGCGCCGCTAGTCGTTCTTCCATCTCCTCTGAGACAACGCTGAAGATGGATTGGGATATATATTGGTTAGTGATATACATAGAGTATAATTTGTTCATCTAAGTATAGAGGCAAGACGATCAATCAATGTTGTCATGGTTGGAAATCATATGGCTATCCTATTTGGGTTTCATAGCATAGCATATATATAATATATAACCCTACACATGCACTTCTACAAAAAAGTACACACTAGCTAGTAATGCTTAGCAAGGCTATCTTTTATAATACATCCTACGTACCGAAGCGGAAGTGGAAGGACCCTGAGGCGTGCATGACATCGTCGAGGATGATATTTGTTAACTGCAGCCGGATGCGATGGAAGTCTTGTCTATAATCAGCATCGGTGAGACTTTCCGCCATTTTGGTGTATTCTGCGAGATTAGATGCAATCTTCGTTTTCTCGCAATCCCGGACAATCGTTTTAAGGTGACGGAGGGCATAGTAGGCCTCCATCACACTGCCATCCAGTTGCTTGACGCAATGGAATCCGGTCCCATGCAAGAACTTGTGTGTTTGTCGTCCTCCGTAAAAATTCCGACTTCTTATGGAAGGGGCCGCCCTTTTTGGCATAGGCCTCGAGAGCGTCATCGAGAACACCCTTTATTCTGTTGTATGATCTCGGCTGGGATTTATTCCCCGAGTCCAAATAAGTGGCAACGGACCACCTCGGGGATACGTGGATGAGTGCGCAGTACTTGTCCCTGCTCAACACAATTGAAGCAGAATGTTGGACAAAGGATCAGCGATGGAAGAAATGTACAAGAAGACATAAGATAGGACGGTGGCGAGCAGATGTGTACTTACTCGAAAAAGTAAGGCAGAAGAAGGGCGGTCTTCTCCTTGTTGGCCAGGAAGACCCTAACGAGGTACTCCTTGGCCGTTTCCCGTGTTGTTGATCCTTCCACCAGATGGCTGTCGCGCATGTAGTAGGGATCCACTATCGCGATGTACGGGGTATCATCTCTCCTGATCTTCATCGCCGCATCGAGAGCATATAGGCGGACCATGTTATAGTCCAGCCGTTTGGAGTGATACAGGTTGAAGATGTCCTCGTACGCTATGAAGAACACATCTGCGGGGTCTTCTGGACGAAGTCCACCAACTCTTTTGGCACCTTGACCGAGAACGCCGGGTAACCTGGGTTCTTCTCTTTAAGAAGGGTCTCCTCTAGATACAAGATATTATTCTGCAAAGTAATCATGGGTCCTTCTGCAAGGCGGAGCATGTCCCCGGACAAGATAGATTTACCAGCTTCATGAACTCTGGAGTAGCCTTGTGGATTCGTGTCTTCAGGACCCCGGATCTTAGGATCTTGCTGGCTCGCAGAGTATGCTTTTCTCTTCCTTTGATGACTCTTCTTTTTCTTCTTCTCTGGGGATTGTGGGGGTGGGGGTGCAGTGAACCCCGCTTTAACTGTTTCTTTCAGTGTGGTAGGGGTGAAAATGGTACCCGGTTGAGCTTGATGATCGCCGGCATCCGGAGGCGTGTCGGTGAAGGCCAGCGCTGTGTGCATGAAGTGGGACGAGCAGGTTGAATGTGGTGGTCGCGGAAGGGTTCTTCATCCATAAGAGGCATGAACATATCATCGCGGCGGCGCCAGTGTTGATGTAGTCATCGACGTTTACATCATTATCATCATCCTCCTCAACATTGTCGTCGTTGCCACCAAGTTGAGGTGCAACGGCTTTGTCCTCAACATTGTCGTCGTTGCCACCAAGTTGAGGTGCAACGGCTTTGTCCTAAAACATAAACAATAGCACATCCGTTAGTCGGGAAAGTCGGAAAGTCGGGGAATTCGGAAAGTCAGAACTAACCTTGGACGGTTGCGGGGAAGACGTTCCCAACAACTGTTTGTGGCGGTTGGTGGCGGCGATGACCGGCGGCGGTAGCTTCCGGCCGGCGGTGGGGGCGACCGGCGGTAGCTTCCGGCCGGCGGTGGCGGCGACCGGCGGTTCCGTCTGGGTGGTGGTGACGGCTGCTTGTGGCGCCGGTTCATCCGCAGCATCTTTTTTTGTCCGCCTCGGCGGGGGCCGAACGATCGGGGCTCGGGGCCTCGAGGTGGCGCCGCCGGTGCGCCTGGCCCCTTGAAGAACATCCCCAAGACGAATTTGGGTTTTCGGCCATTCCAGCATCCACCGCCCGCATTCGCCAAGCTTCATGTGTTTCTCGGCTCCCTGAGGTTGCTTAGGGGGGTCGATGTCACAGAACTCAGGCAGTACCTCCTTCACATTTACTTTCATCACGAGCTCGCTCATTCGGACGTTGTGGATATCGCGGGTCAAAGGTTGTACGGTCGAGGCCCTTGCGACTTCCTTCAACTCGCCGTCGGTACCCACCCTATGCAGGAGTATGCAAGGCATGTCCTGGGAGTCAACACATAGCGGGCACCATGAGATAAGGCATATATAGTCTCACACACAATGTATCATACATATTCATGATCATACATATATATGTTTCCATTGCCTCACACACACATACTAATTAGTTACCTTGGTGACGGCGTTGAGCTCGGCTAATGTCGAGACAAGGGCGCCGGTGCCGGCGGCCGGCCTATCAATCTCCCGGCCGCTCGTGTGCATTATCATTATTCTCCGGCGTTGGTGTATGTTGCTCCACGGCAGGGGGCACCGGTGGGGTCGGCAGGACCGGCGACACGTTATTGCTGGAGGTGCTGCCGGCGAAGCTGGGCACGTGTATCGGCCCCTGCTGACCTCCCGCATGCCAAGCAGTTATCCCCTGCACCAATGCATCGGGTAACAAAGCCCGGAGCTTCTCTTCCACCTTCTCGGCCACTAGCTTGTCCACCACGCTGGAGTCCACCTTCTCGGCCTCTAGTGCGTCCAGCTTCTTCCTTAGCTCGAGAACCTCGGCTCTATCTTTAGCCGGCTTCCTCCTCTCCTTTTTCTTCTCGGTGTCCGTGCTGTAGTACTCGGTGAACTTCATCGCCGTACCAAAGCCGGTCACACGGCCAGCTGACGTCGGCGGCTTTGACTTGTCCCTCCCCTTGTGAACGTTCATCACCCGGTTGAAAGTCGTGTCCCACGGGCCGGCCGGAGGCTCCTGGGACGACGGGCCGGCCTCAGCCTCAATCTCCAACTCAGCCGCCTGCGGACAAAGGAAATAAACGTGAACCCATGTAGAAATCAACGCAAATGGACTTTGAGATATCCGCGGTAATTAAGTTTCTTACCAGCTTTTTCTCGAATTCCAACACATCTTCATAGTCGGTAACGAATTCCCCCGTCCCCGGCTTCAGATAGTAGCGGGACCGAACAAAGTTCCTAACTTGCTCGTCCGTGAATTTATGCCACGGGTTCTCTTTCCCAAGTCTCGCAACCTCGGCATCCTCCTTGTCCCAAACGGGCTTTTTTCCTGCGTAACCGCCGCTTCCCAAATGGTGGTTACCTAAGTTCAGTGCCCGCATGTTCTTCCCCCACTCGGTCCATTTTTCAGCCTCCGGAGATGACAAGGATGCCTTGAATATATCGAAATCGTCTTTCTCGAGGTACGGCTCTTTGGCACTGATCTCCTCCCAGCTAAGACCCTTTTCAAGAATCTTCGCCTTCACCCGGCCTCTCCAGCTTGTCAAGGCGGTGTTCATCTTCGTGATGGCGAAGTTGTCCACCTTTTTGTTTCCATCAGCCGGGAAAATATATCGTTTGTGAAGCTTCTTGAGGAGGTCATTGCGCAAAGCCTCATTCTCCGGATTCCTGAGGTCATACGTGTTGATCGATGCGTTTTCCCGGAGGATGCACCCTAGTTGCATGCCGTACCCTTTTGCGATGTCCCTAGGCTCCAGTGGTTGGCCACTTAAGGAGACCTTAGTGAACGTGTCTGTGATGTTGCCGACCGCTTGCGGTGTCCGGTCCTTCCTCGGCTTCTTAAGCCTCTTAGCAGGCCTCTTAGCAGGCGGGTTACTACCACCACCGCCATCCGTGTGGTCGCCACCCCCGACATCCGTGCTGGTGGGTTCTCCATCGGTGGTGGTGGCTTCGGCAGACTCTAACTGAAAGTCACCATCGCCGTCACGAGCCAGTTCGGCGGCCTCCGCATCCTCCATCTGCGGGTTCAATTCCCAGAACGATATGTTCTTTTGTCTAGCTTGTTCTTCGACGCTCATGTGCTTCTCAGAAGGGCCGGCCTCGGAGGACATGTTTGCACTACATTAAAAAGAGGCAAAATGTTAGTACAACAAATATAACAAAGCATCACTTAATTTAGTACTAAGATACCCCGGCCCATGCATTAGCCGCAATACCCCATATGTCCTATTTTTAGCAAAGTCATGCTAAATTTCACGAAATTTTTTGGCATGACCTTTGCTAAAAATAGGACATATGGAGTACCCGAATTTGCCGGAACGGAAGTTAATCGACGTTCCGGCAATCTCAAGGGCCTCACGGGGTACCTGCACAAGCATTTCACAAATAATATCCACATCTCCGGACGGCATCTCCGTCCGACATCTCCACGACACGATGGTCGGAGCACAAACAACCACGACACGATGGTCGTGGACACATACATCACCACATCCACATCGAGGGAGAGAGGAACTACCTAGTACCTCGGGTAGGGAAGGGAGGCTCGGGTCCGAGATCGGCGTGGTGGAGGTGCTCCTCGTGGTGCTGCAATAAATTAACAAAACCATGATTTAGCGAGAGAGATAATCATGCTCAATCCTACTGTCATGCAAAAAGAAAAATGAGCATAGGTTCACACAGGTAGATGCATGTATCATGTATGGCATGATGCAAAGCTATCTAAAAACAAGGCCATCAGCTTAAAGCTTTTCAAGATACCAGTGAGCTTTTCAAGCTTGTGTGTACCAAACCAACACCATAGTGGCAGTAGCACTTATGCAGAATATTTATTATACTATTGTCTTTCTACTTTATCTTGCTGCATTTTTATCTCAGTATAGTGGCAGTTCAAGCTTGTGTACCATAGTGGCAGTGGCTATTATTTGGATGGTATATAATCTAAATGATGTTTCACTGAAAAATGCACCAGAAAAAGGGCAAGAAAAGAAGTGACCTATGCCAAAGCTAGCTTTTTACGAAGTTACTTCTAGTCTGCTCGGTAAGGAACATAAGCAATTTCAGATTTTTGGCACTGAGTGTACTACTTTAGATGTTTCCCTGGATCCGCCACTGCCTGATCGGGTTCCTAACTTCCTATCAACCCAGACGTTGTTGAGATACGTGCCAGTAGGCACCCAAGAATTGTGTGCAAATTCTACGGCAAGTCCCATCCTTGAGCACAGCGTATAGATATTTGGATTACCAAACATTGAGCACATCATACAGATATTTGGATTCCAACTGGGAACGGTTCCTTTCCAGACCAGAAAAAGCACTTCACCAAGTGGTACAATATTGTAAGAGAACCTTTCGTTCCATCAGATGCCACTCCAGGAGAACTTCACTTTTTTTTTCTCACACCAGGTCAAGGGGCACAACATCCAAACAACATAACAGTTTTTATTTACACTAAAACACGACCTAAGTAAAACTGGAAAATCTATCAGGCACAAAAAGAAGCCAAAAGTCACCGATGGCATACTTACAGACTTATAGAGCATAACTGGGACCAGAAAACGCTCAGCAGCCATCTTTCCTTCCTTTTGGTTAGACAAGATATATTTTCCCATATTTGCTAAACTTTTCTGGAGTTGTGCAGATCTCAATCAGCTTAAAGTTGTGATCGAGGAGTCCAGGAGGACGCGACGCATACTCTGATTTTTGGCACTGAGAGGATCGGGGACACGGTCTGGGCATTTCCACAAGCACCTAGTGTGCAGGAGAGGATCGGGGAGGCTCCATGGAGAGGAGGGAGGAGGAAGATGGCCGGGAGGGAGGAGGAGGAGGATTGCAGGGAGGGAGGAGGGAGGAGGGATACCTGCGCAGGCCGGGTTGGCGCCGAGGAGAGCCGGCGCGTCGAGGGCACGGGCACGGGCGCGTCGAGGGCACGGGCACGGGCGCGTCGAGGGCACGGGCACGGCGAGGCACAGGCGCGTCGAGGTAGCAGCGGTCGGCGTCGACGGCGAGGGGAAGGACGCGAGCGCGGGAGAGGTGCTGCCGTCAACACTTAGCGAAATTTGGGGAAGAAGAGAGGCAGCGCGGGGGCGGCCCCACATGTTAGTGGGCGCAACACAATTCTGTGGCGCACCACCGATGGGATGCGCCACAGAATTATGATGATTCTGTGGCGCACCACGTAAGGATGCGCCACAGAAATACTTGGCCTGGAACTGGGGCAGGGCGGGACGGGCCCACATGTAAGTGGCGCAGCACATTTCTGTGGCGCACCTTGGAGGGGATGCGCCACAGAATTATCAGGATTCTGTGGCGCATTTGTTGGAGGTATGCGCCACAGAAATAGTTGGTTAAATTTGCTGAACTTTTTTTCTTACAAAATTTTGGTTAAATTTGGTTCAAAAAATACACACAATATGTGTCCTACATATTTAGTTCATTGAATACATAACTCTTGCATTGTCATACATATTCAAGATCATACATATATATGCTTCCATTGTCTCACGCACACACATACAAATTAAATACACCAAAAAAGTCTCTTCTTCGTCTCGGTTCCACGAGTTAGCTTCTCTTCTTTCCCTTCTTCACGGTTGAAAACTTTAGGCCGGTCACCTTGAGATTTCTTCGCGTGAACGGACAACCTTTGGTAGGTAGGGAGGTCTTCCTTCTTTGTGTACTTGTAGTAGGCATGTCGAAGAACTTGTCGAATTCCTCCTCGATCTTTGGCTCGTTGTCCAATTCTTGCTCGGTGGCGCCTCCTTCCATTCCGATGATGCTCCTCTTGCCCCTCCTCACGACAACACGGCTAGGCTTTGACGGGTCGGTAATGAAGAAGCATTGCTCAACTTGGCTAGCGAGTACCCATGGCTCATTTTTCGCGGAGGCGTTCTTCGATTTGGCATCGGGTATTACCATGGTGGTGAAATACCGGCCTTCTTTGACGACGTCCTTGGCCCATCTTACACGGAACATTGGCACCACCTCTCCACAGTAGTTGAGCTCCCATATGTCCTCAATCCTTCCGAAGTATCTTTTCTTGACAGTAGCCTCCTCATCGCCGTATGATAGCATAGTTACTCCTGAGTTTTGATATTCCGACATCTTGTCCTTTTCCTCGGTGTAGAATCTGTAGCCATCGATGTCGTACGCCTGATAGGTCTTTACGTTATGCGAGGGACCCCGTGATAAGGAGAATATGAGTTGTTCATCTTCCGTAGATGGCGGTTTCCTCTTTGCTAGCTCCATTTGATTTTGCTTGAACCAACGCGTGAAGCTGGCGTTGTGCTCTCTGGTTACGTCTCCCTTCTTCCTCGGCCGGCCCAGTTTGATGTAATGTTGCTCGAGTAAGCATTTGTGCTGTTCCACCCAAGTTTCGATCAGCTGTAAGTGTTGTAGCGCGACCCGGTGAGCCCTTTCGAAGTCGTCCTTTCGACCCTGCATGCTGACAAAGATTGAGCTGGCGCCCTCTCGGTGACCATATCCATTGAGCCTGTCGAAGTGTTTCCTCGTGGGCAGACCTGCATCCTGGTTCTCGTTGCTTAGATAATTCTGGCAGAAGGAGATGCACTCGTAGGTTAGAAAGCCCTTGGTCATGCTTGCGTCTGGACGGGCCCTGTTGCGAACGTATCCTTTCATGACACCGTTCATCCTTTCGAACGGCATCATGTAGTGCATGAACGTTGGCCCTAGCTGCCTGATGTCATCAACGACATGGAGAAGGAGATGCACGCATATATCAAAGAATGCTGGCGGGAAGTAAATCTCGAGCTCGCATAGTACCAGCTCGATCTCTTCTTGTAGCCTGTCGAGCTGCTTCACCCCGATCGACTTCCTGTTGATGACGTCGACAAAGTTGCAAAGGGCAAGCAGCGTATCACGGACGTGCTCGTCCATTATCCCTCGAATCGCAACGGGAAGTATCTGCGTCAACAACACGTGACAGTCGTGAGACTTCATCCCGCTAAACCTCTTCTTCTTTCCGTCCAGATATCTGCTTATCTGTCCCGCGTAACCATTCGGAAATTTGACTCCTAGAAGACACCTGTAGAATTGCTCGAGCTCCTCCGGACTCATAGTGAAGCACGTAGCGGGAAGCACCACAGTGTTCTTCTTTACCCTTTTGCCGCGACCTTGAGTCCCTTCGTCTGATCATCATCATCATCGTCATCGCTATCGGGGGCCTGAAGATCTTTCCTGACACCAAGCCATTTCAGATCGTATCTTGCTTTCGTCCCATCCTTGGTCTTTTCTGGCATGTTGGAAAGAGTGCCAAGCAGACTCTCGGTGACATTCTTCGTAATGTGCATCATATCGAGGCTATGTGGCGTCTTGAGGAACTTCCAGTAGGGCAAGTTGTGGAAAACAGCCCTCGCTTTCCATACACCCAGCAGCGGATCTACCTTCGGTCGTTTCTTTCCCGGCGCAGGGCACTCCTCCCAATTATTCAACAGCTCGTCGATTTCTGTGCCGCTCCTCGGGATCGGGGGTCCTTCGGGCTCGTCCTTACCATTAAACAGGTCACCGCGTTTCCTCCACGGGTGATCCATGCGAAGCCACCTTCGAGCCCCTGGGTACACGGTTTTCGAAGACCCGGGATTCCTTGGTAGCTGGAGATGCGGGGTCTTATCCATGCACCTGACACATGCGCAGAATCCGTGGCCTACCTGGGCCGATACATATGAGCAACCAGGATAGTCCTGCACCGTCGTGAGCAGCGCGGCTCTCATTGGGAAATAATCTCCAGTGTAGGCATCCCACGTACGGGCTGGGGTCGCCCACAACGTGGCTAACTCCTCTTCCAACAGCGCGAGATACGTATGTATGTGGACACCTGCTTGTTTCGGCCCCTGAATGAGAAGACTCATGTGAATATACCTTTGCTTCGTGCACAACCACGGGGGAAGGTTGTAAGGCCATACAAACACGGGCCATGTGCTATGCGTGCTACTCTGGTTGCCGAACGGATTGAGTCCATCGGTGCTCATACCGAGCCTGACGTTCCTTGCGTCGCCTCCGAAATTTCCGACGGCGTCCAACTCTTGCCACTGGCCAGCGTCTGAAGGGTGTGTAAGGATCCTGCCCTTCTCCGGATCTTCTTCAGGCTTCTCCCTTTCCGCGTGCCATTGCATGAGCTTTGCTTCCTTAGGGTCCACGAAGTACCGCTGCAGACGGGGAGTGATAGGAAAGTACCATACCACTTTGTGAGGACCTTTCTTCCCACGGCTCTTGTATCGTCCTTGGCCGCACACCGGACATGTGGTTCTGTCCTCGTACTCGCCCCGATAAATTGCGCAATCATTGATGCAGGCGTGGTATTTAACGTGCGGTAGGTCAAGAGGGCACACGACTTTCTTGGCCTCCTCGATACTAGTTGGCAATGTGTTCCCCTCGGGAAGACGCTCGTGGAAGAATTTCATGTTCTTGTTGAAGCTCACGTCGGTCCATTTGTTTCCCGACTTCATCTCCAGAGCATCAAGCGTTACTTGCAAGCGCGTATCCTGTGGCCGGCACCCTGGATACAACGGAGTCTTCCCGTCTATCTCCATTTGCGCCAGCTTGGCTTTCTCTCTAACGGTCCTCGCCTCCTTGAGGAGCAGTTCTTGAACATGAGACTCCATCAAGGCCGACATTAGCGAGCTCTGCGGCGTGTTCGCGTCTTCTCCACCACCATCTACTCCTTCATCATGACCATGTCCGTCGGCATCTCCTTCGTCACGATCATCTTGCCCGCCCTCGTCTTCAGGCGCAACATTTGTTGTCGGCGCAACATTTGCTGTCGGCGCTTCATTGAAGCCTTCCATGAAACCGCGCCTGAGCAGGTGTTCCTCCAAGTGTCCGGAATCAGGGTCGATCCATCTCACAAATTTGCAACTTCTACACGGACATCGTATGTGGCGCTTGTTGCACCGAATCATTTCCGCCTTCGCTTCTTCCTTGTAGTTGTTGATTCGACTGGAGCTCATCTTCATGACCATGGTCGCCTACGCGGTATACATATAGAGTATGTGTTATTAAGTCGGAAATGTTCGACGAAAAAATTCGGCATGACTTCCCCTAGAAGTAGGACATATGTGGTGCAAAAATTTACCGAAATGGAAATGAATCAACATTTCGGCAAACATCCATGCACCACGTCGGCGCAACACAACAACAAAAGGCAACAACATGCACAACACACACAAGCTTCATGTACACACATATTCATCCAACAATACTCACCTAGTAGATCTAGATCCGTTGCCGAGACGTGACCGTGATCGATGAGAGAGAGTGTGTGGTGATGGAGAGAAAATAGTGGACAAAAAGAGAGGAGGAGAATATATATGGAGGCTCTCCCCAAGCCCTCACCAATTATATGTCAAACAAATTAGGTTTAACAACAAATAATGGATAATAGGATGGTCAAAATGCCATGGGAGAGAGGAGGAGCTCGAGCTAGATGCATGGGGGGGAGAATGAAGAAGGTCACATGGGGAAAGTGGGTGTTGCCACCTTTTTGTGGATCTGGCCGATATTCTGTGGCGCACCACCCACTGTGCGCCACAGAATGTTCACTTTCTGTGGCGCATGGTTTCTGGTGCGCCACAGAAAGATAACATTCTGTGGCGCATGGCTACGGGTGCGCCACAGAATGTTTGTTTTCTGTGGCGCACCAGACACGCTGCGCCACAGAAATTGTTCAGATGGACCTAGCTCCAATGATTGCACGTGGGACCCACAGATATCTGTGGCGCATGGGTACACATGCGCCACAGAAGTCTGACTTTCTGTGGCGCATGGGTATCCATGCGCCACAGAAAACCTAATTTCTGTGGCGCATTGTCTCATATGCGCCACAGAAAGTCCAAATATTTAGTGGCGCACCACCTTCCATGCGCCACAGAAATATTTCTGTGGCGCACAATTAAGGGTGCGCCACAGAATGTCAACCTACCTATAACCCTTTTCCTACTAGTGCATGAAGTGGGACTTCACTCAGCTTAGGTTGAAAGATCGAGTTTCCCCGTACATCGGGGTCATGAACCACTTCTTATCACATATGTTGGGCGAGAATACAAGCTTCTGATGCCTCTCGTTTCTATTGGAGTTCACAGCTCATTATTGCCCGTGTATATGTTTCTATTCTAGTCTTTCGCTACTTCCCTGATTTTATAGTGGTGATGAGAAACTTGTTCTTCACTCCTCTCGTTGGTGTATTGCAAGTTTGGAGGCGAATATATATGTGTGTTTTACGACCTAATCAAGTGCGTGGAGTTTGCTCAAGCATTATTCAACTCATTATTGGTTCACCAACTTTCAAAGGATCACTAGAGCTTGCTTCTTTGGATAAATCATATATTTATTGGTTCAATGTATGACCATGTTAATTGTATGTAGGGATATGCACAGTCTTGAGTCTTGACTCGTTGCACGGAAAGTATTTGCTACCAGAAAAATGTAAAAGAACTTTAAGTTCGCTGAACAAAATGATGTTTTTGGAGAACTCTAGGATGCAATCAGCATTAGTTGACTAGGATATAAAATAAATTGTTTGTAGCAACATTGGAGAACTTTAACATCATAAATTGTGTAATTTATTTTGCATTAGTTCTCCAAAACATCATTTTACAATGTACTCAGCATTAGTTGAGTAAGGTCTTAACGCGTAATTTGAGAACTATTTCTTCAATTTATAATAATATTTATAGGAAAAGTATACTTAATTTTGTATTTTTCACAAAATATGAACCGGTGTATCGCATTTATGTTGTTCATAGATTATACAAATAGTTGCGGCATCCCCAGTATATATTTATATCCTAGATTATCTACTGATCATGGTTCATTGTGAAAACAACTTTTGCATACTAACTTTTGACTATATATCCTATTTATTTCATGTATGTGTTGGGTTATCGTATGGAAATATAATTTCACCTTTCGGAACAACCAAGATCTATATATGAAGATACAAGGAAGATATGATCTAGTAATCGTACCAACACTCTGAAGCGGAAGTAGTGTTGGTGTAGATATTGTCGATGAAGCATTATAGAAAGATTCTCACGACCAAGCCTGGTGGTGAGAATGTCGCCGACTACCCGCGTCCAGCCTTCGGGATCCAACCCGAGAGTGAGGATCAAAAGTGTGACTTAACACTTAAATCTCGCAGTCCATTTGCACTTCCATAGAGAAATATAAGAAAAGAGCGATGTTCATATCCCCTCTTGCAACTCCTTATTTGAGAAAATTAACGTAGAACTAAATCTCCAGCTTCTTTAGTTTCATTAGAACCATTTCTCATGCTGACCATTTTCATATTGTATTACATGCTTCATGTTTCTTTACAAGGTCAATTTTTCATAGAGGGCAGAGGCCCGTTCGTGATGGATACCCGCATCTCTAAGTAATTTACATTTGTTCATATGTATTGTATGGTTGCAACATGGGTCTCATGATGCTATATGGTTCTTATGGGTCGAAGTCAGTTCAACGGCAACAATATCCATATGTATTTGACAAGGAAATTGCAGGTTGATGTATTTTTATTCTTTGTCTGTAGAGTTTCACTAAGCCTATGTATATTATATTCCAATTTCCAATATTTAATCTAACTCATTCTTATATGTCGTGTGTAAGCTTTACCTTCATCGCTCCTTATCTTTTTGCTAGCTTAGAACTCACCCGGTGATCATGCTGTAACTTATCTTGGAAACCTGCCAGACATGATGAAGTTATCTGACACCTTATCAAAGGTATGACGATGACCAAATTGCAAGTTCTCTTTTGGAACCAATCTAGCAAATGCTTATTTGAGAAAACTAATGTAGAACTAAGTTTTCTAACTTGGTTCCTCTTCTATGCCAGGTGCAATCTGTATGGCACAAAGCTATGCGATCACTGATCATCAACCTGAAGTAAGTAATGTAGGATGCGAGTCTTGTAATGGTTGTGACCTTTTTTTTCTCCATGTCGAAAATTGTAGCCTCTTACTGGTCATGCTTTTAGAAGGGAAAAAAAGATGAAGCGCACATGATGAGATCGAATGACATCATATGTTTTGATCTGACTCCATAAAGCTCCATCAGATATAACCATATCTAAATACGTAGTAATTCATGTGATGTTGTGCACGTTGGCTGTTCTCAACATATAATGCACGCAAGTGGGGTTGTAAATTGTCTTTGTATCATTATGTTTTTATTTGGTCAACACGTGTGTGGCAAGTTCTTCCCTAAAAAAAAGGACATACAAGTTGTTTGTATTACATTTTGGGCCTTTTATGCTTAACTCCGAGCTTAGGGAGGCTTGGAAAAATATAAAATAGGTCGGGCTTCTTATTGTAAATGGAACGTACTTTTCTCGGTTCTTGACAATATGCTATAAAAACATGGGCTTCTTGACCATAGGCTAGTTAAAGTAGGTTGGCCCACATAGGCTCTTCTTGCCAATTTTCGTAAGCTTCTATAAATTGAACGAGCATTTTTTTGGTTTTACTTATTTTTGTGGTTTAATTTTTTTGGTTTCTCAGTTAGTTCATTTTTTTCGTTTTTCTTCAGTTTTTTGTTTCTAAATTCGGGATCATATTTCAATTTCTGTGAAAACATTCTATTCATGATCTTTTTGTTAAAATCATCAATATTTTTTACATCCATGAATATTTTTAAAATTCATGAACATCTGTTTTTAACTTTTGTGAGCTTCCTCTAAATTCATGAACTTCTTAAAAATCACAGACATTTTTAATTCAAGAAATATTGTTTGACTATTTTCTAAAACCATAAACATTTTTTTTCAAATTCGTTAATTTTTTAATTTGTGAACATTTTGTAACATCTGGGAACTTTTTTGATTTCACATTTTTGTTAAGAGTTAATAGAAAAAACCGGGATGTTTTTCCTGGAGCGGTAACAACAAATTGGGGAAACAATGAACGACATCGAACGAGCTTACGAGTGTGGCGTGCTGGGTACATAGGCCGGCCTATAGGGATTAGCGCATGAGCCGTTGTATAGGAGCTCCCATAAACTTTCTATTGGATTCGCTCCATAGCCTCTAGGTCTAATCTACAATCCGCTCAACCAAATCTCACAAGAAAAATCCGCAATCAAAAAATGACACATACTAATCTTTAATTTTTTTATATGTAAATTATTATGGTTGATCTAGCTTCTTCCCTGCAAAAAGAAAAGAGTTCAAACTGTAGGAGTTTAGACTCTTCTAATTAAAGCCTCGTCACTAGAGGTATAAAGTAATGCCAAGACGCAAGAAACGGTGCTAGAGCTGATGACTTCGCAAAATGTTGACGTAAGTTTTTGTTTGATCAGATATATGTTGTTCGTTTCGGATTCAAGACCGATTTATATATTTCATTTTATAATTTATTACATTTTAGTGGCATGCTAGATAACTCTGTTTTCATAACACGTTGTATGCGCACATTTTGGGCTGGCCTAAAAAGTCTAAAATAATTTGTCTTCTTTTTCTTTTATATTTCTTTCCTAAATGTTATTTACCCTATATGGATGGCAGCATAGTTTTTGGATCGTCCATGTATCTCCATAGGCTTCATATGAGTCTTGCACGACCATGTATCTTGCCTTTATTTTCTATGATAGTTTGTTCATGCGGCTATGTGGGATATGCACGTGCCGGGTGTAAAGTCTTGCTTGTATCGTCTGTACGTACTTTTGAGTTACTAAAAGCTCCATTTATATAAAAAAATATATTTCATGGGCTTATGTAGTCACTAGGCGCATGAACACGTGTCATCTTGTATGGTTTGCAGCAATCGAAGATGTGGTTTACTCCTCTTACTTGTCCAGATTATACCATTTCCGGTCATTCCATCAAAACCCCTAAATGTAAAAAGAAAGCTAGCACTTATTCCGGTTTTCGTATGCAGAGTACACCATGTCCGCCTGTCCTCCAAAGGTTCCCATCAACCTATCAACTTGCTACGTACGACACTTCACCAATAGAGAAAAAACCGACGGCACAACAATTCAAAAACTCAGCATTATCTTCCTCGCTCCACCATCACCCCTCCTCCTCCTCAAAATTGAGCTCCGCACGCTTCTCTCACACGTACTTCCCTTTCGAAACACCCGTCGGCGACGGCGAAATTTTCAGCGATACATATATTTGCATGCACGGCGACCACTGCCACTGTTTGTGATCGACGGAATTAGACGTCGCCGGCGATCGACGTGCGACAGAGAGAGCCTCGTCAGTCCAGGCCAGCTGCCTCCAGCTCGCCTCCAGAATACAGACGTAGGTACGTCCTTCTCATGATGGGTCTATATACGGTTTGTCATGCACGCGAATATACTTCAGAAAGATAAGTAGAAGAAGAATACTAGCGCTTGAAGCATTCAAATGTGATCGACTTGAGAATTCAGGGTTCCAGACGCCGACACGCGACGTCGCAGCACCGGTAGGGTAGGCATGGTCTGGCGTTGGAGCCTAAACTTCAATCCCATCGATTTATTTGGTGTGACAGGTGCATCAACACAGCACGCCTTCTTTCAGTTCCTTCCTTCCTGACAGGTTTCAGCTCTGGTTGAACGTATGCACCAGTGGTAGAACACGAAGTTCATGTGTGAGTTGATTGACCGAATGTGAAAAGCCATAATGAAATGCAAACTTTGGCACTGTTAATCGAGTAGAAATTGGAGATGGATATTGGCGAGGGCCTGCAAGATTGTGTTTGTTCCAGCCTAGAGAAGAAAGTGCAAGCGAGCACCACAAGCACCACAGAGGCTAAAAAGTTGATGTTGATGCATGTCCGCTTAGAAAAGGCCAAATACACAAGGAGACACACCGACCGTGGTATTCGCAGTTGTGGAAATAATTGACTGCGCACGAATGACCGGTGGCCCCGCCCTTCGCCCCATCGGCGGTCCATGCTCGGCCGATCTAAGCATCGTACAACAATTATTCTACTTCATCAAGTTTAAATTACCATAATGAGTTTTAGTTTAGGTCAAAAAAAGATTTAAAAGATTGATCAAGAACTTTCGTGGTGTCTGTATTTGAGCAAGTATATATCAAGAAATCTATGTCAGCGATATCCAATCAATATTATTAGAACCATCATGGAATATACTTCCGTTGTATGCATTGCTATTGTAGATGTTGACACTCTCTTTTATATAATTGGTTAAACTTTATAAATTTTGACTTTCACAAAAGTTAAAACCCAAAGTAGTTGGAATGGAGTTACTAATTTCCAGCGCATGCAACGAATTGGACGAGATGAAGCAATGCATACGCGCACAAATTATTACTCTACCTTGCGCATCTAATTTTCAGAGTTGCTTCTCAAAACTTTAAAGCATCATGAGCCGTGAAATCAAGTGTTGTCTTCGGTGTTGACAATCTCGTCTTCATTGTTTGGTTCGGAAAAAAAATGATACTTCCTCTCCAGGGCAAAACTCTTAACTCGTATTCGTTGTTGGAATGACATACTTGTGCCATCCTCCTCTTGGAAACTTGTCTTGAAAGAGGAAATACTCTTGATTCGATTTTTATTGGTAAATTTTTAGTTTATTTCTGCTGCAGCTGGTTCCATTGAAGGTGATCACATGTTACAAATCTTTTGTCATTTCGTTTTCCCTTTTGTAAGTCAATTGGTTTAATCTTGATGCTCTTGTATATATTTAGACCTTTTGTACGTGTTGACATTTTTTCTAGAGTTGAAAAAATCTTGATCGATGCATGTGTCGGGAAGATCTTCTTCTCCACGTATAGGTTCTCTTATACGTAAGTTGACTAGGATTTTATTATGTCCAAGTCGAGCATGGAAAGTTTAACTTCTGTTTATTCAGAAGAGTACAAGATCAGTTTCATGAAAAGTAAAACTTGAACTTATTGATCGAGTTCCAATTTTCTCTGTAAACTAAAGTTTCATTTTTCAGGAAGTGAAGTAGACGTGAGAAAGTCTCATGTGACTTAGGTTTGCTTAGTTGTTACTTCAAAAGATAACGGGAAAGAAAGATAGTGCAAACATGGTAATCGTCTTGTGCATCAAGAGTCCTCTGTCCATGATTACTCAAGGCTGACAAACAAGATGATTGTTATAATATATGAGTTTGTAAGTGTCGGTGATCCATGTAACTAAGAAACAATTGTAGTTTTGCCAAGCAGTGACAATAAAACGCAAACTTTGTATGGATATGAGCTCGGTCTGCCTCGTACACAAAAAGATGTGTGTGGCGAGTCGGGCGGCGGAGGGAAGCGTGTGTGAGCCATACCACTTCTCAAGTTTTTGGAACTTGATCTTAATAATGCGGCTGGCTGTGTGCATCATTTTGATGCTGGGGATCCGCACCCCCTTTACTAAAAAAGAAATCTCTCTCTCTCTCTCTCTCTCTCTCTCTCTCACACACACACACTCACAGCAATGTGTGACTAAATTTAGTCCTACCTTTTGCCATGTATGATTGGGTATATTCCTGCGTGCTGCGTGCCTTCCTTTTCATATCGGAAAAGATGGGTTTAACAAGAGCTAAATATCGTGGGGAAAATTGAATGGATGGGCATTTGGGTAGATCGATAAGGCTTTGTGAATTGTGATGAAGTGGTGGAGTACTCGTCTAGGACACCTCTAGAAGATCGATGGTGATGTGCGTGCATGCATGCTGATTTACATGGGCGGTGTTCCTTGGGATTTCTGCAGGGTGTAGCTTCCACACAGCGACATACGTTGTCAACTATTTGATCACAGTTTTCGGTGATGGCGACGTCTCTGCATGACCTATCCGAAGACTAATACAATGAGGCTGGCTGTGTATATTGGTGCTCGATTACTTGCAGTTAAGCGTGTCAGGCGGCGCCCAAACCCAGCCCGCATCCTACTAAAAATAGCCTATGCTAGTTGTTACGAACGTGGCCAGATTTTTGCTTTTGTGAACTAATCGCTGTTTATGCGGGCCTACGCGGCGCCGCTTGTGCAACCTGACTTGCAGTGTACTCCCTCCGTTCGGATTTATTCTACATCCTGGAAAATTTCAGACAAATTAGGCTAGCATTTATTAGTACTACTTTTGCGCATCTCACAATGCATCATAATTATGATCTCACAAGAAACAAAATATCCATTGATTAAACCAAGCTTAATTAATGCAATCCATGCATGGGAAATAGTAAACCGGTGCATGCATTGGTGTAGACTCTCTCCCTTTTAATTAACAAGGTTGGACCCACCTAGGATGTAGAATAATTTTGAACAAATTTAGAACCTATGATGATATCGATCCATGCGAGCTGCGAACGATTGAGATGCAAAAAAAAAAAAATATCGGCATGCTTAATTTGCACCGGCACGCGTGATATACGTGTCAGCCGGCAATAGGTATTTGGGTTGGAACTTTGAAGTAGAGGCACCAGCCTGTCCGTATAATGCAGTGCTTTATCCGGAAACCACAAATGGAGGTCAACCACCATGGAGCACTATATTTTAAAAAAAATCGAAAATCAAAATCAAAATTTTGATTTTGATTTTTTTTTCGGATATAGACAATGTTCTATTCTACCAACGTGCAAAATTTCAAATCAAAATATTTCATATACTGGCTATACAAAAATAACAAAATCTGACAGATTTACAAGAGTTAATTTTTTTGCATTGTTTGCTACTTTCAAATGTTGGACTTTGTTATTTTGTGCAGCCCAAAATATAAGATATTTCTAGTTTATACTTTACATGTTGGTAGAATACAACATTTTTCCCCCAGGACTTTTTTCAGGATTTTTTTTTTGAAATTTCAGAATACTATTTTTGATTTTATTTTTGAAAATAAAAGGCTCCATGGAGCTCGGCCTCCTTTGTCCACTCTCTTGTTTTACGTTGATATTGGTATGCAAATTAAGTGGCCAATTGTGGCCACCCCAATATACAACGGGTAGTTTCTCTCGCTCTAGACTAACACAATCCTATTTTTAAACGGTCACTGCATGCCTTTGGGTTTTGCATGGTTCGGTGGGTTTGAAGGTGTGTGATACTTGACCGTAAATGTTTGCGTTTACTTCTTTTGCATGATTAACAGTGCATTCACCATAGAGGTTATTCCGAATAAAATTAGCCATTTGTATATTTTCTTCTTAACTAACCAATATTTATTATTATTTTTTAGAACAGACTAAAACTTAGTTCACGACGAAACTCAGCAACTGAAAAATGAGCCTTAAGTATGTATGGTACGGAAACAGTATTATGATAACTTTTAGACATATAATAAGGTCATTCTGGATATAATTTTGTTGTAATACAAAAATATGGTATCATATCAACTCTAACCAAAATTCTGCATAATGATCTAATATCAAGTTCTCCCAATAAAATAGAGACCAAGATGATGATGATCCCTAACATCAGCTGGACTATGTGACAATTTATTTCAAAGTTGTACAGTAGGTTTCACTACTGCATATATTTTTTATAAAATTCCACATGGTCTCAATTTGTTCGGCCTACCGGAAAAAATCTGAATAAAATTAATTTGCAGGACACCTTGCTTTGAGAATAGTCGAATATTATTCTGCGGCCACATTAATTTATGCTTAATTTTAGTTCTTAATGTGGAGCCAATCAATGCATGAAGAGGGATAACCATGCATGCTGCGTCAATTCTTTGTCAAGCACTTAGTCAGGCCCTCCTTTGTTTACAAACTGATCTTTGAGATGAGCCTAATCTGAAAACCAGTGAGCAATCAACATCAATAAAAAAATACGCTGATATATGTCTAGTTTGGCACTCCTAATTAATGGGAGTAGCTAACAATTAGGCACTCCCATTAATTTTCCTGAGGAGATGAGCATGAACGGCTGGCTCAAGCTAGCTGATACAGGACGTGTAAGCAACCTTACGTTCATGGAGCTAATTCATGTACACAAGCTAATTAAGCCACGGCTGCTGCAGTTGAGGTACCAAATTAATAGGTTGGCGCGAGACCCCCCGCCTTTCAAATTCGTGCGGCGCCCGTCGTCTTTCGACGCCATCATTTGTGAACCAAACAAAACCAAGGCCCAGAAGCAAACTGGCTAACTAAATCCGTCCGATTCTGAGTCGTGTCAACATCGTTAAGTTATTGACCGATCCAGCTCACGTCCAACCTTTCTTCTCCGGTCCAAACATCCTACCGGAAGGAATGAAGGGATGTCATCCTGCTCCTCCTTCCAGTGGCCTATAAAAACCACAGTTTGCACCCATTCGTTTCACACAAACTCACCATAACAAGAACAGTACCGAGTGCTAGCTGGAGATGATGGCGTCCAATCCCAAGGGAACATTCCTGCTGATTCTATGCTTCGTGCTCCTTGCCGGCGTGGCCAGCAACTTCTACCAGGACGTCGACATCACGTGGGGCGATGGGCGCGGCAAGATCGTCGGCGATGGCAACCAACTGACGCTGTCCCTGGACAGGGCATCCGGCTCCGGGTTCCAGTCCAAGAACCAGTACCTCTACGGCCGCTTCGACGTGCAGCTCAAGCTCGTCCCCGGCGACTCCGCCGGCACCGTCGCCACTTTCTACGTAAGCACGCGGCGCCGAGACCGCTTTGTCCATGCGTACGCTGACATCGATCATGGCATGAGGAGGCGTGTACTGATTCGATCATGGCGTGAGGCGTGTACTGATTCGTGCATATCTGCATGTTTTGCAGCTGTCGTCGCAGGGGTCGGCCCACGACGAGATTGACTTCGAGTTCCTGGGGAACGCGAGCGGGCAGCCGTATACGGTGCACACCAACGTTTACAGCCAGGGGAAGGGCGGGCGGGAGCAGCAGTTCCGCATGTGGTTCGACCCCACCGCCGACTTCCACACCTACTCCGTCCTCTGGAACCCCCAGCACATTCTGTACGCATGCAGCCACCACAATCTTGTTCTTCTTCCTCAAACCTCAATCCATCACGTGACGATCGACGTCCTACATCTTCTTATACAATCCACCATCTGCTGCAGGTTCTACGTTGACGGTACGCCGATACGGGAGTACCGGAACCGGCAGGCGACGACCGGGGTGCCGTTCCTGACGCAGCAGCCGATGAGGGTGTACGCGAGCATGTGGGACGCGGAGTGGGCGACACAGGGCGGCCGCGTGAAGACGGACTGGTCGCAGGCGCCCTTCACGGCGTCCTACAAGGGGCTCGCGACAAGCGGGTGCACGTCGCAGGACGCGGCGGCGTGCGCCAGGTCCAACGGCGGGTGGATGAACCAGGAGCTAGACGCCACTGCACAAGACCGCCTCCAGTGGGTGCAGAAGAACTACATGATCTACAACTACTGCACCGACCACGGAGGTTCCCGCAGGGTGCCCCGCCCGAGTGCGCCGCCGCCAAATAGGATTTGGTCTACCAATTTGATTTTGTCGCAGGGTTTTGTGTTATAGAATGTGCGTACATATGATGTGATCGATACAATAAATTTCAGCGTGTCCTCGCGCTTATTGTTAAACAGCTTTTCGCTAGCTCCCGGACCGGTTGCATGTAGTTCTGGAAAAACTCAATCGCCTAAGCTTGCACACTACTAAGCAAACAAAGCCAGCATCTTCGCCTGCAGGCTCCTTTACCGTGAACGTCTCCGCATGAAGAAACAATGTTCCACTCAGCCAGTCAGCCAGAATGACAATTGTCCATGTTGCGTGCCAGTTGCCACATATGGAAACTCATCGCCTGCAACACAACACGCGCAAATGGGCAAGGATCAGCATCACCCCGGCCTCTAGCAGTCCACGATTACATTTACTCCGGTCGACCTCAGACACACCGAGTGTTGAAGTAGAACGAAGATTATTGTTATTTTGATCCTTTTGGGGGGAAATGGGTACTTAGGACTATTGCACATGACTCTTACATATTGGTCACACCGGCTCAGTGGCATTGATTATTGGAAGCAGGTCGCCATGTCATTCCACGACTATCTTTCCTTGCGCGGTCCACCACAGATCTGTTGAGTAACGATATTTGGGTGAGGAAGGTCGGTCCTCCTCCCACACACGCTGGTTACTCAAAGGAACTAAGCTAAACATTGCACGTTTGCTATTTAGTGCAACTAGCAAGGTGGCCCTCGCAAATGCGAGGGCACGGTCTTTAAATTAGTCTAATCGGTTTTGCTGTTTTTGGCGTATTGAATATATTCATCAACTGAATTCGTGATTTCATATATACTGAAAGACGGAAATCTAATTCATAATCGATCATATAAAAATTATGGTAGATAAAATACCACATGTGTCTTTAATTTTATGGCAGAGTAGGTATGCTGGCATTATCAAAAGATACCATGTCACATGCTCCATAGGGTCGTTTGATCTTAAAGCAGGTATTTCTAATTTAATTTATATATATGTTTACGCTCTTCCCACCATTCCCCAATCATCATTGTACTCTCTCACTATCACATATTTATTTATTTCTTGTAAAACTAACTACACGGAATTAAAAGTTTAAAAAAGTTAATGGGAGAGATGGCACATGTTCACAAACCTATTTAGTTTGAGCATTTTAATCAATCAACAATTCACTTCAAGTAATTAAAAACAATAATATTTGCGCCACAAAACTCTTGCCATCCAGAAGGTTATTATAAAGGTTATTATCGTTCCTTGCACCATCCTCATACTATCTAGTACTTTAAGTTGATTTTTTGATTTTTCATGATTTAACTCTCATCCTACTAAACCCACCCTCAACCCAATATTTATACACTCACGCCCACTTCTATTTGTTCATGTCATGAAACATGACTATGATGCTATATGGACATCATTGTTTGTGGCACCTTCATCAATCTACATGTTTGCAACTTCCAGTTATGCATCCTATCAATTTTAAGAATAAGAAACAAAATAAAAGTTTAGGTCTCATAGTTTCAAATATACTAACGTACATCAGTAGACATATACATTTATATAGCTGCAGCACACGAGTGGAATTCCCTTATTTTCCTTGCAGTTATTAGATGCAACAACAATGGACGTGTGTGTGGTTCGGTTCATGTTAGGAAAGTTTGCTTTGAAGAACCATTAATTGTGTTACTTGGATGTTGTCAATCGAGGGTTTCTTTTTGTTGAAAATGCTTCTGATATTCTCTAGGAATTGACAGTTAGTTGTCATTCTTTTTCCTTTTAATAGTTGGTAGTGTGCATACTTGATTCCGTTTTGGTTGATCTTATGTATCATAAATATATGGGGTGAACATATTCTGTCATGTGGAATATGACATCCAGAATACATAACATTATAGGTAGGAGAAACATATTTTGAGAATTTCATTTTAGCTCGTCCCCATTTTCTTTTTCTCATACTCCAGTTGTATTGAATATACAGAACATTTTTCACTGACCATTTCGAAATGCATAGCTTAAACTTTCAGTATGGGTTTAAATATTTCTCATAGCTTGGATCTAGTTTATAGGATCCACATTTTTGGCGGTTTAGATTATGATCTTAGCAGCGAAAAAATGGAATCTTAGATGCACTTCGACTACGTTGTAGCATTTAAATTATGGATGATTTGCTAAAATCTAAACGACTGTGGAGCTTTAGAATTACGGCAATGTCAGCCAACTTTGTTAGATACTATTATATTTGAGAGAATTATGTCACTCTTCTCTATAGTTTTACTTTGTATTGATATTTTAAAGCTTAGATGTGAAAACAACACATGTTCCTTTGTTTTTGCAAACCCACGTGCATTTGTTTTTGAAAACTGTGGGCTGATAACGTATAGCTCCATGCATGTTTTGTGCTAAATCTTTATGAAAATAATTTAAGTTAACCTGTAAACTTGTAGTTTTTGTAAGAAAATAAGATGGTGTCCTATCCTCATCATTGGAACAACGTCAAATTTACCTTCGTACGCATAGCACTGCTCGCCTTTATGTTGCAACTTATTTTCTTATCATACGAAAATGCTAAATCTAAAACAAAGAAGATCATAGGACATTCATAATTTTTTAAATAATGGTGGTACTTGTAAATGAAAATCCTTATATTAATGTTGAAATCCAATATCTCTCTCTGATAAGAACACGGAGTAGTATTGTGCATGTTCGTGTGTATTTGTTAATATATAATTGCCAGTTTCTACAGCCCAAAAGATCTCTTCCGTGCAGTTTATTGAGATCATATATGTTTTCTACGCCAAAATACAATTTTCTTTGTTTTTTTCTAAAGAGAAGGTTACTACACAATTTCATATACATCTTCCTATTTCAGATTAACCTTTTTTAATACGAAACCTGAACTCTTTTTCATTTGCGGCCGGCCGGAACACGTGGAATCTATCCATACATCCAATACGGACCAGCACGTCACGTGTATGTGGCTTGCACGTGAGGGGAGCCAATCTAGCTACAACGTTTTTTTTTCTTTGAGAAACATCTAGCTACAACGTTGGTAAGAGAAAAAAAAGCTAAATCGCGATGGATCCAACTCATGTGTACGTGAGTTACGTGACCAAGATGGACCCAACGCACCCGTCAAAAAAATAAAGATGGACCCAACGCATGCATGTTAACGTGTGTTACGCGTCGCGTCGGACCCAATGCCTTGCGCTAACTTAATTTCGTTTGTTATATTTGTTACGTAAATCTCGTGGCTACGATTTAAAATCATATTCATAGATATTAGATCTAACGGTTAAGATAATTTAGATGATGTGGATTAACGTGGTGTCTCGAAAAACTAACGCATTTTGCTTTTAGTATATAATAGATAGATTTTGTTGATGAGGGAATCTCTTACAAAAAGCAGATCAAACTAGCCACGCCCCTCCAAATGGCACCAGAAAATACCCACTAGAGAGGTGAAACCACACCTCTTTGGAAAACCACCGGATATCGTTGTATCGAGCACACTAAATTGTCGGTGGAGGCGCCACCTGACTCTCGCTCCAGGCCGTGTAGGGGACCCTGCCTGCGGATATAGAAAACCGAGAATGGTGACAACTCAGTCATGTCTATAATTAAGGAGACCGCCCCACGACACACCTGAAGGAAGTTTGAAACAGGATCTGAGCATGCTCATTGATGATGATATGACGTGACTAGAAGGTACATAATCTCGGCAGCGACGCCCCCAAGAGGGTGATTACGCAGTACATCACGACCGTCGAGATCAACAATACGGTCATGGGTTTCACCAGGAGACCTGGCACCTGTAGATGGACAAAATGTCGTCCCAATAGGGACACTACCCACATGCATCGCCGCCCGGCCAATAGTGCTAGACTTTCGCCCGGAGGTACACCTGCTCCACATCGAGGTACCAAAGTTACAGCCCACCTGAGAGCAAGCCCGCCATCACAAAACATGCATTTAGATCATGATTTAGGAGCCACCAATGTCGACTGTCAACACTAGGATCCCCCGCCGCCCGCTCCTCGCCATCCACGCAGCAACCACAAGGCCGCTCGCCGGAGGGTCGACCGCTAGACATGAAATTCAAGCCGAACCAAGTCGCATGACTCGGCTCAACTCGTTTAATCTCGTTCAACTAACGAGCCATTTCAGCAAGACTCATCTAACTTACGAGTTCAAAACTCAAACTCGTCTAGATTTTAAAAACTTGCGAGTTAGCTCGTTGAGCTCGGTAAAAGTGTCAACATGCAATATCAGAGTTCCCATGCACAATTGTTTCTAATTATTTGGACATGTATGATACAATAAGGAAATTGGGGAAATCCTATATGACGTGTAACATGATTCGCAGAGCAACGCCGGTTTTGTTATACTTAGTATCTTCCAACGGTTCTGGAAAGTTTCTAGAAATGTTTGGCTGGCCAGTTACTTGCTTTTTTGGTTTTTTCTTTTCGCTTTTTCTGTCTGTTTTTTTTCTTTTTTTCCTTTTCTTTTTTGTTTTCCTTTTATCTTATTTACATTTTTTTAAATGTTAATGGTCTAAAAAATGTTTTCATGAGATTTTAAAAATATTTTACCTGTTAAAAAATTGATTATGATGTAAAAAAAATTGTTCATGATGTGTTAAAGATTATGATGTAAAAAACATTTGTTCATTTGTTCATGATAGGTAAATAATTTTAGGAGATTTAAAGAAATGTTCACCGGTATAAGAGATGTTCATGATTTTTTCTAATATTCACTATTCAAAATATATGTTTTACATCAATGAATTATTTTTATCAATAAAATAGTATCTTTAAAAATAGTACCTTATTGTTGGGCCGCATTCCAAGCGTCCTATAAAGGGATCGCTTCAGGCCGGAGCGAATGGCAGTTGTGTGCCATTGTTCGGATGGGCCTGTTGCGCCGTCAGGTGCTCTGGCAAGCTACTACATTCTATCCCGTGATTAATAAAGCTCCTAAAAACTCAACAACAAAAAAAGGAATCGCCCGGGCGATACTCAACATTCTCCCTTTGCGTGTGTTTCCTTCTCAGACTCTTGGGTCTTCATGGTCATGGCCGTATATGGCCCAAACCAATTGAGCGCCACTGTATACCCCGAGCGGGCTATCTCCAAAAATGACACCTTTTTTTCTGGACAAACAGTTGAACTACACTGGCTACTCCGTGGCCGTACCCGACGTATCCTCGCTCCACCGCTCCTCGGCGTCAGCCTCTGCCCGTTCCGCCGTCGACATCGCGGGCGGCCAACAGTCAGCCACCACGCATCGACGTTTGCAAACCTGCAGCTGCACCACCGGCTGAGGCAGTGGCGGGTCGGCGCCGGCGGCGGTGCCGGTTCCTTTCAGCCTTTCTGCAATTGCAGGCCTGCAGTTGAACACGCCTCGACGCCGCGGTTGCGTCCGACGAGTATTCGTCCCTATCCGTCCAGCGCAGCAGCAAAGCTCCGTCACACACCAAGTCACCAATCATCGACGTAGACCGCGGCAGGGGGCACGTCGTATTATAAGCTGATATCGTGACGAGCAGAACTCTAGCTTGCACAAGTCACCAGATCAGAACCAGCCTGATCTCATTAGCTTGGTCGTTGACTCGAGCCAATCATGGCGTGCCCTGCAGGCTGTATACGCATTGCCTTTCTGGGCAGGGAGAGTGGCAGGCGACCAAATTAAGCCCATGCGCTGGAGCATTGTACATACAGCATGGGCAAGTAGCTGGACCGCGTACTTTCGACCTAATCCTCGAGCAGCTGGAAAGACGATCGCATAACACTCCATCGACCATCGGCTGGCTGGCTATGGCTAGGGCTCGTACCCAACGGCCAGTACGCCGTCAATTTTGCGTAGGCCCGCGGCAAGGCAATGGCATCCGGCCGGCCGGCGTGCTTGCCCGTTGCCGGCGCGGTGGGCGCGCGCACCTACCTAAGAGCATCTCCAAGCGGAGCCCCAAATCCGCCCCCTAAACTGCGCCCGGACGCGTCCGCGGATACCGACCGAACGACCCCATAGTTGGGCTCCTACAACCACAATGCACAAAAATTGACACCCAAATCCATGCAAGCCATGCAACGTCGATCCGATCCGATACATACCGGATCATATTACAAGACATAGAGTTCAAATTTGAATGAAAGTTTAACAAGTTGTCCGATACAAAAGTCAGATTATGGGGCGGATCAAGGGGCGGATGAAGAGGCGGATCCACCGGAGCCATCAACGCCGATGTCACGGTCGGAGATCTTCTTCTTCATCATGAGGATCCACTTGGCGCTTGCCTCATCCAAGAGTGAAACGCTTGTGGCTAACCAAGACCGGCAAAGCAAAACATCTTCAAAAGTGGAGTAGGACGAGCCTCTTGGCGTGTATGCCTTCCGGGCCTTCGGCTTGTCCGCATTCCCCACCGGTTCGGACTCGCCAACCACCGCCGACGGACCCTGTGATGCCGGATCCTCCCCATCCCGGATCAATTCCAGCATATAATCATTCTTATCATCCTAAACATGCTAAGGATTACACTAAAGGCCTAGATTGAGTCGGAACTATGAAGTTTGGGTAGAGATGCATACCGTATAGTCGATTTGACTTTCGTTGAATAGGTTGTGGGCGACGTCGGTAGCGGTGACGCCGGAAGCATCCCGCGTCCGCTGGAGCGGCGGAGACTCGCCCATCATCTCGTTCTCCTGCATCGGCGGAACCTGCGACGGGTACTCATCCGGGTGGAAGATGTTGCCCGCATCCTCCGCCGGGTTCGTCGTGGAGGATGTCGACCTCCTTGCCGGCGCGGGGACATGCGGAACCTGCGTAGGACGCCGGACGACGGGCACGGGCGTGGACAACTCCGGCTCGTCACCCTGCGTTTCCGTGTTCGCTATCCGTTCCGCCTCCGTCTCCGCCATAGCCTCCAGCGCCGCTTTCTCCGCCGCGAGCTCGCGGAGGCGCTGCCTGCGGCGCCGCGTCCGCCGCGCGATGGTCTCCGGCTTCAGCGCCGAGGCCCCCGCTTGCTCGACGGACTGGGAGGAGGCGCCGTTCTCGGTCAAATCGATTCCTTCCGTCGCCTCCATCAGATTTGCAGGTGGATGGGGCGGGAGGAATGAAATTGGCCGGCGGGAAATGGAGGCGGAGAAGGGGAAAGTGGAAGTGGCCGGCGCGCCGGAATTTTAGATGGAAATTTGGGGTAGGCCCGCCTTGCCAGATCCGACGTGGCGGACGCGTCCGGGCGGCCCCAAACCCACCCTACATATGGGCTGGCTTTGGGGGGAGCCGGACAGCCCGGACGTTTGGGGAGAGTTTGGGGGCCGCCGTTGGGTGGACTAAAAAAGCCCAAAACGCATCCGGGCTGTCCGCCCGGACGTATAGGGAGAATATAGCTACCATGCTTGGAGATGCTCTAACACGGTGTTCTTCCTCTCTTCCCGGAATGGATTAGGTACCATGCATGCACACATGCGCAGATTAAAAACACGGCTCCATCGTGATTAAACAAGAAGATGGGAGACCTCCTGCGCATAATATGGCTCGTGCGCTCTTTGCTACTTGTCCACGTCTATCCGTTCCTTTCCACGTTCGACCACACACCTCCCTGTCTGCCATCATCGATCGAACGGAGTAATCATGTACTCAAACCAAGGCAAAACATTGCCCTCAAATCATGTCCTCGACATTGTATGTTACTAGTATTATATATCCAACATTAATTGTTCCTACTCCGATATCATTTTTTTTTGTTACCCGCAAAAAGTAAGACAGTGTTACTATTATATTTTTGGAACGTACATGGAAACATAGGTTCTGCTTTGAGGAAGAACCAAAGCGCAAGAGAACCGAAATTACGGCATGGAGGTTCCACAGAACTTTTCATTGCCATGAAGGAGGGGGTCCAGGGAGGTCCAAAGCTGGTTGTCCTGTTGTTGTCTTTGAGAAGTGTTGAACCGGTATGCTGGCCCATCTAGCCCAGCCCAACTAAGTGACCCAGTAGAAGAGGAGCTGAATGTGTGGACGTATGACCTAATCCCACACAAGCAGAACACAGCCGCCACACAAGGAAGCAATGGAGATGGACTGCTGCTGCTGCTTGGAGGTATACTTCTAGGCCTCAACATGGTATCAGAGCTGAGGGAGGAGGCGGCGGTGGTCCTCACGTAAGTGCTGCTGCGGGCAGCGCCGACGGTGGCGACGACGGAAGCTGCTGCTTCCGTGTGTTCCAGCAGGGGGAGGAAGAAGGTGAGTGGTGTTGTGGTGCTGCTGTGGGAAGGGCAGCATCTGAGGAAGAAGGTGAGCGGGACTGTGGCTACTGCGTGCGGCTGCTAGTCAAGAGAGGAGTAGAGGAAGCTGTCCAGCTGTGTGTGTATCTTTCCAGTGGGGAAGAAGTGCAGCTGTGGGAAAAATGGGTGATGAAAAGAGTCTAGCTGATGATGTGGAGAAGCTCACACTAGTACAGAACGACACATCGGAAACGGGCAAAAACCCATTCGGCAACGGAAAAAGGGTCCGTGTCCCCGACCCTGTCACTGATGTGAAGGCTCTCATCGGCAACGGACAAGAAAAACCGTCACCGATGATGCTTGATTTTGGCTACGGTTGCCATCCAGTCTCCGTTGCCGATGTATCTGGACATCAGAAACGGAGATTCTCTTTTACTCGTTTGCATTGAGGTTTTTTCATAAGCCTACAGCAGCAATACAGTTGCCAATTGACATTCAAAATATCACAGCAGAAGCACAAAGTTGCTAGCAAAACCGTTCATAACTTATATAACAATTGTCACCATTACATAACATCAAAAGATGAGTTACACATGTTTCGCTAATCCTATCATTCTCATGCCTCCCTAAACTGCAGCTAAGGCTTGCTCCCTAAACACACATCCACAAAATAGCCGGAGAAACTGAAAAAACAGAAACTACACCAAGCCAAATTGCCAAATTTTTCGTACTGAGACTTGCTCCATCTTGGACGGTGTCGCTGAAATATAATCCCACTTTATAAGTAGCACATTTAAAATTTGTTCGGATCAGCTTTGTGCTTCTGGATAAAAATACATGGATTGATAGTTAGAGAAGAGCCAAAATATGATGCTACATGACATAGATATAATTTAATGTGAAAACAGTTCACACCTTTAAGCGCCTATATCCGTGTGCTTGCAGTCCGATCAAACGATTTGGAGGCATAACTTGAAGGTGATGTTTCCTTCAAGAGCCTCACCATTTTTTATATAGTGTCGCCGAAATAGTATTACTTCATACACTAGCTACACAAAACAATAACGAGGATTAGCACATTGACAAAAAGTTGTGACTGGATCTATTCATCATCGGTAGTACTACAAAGAGTTGAAATTAATTCACCCTACTAGACTTTAAAATAGTGCAAGATACTAGACAAGTTTTCTATATACTAGACAAGTTTTCTATGCTAGACTAGAAAACTAGACAGAAACAATAAAGTGCAAGATATTAGACAAATTTTCTATATACTAGACAAGTTCTATATACTAGACAAGTTCTATATAAAACCAATTGATGAACTAGTTCATGAGCTGAGCGATTTAGACCTCACATTTTCTTCTCCGTGGACGGCGCCTCGAGATCGGCCACCTCCTCCTCCGTGGACGGCGCGTCCAGATCGGCCACCTCCTCCACCGGTGACGTCACCTCCAGATCGGCCACCGCCTCCTCCGTCGACGGCGCCTCTAGATCGGCCACCTCCTCCACCGTGGACGGCGCCTCCAGATCGGCCACCTCCTCCACCGTGGACGCCACCTCCTCCACCGGGGACCTCGCCTCCAGATCGGCCACCTCCGCCACCGTGGATGCCACCTCCTCCACCGGGGACGTCGCCTCCAGATCGGCCACCTCCTCCTCCGTCGACGGCGGCCTCCAGATCGGCCTCCGTTGACGGCGGATCCGCCACAACTGCTGCATCACCACCCGATGAATGATCTGATCCAGCTCCGCGTGGCCCAGAGGACGCGGGGCATCACCGGAGGTGATGAGCCTGACGCGCTCCCACACCTGCCGCATCACAGCCGCCTCCAGATCTGCCCTATCACGAACAGATAGAGCTAGATCGGTGCGGCCGCTAGAGCCGCGGCTGCGATGGCGAGATCTAGAAGCGCCGGCAGAGGAAGCCATGAGAGAGTGAGGAGAGTAAAAAGCTACAATGTGCGGCGGCTAGGGTTGAAAGATGGACAGTGAGGGATTGAGAATGAGACTGATGGGGCTTGCTTCGCCAGTACATTTATAGGCACCCAATTGGCAACGGACATTTTATATAACCGTTTCCATTGGATACAAGTTCACAACTACTATGTGCTACTGATTTCCGTAGCTGCATACGAACATAATACATTCTAGTGATTTTCAAAGTGCATACGAAGCTAATACATTGTACTGATTTGCATAGCTGCATACGAATCTAATACATTCTACTGATTTTCATTGCTGCATACAAATTCACACCTAACAGCAGCACACAAACACACAAAATCATTCTAGCAATGCTCACAAGAACATTTAACTGAGCTATTTCTGTTCCTTTATGCCGCTCCTTGCGCACAGCAACAACATGGTCAGATTTAGTCGAAGTGTTTGTTGGGCTCCATGCCAAACCAGCTAGAGTTGCTGCAGTGTGCGGCTTCATCTCCATGTTCGCCTTCTTGACTATCAAGGCTACATTTTCCAGCTCTGCAGCTTCCACTTCGACGCCATTAGCAAGCAGCATCTCAACATAATCTTCAATCCAAAAAAAATAATCACAGCTCCCAGAATACTCTTCGCCCCTCCCCTGCCAAATGGTAAATCGAATCCAGAGGCAAATCAGCATCACACATAGAATAGAATCAACCAAAACTGGTCGAAGCGTCGAACTAACCCTGTGATTTGGACACTTGAAGTAGATCCGGCCTGGGTTCAGATCCGAACGCGACACTCGACGAATCGCGTTCCGACAGCGGCAGCAAACGCACTTCACAAGCGGCAGATCTGACCCGGCCCCGGCGGCGCAGGAGGAGGACGCATTCGATCTCCCCGACGAGCTCATGCTCTTGGCCATGGAGGACACGAGTGCGGAGTAAAAACAAGCTGGAGCAGAGGAACAAGGGCGAATCGACAGTCTTTTATAATATCCAAGATAGTGCTAAAAAAAGAATTTTATATAAGCAACCTCGCCAACGGTTGTATACAAATGTCCGATGCCATTGAAGAACATATCGCAAACGAAGTCGAAAGAAACTCCGTTACCAACATATCGGCAACGGTTAATAATTCGCGACCGTTGCCTATGAAGGCGGGACGCGGGCCAGCTTGCCTGGCGGGGCGGGTTTTCTCACGCGGAAAGCGCGATTCTCCGTCGCCTAACTCGTGCCGTTTCCATAGAGGGGTATCGGATGTGTCGTTCTGTACTAGTGTCACTATGTTTCTCACCTCTGGAGGTTTGGCTGCTGGGACCATCGTTCCTCAAGGGGAAATGGTACAGAAGCTTGTATTGCTGCCTACTGAGATCAAACTTGAGGGTAGTGCCAACTATCTGAGTTGGTCAAGAAGGGCTCTACTGATTGTGGAGCAGAAGGACCTGGAAGGGTATGTACTGGGCACAATTTGTGCTCCAGAAGACAAGACCGGTGCGGAGGGTAAAAAGTGGAAGGCCACCAATTCTTTGCTTGTTGGATGGCTGTTGAACTCGGTGGTGCCCTCTATTGCTCGCTCCGTGGAGGGGCTAACCACAGCTGCAGAGATGTGGAAGACTCTGTCTACTCAGTACTCCGGCAAGGGCAATGTCATGCTCATTGCTCAGATTGATGGGAAGATTCATCGTCTTCGCCAAGCTGAAATGTCAGTGATGGCATATGTGACAGAGCTGCAGGCCTTGTGGGCAGATCAGGATAACTGTGACCCTCTCGAACTCTATGACGCAGCCAGCATCGAGTCAGGGCACAAGTGGATAGCACGGAGGCATGTGCTGAAACTTTTAGATGGGCTCGACCGTCGCTTTGATGGCAGGAAGGCATCCTTGATGCACCAAACTTCCTTGCCGACTATTGATGAGGCTATTGCAGCAATGAATCAAGAGGAAGTGCGTCTATCTCTTGAGAAAGCAGATGAGAAGGTTGTGCCGATTCAGACGTTTGCAGTTACCGATCGCAGGGAGTGGAAAGATACCAGGGACTGTTTTACCTGTGGGGAGCAAGGTCACTTGAAGTGGAACTGTCCGAATCGTGGCAGAGGCAGAGGATATTATAGAGGAGGAGGCAGCAGGACTTCTGGAGCCCGAGGTGGATACTCAGGGGGGCAGAATGTTAGAGGCAGAGGTGGATATTCAGGACACTCAGGGGGTCAGAAGGCACACATGGTAGTTGAAGAGGACAATGGGACAACAAAGGGCACAAAAGTAGATGATGCTACCTATGGAGACTTTGCTCACTGGGCCTCCGCGAATGAAGGTAATTCTGAAAGGGCATCTCTCGCTACTAATGAAATTGATACAGAATGGGTCCTAGACTCCGGGGCCTCTAAGCATGTTGGGGTCAATTCTCCGTATTTGAGTCTTACACTAAACATCCTTCTAATCACAAGGGTACCATACAAACAGCTGATGGTACAAAACAGCCTGTTGCCGGGGTTGGTACAGTAAAGTGTACTCCCAACATATCTCTATCCTCGGTTTTGCATGTGCCAGCGTTTCCTGTCAATTTGGCATCTTTAAGTGCACTGATTGATCAAATTGACTGTAGTGTGACTTTTGACAAGTTCGGTTGCTTGATTCAGGAGCGACAGACGAGGCAGATGGTTGGGACTGGCACCAGGCGTAGGGGCCTTTGGTACATGGACAAGGGCGTGCAACCGGAGTTGGTGTATGCTGCAACCATGGAGGACAAGGAGAGGCGTGCGATGATCCATCACTGTAGGATGGGGCATGTATCTTTTGATAAGATGCGTAGAATATTTCTTGATGTTATGAGTGGAATAAGCAAGGACAATTTGTCATGTGATGCTTGCGAATATGCTAAGCACACAAGAGCCTCGTATGTGAGTAAAGGGCTGAGGAGTATATCTCCTTTTATGCTGATTCATTCAGATGTATGGACATGTTCAGTGGTGTCAGTTAATGGAATGAAGTATTTTGTTACCTTCATTGACTGCTATTCTCGTATGACGTGGGTGTACTTGATGCGCCATAAGGATGAGGTGTTTAACTGCTTTCAGAACTTTTATGCGTATGTGAAGAATCAGTTTCAGGTGCAAGTGCAGGTGATCAGGACTGATAATGGCACCGAGTATGTGAACACCAACTTTGGGAATTTTTTGTCTGTCCAGGGAATTCTTCATCAAACATCCTGCCCAGATACTCTCCCCCCAAAACGGTGTGGCAGAGCGCAAGAATCGCCATGTTTTGGAAGTAGCTCGCTCGTTGATGTACACGATGAATGTTCCAAAGTTTCTGTGGAGTGAAGCCGTCATGACAGCCACATATTTGATCAACCGAACCCCTCCAGGATACTGGGTATGAAATCCCCATGTGAGTTGCTGTTTGGAGAAAATAAGTTTGTTGTCCCTCCAAAGTTATTTGGAAGTACCTGTTTTGTTCGGGATCATAGGCCATCTATTGGGAAGTTAGACCCACGGGCATTGAAATGTGTGTTTATGGGTTACTCATCGAGTCAGCAAGGGTATAAGTGTTGGAGCCCCTCTGCAAAACGTATGTTTGTAAGTATGGATGTCACCTTCAGGGAATCTGAGCCATTCTATGGTGAACCAACTGATCTCAGCCTGTTATTTGCAGACCTTGACCACCTACACTCTGTGCAAGATGGTCATGAGAGGGAGAATGTTGTACCACGTACTCAGGGTGATCCTGTGGGGACTAACACTGATGATGATGTGCAGGTCAGGTTCAGCCAATAGTGGGTACACTTCAAATTGGTTCTTTCCAGGTTCCTGTTCCCGTTCGAGATCGCTGGCCGCAGAATCTCCGCGTGTACTCCAGACGGCAGCCACCAGTGCAGGGGGAGCATCAAGTAAGTGATACGAGCTCATCCAACACTACGGGACAGTAGGCACATGTGCAGGGGGAGCAGCAGGGACAGCAGGCACATGTGCAGGGGGAGCAGCAAGGCAGTGATGCTAGCTCATGTGAAAGTGTGGATCTTCCTATTGCTTTGAGGAAAGAACCATGAGCCAAGGCAGGAAGGCCTCCTGAAAATACAGGGATGAGCAGGATACTATAGTGGCAAATAAGGCACTACAATCTATTCGGGATGACCATGATATTGGAAATTTTGTGTCCTATGAGGCTCTGTCTCCCTCGTACAGAGCGTTTGTTGCCTCTCTACAAACTGTGTCAACACCAAAGGATTGGCAAGCTGCAAAGCAAGATCCAAAGTGGCGTAATGCAATGATAGAGGAGTTGGAACCACTAAAGAAAAACAAGACGTGGGTGCTAACCACATTGCCAGCAGGAAAGAAAGCGGTGAGCTGCAAGTGGATTTATACTGTGAAGCAGAATCCTGAGGGGAAGGTCGAACGGTACAAAGCCAGATTGGTCGCTCGAGGGTTTAGCCAAACATATGGAATTGACTATGATGAGACGTTTGCCCCAGTGGCAAAGATGAATACAGTAAGGATTTTGGTTTCTTGTGCTGCTAACTTCGGGTGGAAGTTGCATCAACTAGATGTCATGAATGCATTTCTGCATGGTGACCTGAAGGAAGAAGTCTACATGGAGATACCACCAGGCTTTGGTACCTCAAAACCACAGGGAAAATATGCAGGCTGAAGAAATCCTTGTATGGTCTGAAGCAATCACCAAGGGCATGGTTCGATAGGTTCAAATGTGATGTTTGAGGTATGGGGTATGGCCAATGCAATGGTGATCACACGGTGTTCTACAGACACTCTGACAAGAAAATCACCATTCTTGCAGTTTATGTAGATGACATAATCATCACCGGAGATGATCAAGAAGAAATCAAGAGGCTGAAGGAGTGTCTGAGTAAAGAGTTTGAGGTAAAAGATTTGGGCAACCTAAAATACTTTCTTGGTATAGAAGTGGCTCGGACAGAGAAGGGGATATCTTTGTGCCAACGGAAATACACCTTAGATCTCTTGAGCGACATGGGCATGATGGGATGTCGTGCAGCTTCCACTCCAATTGAGCAAAATCATCAAGTAACAGCTCAATCTGGTGAGCTAGTGAACAAGGAAGAGTACCAGAAACTGGTTGGGAGATTATTATATTTGTGTCACACTAGGCCTGATATTACATACGCTGTGGGCGTAGTGAGCAGATACATGCATGAACCAAGAAGTGGGCACCTTGATATAGTGCACGGAATCTTGAGATACTTGAAGGGGACTCCGGGAAAGGGGTTGTGGTTTGCAAAGAGTGGACATCTTGAAGTGGATGGCTATAGTGACTCAAGCTGGGCTGATTGTCAAGATGATAGAAGATCAACATCATCAGACTATTGTGTGTTTGTGGGAGGAAATTTAGTGTCTTAGAGAAGCAAGAAACAGCCTGTTGTGTCTAGATCAACAGCAGAAGCTGAGTATAGAGCCCTATCCCATGGGTTGAGTGAGATGCTCTGGGTGAAGCACCTTCTGGGCGAGTTGAAGCTTTTGAGGAAAGGGCCTCTGAGAGTGTGGTGTGACAATCAGTCAGCTATCAGTATTGCAAATAACCCAGTCCAACATGATAGGACAAAACATGTGGAAATTGATCGCTTCTTTATAAAGGAGAAACTTGATGCTGGGATAATCAGCCTCACTCATGTTAGCTCTCAACAACAGTTTGCTGATTGTTTGACAAAGGGACTAGGGACTAAGAATTGTAACTTGGCATGTGACAAGATGGGGTTGATAGACATCTACCATCCATCTATCATCCATCTTGAGGGGGAGTGTTGAACCGGTATGCTGGCCCATCTAGCCCAGCCCAACTAAGTGACCCAGTAGAAGAGGAGCTGAAGGTGTGGACGTATGACCTAATCCCACAAAAGCAGAACACAGCCGCCACACACAGGAAGCAATGGAGATGGACTGCTGCTGCTTGGAGGTATACTTCTAGGCCTCAACAAGAAGCAATCATGGTGAAAAGAAGAGAACGAAGCACTAGATGCTCACTTTCATCAAAGGAAAGGCACAAGTGCAGCACAACCAAAAGCTTGCAAAAGGAGCAGGATATGACAAAGACGGGGGGCGAGGAAGCTGATTGCTTGACCCCAGGAGAGGGATTTGCAGAATTCGAACAAAAGCTGGAACAAAGCCACCCTAGATTCGTTCCAGAGGAATTTAAAGGCAGATAAAGTGTGTCTGAATGTCACAAAATTCACATTTTGCAAGCTACAACGTGCACCAAGAATGGTGCTAGTATTTGAACCATGGTGGACTGCGAGGTTGCAGTCTCTCAAGTCTGCCAATAGGCCAGTCTAAATGAGATGTAAACTATTGCCGGTCAAATTTTCCTGTATTTTAATGAAAAATAATCCAGAGATATTGTTGGTTGTAACTACTCCTACTATGCAAACCGTTGGGCATATAATCATCGGGTTGAGATTCGCTGACTTTGCTCCCGCTGACGTTGAGTCACTTACGTGTGGGCCCGGGCGGCCCACACGTAAGTGACTCAACGTCAGGGGAGCAAAGTCAGCGAATCTCAACGTCAGCGAATCCGCGCCCATAATCATCCGCCACTCCGTTCATGTTTGCCGGCCATTGGTCCCCTACTTCGTCGCCTCCTTAATTTGTTTACTTAGCAGTTAGCAGTTGTTTCGACACGCTTCAGAGACAAAGAATCGGGCGCACACGTTATGCAGACATGGATCTTTCCGGTTGGCAACGTTGCAAATGCGGACGCACTTTCTTAAGTCATGATTATTATACTAAGAAAATTGGACATGAACACGCTTGCATTGCTGATTTGGTCCAGCATTTGGTCCACTGTTTGCGCATGAGCTACCTACTCCACATTTGATTTTCATTTCTAAATTGTCATTCACAAGTGCAGTACATACTAACTCACCAGGGCTTGATCAACTTAACACCTATTTTTTGATATCTTTGTAAGATGGACATATCCCATCCTTTTGATATCAACTCCCAATATCACTGTAGATATTATTTGAACAAGAAGCCTCTGTGTTAGCTAGTCATCTGTACAGCTGAACAGTTTAAATCGGGATGATGCCAATATTTAACCACCAATTAGCAGTTGGGCAGTTGGTACTTGGAGTACTATTCCTGGCCCATAGGCAAAAAAAGGAAAGGAAACGAGTTAAGTTCTCACATCACCGGATTAGCAGTTACTTCCATCAAGACCCTGCTCTCTCCCCCGCTACAGTATGGAGAGGCGATTTTTTTCCCCTTCCCGTTCGATCCAGCTCGCCGGCGTCGATTCGCTGGTTTCCCCTCCCTCCGCCGGCCGCCACGGCGGCGGGAGGGTGGGGAAACCCCGGATCTCGTCTGTACATAGTCTAGGTTCGAGGGGGTGGCCTGCTGGCGGCGTCGTGGAGAGGATGGCGCGGCTGGTCCGGCGTTTTGGTGGAGGCGGAGATCCTCTCCGGTGATGGTGCTCTACGGAGCGCGGCCATGGATCTGCCTCCTTCCCCGCGATCGCAACTCGGTGGAGTTGTGGTGCGCCTGGTTCCCGTGCCGGAGGCCGTGGTGCGGCGGCTCCGGTTGTTGAAGCTTCTGAAGGTGACGGTGATGTGAACCAGATCGACGGCGACGACGGCGATGCAGGGTGGAGGCTCCTTGGAGCTGAGGTTCGTCGACTTCCCGTCCGCCATGGGACTTCTTCCGATCCAAGGTTGCAGTGGAGGAGCGGCGGCGGCGCTCCGGCGGCACGTCTTCTTCGACGGTGGCGTCTTCGTTGTCCTACAGGACTGGGTTGTAATTTCTTTTTCTTATGCACTGTTCTGTAAGGACCCTGGTGTACTATCGCTTGATCTTTCCCCGCAAAAAAAAAGTGGTCACCTCCGGAAGTTGACAATAATCTCTGAGAAACCAGCACGGGGACAAAAAAGGCAATGCCTCTTTTATGAAGACAACCATAGATTACCATATATTATGAGGAAATATCACGATTAGTCCCAAAAAAATAGTCATTGATATTTTCTTCATACCAAATATACTTTTTTTTATTGTTGTGTTTCTAGATATGCAAACTGAGCGAGTGTTTAATTATCTGTGTGAAACACACAATTTTGCTCCTACCTTGTAGTGAAAACTGCTTGTTGGATTGTCAAACTCGTAAAAGATCACCATTTACATTTATGCGGAAAGAGGACTAACTACGAAGTGCATGGGAGAACCCTAGCGCCACCTCTGTCCCTTCCTCCCCTCACTGCCGCCGGAGGATGCGGCTGGGCTAAGCCCGCGTGGTGCTGGACGGCGGTGAGGTTATCCTCCTTCCCCCGCATGGATCAAGGGGTGACACGGAGCGTCCCTCCGTGGCGTGGGATCCGTTGTGGCCTTTAGAGTCGGGGACGAGTTCTTTCGGTTGCGGCGGCATCGCAAGGAGGTGGTGATGCGGCGCGCCGGTGAGGCGTCCCGGATGGTAGTTCCTGGAGGCATGCGGTGGCAACCGGGGGCGGTGAGCCGCCTGTGCGGCGCCCTCTCCTTCGTCCTTCCACTTGTGCGTCAGTCTGAGTTTGGCGCTGTCTCGATCCCTTGTCGGGCTTGCCTCCGGTCAATGGTTGTGTACCGCCAGGGGCTCGCCTATGCCTAGAAGGGGTAAGGTGGGGTCGGTAGTGCGGGCATTGGTCGTTGATTAGTGTGGGTGTCTCTCGAGCGTGGTGGCGTGAATTTTGTGGCAACTCGCCGCAAGCATTCAGTTGTGCACGATTATGTATTTTTAGCGTTTTCGGCTAGTTTTTGTCGTGTCTTTGTGTTTGTTCAGCTCTCGAAGGCTTCCTCAACACATTGTATCTTTTGGTTGTGGTAAAATGGTCTTTTGGTGGTAACATAACGATCAAAAGGTGAAATGGCATAGAGAGAAAATCATGATGAAAGAAATTGGAGTATTTTCGGCATTTCGTAGCAACGAAAACTGGAGGGCAACAAAAAATGAACACACACATTCTTACAGGATACATTTAGGCTAAATCGATATTAACATTCAAGTCGCCCATATTTCATTTCGAAAAGAAGTAGCAACTCATCTTGTGTCACTCGTAGTCTCGTGCCTACTTGTCTTTCTACCCAAGATTACCATACTTGAAAAGGTAGCAACAACCCATCTTCGTTGAAGAATGTGACGTATAACACCTTTTCAGGTAAAAGAGAGCTATTATTTTACTTAGAATTAAAGTTACAGTTCAGAGCAAGCCATTTGTTCAGTATGGGAGGGTAGCACACGTCATACAACTCCATGCTTGGTATTTTCGTCAAAAAAAAACGCTGCTTGGTAAGAGAAGTAAACTAATCAGAGAAATTACATGATCATAACTTCATAAGTAGCAAGAGAAGTATTGGTGTTGTTTCATTTAAAACAAAGAGTATCTGAGTGTGATCAAGAAGTCGTTGTGTCCTCTGATTTTGTCTCCATTAATCATTATCATATGAGCAATTATTTCTGTTTATAGATAATGTATGTACTCTCTAGTAGAAACTATTGGCACAGACAACGCTCTAAAAAATATTTCTTGCAGCATCTCTCTTGGAAACAGTTTCTAATTAAGCTTCCTTTGCGGAGCAATATATTCCCTCCCTTATTTCTTAAAAGGATATTGTGTCTCCTAATTTAATTCATGGATAATGATGAATGGATGAGTCGATAGACAATGCATGGATGTAAGACCTAGCCAAACAAATGGAAAATGGTAGGTACGCATTAGGTTGCTGGCACAACTTGGTCATGAAACAGCGGTAGACACAGAATGCCATTTTTTGCCTGCGTGGGCCACAGTGATATTTCACCCGTACACGATAAACGAGGGAAGTTGAAGTGTGGAACCTCCCATGCTTGAAACTAGGATCAGATCTTCCATTTTGTCCTGATTTCAAAATTGCAATTCAAGGTTTAACTTGCAGAACACTTATACCAAAATTAGGGTTTTCAATGAGAGACGACATCTCTTTTTAAAAACATATAAGCCATATATTTTCCAAACTCTATCAAAATATAGGGAGTGTATGTATGCAGTGTTGACTTTTTCACCATTATCTTCTTAGGTATTGTAGCCTCTTTTTATCTGTATTATGGTCATCTCTCGTATTTTCAATAGAATAATATCATGGTCATTTCACTCTATTAGTAATGTTTTCTTTTCTGCGATAGGCAAAAGTGCACCTTGCATTTCTAAGTGGAGGGAATACCTTCATTATGTTAGGAATTTATAGCATTTGAACGCCCCATGTTTTGGTTTAGGGGCCGGCACGTGTTGTACCGTATGCGTAAGGAGATGAGTGGCCGAGGACAAAGGAAGGGAAATAAGATTAAAAAAAGCGGGGGAGTAGGTAGCTAACCATCGCCAGCGACAAGGTGGCAGCGAATGGCGACGAGGTGCTCACTGGGTAATGGATAATGATCACCTCGGCATTAGAGGCGAACCTTATGAAAGCTCAACAACGGCCTGACTTAGGAGTGTCGGAGAAATCAAAAGCCAAATATGACGATGACAAAAGTGAGATATAAAGGTGGCGAGATGCTAGAGCGAGAAGAAGCACACACGGAGTGCGGTGCCCATGCCCTGCGGCACAATTGTATTTCTAAATTTTGTACTGAACTTACCAAAATAGTGAAGCATAACTCACCACAATGAACCTTCCAACTCACGCACTCCATTTTAAGTGACAACCCAATTAACTGCAATTAATGTAAAGATCCAATTTTCGTGAAACCATCTAAAGCATCTCATGGCATATTTGTGAATAAAAATCACACACATGTTACATGCGTTCAGGTTCTGCCAGTGCCTACTGCCTTCTCCATTGCCGATTTGTTTTCTCCACAAAACCGGCGGCGCACGCTCACGCGGTCAAGCTCGCCGGCGGCATCCGGTTCCGCGTGCGCGCCACCACTGACGCACACACACGGCACCCGCGACGCGTGCCCGGTCATGGCGCCACGTGTTCCTGACGGGTCTCCGTTAGCCAAACGCCTCGTCTTCCTCCGTGAACCCGACCCGCTAACCAAGGGCTAGCTGCTAAATAAATCGCCTCGGATCTGACCAAATCCTCCTCCGTCCGCACGCCGTCTCCTCCTCCGACTTCCATTTCGCGAGGACAGGAGAAGAAAACGAGGAGGGAGAGAAAAAGGGTGGGCTCCTCCGCCGCCGCCGCCGCCGCCGCCGTTCTTCGACGAGGAGGTACGTAATGGATGTATTCGCTGCGCGCTTCCGATTAGGTTAGACAGGGGGGCGAAGAGAAGGAGCTCGGGAACCTCTGTTCCCTCGATCGTCTCTTCGTTTCGTGTGCGTTAATGCGGGGATTTTGCGTGAGATGGGAAGGTCTTCCGCCTGCGGTTTCTTCCCCATTTGCTGCGCGCGTTTGGCTTGTTTGGACTCTGGATTGGTTGATTTTGGCGCGGATTTCTTCTTCTCCATCATTTTGGAGTCTCTGACTGCGACCTGTTAGCAGCGTCTATGATCGTTTGATTCCAGATATATGTATACATGTATGCCGCAATCTGTGTGTGTTCCTGTGAGCTGAGAGCCTGAGAGGAGGGATTCCGAAATTCTATTGGGCGCAGGATTCTCTCGTAATGATTCCGAAGGCAGAGGAAATTTGGTTGTGTCAACTGTTCTCTGATTCTTGTTATTTGCAAACTTTTCTTCGATTGTGGATATCGATTGGCAGTTTTTATATGGCATGGGATGCTAGATAGTTGCACGAATGATGTTTGCACATGTCGTAGTTTGGGATAATTGATGATAACCCCCCAGGTACCATTATGTTTGCTCACATGCCCCTTTTATGTGTCACTGACATGTGGGGTTTAAGTGGCCTGGGGGGTTATCATCAAATCCCCCATCAAAAAAGGGGCATTTGATGATAACCCCCCCAAGCCACTTAAACCCCACCTGTCATAGACAGCGAAAAGGGGCCTGTGGGCAAACATAATCGCACCTGGGGGGGTTATCATCAATTCCCCCGATGACCCAAAGCGTTTTAATATGGTGTGTGGTCCCAGGCTGCCTTTTGTTTTAAGCAGGAAATCCAGCCTCTTTATATCACAATCTGGACTGTTATAGAGAGCTTTCGATCAGGACGTGTTATACGTCTGGTAATTTAAATTGGTTTGATCATAAGCGACAGATTATGGCAGTATAGCTAGTCGAAACATAAGGAACAAATGGCATTGGTTGATGATGACAGATGGTCTTATTTTGTTCCCCTTTTGTTACAAATTCAGATTTATTACGTTTTAGGATTATTTTTTTGCTTATAAGAAAAATGAAAACAGAAATGCAACCGTTAAACTTCTAGCTCTATTGCAACATTACGAATTAATATTTTTCCCATAAGCAAAGGTCGAAATGCTTCCTTGGAGTCAACTTGAATGTTCTTAACTAACAGTAGGTGCAAAGTTTGATTGTTTGGTGATATTGGCGATTGGTACCATTACCTTCGAACTGTATCATTTGTAGTTCTCTATCCTATTTTTTGTGGCAACATTTATTTCCCATGTACTCCCTTCGGTCCGGTCTTGTGGCTGGTTCATGTTAGTTTCTAACTTTCATTAAATTGTGGTTGTAGAATTTTAGCTCAAGTTGCTATGGACGAGGACACTGGCAGATCCACCACAACAATTGGTTTTCTAAGAAGAGGTTCTGGCGTCTCCCTGAGAAATCAAAGCAACGAGGACAGGCCAAACCAGTACAACAATAAGCCAGGGAACACCGCAAAGGTCAACCCTGCAAAAGCCAGATGGGCTGAAAATAAGGAAAAGCCGAGATATTTGCATGATTCGTTTCGTTCATCAGGCCCTAAGTCAACATCTGCAACCTCTTCAAAAGCTCCTGTCAGAAAGAATTATGATGAAAAGCTAAAGCGCCCCTTTTCGGCAGAATTAAACAACGGTGAAAGCAGTAACAGAAGAACTGTGGCCAACCATCTGCAGAGTAGCAAGAAATCTATAGTTGATGAGGAGGATGGGCATCCATCTGCTCAGCAGATTGAATCAGAAGATTCATTGTCCACGTCATCCACTGAAGATCAGCCAACAGAGCTAGATCCTGAAGTACTAGACTCTTCTGTTTCTTCAGGGAGTTCTCCACATACAGTTGATTCTGTGGTCAGAAATACTGCATCGAGTACTAAACCACGAAGGCAGAAGGATAAAGAGGAATTCAGTTTGGGTAGACCTCATACTGCATCTACTTTTGTTCACCAGCCTACTGGACCTCGCAATTTAGCCATTGGTGTGAAATCATCAAATGGTGCTGGTCCTGGGGCACAGAGACGTGGTATTAAAAACCTTGGTTGCACATCAATCTCTGATGTTTTGCCATCAGGCTGTTCTTCATCCAATTCTGTCCATAGTAAGGGGGCCGAGATTACAAGAAAGAGGACTTCTGATGCAGAGACTTCTTCAAGATTAAGGGGATTAATGGGCAGTCTAATTTAGGTCCTTCACCGTCCTTGTATCCTGGCATTACTGGTCCAAGAGTCAGAGCCTCTGAACAATCAGCTTCTCAACAAACAACAAGGACTAGCAACAGAATTGTCCGGGATTCTGCAGATTCAGTAAGGAGTAGACGACCTTCTTCTACTCAGCATGCTAGGATGAGGAGGCCAGATGAAACAGAGCATGGTGTATTTGATCTGCATGAGACTGTTACAAGGGTTCGTCAACCAGATTGGGCCCGATTTTCCATGGATGAAGCTCCCCCTCAGAGATCAGCAAGGCCTTTCCCTATGGAATTGCCTCATGCAATTTACTCATCTAGTCGTCAAGGCTCTAATGACCGTATAACAAGGGGCAGATCGACTTCTGGTCCTGAGGATAGCTCTCCACAAATGTTCCATAGTCTGCTAGGGGAGAGAGATATCTACAGACGCATCAACATGGATGGAATTGCAGAGGTTATTTTTCCAAATACTTGTTTGAGTTGTTATGATTTTATTATGCTTAAGTCTTGTTTGGGGATAAACTATATCAAACTATTATAGATTTACGGTGCAGTGTTTTTATTAACTGCTGGGATGCCTTGACTCGAGAAAGAAATTAGTCTTGATATATGGAATGCTTACTGTGTACAGGTGTTGCTAGCGCTGGACAGAATTGAACATGACGATGAATTGTCATATGAGGTCAGTCCTGCACCCTTGTCTGCAATGTTCATTTCTCTCTTGTTGCCAACCTACCACTGAAATTTATTCGGGACAATATATTGGCAGCAACTGCTGGTGCTGGAAACTAATCTGTTCCTTGGTGGCCTTGGCTTGCATGATCATCATAGAGACATGAGAATGGATATTGACGACATGTCGTATGAGGTATTACTTGCATGATATTAATTTTTCCATTGTAGTTTGACTTAGACCAGTTATTTTCATTAAATAAATGTTACTTATTCCGTAATCATTCAGTCTTGTTTTTATGGATTTCAAATATATCTATTTGCTTTCTAGTTCAGACTCCAGAAGCTGATGTGTTTTGTCTTACTCAGGAATTATTACAACTGGAGGATAGAATTGGGTCAGTGAGCACTGCCCTTACTGAAGAGCAGTTCGCAAAGTGTCTCAGTACAAATGTGTATAAACGAATAGATCGGGTGCTTGAAGTGAACAGAGCTGTAGTAGATGACGTGAAATGCAGCATATGCCAGGTATTTCTACTACCCAAGGATACTCTCATTTCTGTTCCACTCTTGTTGAAGATTGCACGTACAGATCTTCGTAAAATTGAAATGTTTTGTGCTACTTATGTATGTTTTTGACATTGACTACATTGTCACAGGAGGAGTACACCGAGGGTGAAGAAGTTGGTAGAATGAGATGTGAGCATCTGTACCATGTGTGCTGCATTCAGGAATGGCTTAGACAGAAGAACTGGTGCCCCATATGCAAAGCTCCGGCGATACCTTCGGACACGGACAAGGGGAACTCGTGAATCTTGGTTAAATAATAGTTTGAAATTACCATGAAACACTGTTAGACATTGTAGATGCCGTCTCAGTTCCCTGCCAACTTGTGAATATATGGTAAAACTGTTTCTCTCTTGCAACTTCTGGTTCTCCTCACGGAAATAGTATACGCCACACCACTCGCCATCAGATAAGAGAAAAAATGGCCGTCCTTCTGAAATAAAAGTTCATCTTGATTGGACTACTGTCACAGTAATCAGAACTCCGCCTTAGTCGGATTTTAATCAAAAATTCATCCACGGATTGCTAAAAGAGGAGAATGTGTTAGGCGTGATAGTGGTAAGTTTATGACAATTACCCTGTAGAGAAAGAACATATAGAAAGATAATGCATCATGATGGTCGAAACTGAGAGCATTACACATAGTTGGTCAAGTAGGATCATAGCAGGATCTGAAGCAAACCGCGTACAAAGAAAAACATAGTTGGTCAAGATCCACCCTTAATGTTCCACGGATGAAACACCGTGTCAGCGTTTGATATCAAGAACGCGTCATCCTCGATGAGCTATATGAGTCCAGAGAGCATGACCGTTCCCCCTGATCCAAAGTTTCCGATGATGTTTCGCAGCGTTCCGCCGGGAAGTCTGCTGATCAAGAATGTACACAATGTATCACCTAGTGCAACATTATGTGCGCCCCGTGCCCACTCGGACTACCATTGTAAAGCAGTTCTATTTCTTTTTTTGAAAGAAGGCGAGCGACAAAATTTGAATTACAAGTAAGGCTGTGAAAACATCAAGCACATCAAGGAAAACAAAGGGATCACTCTCCGGGCATGAGATGGCTCAGATGTTCAACCTGGCTAAAGTGTTCCTAGTTTGTGCCTTCCTTGTTGTAAATTGTAATCCTACAGATTATGTATGCCATCTCTCTTTTTTTATTCTTCTCCTTTGTTTCTAACTATGTTGCTTTGGTTCCTTTTTTACCTGCTGTCGTAAACTTCCCCGTATGTGCTTTCTGCGAAAAAACTAATCTTGTGGCTCGATTGTTCAGATGATGATGTGTGCATCACTGGATAGGTACTCGATCTTTTTCGAGAGTAAACAACTGTTCAGGTTCTTGTTCTTCTCCTAACCTCTGAAATTCTGAACTAAAAAAACCTGAAGTTTCCAGGTTTTCGTGGCAGTACTACTACTCTTTCAGAGATATTCCCAAGATTATTTCAAAGTAGATTTTCTGCAGCTTGGTAGGTGGGCTGATTCGTTGTTGGCCGTGCTGCAACATTTGGGCTTCCAAATTCTAATGCAGCCCGACATCAATATGTTAATCAGTATCAATACTTCGTATGGTTCAGAAAGACAGACACCTAACATCCAAGTTCGGTTTTAGGAAGACACCCGATTGGGAAATGCATTTTTAGGGGAGCAATGTCCTGGACTCTTTGGAATTGTGGGATGCCTTGTTGGCCCAACAAGATTCCGTTAACTTTGCGGTCGTATCGGTTTTTTTGTGACTTATTGTTGTTGTATCATCTAATGTAACGGCTGAGTCCGAGTCTATAAACTTTCCTTCATGGAATATGCACCGATTATCGGTTTGATCATTTATGTACTTGAACGACAAATGTTTTCAGGAAAACATAGTCCAGAAAATGATTCATTATTTGTACATCTAGAGATTTGAGCAAAACGCTACACTTTGAAAAGACGGGAGAACTCCCACCTTCTAGTATAAGTTGACGTGCATGTTCCGTTCATAGCCCGTGTCAAATATTGCTACTGTTCGTACCATAAATTTCTCCAAGCAACTACTATTACAGACATGAACTTTTTTGCGTAGCTATGAGCCTATGACAACCATTTCGTGTCATATTTTCTAGGGCTTGCTCTGGTATAGCAAAAATAAGTGGTGCATCTGTTCCAAAATTCTTGTCGTGGTTTTAGTTCAAATCTGAACTAAAACGGAGGGAGTAGTAAATCTCGGCCCCATTTGTTTTTTAGCGTCAAGCTGTCAACATTTCGATTTTATACTATTTCTAAGTCTTTAGTTCGCAATCACCTTACTAGTCACTAGATAACCATTCAATCATCTTCATGATAGACTAGCCAAAACAAATGAAACAATTGAGTGGTACTGTTCCAACCATATTTCTTTATTTTTGTCCGTATCCCCATGTATTATCTTGTCATAACAATAACAAAATAAGTGGACAGTTTCTTATCACCCAGTAAACCTCATAGCAATTCAATTATCATATATTTTCTTAGGACATGGAAAAGTTTGAGGAACCCACCATGATATCAGATTTATTAATGGCACATACATTGCATTTAAATTGTGGTCGTATCCAGAGAATCTATGATTTTTTTTATAAAGGAAATATATTAATATCAAACGGATACCAATTACATCCAGCTTCTACAACAACGTAATGTCAAGAAAATCAAGACATTAAGGATGCAAACAGCCAAACAAGAAGAAAAGAAAAAAAATATGACGCCTGCCAAAGCAATCGATGACTCGCAGCAACAGTAGACAAACACCACCATTGGCAACACCTAGACCACGGAAAAGGCTCTCCAACAGCAACGCCTTCAGGAAGGAAACAATGTAGAAACGTTGTTGTCGCCCGATCTAAACAAGTCAGATCATGGGTTTTCACCCGGAGAAAGTCCATGAAATCTCCACACAATGCCTTCAACAAGAAAGGGACAAAGCCCACCATTGTCAGGTACAACCAATTAAGGTCAGACCTTAGGATTTCACCCTAGAGATTGAGACTCGGTACTCAAAAAGCACCACCAAAACTTAGTCACCCTATGTTTGCCGCCATCACTTGCCGAGAACACTGCCGCAAAGCGTCGATCACCAGGCTCACAGTCGTCGGGCACACGATTTGCCGCGCAAGCGAGCGAGACCGAATCCGCCCGGCATACTGTGAAGTACCATCATATCCTCATCCATTGCTTTCGCCAGAATAGTCGTCGTTCCTTTTCCGGCATCAGTTTTTTCGCGCTTCTGCAGCACCAAAATAATCGAGGCGATTTTACCATGTCGATGTGTTGATGGTGCCGACCGCCAGCACCTAATCGAGGCGATGTTGCCATGTCGACGTTGGTGCCGACGAAAATCTGGGCTTCATGTCATCAATCTAGACCGCAACGATCCGTGGTGGCAGCGCGACACCCGAGACCAGTAGTCAATAGGGAGACACCGCAGCGCGCGCTGGCCGGCCTTTGTTCTTGTCCTCATTCATGATCAACCAGGCTCGCATTTGGATGAGCAGTGGATCCGTAATGGATATGCATCCAAGCCTGCGTGCCTTGGTCGCACATGCATGAACATCAAAGCCTTCTGCAGATTCTACCGAACTCTCCAGATTAGATCAGATCAGAAGACTAGGGACCAAAGCTCCACCAGATTGGAGGCGGGCGACGCAGATCAGGAAACAACTTGGCAGCTTGGAGGAGGAGAATACCAGGCAGCAAAGGGAAAAAAACTGCGAGATGCCGCGCCGCCGCCGTCCGCCTGTCGGACGGCCTCCTCCGGCGGCGGCGAGGTGAACGGGGCGTCGGGAGAGGGCTCCCTACGGTGGTGGTGACGGCGCCTCCGGAGTCGCCTGTAGCGACCCGGGAGGCTAAACAAGTTCACTACAACTGATGGAGCACTCGGTCTCCAGAGAATCTATGTGAAGTCATTCGATAAAATTATGTGTAGTGCCATGGAACGTATAAGACTTGGACCTACTTTGTCTGACCTTAATAGGTACACAACCTGACACATGACTTTCATAATAGCCACCCTCACATGGGAGGATTCACCATGTTTTATGAATGCTTTGTGCAGAGGTCAGTTGCACCTTAGCTTACGACAGTGGTATTCAAACATTTGCACAGGATAATCTTAATAATTAGGGATGCAATTAATCTTAGTAGTAGGGGACAATGGCTTTTTCAGTTTTCTGTAGCTTTGAGCAGAAAGAGTGAGACAAGATCAAATTGATTAGCTGTGCTGCATGCCACCTGTTGCAGCAGCATCGTTTGGGTTGGTTCACGGGATGCTTAATGGGGGTCCATAAGGTACGAATGGACACGAGAATGTTTCCTTTTCTTTGCATCAAATCATGTACGCATAAGGTGGTGGACAGAATATGCACAGGATAAGTGTCTTTAGATGAATTCAGCATTGCTAGGTGAAGGAAGAGAAAGCGACAGGAATTGTTGGCGCTGTTTTCTCTTAACTTTGCTAAGTTTCTCTCGAGTGAAATTCAGGTTATCTTTATGTAGTTTCCTCAAGTTAAAATGTCTTAATCTTAGTTGGAACTGGCATTTCTGAATGGACGAGAAGAAGTTTCGAAATTGAAGGAACTTCTTATCTGCATTTCAATCTTCAGGTCCAAGTGATCATGCGGCATAGCTGAAATCCTGCAGCTTGATTACTACTCCTGCTTTCACAATTTACCACCAGCATCCATTTCATTTACCTCTCTTCAGTTAAGTTAGTTGTGAAAGTAAACAGATAAGTTAAGACGTTTTGACAACTGATTTTGCTTAAGAAAGAGACTGCGCATTTGCGCCACACCAAGGCACGAATGCAACCCGAAGTGATGCCAATGACTTGATTAATATGTCGACCAAGAAAAGCAGCGGTCCGTGGCAGGCAGGCAATTGTGGGCATCGTATCTCCATTCTGTATTTGTGACTTGATTAATATGTCGACCAAGAAGTGACGCTCTGCATTACCTCTCTTTTCTGCTTGTGGATTTGTGGTCTCGTATCGAAGGAGGTAAATGGGTGCCCCAAGGGGCTCTCACAGCGATTAGGGACTCTCGACCGTCGGATCGTGTCGGGGGAGTATCCCCGGGTAGGGTCAAGGCTTGGCGTAAGGTGGTGTTCGAAGTTGTGCCGAGGTACGGAAAGGGCCGACCTGTTTGGGCCTGGGAAGGTCCGAGCTTCATCTTGACCTGGAGAGTACAGGCCGACCTATTTTGGCCCAAGGGATCCGAGGTATACTGTTGGCCAGGGCCGAGGTTCACTGTCCGAGCTATGTTCAGCCGACCTAACTACCTCAGTGCAGTGGTTTGTGTTGTGAGTGCAGGAGAAGCTGTGGGGAGGAAGTAAGATCCGACCTGGTAAAGGAGATTAAGCGCAAGACCCGAGGTACGGAGCCCGTCACATCCGTGCCGAGCTAACCGAGGTGTGGGCTGTAGGTCGGGCAGGAGTCAATGCTCCTGTCACTTCCAGCCGGGTACAGAGCGCCTGACACGGGAGCGTCTGTCAAGGAGCATGGCAGAGGCGTGCTCCGGGTTCGGCGGGCCTGCACGTCTCTGATCGCTGCTACGCGAGGTCTGGGAAAAGGCTACGAGGTAGCTCTGCCAGGCCACGTCCTGTCTCGGTCAGAGGGGACATGCTAGTTCTGCCGTTAGGCTACAGGAGATGGGCAAGCCACGTCTTGTCCCTGACCGAGGTACGGTGGTACGGTGGTGACCGTTGCAGAGGCATGGCAACAGTGTTCTGCGAGGGGCACAATGGTAACCCGGCTGGCCTATATAGTGGGCTTCACCCCCTCCTGCTGAGGGGACGAACGGATCGATCAACAGAGGAGAGAAAGAGATAGAGAAAGAGGAAGGAACTCGGAAACCCGGAAACACCTCGGATCAGCTCGGAGTGCCTTCTCCTCCCGTATAGCTCCATCTTTTACCTCAAGTTCTCACCATTGTATCATCATACAGCTCGAGGAGCAGCTTGTACTTGTCACTCTGAGCTATACACTGCTAGGATAGTGCTGCAGTAGGGGTGTTACCTCCACAAGAGGGCCCCGAAGCAGGGTACATCGTGGTGTGCTTTGTGTTCTTGCTTTCTTGGTTCTTCGTTCGTGTTCTTGCGTGTTCTTGCGTGTGCACTTCTTGAGTGCATAAACCCTCCCCGGATTCCCCCAACGACCATTCGGCCCCATCTTAGCCATACCTATGGCATCTGCCGTGATCCCACCACGACAGTTGGCGCCCACCGTGGGGCAGATTGAGGCGTTGGAGGGAGTTTTCATCCGGACGGGCTCAGGCGAGCGTGTTCTTTCCGGGCTTGTCGCCAAGATCGGAGAGTTCACCTTCATCAGCGACAACGCGGGGTGTTTCGCCGGCAAGCCTTCCCCGAGACGGCTTCACCATGATGCTCGGCAGCTTCGTCACGTACGTTGCTGTCGAGGTTGTTCGCGGGTACCCGGAGCAGGTGCTCGTGGACGACGAAACTCCTCTCCTCGCGGCTTTAGGTCGGCGTATCACTCGCCCCGAGAGCTGCGTAGAGGTGATGATGACAGGTCCGGTTGACGCCGCTGGCAAAGTAGATGCCAGCCAGTCCAAGGCAGCCGAGGTTGCTAAGGTGAGATCTGCAAAGCCCAGGCTAGAGAAGGACTTGCCTGGCACCCCAGAGCTGCGGGCCGAGGTGCGACCCTGGTAGAGATAGTGGATACACTGGCAGACCCAGTAAATCCAGGAGTGGACATAGTAGTGACTGTGGCCGACCTAGAGGCAAAGCGTGTCCTGTTGCAGAAGGAGGCTGTAGCAATGATAACAGCTAGAGATGAGTTCAATAGAGATCTGCGCGAGTACAATGCAGCGAATGGCTTCACCCCGGTAGCGGTTGATACACATAGGGGAGCCGAGGTGCGGCAGAGAGGCAAGGGGCTCAACGATGAGATAAACAGGGAGGCTCGACCTACCACCTCGGCTAGGAGTGGGAGTCGCGTGTCAACTGGAAGGCCGGTGTATAGTTCCCCTGCTAAGAACCTCAGAGCTGCCGAGGCAGGCAGGGCCGAGCTATCCGGATTATCTGGAGATGCATGGCGTGCGCAGCAGAAGCGAGTCAATGAGTTAGTATATGTGGCTAACCAGCAGAATGAGGCTCTCCGCAGAGCATATGCCGGGGCTGGTGATTCAGAGATGGTTTATTCAGCTAGGCCAGTCAGTCAGGTGTCCAAGGGGCAAGCCTCGTCTCCACTCGTCGGAGGAGCCGATCGAGCCCGGAGTGTCACCTCGGGTCAGAACCAGCAGCTGCAGATGTATGATCCAGTCCTAGCAGCAAAGCAGAAGGTGGGCCAGGGCAATGCTAGCCGAGCTAAGGGAAACCCCGGCCCAGGCAATGCGAGCCGGGCTAAGGGTAACTCCGGTCAGGGAAATCAGAACGGCGGTCAAGCAGCATCGGCTGGCCGAGGTAAACCACCTCCGCCCCCGAGGTATCAGCAACAACCTCGGCAGCAGGGGCAATATCAGCGAGAGCCGGAGTATGTTCAGCAACCTCAGAACGTCGGTCAAGGCGATGACCGATATGATGATGGAGACTCGGCCATGGCACGAGCTGGATACCACAGAGTGGATGGGGCGTTGGGACCTCGGATAGGAGGTCGGATGTTAGCTCCAGGCGATGTCCGTAACAAGCTGGATAGAATCTACTTGTCTGAGCAACTGGAGGAGGAAGGCCCTCCTGGTCCGGCGTGTTTTGGACCTCGGATCATGAAGGAGCCACCACCACCAGTATCTCAGTTCCAGTTAGGTCGGAACACCAAGCCATACAATGGGAGCACCAAGCCACAAGATTGGCTGACAGATTATGTATCCTCGGTGCACATTGCGGGGGGCAATCGCCGATGGGCGGTCCGGTATCTCCCGCACATGTTGGAAGGTCCAGCTCGGATCTGGCTGAATAATTTGCCGGAGTATAGTATCAACTCCTGGATAGACTTGGAGCTGGCGTTTAACAGCAACTTTGCTAGTACATACAAGAGGCCAAACCGACCTCAGCTCCTGGCGGCATGTAAGCAAGATGATCATGAAACTGACCGAGAATTCTTAACTCGGTGGAGCAATGTTCGGAATTCCTGTGAAGGAGTGGTAGAGGCACAGGCCATTTCCTGGTTTGCAGATGGTTGTCGACATGGCAGCATGCTGTGGCAGAGGCTCCAGAGAGATATGCCGAGATCCCTAGCAGAAACAATCCGGGTTGCAGATTCTTATGCCCTGGGTGATCCGATGCAGCCAGCAGCAGAGGCAGGAGCACGTAACAGAAGGAGGGAGCCAATAAACAACCGGCTCGGACCAAGGTGTAATGACCGTCAGGAGTTCGGACAGAAGAGGAGGGAGCCGGACTATCCATACCCTCCAACCAAGTTGCAGCGGTGAACCCGGATCAGCCCGGAGCTGGAGGTGTCCAGAGGCCAAAAATCAATGGTCCGGCATTTAGTCCGAACCGGAGCCACCCATGACCTATGAATCAATGATAGATGGTCCGTGCTGTTACCATACGACTGACCCGCGCAAGCCAGCCAACCATTCAACCCGGCAGTGCAGCTGGAACCGCAGAATCAGAGAAGAGGGGGCAAGGGCCGGAGGAATCAGAACAGGACCACCACCTCAGAGATTTCAGCCGAGGTCCCACCCTAATCTGTCCGGAGCAAATGTTACCCCGATAACCACTGCACCTCTTCCGAGGCCTGCAGCAGCAAGACCCGTGAATGTTGTGAATGTCCGAGGTAATAACAACAACAATGGTGCCGGACCAAGTCAGCAGTATGAATACCCCGGAAATGACTATAGAGAGGTTCATGCGAGCTATGTGGTCTTTGTGACCGAGCCACTGACAAGAAGAGCGTGCAGAGGCGTGCCATGGAGGTGAATGCAGTAATGCCGGTGGTGCCGACCTATATGAACTGGTCTGAGCAGGAGATCACTTGGAGCAGAAAGGACACACCTCGGATCATGCCGAGCCCTGGAAAGTATGCCCTGGTGGTAGATCCAACGTTGTGTGGGCCTACCAACAATGTGAGGTTCACCCGAGTTCTGGTGGACAATGGCAGTGCCATCAACATCATGTACCGAGACACAATGGTGAAATTGGGCATCTCGCCTAATCAGTTGATGCCAAGCAGTTGTACTTTTCATGGGATTGTGCCCGGCGTTTCCTGTGCACCCATGGGCAAGATATGGGTGGATGTAGCATTTGGAACCAAGGAAAATTGCCGAGTTGAGAGTATCGAGTTCGAGGTGGTGGACTTGGAGAGTGCATACCATGCACTGCTTGGAAGGCCGGCTTTGGCCAAGTTCATGATTTCCACCCATGTTGCATACCTGAAGATGAAAATGCCAGGGCCTAATGGATCATATCCATCTCGGGTGACTACAAGCGAGCATTCAGTGTGCCTCGGCGGGATCTAACCTAGCCGAGTCTTTGGTGATCGCAGCGAGAAGAAGAAGCTGCATCAAGTGGTGGCAATGGCGCAGTCAACACAGCTCGGCCTGTCCGGACTGATGAGCCCGGACTCAACTGCGGCGTTCGAGGTACCCAAGGAGACCAAGAAGATCCCCATTGACCCGGAGCACCCAGAGCATGTGGCCATCATTGGGACCGGGCTAGGCGAGAAATAGGAAGGCGAGCTCTGTCACTTCCTCCGTGAGAATCGGGATATCTTTGCATGGTCGGCTAAGGACCTGCCAGGTGTTCCGAGGGAGTTGGCAGAGCACTCTTTATTTGTTAGGCCAGAGGTGAAACCGGTGAGGCAACCGACCCGTCGTCTCTCAGACGACCGGAGACAAGTGGTGCTGGACGAGCTGGCTAAGTTGCTTGCAGCCGGGTTCATAATGGAGGTACTGCATCCGGACTGGATATCCAATCCGGTCTGGTGGAAAAGAAGAAAGACGAGCCAGCCGTGGTCAAGGTGTGGCGCATGTGCATTGACTTCACTAACCTCAACAAGGCGTGCCCAAAAGATCCGTTTCCATTACCTCGGATTGATCAAGTGATCGATTCCACTGCTGGTTGTGAACTGTTATCTTTTATCGATGCGTACTCTGGTTTTCACCAGATACCACTGAACCCAAAGGATCAAATAAAGACTGCTTTTATTACCCCGTATGGGGCGTATTGCTATCGTGTCATGTGTTTTGGTCTGAGAAATGCCGGGGCAACTTATCAGAGGTGTATGCAGAAATGCCTGCACTCTCAGATGGGCAAAAATGTGCAAGTGTATGTCGACGATATTGTCATCAAAACTAAGGAGAAACATACTCTCCTCGAGGATCTCGAGGAGACATTTGTGAATTTGAGAAAGTATCGGTTGAAGCTTAACCCGGACAAGTGCACCTTTGGTGTCCCGGCTGGAAAGTTGCTCGGATTCCTGGTGTCTAGCCGAGGTATCGAGGTTAACCCGGCCAAAATCCGAGCTATTGAGAGCATGAAGTTACCGAAGTGTTTGAAAGATGTGCAGAAGTTCACAGGGTGCCTAGCCTCGTTGAGCCGATTTGTAGCTCGGCTAGGAGAAAAAGCCTTGCCTTTGTACCAGCTCATGAAGAAAAGTACCGGGTTTACATGGACCCCGCAGGCCGACGTGGCGTTTGGTGAGCTGAAAAAGATGTTGTCCACTGCCCCGGTGTTAGCGTCACCATTGCACAATGAGCCGATGTTACTTTACATTGCGGCCACAAACCGAGTTGTAAGTGTGGCAGTGGTGGTGGAGCGCGAAGAAGGTGGCAGGTCGGTGCAGAGACCGGTGTATTACTTGAGCGAGGTGATCTCTACCTCGAAGCAGAACTATCCTCACTACCAGAAGATGACGTATGGTGTTTACCTGGCGGTCAAGAAGTTGAAGCATTATTTCCAGGAGCATCCCATGACGGTGGTGTGCGAAGCTCCAATCTCGGAGATCATCGGGTGCAAAGATGCAACTGGCCGAGTTGCCAAATGGGCGATTGAGGTGTCTCCATATGCACCACATTATGAGAGAAGAGACGCAATTAAATCCCAGGCGTTGCCGGACTTCTTTTGTGATTGGGCCGAGATGCAGTATGAGCCACCCAGGCCGGACTATAATTATTGGAAAATGCATTTTGATGGGTCCAAAACAAAGATCGGGCTGGGGGCTGGAATAGTCCTCACCTCGCCAAAGCAAGATCAGCTGAAGTACGTGCTGCAGATTCATTTCTCAGCATCAAACAATGTGGCGGAGTATGAGGCCTTAATCCATGGCCTCAAGGTGGCAAAGGAGATCGGTATCCGGCGTGTAGAGTGCTTCGGCGATTCCGACCTGGTGGTGCAACAATCTTCTGGAACTTGGGATGCTCTGGATGCCAACATGGCGTTATATCGGTTCCATGTGCAAAAGATATCCGGGTTCTTTGAAGGGTGTGAGTACAGGCATATACCTCGGGCAGAAAATGATGCTGCCGACGTGTTGTCAAAGCTCGGTTCATCAAAGAGGCAGTACCACCAGGGGTAGCCCTGAATCACTTGAGAACTCCTTCAATCAAACCTTCTCCTGAATCCGAATCTATTTTCATCCCGGCGGAGCAAGAGCCCGGACCTGTTCCAATGGAGGTAGACGTCGGATGCGTTTGGTCGGACCCGGGGACTGCGTGGCAGAGCTCGGGGACTGCACACCAAACCTCGGGGACTGCTCATCCAGACTCGGGGACTGGTCGCAGGATGGTGGAGGAAATAATGGAGATTATGGTGGCCGAGCCAATGGAGGTGGATGAGGAACTTTTTCCTTTGCACCCGGTGCCGGAGTGGGCGGAGCAAATTATGAAGTTCATAACGGAGGGAAGCACGCCAAGTGACACAACCGAGGCTAGGAGGATTCAAAGGAGGGCCAAGGCGTACACCATCATCAACAAGGAGCTCTATAAAAGAAGCGTAACCGAGGTGTTGCAACGGTGTGTTGAGCCAGCTGAAGGCAAGGAGATGCTTTTGGAGATCCACCAAGGAGATGTGGTCATCATTGCAGCACAAGAGCTCTGGTGGCCAAGGTGTTTAGGCATGGGTTCTATTGGCCCACTGCTCTTGCTGATGCAGAGGCCATAGTCCGGAGATGTGAAGGATGCCAAAGGTTTGCCAAGCAAACGCATATGCCAGCTCGGCGCTCAAAACAATTCCTATCACTTGGCCGTTTGCGGTATGGTGTTTGGATATGGTGGGAGAGTTCAAACCAGCCCGAGGTAACATGACACACATATTGGTGATGGTGGACAAGTTCACCAAGTGGATCGAGGTGAAACCAATCCGGAAGTTGGATGGTCATTCAGCAGTGACTTTCTTGAAGGAGATTATTCTGCGATATGGCTACCCCCATAGCATTATCTCGGACAACGGCACTAACTTTGCTGTTGGAGAGTTCGCTCGGTTTTGCATGAACAAGGGAATCCGGCTGGACATAGCCTCGGTGGCACACCCGGAGTCTAATGGACAGTGGAAAGATCAAATGCTCTAGTGTTGGCCGGCATCAAGGCTCGGCTCATTGAACCACTGCTGAAAACGCCGGGGTGTTGGATAGATGAGATACCAGCAGTACTGTGGGGTCTAAGGACCACGCCAAATCGATCAACTGGCTATACGCCATTTTTTATGGTCTATGGGGCAGAAGCTATGCTACCCACTGACATCGAATATGATGCGCCCAGAGTGGCAATGTACACTGAAGCCGAGGCAAAAGAGGCTCGGGAGGATGCAGTAGATCTGCTTGAGGAAGCGAGAGAATTGGCCTCATCTCGGTCAGCAATTTACCAGCAAGGTCTCCGACGTTATCATAGCCGGAGTATCAACCCTCGTGTGTTTCACGAGGGAGATTTGGTGCTGAGGTTGGTGCAGCGCAAGAAAGGCCGGCACAAGTTGTCACCTCCATGGGAGGGACCGTTCGTTGTGAGCCGAGCTCTGCTCAATGATTCCTACTATCTTATAGATGCGCAGGAACCAAGGGAAGATGGGCTGGACAACCCCGGTCAGAGGTCAGGCGACCATGGAACGTAGCTCTACTCCGACCTTTCTACTCATGAAAGGCGCAATGTATGTACCTCGGTTAATCCTTAATAAAAATGTCGGCACTCCGAGGTTAAAGCTCGGGGACTGCCTCGCTCTTGTGCTTATGTTTTATCTCTGTTTGTCAGTTTCGTTCATATGCCGAACTATTTTGAACCTCGTCTCAAACTTCAAGTAATGTGTGCTATGAAACTAATCTTGTGACTCGACTGGCATCTGCCTAAAAGGTAGTCAAGAGCAAAGAGGAAAAAACGTGGGAGACATGAAAATGAACTCGGGGACTCGGTCCAAAATATAGTTCGGCATGTGTCGTTTACTAACCCCTGTCTTTACCTTTCGTTTATGTCGGATGACTTTGAAACATACCTCGGAATTTACCAAGTACTGTATGCTATGAACAACAATCTTGTGACTCGACTGGAACGCCAAATGGCAGTCAAGAGCAAAGAATGCCAAACATAGTAAACACGAAAGTAAACTCGAGCAATCATTCAAAAGGATTCGACGTAAAGCTTAGAAAAGCATGGTTCGATAAGCATGATAGTAACAGAGGTAGCAAAAGGAACTACTTAAGTTTGATTACATCTGCGTCCCGGCATACCGGGGATTTAATGAAGTTTTTTGGCCAAGCATAAGTTCAGGTCGAGGCATCAGGAATTACGTCGGCAGCAGCCGATGCAGCAGGGATTTCGTCCGGAGCCGAGGTAGCCTGGGAGGTGCTGGCAACGTCGGCAGTAACCTCGGCACCAGGTTGTGGAGAAGCCTCGGTTTCTGCTTCGCGGGTGTCACCATCGTCACCTTGCTCGGCTTCGACGTCGGATTCTGTTTCGTATTCATCCTCTTCTGGCTCGTCATCTTCGGCGTCGGAGTAGGTGTCTCCCTCGCTCAAGTTCTTGGTGTTGGCATATCCAGCGAAGAAGGCAGCCATCTTTTCGCGCGCTGGATGAGAATTGGGTCCGTGGACCAGGGCGAGCCTCGGCGAAGAGTGTCCATCTTTTCGAGGTCGATCTTCTCGCACCAAGTCATGATGAATTTGAGAGCGGCATCAGCTCCAGCGCGAGCCGAAGATGAGCGCCACTCTCGAAGTCTTTGTTCGGCTTCACGAAGCTTGGCGGCGAGCTCAGGCGTAGTATTGGGAGCATCGGCAAGAGGCCACAAGGCTCGGAAAGCAGACACACCTGCATCGAGGAGTTCGGACCCAATGGTTTTCAAGGGATGGATCCGAGCTTTGATGGCCACGATGTGGTCCTCAATGGTCCAGACGGGGTTCGTCTCGTTACGCCTCTTCCTGTGCTGATCAGTGATATTGCGAGCCGAGATTTGGGTGTAGGTGAAGTGCTCTGCAGAAGGATAGCCTGTTAATAATGAAAGAAACAGTTCGGCAAAGAGCCAGTACTGTTGAGGACAAAGCAAGGATAAGGGGGGCAAGAAGCTTACCGTCCATTTCTTGTTGATGCGTTCCAGCGTCGGGAGGAGCTGGTTAACCGAAGCTTGAAGGGCTTCATAAGCCTCGGTGGCCGAGGTGGCGCGGGCCTCGGCTAACTGGAGCGCATTCTCATGTTCCTTGGCGGCATCCTCCCGAAGTTTCTTCTCTGTTTCAACAACACTGGCCTTTTCCGCCTGCAGCTGCTCTTTTTCCGACGTCCGCAGCTCAGTGATGCGCTTCAGTTCCTTTACCAGACGAGCTACTTCGGCTTTCTCTTGTTGGAGCTTTCGTCCAAAGAGTTCTTTTCTGCAAGGACGGCCTTGTGCTCGTCGTGGAGTTTCTTGTGGTCAAAAGAGGGTATGAAAGATGTCCGTGCGGACGTTCATAGTATTCTGCAAGGAAGAAAAACATAGCTCGGTTAGAAAGGCTATACCTCGACAAGAGTCTCGGGGACTCGGAGTCAAATCATTGGGAAAATGTTGCCGGGGTATGCCTCGACAGGAGTCTCGGGGACTCGTACCCGAGGTGCATGCTAAGTAAGGTAAAATGGTTTGGATACGTCGGATGAAAATTGAAAGTTGAGATTCAAGCCAAACAATTTTAACTCCGGCGGAGCGTCAATAGTTTACCTCGAATCTCGGGGACTGGGAATGGTGGATATTAGATGAGATACTGCATGAAAGTAAAGAGAATAGGACTTACGTCGATGTTTTGAGCAGCACGCAGGGCAGCGACTTGTAGGTCGTACGCTTCGGCCGCAGGCGCTGTTTCCCGCAGGATGCTCAGCCACCGGAGCAGCTAGGGAGGCCGAGGAGACCTCGTCTGCAGAATTCCAGTCTGCATTGTAGTGTTCCAAGGAGCCGAGGCTCTGGTCACTGTCAGTGCGCAGAGGAGGATATCCCCACGGTCCGCCCTGCTCGATGCCCCTAACCGAGGCCTCCAAGGCCAAAGCAGCCTCGGAGCTTGAAGCAGGCCGGTTATCCAATATAAGAGATGCCTCCGAGCATATTCTCGGCCGGAGGAGCAGTCTCATCAACGGGTGCGGCGAATGGAGGAATTCGGCGTGTCACCGGGGAGGAGACCTCGGTTGCATCCTTGAAGGAGAAGAGATAGTCAGGGTGCCAGACCCAGATGTTGGTTTGGGGGTGACCTTAGACTTCACCGTCTCTTTCTCTTTCTCCTTGCCTTTCTCCAACGGCAAGGTAGTCTGGCGAACTGGTTTTTGGGGCTGTTGCTTGGGCTGCTGCTTGGGCTGTTGCTTCTGTTGCTTCTGCTGATGCTTTGTGTTGCTGCTGTTGGTTGCGGGCAGTCTGGCTGCGGGGGGAGAGTCGAGGCTCCGGCAAGGCGGTAGCCGGAGTTCTGGCGCGATTGGTCCCCGCATCCGTTTGAGGACGCGGAGAAGTCTGACCTCGGGTGGGGCAGATTTCTCCAAGGCCGGGCCAGACCTCGGTGGAGGAGATCGGGGCGAGAGTTCGTCGGGGTGGTCGTGGCTTCAGAGGCACCAACGGGTGCAGTCATGGAGGATACCTCCTGATCCACGTCTATGGGGTCACTGCAACGAAGGGAAGATGGTTAAGTGTTAATACCGAGGTAATATGTTTAAGCAACAAACATGTTGGCTATAGAAGCAAAGCATTACCCATCCGAGTAGGAAACTCTTGCCCCCTCGGGCATGAGGAGGATTTCCGGACTTCTTCAGCCGACGTCTCTTGACCGGAGCCGCAGTGGGTCCGGAGGCTCCAGTGGCGGATGGTTCGGCGGCCGAAGTTGCGGCACCAGCGCGTTTCCGGCTGGTTGCTGGAGTAAAGTTCGGAAGGTGAGGAAGGCAGGAGATAGGTACCGCGTTTATTGGTTCCATGACGAGAAATCCCTCCTCGTCATCCGAAATCTCTTGAACTGAAGCTTGTGCTTGAGGCTTACCCGCGGTGGTGACGCGGGCCGAGGCAATGGGCATGTAATCCTCGTTGTCAGGTCCACGTTGGATGGTGGGTCCTCGACAGGAGATCCTTGCCGAAGTGGTCCGCAGGATGGACTCCATCCTCGGCGGTCTGGCGGGAGAACAGCTATATGGCAGACATATGAAAAGGAGTTAGGAAGAAAATGGTCAAGATGAACGTCGGTAGCAAGACCTCGGTGGTAAAGGAGTACCGAAGAAAACGTCGGAACAGCGTACCTGTTTTGGTGGCTTGGTCCTGTAGTGGGGTTCCCTTCCCCATGTCCAAGCGTCAGGATCTTGGACTTGGTGATAGCTCGGACTCGCCGAGCTACCGCGGCGTTGTCCAGTGCAACGTGCGTATGGCGGGTTGGATCATAAAGACCGCTCATGTGGCAGATCTTGTGAGTCCTCGCCTGGAGAGGGGAGACCCTGCGCTTCACGAATGTGCAGGCCAGATCGTCAGCCGTCAGGACTTTCCCGTCGTTCGCAGGGTCCTCCGGGTCCTGCCATTTCGCAACATACCCATGGATGGACTTGATTTCGCTGTGAGGGGGAGTGTAGTCCCAGTTGAGCGGTTCTGTAGGAGGGCTGAGGTTAAACGCCGGCAGGTTGAGGAAGTCCTCTTCGCCGGAGTTCTTCACGTAAAACCACGTCCGGAGCCACTTGCGAACGGTGTCCGGAGTAGCGATACGTGGGAAGATGGAGTTTCGGCGAGGAGCTACGATGGCTGCTCCGCAGGCGGTTAGTAGCTTGGGCAGATCCTTGTTTTTCGGATCCGGGATCACTTGCCGCTTAAGTTGGAAGTAGCGAGAAAAGAGGTCTACCGTGGCTTTGAGGCCGAGGTATCCCTCAGAGAAGGAAACGATGCAGGAGAGAGTGGTGATGGCGTTGGCGGGGAGGTGATGAACCTGGAGTCGAACTTGTCGAGGAAGCTCCGGAAGAAATCACTAACGGGCAGTCCGAAGCCGCGCTGGAAGTGCGCGACGAAGACCACCCGTTCCCCTTCCTTGACTTGAGGCTCGAGTTCGCCCTCTGGCAGGCGACACTCTACCCCGGCGGGAATCCGCCGAGTCGCCCTGAGCCACTGGATTTCGTCCGGAGTTACATCCGAACCTTCCCAGCCGGCTCGTTCTCCGACCTCCAGTTCGAGGTCTGGAACCTCGGTTTGTTCCGAAGTCTCAGGAGGAGACATCTCGGCAGAATCAATCTGCAGAGTGCACAGAAGTTTAGCAAAGAAAAAGTAAATCTGGAATCTAAGGCTATATCTGGCTAACTCAGGAGGAGTTGGACGGCTATCTAATGTACTAGAGGCATATATGCTAGGCGAACTCATCCGAGGTATGAAACTCGTTTCTACCCAAAAAAGTATGCAAGTAAGATCTACCGGAGGAGGTAAATAGAGTTTTATTCAAGAACATATGAAGAACCAAAGCGCAAAGAGGAAGAAACCTAGGGCAATGCCTAGGGTATCAAGAAAGGGAGTACATACCGTGAAAACGAGGTGCTGAAGGGCGGCGCCGGTGACGCGGTCGCAGCGGCGACGAAGGAGCTGCTCGTCGGCGGCGGCGGGAACACGTTTCTTCTCAACCGGAAGCGGCGGCACTGGTTGCGATGGAGGCGAGAGGCGAGTGAAGGAGGAAGAAGATGGCGAAGTTGCCCGTGGGGCCCTACTTATAGCCGCGTGCGGTAACTGCCGCATTAACTGCGCCACTACCGCGCGGTTATCGGGAGGCGCGGGATCGTGTGCGAGTGGGCGCACGGTTACGCGGTTGTGGCCGCACGATCGGCCACATCGTGGGCCGCAGGTGGCAACCGCCCACCCCGGATTTCCTGCGCTGGTCAGCACAGAATCGAGGGGTCGTGGGCGGTCAAGTACTTGAGTGCGCAGGTGCGCTGTTCGGTGGGTCCGGCTGACGAGGGCGGCGTGTGGTCAGAATCTGCTTGGCAGAGGTCCGGATTCCGAAGCCCGGGCAGAGATTCTTCGCCACGTACCTCGGAAAATCTTGAGGCAAGATGGTGCTGAGTCAGATAGCTCGGAGAGTTCAGTTCGCATATCTACCTCGGATTGGATGGTGGTGTGGGAGGTACCTCGGCGTGACTATGTTGGAGGTCGGTTTAGGAGGGGTGATGCTTGTTTTGAACCTGCTACGGCCCTCCTTCCGAGGTCGTAGGACCGCACCAGCTTCGGGGACTAATGTCGGGGGAGTATCCCCGGGTAGGGTCAAGGCTTGGCATAAGGTGGTGTTCGAAGTTGTGCCGAGGTACGGAAAGGGCCGACCTGTTTGGGCCTGGGAAGGTCCGAGCTTCATCTTGACCTGGAGAGTACAGGCCGACCTATTTTGGCCCAAGGGGTCCGAGGTATACTGTTGGCCAGGGCCGAGGTTCACTGTCCGAGCTATGTTCAGCCGACCTAACTACCTCAGTGCAGTGGTTTGTGTTGTGAGTGCAGGAGAAGCTGTGGGGAGGAAGTAAGATCCGACCTGGTAAAGGAGATTAAGCGCAAGACCCGAGGTACGGAGCCCGTCACATCCGTGCCGAGCTAACCGAGGTGATGGGCTGTAGGTCGGGCAGGAGTCAATGCTCCTGTCACTTCCAGCCGGGTACAGAGCGCCTGACACGGGAGCGTCTGTCAAGGAGCATGGCAGAGGCGTGCTCCGGGTTCGGCGGGCCTGCACGTCTCTGATCGCTGCTACGCGAGGTCTGGGAAAAGGCTACGAGGTAGCTCTGCCAGGCCACGTCCTGTCTCGGTCAGAGGGGACATGCTAGTTCTGCCGTTAGGCTACAGGAGATGGGCAAGCCACGTCTTGTCCCTGACCGAGGTACGGTGGTACGGTGGTGACCGTTGCAGAGGCATGGCAACAGTGTTCTGCGAGGGGCACAATGGTAACCCGGCTGGCCTATATAGTGGGCTTCACCCCCTCCTGCTGAGGACGGACGACGGATCGATCAAAGAGGAAGAGAAAGAGATAGAGAGAAAGAGGAAGGAACCTCGGAAACCCCGGAAACACCTCGGATCAGCTCGGAGTGCCTTCTCCCTCCCGTATAGCTCCATCTTTTACCTCAAGTTCTCACCATTGTATCATCATACAGCTCGAGGAGCAGCTTGTACTTGTCACTCTGAGCTATACACTGGCTAGGATAGTGCTGCAGTAGGGGTGTTACCTCCACAAGAGGGCCCCGAAGCAGGGTACATCGTGGTGTGCTTTGTGTTCTTGCTTTCTTGGTTCTTCGTTCGTGTTCTTGCGTGTTCTTGCGTGTGCACTTCTTGAGTGCATAAACCCTCCCCGGATTCCCCCAACGACCATTCGGCCCCATCTTAGCCATACCTATGGCATCTGCCGTGATCCCACCACGACAGATCGAGCAGCTACCGCGCGATCTGGAGCGTCCGTTTGCGGTAGCAGCTCACTTCTTTCCTGCGCCGTCGTGGTGTATGTTTGAGGGGTAGTATCGACATTTCGCCGCATCCTAGCCGCCACGACCCAATCGGCACGCGCATCTCCTTCCCCAATCCGCTCATGCGCCTCCTCCCCCAAATCCGCTTCCTTCTCCTGCCCTCTGCCGCAGATGCGGCGCCGCGCGATGTGCCGTCGCCGGTAGGAGAGGCTGGTCTCTGACGGGAGCATAGCACCGCAGAGAGCTGCTCCCGGCGCCGCCGCGCGATGTGCCGTCGCCGGGAGGAGAGGCTGGTCTCCGGCGGGAGCAGAGCAGCGCAAAGAGCCGCTCGCGGCGGCGCCGCGCGCCGTCATCGAGAGGAGCGACTGTTGGTTCTCTGTCCGTCCGGCACGTCGCTCTCCTCTGCTGCTCACCACTTCTGGCACCGAGCTATTGAGTTGCCGCCTAAGGTGAACGTTATTGCATCCTACAGCTCCATCTCCGCCGGGAATCCCTTGCCCTCTGTCCAGGTTCCACTCTCCCATCGTCCTCTTCCCTAACCCTTCTCTCTCTATTCACATCTGACAGGACAGGAGGCGGCGCGCTGCCCTGCACGATGAGGTCGACACACAGGCTGCCACAGAACTAGACCAGGCTGCTATCTCCGGAGTACATGTTTGTTCTCTCTCTTACTCTCTCCTTCTGTGCTGGTAGTAGGGAATTGCAAGAGCAGCACTAGCTCATTCTATGGCATCTTTTTGTGACAAAGATTGGTTGTATGCTGCTACCGAATCAGAGGTTTGGTTCTGCTCCCTGCTTTGTTTTCCATCTTCTCTTTTTGCACTCTATGATCTAGCAGCTTGTGGTGTTCAGATTAATTCATTTTACCTCACGCGGTTTTGTGGTATTCTTTGCTTTTTTGCAGGTCATTACATCATTGGAGTTTGCTACCTAAAGATTGCTGCTGCTGCTTGATTTGGGAATCTGCTTACTTGCTGGTAAGGTTCAGGACCTGAAAGGAAAATACTCTATGATCTGTGTGGTTGTTTCATTTCAGTTACATGTAGGAGTGAGCTATAGTATCATGTGGTTGTTCGGTTTTGATATGGAACAAGATGGTGCTGTTCTGCTTATACTAGCTGGTTGTTTTAGGATAGGATTAGTGTTCTGATGCTCATGTGTTTACGCTCTTTTTTGCAGGACGTCGCTCTGAAGGTTGGTGTCGCTCTGAAGGTTGGTGTTGTTTTTATTGGATTTTCCTTCTATTTCTGATCGAGCTTCTTTGTTTGGGATATCTTCTGTTGTTTTCTTTTCATTCTCCTGGTGCTTGATTTGGGACTACTTTTTATTCCAGCTTTTGTGTATTTTGTTCTGCTCTTGATTTGATATTGTTCTGTTCTTTCCGATATGTTTTTGCTTCTTTGTTCTAATCTCTGTTCAATCTTTGCTTACTGATTTTTTCACATTTATCATTGCTTCCTCTTCTTTTTGATTTGTCCCCACGGTTTCTTTTTGGGCGTTGTTTTGTTTTTCTGTTGTTTCTTTTTTCAAGCCCTTTATGTTCAGTTTCGCTTTTTACCTTTCTTTAGTACCTAAGCTGAATTTCGGCCGAGATATGTATGCTTTTGAGAAAAACTGTAGTGCTAAGTTTGCATTGATGTAAAGATTGGAATAGGCCGTGTTATTATTTATTTTTAGCCTTTTCTGTCTGATATGGCTTTCAGAACAGGCTCTTCTTTCAGAGTTGAAACTAGCGTCTTGGGTTAGTGCCTAGATTCACATGAAATTGTATTTTGCTACACTACTGGTCATTGTTGCTTGGCTTACTGATATGATGATATCTACTTATCTGAACAATAACATTTATGAGGTACACTTTACTACACACAAAAATAGGCTTCGTAATATATTTTTATATATAGTTGTTTTTTGATAGATTACTCATTATGTTTATATGCTCTATGATATCTACAGACCACCATCCTTTGTAAAACCAGCTGGAACCAAGTATGTTTATATGGCCTAGGGGCGGAGACAATTTTTTCTTAATAGCGTCTCTTCTTATTAATCATGTGCCCTGATACATGTGCTCTGTCGTTTTGTATAACAGCATAAAAGATACCGATGATTCATTTGTTAAAAAAGACTATGTTTCAGGACTTAGGCTCCTCAGGTTGTGGCTGAAGAGGTTAGTGCTTACATGCTATATTGGTTTGCTCCTGATAGTTTGGCCTCGATCTATTTTTCTCATGGTTTACTTAACTGTCGTATCAGGTTGATACTGCTCTGCTTAATGATGCAGAAGAACTTCGATACTTAATGATCTAGAATAACTATCGACAATATCTACAACGGTTATGACAGACGTAACTGTTTGCATGGTACATACACATACACCTGTTCGTAATTGTCTGAGGTTAATTTAGTTGTTTCATATGGTTCTGTCAACTAAATCAGCTTGCTTCACTTGTGCTTCAGGATGCAAAGGAACCATGGCCATCATCTACCGCAGATCCAACTGATATAAAGAGGTATTTTCTTTTCTTATGTGAAACAGGCACGTGTGTATAGCTATGGCCATTGTATGTGTTTGCGCTCCTTTTTACTTGGTTGTGTGGACTATGTTTGTAGATGCAAGAAACAATCCACAAAAGGGCAACCTGGTACCGAGAGCAAGAAGAAAACCTGAACTCAGGTTAGGTATTGGATCATGACATTCTGAAACCTTCTTATGTCCATGCTCTGGATTTTGGCGCATTATACTAGGGAATACGCAGTAAAAGTATGTTAGTGATATGGGTGGTTGGCTTGACATGCCCTTTGTCCTTTGTGCAGTTCTGGTGTTCATGTTCAGTTTAGAGCCACTCATTATCAAACACATGCTCACAAATGTAGTGAGACATGTATGTTAATGTTATTTGGAGTCAGCTAACAACAAATGTGAGCTATATGTTACAAATAGTTACTGAAGCATGGTATTGATGTTTTTCTACAGAGCTGGCAACAGAGGGAAAACACGGAGAAGTATGTGTTGAGCGAAAGAGGAAGGCAGATGGATTATTTAGCTTACTGAAGCAAGGTAGTGTTATTTCCCCAAGAGCCCTAATATATTTATACTTCCTGGTGTTTTACTTACAGCTCAATGTCTATGTGAGAGCAAACACTTTTTATTCCTTACTGTCATTTCCTCCTAATTTCCTGTTCTACAACTGATTGAAATGGTTATTTTGATCTCTTTATTCCGTTGTGTGGGGCATTCCCCAAATGCATAATAAATTTTTGCATTTCCTGGTGAGCTTATATTTTATGGATGCATGTCTGGTAACATAGCTAATGTGTTCATTGCTTTCACATTGATTAGTAGATCCCCTTGGTTTTCAATGCTGAAAGCGATTTAAAACATACGTGTTAATTTATATTTGTCTCGATTGTTACAATCCCTTGCCGTTTGCCCATTATGAACTCTATTATTTCTTGTGGCATCATCCAGCTGCTGTTACATGTATTTGGAAACAAATTAAGGTTGGGTTTTGGTTTCAGTCATATTTCTGAAAACGTTAGTGATGGACTATGGTAGCTATAAGGACAGGCTTCCATGGTTTATTTATTTTAGTAATTAGTGTGTGTCATTAGATTCTTCCACAATTTGTTAAGCATTGCATGTCATTGTCCAGAATGGCTACTGCTTCCATGGCTACTGTTTATTATCTTCTTCCTTCTCTGTGTTTCTGGGGTATCTTGAGTTCTGTTTCTGTCCGTTGCTTTTTTTCAACAATATGGCTTGCAGTGCCTGTCTGTGGAAGAAATATGAAAAAATATTGAGGAAATATGACTTCGTCAGTTTCTGACTGAAAGTATTTGGTATTATCATAACCGTGATTTACGAGAAGTGGGTTCTCTGAATTCTCTTTGCTTCTCTTCTTCGTTCTTGAAATTCTTTAGTTCATTTGTTTATTATCTTCTCTTATTCTGTGTTCCGGGCTTGCCTTGCCATGCCCTTTGTTCTCCGAGTATGTCGAGCATTTTAAATTTGGTGTCAGAAAGAATTTTATGGTTTTACTTCACAACGAGGTCATATACCAAAAAATTATGCCTCAACAAGCTGCTATGGTTTTGCTTTCCATGTTATTCGTTTTAACATTAGTCTTGCCATTGTCTTATACAGGCGGGTTCATCCGTTCGCCGACTAATTCCTTTTCACTTTCATTCGTAGGTGCAATGCATCCCATGAAGTATTTCGTATTTGTGCTGAAACAGACAAGGACATATTGCCCTTGAGTATTTCGATGGCTCAGTAAGAAACAATTTTGGGACCTGACTTCCTTTACTTAGCTATTCCAAATATTGCCCTTGCTGTAGATTCTCAACCACTCTTTGCAACTTGCAAGAGTATATTTCCCATTTTATGTGCTTGAGTAGCTGGATAGAGAGCTACATTTCCTAAAAGTGTATCAAAATGGTCTGCCCTCTGGCTCTATGCCATCCTCTGCCCTATGTAATATATTTCCTCCGTATCAACTTAGCAGGTGTCTGTTCATAGAAATATGCACTTATGTTGTATTTTGACGTTCATCTGATTTGTATTCTGAAACTATGTCATGCTACTGTATAACAGTGCTTAACTATCACGTCATATTAAAAACGGATGTTTATCATAGAGTTTTACAAACCGAATACCAGTGTCAAAAGCGGGTGGCGCACGGCGAGCCGCGCCAGGGGATCTAGTCTCCATTCTTTCAGCCAACCATGGGACCGAAAGAAAAGCAGAGTGTCAATCTACAATGAACCGTTGTATACAGCTAAATCTCGTCAACATCGAATAAAAAGCACAGCACAAGCTACTATCTGCCTAGGTTGAACAATGATGACTGGGAAGTCGAGATTTGAATGTTACCCGAATTTTTCGCAGAATCTATAAACCAAAAACGAGACCTGAAATAGTGAAATGATCTGTGATTATGACATGACATAAGTGGTAACAGAAAGCCGGATGGATTCTTTTGATCAGGACTAGAAAGGGACCTGACTAATGTGTGCCAAACCAATGCAATGCCAATGGCTTGAAACGGATCGCTTGGCCTGTAAAAGAAGTTGTTTATGGCCGGCACACTCTGGTGTTATGGAAGAATCACATTCATTTCTTACCAAGGGGACCAAATTAAGTTACTATCTCGATCTGTTGAAACAATAGCGACCGTCATAGCCATCCAGGTCTTCCTGACGGTCATTGGCGAGCGAGGGGTCTCGACCATGTCTGGATTATTCTCGAACCGTAGGGTAACACACTTAAGGTCTTGACGACGCTTGGAGATCGTTTTGGAATTATCGGCATAATAGAAGTAGAGAGAGAAAATTAACCAGAAGGGTTCCGGTGGAATCGGAAGGGTTTCGAGGAAGTCCGAAGAAAGTTCAGAGTGGTCCGGAAATTGTTACGGAGCCACGGGAGATTAAATAATATGCAAATATATTAATTATGAATTTATATATTTCATATTAATTTAATATATTAAATAAAAGAGGAAAAATGGGCAAAATACCTAAATGGGCCAACTCCCAAAGGGAGAAGGCCCAAGGAGGGCTGATGCGCCTCAAGAGGGGCAGGTGGGCCAGGGCTGGGCCCATGGCGCACCATATGGTGCGGCGCACGAGCCCCTCCCCCTCCTCCTTTGTTTAGTCCCACATGGGGGAGCTAGGGGCATTGGCAAACCCCCTTCCCCTATATAAAGAGAGGTATATTAATTGGATTAAATACACAGAAAATACAATTAATTTTGTATGCCGGCCGAGGTGCTCCCTCCGCCCGCCTCCTCTCCCTCTCTCCACCTCCCGTAGTGTGTGGTCCCTTGAAGGACTGCGCGCGCGTGAGAAATCTATACCACAGTACGCCGTCGTGTTGCGGGATTCCACCCAAAAGTTCTTCTTCCGCTATCTCGGCTGAATCGGAGAGCCCGGGAGTCGTCGTCAAGCTCCGCACGTGTGCAAGTACTCGGAGGCACCACACTTGAGGCGTCGGGGCGTCATCGTCGCGCCGTCTTCGTCTTCGTCGCGCCAAGTTCTTCGCGACCTCGAGGTCGGCTTCATCGTCTACTTCGGCAACGCTTGTGCGGGAGCATAATTCCCGCTTATCGGTCTACAAGGGTATGTTATCGATATCTCCTCCGTTATCGCATTGCTAATAGATAGATCCTTGGCTTAGTTTTGGCGTACGCTAGTTAGAAAATTATTGTTTTCTGCTGCGAACCCTTCAGAAGGAAAGGAGAAAGAGACGAACTATAGGCACTAGAGTTTTCTCTTAACTTTGCTAAGTTTTCCTCAAGTGAAAATGTCTTAATTGTCATCGTATCGGCACTCTTGATAGGTGATGACCCACAAGTATAGGGGATCGCAACAGTCTTCGAGGGAAGTAAAACCCAAATTTATTGATTCGACACAAGGGGAGCCAAAGAATAAATATAAGCCTTAACAGATGAATTGTCAGTTCAGCTGCACCTGAAAGTAGACTTCCTCGACACAGATTATCAGTAGCAACGGTGATATAACAGCAGTAGTAACAAAGTAATAGCAGCAACAGTGTAACAAAGACAGCAGCAGTAATTTCAGTAAACAGCAGGATTAAAAGTACTGTAGGCATAGGGACGGATGTACGGGCGTTGCATGGATAAGAGCGCTCATGTAATAATCATAACTCAGGGCATTTGCAGGTAAACAATTATAAAAGCATCCTAGTACTAGTCAAACATAGGCATGTGTTCCGTATATAGTCGTACGTGCTCGCAATGAGAAACTTGCACAACATCTACTGTCCTGCCAGCCCGTTTGCAGCGGGGCCTCAAGGGAAACTACTGGCAATTAAGGTACTCCTTTTAATAAAGTACCGGAGCAATGCATTAACACTCCGTGAACACACGTAATCCTCAAGTCAAAGCCATCCCCTCCAGTTATCCCGGTTGCTGTCACTCCGGGGCCTCGGGTTCCGGACAATAACAGGTGAAAACAACTTGCAGATATGATCTAAAACATAATTATTCTCATGCATCAACAACATGTTCAGATCTGAGATCATGGCACTCGGGCCCTAGTGGCAAGCATTAAGCACAACAAGTTGCAACAATGATAAATAGCACTAACAATGGATACTAGGCACCATGCCCTAACAATCTGGCAACTTATTACATGAACAATCTCATCCAATCCCTACCATCCCCTCAGCCTACAGCAGGGAACTACTCACACATGGATGGGGGAATCATTGATGGTTGATGGAGAGGCGGTGGTGATGACGATGGTGATGATCTCCTCCGAATCCCCGTCCCGGCAGGGTGCCAGAACGGAACTTCTGATCCCCGGAATAGAGATCGCGGCGGCGGCGGAGCGTGGATGTGTTTCGCGAAATATGGTCGAACCCCCCTCGATATTTAGGTCAAGGGCAATATATAGTCCAAAGGGGAGCGTCGGGGGGCGACCGAGGTGGCCACGCCACACTTGGGCGCGGCCCCACCCCCAGCCGCGCCCAGCTATGGCGTGGCTGCCTGGTGTGGCCTCTCCGACTCCCCTTCTGGCTCCGTGGGTCTTCCGGTGAAATATGACGATCGCAATTGTTTTCGGAGTTTTTCTCGAAAGTTGACTTTTCTGCACAAAAAGAAGACACCAGGGCAATTCTGCTGAAAACAGCGTTAGTCCATGTTAGTTGCATCCAAATCATACAAGTTAGAGGTAAAACAACAGCAAAAGTGTTCGGAAAAGTAGATACGTTTTGGACGTATCAACTCCCCCCAAGCTTAGCTTATTGCTTGTCCTCAAGCAATTCAGTTGACAAACTGAACGCGATAAAGAAACTTTTACGAACACAATTGCTTCATATGATGTATACATACTTGAATTATGATTATACTTACTAGCTCATGATAGGAGATATGCATAAGATAAAAGCTTGATAAATATGCAGCCATGAAAAGATTCTAACATACTAAAGGTAAACAACATGGCATATAACTAAGTGCAGGATTGCAATGTTCGTAATTGGGTATGGCAAAGTGGTATCTCGCTTGCCCGAATGTGTGCAGCAAAACATAAATGCCCAGGCACCTCTGAAGTTTACAGGCAGACTAGAAATAAAGCTTATCAAAGATAAAAGCATCAAGCTATGTCACTACTAACCTATTCTGGGACAAGCACATTTCACTAAGAATGACAGTCATGCTCTCAAAGAAGTGCTTTAAAGAAGGATGGTGACTCAACATTAAAATAAAAGATAGGCCCTTCGCAGAGGGAAGCAGGGATTAAATCGTGTGCTAGAGCTTGTTAGTTCCCGAAGGCATATAAAGAGTGTAAAAATAATATTTTGAGAAGTGGTTGCAAGTGTCAACAAATCCGCGATAGAGTTCTTGTCATCTTCCATAACTAACCAACTTTTAGAGCGGTTCCGAAAATTCATATAGTTTGCATTATATCATGCTTACAGATTTTTGACACTCCTCCCAACCTTTTCTTCCACAAACCATGGCTAACCGAATCCTCGGGTGCCGACCAACAATCACCGTGGAGGAGTGTCTATTTTAATATTAAATGATAGGTGGACTAACCAGCTCTTTTGCAAAAATAAAAGTGGACAAGCAGATGAAGCTACTTGTCCTTGGAAATCATTTAGCATGGAAGATGACAAGTTCTACTACCACATCCTTATGAGCTACACGCAGTGACACAAAAAGGGATTGTACAATTTTGAATAGTTAAAGATAGCACACGAAGAAATTTACTTGGAATGGTTTAAAACCATGCATAGGAATTTATAGTGGACTCTTTGGAATAACTTGGTTTTCAGGATTTTGGATGCACAAGCAGCATTCCCGCTTAGTACAGGTGAAGGCTAGCAATAGACGGGGAAGCGACAACAAGAGAGCACAACTGTCATAATCATACTTGCGACAGAATAAAATTAGCAGTGGCATAAAAGTGATACAGAAACTCTGAGTCACAATAGATCGTCGAGGCTTGACTTTTGTTTTGAGTCATAAACATGTGTAAGCATGTGCCAAGTCGAATCAAGTAAAACATTCAGAGGAGGATACCACACTACAATACCACTCTACGAATAAAACAATGCATGCAAATAACTATATGACATATGGTGCACCTTCAGGAGATTAGGATTAATCATGAGAAAACATGGCTATCAAGCATTCATCAAGTAACATAGCCCATACCATAACTACTAAGCGCAATCATATGGACAGGTATGTGTACAAAAATGAAAACAAATACGGTTCATACCAGCCTCTCACCACATCAAGTTGTCGAATATCGTCATTATTGCCCTTCGCTCGCATGACTTGAATGATATAAAATGAAAACCAAGCTCCAGGTGGAGTCACAGACGGCTGTTGAATCTGAAAAGAACTATACAAAACCAAGAAGAACAACAAATATTTTTGGTGTTTTCGAATTTTAAAACAAAGCAAGGAAGAAGCAAATAAAAAGGAAAATATTTTTGGGTTTTTTGAATATCAACTCGAAAATCAAAAAGACAAAATAAAACTACAACTCGAATTACTAAAATAAAAGCATAGAGAAACAACGAAAATATTTTTGGTATTTTTGGGTTTTGAGAAAATAAACACCACAAGCAAGAACAAATAAAAGAAAGCGAAATATGGATATACAAAGAACTGACATGGAGCGAATATAGAAATGAGCGAACTGTCAGTATACGCGTACCTCCCCCCAAGCTTAGGCTTTTGGCCTAATTGGGAGACAATCATCCCCACGGACCCCATGCCGAAGCGTCGTAGGCGGTCGATGAAGAGGATCCTCCTTGCTGGTCAGGGTAATATGGCGCGCCGCCATAATAGGGGACGTCAGGGGCCGCCGGCGGTGGCACCGTAGGCTGCCCCGGCTGCCCATCTGGGTAGAACCGCGCGTGGTATCGCGGCACCACCATCTGTGTGCTCAATTCCTCCCGCGAATATGATAGAGGATCCCTGTAAATACTGAACAAACTTGGTTGCGGTAGAGGAACTTCCAGCTCCGCCTCGTTAGCATAAACAATTCTATAAACCAAGTTATCAAGAGTGGATCCAGATGTAACAAATTTATGTGCTATCATAGCAGAGAGATCAAGTTTTTCAGGAACTAAAATTTCATCAGTAGGATCAGCCTCAAGACTAAAGTCAGCTAAAACACGCGCAGCAATAATGCCTCCAAAAATGGGGCCTTTGGTGGCGAGGCGGCGAGCAACTAAAGCACCAAGATTATAAGTTTTATCGCCCTTCAAAGCAGTAGCAAGAAATGCTAGATGCATATTCGAAATATTACTAGTGTTTTCCCTAGGAAGAACACTTCTAGTTAAGTAGTATAGGAAATACCTTATGGCCGGAAACTGAACATTTCTTATCTTACCACGGTGGGCTGAGCGAGAGTCTCCATAACACAACTCCTGGTAGAGCGCAGTTAGCTCGGATGGCTGCTCCTTAATCTTCTTGGTCGTCCCCGATGGGGCAATACCTATGATCCTGCAAAAATTATCTAGCTCCATAGTACATGCACGATCATAAATTTTAAAATCAACTGTTGGTTTATAAGCTTTGCAGTTAAATTTGAAACTCTCAACAAAGATCTTAGTGAGTCTAGAATATTGGGTCCTGGTATCCCCCATGAATGTTTGTAGACCCACACTCTCAATCATGCTCATGAAGTCCTCATAAATCCCTGCAGCCTGCAAAAATTGAGTACATGGAAAAACAGATGGATGTGGTGCTCCAAGGTCCCCCGAATCATCAATCTCTGGAGTAATAAGATCTTCATTGTAAGATCTCCTAGGAACTTTGGCTTCAGATGACCTGGTCTTCCTTGAGGATGATGGTGCACGCCTCTCAAACAACTCTCCAAAGGAAAATTTCTTCATCTTCCTTTTCTGAAATTTTTCAACAAGTCTCATAAAAAATGATTTTGCAACTATAGAATCAAGGCAACTACTATAGAAACTTGCAAGAGGGCTACACATGCATCAAGGATAATTAATCTAAGCATAGAACAAGCATGCAAGCTCACTTAACCAGCAACATACAGCAGCAAAATACTCTAGAAATACAACACTAAACAAAATTCTACTTGGATAATCGAAGGAGTCACATACCGGTGAGTAAACAAGCAAAGTTTCAGCAACTGAAATGGGCTGAGCAAGGAGATCGAAAAATTCGAGCTCAAGAGCAGCAGGAACACGAGTTTGAACAATGGATATGAGTTTGGTCGGGAGAGAGAAAGAAAGGGGAGGAATCTCACCTTGTGGAGGCTCAGGTGGGACCCACGCCACAGGGGGGCGCGGCCTCCACCCCTGCCGCGCCGAGCTATGGCGTGGCAGCGTGGTGGGTCCCCCTGGTCAGCCCCAGGTACTACCACGTTGCATTTTTCAAAATAGGAATTTACGTAAAATTTTCAGATTTTTCTGACAACTTTCAATTTCGAGCAAAAACTGGGCACTTAAAATTCTAAACAGCAGCTAAGCAAAATTTTAACCACACTAAACAACATTCTAAAAATTTATAAAGACAGCAATATAACAGAAGGTATAACAGATGAGAAAGAGAGAATGTGGTTTAACAATTTTATGCAACTAAAATGTATTTGTCAACAAGGTTGATCAAGTCTTGCCACCAAATATATTTTATTTGACATAAAAGAATTAAACTACATGATACCATTATGTTACCTTATATTGAATAGATATTGTCCCAACCATAATACTTTCATATCCTTCATGGTGGTCATAAATAGGACAATCAATACTTCCAACTTTGATAGTTTTATAACTTGCAATTGAGCTAACTCCACATAATACATTTTGCTTCTTGGGAAAATAAACAGTATGCTCTTTGTCATTGACATTAAAAGTAACTTTCCCTTTATTGCAATCAATAACAGCTCCTGCAGTATTAAGAAAAGGTCTACCAAGAATAATGGACATATTATCATCTTCAGGCATATCCAACACAACAAAGTCAGTCAAAATCAAACAGTTGGTAGTAACTTGAACAGGAACATTTTCACATATACCAACAGGAACAGCAGTAGATTTATCAGCCATTTGCAAAGATATATCAGTTGGTATCAATTTATCTAAATAAAGTCTCTTATAAAGAGAGAAAGGCATCACACTTACTCCAGCTCCAAGATCACAAAGTGCAGTTCTAACATAATTATTTTTAATAGAGCAAGGAATAGTTGGTATACCTGGATCTCCAAGTTTCTTTGGAACCTTACCATTGAAAGAGTAATTAGCAAGCATGGTGGAAATCTCCTCATTAGGAATTTTCCTCTTGTTAGAAACAATATCCTTCATGTATTTCGAATAAGGAGGCAGCTTAATAGCATCAGTCAAAGGAATTTGCAAAAACAAAGGTTTCATCCACTCACAAAACTTGTTGTAGTGTTCTTCTTCCTTGGATTTATGTTTCTTATTAGGAAAAGGCATTGATTTTTGCACCCAAGGTTCTCTTTCTTTACCATGTTTCTTAGCTACAAAATCCTCTTTAGTGCAATTTTTATTTTCAGTGTCACTATCAGAATCGCTCTCAACCTCTTCATTATTATTAGCATTGTTTCTATCATTATCATTAACAGGTTCATTACCATTTTCAGTTTCAGCATCAGACACAGATATACTATTAGGATCACTAGCAGGTTCTTTTTCCTTAATAGTTTCAGAAGACTCTACAGCAGGTTTATGTTTCTTCTTCTTTTTCTTAGAAGGAGAGCTGGGCCTTTCAGCTAATTGAGAATCTTGTTCAATTCTTTTAGGATGTCCCTCAGGATACAAAGGATCTTGAGTGGAAGCTCCACTCCTAGTTGCTATTCCAAAAGCATGTTTTCCATTACTATTAGAATTTTTAGCTAGCAAGTCTTTTTGTACTTTAGTAATTTGCTCCATTTGAGTTTGAACCATACTAAGATGTTTAACTAGACCTTTAATGTCATTTACAGTTCTTACCAAAACATCTTGCAAATTACTAATAATACGAGAATTTTCTAACAGATGATTTTCTACTCTCATATTAAAATGCTCCTGCTTAACAATAAAATTATCAAGTTCATCTAAGCATTGATCAGGAGGCTTACCATAAGGAATATCACCAGCATCGAAATATTGTAGAGAGTGTACCTCAATTGAAGGTGGAGGAGTCGGCTTACATAAGTCTTCTATTGGAGGTAAATTTTTAACATCTTCAGATTTAATACCCCTCTCCTTGAGAGTCCTCTTGGCTTCTCTCATTCCTTCATTATCAAGTTCAATAACACCTCTCTTTCTTGGTGTAGGCACTGGCGCAGGCTCTGGTGTGGGAGTGGGTTCAGCTATAACCCAATCTTCATAATTTTGGCTAATCTTAGCCATTAATTCCTCAGCTTCATCTGGAGTTCGTTTCCTGAAAACACAACCAGCACAACTATCCAGGAATGTCCTAGATTCATCGGTTAGTCCATTATAAAATATATCAAGAAGTTCATTTTTAGGTATATCATGTCCAGGTCGAACTCTAAGCAAATAACAAAACCTTGACCAAGTTTCAGAAATATTTTCTTCCTGCAATTGCTTGAAGTTAAAAATTCTCTGCAAAGCAACATGTTGAACACTAGCAGGATAATATTTATGGAAGAAAACATCAACCAATCCTAAAGGATTTTTAATACAACCGGGAGACAAATTACCAAACCAAGCTTTAGCATCGCCTTTCAGAGAGAAAGGAAAAATTTTGGTAACAAAATAGGTGCGCAATTTAATATCATCAGAGAACAAACTACTTAAAGTAGATAACTTGTTCATATGTTCCATAGCACTTTCATCTTCAGCACCACAAAAAGGATCTTTCTCTACCACAGATATAAAGGACAAATCCACAGAAAAGTCATAATCCTTATCAGTTATACGAATAGGAGATGTTGCAAACTCAGGATCAGCAGACAATTTGTAGCTAACAGTGTGTTTTTTCAGAAAATCCATTATAGTGGCAGAATCAGCAGAAGAGTCAAGATTCCTGCATTTTTCAGCAAAAGCTTCATCTACTTCTATATAATCTTCCTCGGGGTCATCATCATCGATGAATTCCCTCGACTCAGGAGAAGCAACAGGTGTGACAACATTTTCATTAGGCATTTCAGAATTTTCAATAAGTCTAGACCTAGCAATCGTAGCATCTAGAAAAGGACCTAACGAACCAGTTTCACTAAGCACAGTAGAAGCATCATCAAATTCATCAGAAACAGTTTCAGATTCAGTAGTGCCAACACGCGAAGCAGGTGCGTGTGGCGGTGTAACCAGTTGATTAATAACAGATGGTGAATCAAGAGCAGCAGCGGAGTTCAGAGCCGTACCTTTCCTTGTAGTGGATGGCAGAATAGCCACCTTCTTGTCATGAGTTTTCCCCATGATAAATGGATTGCAGCAAAGGATATCACTTCCAGATGAACTTATAAATAAAGCTATGCTCCCCGGCAACGGCGCCAGAAAATAGTCTTGATGACCCACAAGTATAGGGGATCGCAACAGTCTTCGAGGGAAGTAAAACCCAAATTTATTGATTCGACACAAGGGGAGCCAAAGAATAAATATAAGCCTTAACAGATGAATTGTCAGTTCAGCTGCACCTGAAAGTAGACTTCCTCGACACAGATTATCAGTAGCAACGGTGATATAACAGCAGTAGTAACAAAGTAATAGCAGCAACAGTGTAACAAAGACAGCAGCAGTAATTTCAGTAAACAGCAGGATTAAAAGTACTGTAGGCATAGGGACGGATGTACGGGCGTTGCATGGATAAGAGCGCTCATGTAATAATCATAACTCAGGGCATTTGCAGGTAAACAATTATAAAAGCATCCTAGTACTAGTCAAACATAGGCATGTGTTCCGTATATAGTCGTACGTGCTCGCAATGAGAAACTTGCACAACATCTACTGTCCTGCCAGCCCGTTTGCAGCGGGGCCTCAAGGGAAACTACTGGCAATTAAGGTACTCCTTTTAATAAAGTACCGGAGCAATGCATTAACACTCCGTGAACACACGTAATCCTCAAGTCAAAGCCATCCCCTCCAGTTATCCCGGTTGCTGTCACTCCGGGGCCTCGGGTTCCGGACAATAACAGGTGAAAACAACTTGCAGATATGATCTAAAACATAATTATTCTCATGCATCAACAACATGTTCAGATCTGAGATCATGGCACTCGGGCCCTAGTGGCAAGCATTAAGCACAACAAGTTGCAACAATGATAAATAGCACTAACAATGGATACTAGGCACCATGCCCTAACAATCTGGCAACTTATTACATGAACAATCTCATCCAATCCCTACCATCCCCTCAGCCTACAGCAGGGAACTACTCACACATGGATGGGGGAATCATTGATGGTTGATGGAGAGGCGGTGGTGATGACGATGGTGATGATCTCCTCCGAATCCCCGTCCCGGCAGGGTGCCAGAACGGAACTTCTGATCCCCGGAATAGAGATCGCGGCGGCGGCGGAGCGTGGATGTGTTTCGCGAAATATGGTCGAACCCCCCTCGATATTTAGGTCAAGGGCAATATATAGTCCAAAGGGGAGCGTCGGGGGGCGACCGAGGTGGCCACGCCACACTTGGGCGCGGCCCCACCCCCAGCCGCGCCCAGCTATGGCGTGGCTGCCTGGTGTGGCCTCTCCGACTCCCCTTCTGGCTCCGTGGGTCTTCCGGTGAAATATGACGATCGCAATTGTTTTCGGAGTTTTTCTCGAAAGTTGACTTTTCTGCACAAAAAGAAGACACCAGGGCAATTCTGCTGAAAACAGCGTTAGTCCATGTTAGTTGCATCCAAATCATACAAGTTAGAGGTAAAACAACAGCAAAAGTGTTCGGAAAAGTAGATGTTTTGGACGTATCAATAGGAGACGGGGGTCCGCTAGCTGAGGGTGAACCGAGGGGGTGAAGGGGATCGTCGTCGAGGTCGGGATCGAACAAGGCAGTTTACCTAGCTTCGGATCTCACAGCGGTGGCGAGGTCCTACGTGCTGCTATAACTCACTATAATGGCAATAGGCTTGATCGGGTTACAATGAGGTCAGATGTTGCCCTAAAGGCGTCCCTGGTCCGGCTTATATAGGCGGCCGGACCTAGGGTTACAAGGTGATTACGTATCCGGCAAGTATACAGAGTCCTAAACCTAACCGACAAGTCTGCCGCCTTCCGTCTTGGTCTTGGTGGCTTCATGGGATTCGGTCTTGGTCCTCCTCCTTGCAGACATCCGCCTGCCTTGGTCGTCAGCTATTTGGGCCGCCCGGCAGGCAAAACCTTTACCACCACTACGGGCCACCCTGGACTAGCCGGATTGATCCATGCTGGTGATACCCCTAGTTGGTATATCCCCAACATTAGCCCCCGAAAAGGTTGAAGTTCTCCAGGCGCCGTCTTCTTTTGTCGGCGACGTCCGTCCTATTTCTGGTATGTAGGCGGCAGAAGAGCTTGAAGCATTCCGAAGTTGAAGTAAGCGGCGATCCATCTAAAGTAGTCGGAACAATGCCGCCAACATGGGAAAGACGGCCTGACCGCTTGTCAGGAATCTTCCATGTGTGGTCTTGTCAAACTGACCAGTCTCGTCAAACGTTGGCAGATGACATCACGAAGTCCACGACAGTTTGAACTTAAGCGTGTGTCAAGATTACTTTCCCAATACGCGCGGGAATCGAGGCGACGGCAGCGCACGCCGTTGCCACGACATGCGAGACGTGGACGCGTGGCGGAGATCGTGTCTCCCGCCGTTTTGCGCATGAATCGCGAAGAAAGGATGGTAAATATCCTCAACTCACCGCGCGGCGGATTCTACTTCTATTCCCCATTCCACCGCGGCCGCTTGCTCTCCCTCGGGCTCTCCTCCTTCTGCACCCAACTCCGGCGAGCTCTCTCAGCGGCGCACCTCGCACCAAATGGCAAGCACAGGCGAGCAGGGCGCAGCAGCAGCGGCTGCAGCAGCATCATCCGCTGTGGCGGGATCTGGATCTACGACAGCAGCGACGAACACCGCGCCATCGTCTTCTTCTTTCCCCGCCACGGACATGGACAGGATGACTTTGTCATCTCCAGCACCGGCGGCGCCCACCACCACGGCGTCCCCCTCCTTCACTTTGCCATCCATGGCGACGGTGGACGTCGAGCCTGTCGCCACCCCAGAGGTTCCCGCCGGCGAGACCGTGGTTGAGGAAGAGGAGGTGGCAGAGCTGGGCTCCCGCTACTGGCTGCCGTCATGCATGACGGAAGAGTACCTGAAGGAGCTGGAGGAAGGCGGCTTCTTGCCGTCCAAAGTGGATTGCGAATGGCGACTACCAGGCAACGAAGCTGTCCTTGACCCTCAAGACGGAGAGAGGGTTGTCCTGGCTTCACACCTCCTCCGCGGTATGACCTTACCGCCCTCCGCCTTCTTTTCTGCCGTCCTCAAGCATTACGGGCTGCAACCACACAATATTGCGCCCAATAGCATCTTAGTACTGGCCGGCTTCCAAGCTCTATTTGAGGGCTACTTAGGCATAGCACCTACATTTGAACTCTTCAAGTACTGCTTTTTGTGCCGCCGGCAAACCATACCAGGCGGCTAGCTGGCAACGTGCGGTAGTGTAACTTTCAACTGCCGCCAAGGTGACTGGTATCCAAAGATCCCGTATATTGAGTCGGTGAAGAACGGGACCAGCACCTTCTTCTACTGCAAGGATATCCCGGCACCCGGCAATACGGTGGGGATCCCTGCATTCGTCAATGGTCCGCCAACCTACAAGGCCTGCTGGACGGAGAAGGCGGCGACCGATTTGCCGGAGGAACACCACCTAGCTTTCAGGCGGATTGAGTTCCTGACCAAGCGAATGGCACCTCCCCACCTTGACAGAGTTGATACTGTCCTGTGCTGGCTATCAAGGCAGATTATGCCGCTTCGCCATTGCCCCTTGAAGATCTGCGAATACAAGGCGGAGACGACCAGCACAGGTAGCACCACTCTCGACGAGGGAGTGTTGCTGTATCGGTTGTGAGAGCTCATCCAGCCCAAGAAGATAAAAGCGGCCAAAGGCGTCGCCATGTTCACCCATGAAAATCTAGCCCCAGAGGTAAGCCAAAACTTTCCTGTACATATTCGACTATTTTTGTCTTATTTGTTGCTGGATTGACGGTGCGTTGTCTTTAGCTGAAGAGCTTGACGGACGCCGACTTGGCTCCGAACTGGTATGATCCTGGGACCGGCAAGACCAGGAAGCACAAGATTGGCGGCCCTTCTTCCACCAAGGATTTGGAGAAGAAGAAGAAAACAGCCGTCACCGCCGAGGCGGAGGATGAGACCTTGGGGAGCAATGTTCCACAAAGCGGTAAACAAGCTTTTGCTTTGCTCATTTAACCCTTTGTTGCGTGTCTGCTAACTTTCCTTTATTCCCTTTGCAGAGCGAAGCCTACCATGGCCAAACTTCGCTCCAACCTTAAGATAGCTGCCGGCAGAGGCAAGCCGCCAAGGTCTTCCCTAGCCACTGCACCAGCCACACCTGCCACCAATACTCCCGCTGTCCTCTGCCCGGGAACATTTATGGCGGACAACGTGGTGATAACTGGTGTTGCAAAGGCGGCTGAGGAGAAGGTGGCGGGTAAGAAATCTGCTGCCGGGGTCTCTACATCAAGAGTGGCTGAAGCTTCGGCTAGTGATGCCGCCCGCTTTATTGCCATGAAACAAGAAGCGGCGGACGAGACGGGAGACAGCATCGGCGTGACCTCCTCCGATCCCGGCCATGGACTTGGCGGGGGAGTAAAAGATGCTCGGCAAACGTTGAAAACCATGCGCACGGGTACCAGCGACTGGTACGTACTCGCACATGGAAAAACTCCACGACCTTCTCCACGAGCAACTCGAGGTAACGTAATCCATAGTCGCAGCCCCCGATCACTTTGGCGGCTAAAAGATTTTTTAGCCGGCGGAGTGGTCCTTTGACTATGATGTTTAACCTCACCATTGATTCATTTGTTTTTTTAGGCTACTCTTGCTTCGAACCTGGAGCTATTCCACGCTCAGGAGAAGAAGATCAAGGAGTGCCGCCAACTGCAGCAAGATATGGAGCTGAAGGACGCCCAGATTGCGAGTTTGGAAGAAGCTCGCATAAAGGATGAAGGTGACTAATCTTGCCTTCTTATCGTCCGCCAACGTTTTGGTTTATCTTTCGACAAGTATTTTAGTCGGATCTTTCCATGCTTTTGTAGAATTGTTAAGATATCCTCAAGAGCTCAACTGACATGCAAGCCTTAATTAACGAAGCTGCAGATCTGGCCAACGAGGTCATGAAACTGAAGGCGGATCACGCCAAGGAGCTGGAGGCGCGAGACATGGCGCATGCCACCGCGGTGAGCAAGTTGACGGAGCAGATGAAAAATCTGAGCGACAACCTTGCCGAGGTGACCAGAAAGTCCCAACTTCAGCAGGAGAAGCACGCCAAGGCCATCCAGCTAGCCGAAGAGACACTTGCCTGCCACCTGGACGAGATCAATGCCATCCACGAGCATGTCCTTGGTAACGATTTTCCGTTCATGTCATTTGAGCACTTGAATCACTTGCTGTATTTGCTAACTCTGAAGTTTTTGCTTTTCAGCGCTGGCAAACCTCAGCGACAACGAGGATACCTCGCCCCGCCTCACACGCATTCTGAAAGTTGGTGAGATAATCACCAATATTATCGACACGGGCAAGGCTTTTGCCGCCAAGTTCTTCCCGGACGAGCGGAGTGATCCATTGTCCTCGAGGCATTGCCAGAGGTGCTGAAGAAGGCAACCAACGAACACGAGAATATGCTTCGCTCTTCCGCACGTGGCAGCGCGAAGGTGGCGCTTTCACTGATGGCCACTTGGTACCCGGAAGCCGACATGCACCAGGTGACGGAGTACATGCCAACAGAAGATGAACATGGCCAATCCATTGACCCGAAGAAGGTGATGGCCTCCGTCACCGGTTACGCGATTCAAGTTGCCAACATGGTGGACCTCCGGTTCTTTGATGATGCGAAAGCACACGTTCGTTGGGAGACCCAAGAGAAAGGTATGAAGCAGTGCAGCAGCAAGTTTTCCCTCAGTATGATACCAAGGTTGTCAGATCCAGTAGGAGTAAAAGGCACCTCTGAAGGTTGTTGGTGGTGCCGTTTACTCTATCACCAACGTGGAACCTGCACACAACACAATCAAACTACTTTACCCCAACGAAACAGTGAGGTTGTCAATCTCACTGGCTTGCTGTAAACAAAGGATTAAACGTATGGTGTGGAAAATAGTGTTTAATTGCTGAGAATGAAAAGGAACAATGATTGCAGTTGGTTGTATTATCAGTGTAAAGGAATGGACCGGGATCCACAGTTCACTAGTGGTGTCTCTCCATAAAAGATAACTAACATGCTGGGTAAACAAATTACAGCTGGACAATTGACGAATAGAGAGCGCATGACAATGCATATGTATGATAAGATGACTACTATGATATTTAATTGGGCATTACAACAAGATACATAGACGGTATTCAACAGTATCTATGACTAATAATTCACCTTCAGGTTGACATCCGTGTTCCCCGTTGGTATTAAGTTGCAAGCAACAGATTATTGCATTAAGTAATGTGCATAATGTAAACAATACAATTATACTTAGACAAAGCATTGTTGTTTTACCCCTAGTGGCAACAGCACATCCACAATCTTAGACGTTGTTGTCACTCGCCCAGATTACCGGAGGCATGAACCCACTATCTAGCATAAATACTCCCTCTTGGAGTTACAAGCATCTACTTGGCCAATGCATCTACTAGTAATGGAAAGCATGCAAGATCATAAATAACATATAAGATAAATTGATAATCAACTTGATCATAGTATCAATATTCATCGGATCCCAGCAAACACAACATGTAGCATTACAATAAGATGATCTTGATCATGATAAGCAGCTCACAAGATTTAAACATGATAGCACAAGGAGGAGAGACAACCATCTATCTACTGCTATGGACCCGTAGTCCAAGGATGAACTACTCACGCATCACTCCGGAGGCAGGCATGGTGATGTAGAGCCCTCCGGTGATGATTCCCCTCTCCGGCAGGGTACCGGGAAGAGCTTCAGAACCCTCCCGAACGAGGGTTGACGACGGCAGCGGATACAGAACTTTTCGTGGATGGAGGTTCGGTTACTTAGGGTTTTCTGGACGAAGGCATTATATAGGCAAAAGGGCGGCGTCTGGAGGCACCCGAGGGGGTCACGCCACCCCCCGACGCGGCAGGAGGTGGGGCCGCGTCGGCCCCTGGCGTGGCTGCCTCCTCGGTCGCCTCCGTCTCTCATTTGGACTCCGTGTACGTGTCGGGAAAATAGAAGGTTCTGTCCAAGTTTCGTCCAATTCCGAGAATATTTCCAGAACAGCTTTTCTGGAATACAAAAACAGCAGAAAACAGGAACTGGCACTGTGGCATCTTGTTAATAGGTTAGTCCCAGAAAATGCATAAAAATGATATGAAGTATATGTAAAACATATAACAATTGGTATAATATCAACATGGAACATCAGAAATTATAGATACGTTTGAGACGTATCACTCTTTTACAAGGAGCATCCCGATCCGCATCTCGCAGTAGGCGAAACCTCCTTGGCGGCTAACGAAGATGCCGCGGCTAGAGAAAGCGAAGCCTTGGCTGACGAGCGCAACCCCCAGGATGTCGGATCCAGCCCCAAGGATGCCGGCGTCAGCCCCAGGACATCGAGACGGCTTCCCCCATGGCGGCAGCACCTTAGGCTTCTTCCCCTACAAGTATGGCACAAGTAGATGCGTTAAACTGTTAACGCTAAAAAACTTGTTATTATTCTGGTTTGTAAATATTTTTGTTGGGCCAAACTTTTATGCTACACTTGGCGGTAGTCTTATTTTAGGTGGGCCGCCTTAATAGTTATCTGTGTTTATGTGTTTAGCGTTTTTGTATGTTGGCGGGACCTCATCTCAGTTACTTTGGCTGTGCCAACCTGGTGCAATACGAATTAGTTTAGACACAGAGACCAAAACCGGCATGTTGGTGCCAACGACACATTACTAGGCGACCCACACACAAACAAACAGATAGTCATACAAAGCGGTGTAAAGTTTGTTTGCTTAGGTTTTAGCCGGCAGACGGCAAATGTCAAAAAAGTTGGAACCACTAGCACGGACCAAGAAAAAATTGGGTAACTTTTGACATAACAGATATATGATTGCAAGAAAGACAAAAGATGGCACGATCTCAAAGCAGAATGAGCAAACCACAGACTTTTATTTCATAATCATATAGTACTTATTACAATTAAAAATTGCTAAGTGTAAAAAGGACGTAGCTGCTCAATGTTCCAAGGCCGCTTTATTTCGTCGTACTTGTCGTCGACCTTCCTTTTGCGCTGACGGCCTCGCTTCTTCCTATATCCATCTCGTATGTCTACCAGGTAGTAGGATCCATTGAGCAGTGCCTTGCTGACCACAAAGGGTCCTTCCCATGGCGGGGATAGCTTATGCAAGCCCTTTCTATCTTGGATTAGGCGGAGAACCAGGTAACCTATTCTAAAACTGCGTTGCCGCCCTCTTCGACTGTGATAGCGTCACAAATTCTGTTGGTAGATGGCGGATCGTGCGATGGCAACGTCTCGTTCTTCGTCAAGTAGGTCAAGGCCATCATGTCTTGCATCTTCCGCGTCTTGTTCGACGTAGGCTTGAATTCTGGGGGAGTCAAACATCATGTCGGATGGCAACACTGCTTCTGCACCATAGACTAAGAAGAAAGGAGTAAACTTGGTTGATCTGTTTGGAGTTGTGCGTAAACTCCAAAGGACATATTGCAACTCATCAACCCAAGCCCCAGCTGCCCTGTGCAATGGTACTTCGAGACGAGGTTTTAGTCCTTGTTGGACCAACCCATTTGCACGCTCTACTTGACCGTTTGCCTGGGGATGTGCCACTGAGGCCAAATCCAGCCGGATGCCATGTTCGTTGCAGTATTCCTCAACTTCGCCTTGCGATAAGTTTGTGCCATTGTCGGTGATAATGCTATGTGGCACCCCGAACCGAGAGATTATTCCCCACAGAAAATTGGCGGCTGTGGCGTCGTTAAGCTTTTTGATAGGCTTAGCTTCAACCCATTTGGTGAACTTCTCTACAGCCACAAGCAAATGTGTGTAGCCACCAGGTGCCGTCTTAAATGAACCAACCATGTCCAAACCCCAGACTGCGAAAGGCCATGTGATGGGTATTGTTCTAAGCTCCTGAGCCGGCATGTGTGGTTGTCTGGCATATAGTTGGCAGCCCTTGCATCTTTTGATGATATCCTCTGCATCTTCTTTAGCTGTCAACCAGTAAAAACCTTGCCGGAACGCTTTGGACACAAGGGCGCGGGATGAAGCATGATGTCCGCAAACTCCAGCATGTATCTCATCCAACAGGTTCCTGCCTTCGTCTGGTGAAATGCAACATTGGTAGACTCCAGTAGTGCTACGCTTGTACAATTCACCATTGATAATCGTGAATGCCTTGGCCCTTCTTATGATTTGCCTTTTCAATACCTCATCGTCCGGCAACTCCTGATTGATCAGGAAGCCCAAGTACGGTGTCGTCTAGTCCGTCTTTACCAGATAGACGGCATAGCTAGCGTCTTCTACTGGTTCTGCCGCTTCGGGGTTGAGGAGGTCTGCTCCTTTAATTGACGGCTTGTAGAGGTGCTCCAGGAAAACATCCTTTGGTACCTTCTTGCGCTCGGACCCAAGTCTGGCAAGTTGAAAGGATCGGTATGACACCTAGAGGGGGGGGGGGGTGAATAGGTGCTACTTCAATTTTAGTACTTTTTCAAATTAGGCTTGACACAAAAGGTAAATTCTCTAGATATGCAACTACGGTGAATTTACCTATATGACAAGCGAGCAACTAACAAGATACACGAAGTAAAGACAATAAACAAGGATAGAAGTAACCAAAAGTGAAAGCACGCGGAGACACGGATGTAATCCCGAGTTCCTCCTTTTTAGGGAGTACGTCTCGTTGGAGAGGTGTGAGCTACCACAAAGGTCAAAACTCAACCGCCACAAAGGCGGGTGCACCCTCTTCTCCGATGAACCGCACCACAAAGGTTTGGTTCACCTTCCACTATCGGAATCCTTCAAGGCGGAATCCGGAACCCATACAACAACGATCCGGGGCACAACCCACAAGAGGATTGGGGCTCCCGAACAGCTACAAATCTGTCACAAAGACAATCAAGTGAGTACAATATGAGGCTAGGTTTTCCCAATGGAAATCCTAGCAAAGGGTCCCTCAAGTGAATGAGGGGGAAATGAAGAACGGCTTGGTGAAGATGTAGATCCGGGGCTTCTCCTTCAATCCTCCAAGTATCAACGAGTTTGGGTGGAGGGATTGGGAGATCTTTCAAATCTTGAGCTTGCAATCAATGGGGTTCTTCAATGTGTTCAAGCTAGTTGTCCAAAGGTTGGTGAAGAGGTATATATAGTCCTCATCGAAATGTGTCCGTTGAAGAGTTAAGTGGCGAAGCGCAGGAAGCAGGGCCGGCCTAGGCCGGCCTGAGGGCTGGCATAGCAGCCGAGGCTGCCGGCCTGGAAACCAGCCTGGGCCGGCCTGGGGGCCGGGCTGGCTGGGCTGGCCGAGCCAGTGACCACACCGGCCTGGGAGCCGGCCTGGGCCGGCGTGGGGGCCGGCCAGTTGCCCGAGGCAGCCAGCCAGGAGACCGAAATGGGCCAGCCAGCAGCCCGAGGCAGCCAGCCTTGAGACCGGCCAGGGCCGGCCTGGGGGCCGACCAGCCACCCGACGCAACCAGCCTTGAGGCCAGCCTGGGCTGGCCTAGGGGCCGGCCTGCCTGCAGAGCGCCTTCTCCCTTCACGATTTGAAGACCGACAACTACTTTTCTTCCCTTTTTGCATAGAGAGAGATCCACTAGTATCTTTTGATATAGATGGTCATAATTCCTGTGGACACTTAGCGGTATGTTAAATACTTCCAAGTGTTGTTATCAAACGTCAAAATAAGATTAACGGACAATGTCCTTTCAATCTCCCCTTTTTGATGTTTGATGACAACACACGGATTTGCAAAAAGATATCTCATTTAAGCAAGGCAAAGTTTATGAGGGAAGCTCCCCCTTAAACTTATACGCCAACAAGGTATACAAGAATATATGCTCAAACGAGGAACATGAAGCAAGCACAAAAAATAGACTATGTGAGCAAAGGATATGCGATAATTCTCACCATAGACATCATATAGTTGAGCACATTTCTCACCATAGGCTTCAAATAGATATAGTCTTGGAATAACAATCACCTTGTAGCGAACTCCAAAATAATAGAAGATAAACCGGGGAAGTCCTTACAATAACATATCGGAGGTCCATAATATCCTTACAATAACCATGACATAAGTTCCATTGTACACCACAAATAGAGTTCTCTTAAAAACTTAAAACAAGTTCGATGCAAAAGGAAAGCGGGAAACATAAAAGCGCAAATGGATGCAATGCAATGCAAATTCCCGGAGATCTCTCTCCCCCTTTGGCATCAAGACACCAAAAAGGGAGAAAGTGAAGTGAAGGTCCATGATCACTCATCGTCATCCTCATCATCATCCGCAACATGAGCAGCCGCACCGGAGCTAGACTGGCCGGGATCGCCTTGCCAATAAGGAGCAAGTGAGGAGGCATCATCACCAAACCAATAAGTATACTTGTTCTGGGCCATGTAGGTGTTCTCCGAGACTTCAGCTGAGCTAGGTGAGTATCTAACACCGAGTTTATCCATGATGGCACGCGAGTGACGGCTAGCTGCTTTCTGCTTCTTGTAAGTCTTGAATTCAGATTTCCTCTTGAGAGCAAAGAAGCAGTTCATCCTTTTGAGAGCTTGCACTAGGCCACCTTTCTTCTCCTCATCATCATCTTCTTCATCATAACCTCCCTCAGGAGCATCACTAGGGGGTGGCCAAACAGGATCACCCTCGGGCATAGCACGAAGACCAACCATCTCAGGATGAAACAACTCATACTGACTAACCACCGCATCAGGCAACTTGGTGTTGAAGAGAGTCTGCAGAAGCGGACCATAACAAGGAACCTTGCCTTTGACAATCACCACTTGCATCTCGTTCCAAAGATAATCCAGCACATCAATTTGCTTCCTCCAGATATAAAGATCATAGATGTGATGAAGACAATTGACCATACGGTCACGAACCAAACCCTTCTCTCCAAACTTGATGGCCAGACAGTTTCTCAGAATTTTGTGAACAACCCTCCAATAAGGATACATATGAACGGTGTGGGGAATCTTCCCATGAAGGCCGCTCTGAGGAGGATAACAATGGCGAATCCCTGTCTCAGCTGGAATGAGCTTAGAGAGATGGAGACGAACATAGCAAGGTGCAACGGGTAACTCCTCAAGACTAAACAGTGCCCCAAACTTGGCCAAAGTTGTTGAACAAACAGTATCTGCACTCATCCATGTCATAGACCGCTGACCATGCTCAGAAGTGAACACAACAGTAGCATAAAATTGCTGAAGCAAAGCAGGAGAATATGGAGTGCTAACAGTCATGATCTTAGTGATTTGGTGAAAATCCATCATATCCATCACATCAGGCCAAGTATCTCTAGCTTGAGCAAGGTTGAAATAATCCACGGGAACATGAGCATTCTTTTGAATTTCAATACGTTGATGAAAGATTTGCTGGTGCATCTTGCAATAGAATCTACTATCATCTAGGCATGTGGGCTGACCAAAGGCATATGGGTTGAAAGATAACCGATCTCTCTTGAAATCACTAGGTTTCACCTTGGCCCAAGATTCACGTACCGGTTCCGCTGGATTCTCACGAGGCGGTGGAACCCCTCTTGGCTTGGCAGCTTTCTTGGTGGCAGCAACTTTCTTGAGTTTCTTGGTCTTGGGCATGGAGGAGGATTCGGCATTCAAATCATCAACAATGTCATCCAGCCCATCGAAGGTCTTGCTCTTGCCAGCTCTGCTAGACTGAGGAACCGCCTGCTCCCACTCATCATCCCATTGGTCCATCTTCAAACTTGAGAGAAACTTCAAGAACCACCAATGGAGGAGAACTCCCCAACCAAGCCACCAATGGAGAAACTAGATGGATGGGGTGGAAGATCGGGGGAATACCCTTCAGATCTGTGGAGAGGAAGGTGTGGGGAAGGTCTCAAATGGAGTGGGGAGGGTGGAGGAGCTCAAGGTGGGAGAGGGGGCGGCCATGGAGGAGAGCACCACGGGAGGAAGAAGCAGAAAACCGTTCGGGAGGGGGAGCTTCACGCGATATAAGCAATGGGCGCGACGGCCCTGGAGCCGGCCTCGGCCGGGCGGGAGGCTGGGCACGAACCCGAGCGGACCGGCCTTGGCGCCGGCCTAGGCCGGGCGGACGGCCGGGCCAGTGACCGAGAGAACCGGCCCTGAGGCCGGCCAGAACCGGGCGAGGGGCCGGACCGCAGCCCGAGGGAACCGGCCCTGAGACCGGCCTGGGCCGGGTGGAGGCCGGTCTGAGCGCAGAGAAGCCTCCGAAGCCTCCGAACCTCTTCACAAACTGAAATTTGACGAGCTTTGAGCTTCCGAACACCTTGCACTTTCAAGAATACCACTGCCTAGAAATCCGTCTTCAAGAAAATCCAATGAGCAACCTTGAGTAATCCGGGGAGATGCGAAACATGGGGAAAACTTCACAAATCCAATGGAAATGGAAAAGATCAAGAACGCCAAATAAGCAACATTGGATGATTCAAACGATGCAAAACAACGAATATGCAATAACAACTCACGGAAGAACCACCTCTTCAAGGAGAAGAGGGCGGTGGCCGAGGCCACCATATATGAGTGTGTGGTGTGACACCGCGAAGATATATCTTGGGTTCACGGCCACTACTCATCATTTAAGCTCACAATTCATAGAACGAATATAGAGATGCAAATGATTCTTAATGTCGGCATAATGGGGGGAGGGATAGTCCAATGGATTAGGACCGCACTCCCCTATGTCCATGCCTACACCTAAACCAAACATATAGCTAAGATATAGGTGTGTATGCAAGATAGTCAAGCGACGCTCCCCGAATCTACGATATTTAGCTCATGCCTCAAATAAGTGAACCTTGCTTCATCAAGTGGCTTCGTGAACATATCGGCAAGTTGGATCTTCGTGGGAATATAGCCAAGCTCAATGTCACCCGGTTGATGTGATCACGAATGAAGTGATAACGAATCTCAATATGCTTCGTTCTTGAGTGCTCCACCGGGTTGTGTCCAATCTTGATAGCACTTTCATTGTCACAAAAGAGGCACTTTGTCACAATGGACACCGTATTCCTTTAAAGTTTGCCTCATCCATAACAATTGAGTGCAACAACTAGCGGCCGCCACATACTCGGCTTCGGTGGTGGAGAGAGATATACAATTTTGCTTCTTAGAAGACCAACTCACCAAGGACCTACCAAGGAATTGGCATGCCCCGGAAGTTGATTTCCTATCATCCTTGCAACCGGCCCAATCCGAATCCGTGTAACCGGCAAGAGAGAATGTTGAGCCTTTAGGATACCACAAACCAAACCTTGGGGTATGAACCAAATATCGAAAGATTCGAAGAACCGCCGTTTGGTGGCTTTCTTTGGGAGCCGCTTGGTACCTTGCACACACTCCTACACTCAACACAATATCGGGTCTAGATGCACAAAGATAAAGCAAAGAACCAATCATAGAGCGATAGAGTTTTTGATCAACATCCTTATCTTTACCCTTTGGATTAAGTTCAAGATGACACTTGGTGTCCATAGGAAACTTCTTCTCTTTAGCATTTTGCATCTTGAACCTCTTGAGCATGTCTTGGATATATTTGGCTTGAGAGATGAAGGTCCCTCCACTCAATTGCTTGATCTCAAAACCAAGGAAGTACTTCAACTCTCCCATCATGGACATCTCGAACCTATCGGTCATAAGCTTTGAAAATTCATCATTAAAAGCTTTGTTAGAGAGCCAAATATGATATCATCAACATAAAGTTGGCATATGAAAAGCTCCCCTTTAACCCTCTTGGTAAAAAGAGTGGGATCGATTTGCCCCACTTCAAAGCCACGGTCTACAATAGCTCTCTTAGGTGCTCATACCAAGCACGAGGTGCTTGTTTGAGACCATAGAGCGCCTTATCAAGTTTGTAGACATGGTTAGGGAAGTGTGGGTCCTCAAATCCCGGAGGTTGCTTAACATATACCAACTCCTTTAAAGGACCATTAAGAAAGGCACTTTTCACATCCATTTGTTGCAACTTGAAATTATGATGTGATGCATATGCAAGAAGGATACGGATGGACTCAAGGCGAGCCACGGGAGCATAGGTCTCTCCAAAATCAATGCCTTCAACTTGAGAGTACCCTTGAGCTACCAATCTTGCCTTGTTCCTCACAACCATTCCATGCTCATCTTGCTTGTTCTTGAATATCCACTTGGTGCCTATAACATTGAGGCAATCTTTTGGCTTCTCCACTAGATTCCACACTTTGTTGCGCTTGAAGTTGTTGAGCTCTTCATGCATGGCTTCCAACCAATCCGGATCTTCAAGAGCTTCAAAGACTTTCTTTGGTTCCACCATAGAGATGTGGGCTTGATGTTCATTAAAGTTTGCCAATTGTTTTCTTGTGGTAACCTTGTTCTTAGTCAAAGGATATTTCTAGATGAAGACTCTTTCTTCTCCAATCCTTTTTGACTCTTGCTATACGACGGGTTTCGATATCCTCATTGATGCGAGGAATTATCGCTTGATCATCTTGATCATTTGAGTCCCCGTCTTGACCGGAATGTTGACCTTGATCATCTTGAAGCACATCTTCAACAAATGAAGGAGAGGGTTGATCTTGGTCATGACCTTGGCTAGCATCAACAATAGGAGAACTTGGTTCTTGCATAGCAACTTGGTCAACATGAGGAGGGTCTTGAACTTGTTCTTGGGAGGTGCATCATTTGCTTCCATGATAGGCGCCGTTTCAACTTGTGATGAAGAGGCCTCCACTTGAATGGAGCTTGGACTTGCTTGAGGAGACTCGTAATGAATCTCAACGGGGCGATGGAAACCAATGCCCATTCTTCTTATAGCATCTTGAGGCTCTTCATTATCTACATCACAAACATGAAATTGCGCCACTTGGGAGCCGTCATTCTCATCGAACCTCACATCACAAGATTCTATGACTTTCCCAACGGTTTTGTCATAGACTCTATAGGTGTGAGATTCGGCACCGTACCCAACAAAAACACCCTCTAAAGCTTTAGATTCAAATTTAGACAAACGAACACTTTTGTTCTTATAGAAACACTTACAACCAAATACTCGGTAGTAGGAGACATTGGGCTTGTTGCCGGTGAGCATCTCATAAGATGTAAACTTCTTGCCAACTCGAAAGAATAACCGGTTAGATGAGTGACACGCCGTGGAGATAGCCTCGGCCCATAAGAATAGCGGAGACTTAAACTCCGCCAACATAGACCTTGCCATATCCATGAGAGTCCGGTTCTTCCTTTCGGCTACACCATTTTGTTGAGGGGTATATGCAGCGGAATATTGATGACGAATCCCCTCTTCACTAAGAAACTCATTTAAGGTGTAGTTCTTGAACTCGGAGCCATTATCACTCCTAATGACCAAAATAGGGACATTGTATTGGCGTTGAACAATATTGGAAAAGTCGATGACGGCTTGTTGGGTCTCATCCTTCGTCTTGAAGAAATAAACCCAAGTAAATCTTGAATAGTCATCAACAATCACCAAACAATATTTCTTCCCACCAAGACTAGGTTGAGGCACGGCACCAAAGAGATCAACATGAAGAAGTTCCAATATCCTCTTTGATGAAATGATGGTCTTGCTTGGATGGGGAGAATCATGCATCTTTCCTTCAACACAAGCCCTACAAAGACGATCTCTAGAAAAAGAAACATTGTCTTTTAGTCCAAGAATGTGGCCACCCTTGTGAAGACTTTGCAAAGTTCTCATGTTGACATGGGACAAGCGGCGATGCCACAACCATCCCACGTCGGCCTTTCCGAATAGGCATATTGCTTGAGTGTTGGTAGACCCCGAAAAGTCCACCACGAACAACTCATTTTCAACATACCCAACGAACATGACCTTTAGAGTCTTGCTCCTCAAGAGTACCACCATATCAATAGTAAAATGGACATCAAAATTCATCTTATTAAGTGCACGAACGGACATAAGATTGTAACCGAGGGACTCGACAAGCATGACATTTACAAGGGTGATATCCTTTGCAACTACCACCTTGCCGAGACCCGTTACCTCCGCTTTTGATTTATCACCATAGGAGACGGATGCTTGATTTATATTTGGTCCCAACTCCGTCATGATCTCTTTGCTTCCGGTCATATGACTAGTGCATCCACTATCAACCACCCATTTAGACCCACCGGAAGCATAGTCCTACAAGAAATCATTGCTTGGTTTTAGGTACCCATTTCTCAATGGGTCCTCTTTTGTTAGCAACAAGGGTCTTAGGAACCCAAATAGAGTAAGCAATGTAACCATCATAAGGACCAACATATTTTGCATAAACATCCCCATAGTAATCAACATAAAGAAAGTAGTTGGGATTGTTATCCCCGCAAAGTCACTACGAGTGGTCTTGCCCCTAGTGGCATTACCATCCGCAATGGGAGTCTTGGCTTGTGCGGGCTTGGCATTGGTGTTGCTCTTCTTCTTCTTTGCCTTGGCCACATAACCGAGGCCCTCCTTCCCTTTGTGTGGCTTTTGCTCAAAAATTTGAGCAACCACCTTTTCATTACCTTTAGGAATAGAGGTCTTGGCACTAGTGGCCTTGGCAAGCTCAACCTTCAACCTAGCATTTTCCTCAATAACATTTGCATGATCACAAGAGGGAGTAGAGGTGCTAGGTGAGTTAGATTTGGAAAGTTGAGTTTGAAGTTGCTCATGAGACTTGACTAGAAGAGAGTGGTACTTTCCAAGGCCTTATGAGCCTTGTTAAGTTTCTCCACATCCTCAAGGAGTCTAGCATTAGCAACCACAAACTCGGCTTTCTCCTTTTTAACCACTTTATATTTAGCAAAGACATGATCTCTATCCTTAATGATTTTAGCAATTATTTCATCATTTTTATCATCAAGAGACTCAATTCTTTCCTCAAGAGAGGTTCTATATTCACTTCTTCTTCAAGAGAAGCATTCAAGGATTCTATGGAAGCATTCAAGGATGCTATGGTGAGAGAATCCTCTCTCTCAATTTTTCCCTTGTCATCAAGGATTTCTTCGGCCGCATCAAGTTGTCTCAAGAGAGACTCAACATAAGCCTTAGCTTCACCTTGCAAGTTAGCCATAATAGTATCGGAAGCAACAAGTTCTTTCTTAATCACAAGACTAGTTTTATCATCTATTTCATGCATAGTCTTGGGAGTAGAAGATGATACCTCGGTGACGGAAGCCATGAGGCAACGAGCGGTGTTGACGGAGAGGTTCTCATTGGGGGATTCGAAGAGAGAAGGAGGTGGAGTTGATACAATGGCCAAAGCGGCCACCTCACGAGTGGGTTCTTCTTCTTCTTCGGAATCCTCGGAAGGATACTCTTCTTGAGTCAACAACACAATTCTTGGTGCTTTCTTGAAGAATGGCTTCCTCTTGACAAAAGGCTTCTTTTGTATCATGTTTGATTCGCCCTTGAGGACAAGCCTTCCACCGTTTTGCTCTCTATTCTCATGGACAATCTTTGATGAAGTGATGCTTGTTATGACAATTGTAGCAAGTCTTTATCCTATTAGCAAACTCCTTCTTCCCACTTGGATTGTTTGATCGATCAAGTTGAGCCTTTGCCTTGGCCGGGTCATTCCAAAATGTCCTTGTTGCAAGAGCTATGTGACCATGGAGGGGGTTCAAGTTCATCGGGAGGAAGGTTCGGGCATGCTTCAACTTCATCATGTTCATCAAGGCACACAACCTTGGCCTTCAAAGCAAGAGAGGGACCTTGCTTCATTCCCATGGCCCTAGCACGGTTATCTTCGGCATTCTTGGTGGCAACCTTGGAGGCTTGCACTTCTTGCATAACTTCATTGGATGTCATTTCGTTGTAGTTGTGTCTTCCTTGAATGGACTTCAACTCGATGGGCTCGAAAGGCAAGAGAGCATTCACATACTTCCTCTTGACCCAAGCATCATCCACATAGGTTGCCCCCACATCAAAGAAGGCCTTTGCAAGAGTCTTGAGTCTTCCATACATGTCTTCATGATTCTCATTGTCAAACATGTAGAAGCCTTCGGCATCATTGCTCAAAGAATCATATCGGTTTCTCTTCATGCTTTCATTCCCAAGAAATGCAACCTCAAGACAATTCCAAGCTTCTTTGGCGGTGGTGGCATTGAGAACATAATGCTTGTCATTTTCACTCAATGAAAGTTCAATCATATGGAGTGCGGAGGCATTGAGTTGCTTTTCGGCAAACTCTCTTCTTGTCACATTGCTTGGATCCGCAACCTTGTAACCATCTTCAATGATCCTCCAAAGCTCGATAGAGGCACTGTTAATATGAGATTTCATTGAGCGTTGCCAACTAGCAAAAGCTAATGCATTAAGCTTAGGTGGAGGACCAATGGGGTTTAAGCGGGTGGTGATAGGTGGGTCGATAGGGTACCATCCCGGAACGGCATGGTACTCTTCCTTCCCATCTTCATGCTTGGTAGAAGGTGGAGGAGATGGTTTAGATCCGGAGGTGGATTCCACCCCCTTCTTATTTTTCCCTTTACCCTCCTCGGTATCACCTTCATCGGAGTTAGAGATACCCTCTAGTGGGATGAGTTCCGAAACCTTGGCATTTGTGAATTTCATGAGCATGTCACGCAACTCATCAAATTTGACATTCATGTCATTCATGGACGATGTCAATGTTGTTTCCAACTTTTTGATATCGGCCATGGATGCCATGGTCTCTTTGGCCTTGGCAAGATCGGCCTCATCCTCACTTTGTGTCATACTTCTCTTAGGCGGTTAAGCCCAAAACAAGAGAGCCTAGCTCTGATACCAATTGAAAGGATCGGTATGACACCTAGAGGGGGGGGTGAATAGGTGCTACTTCAATTTTAGTACTTTTTCAAATTAGGCTTGACACAAAAGGTAAATTCTCTAGATATGCAACTACGGTGAATTTACCTATATGACAAGCGAGCAACTAACAAGATACACGAAGTAAAGACAATAAACAAGGATAGAAGTAACCGAAAGTGAAAGCACGCGGAGACACGGATGTAATCCCGAGTTCCTCCTTTTTAGGGGAGTACGTCTCGTTGGAGAGGTGTGAGCTAGCACAAAGGTCAAAACTCAACCGCCACAAAGGCGGGTGCACCCTCTTCTCCGATGAACCGCACCACAAAGGTTTGGTTCACCTTCCACTATCGGAATCCTTCAAGGCGGAATCCGGAGCCCTTACAACAACGATCCGGGGCACAACCCACAAGAGGATTGGGGGCTCCCGAACAGCTACAAATCTGTCACAAAGACAATCAAGTGAGTACAATATGAGGCTAGGTTTTCCCAATGGAAATCCTAGCAAAGGGTCCCTCAAGTGAATGAGGGGGAAATGAAGAACGGCTTGGTGAAGATGTAGATCCGGGCTTCTCCTTCAATCCTCCAAGTATCAACGAGTTTGGGTGGAGGGATTGGGAGATCTATCAAATCTTGAGCTTGCAATCAATGGGGTTCTTCAATGTGTTCAAGCTAGTTGTCCAAAGGTTGGTGAAGAGGTATATATAGTTCTCATCGAAATGTGGCCGTTGAAGAGTTAAGTGGCGAAGCGCAGGAAGCAGGGCCGGCCTGGGGGCCGGCCTGGGCCGGCCTGAGGGCTGGGCCGGCCTGAGGGCTGGCATAGCAGCCGAGGCTGCCGGCCTGGAAACCAGCCTGGGCCGGCCTGGGGGCCGGCCAGTAGACCGAGGCAGGCAGCCAGGAGACCGGCCTGGGGGCCGGCCAGCAGCCCGAGGCAGCCAGCCTTGAGACCGGCCAGGGGGCCGGCCAGCCACCCGACGCAACCAGCCTTGAGGCCGGCCAGGGCCGGCCTAGGGGCCGGCCAGCCACCCGACGCAACCAGCCTTGAGGCCAGCCTGGGCTGGCCTGGGGGCCGGCCTGCCTGCAGAGCGCCTTCTCCCTTCACGATTTGAAGACCGACAACTACTTTTCTTCCCTTTTTGCATAGAGAGAGATCCACTAGTATCTTTTGATATAGATGGTCATAATTCCTGTGGACACTTAGCGGTATGTTAAATACTTCCAAGTGTTGTTATCAAACGTCAAAACAAGATTAACGGACAATGTCCTTTCACAAGTGTGTCTGCCGCCTCGTTTTGAGCCCTTTGAATGTGGCGGACCTCGTATCCTAGGAAACATTTAGCGAATTTGTCAACATTGGCTCGGTATGCCGCCATTGTTTCGCTTTTTGCATCCCACGTGCCACGTATCTGCTGCGCAACCAGGTCTGAATCTCCATAGCAGAGGACGCGTTGAACGCCTAAATCTTTGGTGATGTGTAAACCGTGAAGGAGTGCTTCATATTCGGCAACATTGTTTGTTGCTTTAAAATGTGTTTGTAGCACGTAGCTTAACTTGTCTCCTTGCGGGTTTCTTAGCACAACACCAGCCCCCGAGCCCTGAAGCATCTTTGATCCATCAAAGTGCATGATCCAGTATTCCGATTCAGGGAGAGGTACTTCATCCATGGCTTTCGTCCAATCTGCGACAAAATCTGCTAAGGCTTGAGACTTAATGGCGTTTCTGGGTTTGTATGCGATGTCGAAGGCGGCGAGCTCAATGCCCCATTTGGCGACTCGGCCTGTTGCATCCGCGTTGTTGATTATATCTCCCAGAGGTGCCTTGCTCACTACAGTAATCGAATGTTCCTGAAAGTAGTGCCTCAGTTTTTCTGGCGGCATAGAATATGCCATAGACCAGCATCTGGTAATGTTGGTAATGCTGCTTTGAGTCGGAAAATACTTCACTGATGAAGTAGACGGGATGCTGCTCAGAGGCGTCTGCTGCTTCCGCCTTCCGTTCCACCACCAGGACTACGCTGACAACTAAGTTGGTTGCCGCGATGTAAAGCAGCATTGGTTCCTGCGTATGAGGTGCTGCGAGGATGGGGGGCAGTCGTCAGTGCCAACTTAAGCTGTTGTAAGGCGGCATCTGCTTCGTCTGTCCACTCAAATGTGTCGGATTTCTTCAATAGCCGATAGAGAGGCATGGCCTTTTCCCCAAGGCGGCTAATGAAACGACTGACGGCAGCTGCGGAGCCGGCTAGGCGCTGCACGTCCTTCAGACATGTGGGTCTGGATATGTTGAGAATTGCCTTGATTGTTCTGGGTTTACCTCAATTCCTCGTTCAGAAACGATAAAGCCAAGCAATTTGCCGGCAGGAACTCTAAAAACGCACTTCTTTGGATTGAGTTTCATCTTATATACCCGGAGGTTGTCGAAGGTTTCTCGCAAGTCGTCAAGCAAATACGCCTTTTTTCGAGACATGACGGCAATGTCGTCTACATAGACGTGAACATTGCAGCCAATCTGTTCGTTCAGGCATCTTTGCATGCACCTCTGATACGTTGCGCCGGCATTTTTAGGCCGAAGGCATCGTGATGTAGCAGAAGGTCCCGTAGGGTGTGGTGAACGATGTTTTTAGTTGGTCCGATTCCCGCATTTTAATTTGGTGATACCCGGAGTACGCGTCCAAAAAGCACAGCAGCTCGGAGCCGGCTGTGGAGTTTATGACCTGATCTATACGTGGTAAAGCGAAGTGGTCCTTAGGACAGCACCTGTTCACACCGGTATAATCGATACACATCCTCAGCTCTTTATTAGGTTTCAGAACCATTACAGGATTTGCCAACCAATCAGTATGCACTACCTCCCTAATGAACTTCGCCTCCTAGAGCTTGATGATCTCCTTCCCTATCGCCTGCCTTTTCTTCTCACCATAGCGTCTTATTCCTTGCTTCACTGGCTTGGCTCCTTTGTAGACATTAAGAGAGTGCTCGGCAAGTTCCCTAGGTACACCTGGCATGTCGGCGGACGACCATGCGAAGATGTCCCTATTCTCACGCAGGAACTCGACGAGCGCGCTTTCCTATTTGTCATTTAAGCCGGATCCGATGGTGACTTGCTTGGAGCTGTCACCTGACGTCAGATCCACCTTCTTCGTTTCATCGGAGGCCTTGAAAGTCTTCTTTGGCTCAGCTGTCTACACCTTTTCCGGCAACTGCGACGTATCAGTTTCCTTTTTCAGCATGGCTAGCTCCTCTGCGTGGAGGACTGCCTTAGCGAAGGCGGCATTGCCACGTTCGCACTCCATTGCTTTCTTGAAGTTGTCGTTGATGGTAATGTTACCGTTGGGTCCAGGCATCTTGAACTTGCTGTAGATGTAACAGGGTCTCGCCATGAACTTGGCGAAAGCTGGCCTTCCAAAGATGGCGTGGTAAGCACTCTTGAAGTGGACTACTTCGAACCGGATGTGTTCAGTGCGATAGTTTGTCTCCGGTCCGAAAGTAACCGCAAGCTTGATGCTTCCCATGGATTTGGCTTGCTTTCCCGGCACGATACCATGAAACTTGACTTTGTTGTAGTCAAGCTGGCTCTCCGTCAAGTTCATGCGCTTCAAGGTGTCCTCATATAGGATGTTTAGGCTGCTGCCTCCGTCCATCAACACCTTGGTCAGTCTGAAGTTGTCGACAATTGGGTCGACGACGAGGGCGTACTTGCCGGGGTGCGGCACGTGGTCTAGGTGGTCTTCCCTGTCCCATGTGATTGGCGCTTCGGACTAGTCCAAGTATTGGGAAACATCTGGCACCGTGGCGTCGAGCTCACGTAGTTCCGCCCACTACAGGAGGACATAGCTTTGGTAACACGCGCTTGTGTTACTACAGGTCCAAAAGAGCGTTACCAGGCTGTATTGTAACACATTTTGAATTGTGTTACGTTAGGCCGTGTTACTAATAGGTATCCGCTGTCACACATAATATTTGTTCCTATATGTTAAAAATCGTGTTACAATTATGCTTTTGTAACATGTGGCATATGTGTTACTAAACACACTAGTAACACAATTTTGTAACAACAGCAACACAAATAGTAACATGTTTTTATAGACCAGCAACTCGGTAGTAACACATTTTTCTAGCTATAGTAACACGATTGGTAAGATATTATTTTAGCTCTAGCAACACAATTAGTAACATAAATTTAAAATTGTAACACAGTAATTATTGATGGTCAACCAGCCTAGTAACACTTATGTTAGTAGCTGATGGTGGGTCATGAAAATAACAGGCCTAATGTACAGTGCCAAAGCCCACATGTAACTAGGTTCCACTTGGCCCGTGTAAGTGAGGCAGAATCACATCTCCACTTCATTTTGAAGTGGTAAAATCCAGTTTTGCAATTCATACGGATATTCCAAAGATCGTATCAGATACATATGCACATTGCAAATTCAAATAGGGCTAATACATGAAGCCAAAGCAACAAAGGGGCATTATTGACAATCTTAATTACAGATTTACACAAACATGTTTTCAATCTTAGTAATCATTGTCAAATGAAGTTACAACATATACATCATCTTGCATATCAGATTTACAACGTTCACATCAGTATCTTCCACATTTTTAAGGAATATTAGCTTCCTCTCCCACAAATAACTGTCCAACCGCATAACTCATTTGATTACTGATTTAGTGGTCATATAACCACGACTGCTCCGACCTCCTGAAATTTCCCATCAAACAAACAATCCTTCACGAAGTTATAATATCTCCTGTCAAAGCAGCACAAATACACAACTGAAACTTTTCGAACACATTGAAAAGCCTAAATATCAGAACTAGAATTGTGAACCATGTTTTTTTGGAACAGTCACGACAATAACAAGTTATTGATTAAAAAAATGAACAGTCATGACAATATCATGAACTAGAATTATGAACCATGCGCAAAATATTAGAGAACAAATGAACAATACGTACACAAATTTCTAAAATAAAAACTGGCGTGTTTAGTTATTGATTAAGATGCACATAAGTAACATCTCTAGTTAGAAGCATTTCATTTTGAATGTTGCCAGCATGCTGATGCTAGTGAACTTTATTTACCACAAACATAATTAAAGAAATGAAACGAGGGAAAACACATTGCTGTTCAGCATAAATGTCCAAACGGGATCAGGTTTCAGAGCAAAACAAACAAAATGGTAGAGAAGTTAACTAAGAAATTACTATGTCACACACTTCTTGAAAAGTTAATTTGTTTTAGCTGACAAACAGAAAGAACATGCAGGTTAATTTAATACATGTACAATAATAACTATGAGAACAACCAGCAGCTACAGGAGGATTAGATGTATATACCTTTTGAGCAGTTTTGACTGAACCAGAAGTGTCGCTTCAACTTGTTTCATAACAGTCATGGAGAATTTGTGAGTTCCATTTGAATTGTTCCTACCGGTGATGCAACAACATAGAAATGAAATAACCAACTTAAATACCCGAGAGAAGACCAAACATGCTTATCATGGTACGGACAACTTCAAGTATTGCTTTATTTTTCACAAAAAATGCACACAGTTTATTGTGCATTAAGGAATCAAACAATGCGGTGGTAGTAGATGCAGTGAGCAGCTATGAACTGATCAAGCAGTTTGACCTGCAACTACAAATTTGAAGGATTCAGAAGATACGAAGAAATGACAACAAAATCTCCTACGAACTTGGTGCATGGCCTGTGCAAGTGTTGTTGGCAAAACCAGGTTTTCAGATCTCCGACCAGTAATTAACATGATGCTGGCCGAAGGCACTGTAGTCTCCCAACTTTTTACCAATGGGACTCATATCTTCAAGACTTCAACCAAAAAAATAAAAGCAACATGCAGTGAACAGAGATAATCAGCTAGCTAATTAGGTGCATGCGGAGTGGACTCATCTTGGGATCCATATCGTGAGCGTTTATGAAAGATCTACTCCTCCCAACCAATGGGGGCGTGGAGCGAAGACCTCCTCTCCTATATTTCATCGATCTCGCATCCAGCAAAACCAAATTTGGGGGAAATCAGAGATTGAAAGCCCACAGATATTTAACAAGGCACAAAAACGACTTTTGACTCACCTTATTCAATTACGGACAGGTCTGATGGAGATCTGAAGCCCCATTAATTCTTGGCCTCTATGAAGGTCACTGCCGCCTCACGCCGTCACCACCTTCCTCGACGAGACCCGCGTTGTCGGTGCGACGTCTCTTGAGATCCAGGCGGATCTGTTGCAGATGACTAGATGAGGACGAAGAGCTTGGCGCTGCTGCTAGGTGAGAAGGGCTTTGACGGATCCGGACGGCAGCGTGCTAGTATGCGATGGAGGAAGGTGAGGAGTGGGAGGAGAGCGGGGATGTTGGGCAGCGTCGACGGGAAGGCGTACTGCAGCAGAGAGATGATGAGGGGCGGCGAGGGTTAGGCCGTGCGGCCGATGCGATATTAAGGGAATCGAAACCAAAAAAATTGTTCCAAAAGGATCGAAAATTTTGGAACCCCGCGCACTGGACTGAAATTTTAGCCTCCCCGCGCGCTTCGTCCTCGCTAACTTTTTCACATCGGCATTTTGTCCTTCTTTGGCCTCTACTGGGACCTGCTTTTATGTTGGCCCCACGTGACATACTCTTTTCAGCGTTTTGTTAGAATTTCCAGTTTTATAGCGTTACGGATGTTTATATAAAAAGAAAAAACACTTAAATGAACCTTGGAAACCATAGAGAATTCAGAGTCATAATTTCCCGCTAATAAGCAATAGAATTTCCAGTTCCTTACCCCTCAAAAGTCATCGCTATTACTTCCAATTAAGGCCGAACATTTGATAACAATAAAAGGTTAAATGTCGAAGACGCGGTCACGAGATATTCTCATAGTATAGGAATATAACTAACGAAAACTTCATATGATCAATTGCTAATTTCATATCTGACGATTTGTCTCTTAGCAAGATCATACAATTGGATCAGTTCAGTACTATTGTCATCCAGACAATATACTCCCATACTTGTGTGACTTATAGAAAATCCATGATCAGAAAAACATGATCATCTAACAACAAGATGAGCTAGTCTTAGAGACAAGACCAGGAACATGGGTGGATTCGGTGTGACAATGGCGTTGCTACCGCTCTAGAGGTGCATGGGCATCGAGTTTGTGGACCGCTAACTTAGTTGACTGTGTGGATGATGGTTGTTAGTTGGCTCCGGGTGAAGGTCTGCCCGGCTCCGCTTGCAAGCAGCGGAGGTGTATGTGGATGTGGTACCCTCCTTAGAGGTGTCGTCGTGGAGTTCATCGACATCTTTAACCCGTCGTGGAGTTCCTTGACGCTGTCCGATGGATCTGGCTCTAAGGCACGAGTCTTCTCGGGACACCATCGCCTCCATCTCAGCCTCACAGAGGGTGCTGTTTTCCTAGCGCCTCTCGACAGGGACGTCCACGGCGTCTTCCTCCTCGCCCGCCATCTCCACATCCTCTGTGGCTCTTTGTGAGGTCGCCCCAACCTTGAACGACGACATTCGGTTTGGTGGCTGACCGTCGGCAAAGGATTTTGGGAGATATTCTTGTTTCCCGCCAGGGGGCAGGGGCGCAAGGTGGAGGCTTAAGAAAGATTGAACTGGCGTGAGAGAAGGGAGATGGGTTAGCCTGTCCTTTAAGAGGAACAAGATCCGGATTCATGAATTAGTTTGATTTCTTCGCTGTCGAATAGAGTAGAGATGGGAGTAAGAGTTGGATAGAGGACTTGCGCCACTCCGTTTTACCGCTTACATATTATTGGGACCTACAATAATATCAGATATCTATGGATTAGTTACTATCAACTTGAGAAGTTGTCATGGGTTGTACCGAGGTTGAAACAAATGAGTGAAAATAATGGTATTTTGCTAAAAGTCATTTTTGCTCCCGAGCTCCAGTGATCTCGTATTTCTCAAAAATTAAAAAAAAATTAGAAGTTTAAAAAAAATCAGAAAATAATCATGCACATTCTAAATGATATACTACAAACATGCAAAATCTCAATGCAACACAGAATAAGCTCCGAGCTAGACAAAAAGACAAAAGTTGAAAATATGAAACTACATATTGTTCACTATACTCAGATCTATACATTTGTCATTTTTGTGGAGCTCAAACCGTAAAATGTTTTGTATTGAGATTTTACGCGCTTGTAGCATAATATGAGAACGTGTATGATTTTTTTGGATTTTTGTTTGAAACGTTTAAATACATTTTTAATTTTTCGAAATAGGCAAGACACTGAAACACGGGAGCACCAAATCTCCACTTGGTATTTTGACATTTCAAAGGATATGAACCTAAAATCAGGTCAAATGGAGATTTTAAGAGCATCAAAGCGGGGAATAGAGAAATTTAGGATCCTATCAATTGGAGGTTGTATGAAAAATTAAGGTGGAATTACTCAAAAGAATTTTCTTGTACTTTTAAGATAATTTCCTAATTTTATTTCATAACTTATTTTTCTTTTATATTTTCTAGAAACGATTTTTTTTTCAGAACTCCCTTTAGTTTTCTTGGGCTGAATCACTTATGAAGCCCACACTTTTTATCTGACTGCTCGGTCGGGTTAGCTTTTGGGCATTGGCCCACTCGGTGGATTGAAATGAAAAAGAAAGGCAGATCGCCACACAAGGCCTCCAGGCCCAGGCCTCGTGTGTGGTCAGCTCCCGAATTATTATTTATTAAAACAGATCAATTTCTTGGAACCACACAAGCGGTGGCAAGGTCAGATGGTTGTAGTCGTTCAGTAATATCGTCTGGTCGTGGTTTCGATATCGGGAGACAACTTAGTACGTTTATTAAATCGTGGAATTTTGACATGCACGATTATGGATGGTACTTGATTTTAAAATTTCTATCTTTTGTCCATATGACCAGTAACACTAGGTACCAAACATGATTCCGTGTTACTACAATTATAAGTTTGTAACACGTTTGGAGCAACATAAAGTTGTTACGTGTTACTATAGTAATATCCCTGTAACACATTTATAGATCTTACCTAGGATGTGTTACCGTCCACCCTTGTAACACGAATTACGTATTACTGCAATTTTACTTGTAACACATTTGTTCATCTGTTACATGGTTGTGTTACTTAAACTATGTTCTGTTGTAGTGGCCTTTTCTTCTTTGGCCGAAGGAGTTCCCAGGAAGCAAACCAATTGGCCGTGTACTTTGGGGTACTTTTTCTCCTTGCGTGGCGGCTTGGGGTCCTCGTCCTCTGACATGGAGACTGCTTCATTGTCATCTTCCTTCTTTGCCTTCTCAGCTTTCTTGCTCTTTTTCGGCTTCCAGCCAACGTCGGGGTCCTTCTTGAAGTCGTCCATGAAGCGGCACTCTCCCAGCGTGTGGTTGACCTTCCCGAGTGATGCATGGATGGGGCAGGGCAAAAGCTTCGCCTATTCGTAGGTCATGCGGCTTTTGCTAGGAGCGGCGTCCTTGCCCTTTCTTTTCCACTTGCGATTGCCGCCTTTGCCTTCGAAGGCGGCGGCAACCTCGTTGGAAGGTCCGGTTTTATCTTCCTGGGGAGCTTTGCGCTTGTGACTCGCACGTCTGTTTGGCGCCATGTCCTGGGCGTCGTCAACATCGCGTGCATCGTCGTCCGCCTGAGCGTACATGGCTGCTATCTCAAGCATGACCCCGAGGTCTTTGACTTGCATGCGTACTAGCTTGTGCCTGAGACTTGTGCCCTTCAGTAGGCCTGTGGTGAAGGCGTGGATTGCTTGGTTGTCGTCGACGTTCTCGCAGCTTGCCTTTGTCTGGATCCACCTTGCCAGAAAAGCCGTTGCAGTTTCATCCGGCTTCTGCACACAGCGCGTCAGATCGGTATACGTGTTAGGTCGCTTGTATGTGCCCTGGAAGTGTTGGATGAAGACCCGTTCCATGTCTAGCCAGCTATGAATGGACTTTTTCGGGAGGTTTTCAATCCAGTTTCGGGCTGTGCCCTCCAGCATGAGGAGGAGAAAACGCGCGGCGACTAGGCCACCGCCCCCGGCAATTTGGACTGCCAGTGCGTAATCTGACAGCCATGAGTTTGGCTTGTCCGCTCCGTTGTACCTTGGGCAACTTTTTGACACTGATGTCAAGTACCTAGGAACCTGGACATTGCGGATGGCTGGATCAAAACACTCGGGGCCGAGGTATGACTCTTCTTTTCCCGCCTTGATATCATTGAGACGATGTCGTGCGTCTTCTGGAGCGAGCTGCCTGTTGGATCTGTCAACGTTCGGCTCTTCCTGCGCAGCCCGTCTTTTGCTGTGCCTAGGCTCGTTGTTGTGTCCCTGACTTCCGCTATCGCGCCTAGGCGCTGGCAGTGGGGAGTGTGTGCGATCCCTGCTTCTCCTTGGTGGTGGGGCATTGTCGCGGTTGCCGCCACTCCTTGGTGGCTGACAGTTGTCCCTGCTGCCGCCTTCTTTCCTAGGCGGAGGAGGGGGTGCCTCGTCGCGCCTGGGAGGCGGCGATTTCCGCGGTTCCTTGTCCTTGTCTTTTCTCTTCCCATGGCTACTGGAGCCGGATGGATCCTCGGGATGACCGCCGGCAGCAGCCTTGCAAGCATTGGACTTGGACTCTAGCTTTCCTCCACGTTCATCTGCCTGGTCAGCACGAGTATCAGCCCGTGCCTGCTGCTCTAAAGCTTTGTAAGCGAGGACAGAGGCATAGTAGATCTTCTCGTCCTTGCTGTAATCGTCGTTGTTGAGGATGTCTAAGGCGGCTGTAGTGTTGAGGACAGGGGTGTTCAGAATTGGGTCCCCGTTCTTGTCCTTCCGTTGCGGTGCTGATCCCCACTCGAAACCAAGTCTCTGTGCAGGGGATTTGAACTCTTCGGGAGGCGGATCCCGTCCTTGCTTGATTTTCTTGTTTGGCGGTGGCATCTTCGATTTGGCCACCGGCGTAGTTGTGAAGAGGTTTTTCCTGGAGGTTATCTTGGTGTTCTCCTCCTTGGCCTCCTTGATCAGGTTCAGAACTTCGTCTTGTTTCTCCTGGAGGTTCCTGGTTTGCTCCACTATGGTCGTGCGGAGTTTCTCCAGGTCAGCCGGCGCCGTGTTCTCGTTGACCGGCGTGTTCAGGACTTCCGCCAAGGCGGCCATGTCTGCTGATTTGCCGGCATCCTTGCTGCATCCGCCTTTCTGCAGGATCTTCTTCTTCGGAGCCGGCGGGGGCTCCATACTTGGCAGCTTGTTTTCTAGAGCAGAGGCGTTGGCGGCATTTGCCGCGTTAGCCGGATCCGTTCCAGTACCTCGGCCACAAAGGCATGTTGCATGGTTGCTGACGAGCCTGTTTCCGCCTCTGAAGGCGGCGGTTCTGGTGCGTTGAAGCACTTTTGAACCCTCTGCTCGAACATGCTCACAGAGTCTTCTTCGGAGTCAGAGTCTACGTTGACTTGAACAGTAGATCTGGATCAGGCATCTGACATCGTATCGTCCTGGAGTGCAGGAAGGATCGATTCAGGATCGTTGCTGTTCGGCTGAGAGTCGGATCCCAGTCCGGCAACACCACAAAAGTGGAGATCGGAACCCGCCGACTCCTGGGAGAAGGCGGACTCAGATCCGTCTTGCGCGTAGTCGAACTCCGGGTGGTGGGTGGGCGAAAAGACGGTGTGATTCTTTGGGAAGCCCATGGCCTCCGGAGTGAACCCGATGAAGATTTCGTGCTCGCCAACTGGGACGAGCGTGTAGGCGATGAGTCCATCCTTCGCCGGCATCCACGTTGCGGCGTCTTGTACGTAGCCGATGGAGCCGAAGCGCGATGAGCGGCCGACGGCGATGGTGTCGCCGATGCCGCCAAGTATTCCCGCGTCGAACATGACACCACGGTGGGCGCCAACTGTCGTCGTATCGGCATTCTTGATAGGATACGGGGGTCCTCTAGCCGAGGGTGAACCGAGGGGGTGAAGGGGAGCATCGTCGAGGTCGGGATCGAACAAGGCAGTTTTCCCAGCTTCGGATCTCGCAGCGGTGGCGAGGTCCTACGTGCTGCTATAACTCACTATAATGGCAACAGCCTTGATCGGGTTACAATGAGGTCAGATGTTGCCCTAAAGGCGTCCCTGGTCCGGCTTATATAGGCGGCCGGACCTAGTATTACAAGGTGATTACGTATCCGGCAAGTATACAGAGTTCTAAACCTAACCGGCAAGTCTGCCGCCTTCCGTCTTAGTCTTGGTGGCTTTATGGGCTTCGGTCTTGGGGCTCCTCCTTGCCGGCATCCGCCTGCCTTGGTCGTCAGCTATTTGGGCCGCCCGGCAGGCAAAACCTTTACCTCCACTGCGGCCACCCTGGACTAGCCGGATTGATCCATGCTGGTGATACGCCTAGTTGGTATATCTCCAACATTAATCTTGGTTGCAATTAGTATTTCTGAATGGAGGAGAAGAAGTTTGAAAAGGAACTTCTTATCTGTATTTCAATCTTCAGGTCCAAGTGCTCATGATGCATAACTGAAATCCTGCAGCTTGATTACTAGTTGCTTTCACGATTTACCACCAGCATCCATTTCATTTTCCTCTCTTCAGTTAAGTTAGTTGTGACAGTAAGCAGATACGTTTAAGAGTTTTGACAACTGATTTTGCTTAAGAAAGCAACTGCGCATTTGCGCCACACCAAGGCACGAATGCAATCCGAAGTGATGCCAAAGACTTGATTAATATGTCGACCAAGAAAAGCAGCGGTCCGTGGCAGTGGCAGGCACTTGTGGGGGCATCGTATAGCTGTCAACGGCTCAACGCTCTGCATTACCTGTCTTTTGTGTTTGTGGATTTGTGGTCTCGTATATCCATTCTTTCAGCCAACCACTAGTCCGACTTTGTGAAATGACTTAGTGCAGGATAAGTGGGAGCTACGGGTGCAAGTGAAATATCACTAATTTTATTCCGTGGGTCGGAAGCGGGGCAAAGTCCCCTCCTTTTGGCTTCAAGGCCCGGTCTCACCAGGCCGATCCGGGCGAAAGACGTTGTCAGGTGGGGAGTTTGGCTGGGGCGGCACATCTGTTAAAAGATAACACATGTGTCTTAAAATGAGCTCAACGAAAATAGAAATCTTGCATGGGACCGAAATAAAAGCAGAGTCAATATACAGTTAACCGTTATATACATCTAAATCCTCGTCAACATCTAATAAAAAGGCACAGTATAAGCTATATCTGCCTAGGTTGCACACCGATGACCGCGAAGTCGAGATCTGAAGGCAATCCGATTTTCGCAGAATCTATGAACCAAAAACAAGACCTGAAATAGTGAAATGGCCTGTGATAATGACATGCATGACATAAGTGGCAATAGAAAGCCGGATGGGTTCTCTTTAATCAGGACCAGAAAGGGAGCTGACTAATGTCATGTCCGCTAAACTAATGCAATGCCAATGGCTTGAAACGGATGGCTTGGCCTGTAAAAGAAGATGTTTATGGCCGGCACTCTCTGTTATGGAAGAATCACATTCATTTCTTATCAAGGGGACCAAAGTTACTATCTCGATCTGTTGAAACAACATGGACATTAGGGCATCTCCAACCGAGCCTGCAAACGGACAGGAAAAATGGACCGATTCGGTCCGTTTAGGGCGGGCCGAATTTAGGCCTCTGTCCGTTTGGGGTGGGGGTGCCCCCAACGGCCCAGCGCAAAACGAATAAGCAAAAAAAAAATACATACTAAAATTAATATTACATATATTAGGGTTCTAGACCCCACGGGCCAGTGAGACAAACTTAAAAAAAAGAACCTAGCTAAATGGCTCCGTCGGTGGGGAATGGGCGGCGCCGGCACCGTCGTAGGGGAAAATGGGCGGCGCGGGCTGGCCCCTTGATATCACGGCGGCCTCCTACTCATCCTCGTCGTCGGAGAGGATGATGTATGGAGGCGGCGCGTACAGCCACGCCGGTGGCGCCACGGGAGGAGGCGTGCTTGGCGCCTCGGGATCCTCTGGCCACGATGACCACGGCACCTGCCACCTCGCGCGCTCGGCGGCCGCGGCCTCCTCCTCCAGGTGGGCACGGTTCGCCGCCTCCTCCACCGACGCCCGGAGCGCGGCCCCAATATCGGGCCACTGCGTCAGCTCCTCCAGGTTGGAGGCGTCAATGCCCGCCTGGAGGTTGGCGTCCTCGTCGACGGGAGGCTCTGGCGCAGCGCCTCGGTACGCCGCCCAGTTGGGCGGCGCGGCTTCCTCCTCCATCTTCACGGGGACGAGGTCGTCGTCCACGGCGCCGTCCTCCCAGTCGAGGTCCGAGTCCTCGTTTGGCTCGACGCCGACGAGGGCGGGGTCTTCATCCTCCGGTGGCCCCTGGTAGGCCTCGGGCGCCACCGCCGCGAAGACCTTGAGCGCGTAGGCGGGGTCGTGGACCAGGTCCGCCGGCAGGAGCGCCCGCCAGCGCAGAATCTCATCCGTGCGCGCCCTACCGGAGCGCGGAACGGACTGCACCGGGACGCGGCGGTGGTTGAGGTGCCAGCCGCCCGGGAGGTGCACGTCGCTCCACGGCAGCGGCGCCGCCACCTCCCAGTAGATCTGGGACACGTCCGTCGAGACGCGGGCGCGCTGGATCAGGCGGCACGCGTTGCGCCGACGCGTTTCCTCGGCGCGCGCAGCCACATCGGAGGCGGGCGCGCGGGCGGCGGGAGCGCGGGTGGAGGAACCGCGCGAGCTGGAGTCCTCGTGGTTGTTTCGGCCACCCTTCCACCGGGGGCTTCTTCATCGCGGCCGGCGACGCGCTCTAGGGTTTGGCTAGGGTTTGAGAGCGGGATGCGGCGAGGCGGGAGTGGACTGAGAAGTGGATGGGGACGGCACTGGCCACCGGTCCCCATTTAAGAAGGACCCAGCGAGGTAGCCGAAGCGGCCACTCTCGCTGGCAGGTGGGCCAGGGGCGGACAAGGGAGGACACGCGCCGTGTCCGCGCCTCCCCCGAATCTCTCCCAATTTGGGCCAAGTTTGGTCCAGAACAAGTGTTCGCGCGGACACTTTTCTGTTTGCGCTGGCTCGTTAGAGGCCCTCCCTTATCCATCCAGACAAAATCGGACACAGCTGGTCCGTTTGCGGGTGCCCTTATGTCCATGTTGCGCTTGGCTGTTTGACTGAAAACATCACATGGTTGCCTGCTGGTGCAATTCACAGCTCACGTTGGTCGATCGTATTTATGAGAACTTGGACCATGTGTGTTGAATCCTCTGTCGACAGTCTGGAGCCACAAGGGCGCCGTAGGGTTCAGTGTATGTATACAGATTCATTCAACTTCGTATACATAATGGAGTATTTCTGTAGCATGAATCACATCTTCAAAGAATAACGGATATGGGATATACTTGCTTAATAACTGGACCAATTTACATCGATGTAAGTGAACCTCCTATCAATGGCAGGCGCTGAAGATATCCTAGTGTATGATGGCACACTATATGCTTTATTACATCATGAAGAAAAGAATTGGGAGGGAACAAATTTTGCTGTGATTTTCACCGTGTGAGCATATGGGGCCATGAGAAGAACAGAATTGGCCGATCCATTTACCATCTCTACTGAATGTACGGAGTGCAGCTAGCTGAGCTGAGCATAACAGCATTAGTTGACCTTGGTGCAGACCCGTCGGATCTCGCCGTCGGCTCCTGTCTTGACCCCGATGCGGCCGAGCTTGGCCATGGCGGCGACGAATGCGTCGAAGAAGGCCGTCTGGTTGGCGGCGAAGTGGTTGACGGTGGCCCGGGACCGGCGGTCGGCGAAGAGCACCTGGTCCGAGGCCAGCAGGCCCTTCTGCTGCTGCAGCGTCTGGTAGTAGGCGTTGTCGAACCGGAGCGGCGTGGACGCGTCGAGCATCGCCACCGTGGTCGGGCTGTAGTTGAGCGGGCAGGTGCCCCGCATCTGGCGCAGGAAGGCCAGGTTCATCGGCGGGCTGTAGGCCGGCTTCGCGCCCTTGAACGGGTAGAGGCGGCGCACGAACTTGTCGCAGTGCGTCACGCCGATCGTGTGGCCCCCTGCACGCACCGCCGTGGTAAAAAAATCAGCTCCAGTTAAGCTGTCAGTTCGTCACTCGTAACTCCAGTGTAGGAGCACTGGTCATTCATTCGCTGGCAGTGACTTGGACTATTATGTGAGTGATCAGCTGTGATAGTACTGTCGTACTGATGACGGCGATAGCAGATTGGGAGAAGTGATGAGCGCCCTCATGTCGCCGCCTCCGGCGGTCCAGCAGCCATTCCGCCAACACTTCGGTGGCATGGGACGTGCTAACCACCGCTCCAACCATCTATCTATCTAGCTAGTCGAATGAGTCTTTCTGCTAATAATTTAGAGGAATGTCTGCCGATCGAGTAGTACCTGAGAGCGCGATCATGTCGGTCTGGGTGAGGCCGTTGAAGGCGAAGAGCTTGTTGAGCTGGTCGAGGTTGTTGCCGGGGCCGGGAAGGCTGTGCTTCACCACGGCGCGCGTCCCGACCTTGCCGTCCAGCCGCCCCAGCTCCACCGGATAGAACGGCCCTCCCGCCTGCACCACCAAAATAAAATTTCACAATCAGCACAAAACCTCGATCGCGGTGAGATTATTACAGCACACAAACAGTAGTACTCCTACTCGATAATTGATGGATTAGTGTCCGTAGCTGTAGTACCGCTACCACAGTAACCATAGGGCTGCTAGTGGTGTCGCCGTACGCGGTGCATTTAAGCGGCGCAACCGTGTATACATATTCAGAACTCCGGCGAGTTCTACCGCCAAAAACTGAATCCGGTCAGAGGAGGAGGCTGGTTGGAAACAGACAGCGCAGTTAACTCGGTCCCGTCGTCTTCGTCTACACGCCATATGCCCTCTGGAGTCTGGAGTATGTAGCTGTAAGACTGCCATGAATAAATAAGGCAGTTGAATCCCGACCAGCTGGACCCAGCTAGGACCATGCCCATATCGGACCAGAATTTAGCGCCAAAAGATCCCAACTTTTCGCGCCTTTTATTACCCAAAACGAGCTAACAAAATACCAAGAATGAATGTTGGAGCCTTGGACATACCAATACTAGTACCGTTTCCAAATCGAGTATAGGATAATCTAGTGGAGTATAAACGAAGTTCCTCAGTGAGCAACACTTAATCTAAGAGATATTTTACGGTACATCAACGCAGTGTCGGCCGTTCGAGCGGGCTGATCGTACGGTGCGGATTGAATATACTACGTCAAATTTTTGGTAGTATATTTGAGCCCGAGGGGCCTTTCAGGCATTACACTGGAAAAAAGACAAAAACGATCGTACTACTAATCGAATCCTGTATGACGCGGCCTCTGTATCACTTCGCTGGACGGCCGTTTTTCTCTCGTCAGAAATCGAAGGAGGAGCAAGCATGGGGAGGAGGGATGAACTGATGAAGTCGCCACGACGTCCTCCGCCGCACCCCGTTCTTCTGGCCCAATATGGCACTCCGCCCGTGGCGTCATGCCGTCATCGTTGACGTGGAGATCCCCCGCTGCGCAAGGACGTGGACAGTCTTGCTACCTCCAGCCCCAGCACGCACGACTCCATCATCGCCAGCTCCGGGCACGACGCGCGCGTGCCTCCGCCGCCGCGAAGTACCCCTCCTCCATGCGCCGGAGCGTGGGCGCCAGCGCGTCCAGCACCTCGCCGTGCCGACGCCGCGCCGCCGGGCTGCGGGGGTCAGCGTCGCCGCCGCCGTCGTCGGGCGGATCGTCTTGGATGAGCTCGCGGCACACGGAGGCGTATAGGTTGGCGACGAGGTAGTCACCTAGTCGGTGGCATCGGGGCCGTTAAAGCCGTCGTAAATGCCGACGAACATCCAGCCCCGCTCCTCCGACACCACGACGTGCACCCTATCCTCCCCTGCCTTCCCGCGCGCCCACTACACCATCGCCTCGCCGTCGTCCGCTGCCACCTGTCCGTTTCCGTTCACGCCGTTGCTCTTGATCGCGCCGGCGCTGGCGATGGAGGCAGCGCCGCCGTTTCTCGCGACGATGCCAAGATCGATGGTCGTCACGGCTGGCTCGTCGTCGTGCTGCTGCTGCTTATCTTCTTGGGCGTGGGCGGGGCGCCGCAGGGCCGCCAGGCGATGGCGCGGCGGAGGCGGTCCAGGAGTGTGGTCCCGGACGCCGACGACTCTTCCTGGCAGCGGTGCCGGTGCCGCGTGGCCCGGAGGTCCTCGAGGATCTGCTTGTCGGTGCGTGTGCCCCGGTGCGATGCTGCCGACGGCAGAACGCGGCCCGAGGACGAGGGCGACGAGGTGCAGTACTTGAGCGGCCCGGAGTACTGCTCGAGCTAGAGCGTTCGGAACAAGAATGAATAACCCTTTTCTAATAATTAGAATGACTAAGTTATCCTTGGGCCCAACTCTGGCCCAAGCAATTTTAACCATTGGATCGGTCATATACTACACACTTAAATGTGTAGTAGAATGTACCGTAAAATTTCTCTAATCTAATGCCGCGGGCTATTAGTAGTACTCCTACACACGCTCTGTAGTACAGTACTATATACGGGTGGTAGTTAGATTCAAAAAAATATATACGGGTGGTAGTTTGTTGGGCGGCGTCACTTGCTTCCTTGCTAGTAATGGCTTCGGCACCACCGAGTCGCGCAAATGAACTCCAAGAAGAGAGCGCTACAGAGCGAGCAGGGCGCGTGGGGTACGAAGTGTACGTGTTCCCCTGCACAGCGAGCAGCATAATTGCGCCACAGTCCCACAGCTAAGCCAGAGTGGGCTCGCCGTGCCGGCGGGGCAGAACGCCAGTGACCTCTAGTGTGCGCACGCCGTGGGACATGTCCGCCCAATCATAGCTGTCTCCCGACGGGCCGAGAGCGAGGCACGGTTAGCACTAATAAAACACGGACGGGCCGGGCTAATTACGGCGCTGGGCGCACGCTAATCTCATCAGCTCATGCGTGGGTCGCCATCAATCAGAGCGAAGGCGTGATGGGATCGACGGGGTTTTAATGTCGAGTGTACCTGCGAGACGACGTCGCGGGTGGCGATGGCGAGGACGTCGGCGCAGGAGACCTTGTTGGAGCAGCTGGCTTCCACGGCGGCCTTGGCGCGGGTGATGAGGTCCAGCGCGTCCGGCGACAGCGTCGTGTCCGCGCCCGCGCTGTGCTCGTCGCCCGGGCCCGAGATCAGCACCGACGCGTCGCAACCCTGCACGCCCATCAATCCATCGATTAGCCGATGCAAAAAAAACTTAACATTACTGAGTTGCTTGAACAAGCGAATTCGTACCCTGACGAAGCAGTCGTGGAAGAAGAGGCGGAGCGTGCCGGGCGCGGCGTTGAAGGTCTCATGCAGCTTCTGCGTGACCACGCCGCGGACCAGCGCCTCCACGTTGGGGCACGTCGACGCGTAGTAGTTCTGGCTCAGCCTCGCCGACGCGGTCGCCGCCGTCGCCACGAGCAGCACGACGACGACCAGCACGCTCTGCTGCTGCCTCTGCCGCAGCTGCAGCAACCCTCTCGACCTCATTGCTAGTATCTTGAGATATAAGAGAAGAACCACTAATAGCGCTGCTTGTCTCCCTCCCTTCTTGCCAACTCCTCACTCTGTCAGCCTGCTGCCTGGCCTTAACTGCTTGCTTGCACTTGCCGCTGCTCTCGCGCGCGCGCTCTTCCCTCTCTGGAGCCAAGCTAAGTTAACACACACTCGGCGTGCCTTAATTGAGTGAGGAGAGAGATGCGGGCGCTCGCTTATATAGATGGGGAAGACGAGCTGAGCTCGCCGGCCGGGGAAGGAGACTCGACTCGACTCGAGACGAGACGAGAGATGGAGTGTTACTGGTTGCAATGATGGGGATGAAGAAGGACAAAGAATATTAAGGCCCGGCCGGCATGGGCCTCACTCCCTTGGGAGGACAAGCCCTGCTCGACTAGGCACTTAAACAAAGGCCAGCGCCAACTAGCAACCGGCTGTGCTCCTCTTTGCTCGCTCACTCCTAGCTACTGTAGCTTGCTTCATTGCCTGCCTTGAGAGAAGAAAAAAAATGTGCGTGAGAGTGAGAGGAACATGATCGAAGCAACCTGTTTATTTAGCGTAATTGAACGCGAATGTAGTACGCCACATACAGGATTTGTTTAATCTCTGAAGCCAGTCACCTGTGATCATATTATTTCTGCTAGCTCCCAACGAACAACTTGATCACTGTTTCCGCCCGCGGCTAGCTCGTGTCCTTTGCACCCCGCTCACGCCATACGTGGCACAGCTGCATTCAGCTCATGCATTTCGGCGGCACGGATAGGCGATTTTGACACTGTTGACCTCTGGACAAAACTTTAGCACGAAATGAACCTCGGCCGAAACTATTTCACGCGATTGATCCTTTTGAGTAGCGCCTCACGATCAGGCGCTACCCTACACAGGATAGCGCCTCGTGATCAGGCGCTACCCTAGCTGCCAGCGTGGCGAGCCGGGGCCACGGGGGGGCCCAGTCTGGGTGGATAGCGCCTCGTGATCAGGCGCTATGGTGCGATAAGGTAGCGCCTGATCACAAGGCGCTACCCTCCTGTTTACCTGTAAGGCGCGACGCGCCCGTCCCCAACCCTAGCATCATTCCTTTTCGAACAGAAGCAAGACACAGGAGCACGGCGGCGGCGGCGGCGGCCACGGTTCTCTCTCCCCCTCTCAATCCTTCACCGTGACGATGGCTAACTGGCACGCCTTGTCTGGATCCAGCGAGGGCGAGTCCCTCCTCTCGGTAAGCCTTTTTGTAGGATTTAATTTCACTCCTCATTTTTAGGGTTAGGTTTGAATGCAATTCATCCTTTTAGGTCGTCTTGTAATTTTGATATGTTGTACCTATTAGGAGCTTCCGGACCGTGATTGTGCCCCTGATACTTGCGAGGACCCCACTTGGACCGGAATAGCGCCGGATGCTCCTTCGTTTTGCCGGGTCCACAAGCTCGCCCCTCGGAAGTGTGTTGCATTCGAAAGCTTCATCTGCTTCGGCGGGGCACTGCGCGAAGTGCAGTACTATCCACACGTAAGAAGCGCCCGCCGGGGCTCTATCTTTGCTCTTGTCCTCGACCTCCTCTGGAGCCATACCAATAAGGGCCTCCATTTGCGCGCGCCACCCATCGGAGTCTGTGCTCATACAAAGAGGCCTCCCGTCGATAGGAAGTCCAAGAATCATGGATACATCTTGGAGAGTGGGGGTCATCTCGCCAGTCATGAGGTGAAATGTGTGTGTCTCCGGCCTCCACCGGTCCACAAGGGCGGTGATTGCGGGCGCGTTAAACCTTGGGGTCGAACGCCTCACAAGTTGGATGAAAGGGAGGAGGCCTAGCCTCTCGATGTACGGAGTGTACCGCTCATCGTAACGCATCTCATTCGACGAAGCCCCATGAGACCGAATCTTCAAAGGTCCAAGCTCCTGCAAAAAACACATTTGACATACAATATTACAACGTATCCAACGCATTTGCAACAAAATAAAATCAAACATATAAAGAAAACAAGCTTCAATTTATTACCTCCCCCAATACGGCCATCTTATAGGACCGGTGATCAACATCATACTCGTTATCGAGTAACCACACCATCCTACATATGTGAGCAACATTTCATACGTGAGCAACATATGTGAGCAATATTTCATACACAAACCGAAATCAATTTAAGCAAAAAACAATACATCGTACAAATCAATTTACACATAGTTCCATGGCATACTAATAGATCATACAACAAAATCCAAATCAATTTACTCGACTAAAACCGAAATCACCTAATAGAGGAAAAATCGGTTTCTAAGCAAAAATAGCATACTAAATTTTTACCAACTAATACTATACGTAACCTAATGCTAAAGATCATACAAGCATGTCATGGGTCAACAACAAAATCCAAATCAACTAGATACTAGGGTTGAACCGAAACGTGCAATGGAGGCCAAATGTGATGATTTTATTGGACAGAAATTGGGGGATCGGAGGAGAATACTTGCGGGAAGTAGTTGGGGACGGAATCCCCTCGCTTTTCTCTTCAAATCGGAGAGGAAACCGTGGAGGATTAGAAGGGGAGAGAGGGTAGCGCCTGAGCCGCCGCCGCCGCCGTGTTCTGTCTCTGTGTGTCGATTTGCAAGTGAGTTAGGGTTGGGGACGGGCGCGTCGCGCCTTACAGGTAAACAGGAGGGTAGCGCCTTGTGATCAGGCGCTACCTTATCGCACCATAGCGCCTGATCACGAGGCGCTATCCACCCAGACTGGGCCCCCCCGTGGCCCCGGCTCGCCACGCTGGCAGCTAGGGTAGCGCCTGATCACGAGGCGCTATCCTGTGTAGGGTAGCGCCTGATCGTGAGGCGCTACTCAAAAGGGTCAATCGCGTGAAATAGTTTCGGCCGAGGTTCATTTCGTGCTAAAGTTTTGTCCAGAGGTCAACAGTGTCAAAATCGCCGCACGGATAGGCATGCAGATGCTCGTCCTCCATGTTCGTTAGAGCAGTAGCACCGAAAACGGTCGGAGCAAAGGAGCGTGTTACGGGAGGATTGCTGACTGATCGGGAAAGCGGTCACGAGCTCGTCGGCGACGCCCCCCGGCAACGGAGACGGGGAAGAAGCGTGCACGTCGCTAGATACGCTAGCTTGGCAGAAAGACACGAAGAACGGTAGTGCAAAAAGGAGGTGGCGTCTAGATACGCCGCCTCGAGGCCGGCCCACACGCCACGGGCGCCGCGAGAGGAAGAGAAAAAGCGAGAGGAGCGGCGAAGGAGAAGCCGTGAAAGGGAGAAGAGCAGAGTCAAAAAGATCGGCCGGCATATATTCCCCTGTCACCCTGTGGTTTTTTGCAGGTTTAGTTAATAGAAGATCCACTGAAGGAGTGGTAGTGTGGTGTGAAATTTGACAAAACTAACCACTTGGCAAAACTTCAACAAAAAATAATCCTTTTTTCGAAAAAATTCTAAAACTAACCCTTTTTTGTGACTCCCGCCACGGCGGCGCCACACCTGCACGCACCGCGCCCCAACCTGGGGCGCCACACCTCTGCCAGCGGGGCCCAGCGGGCCCCAGCCTTGGTTAAGTAGCGCCGCCGCGCGGGGCGCCACACGAACTAGTGCAGCGCCGGGGTTTGGGGCGCCACACTTTCGGTGAAAATAACGCGGCCCAGCCCGTGCCCGACCTGGCTTGTTCTTTTCCCTCTCTCTCTTCTCTCCCGAAACAGAAGAACAGGACGGCGGCGGCGGCAACTCCCTCCCAAATCCGTCCCCAAAACCGGCCCAATCTAGAGCGATTTCGTGTCCCCATCGTTGCTTAAGGTAACCTACTCCGTTCCCCTCAATTTCATCCAATAGATTTGTCATTTGTGTCCCGTTTTTGGCAACCCTAGGGGAAATCTTAGTTCATTGTAGATTTCGAAATTAGTAGGGACTGAGGTCTTTTTTCTTTGATTTGTAGCACTTGTATGGCAATTGTAATAGTTGTTAATCATGTGGAGTGTTGATTTACATTTTTAATTAATTCGGTAAAAATGTGTAATAGGAGAACCATGTGTATGTGAGATGTATTTGTGGATGCAATAGTGGTTACCCAATGTGCATATAATATTTATATTCGGTGTATGTGTGGATGTGGTAGTTTTTTCAAATATATATGATGATGAAATGAATATTGAAAAAATATTGAAATATCTATCTCTCACTAGTGGTAGTTTTTTAAAATATGTAGGATGGAACTTCTCGAAGAACAATATGTAGAAAGATTGCGGAGGGAAAGGTAATTTGTAATGTTTTGCATATTTTAGATGTTAGTTCGTATTTCTATTTGGCATGGACATTGTTGTTGTAACGTGTAATTATTTTTTTAGGTACTTGCCCCCCTTCGTCTTCGGTCTCACAAGGCCTCCTTGCAAGTTGGTGAGAAGGGCATGTCGTACGACGAGAGGTACACCGAGTACATCGAGAAGCTTGGACTCCTTCCATTCATCCAGCTCGTGTCTCGGTCCACGCCAAATTTCAATCCTTCGGCCATCAGTGCTCTTGTTGACCGTTGGAGGCCGGAGACACACAGCTTTCACCTCCCCACCGGGGAGATGACGGTGACTCTTCAGGACGTGTCGATGATCCTGGCACTCCCCATCACGGGCAAACCTGTGTGTTTTAGCACCGAATCTGATGGGTGGCGCGAGAAAATGTTCAGCCTTATTGGTGCGGCTCCTCCAGAGAAGGAAGACTCAAGTAAGGATAGACTCTCCGCTGGCGCCTCATTTGTTTGGATCAGGAAAAACTTTGCTAAGTGTCCTGAAGGGGCTGATAAAGTGGTCATTCAGAATCATGCACGCGCATACGTGTGGTACGTGATCACGAGGACTTTGTTTGCTGATAGTAGTGGGCGGAACGCTCCCTGGATGTGGCTGAAGGCGTTAACTCGTTGGGAGAGTAAACAAAGCTGGGGTACGGCTGCGCTTGCTTACTTGTACCGACAGGTAAATATTGTTATCTTGTTTTCTTTCATGTGTGTGCAAAACTTATGAAATTCTAACATGTGTACCTATATGTGCAGTTGGATGATGCATGTCGTAGGTTCGGTAGTGAGGCCGGTATTGGTGGTCCAGTGCTCCTGCTTTCGGTTTGGATGTGGGAACACTTCTCAGTTGGACGGCCGAAGGTTTTGCAATGGAAGCCTTGGAACGACCATGACCATCCCCAGAGGCTTCGGGAGGCTACATGGGCGTACAAGTGGGACAGGGTTGCGGAGTTCACCGTGACCAAACTAAGGAGTATTTGCGGTACACCAACGAGTTCGACTCGCTGACCCCCGAGCAGGTAATAATTAGAATGCTTTCATTCAATCACAAGCTATCTTAAATCCCAACTGCACATGCTGAAATGAGTACTATGTTATAGGTGACATGGCAGATATATGGTGTCGGGGAGAGATTTGCTTGGAATCCGGAATTCTCCCTAAACCCAAAGTGTCTCGAGGAAGAATATCTTTGGATGATACAGTGCCCATTGATATACTTGTATGCCGTTGAGTTGCACCTACCGCATCGTGTGATGAGCCAATTTGGGTTGTATCAAACTACACCGCCAAAGTGGATAAACACGATGTTTTCGTTGCACGAGTGAGGCTCCAAATTTTGTCTTACTAATCTTATGTATTAGTGTAGTTACTAATTTTTCATTTGTTGACCATGTAGATTGGATCGGCGCTGACAGAGGAAGGTGGCGAAATGGGATAAACATCATAAGGACAACATCTCTACATTCAATGCCGAGTTGAAAGAGGCAACGGAGAGGAAGGTGTATATCTTGGTTGGTTTCTTGCACGAACCCGTGTCCGTATATGCCCCCCCGGCTTATGGGGAGCTTTTGGAGGACATGGACGATGATGCTATTGTTGAGCTCCGGTACAACAAGGCCGTAAGAAGCGGCAACCGAACTGATTTCGCTCCCGTGATCAACTTTATGGTAATTTTTGCCCAATTTATTTTCTCTCATCATAATTAGAGTTTAGTCGTTGACATGTTTGTTTTCGTAGCGCAATGAGATCGAGCGCCAAGCGGGTGAAGCCGAGGAGGCAGCCATGTTACCTCGTGGCAAGAAGGGTGATATTGCTGCTGGCGCCTGGTTGACGGGAGAGTATTTGAGGATGATGAGTACTTCCCCGGCAACGGCGCCAGAAAAAGAGCTTGTTGGCGTGAATCACACGTTCGTTGGGAGACCCCAAGAGGAAGGTATGATGCAGTTCAGCAGCAAGTTTTCCCTCAGAAAGAAACCAAGGTTATCGAACCAGTAGGAGCAGCAACTCTTCAGAAGGTTGTTGGTGGCTCACGCGGCGCAATGATCACCAACGTGGAATCTGCACACAACACAATCAAACTACTTTGCCCCAACGAAACAGTGAGGTTGTCAATCTCACCGCTTGCTGAAAACAAAGGATTAAACGTATGGTGTGGAAAATGAGTATTAAATTGCAGAGAATGAAAAAGGAACAGTTTGCAGTTTGTGGTTGTTTAATCAGTGTAAAAGAATGGACCGGGGTCCACAGTTCACTAGTGGTGTCTCTCCATAAAAGATAACTAACATGTTGGGTGAACAAATTACAGCTGGGCAATTGACAAATAGTGAGCGCATGACAATGCATATATATGACATGATGACTACTATGATATTTAATTGGGCATTACGACATAATACATAGACCGTTATCCAACAGCATCTATGACTAATAATCCACCGCCGGGTTGTCATCCGAGTCCCCCGTTGGTATTAAGTTGCAAGCAACGGATAATTGCATTAAGTAAAGTGCGTAATGTAAACAAACACATATGCCGTGGACATAGCATCGTTAGGTTATCCCTAGTGGCAACAGCACATCCACAACCTTAGAACTTTCTGTCACTGTCCCAGATTAAACGGAGGCATGAACCCACTATCTAGCATAAATACTCTCTCTTGGAGTTACAAGCATCTACTTGGCCAAAGCATCTACGAGTAACGGAAAGCATGCAAGATCTTAAATAACATAGATAGATTGATAATCAACTTGACATAGTATTCAATATTCATCGGATCCCAGCAAACACAACATGTAGCATTACAATAATATGATCTTGATCATGTAGGGCAGCTCACAAGATCTAAACATGATGGCACAAAGTGGAGAGACAACCATCTAGCTACTGCTATGGACCCGTAGTCCAAGGATGAACTACTCACGCATCACTCCGGAGGCAGGCATGGCGATGTAGAAGCCTCCGGTGACGATTCCCCTCTCCGGCAGGGTGCCGGGAAGAGGTTCTGAACCCTCCCGAGCTAGGGTTGACGGCGGCGGCGTCTCTGGAACTTTTCGTGGATATTTGCTCAGGCACTTAGGGTTTTCGCGTCGGGGGGAATAAGTAGGCGAAAGGGCGGCGGCTGACGACCCCCGAGGGGCCCACACCACCCTAGGGCGCGCAGGGGGGCCCGCGCCCTAGTGGCGTGTGGGGCCCTGGTGGCCCTCCTCTGCTGCTCCTTTGGTCCGTCAGGTGTGTTCTGGTAAAATAGGGACCCCGTGAAGTTTCGTCCAATTCCGAGAATATTTCCAGACTAGCTTTTCTGGAATACAAAAACAGCAGAAAACAGGAACTGGCACTTCGGCATCTTGTTAATAGGTTAGTCCCAAAAAATGTATAAAAGTGATATAAAGTAGATGCAAAACATGTAGCAATTGGTATAAAACAAGCATGGAACATCAAAAATTATAGATACGTTTGAGACGTATCAGCATCCCCAAGCTTAGTTCCTACTCGTCCTCGAGTAGGTAAACGATAAAAACAAAATAATTTTTGAGGTGACATGCTACCATCATAATCTTGATCATATAATATTGCAAGGCACATGTAAATGAATGAAGTGATCCAAGTCAATGGTCTATAATTTGCTACCAAATAGATAATGAGTAAACAATGAATCACACAAGCTAAACGTTTTCATGAATAGTACTTTCGAGACAAGCATCAAACAGTTTTGCATAAGTGTTAACTCATAAAGCAATAGTTTCTAATAAAAGGTATTTAATCAACACAAAGGAAGAATTAGTTTCAGCATTTGCTTCAACTTTCAACATATTTATCTCATGGATATTGTCAACACAAAGTAGTATAACAAGTCCAATACATTGCATATAACGCATGTTGTAACAAAGTTGACACTAGTGTTTGCTTGTGGAAGACAGAAAGAATAGGAAAACTGACTCAACATAAAAGTAAAAGAAAGGCCCTTCGCAGAGGGAAGCAGGGATTAAGTCATGTGCTAGAGCTTTTAGGTTTTTGAAAGCATATAGAGATTGCATAAAATATTTGATACTCCTCCCAACCTTGCTAACACAAGCCATGGCTAACCGAATCCTCGGGTGCCTTCCATCAATCACATACCATGGAGGAGTATCTATTTTTGAGAGGTGTTTGTTAATTGTCAACGAATGGTAGCGGGTGAGAACAGTATTCTACCTGTCAAACGGACTTTTAAGAGCGGCTCCCATGAAGGACGTTATTTCTACCAGCAAGGCAGATCATCCCTCTTTCTCTTTGGTTTACACACATTCAGGTATTTCACTGTTTGTCATTGCTTACTGATGAATCAGGGCAAAAGTGTGAAGAGAATTAATTGGTTAAAGTTGTAATTAATTGGGACTGGGCACCCCGTTGCCAGCTCTTTTTGCATTATTGGATAAGCGGATGTATATGCCACTAGTCCAGGTGTAAAAGTCCATTGACAAATAGAATAAAGAATAACCACACTAATTCCTCATGAGCTAGTAAACATTGACACAAAAAGGGAATAATAACATTTTGAATAATTTAAAGGTAGCACATGAAAAATTTACTTGGAGTGGCAAGGAAATACCACATATAGGTAGTTATGGTGGACACAAATGGCATGGATTTTGGCTCAAGGATTTGGATGCACGAGAAGCATTCCCTCTCAGTACAGAGTTTAGGCTAGCAAGGTTATGTAAGCAAACAAGAATATCAACCCGTACACCAAGTTTTATATGACAAACATATTGCAAACGTTATAAGACTTCATACCGTCTTCCTTGTTAACCAAACCCTGTTATTAGAAAATATCTAGACCTTAGAGATACCACCGATGCAAACCAAATTTTCAACAAGCTTTACGGTAGTTCTTCACTAATAGGCTTAACTCATGTGATGCACAATTTAATCATGATCTACTTGTTAACTCAAAACAATTGACAAGCATCAAGTTATCCATTAGTGATCTACAAGATTAAGCAAGTTTTTCCTTATACCAATTACCACATGCAACATTTTCTGAACCAACCAAACACCAATCAATTTATTTAATCAACTCTCCAAACAAATATAAGTGAAGCAAGAGAGTACTTTCTACAAAAGAAAGCTAATAGCTCTGACAAGAGATACATGAAAACAAGAGCTAAAAGCTGAACAGCGCTAGATATGAATACTCAACAAATATAAGTGAAGAATAGGAGTATTCTCATGAAAAAGCGGAGCGTGTCTCTCTCCCAATCAAGAATGCTAGGGTCCAGTCAAGCTTTATTGAAAATAAAAGTGCAATACTGAAAATAAAAGCACACAGACGCTCCAAGAAAAGCACATATGATGTGAAAGAATTAAAATATAGTTTCACTAGAGATGACCTGATAATTTTGACGATGAAGAAGGGGATGCCTTGGGCATCCCCAAGCTTAGACGCTTGAGTCTTCTTGAAATATGCTGGGGAGATCCATGGGAGCCTCCCCAAGCTTAAGCTCTTCACTCTTCTTGATCCTATTATATCATCCTTCTCTCTTGACCCTTGAAAACTTCCGTCACACCAAACTCAAAGTAGATCTCATTAGAGGGTTAGTGCATAATCAAAAACTCACATGTTCTATAAAGACGCAATATGATTTGTTACTTTAAACATTAGCTACAGCCACTGATGTTATGTGAAGCTCTTCCACCCAAAAAAGAATTTCACTCAACACTAGTAAAAGAGAGAATGCAAAATAAAAAGGCATAATCTGTCTAAAACAGAACAGTCCGCAAAGACGAATTTTTTCGAGGCACTTACGACGCTCAGATCGAAAAACTTTGAACTAATGAAAGATTCAGACATTCATAAAGATTACGCACAAAAATTTCAGATTTAATTAACAATCTGGTGATTTTAGGAATTTCGTACAGTGAACAGCAAAAATCTGTTTCTGCGCAGCAATCAAAATTAAGCATCATCTTAACATTAGAGGCTACTCTTGGCACAACAATGCGAGAAAATAAAGATACAAAGGAGTTGCTACAGAAGTAAACATCCTCCTTGACTAAACTGAAAATAAAAGATAATGGGTTGCCTCCCAAAAGCGCTTTCTTTAATGCCTTTTAGCTAGGCTAGAAGATTTTAATGATGCTCTCATAAGAATAAGAGTTGAAAAACAAAAGAGAGCATCAAGAGGCAAATATCAAACACATTTAAGTCTAACCCACTTCCTATGCAAAGGAATCTTGTAACAAAATAAATTATTGAAGCATAAAGCAACTAGCATAGAAAGATGAAACAAATAACTTCAAAACTTTCAACATAAAGAGAGGTGTTTTAGTAACTTGAAAACTTTTACAACCATATTTTCCTCTCTCATAATAACTTTCAGTAGCATCATGAACAAACTCAACAATATAACTATCACATAAAGCATGCTTTTCATGATCTACAAACACATAATTTTTATTAAGCTCAAAAACAGTGGGTTATTAAACCCACTTTTGACAATAGTAGTATAATAATATCATTAGGCAATATAGGACCATCATCAAGAGCATTATCATATATAACATTAGGGAGCACATTTTTACTTTCTGCAATTTCCCTTTTACTTGAGTCAAGGAGGATGTTACTTCAAATTTATCAAAAAAGATATTTCAATAGAATCATGACATTCAACAATATAGCATTCTTCCTCCTTAGGTAGGCATGGAGGGTAATCATATAATGTAAGAGTTAAAGAGTTACTATCATTAGAAGGTAGATCCTCCTTTTGTTCATCACTCTCTTCCTCTTTTTCATCAAATGAGCTTTCAGCTTCAGCAATTTCTTCTTCCACATTTTCCTGCAAGGCATTAGTCTCTTCTTTATGAGGAAAAATCCTCTTGACATGTTCAGTAATATAAGAATTTTCATCCTTATAGTTATCAAAACAATATTTAAGTATAGCAAGACTTTCAGATTTATAAGGGGCATCAATTTTATGCTCAAGATAAGAACTAATTTCAAGTGCACCCTTAAAGACAATAAATTCTTCCATCCTTTCTACCTCATAAGCATTATAGTAACCTTTAACATAAGAAGCTAAGGTTTCATTTTCATTACAAGCACATTGGAAAGGAAAGTGTTTAGACTTCCTATGACAATCAGATTCATTAAAGCAAAAAGATTTGCCAAATATATAGCATAAATTTCTAGCATATTCCTCTAGTTGATTTAACAATTTCCATAAGTACATCCCTTTTTGTGACAAGCGGTAATTCCTATAATATCTTCGTTCATCTTCCGTGGACCCACCTTGCCAACAAGATCTAGTTTCATAGAGATAAGCCATTGATAGCAAATAAACAACTAGACATAATAACAAACCGAAATAAACTAAATGCAAGAAACTAATTTTTTTGTGTTTTTGATAATTAAAGCAAACAAGATAAAATAAAATAAACTAAGCAAGACAAAAACAAAGTAAATAGATTGGAAGCGTGAAACTCCCCTTGCAGAAGACTGCTGTCTCCCCGGCAACGGCGCCAGAAAAAGATGCTGGCGCCTGATTGACGGGAGAGTATTTGAGGATGATGAGTACTTCCCCGGCAACGGCGCCAGAAAAAGATGCTGGCGCCTGGTTGACGGGAGAGTATTTGAGGATGATGAGTACTTCCCCGGCAACGGCGCCAGAAAAAGAGCTTGTTGGCGTGAATCACACGTTCATTGGGAGACCCCAAGAGGAAGGTATGATGCAGTTCAGCAACAAGTTTTCCCTCAGAAAGAAACCAAGGTTATCGAACCAGTAGGAGCAGCAACTCTTCAGAAGGTTGTTGGTGGCTCGCGCGGCGCAACACGATCACCAACGTGGAATCTGCACACAACACAATCAAACTATTTTGCCCCAACGAAACAGTGAGGTTGTCAATCTCACCGGCTTGCTGAAAACAAAGGATTAAACGTATGGTGTGAAAAATGAGTATTAAATTGCAGAGAATGAAAAAGGAACAGTTTGCAGTTTGTGGTGGTTTAATCAGTGTAAAAGAATGGACCGGGGTCCACAGTTCACTAGTGGTGTCTCTCCATAAAAGATAACTAACATGTTGGGTGAACAAATTACAGCTGGGCAATTGACAAATAGTGAGCGCATGACAATGCATATATATGACATGATGATTACTATGATATTTAATTGGCATTACGACATAATACATAGACCGTCATCCAACAGCGTCTATGACTAATAATCCACCGCCGGGTTGTCATCCGAGTCCCCCGTTGGTATTAAGTTGCAAGCAACGGATAATTGCATTAAGTAAAGTGCGTAATGTAAACAAATACATATGACCGTGGACATAGCATTGTTAGGTTATCCCTAGTGGCAACAGCACATCCGCAGTCTTAGAAGTTGCTGTCACTCTCCCAGATTACCGGAGTCATGAACCCACTATCTAGCATAAATACTCTCTCTTGGAGTTACAAGCATCTACTTGGCCAAAGCATCTACGAGTAACGGAAAGCATGCAAGATCTTAAATAACATAGGGCATAGATTGATAATCAACTTGACATAGTATTCAATATTCATCGGATCCCAGCAAATACAACATGTAGCATTACAATAATATGATCTTGATCATGTAGGGCAGCTCACAAGATCTAAACATGATGGCACAAATTGGAGAGACAACCATCTAGCTACTGCTATGGACCCGTAGTCCAAGGATGAACTACTCACGCATCACTCCGGAGGCAGGCATGGCGATGTAGAAGCCTCCGATGACGATTCCCCTCTCCGGCAGGGTGCCGTGAAGAGGTTCTCGACCCTCTCGAGCTAGGGTTGACGGCGGCGGCGTCTCTGGAACTTTTCGTGGATATTGGCTCGGGCACTTAGGGTTTTCGCGTCGGGGGGACTAAGTAGGCGAAAGGGCGGCGGCTGACGACCCCCGAGGGGCCCACACCACCCTAGGGCGCGCCAGGGGGGGAACCGCGCCCTAGTGGCGTGTGGGGCCCTGGTGGCTCTCCTCTGCTGCTCCTTTGGTCCTTCAGGTGTGTTCTGGTAAAATAGGGATCCCCGTGAAGTTTCGTCCAATTCCGAGAATATTTCCAGACTAGCTTTTCTGGAATACAAAAACAGCAGAAAGCAGGAACTGGCACTTCGGCATCTTGTTAATAGGTTAGTCCCAAAAAATGTATAAAGGTAAAAAGTAGATGCAAAACATGTAGCAATTGGTATAAAACAAGCATGGAACATCAAAAATTATAGATACGTTTGAGACGTATCAATTGCCGTTAGGGAATTTGTGAAGGTAAGTTCGACGATCTCCGGTTCGTGCATAATTTGTTGTTCATTTTTACTAAGATATTGATTTCGCAATGTCATAGCGTACCGCAACTCGGCTACGGACTTTAGCGCATTTGCTTGGTTGTCGCGCCGATGATGCCATGCCGACCCGCTCGAGGTCCCCTTCAACCCCTATCCGTGGTGATGCTTCTAGTTCGAACCCACATGAGCCCAATGATGAGGAGGTTGAGGTTTGATGAATATGTTACATGCTGGTCACCCAAAAATGATTTCTTCAAACTCACCCATGTATGATCTCTTTCATTTCTAGGGGGCTTTTGATGATAATGTGGACGATAACATGACCTTGCAGGCGTTTCACCGATCCTTCCACTTAAGGTCCCGGAAGAAGTCTACCAAGCGTTACTCACCAGACGACTACATCAACAAAAAAAAGGGGCCGGCTGCGGAGGAGGATGAGGACGAGCAGTCCGGCGATCACGAGGCCGATGATGCGGAAGAGCACGTGTCGGAGGATGAGGACTCCGACGATCACGTGTCCGAGGAAGCGCCGGTGCAGAAGCTGCGGTGTAGGAGGAAGAACGCACATCCGGCGCCGGCTGAGCCTTTGAGGAGGCTAAGGAAAAGGAAGTAGACTTGTCGTGAACCATGTCGTGAACTTGTCGTGAACCATGTCGTGAACCATGTCGTAAACTTGTCGTGAAACTTGTTGTGAACTTGTTGAATTATATAACTTGTCGTGAACTTGTGTCTTAATTCTGATCACGGAACAATGGTAACCGATGATCCCGGCCCACTACCTTCTTGAATATTTCGGCTTCTTTAGAAGTGAACCCATCTTCATCAACATCTTCTTCGGGACCGTCGTCATCCGAGTCCGATGCATAGCATCGGTTAAAAGGGATGTCATGGTCCATGTCCTCATGCCTACAATTTGTCTCCACATCACCAATATCATTTTTATGAAGCTCATACTCCGACGCATCGCTCTCCTCCTCCGATTCTTCATATTGGTCAATGTGAATCGGGCTTGAAGGTTGGCTCCTTTCGTGTTGGGTCATTGTTGGTTGGCTAAAATCATGTTAAGTCATTGGAGGTGGACTCGACGTTGTGCAGCACACTTCATGAGCATGAGGTGGCTCATTTTGAACCGGCCTCCTAACGTCATGTTCGGAGGCACACCGGTTTAAGTCAAACGTCTTGGTGGCAAACAACTCAAGAGCCTTGTCTTGACATCCCGCCACCATCTCCTTATATGCACTCCAACACAACTCGGAGTTTAGAGGCATAGTCTTCCAACGAAGATGCATCCCGAACCCAACATTATGCCTTCCCTCCAAAGAAAGAATATCATTTGGATCCGGCCAATTCAATGCAATCCGCACTCTCTCCACAACCTCGGCGTAGCTAGGACTATGGCTAAACAACACCACTTTCTCCTCCGAGTCATGCTCCACATTGCCTTTCAAAAAGGCCTCCTTGTCCACATGATGAACACTAACCATTCTCTCCATCTTAAAAAAAATAGATGGACCCAAATGCGTCAAATGATTGATACATTGCACTAAGGTTTCCATTGTAAACAAAATCTATTTACTCATTTTAATTTAAATCTAGTCATTAAGCACTAACCCTAACCAAATCTAGCTCATTAACTACATCTAACAAAAACCTAACCCTAACCTACAATCAACAGCCCAACACTTCATATCCATCATACCCACACACATTGACCAATATTATCAACAAATAACCACACATTTGTCCTCATATCCAAATTCTAGGGTTTCCAAGATCTACACAATGTCACCAAATTGGAAGATTTCTATTGGACAAAAACAAGGAGGATGGGGGAGAGTACCTTCTTGCACGTAGGGGAGCCGAAATCCACGGAAAAACCTCACCGAAATGGATGGATTTGAGGGGGGGGGGGGGTGAGTTGGGGAGAAAGAGGGAGAGAGGGAGGCTCGGGCTCGATTTAGAGGCTGGGGGTCGCGGGGTGGACTCCTCACCCCGTGGCTCCAGGCACTTAACAGTTTTCGATAGTGTGGCGCCCCGCTTTCCGGCGTTGCATGTCAAGGTGTGGCGCCCCACTTGCCGGCGCTACTTAACCCGGCTTGGGGCCCACTGTGCCTCGCTGGCAGTGGTGTGGCGCCCCAGGCTGGGGCGTTGCACATGTAGGTGTGGCGCCGCCGTGGCGGGAGCCACAAAAAAGGGTTAGTTTTAGAATTTTTTCGAAAAAAGGGTTATTTTTGCTGAAGTTTCGTCAAGTGGTTAATTTTGTCAAATTTCACTAGTGTGGTACTGTCCGTTATAGTGCACGAGAAATTTTTCTATAAGGATGACTCCAACGGGCGACCCAAACGGACGCGCGTTTGGTTCGCGTTTTGTCCGTTTGGGTCGGGGAACGGACGCGCGTCCGCCCCTGGTCCGCCCCTTTCTGGGCAGTGCGCCCAACGGGCCGACGCATCGAGTCCGCCCGGCCAGGGTTTTTGATTATTTTGATCATTTTTATCAATCCATACAAAACAAGTATATAGGAAACAAAATAAAACATACAATCCAAATAATAAAATCCAAATGGTTCATCAAATAGTTATTACAATCCAAATAATTCAGCAAATAATACAAATTGTTTCACAAATAACAAATTGTTTCATGCATAGTCTTACAAACCAAATAAAAATAAGACCAATAGTTCATCAAATGGAACTACTGGTTACCGTAGTGCTGCCAGACATGCTCCACCAAATCATTTTGGAGCTGGTTATGAGACACCTTCTCACGAATGTCACGGTGGAAGTCGAGAAACTGATCAAATGTGGACGGTCCCTGGGGCTCAACCAACTGACCCTGAAACTGCCAAGCCTGATCATGCATACCCTCGTCGCGTTCGTCCTCCACGATCATGTTATGCATGGTCACACAAGCTGTCATCACCTCCCAGAGTTGGTCCTTGTCCCATGTCCTAGCGGGGTGACGAACAATAGCCCACCGTGACTGGAGGACACCAAATGCACGCTCCACATCCTTTCTAGCACTCTCTTGTTCCTTGGCGAACCTCTTCTTCTTCTCATCATTGGGATTGGAGATGGTCTTCACAAAAGTGGTCCATGTAGGATAAATCCCATCAGCAAGATAATAAGGTTTGTCATACTCGTGACCATTGATCTCATAGGTCATCTGGGGTGCGAGGCCATTGGCGGGCATGTTGAACACCGGAGACCGCTGCAACACGTTGATGTCACTGTGCGAGCCGGCCATGCCAAAAAACGAGTGCCAAATCCACAAATCTTGTGATGCCACGGTCTCAAGCACGACCGTGCACGCCCCAACATGGCCCTTGTACTGCCCCTGCCAAGCAAATGGGCAATTCCTCCACTCCCAGTGCATACAATCTATGCTGCCAAGCATCTCAGGGAACCCTTTGGCCTCGTTGATGGCCAAGAGCCGGGTCATGTCGGCAGCATTGGGCTCCCTCAAGTACTCGGGGCCGAACACCTACACCACGGCCTTGCAAAACTTGTACATTGCTTCTAGGCACGTGGACTCGCTCATCCGCACGTACTCGTCCACAAGATCACCGGCAATTCCATATGCAAGCATGCGAACGGCGGCGATGCACTTCTGGTATGATGAGAAACCGAGGGCACCACATGCATCTGGCTTGCATATGAAATAGTCATCAAAATGCATCACCCCCAACCGGATACGGTTGAACAAAGATCTTCTCATCCGGAAACGGCGCCGGAAAATCTTAGGAGGATACGTGGGTCTGTGGGGACGAAAGTAGTCCCCCTAGAGCTGGAGTTGCCCAGCTCTCCGGTTCCGGTCCAATGCAGGAGAACGGCCCGGCAACGAGCCTCGGAACACCGGCCGCATCCTCTCAATGTACTCATTGACGATGAGGGTGGCAACCAGGCCGTCACTCTCATCGTCCGAGGAATCATCCGATGATGACACGCACATGATGTAGTTCTTGTAGTACCATTTATCGGAGCTATCCATGGCCGAGTTCGTACCTGAGTTGGTGCCGGGGCTGACGGCCGAACACCTTGTGGGCGGCGTTGGTGTCGCGGGCGCTCCGAGAGATGTGGCCGCAAGATTCACCGGCCGTGGCGGGGAGGAAGCAGCTCCGGTGACGGCGGGGAAGAGGAGCAGGAGATGGCGTCCCCGGAATGGCCTGCGGTGCCAAATCTAGGGTGCGACGGCGAGGTGGCGGCGGGAGGGGCGAGAGAGGCGGAGTAGATTGGCGTGGAGAATGGTATGACGTGCGGGCCAGGGGCGGACTAGGGCAGGACACAATAGCGCTCCGCTCGCGTCCGCGCCCGACGCATCGGTGGCCCAAATTTGGGCCAAGAATGGGTCGCGGCGGATAAAAAAACGGACCGCGGTCCGTTTGCGTCGCCCCGTTGGACCGTGTTTTTGACTCCCACGGACAGGAACGGAGACGCGCGGACTCGATGCATCGCCCCGTTGGAGTCATCCTAACCAACGCTCCCGAGGGAATATTCAAGTGCTGCTAACAGAGGGTAGGTGTCATCGAGTGAGTGATGTATTGGTTTTCGAAATATTTTATCGGAGTAAACTGGCTAGACTGAAGAGATCATGTTGCCTGTTGGAGTGTTGGGTCTCCGACGACGAGGCATGCGACAAACTTTTGCGCAGATCAGGTGCTGAGATGTCAGACGTGTTCTTCTTAAATTACTGATTGTGAGAACAGGGCAGTAGCCCGTTGGTTAACTGAGCAGTGGCGAGGCTAACGACCCGAGTTCGAGTCCTCGTCGGGGCGGAATTTCGAGAATTCTCGCGAGGGAGTATTGTTTTATGAAAAAAATACCACTAAAGGCTAGTCCTGGTAGGTCTTGTTTTTAAAAAAAAATTACTGATTGTCTGACTGAGTATGTGCGAGCCGTTATTGCAAACTGCTCCATTGCTACACCAAGTTATTTACAGCTTTGCCGTAGTACGCGTTAGAAGCAAAAGAGAAATCCATCGTCAAGAAGTTCTCATTCTCGCAACGTGGTCCCTCGCATTTCCAACTCTGTTTTTTACATGGCCGTGAAAGAACTAGTAGTGCCAAACAGTTTCTCCTTCTCATGTTGGCCGGACGGATCAACGTACTGTTGTTCGATTTTTCAAAACTGACACTGAACTTTTTTTTTAGAATTATAAAGGGCCCCGCCCCGGTTCCATTAATGAAAATGAAACCATACAGCGTTCATACGTTATTCAACATTCAGGAGCTCGGATGATGGCAGCCTACCAGCCTACGAAGCACCGATACGTGAGAAGTGGCCGTGTCCCCGTATAATACGTCGTCGATACGGCGATACGCACGACACGGCGCCGATACGCGTATCGGTGGCGTGTCCCTTTTTCGTGATTTAAAAATAAAGAAAATAAATCCAATACGGCTTGAGGACGGCGGAGATACGGCCAGGATACGGGAAAATATCCCAGCGAGCGATACTAACCCTAACCCACCCCCGTGCTCTCTCTATTCTTTCATTTGCTAGGAGATCGAGCAGCCGCGAGGAGCCGCACGCACCGCCGCCGCCCGGAGCCGCCGTCTCCGCCCGGAATCGCGCCGCCGCCGCCCGGAATTGCGCCGTATCCGCCCGGAGCAGCAAGGTAATAGCTCCTGCATCTGCCATCCCTGCTTGCTACCGATCTTTCTACCTCCATCTTGCCTTCTTGCAGTATTGCTTTGCTTGCTCCCTGCTGGTATTCTTGCTGCTGTTGCTGATGTTTTGATTGCTGCCTTGCTGGGGCTGGCTAGGGAGTGATGGCATCTGCTGGGAGCCAATCTTCGGGCTGTGGTAGTGCTAGTGCTAGTGCAACTGCAACCAACAGCAATGGTGCTGGTGATGCAGAGGCTGATAATGGTGTTGTTAATCCGCTATGGGCTTATGCTTCAAAGGTGTCGGCCGATCCAACAGGACGTGGAGGCAATACACGGTTTCGTTGTCATTTCTGTGATAAAAGTTACCCAGGCAGCTATACAAGAGTCAAGTCACATCTTCTTCAGCGAAAGGTTGGTGGTGTTGGCACCTGCGATAAGCTGCCGCACTATATCTTTGAGCAGCTTCGCAAGGAAGATGAGGCAGCCGGTCAACTTATTGCAAATGGTGCCACTAAGAAGACACTTCCTCTACCCCCCTTCGAGGGATCTGGTTCAAAAAGAAAAAGGAAGGCCACCAAACAGCAAATAGTTTCAGTTTGGAAACCAAACAACAAGCTGATGCTCTTATTGGAAGAATGTTCTACAAGATGGAATTGGAAGTTAGGAGGCTGGGAAGCATACATATCATTTGGTAAGCATGCTACAAGCCAACATCTTTACTATTTCTTGTTTCTCTCAAATTCTAATGAGAGCATTTGATCTATTTTGCAAGTTATCCTTCGAGTGTGGAAGTTGATGATGAATTGATGATCATTCATATATTGAGGACTTGCAAAGCAAACAAATGGGGCAGTACTTTGATCTCATCTCATGCATTCAATTATTCTTGTCTTTATTACATGGCATTTCATTAATTATATATATATATATATATACTCGCCGTATCGCCGTATTGATGTTTTCTGAAATCGCCGTATCCTGTATCGCCGTACCCGTATCGACGTATCCGTCTAGCCGTATTGGTGCTTCGTAGCTACCAGCATCAGACAAGGTTCAGCTCTATCGAGCAGCTACCACATAAGTTTTATTTGTGCCACTTGGTTGGATACTTGGTACAGAAGAAAAGTGAGAATGTTCGATCGAAGTGGTGGGGGAAAAGCATCAAAGCAAGCAGGCGGTGCTCTAAGTCGACCGGATTAAGTGACTGCGATCTATACAAAATTTAGGTCACATCCGGCTGATTGGAGATCCACTGGAATCTGCTTAGAATATTGGTCTTGTGTGACTACAGCTTAAAGAACGGCCATAGCTTTCATGCTTTAGCAAGCACGAGTGGTTTATCCTCGGAGATTTGTTATTGCACTAAGCACATATGTAAAGATTATTATTACTATCTTGCAATGGAGGGGAAGTGCGGAGCATCACTCGCGTCCGTGTTCACTTTTCATTCCCGTTGCTTTCGGCGTGTACACTTTGGGTTTTCTAGCACCCATATTGCTGTTTCGCGTTACTGTATGTTATCTTGAACATAAGTGTGTAATGTTGGACAGGAATATACTATGGGTATATCAATATGGATCCCACATCCCAGGGAACAAACCGTGCTCCTGTGAGGCACATCTGATTCCTCTCTCTGAACTTCACTTGCTTGGAGTGTGGCGTTTTAGAGCTCGAGCTACATTGAGCTCAATATTTTGAAATGTGGAAAACCCTGTTTCACAGGTTAAAAATTTCTTAACAAAATTCTCGATGTGTTCAATGATGTGTACCACATGTAAAATCAAAGCACCAAATACTTAATATTCTATGCTACAAAAAAGACAAAAGTGTGGTTCTCAGCGAAAATCCATATCGGCTAATAGGTCTAAATGCACCCATTGCTCAAAAACATTCTTCAAAATGTCAAAAAATTCCAAATAAAATTTTCAGATATACTAGATGAAATTTATGGTACCCCAAAAAGTTTCATGAAGAAAAGAGATTTTTTTGGGCTGTGCAAAAAATACAAATCCGGATTTTTCAAAATGACTTTGTATGTGATTTTTTCTATCTTTTTTGCACAGGTTAAAAATTTCTTAACAAAATTCTCGATGTGTTCAATGATGTGTACCACATGTAAAATCAAGTGTTCTATGCTACAAAAAAGACAAAAGTGTGGTTCTCAGCGAAAATCCATATCGGCTAATAGGTCTAAATGCACCCATTGCTCAAAAACATTCTTCAAAATGTCAAAAAATTCCAAATAAAATTTTCAGATATACTAGATGAAATTTATGGTACCCCAAAAAGTTTCATGAAGAAAAGAGATTTTTTTGGGCTGTGCAAAAAATACAAATCCGGATTTTTCAAAATGACTTTGTATGTGATTTTTTCTATCTTTTTGGCACAGGACACAGTTTTTTTTTGCTAAAGTTTTTGTGCTAACAAAGAATGTCATAATGTATATCCGACATTTTATTTGGAATTTATTGACATTTTCAAAAGTTTATATAAAAAAATTACATCATGGGTACATCCGCACCCATGACCCGAAACGCCGTGTCCGGTTCTCAGTATGTTGTGAATAGAGATTTTCAAACGTGAAGTCCAATTTGGCTCTCAGATAAATATGCACCCGTATTTATATTTCGCAGGTACATCTTAACACACTTTTTGTTCATTAAGTCTTTTCACGAAGAACAGATTTTTTTTGTGGTGCGTGTAAAAAAGACAGAAAAAGTCTCGTGAAAAGCATTATTTTAGCACTAATTTTATCTTTTTACACAAATCATAAAAATGATGGTTTTCATGAAATGACTTTGTGAACACATGCTCGGCGAGTTTCTTTCGGCACCAGCCTGCCTGGTTCTCTCTTCTTAGCTCTTCAGTGGACTCGAAGCTGCGCTGTCTTGTCGCTGTGGCTGAGTTTCTGGCACGGATCTTCTTTTGGCTCCACACGGCCGCGACGGTGTGGGTTGGCTCGGCGATTGCCTGCGGTGAAGTCGGAGTCGCATGCTCGGAGTTTCGGGTTGGCGGCGTGGCCCCCAGGGGAGATGTGATGACGATGATGCCTTCGTGCAGTCTCGACGAGGCCCTCTCTTGAGAGGCGTGTGGGGTTTTCCTTTTTGGTGTCGCTCAGCGGTTGTGTTGGTTTTCGCCGGGTTTGGCCGACGAGCGGTGCGTTGTGTTGTACGGTTTTTGGCCGGTTTTCCTTATAAACTGTCCAACTCTTTTTCGGCTTAATCAATAAGGCATTTCCTATGTTTCGAAAAAAAAAAACTTTGTGAACACATAGAATGTTAAGTTCTACACACGAACATATTTTTTTGCAATTTATTTTGATGTTTCAAAATGCGTGTAAAATATGTTTTAAATAAAGTCTGCATATGCACCCAGGAGGCAAAACACCTCTCCCTTTTGAAACATGCAAAATTTATCTGATTTAATTTTTCTTTTTTAGCCGATAATACAAAGTATTTCACATTAAGATTTTGCACGACGACATCCATTATTCTATTCAGATTCTTATAAACTCCAAATTCCGGTTTTGATTAATTCTGCTACAGGTTGCTTCGGAATATGCTTCTTCCGACCAACGAAGGAATGTTAGTTTATCTTGGGTCTGGGTTCCAGACCAGACATAACGTAGCTAGGATATATGCTCTAAAACCAGGCTTGGCACAATGAAAGATTGACACGTACGTCGGTTTCAAAAAAGAAAGAAAGATTGACACGTCACAGTTTTGTGAGTAGAAGTAAGTGGCAAGGCGAATGATAAAAAGAAGAGAAGATGGATTCGCTACCACTCATGAAGAGACTGCGTTGTGAGACCAGTCAGTAGGACAATCAAACACTTTAACGGTAACTGCTTTGGACAGTTGCAGCGTAAAGCGCGTCACTTTACCGCGCTTCCAGAACAAAAAAATCCGGGATGCAGTGGGACGCACGGTGGAGCATTTAGACTGAGCAATGATCTTGCGGACATACGTGTGCTAAGAAAGCGCGACAGTAATCACCACTGGCCGTCGATCTGACGTAACTTGCACGGCAGTAGGTCAAGTAAGACATGGTTAACAACAGGGTTTAGGCGATGATTACAGGATCCCAAACCCCCACCACACGCGCGCTGACTCCATCGTCTACAACTAGTTGTAATTTCTTTTGCCCTTTTCGAGGGAACTGATCGGCATCGATTTCAATGTCTGAAGATAAGAAACCTGCCTGGGATGTGCTAATTTCCGTTGCCGTGTTTCATAGAAGCACGCAGCACCGAGAAGATCCTATATCCTATTTCGAGTCAGATATCCATTCGTCCGGCTCCCTCCGAGAGTACGTGTTGATCCTTCTCCACTGCACTGCACGCACGCTACTAATCATGGAAGCATTCGCCGGATACGTACGGGCAAATCCTGCAATGCATCGAGCTGGCCCGTGAACTTTTAGGTACTGTAGTAGAACTCATTCGCCCGTGAGCAAGACCAGGCCACCTCAATGAATGATGATTCCTTTTTAGGCACAAGAGGCGTCTCGCGTAAGACCAAGCCGAAAGCAAGTGTCGATCGCCGTAGACGCGATCATCATGTCGACCCATACTCTACGCCGTTGCGAACCCACGTGTCTGTCTCTTGAGGACGTCGACGCTACTGAGCCGGACAAGGACGTCACACCTGCCGCCGCCGCAGCGGTACACAGCTAGCCTAGAGACGACGCCGATGGGATACACGCGGGTGCATGCTGGATTCATGCACTTCAGCAGATGCACATCCACGTCCACGTCCAGTACTATCAAAACTCGTTATGAGCCGGCTAATGCTCTGTCAGAGCATTTCCAACCGGATTAGGTATATTTCGGCCTTTATATCTCCTCGTACATACTGAACAATCCCAAATGTGGAACTCTCCAATCAACACCCCTAATTTTCAGTCCTTAAAATTCATGCAACTACATGCATATTGGTTTTGCATACAAACATATAACATGCATATTGTTCAAGTATCTTCTTCTTTTCTTCTATCCTTTTCTTTTATCGATTTTTTTCCCTTCTTCGGTCTTCTTCATGTCCTCCTCCATCTTCAAGTTCTATCAATTGTGGCCAATATGTTTTCTTCGATCATATATTTTTTTTTCAATTGTAGCCAATATGTTTTCTTCGATCATATTTTTTTTCAATTGTGAAGTTAAAATATTACAAAATGAGCACATTGCCTTTGAGACTCATGTTCAACTCGGATATCACACCCCGGACGTTGCAACAACATGTCTTTTCATCCTAAATGCTAGAAATATGCAACTCAAATCAAGGTCAATTGCTAAATTTCGGAATAAGCACATATCAAACCCTAGAACATATCAGACGAGGTGTTGTTCCCGTTGCCCGGGAAGGAGGAAGACGAGTCCTCGTTGGTGTCCCAGGAAACCATGGTGCGGCGGCAACGTGTGGACAGTTTCGGGATGGCCCAGAATCAGAGGGAGAACTCAGGACAACGACGGAACTCCCACAAATCCGGCGAAATGTGGCGGCCACAGAGCTCTTGACCGGCACAAATCTGGTCGGGAGGTGAGGCGGTAGTGCAGACGACGGCGGTAGTGCGGGCGAGCGAGGGGGATGCTGAATCGGTGACGAAGCTATGGAAGGAGACGGGGAGGAGTGTGAAATTTGGGTGAGTTTGGTCCTATTTGGTGCCGTTTGGGTGGGTTTGGGTGGGTCCGGACTGTTGCGTCCGACGTGAAGGGAGGCCGATTGGGTACCTATTTTCTGTCCAGGTCGTGTCCAAACTGTCCACCGAAGCGTTTGAGAAGGATATGGGGTACGTGTCCAGTTGGCCCTTACACAGCCGAGATTAGCTGATGATGCCTGATGATAGTATCAGTTGGTGTAGCTCGTGAGAGCAGAATGGGAAGGTCCTGCCAGTGGGTCCCCACCTTGATCCTAATCTCGTGGGAAGCGAACATGTGCTCGTGCCCGCGCGCGCAGGGTGCGCGCCGAGCCAACACTTCCTGGATCGGGCTAGCTGGTCCCGGGCTGGCTCCCAGAGACGACGGGTACACGAGGGATTCGGAGGAGCATCCACCTGCTCCCACATACCCCTGTCTCGGCTCCCAAGTCGATCGCTGCCACGGCACGCGAGACCGTGCAGGAATACGATATGCTCCGCGCGCGACTCTGACCGAAGTCGGCACCCACCCCATGGCTGGGCGTGCGGCTGTCTCCCTCTCCCTGCGCAAAACCAATCTGGGTTTTGGAATGTTCCTTCCGCACTTGCCAGCCAGCCAGGTCCGGAAAAGCGAGGGCGGGCGCCATGGTAAAAGTTGGTAACTCGATTACCTACGTGGCATATGGATATGGCCTTCCTCGTGTCTCATCGGATGTCAAAGCTGGCAAAGTGTTGATGTATCTTGATTTTGAAAATAAACTACTGTCGTAGTGGTGTATGTCCATCGGGCCTAACCAATGAAAAAATAGCGAGACAATTCTCAAAACGTTATAGTGTGCTATTAACGGCGCTATAGCGCGCTATTTTTTTTCCATGGGCCTGACACAGCCTCCAGCTAATCTTGGACTGGACTGCATATCAGTTGATGCCTACGATATCTATGGGCCTAGTGCATGTTAGAATTAGGCTGGGCTTCAGAAAAAGAAAGGGCCATCCGTAACTTGGAATACTGACCTGGCCTGCTATCATGGCGTGAAACGGGTCCATGCACTGGATCCAAGGCTGCCAAGACTCTCTGCAAAAAAAAAAAAGATCACAGACAAAGTATTTTCTTTTATTTCTTTAGTTTTCTATTGCTTTTCTATGGGTTTCTCAGGTTTCTTGTGGATTTTTTTATGGTTTATTTATTTTCTTTGGTTTCCAGTTTTCTTTCTTCCTTGTTTCATCTTTTTTTCTTTTTCCCTTTTTAAAAATATATTTTTGGAATTACATATTTGTACATTCTGATGTACGATGAACTTTTTTTTTTGTATTTTTTTTAAGAATGTTCTTTCTATATAAATTTTTATAAGACATACAAGAAAAATTCTCTAAATCATGAACAATTTCGTAGGCACATATATATATATATATATATATATATATATATATATGAATATTTATAAATACACGGATGGCCATCTATTTTTGACATATGTGAACATTTTATTTCTTATAATTAGAAAAAATCTTCTTTAAACCTTGCATGTGATCTTTATTGGGAATACAAAGTGACCATGAATTTGTGCAAACAAACATAAGTTCCGTAGGTTTTACATGCAAATTAAGGAAGCTCTATTAGTTGAATACAATATAAGTTTGCGCAGCCTTTTTTGACATGACAACTACCGTGGGCGTGGTCAGGTCAAGTTTATGGCGCCTTGAGCTTTTCAAGATTACACCGAGAAAGAATTGTCCTAGCCATCAAGCTCCAAAATGAGCATTTGGATCCACGAAGTTGTTCGCCTATCTAACATGGCCTAGTTGGGCCAACTTGTGAGCATTTGGACTTATATTTCCCATATCACCTTGTTCCATGACTACGCAAAAACCATGACTTGTAACTTAACTCTCAATGGCATCTATTCTTCCGCTTCCGCCTACACCGCTCAATTCATGGAGCCTAAAGTTTGAATCCAACAAGATTTGGCCTAATATACCCATGGCGAGCCGAAGTGCAAACGTTTTGGTTGACTTGTCCTTCATGGCTGTATTCTGATTGCCAACATTCTTGTAATCAGAGGATGTCGTACGATCCTAGTTGCCAACTTTGCATCCAAAAATCGGAATCAGCCACCCATATGTGTAAGAATTGCCCTTTCTCGGCGACTCTCTGGAATCATGTGAAGAACTGAACTAGTGAAGCCGCTCCATCGCCCCCTTACCTTCTGGAGACAAGTGGGTTTCAGATTGGATAAGATGGTATCTAGAGGATGGATTCTTGATAAGCGCCGACATAGTGGTCACCTCCCCTACACCTTTTGGAACATCTGAAGAGAGTGAAAATGGCGTATTTTCAATGGTGTATGTGTGTTGTATGCACACAACACATCTTGTGGTGGCAAGCCTCGCCTTCGAAGACATCAGGCAGCGTGCCCTCGAGTTTGGGATGCTCTCATGCTAGTTGCCATTTGTTAGGTTTTTTCCTTCACCTGTTTCCCGTCCCTACAAAACATGACACTTGTACATATTCGGTCTTCTTCTTCCTAAAAACATACTCCCTCCGTTCCTTAATTTAAGGTGTCTAAGTTTTTGAGAATTTTTTCAAAATATAAGGTGTATTGCGATTTATAGACAATTTTACCCATCAAAAAACGAGTCACAATTTGGAACGGAGTAATTTGACGGATTATCTTCAGTTTGTGGCAAATAGGGACTCCTTTCTCTCAATTTTTTCAGTAGAAAATTAGTCCACCGCATGCAAAATACTGGCGTCTTAATATCCGTGCCAATAGATTAGACACCTTACATCAAGGAACGGAGGGAGTAATAACTACCATTAAGTACAAAAGGGAATAAATCATCGACACAGAATTTGATAAATTTAAGTCACTTTTTTCTTGATAGTATTTCGTCCCCCTTTAAAAAATTGTATTTGATTTAGTTTTATTTGTTACGATTGTATTTTGGTTTGCACACTTTAGTGGTGGGCACAAAAGGTGAAACATGAGAAATCTTCACACATCTGCATTACTTTTTGGGAATTGCACCTCAATGGGGCACAAAAGTGACCGGAACCTAAGAATTTGCACAGAGTAAGAAAAACGAGTGAAAGTGCAAGCGTGCAACCTGAACATGACCAGGCAGATCGTGCTGTTACGTATCCAGTTGAAATGGTTAGCTAATGCATGCGGCACTTATTTGCACTAGTCATAGTGTGCTCTCTTTCAACGATTAGAGCAAGTGCATACCATGTTGATATGCCATTTGACGTTGATTGATTTAGGTCTTATAAGATTGCTTATCGTGTTTCCCTTCGTCTCTAAATAAGTGTATTTTTAGTTTTATCCTAAGTCAAAAAAGTTTAAGGCTGTGTTTGGCAGCTCAATACTGAAATTAGAGTATTGCAAAACTGAAATATTTCAACACGAGGCTAACAAATACTTCAGTTTAGTAAAAAAGAAGTCCAAACTAAAGTTTCCTTTTAAACAAAAAGATGCGGTTTTGGAGGATAATTCAGTTTATAAAACTTCACTTGCATCCAAACACGTCAAAGTATTCAATACTTCAGTATTTTGTAAACCAAAGTATTCACATAATACTTAAAAAAACGAAGCTCCCAAACGGGCCCTAAGTTTGACCCTCTTCATATAAAAAATATATGGCAATATTTACAACATCAAGTCAATATCACTAGGTGTATATTGTAATGTAGTTCTCAATGTCATAAATAGTGCTATAATGTTTATAAAGTTGGCCAAACTGTAAAAAATTGACTTAACAGTTAACACAAAACTAGAAATACACTTATTTAGTGACGGAGTAAGTAAGTGGCTAAGCGCCAATCATCCAGAGAGCTTGCCCACACGGTAATTTGTGTTGGAGGCTGACTCAGGTCACATATGCAAGAAATAATCTGCATCCTATTTCTTCCTTGACTGAATGAATGATCAATCAACATATCCAACGGTAATGCATGGACCCAATCGGCTTCCACGTTAATCATAACACATCTTAATAAGAATCGATCAGTTACATGCATGGCTTGGCTCCATGTTTTCGAATCAAAGTCCATATAAACAAGATCGACATTATTATAATATAATCCCAGTCGAACCGTCATGCATGGACAGTCTTCTATAGCTAATTTGGATACCGGCAGTCGCGGCGTATCTCGCCGTTGGCGGCCGTCTTGACCCCGACCCTGCCGAGCTTAGTCATGGCGTTGGCGAAGTCGTAGAAGAAGGCGGCCTGGTTGGACGCGTAGTAGTTCACCGTCCCGCGGGACCTCTTGTCCGTGTACAGCACCTGGTCGGAGCCCAGGAGGCCCCTGCCGGCCTGCAGGTTCCTGTAGTAGGAGTTGTCGAACCCGGACGGCGTTGCGCCGTCGAGGAACACGGAGCTTTGGTTGGCGCAGATCCCCCGGATCTGCGCGGCGAATCCCGAGTCCATGGTAGTGTCGGTGCCGATCCTGCTCTGGAAGAAGGTGCAGTCCGCCGCGCCCAAGGTGTGACCACCTGGATTCACGTAACTTGCAACTTGCAAATGGAGTCCACGGGAAATGAGATTGTGCATGATCAGAAGCTGACAAGTTCAGTTACCTGATAGGGCGATCATGTCTGTCTGGGAGAGGCCTAAGTTGGAGAAGAAGGCGTTGAGCTTGTCGAGGTTGAAGTCGACGTGCGGCAGCACGACGCTGCTCTTCGTCGAGATCCTCCCGTCGTACCGGCCCAGCTCCACCTGATAGTTCGGTCCTCCGCTCTGCAATTTACCATGCATGCACAGTTGCACACAGTTTGCATGTCACGCTCAGATTTTGGAAGCCATCATCCATGGACGTTTCATCATGGCAAATTTAATTTATAGTTTTGAGCAGGTACCTGGGAAACGGATTCCCTGGCTGCGAGGGCGAGTATGTCGGCGCAGGAAACCTTGTAGCGGCACTGGGAGTCGTTGTCCACGGCAGCCTTGGCGTCCAGGATCGTCTGGAAGCCCTGCTGCTTCAGCGACTGATCGTCCGGGTTGTGCCACTCGTCGCTGTTTGAGTTTACGATCATGATCGATGCATCACAGCCCTGCACAGCCAATATATGTCTGCGTGTCAGAGAATTACTAGATGGTACATGCGTGGGAAGAAAAGGTTCGTGCGTATATACGTACCCTGACGGCGCAGTCGTGGAAGAAGAGTCTGAGCGCGGCAGGCCCAGAGATCTGGGACTGAGCCATGGACTGCTTGACTGAGCTTCGGACAATGGTCTCCAGGTTGGGGCAGATGCTGGCGTAGTAGCCCGTCCTCAGCTGCGCGGCAGCGAACGGCGAGAGGCCTTGGAGCACCAGCTGCACCACGACGGCGACGGCAAGGATGGATAACCCAAGAATCTCCATGGATGCTTCAGTTGCTTGAAGAAGACTGTTGCCTCGATCGCATGCTCGTCCAGAAGTGTGGCTGGCCGACGAGCTAGCTAGCTAGTGCCGCCTTACTGATTTAGCTGATCGAGGAGGTCTGAAAGTGATGGGAGATATCGGATATATATGGAGATTACAGCAGGTGCGGTTATATAGCTCAGATCCTCAGGTCCCCAGATCAAGTGTGGCTTCTGCACTAATCAAATCGATCTCGTCTATTGGAGTGTGAGTGGAACTCCAGACAAACAAAGTTATCGAGCGGGTCTTGTTGTGGCGTGTTTCTATCGTAGTGTTCAATTTTTTGCCATCTATTATATACTAAAAGCAAAATGAGGGAGTATTTTAAGGCACCACGTTAATCCACATCATCCTAATTAATTTTGACTGTTAGATCTAATATTTGTGGTTGTGATTTAATTATATAACTGATCACGTATCTATCTAACACGATACAACACGATAGTAAAGTCCACCTTTTTTAAATGGAACAGTCCGATTGAGTTACACATGATGATGTCATGGATGACATCAGCAGTTTTTTTTTTTTTCCTTTTTATCTGTACAGGCAACCAACTAACGTACATTGTTAGGTACGTGGTTTTTTATTTTTTGCAGCTGTTAATCTCATGCGCATGACTAGATCAGGTAACCCCATTCGGTCAGATTTGATCTACAGGATGTTTTACAATATGAGAAAGATATTTTAGGCACGATTTTTTTAAGCATAGCTAGAGAAAATAATTAAATATAGCTAACTTCCATTGAGCTCTTTTTCATGCGCGAAGAGCAAGCATGCGCATGAAACCAAGAATTTGTCAAAAATATTTAAATATAGCTAACTTCCGTTGAGCTCTTTTTAATCTGAGAATTATTTTTTTCAAGCGATCGGTCAATAATATTAATCTGATTGGCACACAACACATCAACGAATGAAGCACCCTCCCATCAAAATAGGTCTTACACGAGCTCAAGGCAAAGAGAAATAGTGTTCACGATTGTACAGCCAATAAAGGTGTGCACGTCAACCTATAAAGCGATTGGAGGAATATTAAAATGTGAAAAATCAAATATTATGTGCATGTATTTTTTTTGATAAAAGAGGCTTTATTAATCAAAAGGTATTACAACCAGACCTTTGCATAACAAGTTGTACGCATGTATAAAATACTCAACACAAGTGATGCATGCTCGAGTTGAGTTAAGAATAGTAAGACTGCAAAAAAAAAGTTAAGAATAGTAACCAATGATCCTGCAAAGAAAATCAATGCAAGTGTTGCAATTTGATCAAACAAAGCACTCACAAAATTTGAGTGGTGATAAATTAATGATTGGGGTACCAAACTTAAAAGGTAGAATAAAAAATTATATATATTGAACAGTTGATTCAAAACAAATATAATATATATGTACACCACCACACGTATTGACAGTTGAGTCCCAGTGCTTCTCCGCCAAACCTTAATATGTCTTTGTGAGGTGTATAGGACCTAATTTGATCTTCGGTGAACCGGAAGTATAACAACCTCCGCTAACCGTCCGACATATTGTTCGTTTTGGACAAGTTTATTCCAATGCGTATTATTAATTTTGATGTAATGTTGCATGGGTTGCTTAGATTATAATTATTATGTGTTTCTCTATTGGAGAAGTACATATGCCGGAGTATAACATAGACGAGGGTACGCATGTAAGGATCGGCGCTCCGCGCTCACTTGTAGAGTTTATGATCACTAGAAGTGATAAAAAAGGTGGTCGATTGAGAAAAATCAAAGAGTAAAGGCATATATGGCATGTGCAATAAGTGTTTTGGCACATAGATGTCAATGTGCATACCATGTGTATGAGAGAGTGTATCAAACATAGGAAGCAAAGTTGAGTGTGGTCTTTTGGATAATACCTACATGGAGTTTGGATTAAAAAAGTGAAAATAACATTTAAGAGATTCAGAAAAACTGAAACAACTTATATATAAAATGAGTGTAGCATGTCATGTGTGAATACTTAAGAAAATGAGCTGCTCAAAATAGACTAATTGTTTAATTTTTAATATAAACTAGTACAATTGCACGTGCAACGCACGTCTATATAGTGTTGGTTTTAGGAATTGTAGTAATTTATATCTACGCTGACTAAAATAAACCCGTATGTGAAATTTATGTGGATAAAGATGAGATTCTGCCGGGTTTTGACAAGTTAATTGCATTTTACCTCTACAAACTTGTGATACAACATTCAAATTATGGTGTACATCTTTTTCAAAAAATCATTGTCAATCTTATGTACAGAATAGCGGGATAAAATAGTTGAGACAGAACAACATATTTACATGATTTTGTTCTAAGTAATATGAAAACCTGCCCTGTCAAGTCAGTTCCCATATAAAACGTGTGTATTAGTATTGCACAAGGGCTTATTTTTCTTATTTCCTATCAAATCACAAACAATTATGACCAAAATTTGAACCAAAACCACAAACAATACCATCCCAAATTTTTGCTCTCATAGCTAGCGACATTCAAATGCAAAGCTACACGCTGAATACATTCCATCAAGTTCAGAGTACTGCAGTTAAAAAGTTCAGATTATTACACGTGATTGAGAGTGCTGAAGCTCAGGGTACTACACGCAGCAAGGCAAGAGAATCCCCACTACCAATTATCAGCTATCCAATTTTGACAGCACACAGAGCATACATCTATGGAGTTAGCCGTGCCTTGGGTGGAGCAGGCCTGACAGAGTTCCAGAGATCAACGGCAAGACGGCAGCAATGTTAGCGCACAGGCGGAACAGTGAAATTGGAAGCTTTGGGCGTGGCAATGAAAACTGCAATTGGGTTGGGGCTCTTTTGCCTGGATACAGCAAAACAACAAGAAAATGCAGAATCAAAATGAATTGGCAAAACAACAAGAAAATGCAATCACAAAAGCTTTTGTTGTAGGTTTTGTGATGACTTTCTTCTCTGTATTCGATGTGTCTTCTGGCCTATACTTCTCTGCTACTGGATTGTGCTTTTCATCCTGACGATGAAGCGCCAGATTCTGCATATGGTCAAGTCAAGTACGTGCCTTTTTTTTTTTAAACGGGATGTACGTGCCTTTCAATATCGGGAAGCAGGTTTGTTTCAGCGTGTGCTGTTGAGTTATGTTTGTTCACTGAGTGTCATCTGCTTAAGATCAATTATTGTGGGCATCATGGGAGTACATGTTCTCAACCATACCTTTCAGCCTCGGCTCTTCAGTTATGTTTAGCAATTACCCCAAGATGAAAGAGCTTCTCTTCAGGTTTTTGAAATGTAACAAGGTCCAGTGCTGTGTGTGTGTGAGGGTGTACAGGCCTGTGGCCTGACATGGTTGTACTATCTATCGAAAAATACATTTAACACGGGATCCACAACCCGCCGCCGCCGCAAGGCTGCCGGGGCGAGCCAGCGTCAAACAAAAGAAGGTGTAGTATGCACGACATTATCGTCAAGCTGTCAATCTCTGGTCTCCAAACTCCATGGATCGGGTGTGCAGATCAAGCACGGCATCCTGTCGCGGTTCATCGAGCTGGGCGAGGCTGGCGGTGACCACGGCGGCAGCCTTCGGGGACGACAAGGGCCTCCGCGACGTGGTGATCGCCGGGTGGGACACGACGACGACGACACTGTCATGGTTCATTGTCGCGGTTTATCGAGCTGGGCGAGGCTGGCGGCGACGACGGCGGCAGCATGTTCCCGGAGGGCGCCTGGCGCTAGAGCGGACCGTCCCTCCGGATCTCATCGTCGCCCACGCCGGCGCGGAGAAGATGCGGAGGGAGCAGTCAGAGACTGTGACAAGGAGCTTCCCGGCGTGGGAGGCGACGGCCGACGGCCTCAATGCTGCCGGGCATGCCAGCCACCAGCTCGACGGCATTGTACTTGCTGTGCACGATGAGGCCTGGCATGAGCTGTCATGATTCACTGATATTGTGCATGCCTATCGGCTCAGTCGCTCACGTCGCTGGCCTCGCATATGCCGAAATCCATTGACAGCCCCAAAGGCGTTGGAGCCCGGACGCGAACGGAGAACGGCGACGTTACGTGGCCGACGGCGTCGTGACCTAGCTGGAGCGTGTAGGCGCCCGGTGTCTTCTGTGCCAAAATCCATTGACGGCCCCAATGGTTCCGACGGCACGCTGCGTCTTTGGCGGGGCTGTTCGGGCGACATGCAGGCTGCAGGGGATATGCCGAAATCCGTTGACGGGCCCAAAGGCGCTAGAGCTCGGACGCGAACGGAGAACAGCGGCGTTACCTGACCGACGGAGGCGTTACCTAGCTGGAGCGTGTAGGCGGCCAGAGTCTTCCCTGCCGAAATCCATTGACGGGCCCAATGGTTCCGACGGCAGGCTGCGTCTTTGCCTGGTGTGTTCCGACGACAGGCTGGAGGCGAGGGGTACGGTATGGCCAAGAGTTCAATTGTTTTTACCATCGAGATTTGTATACGAACCGAAAAATTGTTTGACCGGTCAAAAGTTGTTTGCTGCTCGACATCGGGATAATCTGGATCGTTGATTGAAAATTGAACGGACAAGATTTAAAGTGTTTGCTGCTCGACATTGGGACAATCTGGATCGTTGATTGAAAATTGAACGGACAAGATTTAAAGTATCTCAACATGTTTGCTCTTTTAATAGTAGTATAGAATAGTACAAAGCACTATTTGTTTACTTTGGGTTTACAAATTTGCCTTTTTATGCATGAAAATATAAAATTATTCTATCCCATGAAACTTATAGGTACAAAGCCTATGTTCCAATTTGTACAACACATGGACTGTAAATTTATTTTAATATGCTCTATTTTGTGTGTGTATGATTTTTTAACGGCTTTCGACTGCATGTTACTATTTCTCAACCCTTCTCACCTCTAATATTTTATCGATCATCTACTTCATTTCATTATAATAGTTTCAGTATTATCCATGGGTTTCTAATAATGTCCTCAGGTTATTGTATCCCTATAGTAACCGAGGTGAGAAGTCGCCGGAGGAATAGTGGAACTTTGACCCGGTCAATCTAAAAATAGTAACCAAGGATGGTAGGCCACACGACACTATCTTTCATTGGTGTTTACTCTGAATGAAATTTTCATGTTGGCATAAGAATAGGAAACCAAAAGTTTTACCTTTTCTGGTGCTAGATTCGTCTTTGTAACCTTAAGGTTCTCATGAACACATGTCAGAGTTTAGTAACTGGATTTGAGCTCATTTCTTGGGGCAGTAGGTGTTCCACCAAAATAGGAGAGATCACGCGCAAGATGTGCATAGTGGTGAGTTTCAAGATCGGTAACTAGAGAGAACGATGATGCTACTACAGAAATATCAGTACCCACACATTGCATTGATGTGATAAAGAGTTGTATGCAAGGATTCAACTTTGGTACAGACAACGTGTATCTATTGACTTCACGGTGAAAGTAGTTTTAAAAAGATTTTTTAGAATACTTGATCCTAGGATTTCTTTTTACATTGAGAACGTTACCAGCATTGTTGTAATTTTTAAGAATGGTTCCCTAATGATCACACATAAACCGAAATTAAAATATTTCTTTGCGTGTAACCTTTTTGAAAATCGAATGCACTTTTTAGTTGGATATTAATTTAAATCATTAAGATTTCAGTGGATGTATTATTGCCATCAAAGTCTTCTATGCTTTATTTGGTTTGCGCTAGATACTTCATTCAAATAATTGATCTAACGTATTTGGGCATGATGATATTTTGACGACAAGCTGGGCGGAATTTTGTGGTGCCATGGAGATAATAGAGATTAGAGGACATGTAGAAAACCAGTGAGTAACTAAAATTTTCAAAATAGTTGTGTGACAAGACATGACCAATACATCTGGGTAGGACTGTAGTTCACCTGGATTGAAGAGTGGGGAACAATATGAAAGGACTGTAGATCACTTGGATTGAAGAGTGGGGAACAATATTAAATGAGTAAAAATAGATCAAAATAGCACTACCAACTTGACATGAATTTTTTTAGAATATCACACTAAATATTTGGCCACAAATTAAATTGGTTCAAACAATTTTTCACACATATTATTTTTATTACCATCACATTTTTTGTGTCAATAGAGCCATGTATTTAAGAATTCCATATATTTAGTATCTTTGAAACCATAAACGAAATTCATAGGCCTATCTGATACGCTAAAGATGATGCCCTCGCATTTGCGAGGGCCACCTTGCTAGTTCTTGCAATAGTGCCATCCTGTTATGTAGGCAGCGACCCACACCTAATCCCCAAGGTGGTGTGGTGTACGTTTGCCAACAAGGCTTCGGGCAGCGTCTCATCGCTAGTGTGCGTCTCGCGCGATCGCCCGGAACAGTGGAAGAGGGGAATGGTTTTCAGGGTGGTGCTGCACTTGGAGAGGATCGAGGACTACACGGGTGCGCCAGTTCTGGACGGTGGCGCGCCGATCAGCGACTTCCGGCCTTCATCGCGCACACTTCCCGTGTGGCACCTTGGCGTCATCGACGGGGCGGGCTCCAGCTCGGCGCGGCAGGCCACGATTCCTCCGCTTGATAGGGAACAGACGAGCCGTGCTCGTCGTTCCAGCAGCGGGAGGCGCCGGCACGAGGAAGCAAGCGACGAGGAGGCTCGCACGGAGCGCCATTGCGGTGATCGTGATCAACGTCGCAGCAAATCGCGGCAAGGGTGCAGGTGCGATGACCGTGCGCCGCGGCGCGACGGCAAAGACGACGAGGACGACAACGACAAACGGCGGGCGACGGCGGCCACCGCCGTAGCACATCGAGGCGCCCGAGCGCCGGCCCGAGCACGCGGGAACGCGTCCGTGAACGCTCTCTGCGCCGCCGCTCGCCGAGTCGCGGACATGACCGACATCGCCAACTCATGGACTCCACCGCGCGTTCCACACCGCGCCTTCTCTCCACCGTCGTCGTGCCGGAGCCCGTGCTGCAGCCCGAGCAGGTCGCGCCTCGCCCGGCTCCTCGCCTCCTCTCCATCGTCATCGCGCCGGAGCCCGTGCAGCCGGCTACGCCGGCTCTCACAGATGAGGAGGTCACGTCCAAGCTGCAGGAGCTGATGCACACGGGCCTCATAGCTGCGCGGGACGCCATGCCCTCCTTCCTCGGCGTCGTCTCGCCCTCACCTCCTGCCCGCGCCCCTGCGCTGCAAACTCCTACGCCATTCAACCTCACGTGCAGGGACTGGCTGCAAAGCATCCGCTCGTCGCCGCCGGGTCTAACAGCTACGTCCTCCCGCCTCGCCTCGCCGATCCTCTCCATCACCGCTGCCACCACGGTGGAGGACGGCGCGCGGACGGCACTCTGCGCGCGCCGGAGCTCAGTGCTTGGGGCGCCGAGGATGCCGACGGGCCGGCTGCTCCCAAGACGCCTTCCCCCGACCTTGCCGCGCGCAAGGTGCCCTCATCCTGGGAAGATGAGCAGGAGGAGAACGACGACCAAGTCACGGCCGTGGGCGTGGCGCGCCTCGACGCGACGGCCGTGATTCCACACGGGATTGAAGCCTGGAACGAAGATGGTACAAACGAGACGCCACCCGCGTCCGATGACGCGAATGACGACGGTCCTCTGCTGCCTATTCAGGCCGTACACGCTGCGGGATCGGAGCTTCTTCCTTGGGAGGAGCTTTATCCTGGGGAGGACCTGATCTTGGAGGGCATTGCGGCCTTGTTTGACGATGCCGGGGAGAGCTCTGAGCCTGCTGGCCCGATGATGAGGCTGTTTGACACACCACCTGTGCCACTGCTGCCACGACCTGCTCCAGCGATTCTGGAGGTGATCCCTGATGCACCGGTGCGTCGCAGCACTCGCCTAGAAGTGAAGCCAAAGATGCCACCGGTTGACAAAGCTATACGCGTGTTGCACATCAAACTGGGATTGCGGACAAGTGAAGATATCCCAATTGCCACTGCTCGCAAGCAGTTCGTGGAGCTGTACAAAGATCACCTTCCTGATGGCGCCGTTGGTGCAATTAACCGTCTTCTCAAGCTGAAGATGCCCTGCCTCATGGCCGCCGACGACGCTCTCGCGGCCATGGCAGGGCCGGGAGGTGTGGAGCTCATCCCCACGATTGAGGAGGAGGCTCATGCATAGTGTTACGCCTGTTTCGTCGTCGCCTCTTCTCTGCACTGCTATGTCGTCATTCACAAAACTTTATTTAGTTAAGCTTATTCTGAGGTGGGCTTGTTACCTCTCGATGATGTTCTACAACTTCGACGGCTTCGGCACCGTCATTTCAACCTCTACGGTTTTTCGTCGCACACCTCATCCCGACCATGACTGACCCAAACCTCGACATCGCAAATTGGAACATCCGGGGGCTTAACGACCAAGCGAGAAAGGACACTGTGCACACTACCTTCGCTAACACGCCATGCCATAGCGCCTACCTGCAAGAGACAAAGCAGGACTTCATCGACCAAAACACGGCTTCTTATATCGGGGCCTATCATCTTCGCTCTTTTGCCCACAGGCCCGCCACGGGAACCAGAGGGGGGATCCTCCTACTGTGGAATGACGACCACGTCTCCATGTCCAATATTACCATTGGGACCCACATGATCTCGGCCGCGGTGTGCATCTTGGCATGCGGCAGCACCTTCAAGCTCACCACGGTTTATGGTCCTTCAACTGACGTCGAAAAAGGGCTTTCCTTGATGAAGCTATTGCCTCAACGCCTGCAAATAATGAGAAGTGGTTGATTATCGGGGATTTCAACCACATCTACCAGGCGGCTGACAAGAATAATTCCAACCTGGATTTGAGGTTGATGGGTCAATTCTGTCAAGCCCTCAACACTAGCCAGCTCAAAGAGATCAAGCTGCAGAACAGGAAATTTACTTAGAGCAACGAGCGTGACACCCCCACTTTGGTTAGACTGGACCGCGCTTTCTTCAATGCTTCCTCGGACCTGGCTTTCGGAAATCATGTGCTTAATGCCTTGTCTTCATCACTCTTCGATCACTGCCCGCTAATGCTCTCGAATCAGAGTGGTCCGCGGCGACCACCAACTTTCCGTTTTGAGAATTTCTAGACTAAGATGTCGGACTTCCAGGCGGTTGTGAAATGTGCTTGGGAGGAGCCGACCACTAACACTCAGTCTGCTCACATCCTGAACCACAAGATGAAGCACACTGCGAGGAAACTGCGTGCTTGGAGCAAGAGCCTTTTCTCAGACCACAAGCTGCAATTCATAATGGCTCTTGATGTCATTCTTCAGCTGGACATCGCTCAGGACTTTCGCACGCTTTCTACAACCGAGAAGACTCTACGGGCTGCACTCAAAAGACGGGTTATGGGCCTGGCCGTTCTGGAACGCACACGGAAACGGCAAGCCTCGAGGATCACAAACCTACGAGTGGGCGACGCCAACACTAAGTACTTTCATATGCGTGTGAGTTCCCGCCGACGGAAGAATCACATTCAGAAACTCAAGCACAATGGCGGTTGGGTTACATCTCATGAGGAAAAGGCCAAGCTGATTTTCGACCACTTCTCACAGACTCTTGGGTAGCCGCCTCCCCGGCAAATGGACCTCAACTGGGCTGCAATTAATCCAGCTGCACACGACCTGGAAGATCTGGCTCTCCCGTTTTCCATTGACGAGGTTAAAACCGCCATTGAGAGCATGCCGGCCGACAAAGCCCCTGGACCGGATGGATACACCACGACCTACTTCACCTCATCCTGGGACATCATCAGCCCAGACCTCATGTCTAAAAGTAATTCGTAATTAACATAGTTGCGTGCTAAGGTCGAGAGATCTAACGGGGTATTTGTACCGCCGTGAACGGCCCTCCTTGGAGTAAAATTTAATCATGCTCTTAATGTTGAACATGCGAGTCGTTTGCAATAAATTTGTGAGTTCTTTTTGACTAATGTTAAGCTACGGTTTTGGCACTTCCACCATGCAAATTTGGGTTGTATATTCCAATGATGAGCCTCCTCAAAAGCGCTCTAGGTCTTCGTGAGCAATCAAGTTGGATGCACCCCCACTAGTTCCATTGGAGAGCTTTCATACACATATAGCTCTATGTGCATCCGTTGCATGGCAATCACTACTCCTTACATAGTTTCGATTAAATGACTTCCTCTTGTCTAATGATCACTTTTACCTTTGTGAGCCTTTCTTCCGTTGGCCTTCCAAACCCCATCATTATTCTCTTTGCCATAACATCCTGATGCCAAAATCAAATGCTTACGCTCACCGATTGAGTAAAACCTCGAAACAGTTGATTCATGAAGTTCATGTTTATTTTTACTTGACTAGATCCTTTCTATATTGTGAAAAAATATTTGATGCTTAATTTGAAGGATAGAACTTCTACACTGAATATTTAAAACATCTATAATGAATCTTGTACGGTTTCATGTCTTTAAAGCATCGTTGATGAAAAGTTTTAGCTTGTTTAACTATCTTGTTTTATTATCTTTTGTTTAATATCAATTATACACATTTGCTTTGAATGATTTAATCTTAGTTCACATGCTGTACATTACTATTTGATCAAGATTATGTTGGAAGCATGTCACTCCAGAAATTATATTTGTTATCGTTTACCTACTCGGGACGAGTAGGAACTAAGATTGGGGATGCTGATACGTCTCAAACTTATCTATAATTTTTGATGTTCCATACATGTTTTATACTAATTGCTACATGTTTTATATACACTTCATATCATTTTTATGCATTTTCTGGGACTAACCTACTCCCTCCGTTCCACAATATAATATGTTTTAGACTTTTTCTAAATTCACATGTACACACATGTATGTAGACACTTTTTAGTGTATGTGTCCATTCTTGTTAGTATGAATCTGGACATGCATGTGTAATACCTAAAACATCTTACATTGTGGAACGGAGGGAGTATTAACAAGATGCCACAGTGTCAGTTCCTGCTTTCTGCTGTCTTTTTGTTTCAGAAAAGATAGTCAGGAAATATTCTCGGAATTGGACGAAAATCAACGGGGATGAGTTTTACACCGATACGAAGACGAAGTCCGAAGGGCGAATGGAGAAGCGACCCAGGGGGCCCAGCCGCCACCTCGGCGCGACAGAAGGTGGGGTCATGCCGGGGGGTCGTCTGGCCGCCTTGGGTGGCCCCTCGCGCCGCCCTTTCGCCTATATATTCACCACCTCCCGAAAACCCTAAACGCCCGAGCATTATTCCATGAAAAGTTCCGTCGCCGCCGCCGTCGTCAACCCTAGTTCAGGAGGGTTCTGAATCTCTTCCCGGCACCCTGCCGGAGGAGAAGATCCTCGCCGGAGGGCTCTACACCACCATGCCTGCCTCCGGACAGATGCGTGAGTAGTTCATCCTTGGACTACGGGTCCATAGCAGTAGCTAGATGGTTGTGTCTCCACTTTATGCTATAATGTTTAGATCTTGTGAGCTGCCTAACATGATCAAGATCATCTTATTGTAATGCTACATGTTGTGTTTGCTGGGATCCGATGAATTGTGAAGTTATGATCAAGTTGTTTGTCTATTTATCTATTGTTTTATTTATGTTCTTGCATGCTCTCCGATGCTAGTAGATGCTTTGGCCAGGTAGATGCTAGTGTCTCCAAGAGGGAGTATTTATTCTAGATAGTGGGTTCATGCCTCCAGTAATCTGGTCTCGAGCGACATAAACGACTAAGGTTGTGGATGTGTTGTTGCCACTAAGGAGAAAATAACTTTGCTTTACTTATATGCGTTGCTTATATGTCTCATGCATTATTTACATTACACACCATGCTTAATGCAATTATCCGTTGCTTGCAACTTAATACTCGCGAGAGACACGGACGTTATCTCTGCAGTGGATTATTAGTCATAGATGCAGCTGGTAAGCGGTCTATGTAAAATGTTGTAATGCCCAATAAATATTACGATGAACATCTTGTCATAATATGCATTGTCATGCTTTTGCCATTTGTCAATTGCCCAGCTGTAATTTGTTTACCCAACAGGCTTGCTATCTTTTATGGAGAGACACCACTAGTGAACTGTGGACCCCGATCCATTCTTTTACACTGACTAGTAACATGCCCGTGTGTTGCAACGGGTGAGAAAAATATTCGTTGTGGAGACTTACAGGGAAAGTTCCCGTTGATACATTCACAATATGTTAAGGAAACCAGCCAGTTTCAACGTGTCCACGACATGTTGTGCGTTGTACGCCAAAAGAGATACGTGTCGCCATCGCCACCTCACCCACTTCGTGTAGGTGAAATACAGATACGTTATTTGAATAGAACTCGGGATGTGGATGCTTAGTGCCAGTTCGATCACTTGTACAAGACCAACGACGCCGAAGCCTTCACAGATCAATTATCATCAAATTTAAAGACATGATATGCAAGAATACTTGCCATATTTGATGACATATCAAATTAAAGGCATTCACCAAAGTCTTCAGCTAGTAATCTTGAACGCGTAATGGGTGTCTAATATATGTGCCCTCATGAGACAAACTTAATCCAGGAAATCCATATCCAGGTCATTTCTTACTTCGTTTAGCATGTTTTTTTCATGTTTCTTTCACTTATTTAATCTAAATAATAATGTTAGACTACATTTTATCCCAAGTCAAAACATCACATAACATCCCAAAGATATTTCTTCAATAAACATTGTATTAGTTCCCACTTTCCTTCCCTAACGTAATGGTTCAGCATGGACCATATCCCTGCAAAAATTGAGACCTCTTACAAAAAAGTTACACAAATTTGCAACGAAACAATATTTCTTTTGAACTATTCAAACAAAAGAGACACAATTAGAAGATCATCGTGTACATCTTTCTCCTTCATTTTCTTCTCTCGAACAATTGCTCTGTTGCCAGCCCTGCCGTCGCTACCCACACAACCCTTCAATCCAATCTTTCTCCGTGATTTCCCTTGTTCTTACTCATCATGTTGTTCCGCTTCACAATCAACAATCACATTTCTCATCTTTCCTACCACTCTCAAACTTCCTTCATACAATGTCAAATGACACACTATCAGACACCCGGACAAAAATGTTGCCGGTTCATTGGTAACAAGCCAGATCCAAATCCCTCAATATTCCCTACAGTTTATACTGGTAGATAATGTTAGGTTGATCTCCTCCCATGTGACCCAACGGTCATACCGGACCCTTGACCACGCCCTGATCGGGGGCGTGCAACCGTACACTGGTTGGTGGGCCCCTGTCACCAGCTGCTATAAAGAGAGGTGGGGGCCGGCGGCACCGATTACGAGGTTCGACACTGTGCCTGACCCCCACCGACATCCCTACCGATCTAGGGTTAGCGCTGAGCTGACGGGAAGTACCACCACCGCCGCCACTGCTACCCACTGGCATCACCGCCTCCGTCCACCATGGCCGGAGCCTCGAGCGCATCCGCACAAGGAGAAGGTGATGATCCTCCTCCCCATGTCTCTGTTCTACACGCAGGATCTACCCTAGAAGGTCCTACAGGTTTAACAATGGTATCAGAGCCCGAGGGTTTCTAGATCCTACTCGTGTAGATTGAAAGAAAAGCAAATCGAGAAAACAGAAAGGCAAAAGCAAAAAAGATCCCCTCCCGTCGGATCCCCAAAAGGCAAATCGAAACCCTAACCCTAAAATCAAAAGAGGGAAAAGAAACTCACCGGCTTGGGCCTAGGGCTCACCGGCAAAGCAGCGCCGCCGTCGTGGCCGCGCCTGCCCCTCTCGATCTCGATGCGCACCTTCGGGGGCATCTGGGAAGAAGGGCTCGGGCAGTCGAGGGGCACGCCTCCGCCACGGCCGAAAGGAAAATATCCTTCTCGGGGGCAAAGGCAGCACCGCCGAACCACCGTCACGCCCTGCCGGCGAGATTCAGCGTCGTCGCCGGCGCGGTGAGAGCAGCAGGAGCCGTCGTGCCCCTGACTGGCTTCGTTTTGGTGGCGGTGGGTGGTTGGTGAAAAGAAAAAGAGGGGAAGGAGAAGGCTCGTGCCGCTGGGGCGCCGCCGTCGCCGGCGGGCCGCCGGCCTTGTCTTCATCTCCAACGACCGCAGTCGGGCGGACGAAAGCAGAGGCGAGAATGGGGCGATTTTTTTTTCGTCGGTGAACGAAAGCTGGACGTCTTGTTCCAGCGACGCGCGCGGACAGCCGTCCGATGAAACGGACGGCCAGGATGCCGTCCTGGCCGAACCCTAGCTCACAGCGGGCCGATGGGCCGAAAGAAGGGAGGCCGTGGGCCGCGTCCCTGGTGACTGCGTCGCAGCGAGCGGCAGATAGCTCGCAGCGGCACGCAGAAGGCAGGCCGTGGGCCGGGCTGCGAAAAAGGAGTTTTTCTCTGTTATTTTTTTTCTTTTTTACAGAGCAGAGTTTTGATGAATTCTGTCCAGTTTTTTGAGCAAATTTCATCCAGTTTTTTCCCTATTCAAATTATTCCAACGAAAATTTGTTTAGAGAAATGAAAAGTGACAGAAATGCTTCTGAAAAGTACAAAGTTTATGAATTTTATTCATTTTTCCGCTGCAAATAGTTAATAGTAATAGCTTAAAAGCAATAAAGTGATAATTAAATTTTAAAAATGTGATAAAGTGAATATTAAAGGTGATTATGGTCCTTTTATTTTATGACCAACGTTGTTAATGACATGATCATGATAGAATAGAATTAAAGTAAGAATTAAATTTTAAAGAGAATGTTAAAGAAATTATTGAAACAATTATGATCCTGTTATTTTACGACCAACGTTGTTAATAACATAATCATGATTTGTTAATCGTTGAACAGTGCAATGTTTGTGAAATACAGATAATATTTTACAGTTTCTGCTGTAAAGTAAAAGGACTCTCCTCTAATTAAATTGGAACCAACGGGAAAATTTAATTAGAGAGGAGGAAAAAGAGAAATACTTGTTTAACAAATTAATTATGGTATTGTTATTTTCTGACCAACGTTGATGATAGCAGTACTATAATTATATGAGTTCTATAGTCAAAGGGCTAGATCTCTGATAATTTTGCATGAAAGTGATCAATTTTCAGAGAAAAGATAAAAGATCAAGAAATGCTCTTGAACTATAGAAATATGAATATTTCATGTTTCCGCTGAAATAGAGTTGATGATAATGTTATTTCCAAACAGAGTTCTTTATTGCAATAGAAATATTATCATCATATTGTTTATGAGTTTTATGCATTGATTCTATTTCTGCCCAATGGTGATGTAGAATTAGTGTAGAAAGATGATGTTTTATTCTAATTCTGCCCAACGGTGATTTAGAATATAGAAGAAAGTTTTAAAGATTTAATGTGCATATCTTTAACCAGACCAACGTAGGGTTATTTTTATGCTCATTATTTTTTATTATTATTGAATATTTTCTCAGACAAAGATTCTCATGTTTTCATTCGTGAAAGCAAAAGAATGGGTACTTGTGACCCGAAAGATGACCAAGAAAGGTCATAAAGTGAGAGAGTATGTTCTCTCTAAAGAATGACTGCAAAAGAAAAAGAATTCTTGGATGTTAATCCAAGAATACAAATAGATCATCGAGAGTCTTGTTTGACAAATGTCTTTCATGTACTCTTCATGCAGAAAACAAATAAATCATTCAGAGTTTTGTTTAACGAATTTCTTTCATGTACTCTATATGAAGAAATTTTTTAAACGAGCAACATGAATGCTTAATTTGACCAACGTTGGATTAAGCATGTGTATAAAAGAGTATTCAGATTTATTTCTGAATTTGATGATTGAATATGCAGTCTAAAGAGCCAATTGTGGCATCTGTGTCTCTTAATTACCCGCATGACGGGAAAAGACGATAATAATACCCACGTGGTGGGAAAAGTCTGGGAAAATACCCGCATGGCGGGAGAAAATTTTGACAAAGGACTTATCCTGTATGACAGGAAGAAGATGTGATGACTCATGTGTTTTTATATCGACCGCACACTTTATGTGTCATAGTTACAAAGCACTTAATGAGTCAAAAGAGAATAAAGTTACAAAAGAACCTAAAGATGAGAATGGCATGCAAGTGTGACTTGCAAAAGTACCATTGAGAAAGAACTCTTGTGAGTTTTGAAAAGGAATGTGGTAAAAGTACTCCCAACATTAAAAGACAACTTCATTTTGAATGAAGCAGATAAAAGATAACTTCATTTTGAATAAAGCAGATAATCAAAGTTTCGAAATTGTGGCAAAAAGGTTCTTGCCACATTTCGAGGGGGAGATAGAGAATGTTACAGAATAAACTCCCTATACTTCAGATGATGAATTGTGATCGTCTGGGGTGTACGACGGTCATAATAATGATACCACTAAAGAAAAGAAATAGATGTATTCTTGGATATTTTACAGCTCCGAAAGGAGACTAAGGACGGTACTCAAAGTGCCATAAAGAAGACAGATTGACAGGTTAACAGAATAAACCCAAATAAAAGGATTAAGGATACACCATTTTGGAGAAAATGGAGTAATCTGGGGGAGCATGGTATGAACATACCTAAGGCTCGAATAGATTTTATCTGGGGGAGCTTGTTGCTTTATAATAGAGATGAACAAGCAAACATGGATCTTGTGATTTAGGTCCTTGTAAGAGCTATAGTGATAGAAGACTACAGAATTAATTGCCTCTAGGCAATGACAGAGCAACAACATCCCCATATGAGAAAAACAGATGACTATAGAGTCTATATCAGAGAAATTTAAATGAAGGTTGATCCCACCTCATTTACAAAAATTATAAGCAACGCTCAATCGATTTTAAAAAGTGTTTACTTGTCTTAATGATTAGAGACTATGTGAATCCCGACGATGTTTGGGACTCATAAGTAATTTCCAATGGAGCCAAAACAGTAGGCTATAAAGGGTCTACAACGCCAATGTGACTCCAAAGGAAATATGTAAAAAGCGATTTTAAATCGAAAGATTTGCGCTAAGAGAATAAACAGATTATAATGAGTGATAATGGCACATAATGATCTGAGTTACATCAGATGAAAGTAAAGAACACAAGGGATCTTACGGACTAGAGCAAGTCTCTAGAATCAGAAGTTATTTTGGGTTAAAGAGAATGAGAGGACAATCGCTTTTCTATAAACTTATAGAATGGGAAATTCATTCCCTAATCCTGTGTATGTGGATGATATCCTACTTGCTAGTGGTGATGTCAATCTACTACCGGCAGAGAAAAGAAGTTCTTGTCCTCAAAAGAGTATTCTCGGTAGAGTGTCTGTCGTTAAAAGTATCGAGATTTACTAAGAAAAGAAGAAAAGGGGTATTAGAAATATCGCATGGACATGCTGAGAAGAAGTCTCTAAAGCATGCATGTCGAGAAAATCTACGCCTGTTCTTATTGTCAAGGGTAATGGAATTGAGAACTTTAGTGTTCCAAGAGGTAACTCAGAACAGATCAAATGAATACAGTACCATATGCTTCAGCTGTTGGAAACTCAATATTACCCTGACAATTCACGTATCCGGATTGTTTTGGCAATGTCCAATCCAGATATAGATCACTGGAATGGAATCAAAGATATCGGCCTCATGCTAAAAGAAACAGAGTGCTCTCAAAAGGTTGTGAGTACAAAGATAGATCTATAAATGCGCTCTCAAAAGGTTGTGAGTACAAAGAAAGAATTTGTGAAATGTATAGCGAAATCCACAATTGTCGCTAAATTTCACATTTGGAGTTTTTGTGTGGAAAAACTCCAGAGAATGAAAAGTTTGACATCAGTGTGATGTAAAGACATGTTATAGCATGATATAAGGCCGAGGGACAGGCAAAATGGTTAAGGAAACCTGTACCCGGAATTGATAATGGTTGACAACAGCAATAACCATTAAGTAATTCACTCCTAAGACAACGAGTCAAGTGTGGTGCCAAACACATTGACACCGAGTTATACGTTGTAAAGGAGAAAGTCCGGAATTATGTTGAAATGCTTGGAGCATAAGAGGAATAGATAAAAGAAACACACAAGTGTTTGCAGATCTGCTAATTAAAGGCTTACCGCCCAGTGTGTTTTGGAGAACACATAGTCGACATGGGTTTATGGTATAGTCTATATGATTTTCGGACAATAAAGAGGCCCAAAAGATTAAAGAATCTATTTCAAAACAGAGACGTATATTGTAGCTGTCTGATTCTATCGGCAATTGAGCTGTGACGATGAAACATGCTCTATGTATCGATCTGTGATGAAACGAGTAAAGCGAAAATTATATAATTAAAAGTAAAAGTTGAGATCAAGGGGGGGAATGTTAGGTTGATCTCCTCCCGTGTGACCCAACGGTCACACCGGACCCTTGACCACGCCCTGATCGGGGGCGTGCAACCGTACACTGGTTGGTGGGCCCCTGTCACCAGCTGCTATAAAGAGAGGTGGGGGCCGGCGGCACAGATTACGAGGTTCGACGCTGTGCCAGACCCCCACCGACATCCCTACCGATCTAGGGTTAGCGCTGAGCTGACGGGAAGTACCACCACCGCCGCCACTGCTACCCACTGGCATCACCGCCTCCGTCCACCATGGCCGGAGCCTCGAGCGCCTCCGCACAAGGAGAAGGTGATGATCCTCCTCCCCATGTCTCTGTTCTACACGCAGGATCTACCCTAGAAGGTCCTACAGGTTTAACAGATAATAATTACATCAGATATAGCACATTGATTTATCAGCTATGTATACCACAATATGACATTTCAGACATAGCACATAGATTTATCAGCGATGTATACCACAATATGACATTAGGAGCATCAACAGAACATGAAAATTCTGCTAATTCAAGCAGATGAGGCCTAAGAAAAATACCAAGGATATTGCCCCAAAAACTCTTGAAAATAATGCCAACAAAAGTTTGCTCGGTAAGCCTTATCGCATCTATAACAATAAAGAACATCATTACAAATAATATGCTTCCTGAATTCGAAATAGTGCCTTTCTATGGAATGGGAAACTCACTACGACAGTCCCATATAGATAATCACAATATAAGTACTCCAACGCAAAATTGCTCAAGCTTTGGCACTCCAAAAAAGTGATGGTAAACATGGTATTCCGCTTCTCCATATAATAGGTTGTGCTTTATCAGACTGAACAGAAAATCAAAGCTGCAAATGACAAGAAAACTCTTAGCAATTTCTTGAGATTTTCATGGACATAATTAGTACTCCCTCCGTTCCCAAATATAAGATGTTATAGACTTTGTCCACATACACATGTACACTAATGTATTTAGACACATTTCATGTGTATGTTCACTCATTTGTGTATGTATCTAGACAACATGTGTAACATCTTAAACATCTTACATTTAGGAACGGAGGGAGTACTCACTACCTCACTTGTAACTGTAAGAACTCAATAGGAAACAACAGAAAAAGAGCACTTTCTTTCCACATATATAAAAGGAATTTAGCAATGCAACAATAAGAAATATGCAGGTTGCTCATACCTTTATCGCTACAGTCAAGAATAATTTCAGTAGAAGACGACAGCTACTCTATTAAACTTCTAATCTGATGCCTTGTTCTTTTTGATCTTCTTCATATAAAACCCAAGCACTTGGCGCCTCAGGATTGAGATGGTCCCAGAACTATTTGTATGTCATGTTACCATGATTCTACACACAGACATGGACAATATAAGACTTGAGAACCAATTTACCATTCAGACATGAACTGACATAGTAACATCCAACAAAAATCTACTTGGAAGAAAATGTTGCATCAAGAAATGGTACACGCTCGTTGCTTTGCTTTGAATCAAGTAATGTAAACACACGAGGATTTTTACCGCAGGAAGTCAATCTCAAGTATAATTTTCAGGTGGGGGATGCAGGGAAAGAAACCTTGAGCCGATGTCCCAGTCCTCCGAACCCGCTCAGCCCCGCCGGTGATCCAACAGCCGCCGGCAAGGACAACAAAACACAATTACATATCAGGCCACAAATTTGATAGATGTAATAACTTCCCCAGAAAATTCGTCAGCCCCTTCTTGTCTTGATTCGGCCCCATCGGCGCCCACGCTCTGGATGCAGTGCCTGTGCTGTGACATTGCGGAAAATTAAATATTAGGCAAAACCTAGAATAAGCTTCATATACAATAGCCATGGATGAATAATTTGTGACACTGGTTATGTTTTGAAAAGCAACTGCGCATGTTCTCAATCATCACAATACATATTAGCATATATAGCAATGATGAACTTGAGAACTTCAGCAACAGATTATCAACCATTAAAACGTGAAAACAAAAAACGAAAGGAAAAAAATAAAATATATAGCCATAGATAGCAGCGGCACTATGCACCTAAACGTAAGCTTCTATAGTCATACCAATACACAAATACATCTACTCCAGACTGGGGGGAAGTGTATTGTGCCTAATCTATTATATAATTAAAACACAAGACAATTAACGGCTCATATTAAACACGTGAAAGCAAACGGTTCAGATTTAAAAGATCTACTATTAGAGAGAAATAATGCCTCGGATCGGTTTTGGAAATAATGCACGCTCACGTAACCATCACGTTCACGTATTGGAAAGGATCCGTTTTGGAAATAACAAATGTTCACGTAAGGGGTTAGCTAACCATCACGTTCACGTATTTGAAGCAATTCCATATTCGTGTCAGTCATGGACTCTTTGCAAACATCAGGACGCGCGTGGTTATATTTGCTGCAAGCTCAATTATATTTGTGGTTTCCATCAACGACAGAAGCACATCTCGAATCTACATCGACCCTACTTCTAGACGACGGATTGGAGATATGAAAGCATACATGCGAAGGTTCTGTTCCTCATCAAGTCTAAGGCGAGCATGAGACGATGACGGTTGAGACGATTTTCCGATCTCGCGCGGACGACAAGCTTGATTTCGATCTGTCAAGAAGTGAGGATGTTGGCGGACCTGATTAGCTTGGATGGATGGCAACCCAGCCTAGGGCGGCTTCATATGCTGGACCGAAGCCAGATACAGCAGGGTCAATTTTGATTAGCAGGTCAAGAGAAATTTCTCTGGCCGAAGATCAGCCGTGATTGTGATCAGAAGATTTCGCTGGCCGTGATTGCGATTGTGCAAGACCTGAAGATTTCTCCGGCCGCCCGACCTATATTGGTTGTCTTTCAGGCTGCTGTACGTAACGATGGGAGGGCATCGTCATCATCGACTCATGCATCGCTATCACGCCGGCGCGTTGACCGCTTAGGCACAGTTGTCTCGCCTGGGGCATATGCATACCGGCATAAACTCTCTAAAACTTATTTACTACCAGGCTTCAATGTCAGATCCCGGATGACTACGTGCTACACTGTGCACATCAACGATTAATTTGGGACAATATGCAAGTAGAAGACGTTTGTTCCTGGTCTTGGCCGGCATAAGGAGAAACTTACAAGGAAGCCACCGTCGTGCACTACTGGTGCGTTTAGGAGCTACAACCAGGACGTTTAAGAAAGATTAACAAGAAGGAACGAGCATGTTATACATGATCGTCTCGGTGAGATATATGCATACATTCAGCTGCCCAGCCTCTGCGTCCGCCCTACGTCCCTACTCAGCTTCTTCTCACACCTGCTCTATGTGGTTACCTGCCTGCCAGCGGTGTTGCTGGGGAGTCTAGGTGGGTCCTTGGATTGCCTCCGCCGATGAGAGCCGGGAAGACCAGCAGGAGGCGGAGAAGGAGATGATTCTCATGATACGTCACCGTTGTCCCTGCCTTCCGGCGTCCTTATCCAGCCTCCTCTGCTTTACACCCTATTAATTATTAGTTGATAATAAGGCCTCACTAGACTTTATACAACAAAAGGATATCACTGTTTGCATCAGCTCAATATAAACGAGGGTTCACTGTGCTTTTCCGAGATTTAGAGTTTGCAGCAATGTGCGCCTATGCTATGTTGTTCGATACAGGGAGATTTTACCAACTCAGAGTTTTTTTTTGCCAACTCAGAGTTCGCAGCAATGTGGTACGAACTAAAGTTATTTGCGCCTGACCTTTGTATAAGGCTTCGCTGGATCGATGGCTCATGTGTCTTTAGGTACATCTATGCTGAAAAACCACGCCAAACAAATTAAAGTCTATATGGTCTCAAGTGTAAGTTTATATTTCTCCCATTAAGGTTCCCATGCATAAATTGAGGATCAAATTCCACGTATATTTTATTGCGAGAAAATTCATACTGAAATAAATTGTTGCATTTACATAACAATAAACTCACCATAAAAATTAAAATAGAATAATTTGTGTTCTTTGTGACCACCAACGTCTAAAATACACTATAAATATGCACATCGTTTGTTTACTCGAGCATGAAGTCTGACTGTGTAGGAACACATGCCAGAAATAATAGAGCACGCAACACGGAATACATGGATGAGTTGATTCCTTAATGTGCAACAGCCGAGTTCATAATGGTAGAAAGAAACGGAGAAATGTTGCATATAAATAATGGATAAGGTTATGTAATACACAAAATGGAAAATACTGATTGTACAAAACTATAATCATGTTTCTCGAGTCATACAATTTTTCCAAACGTCGTCTTCGTCTTCTATGTATATATTCGAAACTGCAAATTAACAATAATGTACAAATGTATGTATTTTTTCTTTTTTTTTGGTTAAAAGTATTTTGTCTTCATCTGCATTGTATGAGATGAGTTTGAAAAATAAACGCAGATCATTTCATTACGTGTGCTCTCTCTGTTTCAGATCATTATTGCAAAAGTTAGTGGAGTGGTCACGAGAGATTGGACAAGGAAGAAAAGAATAGCAGTAAGCTTTTTTTCTCTTCTAAATCTGTATCTCTTCCTAAGTTTAACATAAATCATGAAAGGATCGTCCAATGAAGTGTTCGACCTATTTTGTTCCAAGTATATATCTCAGTTTACGATTTTAGTAAAACGAGCATAACAAGTACTTTTAACCAGTGCAGAAAAAACTGTTTTCATGTATTACTGATGCTAACGGCTGTTTTCTAGGGTGTATTTAAGAAGACGAACACATCTATATTTGATTTCACTACTTTGATAGGAAGTACAAGATCTGCATGGGAAATTCAAGTATATGATGGCGGATGGCAGGGCGCCATGTGAGAAGCCGACGCAAAGCGATTACAAATTGGACTAAAGGTAAACTCTATGCAGTTTTCTTACAAGGAGCCGATCCAGCTACTCTGGCTATTTGTACTGGGCACTCAGTCGATTTTTTTAAAGTAAGACCATAGAAACCTTCTTTTTCCCGTAATGCTCAGAGGTTAATCTATTGTTCAAAATAATTCATTATATATGATCATAATTGCTACCAAATCAGTGGACATATCAAGTTTGGTTCTCCTCACAACATAGATATTTGTGGAAGGCATAACGGTTCAACCTTTAGTAGTTTATTTTCCATGTGCAAATTATTAAGCGCTCCTCTGCTTACACATGGAAGATTGAATTTGAAAATTTTCAGGTTTTTGTGGTGCGGTTGCATCAGTAAAGATGCTTAGCAGGTATAGTCTAATAATTGGTAGGACGACCATGCGAAGGTGAGGACGGCGACCGCACGACAGCAAACAAGACTGCATGAAAGGATTTGTGGTAACCTTACATGTTTTGCATCAGATGACCAATTGACCATGAGATCCGATTTCTTTGATCTTTTGCGTCGACTCATTTTTGGGATCCAATATTGCACCTTTGTTTCAGTCCCAATTTGTCATGTCGTCCAATTCAAATGACTTCTCGGCTCTCCTCAAGAGTAATATGAGGTGCATGCATTGTGCATCCAGATGGTGATTTTACGAAATTATATGAAGTATGTGAAAGAGTTTAGGGCCGGCCGTCCATGTGTCGTATGGAGAATCAGTTTGAATATTAATTCTCAAAGATAAGGAGAAGCACACGTGAAGGTACAAATACATATGCATGGTATAAGAAATGATGAGGCCCATGGAGGATTGAAACAAAAGGGTTAGCTTTAATCCTTAGTGGACAATTTGTAAGGAAGGTAATTAGTAAGTTATTGCAAAGCTTTACTCCATCATTGCCAAATGGACGACGCACACGTTTTTCAAAAATATACCTTGGCCAAATATTTGATCATTAAATGTGGGTCATATCTAGAAGAAACTATATCATTTGAAACTTCTTTTGATTGTGAATCTAACGGTATCAAATTTTTTAGGACTATTTTTTGGTCAAAGCTGACTTTTTGCTAAGACCTGCACGAATTTTTTAGGAGGTAGTATAGTTTTGCATGACAAGAACCCCATAATAACTTCTGTCTAATGTAGATACATAGAAAGATCCTTAAGAACGAGGTACTACATATCTGCCCAAAAGATTTTCCACAAAGTCCACTAGAATAATCTAAAAATACACATCTTTGCTAAAATCATTTTCTATATTACAAATGATACAACATTTCAAATACATGATGAATAAATAAAATTAGAATTTTCATGTGAGGGAAAATTGCTGGCCAAAACAATGCCAAATAATTTTCCATGGATTATCTTTGCGATAATTTATAATTATATTAAACATGTATCTAACAATTTACACATATTTGAACGCTAGCGCAAAACACAAACACTAATAAATCTAGCCGCGCAAATGCGCGGGCCACCCAGCTAGTTCAAAAGTAATAGCCAGGTGAACGGACCATTAGACTGTTCTTCGTCAGGGAGCAGCTGGAATTCAAGCCAAGTATCTGGGTGCAAGCAACTCCTCATCTTCCTCGTCTTCAGGAGCGAAGAAATTGGAAGTGAGACCCGGTCCTGAACCTTCCCGCTAATCTCGGAGAAGTCGTTCCGGATCCCTGCAATCTCAGGCGGCGTGTTCGCGGCGGTGGATTGGCTTCCCACGGAGGACGGCCAGGGCGAGGCTCCCGGGCGCGAGGAAGTTAGCGACCCCCAGATTTGGCGGGTCAGGATCTTGGATAGCTCGGTGAGGTCCTCCTTGACACCCTCCGCTGCGGCTTAGTGAAGCCGGTGGAGAGTGGTGACGGGCTAACGGCGGCATGATGCGCGAGGAGGGGACCGGGGAGAGGAAGTCGGAGGCCGCGGCGGCACAGTCCGAGATGGCGCTGGCACCGCGAGACGGCGTGCGGGCGTGCGGGTACAGCGACGCGCCGACGCCCATGTGGCTGAGCCCGGGGGCGGCCGCCAGGGAGAGGGATAGGAAGGATCGAAGAGGGAGAGAGGACGTCGGGGTCCCGACGCTCGATTTTGTTGGTCTTTGGCCCATTTGATCGCGACCGCGCGCGGGGCGAGCGGAGAGAAACGCCGGGGCGACGTACGACGATGTTGGACCAAGCGAACGACATAAACATGGGAACGAAATTTTTATTTTTTAGATATAGGAGAGAACCGTTTCCACCACGCTCTACAATCACTTGTTCGCTGTTCCTTTTTGTATTTATATTTATTCGCCACACCATACGTTTAATCCTTTGTATTCAGCAAGTCGGGGAGATTGACAACCTTCCTTGTTTCGTTGGGGGCAAAGTACTATGATTGTGTTGTGTGTAGGTCCGCGTCAACAACATTTCAACGGCGTTGTTGTTGACACCGTGTTGAAACTCTTCCACCTCCTACTGGTTCGATAACCTTGGTAGATTTTAAGGGAAAATTGCTGCTGCACTACTTCATACCTTCCTCTTGGGGTCTCCCAACGAACGTGTGTTTTCACGTCATCAGGGCCCCCCTGTCCCCACTTCTCTTTGACATTAGCATCAACCCTCTCAATAGAACCCTCGAGCTGGCAACCGAAGAGGGACTGCTTCAACCAATTCCTAATAGGCTAGCCTCGCTCCGCATTTCCCTCTACGCGGACGATGCGGCTATCTTTCTGGTTCCTCGGCGACTGGCATCACCAACCTTGCCATCACGCTGTAGCACTTCGGCGCGGTTACTGGTCTGATCACTAATGTGGACAAAAGTTCTATCTCGCCAATAAGATGCTCTGAGCTAAACCTCGACGTCATCCTCGCAGACTTCCATGCGGCACGGGCGCCTTTTCCAATCAAATACATTGGGCTACCTCTCTCTCTTGGGAAACTTCGCCACGCTGACATGCAACCCTACATTGACAAGGCCGCCTCCTGTCTGCAACCTTGGAAAGGAAAATTCATCAATCGGGCTGGTTGCTTGGCCCTGAAGTCTGTCCTTACTTCTCTACCAATTTTCCTTCTCTTGGCAATAAGGGCTGACAAGCGCACGCTCAAGGCTTTCGACAAACTTAGGAGAGGTATGCTTTGGAACAATAGTGAGAAGGTCAGTGGGGGAAAATGCAAAGTCAGCTGGGACAAGGTTTGTCGCCCTAAGAAGCTTGGCGGGTTGGGAATACTCAACTTAGAGAAGTTCTCAAGGGCACTGCGTCTGCGCTGGTTGTGGCACGAATGGGTCTCGGATGACAAGCCTTGGGTGGGTTCTGAAACTCCAAACGACGAGATGGACAAAAATCTGTTCAATGCAGCCACCGAAATCACGCTAGGGTATGGGGAAAAGGCCTCCTTCTAGGGTTCTTCTTGGCTTGACGGGCTCCCACCGAGGGCCATTGCCCCGGGCCTCTACGAGGCTTCCCGGAGAAATAAGAGATGCGTGCGAGATGCACTTTCCGATGATAAGTGGATAACTGACCTGAACGTCGACAACTTCACCGTCGACCACATCTCCCAGTTCGTCCACCTCTGGGGGCTAATTCAGGAGGTCAACCTCACCCCTGGCGTGCAGGATACCATCATCTGGGCGCTTACGCCAAAAGGGATTTATACGTCTAGCTCGGCCTACAAAGCGCAATTCATCGGCGCCACCTCCTTCTCCTTTATGAGCTCAGTCTGGAAGTCTCCCCCCCCCCCCCACAAGCGCAGCTTCTTCGCCTGGTTGGCCGTGCAGAATAGACTATGGACGTCAGACCGCCTGGCTATTAGGGGCTGTCCACATCAGCCCACCTGCCAACTTTGTAGATGCCAACCGGAGACGGCGAGACATATTCTGTTTGAATGCCCCTACTCCAGACGCATTTGGTGCGACGCGGCGACTTGGCTTCACTGTCCTACCCTTATGCAGGACTTGGGCACATCTAGGGCAACCGTGCATGACTATTGGAAGGCCGTCTCCAATACGCCATCAGTTTCCCGCAAGGGGCTAAAGACGGCAATCATCCTCATCACTTGGGAGATTTGGAAGGAGCGGACTGCTAGGATCTTCACCAACAAATTCGCTATATCGTCTGTGCTTTTTCAGCGCATCAAAGATGAAGGCGGGAACTGGATTCTTGCGGGAGTAAAGAAGCTGTCCGAGTTAACCGCATTTTGAAGATATGACGATCTATCTTTCTGAGAGAGTGGACGGTGTGGGTTGATCTGGTTTCCCCTGGGGGATGCTAATTTTGTTTTAGTACGTCCCTTTTTGTTCGGTTTTTTATTTGGCCTCGGCCGTGTCATGTTTGCTCCTTGTATATCAATATAAAGGCAAAGCTTTTGCCTCGTTTAAAAAAAAGTTATGTAGGCAGCACCGCAGCATGACATATAGAGACCAGCTATCGGACACGGCGTTTCGGGTCACGGGTGCGGATGCACCCGTTATGTAAAATAATTTTAAAAAGTTTTTAAAATGTAAAAAAAAATTAAATAAAATTTGGGATATCCATCATGAAATTTTATGTTAGCGCAAAAAGTTTCGCAAAGAAAAGATATTTTTTGTGGCCTGTGGAAAAAAATAAGAAACAATCACGTACAGAACCATTTTGAAAAACCTGGATTTGTCTTTTTACACAGCCCACAAAAAGTGTCTTTTTTCGCGAAACTTATTGTGCAAACATTAAATGTCGTCTAGTATATCCGAAAATTTTATTTGAACTTTTTTGACATTTTGAAAAATATTTTTTAAACAGTGGATGCATCTATACCTATGAGCCGATATGGATTTCCACAACCTAGATGTTATGATTGACAATCGGTCTCGCTTCACCGCCTAGCCGTTAACCTTCTTACTCTACCGCTACTTTTTTTTCTAGTTGGACATGTTTATGATATTGTCCTAATAGCCACTTTCTTCTCTAGTGTTCCTTAGGGAGCGCCCTATTTTCTTATTTATTTATTTCAATGGATTGATCATTCTCTTAAGATAGATATAACAATCAGCAAATTATTGTGATATAACTTAAAACTAATGCAGAGACAAAATATGCAAAAAAAATGAGGTACAAAAGCCACAAGTTTATACGAACTTTCATGGTTCTAAAAAACCAAAGTTTAAATTAATGTTTAGAAACCAAGTTTATGGTTTTTACCATTTGGATATTTCTCAATTTGGTGTTTCTTCATATAAATACGATCGACCTTATTACGACAATCACAGTCGAACGTCATGGATAGTAATTAGGCAGCGAGCCTGTAACTAGTTCGGGGTCAGGCAGTTCCTGCGTATCTCGCCATTGGCCGCCGTCTTGACCCCGACCCTGCCTAGCTTGGTCATGGCGTTGGCGAAGTCGTAGTAGGTGTCCTGGTGGTCAGCGTAGTAGTTCACGGTCCCGCGGGACCTCTGGTCCGTGAAGAGCACCTGGTCTGAGCCCAGGAGGCCCTTTCCAGCCTGCAGGTTCTTGAAGTAGGAGTTGCCGAACCCGGAGGGCGTGTCGTCGAGGAACGCGAAGGTCTGGCCGGCGCAGGTGCTCCGGAGCTTCGCGGCGAAGCCCGAGTCCATGGTCGGGTCCGTGCCGATCCTGCTCTGGAAGAAGACGCAGTCCGCCGCGCCCAAGGTGTGGCCACCTGGATACGTTGACGCGCGGGTTAAGGCGTTAAATGATGGTGCGCGAGAGAGTCAAAAGATGGCTGCGTGTGTTGCAAATGGAGTGCAGGGCAAGTGAGTCATTGAGTGTGTGGATGATCAGAAGCTGAGGAGTTCAGTCACCTGATAGGGCGATCATGTCAGAAACTTGAGGAGACGAGAGCTTGGACCTCCCCCTTTCCCCACCTACAGTAAAGGGCGACTTTTTCGGCGACACCGCGCACAGCAAGCTCGCAGCCGCGATTCGCCGGATCCCTCGCCCTCCGGCGGCCGCTTCGGCGGCGGGAGGACGGGGGATCCACGGATCCGTGCCGTATGTAGATTAGGTGTGCGTGGTGGTGTGGCTTCTGGCGGCGCTGGGGTGGTAGCGGCGGCGTTGGTGTGGCTTTTGGAGGCGGCGGTCTACCCCTCTGCCGGCGAGGCTCTGCGGAGCTCCGCCGCGGATCTGCTGCTCCGTCCCCGTCTGCGGCTCCTCGGAGTGCTCGGGGGGACCTCCCCTTTGCCGGAGTCCGTGGTGGCGGCTCCGGTGACTGACGACTTTGAAGATGCAGATGCGGAAGGCCAGGATGGTGCTGTCGTTCGTCGTGGTGGGCGGAGGTGCTACGGCACCGAGGGGCGTCGACTCCCTTGTCGCGGAGGGGTGGCTCCCAGTCCAAGGTCATGGAGGTCGTGCGGCGGGCTTCGCCGGCGCAACGTTCAGCTCGAAGACGACGGCGCCGAAGCTCAGGAGGGCTTCTTTGTAATTTCTCTTGTTTCCGGGGTTTTTCTGTAAGAGTCCTGGTGTCGTGTCTGTATTTTCCTCGCAAAAAAAAAAAAAAAGATAGGGCGATCATGTCGGTCTGTGAGAGGCCTAAGTTTGAGAAGAAGTTCTTGAGCTGGTCGAGGTTGAAGTCGACGTGCGGCAGAACGACGCTGTTCTTCGTCGAGATTCTTCCGTCGAACCTGCCCAGCTCCACCGGATAGTTGGGCCCTCCGCTCTGCAAAACATGGTCCATGGATGGAAAATGTGACTTCATGCTCTGGCCTATGCATGGCAGCTTTTAAATGCGAGCTGTGAATGGGCTTAACCTGGAAGACGGCTTCTCTTGCGGCAAGGGCGAGTATGTCGGCGCAGGACACCCTTGTTACGGCACTGCGGGTCGCTGTCGACGGCAGCCTTGGCGTCCAGGATGGTCTGAAACCCCTCCGGCTTCAGCGACTGGTCGTCCGGGTGGTGCCGCTCGTCGTCGCCGCTGGAGTTAACGATCATGATGGATGCATCACATCCCTGCATAAGGAACAGGTAGCGTGTTGGTATATGCATCATGCATGAATGGCAAGAGAGAAGCTGCGCGTGCGCGCGTATGTAGTAGTACTCCGACGGCGCAGTCATGGAAGAAGAGTCTGAGCGCGGCGGGGCCGGAGATCACGGACTGGGCCCTGGACTGCTTGACGGAGGTCCGGACAATGGTCTCCAGGTTGGGGCAGGTGCTGGCGTAGTAGTTCGTCCTCAGCTGTGCGGCGGCCAACGGCGAGAGGAGGGTGACGACGACGCCAACGACCAGGAAGGATAACCACCGAAGGCTCGCCATGGATGATGGTTTAGCTCGATCCAGGCGGTTTGAATGTGATGGGAGATGCCAGAAATAGGGATTGCACGTGGACTTATATAGGCCAGAGCCCCAGCTCGACTAATAATCAGGTCAAGGCTTCTCCCCTAATAATCGAATCAAATCGATGATCGTCTCTTGAAGTGTCAATGCAACTTCAGCCAGAGCTAGTATATTAATTTGCCACTTGGGGGTTCGTAGGAGGTGATGCTCGTGCATGATGATCACAGCTCATTTAAACTGTAATAACGTAACCGCCGGAAATTCAGAACCAAGGAATCGGTTCTGAAGCTACGTTAAGCGTCGTTTTCCACGCCGACTGCCGTTTCCATTACACTGTTTTTTACCAGCAACCTGCGTCGGGGTTGGTCCTCTCGCCGTCTTCGCGTGGGTGGGCGCTGAGACCGACTGGGACGGCGACGGAGCCTCGCCGGCGTTGGGAAGCCGGAGCAGCGGCTCCGGGGCCGCACGGGCCGCGGGGTGGCGGATCTAGGGCCTAGCGCCCGGATCGGGGGCGGGGCGGGCCTGGCCATCCGGATGGCAAGTCGACCTCGCCGGGAGTCGCGGCGGCGCGGGCGTGCGCTGGGCCGTGGCTTTGCGGCGGCGACACGAGGCGCGTCCAGGGGACGCAGCCAGGACGCGCGGGGCGCGGCCAGGTGGCGCGCAGGCCTCCGGCGGCGCCATGAGGGTATGGGCCCGTGCGGGCCCCATCTGGGCCGGCGCTGGGTGCAGCTACTGCGGTGGTGGAGGACCTGCTGTGTCCCTTGCTGCGGCTGGGGCGACGTCGGGGAGGAGGAAGCCGGGGCTGCGGCCCCAGAACTGCGGCTGCGGCTTGGCCGTGGTCGGCATGCCGCCTGCCGTGGCTTGAGGTGACGCGGTGGTTGCGGCACGCGGAGATGGTGGTCTGGCCTATCCCCGACGGGCGGTTTGCGGGGTCGCGACACATCGCCAGGCGAAAGCCTTGCCCGGGCAGTCGGCCGGGGCCGACGACGGTGACGCCCTCGGGAGTTGCGTCCTTCTTGGTGGCGTCGTCGATGTGGTGTTGTCGCTTCTCCACGCCGGGTTCTCCGGGGGAAACCCTAGATCCCTCGCGGGATCGGGCGAGGACGGCGCTCCTGCGTCGCTTGCCTCTTGGGGCCTCTCCTTGGATGTTCCACCGGCCAGCGGGGACCTGTGGAGAGATGGTGGTTGGCGGCGGCGAGTTTCGTCTTCGGCTAGGGGGTGCGTCGCCCTGGGGCCGCCGTGGATGCGGAGCGGCGGCTCCAGATTTCGCCTCCGCCGTGCTGCGTTGAGGTGGTGGAGCGTCGACTCTGGTCATTGGGGCTTGGTCGTCGGCTCGTATGGAGAGCAGCCTTGGGGCTGGCGTGGATGTCGGAGCGGCGGCTCCGGATGTTTCGCCTCCGCTATGAAGCGTCGAGGTCACCTCCGCCGTGTTGCGTCGAGATCGTGGGGTGTCGACTTGTGTCGCTTGGGCGTCTTGGTCATCAACCCGTGTGGAGCGCGGCTTTTGGGCCGGCGTGGATGTTGGAGCGGCGGCTCCGGATTCTCCCCTCCACCGTTGCGTTGAGGGGTTTTTGTGTTGGCCGTGGTTGCTTGGGCAACTTGGCCGTCGACCCGTGTGGGGCGCGGCCTTGGGGCCGGTGTGGATCGAGTTGTACTTTTTCTTTTTCTTTTTTAGGCCTCGTCCTACTTGTTTGCTTCTACTTTATCAATATAAAAGGCAAAGTTTTTGCCTCGTTTCAAAAAAGTACACTTGTCAGATAAAATAAATATGCCTTAGCAAATGGTACCAACAGAATGTTGACGCCAACCGTCAGTTTTAAACAGTTTATCGATATGCTAAAACATCAAAGCCCCTTGTTTGGTTTATTAAAATACAATAAATTTTAGCAGTTTGATCTAGCAAGGAGATGTGTGCAAATTCTTATAAAGGAAGGGAATTTCAAATGTGTGTGCTATGGAGGGCTAGAACCCAGGACAACAATACCCTAAAATGCATTTATGTACTAAATGTTAGGTCATTTTGTATTTGCATTTGCAAGATTTTTTTAGAGCAACCAGCAGAATATATCTCTGCCTTTTCACATAAGAAGAGGGGAAACCAAACATGGAACAAAGGGGGTCTAGTGGAACAAGCCTAAACCCCTAAATCCGACAAATGAACCAAAAACCCTAATCCGGTATCGGAGGAATAAGGGGTCCATGCCCAGCAAAAGCACGATCACACTTTGTAATGGTGCTCTCCCAAGCTAGAGCAATCACCTCAATGTATGTCATTCTCGTTCCGTCGAAATATTTGACGATTTCTTTCTTTCCACGTATATTCAAAAGTATGTAAAGGAAATGACCACTGCGTTGAAATGTCAATTAGGCAGCCTGGATAGTTTCAAGCCCCAAAATTTACATAATTAAGTTCTACAATTTAAGTGTTCAGAATGTGCAATCCGGTAGTTTGCACATTTGTTTTATGGCTATGGTAAATCCTAAAGCTAATGTTAATGTAAGTTTGAGGCTGTAAATAGGTTATTAAACGGCTTCAATACTACTCCCTGCTCCGTTCCTTGATTTTTGAAAAAAGATCCATAATATAAGGTGTATTTGTTATTTATGGATAATTTGATCCATCAAAAAATGATATCTAGTCTCAAAAGAGGGATTTAATGGACTGTATTCATTTTATGCCTATTAAGAACTTATCTCTCGCGATTTTTTTCAGACAAAAATTTAATCCACTATGCAAAATACCCATGTCTTAATATTTATGCAGAAAACTATACACGCTATGTTCAGAAACGGAGGGAGTATTACAGAAGGAGTTGCTCAGTGTGAACGGTTTCAATATACCCATCGTACTACACGGCGGTTGAGAGTTTAGCTAGTGGAGTATTTCCTTGGTCCTTACTATCTTGTTTCTTCAGTAATCCTTTGAACAGCCTGGTAATTCGCCACAGCTGAAGCAAGCTTGCGTTTCTTTATAATGGAATAGAAGACCCGCACTGCATTCCTTCGTCAAGCTGCCGCACATGCGTGCGTGCATACAGGGAGATGAGAATTCAGACTTTGGATCCCTCGCTGCGGAGTTACTTCAGGGTGTGCGGGGACTCTTACTCAGAGCTGACGTGGCCGCCGGGGTTTGCGTTCCTGGACAAGGCCTGGGCGGCGCGCCGGAGGAGTCTCGACGTCTCGTGGTTGTAGGCTACCCAAGGTTTCGGATACCGGTTCAAAAAAATTTCCGGAGGGGACCGATATTTCCGGTAACCGGGGTTACCGGAAAATACCGGCCGGTAACCGGCCCAATATTTCGGCAAGAATTTAGGATTTAAACTTAAAATATCGAATTTTTTTGAAATTTAAATTTTTCGAGCACAAATTTGTTTCAAATTTGACTAATCCGAGATTTTTTATCTGAGATATGCAAATTCAGGGGGTCCGAGAAATCCGGTTACCGCGGAATTCCGGCCGGTAACCGAAACCTTGAGGCTACCTCGGCTGAGCCTGATGACTGCCTGAGTCTGTCACGACTCCTCTAACCTGGCTCTTTAAAAAAAATTTGGAAGCACATAGTCCGGGAGCCAAGGCGCCACTCCCTCCTTTCTACATGAAAATTATAATAACTCAAAGGTGGCTCAAATATTGACATGCATAACCAAAAAGTAATATTTTCATCCAGGGAACATCACTTATTATCCCTCTTGTTTCTTCAGTACCCAAATGACATGTGATCATTAGATACTCCAAATGTAAAAGAAAAGTATATGACACGGAAATTCACTTTGGATTGCGAGAGCTCCAGTAATCTCTATATTTTAAACAATTCAAAAGTATCTTTACAAATTTCAAAAAAATATGAAAAACCCTAGATGCGGTCAAAGATGCATCCTACTATCATGTTAAATCTTAAAGCAAAATTATTTGTATTATAGACTACACAAAAATGATAAACTTGTATTTTTTTTTAGAAAAGGGAATTTTATTAATCTCAGCCTCTGCATCGAGTGATGCACACAGCCGCATTATTACAAAGTTTGAGGGTACGGTATAAGTTTACATCTCAGAATCACAAAGATTGAGACAGGCCTCAATAAACTGAAATTTTAAAAGATTTAAAAGTGTGTGCTCGGATCGACACACATGTCATTTTTACGTAGCGTAGAATGCAGCGTATTTTAAACTGAAATTTTACAGTTGTGTGAGATACATTATTAACAACATGCAGATTTTTTTTTAGATTTTTAAATAGCATGATTTCAAAATAATAATAATGAAGTGAGCACTAGAGTCAGGGAGTGAGTAAATCTTATCTCATATGGCATCTCTTTACTACAAGACGAACGTTGGTGTTTGGTGTGATGGTACTGAACCTGCTGCTCCACTTCTCAAGATAATCAGAGTGATGCCACTGCCATGGCTCTAGTTCCAACAGTTTCCTTCTTCCCCTCCCCGATAAATTCACAACCCTGAGAGGTCCAAGTATTGCGCGGCGTTTTTTCTCTCTCTCGTCTCGCACGCCCCCCGCGGGCGTCGGGGCGAGCTCCCGACCGGCTCCACCCAGCCCTCCTCTCCTCCCCTCCTCCCCGCCGCCGCCGGCGTGCGTCGCAGGGCAAATCCCGTGCGGTGCCGGCGGCGGCGGACTTCCTCTACCCGACGGTGGCGGCGGATGCGCGGGGCTCCCTGCTGGCGGCGGTGCAGTGATGGTGGCGAATTCGATCTCGGCTTGGTGGCGGCGTGAAGGCACGACGGCGGCGAGGCCTGGCGCCGGTGGCGGGTGAGTTGGGGCGGCGTGACTTGGGAGGGTAGCAGACGGCAGGGCTGCGGGTTTGACGCCCAGATCTGGGCCCGCTTGGGCCCGATCTGGGTAGCGTGGGCCCTGGCCGAAGATCATGCTGGTGTGCTCCTACGGTGCCTCCCCACGCGGATCTCCCTCCTCCTCGTTGAAGTAGGGCAAAGGCGGTAGACCCGGGCCAGGCGGGCCTAGGTCAGGCCGCCGCCTCCTGGCTGAGGCAGAGTTGGAGCGCTAGACCTTGGCCAGGCGGGTCTAGGTCCGGCAGCCGTCTGGTAGACGTGGTCCATGTCTGCAGGTTGCGTCTTGCGGGCAAGACGGAGGCGCCATGCTCGTTGCTGCGCGCCGCGCCTCTACTTCCCGTGTGTTGGCGTTGTCCTACACCTCTTTGTGCTGTCCGTGGACTCGTTGTGGTGGTGTCTTTCGCCTCACAGGTGCGAGATCGGGTATGCCGGGGAGGCGGCCCTGGAAGGTGGACTGCGCGAGCGACTCTCCGGCGAGCGACGTGTCGGTGGTGATGGTTTTCCTCCTTGGCCATGAGGATGGCGAGGAGGGTGCAGCAGGAAATCCTGGTGTTGGCGGCGACGGCGGCTCCCAGATCACGTCATGGAGGCTTGCCTTGGTGATAGCGGGTGGTCCGTGATATCGGCATGATGTAGGTGAAGGTGTTTTCGGGCGAAAGCTCAATGCTTCGGCGCCAGCGGCGACGATCCTGCAGGTGTCGTAACCCTCTTGAGGGCGTCGCTGTGGATACCTTCCCCGCGTCTCGGCTCCGGGTGAAAACCCTTGACCATCTCGGTCTCGATGATGGCGGCGCTTAGCGTCGTCACCCTCTTGGGGGCGTCATCGTCGAGCTCCGGTACCCCTCGGTCTCGCTCTGTTCGCATCGGTAGGCAAGCTCAGGTCCTGTCTCGAGGCACTTTTGGCACTAGCGTGGGGCGTTATCGACAACCTTCTATCCTATACACGTGACTATGTTATCACCACTCTTCGTCCTCGTCGTCTGTTGGCAGGATCGGCGCTCCACGGCCCGGAGCGAGATGGCAGGCGGCCATCTCCGGCGATGACTTGGTGGGTGCGGTGCGACGTAGTCCGGTGGTTTCACGAGGAGGTGTGGTGACACCTCTAGTTAGTTGTTTTGGGTGCTTCTGTAGGGTGTGACTACTCCTGTAATCTTGTTTATCTTTGAGCTGCTTTGTAAGAGGGTTTCCTCATCACTTTGTATCGGTTTGGCCGTGTGGCTTTATTTATAAAGCGGGGCAAATGCATGTTTCGAGGATAAATTCACAACCCTCCCTCTCTCGAGTACGCACAGAATCCCCTGAACCCCACGCGAGCTCTTCAAGAGGAACGGCAGCGGAGGAGATGTCGTACGCCTACCTCTTCAAGTACATCACCATCGGCGACTCAGGTCTGCTCCGCTCCCCCCGATCGATCCATTTCCCTTTTTTTGCTGCTCGTAGAGATTTCTTGTGCGAACTCGACTCGAGTAATCTCAGAGGACGAAGGAGGAACGGCATGCTCTCCTAGCTAGTCTGGGAGATCTATCTCACCTGCCTTCCTCTGATTGTATGGTACTATGGTTGTGCAGGTGTTGGCAAGTGGTGCCTGCTGCTGCAGCTCACCGACAAGCGGTTCCAGCATGTCCATGACCCCACAATCGACGTGGAGTCCGACGTCTTCGGCAGCAGGATGATCACCGTCGACAACAAGCCCATCAACCTCCAGATTTGGGACACGGTACGACGGTATCCTTCGTCTCTGTCTCTTGTCTCTCTGCGACCTCTGACGAGATAACACAGTTTCATTACACACAAAAAAGAGATAGCAATGTGTTTTTTGAGTTATGCGGTGCCATAAACCTTTAGATCACGCTCAACTGTCAAGGCAAGGAATCATCTGATGCGTTCTTGTTAACACTGCAGCCTGGTGAAAAAAGATTCAGATCGCTAGCTAGAGCATTCTACGATACAGTTGCTGCTGCTCTTTTGGTTTACGACATCACAAGGTACTTGCCTACCTTGCTGGACGAAGTGCATGGTTTTCCTGAACTATTTTTTCATGTTGTTTGTGTTCTACCTTTAGGGGGGAAACCTTTAATCATGTCTCGAGCTGGCTGAAATATTTAAGGAATTTGGCAAACACCGACATCACAATAATGCTCGTTGGGAACAAATGTGATCTATCTCAAAGGCGTGCTGTGAGCTATGCTGAAGGGGAGAAGTTCGCAAAGGATCATGGTTTGATATTCATGGACGTGTCTGCAAAAACTGCACAAAATGCTGAGGAGGTGATGGTTGACGCATGACGCATCCCTGTGTAATTTCACCCCTCTCTCCAGGCGATTTTCTCACGCCATTTTAAATGCAGGCTTTCGTTAAGACAGCTGGAGTAATATGCAAGAAAATTCAGGATGGTGTCGTCGAGGTAAATTTTCCAAGGTCGTCAATAATTTTGGCCTGCTTAGTAAAAGTGAGCACGTATGCTGTTAAGTTTATCATCGGCCAACAATGGTGCTTCCGTAGAGGGAGATGCCTGCCCGTCAGGCCCGGCCTGCTTCCTGCCCGAAATATTGTAGAAAGCCAGCCACTTTTGCTGATAGCCTTTATACGGACACCAAGAATTGGCAAGCATAAAAATGCAAATGTTTCAATAGCAGCGAATGCCATTTCCATACCTAAAACCTCTTATTTCAGCATCTGTGGCCTGATGAACTGTTGCAAAAAAAAAAAATCAGTTTTGTTGCTGCTTGCATAGTTACATTACAGTGTTTTGTTGCAAACCTGAACTGATTTTTTTCTTAAATGATGCAGTCTTACGGAATCAAAGCTGGCTACGCAGGTGCCTCGTCTTCCCGGGGTGGCGGCTGGTAACCGCTAGTGGAATGGATAATGATCTACAAAAGCGTCTGCCATATGCATGGCACGTAGCCGTCGAATTGGAGCATGATTATTCCACGTTGCTTAGTTATTTCAGGCGCCTATGTATTATGTTCCAGTGAACTAGTAATTGAATAATGCACACGTCATGTGACTATATTTCTGGTCTTGCACTTTTTGATGTGTTTTTAGATACACATGATACCATGACATCTCTCCATAAATTATTTCGCATTTACCTTCCAACCAAGAATACAAAAAATCCAAAGCCCGAGTCGCACAACGGGCAGCGGCCTGGCGTTGTACCCACTGCCCACCTCGCTGCCACCGGCGGAAGCCACAGGTAAAACCTGCCTGCTGGAGAACGGCGATACCGCAGGAGCCCACATGGCTGGAGACAATGATTCGTAAAAACCCTCGTGGCCAGAGAGAATGATTCATAAAGTGCTCGGACTCTTACCATGGGACAAAGTTATTAGTGGCATGAGTGTGAACTGTTCAAAGCAACTAGCAAGGTGGCCCTCGCATTTGCGAGGGCATCGCCTTTAGTGTGTTGATTAAGTTCACGAAATAAATTTATGATTTCATAGATTTTGGAAAAATGTCATTGTAAATCACAGGATGGAGAGCCCCCCCCCCCCCCCTCGCGTCGCTCTCGCCCAGGGCGACCCGGGGGCGACTCCAAAAAACCCTAACTTCCGCCGCCTCCCCCACCTCCCTGCCGCGCCGCCGCCGGAGGAAGCCGCCGGGCGAAGCTTGCACGGCCGACGGCGGCGGCGGGCCGTCTCCTCGTGGACCCTGGGTCCCTGGTCGGCAGGACTCAGCGGGGCCGGCGGTTCGTCAGCGCGCGCTCGTCCTCCTCCTGGCGAGCTCCGGCTGGTCCTGGTGGCGGCATGGCGTGGTGTGCGGCGGCGGGGCTGTGCGAGAGGCTCTGGGTCAGCCGGTGGTGCGCCACAGGCTGCGGCCCGTCCCAGGCCCGATCTGGGCCTCCGAAGGCCCAGTGCACCCCATCCTCGACAGCGCGTGGCGCCAGACTCCGCCCCCTTGGCAGCCACGCGGTGGTGTGCGTGTGATGACCCACAAGTATAGGGGATCGCAACAGTCTTCGAGGGAAGTAAAACCCAATTTATTGATTCGACACAAGGGGAGCCAAAGAATACTTGAGAGCCTTAACAGCGGAGTTGTCAATTCAGCTGCACCTGTGAATAGTCTTGCTCGACACAGATTATCAGTAGCAACAGTTTTATAGCAGTAGTAGCGGTGAAATAATAGCAGCAGTGAAAGAGACAGCAGTAGTGATTGCAGTAAACAGTAGGATTAAAACACTGTAGGCATAGGGATGGATGAACGGGCGCTGCATGGATAAGATAGCTCATATAATAATCAAGACATAGGCATTGCAGATAATAATGATAAAGCATCCAAGTACTAAGTAAACATAGGCATGTGTTCCGTATATAGTCGTACGTGCTCGCAATGAGAAACTTGTACAACATCTTCTGTCCTACCAGCCGGTGGCAGCCGGGCCTCAAGGGAATCTACTGGTAATTAAGGTACTCCTTTTAATAAAGTACCGGAGCAAAGCATTAACACGCCGTGAACACATGTGATCCTCACATCGCAGCCATTCCCCTCGGCTGTCCCAATTATTGTCACTTTGGGACCTCGGGTTCCGGACAACAATATGTGTATACAACTTGCAGGTATGATCAATAAACAGTGCATATCATTATGAAACAATAACATGTTCAGATCTGAAATCATGGCACTCGGGCCCTAGTGACAAGCATTAAGCTCAACAAGTTGCAACAACATCAATAAGTACTAACAACGGATACTAGGCACCATGCCCTAATGATCTTATAACTTATTACATGAACAATCTCATCCAATCCCTACCATCCCCCTCAGCCTACAGCAGGGAATTACTCACACATGGATGGGGGAAACATGGATGGTCGATGGAGAAGCGTCGGTGATGATGATGGCGATGATCTCCTCCAATTCCCCGTCCCGGCGGAGTGCCAGAACGGAGTTTCTGGTCCCCGAAATAGGTTTCGCGATGGCGGCGGCGTACGGTGATGTTTCTGGATGAAGTGGACGACCCCCTCGCGTTTTAGGTCAGAGAGGGTTAAGTAGTCGAAAGGGGGACTCGGGGAGGTGTCCGAGTCGCCCTCCTCAGTGGCTGGCGCGGTGGGCCCCTTGGCCGCGCCGCCCTGTGGTTTGGGCCACTCGTGGCCCATCTCTGACTCCCCTTCTGGCTCCGTGAGTCTTCTGGTAAAATAGGAGGTTTGCGATCTTTTCTGGTGTTTTTCCCGAAAGTTGACTTTCTGCACAAAAACAAGACACCAGGGCAATTCTGCTGAAAACAGCGTTAGTCCGCATTAGTTGTATTCAAAACACACAAGTTAGAGGTAAAACAATAGCAAAAGTGTTCGGGAAAGTAGATACGTTTTGGACGTATCAACTCCCCCCAAGCTTAGCTTATTGCTTGTCCTCAAGCAATTCAGTTAACAACTGAGTGCGATAAAAGACTTTCACGAACACATTTGCTTCATATGATGCATATATTCTCACTATATGAACAAATGCTTAGGCAATTCAAGATGAGGCAAATGCAAATAATGTCACTCAATAGGCATGTAAACTATGAAAAGATACCAACATACTAATAGCGACAAACATGAAACATATTAATTCACAAGATTGTAATGCTCATAATAGGATATGATAAGATGGTATCTCGCTTGCCCGTTTTTGTACAGCAAAACATAAATGCCCAGGCACCTCTGAAGTTCATGGGAAGACTAGAATCAAAGATATCAAAGATAAAAGCATCAAAGTTATATCACAGTTAACCACATTCTGGGACAAGCACATTACACTAAGAACGACAACTATGCTCTCGAGAAAGTGCTCAAAGAAAGGATGGTGACTCAACATGAAAGTAAAAGATTGGCCCTTCGCAGAGGGAAGCAGGGATTATCATGTGCTAGAGCTTTTTATTTTTAAAACAGAAGCAAAATTGTTTTGGGAAGTGTTTGTTGTTGTCAACGAATGGTAGTGGGTACTCTAACCCCCTTGTCAACCAGACTTTCAAGAGCGGCTCCCATGAAGGATGTTATTTCTACCAGCAAGGTAGATCATCCCTCTTCTCTTTTGTTTACACATGTATTTTAGTTTCATTATGGGTGACACTCCCCCCAACCTTTGCTTGCACAAGCCATGGCTAACCGAATCCTCGGGTGCCTTCCAACATTCACATACCATGGAGGAGTGTCTATTTGCAAATTAAGTTGCTTACTGATAAATCAGGGCAAAACATGTGAAGAGAATTATTGATGAAAGTTATAATTAATTGGGACTGGGCACCCCGTTGCCAGCTCTTTTTGCAAAATTATTGGATAAGCGGATGTATATGCCACTAGTCCATTGGTGAAAGTCTGAATGACAAGATTGAAAGATAAAACACCACATACTTCCTCATGAGCTATAAAACATTGACACAAATTGAGAAGTACTTTGAAGGTTTTAAAGGTAGCACATGAAAATTTACTTGAATGGTTCGAAATGCCATGCATAGGTATTTATGGTGGACACTTTGGAATAACTTGGTTTTCATGGTTTTGGAAGCACGAGCAGCATTCCCGCTCAGTACAAGTGAAGGCTAGCAATAGACTGGGAAGCGACAATCAAGAGAGCAATAACCGTCATAATCATGCTTGCGACAAAATGAAATTAATTGAGGCATAAAAGTGATACAAGAACTCTGAGTCAAAATAAATCATCAAGGCTTAATTGACTTTTGTTTTTCAGTCATATGCATGCATGAGCATGTGCCAAGTCAATTCGAATGAATTATTCAGAGGAGGATACCACAATGTCATACCCTCTATGAATAGAACAATGCAAGCAAACATCAACATAACATGCTACCACTATTAATAAATTGGGACCGATCATGAGAGAACAAGAACTACTAAGCATCCACTAAATGACATATACCTCACATGAACCAACTAAGCATGCTCACATAGATGAGTATATGTACAAAAATGAAAACAAATAGAGTTCATACCAGCCTCTCACCCCAACTCGAGTTGTTGTAGATCATCCTTATTGCTTTTTCACTTGTGTTGCTTCGAATGATAAGAATGAAAACCAAGCTCCATCGGAGTCACGGATGGCTGTCCAACTCTGAAAACACTATACAAAACCAAAAAGAAACAACAAATATTTTTGGGTTTTCGAGTTTTTGAAACAAGAGCAAAAAGAAACAAACAATAAAGCAAAATATTTTTAGATTTTTGAATAACAAACCGAATTTTAAAACTAAGCAAACTAATACTGAAACTTAAAGAAACAAATGAAGAGAAACAACAGAAATATTTTTGGTCTTTTTGTGTTTTGGAATGCAGCAATAAAAGGTAAACAATTAAAAAGAAAGAAAGAAAACTGCAACATGGATATACAAAGTATCGACAAGATATGATATGTAAATGAGTGAGATGTCGATATACCTCCCCCCAAGCTTAGGCTTTTGGCCTAAGTGGAGGTCAATGCCACTGTCCCCATGATGTGCCACTGTCGTGATATGATGAAGAAGGGTACTCATCCTGGTACGAGCCTGACGACGCACCAGGATAAGTGACGGTGTAGTGATCACCAGGTGCCTCTTCCTCCTCCTGATGCTGCTGGTGAAAACCGCAGTCGAAGCTGCTCCTCCAATGCATCCTGGAGTATGACCACGGCCTCCTGTGAATAGGAAACAAATCGGCCTGGGGCAAAGGGACCTCGGTTGCTCCCCGTTAGTATAAAACACTTTATAAACAATGTTCCCTATGCGAGAGCCTGGTGCAGCAAACTGATGATCTATCATAGTAGCAAGATCAAGCCTAACAGGGGCTAGCACATCATCAGTAGGTGTCGCAGAAAGACCAAAACTAGCAGCAACACGCTTCGCAACAATCCCACCATAGATGGGTCCTTTAGCGGCTAAGCGGCGAGCAATAAGAGCACCAAGGTTGTATGCAGTGTTACCATTAAGTGCAGCAGCAAGAAAAGCAAGATGATAATTAGAAATGTTGCTGGTGTTTTCCCTACCAAGAATGCTAGTAGCAAGGTAGAAAACAAAATACTTGATGGCAGGGTATTGGATATTCCTTATCTTGCCGCGATGAGCGTCGCGGCTATCGTCATCGGTCACTGCTCGATAAAGTTCCACCAAGTCGCGGGTGTTTCCTTCAATCTTCTTCGCTGTACCTATAGGAGCAATATCTATGGCAGCACAAAAGTCATTCAAACTCATGGTAACAGGCATATCATAGATCTTAAATTTAACAACAGGTCCATAAGATGAGTTTGTGAATTTAAAACTCTCAACAAAAGTTTTGGTGAGCCAATAATGTTGGACACCCTCATCCTGCATATAAGTAGTTAAACCAACCCTCTGGATGAGAAACCTGAAGTCATCAAGCAAACCTGCATTAGTTAGAAACTCAATGCATGGAAAGGATGAAGCATTTGGGATTTGATCATCCCCTCCATCTCCAATGTTTGGTGCAATGACATCTTCATCATAGGAGCGCCTAACTCGAGTGGATGCCCTCAAGGGTCTTCTTACCCTCTGAGAGTCACTCTCAAACACCTCTCCAAAGTTGTGGTTATGCATTTTCCTTTTCTGAAATTTTCAACACATATCATAAAAATTGATTTTTGAAGCATACAAATGAGGGGAACTACTATATGACTTGCTAGAGGACTAAACATGCATCAAAACTGATTATATCAACATAGAACAAGCATGCATACTCACTTAACAAGTCACCTACAGCAGCAAAATACTCAAGGTATACTTTACTAAACAAAATTCTACTTGGATACATGGAGGAGTCACATACCTGAGAGCAATTGCCCCAAATCTCAGCAGCTGAGATGGGCTGAACAAAGAGATCGAAATCGCGAGGAAGAACAGCAAAAACTCGGTGTGAGAGAGAAAAACGAGCTGAGTGATGCAAGAGGAAGAAGTGGTAGGTGGGGGAACTGTTGGAGGGCCAAGGGTGCCCCACCTCAGTGGCTGGCGCGGCCAAGGAGGCAGCCGCGCCACCATGTGGTTTGACCCCATGGTGGGTCCCCTTGGTCAGCACCAGGCACTCCCACGATGCTCTTTGAAAAATAGGACCAATGGTATAATTTTTACAGAGTTTTGAAAACTTTCAATTTACACGAAATCTGGATATTTAAATTAATAAAACTTGGGCAGAAAAATTATTTTTAAAATTCAAAACAACTAAACTTTTGCAACCTAATTATCACTACAGGAGGTAAAACAAAGTTGAAGAAAGAAATGCTGTTTAGCTCTTTCATGTATGCAAATACATTTGATAACAAGGTTGATCAAGTCTTGGCACCAAATAAATTTACATGACACAAATGATTTAAACATCATGAAACACTCATGTTACCTTGTATTGTATTGATATGGATCCAATCATAATGTTTTGATATCCTTCTTGATGATCATATATAGGGCAATCAATACTTCCCACTTTGATAGTTTTAAAATTGGAGATGGTATTGACTCCATAAATCTTGTCAACTTTCTTGGGGAAATAAACAGTATGTTCTTTATCATTAACATTGAAAGTTACTTTTCCTTTATTGCAATCAATAACAGCACCTGCAGTATTTAGAAAAGGTCTTCCAAGAATAATAGACATATTATCATCTTCAGGCATTTCAAGAACAACAAAATCAGTCAAAATTAAACAATTGTTAGCCACTTGAACAGGGACATCCTCACAAATGCCAACAGGAACAGCAGTAGATTTATCAGCCATTTGCAAAGATATATCAGTAGGTATCAATTTATCAAGATAGAGTCTCTTATAGAGAGAAAAAGGCATAACACTAACTCCTGCTCCCAAATCACATAAAGCAGTTCTAACATAATTATTCTTGATGGAGCAAGGGATGGTTGGTATACCTGGATCTCCAAGCTTCTTAGGAACCTTGCCATTGAAAGAATAATTAGCAAGCATAGTAGAAATTTCCTCATTAGGAATTTTCCTCTTGTTAGAAACAATATCTTTCATATACTTTGAGTAAGGAGGCAATTTAATAGCATCAGTCAAAGGAATTTGCAAGAACAAGGGTTTCATCCATTCACAAAATTTATTATAATGTTCTTCTTCCTTTGATTTTAGTTTCTTAGTTGGAAAAGGCATTTGCTTTTGAACCCAAGGTTCCCTTTCATTACCATGTTTCTTAGCAATGAAGTCTTCCTTAGTGTACTTTGTGTTTTTAGTATGCTTTTCAGGTTCCTTTTCACTAACTTCTTTATCAAGAGCATCATTTTTATCCTTATCACTATCAAGTTCATTACCACTTTCAGTTTCAGCATCAGAGATAGATATACTATTAGGATCATTAACAGTTTCAGAGGATTCTACAACATTTTTATGTTTCTTCTTCTTCTTTTTCTTAGAAGGAGAAACTGGATTTTCAGCTAGTTGAGAATCTTGTTCAATTCTTTTAGGATGTCCCTCAGGATATAAAGGATCCTGAGTATGAGCTCCACTTCTAGTGCTAACATAGACAGGTTTTAATTTTTCTTTAGAAGCATTGGCTAACATGTCTTGTTGCACTTTAGTGAGTTGATCAATTTGAGTTTGAACCATATGGAAATGTTTAATAAGCATCTTAACATCATTGGAGGTTCTCTCCACAATATCATGCAACTTACTAATAGCTTGAGAGTTTTCATGCAAATGATTCTCTACTCTCATATTAAAATTATCTTGCTTAATAACATAATTATCAAATTCATCTAAGCATTGATCAGGTGGTTTAGAGTAGGGAATATCTCCTTCATCGAACCTGTGGAGAGAGTGAACCTCAATTATGGATGGATGAGGAATTGGCTTACACAAATCTTCAATAGGTGGAAGGTTCTTCACATCTTCAGATTTAATACCCTTCTCAATGAGAGTCTTCTTGGCCTCCCTCATTGTTTCATCATTCAATTCAATCATACCTCCCCTCTTCTTTGATATTGGTGTCGGTGTAGGTGTGGGGGTCGGCGCAGGTAGAGTCCAATCATCATAATTCTGGCTGATTTTAGCCAATAATTCTTCAGCTTCTTCAGGGTTCTTTTCCTGAAAACACAACTAGCACAACTATCCAGATATGCTCTAGATTCAATAGTTAGTCCACTGTAAAATATATCAAGTAGATCATGCTTTTCCAAATCATGTCCAGGCCGAGCTCTGATAAGAGAGCAAAACCTTGTCCATGCCTCTGGAAGTTTCTCTTCATCTTCCTGGTCAAAGTTATAAATTCTCTGCAAAGCATCATGTTGAGCACTAGCAGGGAAATATTTCTGAAAGAAAACATTAAGCAAACCAGTAGGACTAGTAATAGAACCAGGAGCAAGTTGTTATACCAAGCTTTAGCATCATCTTTTAATGAGAAAGGAAAAATCTTAGCAACAAAATAGCTACGCTTCTTGATATCATCAGAAAATAAGCCACTCAAAGTAGAGAGCTCATTCATGTGCTCTACAGCACTTTCACTCTTAGTGCCACAAAAAGGAGTTTTCTCAACAATAGATATATGAGATAAATCAAGAGAAAAATCATAATCCTTATCTTTAATGTTTATAGGAGAAGTGGCAAACTTAGGATCAGGTGACAACTTGTATTTAACAGCATGTTGTGCAAGAAAATTTCTAATATTACTTGCACCAGTAGTAGCATTACATTTATCAATAAAATCATCATCAAGTTCCACATAAGTTTCATCAGGATCATCATCACAAGTATAATCCCTTAACTCAGGTGAATAAACAGGAGTAGTAGGACTTCCATTAGGTGTTCTAGTATTTTCAAGTTGTTTAGACCTAGCAATAGCAGCATCTAAAAGTGGACCTAATGAAATACTCTCATCAATCACAGTAGAAGCATCATCAATATTATCAGAGGCAATTTCAGATTCAGCAGTAGTACCAACACGTGAAGATTGTGGTGGTGTAACAAGTTGACTCAATACAGATGGTGAGTCAAGAGCAGCAGAGGTACTAAGTGTCGTACCTTTTCTTGTAGTGGATGGCAATACACGGACCCTCTCATCACGAGCTTTACCCATGATGAATAAATTTCAGCGAGCAATATAGATCACAAGTGAACTCACAAATAAAGCTATGCTCCCCGGCAACGGCGCCAGAAAATAGTCTTGATGACCCACAAGTATAGGGGATCGCAACAGTCTTCGAGGGAAGTAAAACCCAATTTATTGATTCGACACAAGGGGAGCCAAAGAATACTTGAGAGCCTTAACAGCGGAGTTGTCAATTCAGCTGCACCTGTGAATAGTCTTGCTCGACACAGATTATCAGTAGCAACAGTTTTATAGCAGTAGTAGCGGTGAAATAATAGCAGCAGTGAATAGAGACAGCAGTAGTGATTGCAGTAAACAGTAGGATTAAAACACTGTAGGCATAGGGATGGATGAACGGGCGCTGCATGGATAAGATAGCTCATATAATAATCAAGACATAGGCATTGCAGATAATAATGATAAAGCATCCAAGTACTAAGTAAACATAGGCATGTGTTCCGTATATAGTCGTACGTGCTCGCAATGAGAAACTTGTACAACATCTTCTGTCCTACCAGCCGGTGGCAGCCGGGCCTCAAGGGAATCTACTGGTAATTAAGGTACTCCTTTTAATAAAGTACCGGAGCAAAGCATTAACACGCCGTGAACACATGTGATCCTCACATCGCAGCCATTCCCCTCGGCTGTCCCAATTATTGTCACTTTGGGACCTCGGGTTCCGGACAACAATATGTGTATACAACTTGCAGGTATGATCAATAAACAGTGCATATCATTATGAAACAATAACATGTTCAGATCTGAAATCATGGCACTCGGGCCCTAGTGACAAGCATTAAGCTCAACAAGTTGCAACAACATCAATAAGTACTAACAACGGATACTAGGCACCATGCCCTAATGATCTTATAACTTATTACATGAACAATCTCATCCAATCCCTACCATCCCCCTCAGCCTACAGCAGGGAATTACTCACACATGGATGGGGGAAACATGGATGGTCGATGGAGAAGCGTCGGTGATGATGATGGCGATGATCTCCTCCAATTCCCCGTCCCGGCGGAGTGCCAGAACGGAGTTTCTGGTCCCCGAAATAGGTTTCGCGATGGCGGCGGCGTACGGTGATGTTTCTGGATGAAGTGGACGACCCCCTCGCGTTTTAGGTCAGAGAGGGTTAAGTAGTCGAAAGGGGGACTCGGGGAGGTGTCCGAGTCGCCCTCCTCAGTGGCTGGCGCGGTGGGCCCCTTGGCCGCGCCACCTGTGGTTTGGGCCACTCGTGGCCCATCTCTGACTCCCCTTCTGGCTCCGTGAGTCTTCTGGTAAAATAGGAGGTTTGCGATCTTTTCTGGTGTTTTTCCCGAAAGTTGACTTTCTGCACAAAAACAAGACACCAGGGCAATTCTGCTGAAAACAGCGTTAGTCCGCATTAGTTGTATTCAAAACACACAAGTTAGAGGTAAAACAATAGCAAAAGTGTTCGGGAAAGTAGATACGTTTTGGACGTATCAGCGTGGAGCACGCCGGCGTGTGCTGCTGGTCCGCTGCCTGGACCATGGTGGTTCTGGGCTTCGGGCAACGCTCCTCCGCCTCCGTCGGCATGGTGCTCGGCGGGGTGCGGTCGTTGGCGCTGCGACTGGCGGCCCTGGAGGATTTGGTATATGCGCTGTTGTTCGGGCCGCTCGTGGTCTCTGTGAGGTGCGGTTGACTGCTGCGGTGGCTGGTGGTGATTGACTGCCTCTTTTGTAGGGATTGCTTAAACTTCGGGGTGAGAACCCTGCATCGACCTCGTCGTTGCCGGCGGCAGCGGTGTCTTCGACACCGTTCCCTCGCAGGAGGTGCCGCTGTGGAGCTCCAGCGCCTACATTACTTTGGTCTTCGGGTGAAAACCTTGGATCCGGCTTGCCGGATCGGATGACGGTGTTGCTCGTCAACACAACCTCCATGGAGGCGTCATCTTGGAGACGCTAAAGTATGGCGTTTGTTGCTGCGTGTGCTGGTGGTGCTGCGTTCTGGTGGTGTTGGTGCGGCCGGCTTGGGGCCGACGGCGGTGTTTTCTCTCCTTGGCTGGCCTTCGCGTGGTCTCGGTCCCGTTGATGTGCTTGCCCGAGAGTCTTCAATGGTTGCCGTTGTGGTGTGGAGAGCTTCGGGCTCTTGGTGGTGTCTCGGCTCACCTTTGCTCAATGACGACACAATGGATGCCTCCCCACCTGCTTTTCGTCTCGACCTGCCGTGGCGGAGTTCCCTGTCTAGGTCTTCGTGTTAGGTGCTAGGCTTGACACTCGCCGATGATGATGGTGGTGCTCCTGAGTTGTGCCGTGGGACTCGAGTCACACGCCGGTGCGGTGCTAGGTTGATTGTCGAGTCTTGGCATTGTGACCCCTTGACTGCACCCCTCTCCGCTTGTGCCTCTCTTGGTGGCTCTTGCTTTTCCTTTTCTAGTTGTCTTTTTTGTTGTTTTTTTGTTGTTCTCTCTTCCCTTGTATCCCCCTGTAATTTCTCCATCCATTTGTAAGAACATGGCCTGCCAGACTACTTTTCGATGAATGCAACAAACAGTGGGGATTTATTCCCCCTGTCAATCTCGAAAAAAAAATTCACAGGATTCTAGGTGGCACAAATATCATGTTAGGTTCATATGCGGATAGTATTTTGAATCATTTTAATTTGTGGCATTTCTAAATTTGCGAAAATACCATACTATATATTCTCGAATGCTCTCTATTTTGAAACCCATGTAATGTTTTTTCGGTATATTTTACCGTCTTCCTACTATCGCCCACACTTCCAACGATGTGTTCTACTACTCTTCTCTCTCTGTGTATCTATCTATCTATTTCTTAAATATATTTTGTGTGACACAGGTCCATGTAATATAGTGAAGTTCCATAAGAGAATTTAATGTTACACTGTTTCAATGAGTCGTCAATTTACTTCATGTGCTCAGAATAATCTTTACAATCCTATTGCACCACCAATTTTTCCCTGACCGATTAATAATACTCCTAGGCAGCATTTTCATACTACCCAATACTTTGGAGTAGTTACTTGAGTCCCATAATAAGAGTTAAAAAAATCATGATTGCAATGGAACATACATTTAAATCTTATAAAATAGAATGCCCAAGTCCCAGACAAAAGTGTATTTGATTACATAGGAAAACTACATATGAACTCATGGTGTGATGGGTGAAACAAAAAATATAACTTGTTGAAGTTTCCTTACTAATTTAGTGTGATCACAAAACTCTTTTAACTAAAATCCCGCATATCTACTATGTCTCTAAAAAGTTGAAACCTTATTAGTGGATATGGATGATAAACATTAGTATTGGTTGTCCGCAATAAATGAACATACACATCTATGTATATCCTACGTTTGATCTCTCTTTTTTGGTTGTCACGGACTATGGCAGTCCGTTACGACAATGCCATGGAGCTAAAATCCAAATAAGAACCCTAATATTATTTAGCTAATCTTAGAGAAAATACCTCTAAAGGCACATGGACCCACATTTCTAAATCAATTTGGAAATTTTGATTGGGGAAAAATAGTTGGATATACCTAGCTACCTTACTGGTTTACATATTTACCCGGATGGAACAAATAGTGGTACTTACAATTAAAATAGGTGAATAGGGTTGGCAACAAATGGAATATCCATATTGCTGAATTAGGTAGTATACCGAATATTTTTATGGATATGATAAAAGTAGAGCATAGGATAATCCACCTTATATTTTCAAAACGCGCTAATAATTTGTGGTTTTGGTTCGACCTCTTGAGATGCGTGAGAAATGTAAACACTAAACATTCTTCATTTTGGTTGTTACTGGAGTACGTTAATCCTTAAGTTGTGTCATGTGTCCTGCATGACAGACTCGCATATTATATGAATATAATACCAAGATATCATCAATTAGTAAAATAAGGATAACATAAAATACACGTAATTGGCACTCAGACCTTAACTGAGACATACTAACAGACAACTGATAGTCGATGAACTTCCCAATGAGTAGCAAGACGCTAACCAACATCATGATGAGAAACTTAGTCTGTTGCCCTCTCTATGCAGTGTTGCGAACTTGCATACTATATGAATATAATTATCTAATGGTGTACTATCAGAAAAATATAGATAGCATCAATATATAAATAATACTCGAACCTTCATTATTTTCAGGAGAGGCGTCAAGGGATATCAAAATAACTATTCGAGACATTATAACGACCAACAGAACAGATTGAACATCTCAAGACTTGAGAAACATATTATGTTACCTTGAGTGCACATACTATATGCAACCTAAGTTGGGGGAAAAGACTAAGTATTGCACGTTTAATGTCAAACTTTATTGATTACAAATATATTATGGTAACTAATTAAAAGAGTTGTGGCATGGAGGACGTCATTTTTGCATGATGTTTTCGATGTATGTCAGCAAGAGGTTTCAATGGGTGCCTTTGCGCATGGTCTTTGCCGGCTATGTCCCATCGTACTACCAAAAGAGTTGGAGTTGAACGTTCATACTGCAGATTATGCATTAATTTTTTTGTACCGTCTATGTGTATTATGCTCTAATTAGTGGCATGATTGTCTTTTGATTAGTTGTGTTGCACTCATATACGATCAGAACACCTCAATCTAGGGAGAGATAGTACATATACATTAAATAAATATGTTGGATCTTGATGACCTGATTACCTGTTCCACACCCTCCTTTGGGATGGCGAATGATTACCGCGCCTCGAATGGAGCTGCTGGCCGCACTCTCGGAATGACTTACTCCCAAGTTTTTCTAGGTCTCGGGTTGGTTCAAACCAAACTCCTTGAAATCCATGACACCTGGCGATCATGTCGGTCGTGTACCTTCAATGACCTACGTTTAGATAGCCTATTTCCAACCTAACGCGAATGCTGCAGCGAGATAAATTCCGGATTTTCATAAACATAAAAATCAGGGCTTAAAAATTTATCCAACTAATTTACAACTTAATTGGTAGTTTTTTAATTTCAAACTCTTTCTGAATTTAGCTCTTATGAAATTGGCATGTAGTTTTGATCCGTCTGTAGTCGTATTAATTCCAGACTTGCACGAATAAAAGGGAAACAATTCCTGATTTGTAAAATAGATGCAGACGGGTTATTTGTACGCGCGCATCCATAAAATTCCCATGAGATTAATTAATTTTTTCCCTTCCTCTTCCGTTTATCATGAATTTTGTGATGCCTCGGTCGGACGTGCAGAGTAGGGTACTTTCCTCGTCCATCTCAAACAGTATAATTTTCATTAGAATGGCAAAAAATAGAGATTGCTCATATAGTAGCTAGTTCATAATTTTCACTAATTATTTTATCTTTAATTACCAGACGGTTGATGCATGTTCTGCTCCGGCCTCCGGTCCGTCCCAGCGACCCACACAGCCATGCTAGTAGCTAGTTGTTCTGTGAGTCCTTATCCAACACGTATTGTATTAGGCCCTGCACGTCACTTTTTTTTTGCACGTAACACATCTATAATTTTTTCTCTCTCTTATCTGTTATGCTTGTACGTGGCCATGTAAGATGTGTACATTCCTAACAGGTTGGACGTGACAATTTTTGCGTAACACTAATATTTCATTAAATCCTAGCCACATATTTTAGATCTAAGTATCAAAATTAATATAGATGATGTGGATTAATGTGGTGGCTCTATTAGACATCCTCATTTTGCTTTTAGTATATAATAGATTCTTTATCTAGATCAGCAGATTTAGATCAATTTTCATCTAGAATTAACATGGATATGCTGCCAATTGGTAGATACAAGATATAACACATTAATTATTGGTAATGAACCAGTTAAAGTCATGAAAAGTGATCGCTAGAATACTCCAATGTCAAAGAAAAATCTGCACACAATCATCGTGCCTGCGTCCTCCCCTGTGTCACACGGAGATTCACATTAAACACGCCTTGTGCAGTCAAACCGTTACCCGAACGTGCATCGCGGACCCGAGCGTCAAGTGGGGGAGTGACAAAGGGGACACACTACTCCTTTCGTTTATATTTACACTGCATTCCGGTTTTTCTCAAGGTCAAATATTGTAACATTTGACCAAATATATGTTAAAAAGTATCAACATCACATCTATGAAGCCAAATGCATATCATGTGAAAATATATTCTATTATGTTTCTAATAGTATTGATTTTATTCTGTAAATGTTGGTATTTTTACCTATATATTTGGTCAAACTTTAGAAAAATTGCTTTTGACTACAACCAAAATATGGTGTTGTAAAAAATATAAGGGGTATAGTAGTACGAAACAACAGGCCTGGAGTGAAATTCACTTTGCCTCATGGGAGTAAATAGTCCTGCCACCGAAAAGAACATTTAGAATATCAAGAAATTACGAAAACAATTCCGTGCATACACCTCGATATTCTATTTGCGCACGCCAAGTTTCGTGGAAAGTTGACAATTTTTGTGGTCTATATGTAAAAAATAATGATCTCACGAAAAAGCCTTTTCAGCAGAACTATTTCTCACATGCAAGACTTTAGGTGTTTTAAAAAAATCGGTTAGAAGCACCACTCAACCACAAAACATTGTAGTTGTTTCTAAACACACCGGTGGGCATTTTTTTAATGACCTAGTAGCCAGTGGCAGATGTAGGGGAAAATGGTTGGGGGTGCCAAACTCAATATTAATTGTACACATATCATGTATGAGTTTTTTAAAATATATAATACACATAAAATTAGACAAAGTGGAGTACTAGATTAAGTGATGCGTTAAGGCATATTTGCCATGTGAATATGGAGAGGAAAAGGCATGCATATGTGTAGATTTAGGGATCGAATGCATGCGCTGGATAGTACGAAGTAAAGTCAAGCGAGCAAATATTGCGAGAGACAGAATGGCATGCATGTGCACGGTTTTATGCATTTGTATAGCCAAATCTTGGATTAGCAAAATATATGAAACAGTAGAGGGGACTTGGATTCCCAAATACAGGGAGTAGTATGGAAACAAGACTTTGGTAAGTAAAATTTCCTGCTAGTGTATAGAGGTTAGAGGCTGCTAAGTGATACAGCAAACATGTTTTGAACGTTGAACCGAAGATTTATTAGCTGCCTACAAACTATACACTACAAAACGTATAACTCGTACAGGGAGAACAGGTCATAAACATGTTTTTTTAACCCTATGTTCTACGAGCATAAACATATATGTTGCACAAATGGAGAACCTGACAGCTGTCTATAAATAACTTAGTAGTTATTTCGTCGTGGTGAATAACCTAGTAGTTGTTTGTACGTAACTAGACAATTGTTTATAAACAACCTTAGAGTCTTTGAGAAACCCGGTAAGTATTAACTTGGCAATTGCTTTTAGAAAAACCTAATAACTGAATCATACAATCTGGTAGATGCATCAGAGACTGGGTAGTTTCTTTCAATAAACCTGACAACTGTATAAAAACAATTTGGTAGCTAGAGTGAAACTGGATATTCTCTTGACGAACATGGTGACCATATATAAACAAAGTTGCAGCTGAACTAGTGAACCCGATAGTTATTGCCAAACGTCCTAGAAGTTGCTTTCAAAAAACTGATAACTGTATCAAAACAATCTGGTGGATACAATGGAGTACCTGGTAGTTTATTTCAGGAAACTTAGCAATTGTATCAAAACAATCATGTACCTGCATCAAAGAACTTGATTTTTTCTAAAAAAGAACTTGATATTTTTCAGAACACCGTAGAAATGGAGAAATCTGCTTTGACTCATAGGTGTAGATGCACCCACTAACCAAAAAGTCACCTTTCAAAATATCAAATAAATTCAAACTTTTGGATGTACACCCGTACGTACTATGTTCGGACACAAAGTTTCGTGAAAAATTGACATATTGCGTGTCCGGCGTAAAAAAAGAGAAATTCTGATGCTCCAAAATGAATTTCCACGAGACATGTTTTAGCATTTTTACACCTGCCATAGAAAATATCCCTTTTCACAAAACTTTGTGTGCGAACATAGAATGTCCATATGTACACCTGACATTTTTATTGAGAATTTTAAAAAATTTAAATATATTTTAAAAGATGCATCTAGACCTATGAGTCAAAGCATCATGGCCGTACAAATGTATCATAAACCCCGGTAAGTTATAAAACCTACTAAATATTTTACAAACTCGATGGCTATGTTTTTAGCTGCATTAGAGAATCATAGTTATTTGCTAAAAAGTATTGTAGCAATTTTTAGATACATAGTTGCTTCGGGACTTCTAACATATGTAAATCTCAACAAAAAGAGAACATATGTATATTTATAGGGAACGTTGGTAACTTGAGAGTGAGAAACTACCTTTTGAGATCCATATCGTGGAAATGAAACACTACTAACTTGCTTTTTATTTCGATAAAGAGCATTTTATTACTCATACCATCACAAGGATATAAAGTATATTACACCCGGCCTCTGCATAATACACTCTACTTAAACAAACCAAAATATATAATAAGTAAAACAGTGATTTACATAAGCATAGAGAGATCGTAGAACCCCTAAGAAACTCGAGGGTCAATCCTTTGGTCAAGTTGTCATCCATGAGGATATAAATATACCTCACCGTATTTTTCAACCGTGTAGACATCTACTCACTCGTTATAAAGCCGACCACAAACGGAGCAAATGAGTACAGCGGTAGATGACCTAGTGCACACGCCGCATAACGTCGCATTCTCTTGTCAGTTATATTTAGCTGGCCTAGCACACGCCGACGCCGCACAGAACTGTAACATTTTACCAATGAACTTTGGAATTAACCACAGTCGACCAGAACAAAAAATCCTAGATTATAGAAAACACAAAGAGAGGAAAAGAGAACAACTAGCCTAATTCAGGGTCGGAAGTACTTGAAGCTTATTTTCAATGCACGGCTAAGCTTCTCAGGTTCCTCTATGGACTTCCCACAAAATGACTGGAGAAACAAAAATGTGAAAGCACCGGGCGAAGTCGTGTGCCGACCACCAGCTGCATGTGTGTTCAAAACAAGTTGAGCTACGGAACAAACGAGCGCTCAAAAGATCTCTCTCCTCTAGACGTTTCACCCGGTTTCACCTGGCCGCTCACATTTGGCCAAGTGGCCTCTTTCTCATCTCAAGATAAGCCTTCTCGTCTCCTACTACCCTTCCTCCTCCTTCCTGCTAAAACGCGGCAAATCCAAGTTCAAGAAGCTCAAGATTAGCTAGCCTTCTAGTACCACTACCCTACCCATCTCAAACTGAAGCAATCGAAGAAGGTCAGAGGAAGAAGAAGACAGAGACAGCAAGCAAGCTAGTAAGTGGCCATGGCGTTAGCACCCACGTCTCTTACAGGGAGGCCCCTTTGCACGGCGCCGCAGCTCGCGAGGTCATCAAGGCTGGCATCGTCGTCGAGGCTCTCGTGCAGGGCCTCCAACGAGAAGGACGGCACCCCTCCGTCGTGGTCAGGAAACGTAGAGCTCAAAAAGCTCGGGAAGCTTGCGATGGTCGCGCTGGCCGCCGGCGTGCTCGTGCTCACCCCGTCGATGACGCCATGGCGGGCAAGTCCGGCGGCAGGGTTGGCGGGAAGGCTTTCCGGTCCGCGGCGCCGCGGTCGTCCGGTCCACGGATAAACAACTCAAGGTAAGGAATTAACTATCACGTCGATCTGTAGCATGGAGGATGCGTTTGCGTATGTAATTTTGGTTCTGATTTGTTTTGCGACGCTCGCGCATGCGCAGGACGAACATATATGTCAACCCCGGCGTGGCGCCGCCGCTGCTCGGCGGATACGGGTACGGTGGCTATGGCGGGTACGGTGGCTTCTACGGCGGCCCGAGTCTCGCCCTCGGTGTCGACGGCGGCTTCGACACGTTCATCTTGTTCATCGTGGGCGGGGCGGTCGTCGGCGCCGTCAGGCGGTTCCTCAACAGCAGGGATAGGGACGATTACGACGACTAGATGATGGTGTAAACCATGTAGTGTCGTCGGAACCTTGTAATATAGCGAGATTACTATTTTGTTCTTGTCGATCTGTATTAATTTTGAAAGAACAGAACGGAATAATGAACGAGCAGTAAGGACGATGTATGTACGTATAATTTTGTAATTTTCACGGGAAAGGGGAATAGAAATTGTAGTTACACTTGATCTGAGGCTCTTCTGCACTGCAGATATAGTAGTGTACTGATTTCTTTCCATGGTACGCCACTTCAAAACGTATAATTCTTCAAGTTACGCGATGACAACAACAGTGGCATCCATAGTACTCCCTCCGTTCTAATTTGGAACAGAGGGAGTAATTTTTAAGGCAAATTACGACTCCTTAGTTCATTCGGACTGTGTCACTGGTTTTTTATTGGCAAGACGCTACTAACTCGACTATTTTCGTTATTTCTACACCATTTGACGCACTTGACGCCGATTTTCGTAAGATCTGGCCAACTTGTCGTCAGGTTCGACTCGTTTTCTACACCATAAGTTGTTTTGACCGTTGTCTTACACGAGGGCCGCACTAGTTAATCACAAGATGACATGCGTACTGCCTTTGATGATTCAAGACCGTATTTTTGTGTGCTTTTACCCAATTTTGGTCACGCTCCCTCCTCTGTCACCGCGCCATTTTGGCCACCGGTCCGCTGCCGCCTGGTGTCATGCTCTCCTCTTCTCTACGTAGTGTGTGAGCCATGATCGTGCCCCAAACGCTTTGCACGTGATCCGCACACGAGGATAGGCCCTGCAGGGTTACAAATCGTGGGTGGGGGGCGACGTGGGTTAGAGAGCATAGACAACAAAGTTTTTGCAGCTCTAGAGCACGGTAAATCAGTCGTTGCGCATTAAAAGTAAGAACTGAAATCAAACAATGCAATATGGTTAGCGATATTTTCGAATCCGTTAGTAATCGTGAGGATATGTGCTTCTGACCATAGGACGTCTGCTGCATCTGGATCCGGATTTCTACCGACGATTCGGCATGGGTGTCGAAGTGAATTTTTGTTACTAATCCTCCTTCGGTTACTCCAAAGTAGAAGCTGAACATTAAACTTGTAAAAAACAACATGTGACTATCTTTTAAGATGATTGTATTGCTTTGTCCAATTAAATTCAAGCTTATATACCCATCCTATGACTCCATACCAGTCGAAATTGAATTTTTGATAAGTGTATATTCCTTTATTTTTCCCTATTAATTAGCTCAAGTTAAGGAATCTCCACATCACTTCTACACCTTTATAAACTTTATGCAGTTGTGCATCTAGACTTGTCCTAAGCAAATACTTCCAACAGTTTAAACCTACAATTTCACTATCTTTATCAATTTCATCAATGGCATCATCAATAATATTCATTCGCTTTTGTATTAAACCATACATAATTTAGAATCCAAACATTACGAACTTTTCTAAGTTGTACCTCTATTTTTCAACCTACTAGCATTATTCTTACCAAGGACAGGACTATTCCAGACTTTACCGACTACCTCTATAATATCCTCTCTTAAAAACCAACATAACTTGAATTTAAAAGGTCTCTCTATCTTAGGTTGATTCAAACCCAAAACTAGAACACGGGGATCATGATCCAAAATTTCTCTAGTTAAAACCTTAAGATAAACCAAAGGGTACATCTCTTCTCAAGATAAAGAAACTAAAAACCTATCAAGATTCATGAGAGTAGGAACCTCATGGTTTTTTTACCATGTAAATATTCTACCGGACATTTTTATTTCCTTAAGTTCCGAATTTTGAATCACATCACTAAAAAGTCTCGACCATTTATTTAAAGCAACTTCCTCATTACATTCACTAGTTGTCCTAATCATGAAATCTCCACCAACATTCAAGGGTAAAAGCCATTTCTTTTATGAAAAATATGAACCAGTTCTACAAGGAGATCTTCCTTATCTCTACCATGAGGAGCTCCATAGACATTTACTGTATTCCACCTAACTCCATCATTTTTGTTCTCTACAATTGCTTTAACAAAAAATATCTCCCTATGCTACTCTCTACAATATTGAAGAATAAATTATTTAGAGCTGACAACATCCGTTCCCCTTGATCAACAGAAAGTGCCACAATCCAAGAAAAATCATATCTACAACTAATCCTACCAAGCTCAAATGAAAGAGAAAAGAAAACAAGTTTTTTTCGCCTCTTGTAAACACACACTAATAGTAATTTGTAGATGGACTACATGGTTTAGAGATATTGAAGGGTGGACACTATTAGTTTATTGTTATGCCTTGACCAACTAATAAATCTTCTGGGATGTCTTAGCATCTTGTTGGCTGCACTGCTAAGACCGAGACACTGCTGGTTCTGTAGATGGCGAACTGCTGACCGCCTCCAGGCAGAGGCTAGACTTAACGTGAAGGATGATCCCAAACACCTCGCTCATGTCCAGCGTCTCCGGGCCTGCCCCACCTGGAATCGCCCAGTCAAAGTTGTACAAGAGGTTAGCCAGCACGAGCTCCATGGTGGTGGTAGCGAACAGGGCTCCAGGGCACTGCCTACGGCCCGCGCCAAACGGGATGAACTCCATCTGCGTGCCCTGCTTGTACTCCACGCTGGTGGCGCCGCCGCTCTCCTCGAACCTCTCCGGCCGGAACTCCTCGGCGTCCTCCCCCCAGTGCGCGGGGTCCCTCCCTACGGCGAAGGCGTTTATGGTGACATGAGTGCCCTTGGGTATGTCGTAGCCCATGACCTGGCAGTTCTCCTGGCTCGCCCGAAGGATGAGTGGCCCGGCGGGGTGAAGCCTGAGCGTTTCCTTGACAACCATCCGGAGGTAGTTGAGGTCGCCGAGGTCTGCGCTTGTGACCGAGGATTTTCCCTGTCCCAGACTCTGCCGAACTTCGAGTTTCGCCCTTGCCATCACACGAGGGTTGCGGATCAACTCTGCCATGGCCCATTCTATCTCGGCAGCCGTGGTGTCCGTAGCAGCTCCAAAAACGTCCTGCAGGAACCAGAATCAACATTTTTTTTTTAATCTAAAAAATGTCCCACATGTATTCCGTCAGCTTCAATGCGAATAGTAGCTTGTGCAGCGGATTGCGCTCGCAGCGGCTCCTATATCGTCGGTTACCGCGGTCCGACGATCAGGATTTGCCGTTGACCGAGCGATACTACTACTTTGAGGAAGGATCAAGTCCACTTACGGAGATTACGGTGGCGATTATCTCCGACGTGAGAGGGAAGCGGAGGGTGTCTTCCTTCTGCAGCCTCAGGAGCACGTCCAGCAGGTCCTCGTCGTCTCTGGCAGAGGCGCTTGGTATCTTCTCCATGCGCTCCTCGATGATGTCTCCAAGGATTCTCAGCACACGGGCGTGGCTCCTCCTGATGCCGCGCTCGGCGCCGCTCAGCCACCGCACCAACCGAGACGACGGGAACAGGTCCACCACGCTGAACCCTCCCAGGAGCATCGCCATCACGTGGAGCTCCCGCAGGTACGCCTCCTGCTGTGGGCATGCGCCGCCGAACGCCACCCTCGCGGTGATGTTGCTCGTCAGCTTGGACAGCGCCTTGCCGAGATTGACGACCGAAGTCGCAGCAGCAGCGACGGAGTCGACGAGGTACGCCACCTCCTCCTGCTTGATGGACTCCATACGCCTCACCTGCCTCGCGCTGAGAAGCTCAACGACGCATACCTTGCGCATCTGCCGCCAGTACTCGCCGTAGGGCGCAAAGACGAGGCCTTTGCCGCCGCAGCTGAAGACGTCCAGCGTGGGGCCGCTCGGACGAGTCGCACAGGCCAGGTCGTTTGTCTTGAGAACCTCCATGGCAGCCTCGGGGGTGGACACGATCACGGTGGGCACTTCGCCGAGCCTGAGCAGCATCACCGGGCCGTGCTGCCTAGACAGGCGGAGCAAGGCGCGGTGCGCCAACTTCGTGCTGGCGAGGTGGTGGAGGCTGCCGATGACGGGAAGGTTCCATGGACCTGGGGGAAGCCTTGCCCCGGTGTCCTTACCATCCAGAGGCAGCTGCCTCAGAACCAGTGAGAAGAGAATCGTGGCCAAGGAGATCAAGCCGAAGCTTCCGTAAGAAAGGATGTCCATGTCCTTGCCTCCTTGGCCACTGGCTCCTGAGCTTGGTCCAGTAAAACTATGTACTGTGCTGGATCGCTGTTGGCAGGGCAATTATTTATAGTGCAGTCTAGATGCAGACGCTGCACACTCTGGCTGCTATACAGAAACGGCACAAGTTGTTCTCTGGCTGCAATACACCTCCGGAAGTCCAAACGTACTACTGTAGAAGGAAAGGCGCAGTCTAACAATACCTTATGTCATAGTCATATTATTAATGGTAGGGGCGGCTAAATCATCCCACTTGAACCCCTAGCAGAAAAACAGAGAAACTGGACCTTTTCATATCATCCATTAGACAAAAACGGCAAAGTGAATCTTTGCTACACAGCCTAAAAGGCTTCCCCCCCTCCAAAAAGCGAGCCGCTCCTGCTCGCCCCCCGCGGCGACGCAGGGGCGAAACCCTAGCCGCCGCCTCTCCGGTCCCTCCCTCCACTCTCCTCCGCCACGCCGCCGCCAGTGGGCGTCGCCGGGCGAAGTCCGGGCGGCGTCGGCGGCGGCGTGGCCTTTCTCTCCCCTTCGCTGGTTGGTGGTGGCGCGGGGTGCTGCGGCCGGCGGGGGCGTCGTGCTGCTCGGAGGGCGCGGCGGCGCGGTCGCTCGGCGGCGGCGTGGCGGCTCCGTGGCTCCAGGTGCCTGCGTCGGCGGCAGCCGGGCGGGTATGGCAGTTCTGCTGCGCCCCTGACCTAGGGAGGCGGGAGCGCCTTGGGCGGCAGGTCGTCCGCCTCGGCCATGGCGGGCATGGGCGGCGGCGGCGCTGCGACCTGCTGTTCTGCGTGGAAGGCTACGGTCGGAGCCATCTGGGTCTTCGAGCTGGGGATGGGGCAGGGGCTCCATGCCCGCTTCGAGCCCGTCGGTTTTCCGCCCCAGATCTGGTGCTGCCGGCCGCCATGGGGCTGCCGGTCGTCGATCTGGTGGTGCAGCTTTCTATCTTCGTCTCGCTTCGGTTCGGTGGTCTGCGGAGCTTGGACGCCGGGGCGGCGGCCCTGGAAGGTGGGAGTCGTGTGGGTTGGCGGGCGAGCCCGTGACTCTGGTGTTGCTGGAACCACGGCCGTGTGGACGGCGTGGGGTTCGGTGAGCTGTGCCCCGTGGCAATGGTGTGGTGGTCGTCTTGGCGGCACCCCTACCCCTGTGTGGGAGGTGTTGAGACCATACCAAGGGGAAACCCTCGCCCAGGACGTTTGTCCAGGGCCGCGGCGGCGGCGTCATTGACGTCGTCCCCTTCTTGAAGGCGCCGTTGTGGTTGTTCTCCCCTCCTATGTGCTCCGGGTGAAAACCCAAGATTCTCGGATCGGGCGGCGGCGGCGCTTTGCGTCGTTCTCTTCTTGAAGACGCCGTCTTGGAGCTCACGGGTAGCTCTCTGGAGGTTTGGTGTCGGAGGTCCCTTCGGCGTGCTTCCTCTGGCAAAGCTTGTGACTTGTTCTGCATTCGCGGTGCGTGGACCCCTTGGTTTGTCTCAGCGAGTGGTTGCTCCCCTGTTGGCTGTCTCTACGGAAGCTGTGCAGGTCTCGGCGGTGTGCAGTGCTTGTTGGTGCGCCGGTCTTGGCCGTGAGTTCGGCCCGACGACTTTGCCCGTGTTGACGGTGTGCCGGTCTCCCCCCCCCCCCCGTCGGCGAGCTTCGGCCCAGCAGTTTTGCCCGCCCTGCTAGTTCTCAGCGTCTTCGGAGTAGTTCGTAGGTGGCGCCGACCTCGCTGGTGTTTCTTCGGTTGTCCTTTGTGTGTGTGCGTGCGGATCGTTGTTGTAAGCTGGGTTCAGCACCTTGTACCCATGTCGCCGTTCGGGGCGTTATTAATTTAACGTCGGGCCTTTGGCCTTGTATCTAAAAAAAAGGGGCAAAGTTGCTCTGTGTCAAATATACACCCCCGAAGTGAATGCCCTCTACAACGAGATGACAACAACAGGTACCTAAAATTCAAACATTGCCGCATTCTACTCCTGCAAGCAGGTGTATGCATGACCTTAAACATCTACGGCAGTTGCTGCTAGTAGGGTGAAGATATACGTCATAGGCAGATACGCCAGGGTGAAGATATACGTCAGAGTGACACAGAGTCTATTTACTCACATTTTTTCAACGGCTTTGATATTCTCAATGTTGTCAATCCATATTATGCCTAATAAACATTGCAACTCACGAATAATAAACACAAAAATTGCAACTATTATATCTTTATACATGATACACCACACTGAGCCACATAATCTATGAATTTGTGTTCAACAATTAATGAGAGATCAGTTGTCATATTTATGAAATACCTTGGGGCACCTATGACTTTTACCAATTTGAAATGTGTGGACTGAGATTTTTCAGATGTTAAGATGCTTACAAAGTTAGATGCTTGGATTGGGGATTCTGCCTCCTCGGGTGGCAGGTAGACCTTGTTCGATTCTAGCTTGACTGGTGTTCCCTCTTATTATGTGTCTATGTTTTTGCTTAGTAAAGCTTTTGTGGAGAAAATTGATAAACATAGGAGGGGTTTCTTTTGGGCTAAAAGGAAGTATCGTTTGGTCAAGTGGATTAGGGTTTGTAGAACTAAAAAGAAAGGTGGTTTGGGTGTGAAGGATTTACGAAAACAAAACATTAGCCTCCTTTGTAAGTGGTCGTGGAAATTGGAGACGCAACCTAGTATGTGGCAGCAATATATCTTAGAAATAAAATTTGTGGTCTCGGTTAAGGGCAGAGGTATGGACTCCCCCACTTCGAAAGCTCTTTTGAAAGTTAAAGAGGTGTATTTGCTGGGTAGGAAGCTAGTTTCAAAAAGGACAACTTGATGAGATTTCGGAAAGATGTGTGGCTGAATAATTGTTCTCTTATGGTTCCTTATCCTGTGATTTTTAATATATATGTCATGCTCATGATTGGACTTTTCAACAGATTGTGAGTGTGACTTTGATCTCCCCTTAAGAAGGTTAATCCTGATTTGACTGAACAGTGGGGGTATATTGTGGATTTTGCTAGGCAAACTGGTGTTCTTGATGAATCAGACTTGGTCACTTGGTCACTTACGACTAACGGCCGTTTCTCCACTAAATCCATGTATTAATACTTGGAAAAGGATATTTATGGATCCCATAACAAATGGATTTTGAAGGCTAAACTTCCTTTGAAAATTAAGATTTTCTTGTGGCAAATCTTTCAAAATGTTGTGCTTACAACAGAAAATCTGAAAAGGAGGAAATGACCAGGGAATCATGCTTGTTCCTATTATGATCATTTGAAACTTGTCGACATATTTTCGTTGATTTGGGGGGCGGTGTGGTCTATTTTGGGAACTTCTTACTGTCATGTTTCGCTTTGGCAAAGTGTTGCTTGGTTGCATGCTTTTTTCCCTTTTGAAAAATATAATATGTTGATCTTGGAATCCATTTGCTGGGCTATTTGGATTAGCGAAAACAGAATCACTTTCAATAAGCTTGTGGTATGGTTACGATATTCTACATGTGCTCTTTGCTACATTAACGGGCATGGCTATATGGTGAGGAAGATATATAGGGCACTGATCACTGGTGTTATGGAACAGCTGATGCACAGGGCGTCGCAACTGGTGGCGGCGGTCGCTCCAGGATCGTCTCTGCTTCGGCTGGGATGGCTAAGATCACTCATGGAAGTTTAAGATTGTTTGGGATGTTTGTCCTGGGATAAACTATGTTCATGTTGTTGCATTGTACACCTGTGGTATATGCTCTTGTGTTTGTCGAGTTTAATTGTGAAACTGTGAACTGGATGTTTCCTGGTAGTGTAGGGGTAGTTTTTGCCCTGTAGTGTAGTCTTCGATGAGGCTGGGGCGTTGCTCCAATTTCAGAAAAAAGTGTCTTCGATGCCAAGTCTACACACCGGGTTTTCCTAATTGAGTTTCCTTTTACTACTCCTTTTCCGGTTCCCTTCTTTTATTTGTTTCCTAGTAGTAGAACCTTTGTATTTCCGTTATGTCAAAGTAATAAAATGGGGGTAACCGTGGGAAAAAAGTTGTCATCTTTATGTGTTTCAATTCCTGAATTTTCCTTACGCGATCTTACATTTCTGTGTTTCAATTCCTTATTTTGTTTCCTTTTTAATATACAGTGATAGTTATCATAATTTTTCTACAAATCCAAGTTGCATGATATCTCAATTTACATCATTTTCTTGTTCCTGTGTATTGAGTTCCTATGTTCCAAACATGAAAAGCTACATAAGAATTGAAAACCTAAATGGAGATCGGGCTACATGAAGCCCGCTTAAAAAAAATCCAAATTGACATTTTTGAGTTCCAAAAATCGCGAAAAAAATCTAGGATGTAGATACTGTCGAGATTTACAATCGTGCAAATTTTGAACTCGAAATTCATTGTGTTTTGAGCTGAAACAAAAAGAAAAATGAGTGGATCTGGGTGTTGAACAATGACAGTTTAAATTTTTTGAAATTTTCGCGGATTTGTCTCTTTTGTGCAGCCCAAAATATTACGAATTCTAAGGTTAAATTTTGTAGGCTTGTAGATCTAGAAACTCGTGATCTTTTCGTGATTTTTGCAAAATCAAAAATGTCATTTTCGTTTTTTTTTCAAAAAAGCTCCATGTAGCCCAAGTTCTAAAACTCCCGTCAATCAATACACCTAAGTTACAGTGTAACTAATAATACTCCTTCATTCCTGAATGTAAGGTGTACAGTTTTTTGCACGAATATTAAGATATATGTATTTGGCATACGGTGGACTCATCTTCTTCTTGATAAAATCGGGAGATATGAGTTCCTAATAAACACAAATTCAAAACAATACACCCTAAAAATTAGGATTCATTTTGGATGGGTAAATAGTCCATAAATCGCATTATACCATATATGTTGGATTTAAAAAAAAAACTATACACCTTACGTCAAGAAACGGAGTGAGTATTGTGTTCAAGCAATTAGATAAGATTAGCTCCTCAGAGTAATAGGTAATCATTTTCATGTCAAACAAAAATCCCGATGGGGCAGATTTAAAAATAGTTTTGGGGTACGTTGTGACGTTGTGTTAAATTTCTCAAAGTGCCATATTTGCCAGAAAAAAAAATTAGCACACAGAACGCGCCGATGCCCACCCTCCTGCCGCCGCCGCGGCCGCGCGCCGCCCAGCAGCTACTCGCCCCGACCGTCCCGCACCTCGCCCGCCTCCTCCTCACGCACGCGCCGGCGATCCCGCCGCTCCTCACCGCCATCCTGCCCACCTCGCCCTCCCTCCTCACGCCGCTCCTCTCCCACCTCCTCCTCTCCCACTCCCCGCCGCTCCCGGCGCTCTCTCTCTTCCGCCGACTGCTCGACCTCCCCCATTTCCCAGTCCCGGAGAGCTCCCTCCCGGTCCTCCTCCGCCTCCTCGCGCGCTCCCGCCGCCACGCGCCTCTCTCCTTCAAGCTGCTCGACTCGCTCCCGCCCACCCACCCGCACCTCCTCTCCGTGCCCGCGCTCTCCGTCCTCCTCTCCACCGCGCTCTGCTCCTCCGCTCCCGGGGCCTCCTTCGCCGCCGCGGTCACCTGCTTCGAGTCCGCGGCCGCCGTCTGGGCGCAGGCGGGGCGCTCGTTCGGGGCCCCCGAGCTGAACGCGCTGCTCCGCGTCTTCTGCGCCCGGGGCCGCGTCGCCGAGGCGCGCGCGCTGTTCCACCGCTACTGCGACGCGTACCCGCCCGACACCCGCACCTTCAACACGCTGCTGCTCGGCTTCAAGGAGGCCGGCCACGCCCAGGCGCTCGACCTCTTCTACCATGACGCCGTGCTGCGCGGCTTCGTCCCGGACGCCGTGTCCTACTGCGTCAGGATGGACGCCTGCTGCAAGAAAGGCCGGTTCTTGGACGCCCTCGAGCTGCTCGACGAAATGCGCAGGAAGGACTGCAAGCCGACGCTGCAGGTTTTCACCACGCTGATATACGGAGCTGGGATTGCCAGAAACGCGGCTCGTGCACGTAGCCTGTTTGATGAAATGGAGCAGTGCGGAGTGGTTCCAGACCGTGGAGCTCACAATGCACTCATGGGGGCCTATGTGAGGGCGAAGGATTTGCAGTCCGGGATGGCACTGATGGCCGAGATGGAGCAGAAGGGATTGGTCTGGACGATGTTACCTACAACACAATGTTGTGTGGGTTTCGTAGGGTGGGCGATTTGGAGGGGATCTGGAAGATATATAGCAAGATGATTAGCTTGGGGTTCATGCCAAGGACCAGGACGACAATGTTGCTCATGAAGGTCTTTTGCGAGAATGGGCGACCGGATCTTGGCCTGGACCTGTGGGATTATCTGATCGGGAAAGGATGTGTACCTCACCGGCATGCATTAGATGTTCTGGTTACCGGTTTATGCTGCAGAGATGTGGTTGCTGAAGCATATAGGTGCTTTCGGGAGATGACCGAGATGGGAATGGCACCTACCGAGCGTGCATTTAGGGTTCTGGAAGGTTTTTTAAAGAAGAAGAGGGAGTTTGGGAAGATTGAGGAGATAAGGCAAATGATGAAGGCAACCCAATCAGAAGAACATCAAACTGAACAAGAACAAGAAGAAGTTGCATGAATCTATCGACCCTCTTGTGTTTCCTTCTGAAACGGAACTTATTTTTCTTGTTGGACCTTGTAGAATTTTCAAGCCTCCATGGTTTTATGAGGTCTCCATACTTGATACCCTGTGTTGTCGAGGTTGAAATGTTGGTTGTTGCAATGACCAAACTTGCTTAAGAGACAGCCTTGCATGACCAAACTCGCTTTGACCGAGACAAACAGGGTAATACAGAGATAGTCCCAAGCTGCCAATTTGAGGGAAAGATATGAAGATTAGAGGTAATTTGAGAAACAGCAGATTAATGTTTGTGGAGCCAGGCTCCACTAACGAAACTGAAGTTTCCAGTTCTGCAGAATTTGTTGGCTTAGCCTTTACCAAGGGAATGGACTGATAGTCTGAAATTGATACAATATATTGATAAATTTAACAAGATTTATTCATTGTCATAACATTGATTGAATTTGTTGAATTACATCTTTCAGATTAACAGTGAAATGAGATTTCTTCTCCTAACGACAAAATTCTTGTACATAACTGTATTAGTCTGTTCACTATTTCAGTGATGTGATTCAGAACTAAAAGACTCAAGTATTGACATGGAAAAGTCATCACAAAGCTGAATTTTGTCTTCCCTTTATTGATGCACAACTGAACTCATGTGTTCTAGTCTATCAGCTGAACAGCCAGGATCGATGGTATTTTGTCTCTCAGCTTTTGTGTTACAGCTACACGTACTGTCATTACACTTGCTGCAGGTCCACCGATTTGAATCTTGACGACGAAACCGTCTATCTGAACAAGCTCTAGGCTTCCACCTCCCGTGCCGGAAAGGTATGGCCTGATCTCATCGAGCAACTGCAACATCAAACAAACTTCAGGGTTATAGTGTGATCATCCAAAAACTGCATTTTTTTACTCAACTGTAACAGATGTTTGCAGCCTTGGGAGATTGACAAGTGGCATGCACAATGAACACTGCTTGGTAAGCGATCGCTAACCTTCTCGACGTTCTCGGTGTTGAGCTCGAGCCCGGTCTCGGTGTCGTGGATCTGCTCGACCTCGAGGATCTCGGGGATCTTGTCGCGGAGGCGCATCTCGATGCCCATCTTGAGCGTCATGGTGGAGCTGGGGCAGGAGCCGCAGGCGCCCTGGAGCATGAGCACGACGACGAGGCCGTCGATCTCGTGCAGGGCCACGTTGCCACCGTCGGCCATCAGGCTCGGCCGCACCTCGTCCAGCACCTTCTCCACGTTCTCCTCCGTCAGGGGAAGCACCTGCACCGCCCATCCTTCAGGTATCAATCAACACATGGTCAGTCCTACAGTTCTGCCAAGCAATACTATATCTGTGTTGCATGATGTAGCTGTAATTCTTCTTTCTCTTTGTGTACGCACCTGCTCTCTTGGCGCGGTGGTTTGGTGTGTGCAGCGACGTGTGGTTGAAGCTGAGTCGGCCATGGATAAGGGACCTTGAAGAATTCTGTGCAGAAGTGGGATCGGTTAGCCGAGTAAGTGAAGAAGAATGGTTGGGGCTAGTGGAAATACCTTGCTGAGAGCTGCTGCAAGGGGCGCGTTGGTGGCGCCGGCGGCTTGCCGGAGATTGGGCGAGGAGAGCCTCATCTGAACCAGATTTTTGTCTCTCGTCGCGAGGCAAATTAGACTAGGCGTGTGCGTTGGTGTCGTGGATGTCCAGCCAGCGGCAGACTCACCCGTTCGTGATTCCTTCTTTTCCTGGATGTGGTTCACCGTTCACCCAAGGACCAAGGCGAACTTTTGTTGGGCCTAAACTTGTCCATCTCCAGGTCCTAGGGCCCATGATCAAAATGAAAAGCCTATTGAAAAGAATGCATAGACACTAAACAAGCTCCCCTAAAATAAAACTAAACAAACAAAAGTATTTCTCAAAAAAAAGCAAAATATCCTACTCATGAAAAAAACAAACGTACCAGGTGGAAACCAAGTTACAACGAGAAGTTTGTGGACACCAAGGTTGAAATTTTCAAATACCTTGGAAAATATGGGTATGTTAGAAAAGTGATGTTCTATAAACATGTGAAATTAAAGTTCAAACAACTCATTTAGGATGTACAAAAAAAATGTGTCTGAATATTTATGCTGTACTGTTTGTCACCATTCATTGTTGAATTTGATTTTTTATTATACCTCCCAAATGAATATGATTTTGAACTTGAAATTTGTATGTTTGTGTATGGATGGCAATGGGCGCATACCCAGTGGGTATTCAGTATTTACCCATTGGGTAAGGTTTGGTAAAAAACTTTACTCATGGGTAAGCAAATAGTCTAAAGTGTGTACCCAATGGGTATTATGGGTGCGGGTATGCTAAAGTAGTACCCATACCCGCTTACCCACATACCCAGCTATTTTTGTATATGTAACATAAGATTATTCTAGAAAAAATCCCAAAATACTAACCGGCTCTGTAATTTTCGCTTGTTCCCCAACTTATGTTGGGCTGTAATGATGTTATTCTTCATATATGTACTTTGTTATTTTGATATCTATAGTATATTGTTGTTTTGATGTTATATTCATATAGGACAAGTTGTTTTGTTGTTCATTTTTATATACATTGTGTTATTTTATTGTTTCTTTTCATATATGTGTGTCGTTTGTCGAATCAGTGGATAAATGAGCATACATGATGGTTTTCTTATATATTGAGTTGTTATATTGCCTCGTTGACTTGTTTGGTGGGTTTACCCGCGGGTTTTTAATACCCATGCGGATGCGAGTATGGTACAAAATCTATACCCGGACACGGGTACGGTGCGTGTGTGGTTAAAATACAAGGCGCGTGTGTTGGTAACCTCTACCCTGGGTGCGGGTGCCATTGGGATGTTTGTGGAACACCATTTACCAAACATATTGTTTTTTAGAATTTTTTCAAACCTCACTGTAATCTGGTTCTCGCCGGATATTTCTAAAAAAAAAAATCCCTAAGAAAAAGGAGAGGTGCATAGATCTCCAAAGCTGACGTTGCAGAAAAGCAGTTATTTCTCTGCGTGCTGTGTGCACGAGTGCAAAAATCGTACCAAAGACGTGGATATACATACAGCTATCCTGGCTAATGGAACCCAGTCCCATCTCAGACTAGGCCAAATCATCGCCAAGCTAACAGTATTTTGGTAAAAGGCACCGCATTCATTCCCAGAGTAAAGGGAAGAACCATAGCATGACGACGCTCACAGTTAACATACCCGTAACCACCTTCAATCTTTCTAACCACTTTTACAATCCACTCGAAGAGATCTAGCACAAAACTAGGCCGACAAAGGTCCAAAGTACTCACACGCATCGCGCGGCGAGAAGCCACCAATAATCTATGCCCAGAATTGCAGATCCTCCGAGCGCATCCGAGGACGAAAGCCGTGTGCACGCCAACAAACAACTGGAGCTGGGTGCCACGGTGTGGTCCATGTGATCCAGCCAGTTTGATGTTGTTGTTTGTGCTGGCCACCAAGCGCGCACAATACAAACACACAGGAATACTGTACTCATTAAGAGATTGGCCGCGGCTCTCGACAGCGAGGAAAAGGATCGGCGGCAGGTAGCCTGTCGGGCGGAGGCGAGTGCGACAGTCGCTCTGCATGCATTATTTGGACGCTGCTGCTGCTCCTTATTTAGGATCCTCCCTACAACTTGATTCTCTCCCAGCAAACAGTAGCATCAGTCGCTTGCGCACGGTCAGTTCCATCCGTGAGAATCTGGAGTTTATTTTTCCAAAAAAAGGCAGATGATTTACGTTCGATAGAGAGAAAAGATGGATGATTATCTACAAGCCGCGGAGCCGCGAGGATGTTTATGCTAGAGAATTGTCAGGGAAATTAAAGATTTCGTGTGTGCGTACCTTTTATGAGCAAGTTGTGCATTGCATCCGTATCTAGTCTTTGTTGAAAGGAACTATCGAATATCTGGTCTTGGAGTGCAACAAGAGCCAGTAGATTTGTTCTCGAAGTTATCCGGAGTTGATGCTGCTTGTCTGACTTTGAGTGGTACGTGGATGGCCGTGAGTGCCATGACGTTGCAAATGTTCCTTTCCATGTTAGATATTTGGTTGTCTCATATCGGGCCCTCCTCATATTAGCAGCATATGGTATGATATGGTATGGAGCAGAATTGAACAAATCAACAGCCTATGCTGCTGGAAGAAAAAGTCTGTTAGATTCTCATCATTATCGCTCAGTGCAGTACAATGTCAAATACTAAATTCATGCTTGGGTGTGTAATTCAAAGCCCAACCACGAGGTTAGGGGGGTCATCAATGAAAACGAACTGAAAAACACTGGATGGGGTCAAAACTACAATCATGTGCCATATATCCAAGTGCAAATCCTTTTCAGAACAGTGACAATCTGATATTCAGAATCCGTTCTTTCGCGCAGAGAAAAATTGCAGGTTGGAGATAGAGTGGCTAGAAAGTAACATGGCCCCGGCGTTCAATCTTAGTTATCAACATAGGATTCTTGGAAAGCCAAGTGATGGGCAGCGCAATCTTATCCTACGTTGTACTGCACTGCTGTCCTATGTGTGCACCATATCAGAAAAAAAAAAGATTAAACCAACAACAAGAAATCTTTTAGCTTAGCTCAGAATACCGTCCATACGGTGAGGCTTAAATCAAGGCACAGATCCATCAATGGCACACAGGAACTAATAAAAGTCAAACTATATGGAATCTGGACTCCAAATCAAATCCAAAACTGATCATTGAACAGCCTTGCTAGTGTCAAGTCAACTGAAATGTAATTAAGATCAACAAGAGAGGTTAGTTTAGTACCTTGTCGGTGCAATTAAGGGATTATCATAGGCTTAGTTTGAGATACGGGCGTCCTAGAATCTGGGGAAGGCAGGGATGGAACATGCTGAGCAGCAGTGCAGCAACAACCTGTCGAGGTTAAAAAAAGAAACGCAAAGTAAGGAAGGGGTTTGCAGCTCACATGGAAGCTCAAACGGCAGTTTACTTTTCTGAGGCTGTGGCCAGATCCCAGAACTGGAACTGTGACGACTACCAAGGACACCCTAGGATAACTCATTTCCCGTGGGCCCACGGTATCTGCAGATCTCTACTACAAACTGCAAACATGTGAAGATATGTCTGGCCCTGCTTATCTATATCAGAGGGGGGTGGGGTGGGGGCTGCAAAGTTCAAATCCTTGATATCCTTAAGTCCCCGGCAAGGCCTGCGTGAAATATCTGCTCCACATGCTTGTAGGTTGGCCTTGTTGTTTCATTAAACAGGCGAGATTTGGCCTTCCCATTGGCTGCTGCGCATCCCTGATCCTTCCTTGAGCCTGTTAAACAAATACTTGTGCCTCCTGCCAACGATCTCAAATCCTGAACTTTTGCCTTGTTGCTGCCCTTGCATCCTGCTTAGCCATCACACACAGCCTGTCAACCTTTGCATTACTACCTTTCCTTTTGGTTGGCTTGCCTATTGTTCTTCCTACAAAAAGGATGCAGTTCGCTTCATGAGCATGAGAGAGCCCCTTGCTGCTACATCCAGACTCCAAGACTATCTTCCCCAGAATTCTCCCCCAGTTCGGGCACTATCGGCAGCTCTGAAATGAGTAATGGGTGCTGACGAGAGATTTAGGCAAGCTGCATCCCGTTCACTGCCCTTGCTGATATATGAAGATTCCCAGTGTTCATGAGCTATAACCAGTGAAGATGCGAGATAAGCAGCAGCTGCAGCATGAGACGCCGATTTTCAGGTGAGTGAATCTTCATGTGAATTGTTCTGTGTTTGATTCTCACGATCCTCTATCGGCCCAGTATCCAGCATCGGTTGCTTTCCCTCTTACTCTGCAATAAGGCATATGATAATTACCATGCAAGCGGTAGAATCAAGCCTTGTTTTAGCTTAAATTTCATGAGATAATTCACTCACCAAGTCACCATGCAGATGATACGGGTGATAGGTCTGACCTTTCGCTCTGATTGTTTCAGGAATGGAAACTGATTTATTTGGTACTGGTAGAATCCTTTTTTCCTTGTTGGAGAAAGAAGGCATAAACATCATTAGAGAGCTAGAAAGTGAAGGTTCTGTTCAGAAGTTAGCTAAAATATTGCTGAAAGCTAGTGTACGAAAGCTTTTGAACATCATCTTGGTAGATCCAATGGACAAGTATTCCAAACACGACATCAAGGAATCACTTCGCAGAACAATCATGGAACATGATGAGATCTTCAGACAGCAGGTAGGTAACAGTAATTTTTTATTCATAATTCATCTCATAAAGAACCAGATTAAAGATATCTATAAGCATTACAAAAGTGGGAATATTATAGTAAGGGAATCAAATTGAAAATACCATATTAGATCTTGAGACTCTTGAATTTGAAAGACATGCTTGCCGTCATCAATGAGAATATTAACAGGTTGTTCTAGCTTTAAATATTCAGTGCATAGTACTGTTAACCTGCATAGACATAGACGTTCATCTCAGAAGTTGTCGACCAATTCTTACGCTGCTCTGTGATTATCTTGTCAGTCTGCAACTCAGAATTTTACACTCATTTCTCTTGCATCAGGTGCATGAACTGCATCGGCTATATAGTGTACAGAGATCACTGATGGCTGAATTAGCTGGTGAGAAGCACAGTTTCCAATCCAGAACAGAAGAAACACGAGAAATGGTGCAGGCCACAGGCCAAACCTGAAGAATAGTCCCTGTACGTCAGAGGCCAGTCAATCTGCTCGTCTTGCTAATGCACAATACTCTGCTCCTAGACAATTACCTGAACATTTGTTTCTTCAAGAATTCAAGCCAGTGTCATGCCTAAACCTCTTCAATGAAGAAACCTCAAGAAACCAAGAGGAAGACCAGAAAGCAGTAAATCGGTTGAAGGTGAAAGTTGGAGTGTTTCTATGGAAAGCGATCTCGACCTCAAACTAAGCATTACCCCCAGTTCACATGCAACAAAAGCACCACACTGGCTCTTCTCAGATAGCAGAGAAAGGAACTCTTCTGGTCAGCACCGATGACAACAGGTATCCTAGATCAGTTAGTTATTCATGGTGCAAGAAGCAAAGGATCAACACTTAGGAGGCCGAAGTATCCTAACAATGGACCACAACACTTCCAAGCCATCTCACAACAAATCATCTGTGAAAAGTAGTAGCGCCCATCTCTGACCTGCTGCCCTTCAATTTTGATCCAAACTATGCCTCAGTCACAAGTAATCTGTATGCAAAAGTATAGAGCTTCTCAGTTTGTCAAGCACAAGGACTTGCTAGGAGCACATTGATGTATATGAAGATAGCAAAGCATTGGCAGCAATTCATTTCTTATTTTTCTCCCCCTATAATTCAGACTGAAAGAGAGAAGAACAAGTAGGAAAACCTGACTTCCGTCCTCCTGCAACATTTATATTCACCAATGCCCTGAAAAGAGTTTTGGCTGACCTACCATGGCTGTGCTTCATTATTTGCATTTGCCCTTTTTATCTGCATCATCCATGTAAGGTAAAGTACAAAAATTCAGGATGATTATGGGACCTGTTGCGATCAAAACCCCAAGTTCCAATTCTGCCATATTATGTTTTTTTCTACTTTCACCAGAATCCACCACATGAGCATTCACCATCTTTGAAATGATGGAATCTCATATTGTCCCTGATTATAATCTCAACATGCTCAACTCTTGAGACGAGCCGCATAAACAAATGGCAGTCCTCACAGATCCTTAGATTTTTTACTATTCGAATTGTGCATCTGGATCCAAGAGTCAGCAATCCAAATAACAGAGCAAGTTTCTCACTGTGACCCATTAACAGCCTTTCTTTCTCTCTCATTCACATCATAAACAATAGAACTCAGGATTGGCACATAACCAGCATGTTTCAGTTTTGCCACTAGCTTCAATAATCCTTCTTTATTTCATTGGTCCTTGGATGAGAATTATCACCAGCAAAGAATTGATGGACCAAACCATCTCTGCCTTCAAACCAGCTCACAGCAGGATCCTTTTTCAGCCTCCGGCTTCTCATTAGTTTCCGAACCTTTGAGACTTCATCCCACTTTCCTGCCGATGCAAGTGTATTCGATAACAGCACATAGTTCCCTATACCCTCTGGCTCAAGCTTAAAAAGATGTTCAGCTGCAACCTTGGCAACTTCAACATTCCCATGGATCCGACAAGCCCCAAGCAATGCTCCCCACACACCACCATGAGGCTCCACGGTCATTGACTTCACAAGATCAAAAGCTTCGTCCACCAATCCAGCCCGACCAAGCAAATCAACCATACAAGTATAGTGATCTGGAGATGGCAATATCCTATACTTGTCCTTCATCTGCGCAAAGTAGTAGCGACCATCTCTAACCATCCCTGCGTGGCTGCAAGCTGTCAATAACCCTATAAAGGTCACATGGTTCGGCACCACATCAGCCCTCCTAACCATATCCTTGAACAAAGCAATCGCCTCTGTAGCTCTCCCATGAGATGCTAAACCAACAATCATTGAGCTATATGTGTACACATTCTTCTCCTGCATCCCATCAAAAACATTTGTGCTTCATCGATAAGTCCACACTTGGCAAACATATCCACCAACCCCGACCCAACAACCACATTGTTCCCAAAACCATTCCTCTCTGCAATCTCCTGAACCCAAGCAGCACGCCTCACCGCGCCAAGCTGAGCACAAGCCGAGATTGCACCAGTCAACGAGACCTCATCAATGCCCATGCCGAGTGCGGCCATCCGTTCAAACACTTCCAGTGCCTTCACCGGCATGGAGTTTTGAGCATACCCAGTCACCATGGCTGTCCATGCCACCATATCCTTCACTGGACATTGCGCAAACACCTCCTCCGCGGACCCCATATCCGCGCTCCTGGAATACGCCACCACAATACTAGTCCAGGAAATGACGTCCTTCACCGCCATTCCATCAAACACCTTGCGCGCAGCACCCAAGTCACCACAGGCGACATAAGCGCCGATCAGCGAGTTCTCTACAAACCGGTGCCTATCAAACCCGCCGAGCAGGATCGAGACCGCGTGGGCGGCCTCGGCGGCAGGGAGGGAGCGGGCGGCCGCGGCGGACTTGGCGAGCGGCGAGAAGGCGAACGGGAGGAAGGGGAGGCGCTGCTGAGGAGGCGGGAAAGAGGCGGAAGGGGCTCAGCGGCGGCTGCGTGAGGAGCGCGAAGCGGAGGAGCGCGGCGGCGAGGAACGGGTCCGGGGGAGAGACGAGAAGACGGAGAGCGCGTAGGGGAGCGGCGCGTGCGGGGGCGGGAGGGCGGCGAGGCGGCGGAGGAGGCGGGAGAGGAGGTAGGGGAGGGAAAGGAGGAGAGAGGCAGGCGGACGAGGAGCGCGTGGAGGCTGCGGAGGTGCCGGAGGGACGGGGAGAGTCGATGGCCCGAGGAGGAGCGAGGCGAGCGCGGGGGGCGGGAGGAGGGGCAGCGGGAGCGTGCTGGAGAGTGGCGGCGGCGGGGCGTGGAGGAGCAGTGCGGGCAGTGGTGAGGGACGCGGCCGGACGAGGTACACCATGCCGGCATGGCCCTGCGGCGCGGCGGTGATGCGAGCGGTGTTCTAGGACGGCGACGCGGTGGAGCTCCCGCGCTTGCCGTGAGCCGCGGTGGACGGTGGTTAGTTTCGAAAATGGGCGGTGTTCCGCGGGCGCTGGCGTGGCGGCGCGAGGCAGAAACGCCCGGGCAGCGCTGCCGCTTCTTGCCGGAGCGGAGCGGCCGCAGCGAAGTGGGCTATTACAGCCTAGTCCATTTTTCTCTGTATATGGCCTGGCCACATACGAATTGGGCTGGTTTGGTCGGGGTCTCTGTCAGCCGAGCTGGGTTCACATCCCTCTCAGATTTGGCGATCCCTATGTGAAGGTCAGTGATGTACTGAAGATTGGTGTGATACGGAGAATAGGAGATGGCAGAAGCACCGATGTGTGGAACCATAACTGGATCCCCCGAGATCACCAACTCAGGCCTATAGTGAGCATATCGGATGATCCTCCCACCACTGTTTCTGAACTGATTTGCTCGGCCACTCGAACGTGGGATGGACAGCAAATTCCGATCAGCTATATTAGGCAGCCTGACTTCTGGGCGTGGCACTATGAAAGGCGCGGTGTTTTTACTGTTAAATCAGCCTACCATGCGATCATGGCAACTAAGCGGCGTCGAGAGGACTATCTAGAGGGCAGGGCTGCTCATTCAAGTTCCGATCAGGAAGAGCGAAGCTGGAAAGCGTTGTGGAAGGTCAAGGTGTCCCTTCAAAACTCAGACTCTTTGCATGGCGTCTTGCCCGCTCGTCACTGCCGACGGGGGAGGTGAGGGCGAGGAGGGGAATGGCCACCACTGCAGTATGCCCTGTCTGCAATGCTGCAGCGGATACGTGGAGGCATGCCCTTCTTGACTGTAACATGTCGCGGAGTGTGTGGGCGCTAAAGGAAGATGACATTGTGTTACCACTGATTGGAGACGAAACTGATGATCCACGTCTATGGCTGTTCTCTCTAAGTACAGGACTGTCGCGAGAGAAGTTTATTGAGGTCCTAGTGACGTTGTGGTCAATTTGGTGGGCACGCGGGAAATTCATCCATGAAGGAGAACAACAATCGCCGATATCCATACATTGCTTCATCGCTAGATACTTGGAGGAACTATCTGTTGTCAGCAAGAAGGACGCGCCTGCTGTTCAGCAGCCTTTGGCAAGACATGGTACTACCGCCTGGACTCCGCCTCGTGCAGGGCTTGTTAAAATACAGGTGGATGCTGCAGTTGCAAAACAACGACAACGGGGTGCAGTGGGAGCTATTTGCCGCGATGCAGAAGGTATTTTCCAGGGAGCCTCTGTGGTGACATTTGATGGACTCACTAACCCTGAGGTGTTGGAAGCTCTTGCCTGTTCTGAAGCACTTGCTCTTGCTGAAGACCTGCATGCGCGCAAAGTACAAATTTCCTCCGATTGTCTGAATGTGGTTAAGGAGATCAATGGTCCTGGCGAGAGGGGGCAGCACTGCATGATCATGAAGGAGATACGCAGCAAGAGGGATAGATTCTAGGAGGCTGTTTTTGGCCATGAACGACGTGAGGCAAACTTTGAAGCACATAGGTTGGCCCGACTAGCGACCAGCCTACCTACGGGTAGACAATTGTGGTTTTCTGCTCCCCTTGATTTGGGAATTCCTCTAAACATTTTGTCCACTACTTAATAAAGATTAGGTCGTTCCGCTCAAAAAAAAATCTTTCTTTTTGTGTGTTTCGTTTTGAGCCTAATCCAATACGTTTTTTACTTTGCTTACTTATGTTTTGGTGAACGTGGGGCCCAAGCAGCTACCCCCCCCCCCCCCCCCCCCCCCCCCCCCCCCCCCTCCCTCTTCTCTCTTAAAATAGGAGAAGGAACAATTTTGGCAAGCATCCAAGCAAGCTTAAAAATTATTCATGGTAAAAAATGTGATAGGGTCGATTTTATACTTTTAGCCAGATACCAAACATAATTGTACTAAATCTAACATCACAACTCCGCATACCCACGATACATTTGTGTTTCTTGAGAATCCCTTCGTTTCAGAATCCTCACTGTTGCTATTTGAGTAGAATAGTACTCTTCTAATTTTTTTTGGTAAGGTCCAAGAAAGAAATGTATGTTTTTTAGCTTTCACCGCTATCAGCCACATTTGTCATCTCTGTGGTGTTGCAAAATAAGATGTTTTGCGGAATTATCCTTCATGTGCCTTCCCACTTATTTTCAAACACTAGCTCTGCCTCTCCTCCTACCTCACTTCTTTAGAGAGAGTGAAGGAAATATTGTCACTTTGCCCTTCTACTTGTCAGAAGGTTCATCCAGGTCAACATGGTCGTGTGGATGGTTTCCTAGATTGCTCCAATCCAAGCAGGATAGCATCGGTATATGCTCCCTTGCCACGTCAAGGTATATCACATCTTGGACTAGGGCAAGACACCATGTTCCTTTTTTCAGCAGCTAGTTGTTTTCGACATTCTCTATATTCCATCTTGATAGAGTCTTATAGGTGTTGCTGGGTGTGAAATCTTGATGTGTAACCTTTTTCACAACATCATGTGCACCCACATTTCATTACACGGTCACCAAACAAGCTCATGAAAACCCAGGAGACACACCCTCAAAATGCTCAAGCCTTGAAGAATAACTTGTAATTGCAAGTTGCATTCAATTAGAAGAGGTGTAATCATGGGGTGCGTGATTAGTAAGTTTTTCAAATGGTTGAGTGGGAAGATTTGTCCTCGTGTTATGATTAATTTGCCGCCTTGGCAATTACTAGTGAGCTATCTCTCTTTCTAAAAAGAAAGAACTCACTTCAACCAAAAGGCTACATCAACTTGAGCAACCGACCGAAGACAACGATCATTGTTCATGGTCATGACATGGACAAAAAAAGCATCTGAAAGAGAACTTGTCTGTGGCAAGATGGTTAGGAGGGTGGTTGTACCCCCAGCCCACCAGAATTCAAATCCCAGGTTTGACGCTGATGTTTCTCATTTAGGCGGAATATTCTTCAGTGGGAGGCGACGTTCCCGTCGACAGCGAGGCGCCTGTGGTGACTTCGTCAATCTCAAGACCTGATCCGCCGGCTCAGTCTCTCGGAGGTGATCATAGGGGTAGGGTGTGCGTGTGTGCGTTCATAGGAGTGAGTGTATGCACGTGTATATGAGCGTCTGCGTTGTACTGTGTTTCGAAAAAAAAAAAGCATCTGAAACCGCGGCGGAGGGATGAACCATTCTTAACCTTGTATTGATGTCACAAAATGTGATTTTTCTACTCAAATAAGAAAAGATAGGGATCAATCGCGAACCATCAATCCGTCGGAGAATGTGCTTCACGAGTTACCAAAAGGAACGTAGTGGCCGGTAAGAGGGTAATGTACATGGGATCAAACGCTTAATTCCAAGGCTTGCGATACACGAACATGGACGTGTACGTCGCTCACCGGGTGTCTCTTCTCCGAGCATCCCGCTCCGTTTTCCCTTGGTGCCCTCTCGCTCTCGCCGGCCTCTCCGCCGAAGCCTCGAGCACCGGCCCGATTGATCAATCGGTTATCACGTGATGTCTCCCGCCGATCACACGATCTACTTTTACATGGTGGTGATCGTGAGCCAGCCACGCACGCACCGGCCGGCCGCCAATGATTCGCCGACCATGCCTTCCCGGCCAAGCATGCATACCTATCAAGTTCCATCCACAGCGCGAGTGCTCGCCAAGATTCGACTCCAATCGTTGCAAGCTTTCGTCCGCACGGCGAGCAGATCTATCGTCATCCACCGCCATATCGACCTAAAGTCGATCGGGGAGAAAAGATGCACTCCGATATACCCCACTTACGTACTGCGCGTGCGTATCGCGGTTTTGTACTCGGGTGTAAGAATGATCCATGGACGTCGCTGCCAAGGCAGCTCTTCTTCTCCGGTCAGTGCCTGTGGCACCTCCGGGCCATTTCCTCTGCCCCATTCTTCAGGAGGTGATGGTGGATCCAGTCGTCGCCTCCGACGGGTACACATACGACCGGAGGGCGATCGAGATATGGCTGAGCATGAAGGGCAAGTCGCCGATGACGAACCTGAGGTTGCAGAGCAGGAGTCTCATACCCAACCACTCGCTCCGGTCGGCAATCATAGATTGGAGGTCCAGGAGCAAATGATGGTTGTATAGCTGTATAGCACATTAGCAGTGCACTGTGCACTATACATACGCGGATACGCCTCTGTTTGTGCAAGGTTCGCTCATCAACCGGTTCAGAGTTACTCCCTCCCTTTTTAAGTATAACATTTTAGCCTTTATTTACATTCACATGTACACAAATGTATGTAGACATGTTTTAATGTAGCCTTACCCATTTTAGTGTGCATTACAAAAATGTGTAACAACTAAAACATCTTATATTTAAAAATAGAGGAAATACCAGCGAGCCACATCAGTTATGGCTATATATAGTATTGTAGCAACTTGAACAAGAAAAGTAGGACCCTAGCGAACAGTCATTTTGGCTCCCAAGATTTAGTAATCCCTTTATTTTTAAAATTTCGTAAAGTATATTTAGATATTTTTAAAAAATCTGAGTGTAGTTAATGATGCATCCTACAAGCATGTAAATCATAATGAAAACTTATGTACTATATAGCTACACAAAAATCATAAAATATTACTCCCTCCGTTCTAAATTAGAAGACTTTCTTTGTATACATGTAAATGTATCTATACTTATAACATGTCTAGATACATCTATATGTAGGAAATGAAAATCATCTAATTTGGAACGGAGGAGTATGTATTTTGAAGATTAAGTGTGTCTACTTAGATCCAAACTTTGTTTTTTAACTCAGAATATAAAGTATTTCAAACTGAGATTTTACACGTTTGTGGATATATACATCATTAAAACATGCATGATTTATGTTTATTTAAAAAAATCTTGTAAATATTTTATTTTTAAATAAATGATCACTAGAGTTAGGGAGTAAAAAAAAAAACTCGGGACCTGGCACTATTAGCATGGCTCCATGCATTTTCCGTCGTCCAATATAGGCATATTAAAGCTGCAAAGAGAGTAACATGCATGATCGAACACCAGAAAGAACAATACAGGGATGGATCCATTTTCTGTTCATTTCTCTTCTTCTGCTGAATCAGAAACCTTTTTTCTACGGTCAAGAAGACTGTAGTCAAAAGGAGGCCCCCATAATCTCGGCCCCTCGGACGCGATCCGATCCGATGTCCATTTCATCAGCAAAGTGACAGGAACAGAATATTTTTAACCCCCAAGAAGAAAAAAGACCGAGATTTCACCAGACAGTCACGCATGGACGCATACACGCGCGCCGACCGTGGCCGTCCCGGCGACGAAAGCCACACCATCATGAGAACGCCCGGTGCATGGTGCGCGCGCCCGCCCGGCTCACTGCTGCTCGCCTATAAAAAGGCCGTGGCGAGCACGGACTCCATCATCAACCATTCGCTTAGTTTACTAGTGTACTTTCTGCATGGCTTCCACCACAGCTTTCTCTCTGCTCCTCCTCGTTGCCGCGCTGCTGCTGCACTCGGGGTGCTGTCACGGGCAAGGCGATGGCGGCGCCGTGGCCGCGATCTACAGCCTCGGCGACTCCATCACGGACACGGGGAACCTGGTCAAGGAGGCGCCGCCCGGCGCGTTCGAGACCATCAAGCACCTCCCCTACGGCGTCACCCTCGGCTACCCCACCGGCCGATGCTCCGACGGCCTCCTCATGATCGACTTCCTCGGTACTTACGTACTACAGCCACAATGTTTCTGAATTTTCTGAACTACATGCATGCTCTGGTTCAGAGCGAACAGATACTCTGAACTTTGATGCTTGGCACAGTGATGAGAATAGAGATTAAGCAGCAACAGAAGTACCTGACATTGGGTGTTTTGCTTTCTGTAATGTAGCTCAGGACATGGGCCTCCCGTTCCTGAACCCGTACCTGGCCAAGAACCAGAGCTTCGACAACGGGGTGAACTTCGCCGTCGCCGGAGCCACCGCGATGGACCCCGCCGACCAGTTCAACGGCTCCATGCCTTTCACCGTCAACTCTCTGAAGCTGCAGCTTCGGTGGTTCAAGGACTTCATGAAGTCCAGCTTCGCCACTGACCAAGGCAAATCATCGACCTCTTCGTATCACTTTCTCTTTTATCAGTGCACACTGTTTCCGAGACAGTTAAAAGATCGTATGAAATTGTGTGTGTGCAGAGATACGGAAGAGGCTCCAATCTTCTCTTGTCATGGTCGGGGAGATCGGTGGGAACGACTACAACTTCGCATTATTCGGCAACAAGTCTATGAAAGAGGTGGAGAAACTGGTCCCTGGCGTCGTTCAGACCATCATCGAGGCCACCAAGGTATCATCAAGCGCATATCTTCTTACACGTACAGTTAACAAGTTAACCAGATAAAACATGATGATAACTCCATGGAGTTTCCTACCATCACGTACAGGAAGTGCTTGACATGGGCGCAAGCAGGGTCATCGTCCCAGGCAACTTCCCCATCGGCTGCATCCCGGGCTACCTGACCGGGATGGCCTCGCCGGAGCCATCGGCCTACGACTCCATGGGCTGCCTGAAGGAGCTCAACCTCTTCGCCGCCAAGCACAACTCCAAGCTCCAGCGAGCCATCGCCGACCTCCGGACGTCGTACCCCGACGCGTCCATCGCCTACGCCGACTACTTCAACTCCTTCTTCAGCCTCCTCAAGGGCGCCTCAGAGCTCGGTTTCGACGCGGGTAGCACACACAAGGCGTGCTGCGGCGCGGGCGGCAAGTACAACTACGACGAGAGGAGGATGTGCGGCGTGGAGGGGACGACTGCGTGCGCGGACCCGTCGGTGTATGTGAGCTGGGACGGCATACACATGACGGAGGCGGCGTACAAGGCCATGTCCAGGCTCATCTATCATGGGAGGTACCTGCAGCCGCAGATACTGAATTTCCCAGAGAAATGGGCAGACATGATAGACTGTTTGACGCTCCCAGAGGGAAATGGGCAGATACTGAATTTGCTGCGACATTTTTAGCCTTTCATGGGGTTTTCCATCTACTTCTACTTTGTATCAGGTTCAGTCAGTTACATCAGTATGCTACCAATCTACTGATATATGTACTCTACAATCTACATAATTTAGCCACTGAAAGTAGAAGCGACAGTAAATTATGCAGTATACATTAGCTCATGTGAGATAAGAAGCTCATGTGAGATGAAAAATCATACCGCGGCAAAAGAAATATTATAAGGTTTACATGTTGATTTGGTGCCCCAGCTGCCGAAGCCGGGTACAACGTTACAAACTTATATCTTTCCCAAACTGGAAGTTACAGAAAACTTATAATATAAGAGCGTTTTGCGCTTGATATGCTTGCCTCAGTTCAATGTATCTATCTAATGTCTACACAAAAGTGCTCCTAAATATTAACCGTGACATAGTAGCGGCACCAGGGACGTGACCCGGAGTGTCCATGGAGGCGGCCATTTTCGTCGTGAAGGCTGGAGACTTGTGAATTGCGACAATGAGACGGGGCACACGTCGTCCTGGCAGTGAATTGTGACAATGAGACGGGGCACGACTTAATGGTAGACTCAACTTTTTAGTTTAAATCGCTATATAGTAGAAAAACCATTGATGTGTTGACTCAGTTCGACCTAAAGAAAAGGACTTATTGTTCGAGTAGGAAGCTTTCGATTTTTCTCCTTCCCTCTTTTCAATAGAAAGAATTATTTGAAATGAAACAAATTTCTCTTCATTCTATTGTCCTCAGCGAAAGAACTGCCTATGCATAGTTTTGCGGATCCAAAATTCTTTGTCCTTTCAAAGTCATCGACACCCTCTCGATCTACGTGGAGGAAGTAGCAAAATCTGAATAGAAAAGAGATGTTTCCAATTAGATACTGTAGGGACGAGCGATACCGAGATATAGCCGTTCGGTTGCCGCGCACCCAAAGGCCTCCGGATTTACCTCGCCCTTGAGCTCAACCTCACTCCTGACCAATCCAGCTTAATGTCGCAGTCGAGCCCCACCACGCCCAGTCAACAACCTCCCAGCCATTGGAGAAGTTCCTGTAGGGACGCATCAATGTGTGCACGCCTTCCATGCTGGAGGTTCCGTTCTTCCTTTATTTGAAGACTGACACTTCCCAGAATAAAAAACGACACACATTTAACCCCGACCCCTCGCGCCGCACCCCCAGCGGCGCTAGGGGAAACAAAGCGCGCCGCCGGGAACCGCCCCCAGTCCGGCGCCCCTCCGCCGCTGCCGTCGCCGGCTTCGGCCGAGGCGGTGGCGGCGCTCCCCGCAGCCAAAAAATTGGTGGACGGGGGTGTCTTCGCGTGGAGGTGGACGGCCGGCCCGTGGGGGCGGCGGCGGCCGGGGCTGGGATGTCGAGCCGGCGGGCTCGGGAGAAGAGGTAGGCCGGCGGGGTCTTCTGGCGGAGGTGGGGCGCGGCGGGCGCCATCGATGCCGAGGAGCTCGCCTGGGCGGCGCTCGCGCTCGAGGTCTGGGCCTCGCTGGGCTCGTGTCGGCGGCGGGGTTGGGCGCGGTCGAGGGCTCGGTCTGGCAGCGCTGCGGTGCGGCGCGGTCCCGCCGGCGCAGCGAGGCAGAGGGGCGCTGGCCGGCGGCGCGGAGGTGGTTCGGGCCCCATCTGGGTCTTGAGCGGGCCTGGCGGGCCGAGGCGCTGGCGTTGGTGCCCGAAGCACCAGGGGGCTCGTGTGCTTCGGGGCGGATGCGGCGGAGGTTCTCTGGGCGCGGATTTGCCCGGGGAGAGCGGAGGTGGTGGTTCCGGCGCGGACACAGGAGCTCCTGTCGACGTGCTCCGGCACCCGGGCGGCGCGGAAGTCGGGGCGGCGGCCCCGGATTGAAGGCTGTTGCGGTGCGGCATGGTGGTTGCAGCCATGGGTGCTGCGGCCGCCATGGTCGGGTGGTCAGGTTGGTGAGGCTTGCCGGCGCCGGGTGCAAGGCATGGCTACGTCAAGCGAAAGCTCTGTTCCGGCTGTCGTCGGGCAGGCGGCGACGACGCCTTCGGACGCCGTTTCTCTTTTTGAAGACGCCGTCGAGACGTGGTGCTCGCCTCCACCCGGACCAATCCGGGGGAAACCCTAGATCTTCCGGGATCGGGCGATGATGGCGCTCTGTGTCATGCTCCCCCTTGGGGGCATCGTTCTTGGAGTGGTGGCCGGCTGGAGGGACATGTGGTTGCGGGAGGAGGTGTCGAGGCGGGTGTGGCGGCAGCATCTGTGGCTGTCTTTTAGGCCGGGGCGGCGGCCCCGGAGGCTGGTACGAGGTCCGTGGTCTGCGAGCAGTTCTCCCTGGGCAGCTTGGGCTGCGGGTGGCTGGTTCGTGCGGCGTCGTGGCTCGGTTGCGAGTGGTGCTATGTCGGGACGGCGGTCCCGGAAGGGGGTGCTGGCGGCGAGGCTGTCGGGGCTGCTGGGGCAGCGGCAGCAGCGGTTGCCTTTTAGGCCGGGGCGGCGGCCCCGGATTCTGGTACGACGGCCGTGGTCTGCGAGCGGCTTACCTGGTGCAGCTTGGGCTGTGGGTGGCCGGGTCGTGCGGCGTCGTGGCCCGGGTGTGGGCGGTGGCATGTCGGGGCGGCGGCCCCGGAAGGTGGTCTGCATCATCGAGGGCGTTCCTCCTTGTGTTGTGTGGGCGACAAGGCTGCTCTCGGTGCTGTTCGTCGTCGGGGCTCCCCGGTGGTGGCCGCTTTCATCTACGACGGAGTGTCCCGTACCTGCTCCTCCCATAGCAGTTGCGGTCTCTTCTCTCCGGCAAGGGTGGTTTGCTGGCCGGCTGGCCGTGGAGTGGGTGTTGTGTGGGCTCTGCCCCGTGGTGTTCGCTGTTGTTGGCGTTTGTTGTATGGTTTTCGCCCGGTTTCTTCCACTAATAAACCGGGCACCTTCTGCTTAATTAATATATGGGGCAAAGCTTTTGCCCCACAGTTTCAAAAAAAACACTTCCCAGAATCAGGATATGTGAACTTTGTACTATGTGTGCTCATTGGATTGGATTAGTTCATTTTTTGCAGTCGCGCCGGTGTGATTGGCGTCAGCGTCGTTATACTCGCGCCGTCCCAAATGTAAGGCACACTAGTTTTATGCTGGTCTTTGATGTTCGATTTGATTACTAATATATACTAAATTATATAGATTGAGAGTATATATGAATAGTATCGTTGTATTCGTCTTGCAAAATTCTTTCATTTCATATATCATTATAATAACTAGCAAGGTGGCCCACGCAAATGTGAGGGCATTATCTTTAGCGTATTTAATAGGTCTATGAATTTTATTTAAGGTTTCAGAGATACTAAAAGCATGGAATTCTTAATTACATGGTTTTATGTACACTAAAAATGTGATGCTAAGTGAAATAATATGTGTGAAAAATAGTTTGAAACACATTAATTTGTGGCCGAATGTGCAATATTTTCAAAAATGTCATGTCGCTGTTTTATAACATTGGTAGCGCTATTTTGATCAATTTTTACTCATGTCATATTTCCCCAACTCTTGAATCCAGGTGATCTATAATCTACTCAGCTGTTTTTGTCATGTCTTGTCACACAACTGCTTTGAAAATTTTAGTTATTCACCGGTTTATTACATGTCCGCTAATCTCTACTATTTCCATGACACCACAAAATTTGGCCCAGTTTATCATCAACACACCTCGGTAACTAACATCATTATGCCTCAATATGTTAGGCTAATTACCGACATCTAAAATAACATAAACCAAATACAAAATTTGATGGCAGTGATACGTCTACTAAAATCTTGATGACTCATGGAAATATATATCCACCTATATATAACTATTAAGACACCGACATACATGCTATAGAAAATAGTCCATGGAATACAGCTTAACTACATATGTAAATAGAGTTCATCTAAATGTTCTTTAAGGATGAAATTAGCTTAAACCTGTGCTGGTGAAAATGTTCTCTTGACATAATTTATTTCACCTGGGAGAACAATTAGATAGTTTCAGTGTTCTCTTTAATATTTACATGGTTTCTCTGTTGTATTAAAAACGACAAAAATTGATAAAGCCATAAGTTTCCGACCAGCAATGCTACTATATTACAGCTAAATCCAATAAATATGGTGACATTCATCAATAGTTATTCTGTTTTTGATAACCCAATGCTTTCAAAACCTCAAGGACCATAAGATTTTTTTATAGCAATTTCTCGGTAAAATACGACCTTGGCCTTATAATTCAACGTGTCTGCGTTCTCTTAAGCTCATTTTAGTGCTTGAGTCTAGGCTATGGAAGTAATCCTGATAAAGTCCAATGATTTTTAATGATACTGATTAGTGCTTGAGTGTTTTTACCGGCAACTATATGCGATTATTTCAGTTGCAAAGACATAGACATCTATAAACATGTAACTAATTGAGTTTTCCAATCGGCTTTCTCGTTAAAGTTCAGCATCTCTTTCATCGATCGTCCCGTGAGCCAAAAGGTTTGAAATTTAAATATGCAGTTAATAACCAACACTCTAACAGTAAGGAGGATGACCTTGAAGAATTGTTTATTTCAATGAAATGTTGATCCTAAGCGTCCTAGAAATCATAAGCTGTCCACATTTCTCCACGGACAGCAGCATTATATATCTTGCGAAAATATCAGAGTAAGCCATTGACCAACTTAAGATTTAATCAATGGGCAAATATAATATGAGACCTAGATACAATATACTAAAAAAATACATCAATTTCTTATGAGTGCAACCATTTTCAGAAATTATACCATGGACCGGTGAACCGATAATAAAGTTATTATAAATTATAAATCTGAAGCATGATTAGTAAGAAGAATGGGGTTCAGGAAGCAGCAACCTGTCCGGGCGTTTGGTTACCATCTCGTCAACGCTGCAGAGTTCACCTAAGCTAGGATCGTGGTGGCTAGTACCAAACATATGTATCTAGACATGTTCTAGTACAAGATTCACATGTTTTAGGTCAAGATTCATGTGAATCTTGCACTAAAACATGTCTAGATACATATGTGAATCTTGTATTAGAACATGTCTAGTATGTGAATCTTGTACTAGAACATGTCTAGATACATATGTTTGGTAAGTAGGTAGAGTGAATTATATTTTGATACGGAGGGAGTAGTTAGCTTGGCTGATGCTTTACCATGTGCCGAAGGCCTTCTCCTGATGTGGTTTCAGGACACGCATGCTAGCGATGCTTGCAAAAGATCAGAATCAGCTTCCCAGAGTGCATGTATCTATGCAGTCATGATTGATCCACGTTTCGGAGTGTTGGGATACGTTTCGGAGCGTTGGGATACGTACACGCTTGGTAGGAGCGGCAAGGTCCGACAAAGAAAAAGTTTGTTACGGCCAGATTTAAAGTGAACGTATAGCTATTTTTTTTCCGGAAGTGGATATGTGTCCTAATAGAACACGTTTGGATCCAAGATTTTTTTCTTCTTAAATAACGTCTCAGACCCAAACGTGTGTGTCCGAGGCATGCATGTTGGGTCCAAGTTATTTTTTGACAATAACGTGTTGGACCCAAACGTATACATGTACGCGTGTTATCTGTTACATAAATCTAATGCTTGTGATTGAAAATCCTAACCATTAATTTTAGATCCAACAATCAAAAATAATTTAAATGATGTGGATTAACGTGGTGCCTCGAAAAACTCCCTCATTTTGCTTTTAGTATATAATAGATTTTGTGAATATATTATAAATATAAATAATGGTCAAAGTTGTATGTCGTTGACCAGCAAAATTTAAGAGCGCCTTATATTTTGGCCGAAGGGAGTATGTTGTTTGTTTTTTATTCACTTAGAATAATCCTGCACCACACATCCATTGCTTTTTCAATAAGTTGTGTGGTTAAAAAAGGTTTAATACTTGACATTTCAATTAATTAAGAATAAGAGAATTCCTAAGTTTATTAGAGGCCAACCGGTTACTCATCTACCCACATATATAGATACTGATGGAGGCGTTTTGGCTCCCGATCTCATATGCTACTTGTTGATTAAAAGTTACAAAAAACAAGAAAATATTTTCCAAAAATTTGAAAAACAAATAGGAGAAAAACATATACAAGTATTCTACATACATGCAAAGTGTCATAATGAAATGACATTTGTGATGCTCTGTGCGAAAAAAAGACTGTAAATCCATTTTGGCCACTGATTTTGTTTCTTGCAGAGAGCATCACAAATGTCATTTCATCACAAAATTTTGCACGTATGTATAAAACTTGTATATGTTTGTCCCCAAATTGTTTTAGTTCTTTTGAAATGTTTTGCTATTTTAATTTTTTATAATCTGGCAGGTGCATATGAGCTCGGGCGCCAAAGTGAATTGCTAATGTATACTATATCTTCTTGCCGAGCTGATAATTACCGATTTGGTGAAGCCACGTTGGAGGCAGGGCTGGAGGAAGATGATTTGCTATGTTGAGAATCAAGAGGATGCAACACCATCACCATGGCTAGGACAAGCACCATGAAACCATTCCTCCTGATTGGGCAGTGAGAATAGCATCCAAACTAAGATTCTGGTCATCTTGTCACTATATAGACGGTGGTTGCACGATCGAGACGCAGCAAGAATAACCTCAGAATAACCTCATGCTGGCCTACTCAATGGCCCAACCTATAGTGGCATTTACTCTTGTTCTCATAAATTATTCTTCATTTAGGATAAACGAATACCTGCTGAGCTATATGTTGCCCTTTTTTGACATGGGATCGGGAAGAGTAAATTCTATGACAGCCTACCATGTGGATGACAATATGACAGTTCTCTTCCAGAATGCATTACTTACCGTGAACTTTGTCTACATGTTGGTCACTGGGGGATCTATGTGGGATACAGGGGGCCATTGCCCCCCCCCCCCCACTCCCAGACCCAAGCCCATGGGCCTTTGATGAAGGTAGGCCATATAAATGGGTTTATACCCCCAAATTGAGGAAAAAAAGCTTATGTTGGCCTTTTTAGCCTCTATATTATATGTTTGTTGGTACAATGAGTTTTGGAAGGATTTATAAGCATGATGGCAAGCAGCTTCTTGGATAAAGGGAGCTCGCATCTCCAGAAATATATGAAGACAGAGCACACAAATTTGACATAATATGATCCATTAACTCTCAAAGCCTACAAGCCTACAACTACTCGGTCCATCCAGATGATGTGTCCCCTACAGCCAGGCAGGTTTAGTTGTCCAATGAGGGACTATTAGGTGACAGCAAGGGTACACAATTGAATGAGATGTGTCATTCATTTTCCTTGTTTGAGATATGAAGGCGAATTTTCAGAGTTGATTGCCACCAAGCCAAACTTTTGAAGACCCATCCCTCCAGGTTACCTGCCTAGGATTATGAAGGCTAGATGCACCATGAAGCACCGAGTCTTTGCATGGCTGATGCTGGTCGACATAATTAACACGCAAGATATGCTGTGCCGAAGGAACTTCAACATCGGCAATGATTTCTTTTGTCTTCTCTGCAGTTCGGGCAACACTGAAACAAGGAATCACTTGTTTTTCGAATGCGAATTCAGCACCGCCTGCTGGAGCAGGCTTGGGATCGTCTGGGACATAGACCTGACGCTTGAGCTCATGATGGACACAACAAAGATAGCGTGGGATGGAGCGCTGTTGATGGAATCAGTAATACTAGGGGCATGGAACATTTGGAAGGTTCGCAACAGGAAGCTGTTTGATGGCGTCGCCCCCAAGCTGGCGACCTGGAGAATGCAGTTGACGCAAGACTTTGATATCCTGAACTGCAGGGTAAAAGCCAAACACAAGGATCCGCTAAAGCATCTCATCTCTAGGGTTTCTCATTGACTGCTGCTGTTTATTTCGCTAACTTTGTGTAGATATGTAATCTCCTTTGTAACTCTTGACCCTGTACAGTTTTTCCGCTGTAAGTAGTAAAAAAGAAAAAGGGTTGTTGCTCGATGTAGAGGAAAACTGCCAAGCTTATATGATTGTTGAGACATATTTGGCTTTCGCCCATGATCATTTCTTTATCAACTCTCCATCCCTACATACTACATTTGACCAGGCCCACATCCTATCGACTACTCGATATGTTACTTTCCTATGTCCTTTTGCAATAATGTTGTACATTGTCTATTTACTCTACCATAAGATCATGCATATGTTTCCTATATGCTCCCCTACAGATATTCCGGGGGAGGGGGCAAGGGTAGTAGGCATACTCATCAAAGGAGTAATCGTCCTACTTAGTTTACCACTAGAGCTGCTATAGATTTATGTTCATCTTTCATTTGACTAGGCTAAGGTAGAATTTGGTCGGTGTTCAATCTCTAGGAATTTGTGCAAGCGTCTCTCTATCGACCTACTTGGGTTCATCTCTAGACATCTGTACAAGCTTCGCCAGCCATTTGACATTGGCACAAGAATATTGGCCACCACTTGCTACTTACGGATCTGCACAAAAGATCACTGACATCATTCACTATTGACATGATGTGGTCCCTATTTTCCTTAGCGGATCATTGGTTATGTTTCAGCTTTTCCTAGAGGAATCCACCATCCAAACATTAAGGTGCCACATCGTATTTCGTCGACAAACAACATGAAGTTAGCGATTGCTCAAACTCTCAAAGCCAACTATGGGCATTCTAGCAGGAAGTCATGCAAGCCTTACCATCAACTTTGTCTTCATATTGGTCATCGGCGGAGCTACGTTAGAGCCAGGGGGCCATCCCCCCCCCCCCCCCCCCCCCCACCACAAAAGGTGTAGGAGAGATATATTATGTTGGCTTTTAAGGCGGCGATTTTTCAGAGTTGATTTCCCTCAAGTCAAACTTCTGAAGACCCATGACCTCATTTTTAAAGGGTTCTTGCTCGATGTAGACGAAAACTCATAAGCTTGTAGGATCGTTGAGACAGAGTTGGCTATCGCTCATGATCATTTCTTCACCAACTCTCCATTCGTACATAGTACATTTGGTCAGGCCCACATCCTATTGAGTATTCTATGTTACTTTCCTATATCCTTTTGCAATAATATTGCCTGTCATCGATTTACAGTACCATAAGGTCGTACCTATGTTTCCTATGTGTCGACGTGTATTATCGAGGATATCCATGTAGCTCGTAGTGGGTGGTGTAAATGGATAGGATAATTTATGCACCGTATTCGATTCTGAAATCATTTTGAACAGTCCATATCCGATTTTAAGAAATCCTTCTGATCCGAGTTCGAACTTGACACCCGGATATGGTATGTTAAATAGTCCAGAATATGTATTATCCAAAAATTAAATAGGGTTATCCGATGGTTTTAATCTGAATAATCCGATTTTCTACCGAAATATCTAACCTAATAGAGCATAATTTGCGGTTACTGAGTTACTGAGTTGTCAAGTTCGTCCGTTAAACAACAACTCACTTAAATATCATCCTAAAGACTATGGAGTACAACTTTGTTAGTTACTAGGTTATTGAACAATTATTTTTGATTGCATAGTCTGACAATTTACTTATGCGCATATCTATCCGATTAATTTTGTCTCGCTACGAATCCACTCCGTTTCCGTTCCCGAATCCGCGCTAAACATATCCGTCTCTGAATCCGATTATTATCCGTTCCGCTCGAATCCGATTGAAAAAAATGGTAAAGGATATGGTAGAGGCAAAATCAGATCCGATCCGTTTACATCCCTACTCGTAGTCGACGAAGAGAATATCAAAGATGATCGTAGAGATCTGGCGAAGATGACCGTGGATGTCCATGAGGGATTGACACGAGAGTTTACCTAATTTCAACCATCTGCGTAGAGGTAAAAATCTACTCCTACTTTGGTGTATTCCATCTGTGTAGAGGTAAAAATCTACTCCTACATTGGTGTATTGTGTTGAGAACTGTCAAGAACTCCCTAATGAGCTATCAGCCTCGTCTTATATGATCATGAGGTCGGCTTACAATGAACAGATATATCAGTGGGCTATAAGGATCTGCGGTTACGAATGCATTAACACCTTAGTGGAGCCGAGTAGAAACTCCAAGTTGATAATATATGCTACAACTATATGTACTCAACGTAGATGAAAGTAGGAGCGAAAGAAAACGATGCAGTTTTAGCTCATGGAAAATCTGACAGATGATAAAATCATAGTATCATACTATGGCAAAAGAGAAATTAAGGGCTTTTACTTGTTGATTTGGTGCCCGACCCGAAGCCACGTACATGGTCACAAACTTACATCTCTCCAACAAAGGAAGTTACACAAACTTAGGAGATAAATAGTGTGTTGTGCTTTATAGGTTGCCTCAGTTCAATGTATCTATCTAGTGCTACTGCTACCACGGTTTCATCTGGACGCAAGCGTCTCAGTCTTCAGATCATGCGGGCAGACCATACAGGAAAAATGTGAGAAAATACATGCATCCGGATTAAAAAAACTAAGAGCTAAGATGTAACAGCCCTAATCTGATACAAGTTACAACTATTTACATTTACCAGATAAACTCAAAATTATGGCGGACTATCTTTGGTGCATTGTTCTTTCAAACAGGATATCAGAAGTGTTAAATCTGGGTCAGCTTCATGCTTCTTCCAAGCTTCCTCAAACAGCTGCCCCTTGCATCTGCATGAGTACATTATACTATGAGAAAGACTGAAGGAGGGATCTTTCAGGAAGAAAGAATGGAACACATCGATAAGTACATAACATTTCAAGCCAGAGTTATGGCTAATGGGCAATCTGATCTTAAAACATGATACGTTTGAAAGTTGCACATATTTGCATGCTTCCTAGAGTTGTCCCTCGCACTCCCTAAATTTGTGAAGGGACATGTAGTGTACGCAGTATTGATATGTTGAAAAGTATATATATTAAAACAACAGAAATTCGCCCCTTAATCCAAGTAGCAAAACCGATATAAGGTAAGCAGTTGCTAATGGACAAAAGCTCACTTGAATCGTCTGAATTCTAAAGAGAAACAAATTTCAGAATCACCACAGAAACACAATATAAGGTTAAAATGAGATAATTTTACACCTGCATAAGATTTTGTTCCAACAGTCATTTGACGAGCTGAGTAAACTATCTTTAACTTTAAGCTAACTAGATGGGATGAAAAACTATAGAACAGAATCTCAGCCAACAAGGCGGAAGATATCAAGTCCCGCCGAACTGATGTACTGTTCTAATTTCTAGACCTAATGAACTCTAAAAGACCGAGTCCAACTGCCATTTGATGCGAATGTGGTGCAAAAGCTAAGTCACAGTGAAGGATAAGCTTACTTCTGGAGTAGCACGAGTATTTCTACTATGTGATTTCTCATGATCTCACGGCTCTTTCGTGTGGCAGACTCTTTATATAACAGAACAAGCTCATCCACCAGCCTATACAAATAAAATGAGTTGAAATTCCAGATTCAGCAGCAATAAAATAGAAGAAAATAACGAGAAGTATCATAATTCCTAATACCTTGAAATATAGGGTGACTTTCTGATCCAGGTGAGCTTGATAACTGCATGTATACGCTCTAAAACCTGTAAATGGTACATGGTTAAAATATCAAAATATCATAGCATGGTCCTATCTATTAATACCTTACAATTTTGTCATGCAACCACAAAGCTAAAAATATATATGTCCTGTAAACATAACTTAGTAAGATTATCTGCAGCAACAGTAAGCCAAGAGCCCAAGGTTAAGATGTATCGTGACCCTGTCTATTAATGCACATATAAATACAGTGTCCATAATCTGGACAATTTGCTTACCAGAAGAACTGTTCTATCATCATCAGCATGCATCCATTGGAAAAAGAGAGAGAAAAGGAGACGGAAATGTGCCAATAGGAAGAGTCCCATAGCATCAAAAACTGGCCCGATAAGAGTAAGCCAAGCAACACGACGTTCTCTGTTTAGTGGTTGCCGTTCCAGGTGACCCAACATCTCAGCAAGCATTCGACTGTACCTAGAAGCAATGGAAATCTGAAGGTTCAAGAACAGACACAAGATATTTTGAGAATTTTTAGACTATATATGATCCAAAATGAAGAAGCATATGTATTCGACATATTAGCATGCAAACATTTCCAGCAGATAGTTCAGTAACTATAAGTGCCTCTTTTTGTAGCGCTGCATTCTCCAAACAATAACCACAACATTAACCTCAGATCATACGCCTTGCTTACCTTTTGGTGCAAAAGAAAAAGACTATACTCCAGTTCTCAAAATCTCAGATGAGTAATACATTTATTTCATAATTATCTTACACATTTGCAAATACCCTTACTCTAATCTATACTACGAGAAGTTTAAGGTTTGTTTGTTTAGAGATTGTACAGCTCGAAAGAATAGACGTGACCCCACGGGAATAAACAGTACAATTTACAAGTAGGAAAAGAGTGTACCAGGGGCTACGCGGATTACTTCTTTGAGTGCAAGTCAACAGAAGCACCGATACCTCAACAATGCGGTACCATAACTCATCATCTGCAGGAATGTTATTGCAGCACGCATCGAGTATTGCATCTTCATACAAACTTAATTCTGTCACTTTCACATTCTTTGCTATGTGCATGAAGCTAACCATTCCTTGTTCCTGTCAACCATATGGAACAATCTCGTTCAAAATGCCCACTAACATGTAACAGCACAGTAGGGCAAACTGTGCATAGCAGAATGCCGCTAAGATAAAAATGGCACTGCTATACAGCACATACTAATGTTATCCTCAAAACACAGAAACCAAAAAGGAATATCATCCATACCTTAACATCCGGTGACCAATGATCCAATGCGGTCAAAGCACAAGGAATGACTAACCAACAAAGATCCCCAAGCTTTGGGTAATTAACCTGAAACAGCAAAAGAGACAACTATTAAACACCTCTAATATCACAATGTCTCAAACTTCACTGAGTATTGCTGCTGGTGCTGCCACAAGTTTCTACTGCAACGCATTTTCTGGTCCCCACAGTAATTTGAACATTTTTATTCAAGCAGGTCTGCAGGTGCCAAGTTTTCCTGCATAAACTACTTGTCTACTTCTGCAGAGGCCACAGAATTCATTCATCGATTGCAAAGAGAACGATATGCTTATGTGATCTAGCGCGCAAACCTGAGACAACAGCCACCGGAACTGGTGCGCGGCGACGAAGGCGTGCTCCTTGGGCGGCTTGTCGGCGCAAATCATGTCATCCTCAGCGTCCGCATCCGTATCCTTCAGCACGGCCTTCAGTGGCGGCACCGCCTCCGGCATCATTGCAAGCAGCATCTCACCGGCATCGCTCCACCCGCCAGCCGCCGCCATCTGCTCCATGGCCCCGGCCGCCGCCGTCGAGAGCCCCGCCGGGACCCAGTGCAGCGCGGGGGCCTCCGCGGAGGCCGCGCGAGCAGCGGCGCAGAAGAGGAGCAGGTCCACGGCCTCCTTCCCGGCCCCGCCCGCCGGGGATGGCTGAGAGGGGGACGGGAGGAGGGAGGCGAGGAAGAATTTGACGGAGGTGGAGGAGCCCTCCGGGGGCGCGTAGGGTGCTGTGGAGAGCGAGGAGCGGAGCGGGGCGGCGATGCGGAGGAGGTCCTCGCGGCGGAGAGCCGCCGAGGCGGCGGCCGCGGGTGGCGGAAGCATGGCGGCCTGGCTGGGCGGTCGAGCGCCCCCTCTACTGCTTGCTCGGTGCTGGAAAAACAGTTTTGACCCGACCCGTTTGAGAACTGGTTGAATAGCCGCAACCTGGCCCTAGTCGACGGCTCGACGCCGCTGCCTCCGGGGCCCGCTCGTCAGACCCATCCCCAACCTCAGTCTGGCTTGCGCATCTCTCCTCTGGCCCTGCCGCGGTAGCGAAGTAGCGGCGCTCTCGCCACCACCACCGCGCACTGAGTCTGCGCATCCCCCGCGTCGCGCGGACCTGCAGCCCTACACCCGCTCGCGTCGCATCGCCCTAGCTGCCCGCGCGCTCCAGTGCCCCCACCCCCGCCTCGTCCCCTTGCTCGAGCCGTCTGCTCCACCTGGCCGCGCCACCGGTGAATAAAGCCTCCCCGTCGCCTCAGGCTCTGCTCACATCCTGCGCTCGCAGTAGAACAGCTGGTGACTCCTTCTTCCCCTCTATGAGTTGGCCCTGACTGCCTCCATTGACGAAATCAGAGGATGAGCACATCTATGAGATTGCGTTGATTCCGCCTAGGAGGCAGCAAGCCTTTCCCAACTAAAGCCGGGGAGGCGATATTGGAATCGAGTCCCCCGCCACGACGCCGATTGCCCTGGCCGGCGAGTTTCGTCCGGTTCTATTCGCGTCACAATGCGCCGTTGAACACTACCTGATGATCCCCTCTCTTAATTCCAGATTCCCATTCCGCAGTGGCGGAGCTCCAGCCAAAATCTTGGGCGGGCCATCCCAAAGAACAACACACCTTTTTTACTTTTATGGACCAAATTTCTGTTATCATTCAGTGTTTTGATTTTGCCTGGGCGGGCCGTGGCCCAGGTCGGCGTGCACTGAGCTCCGCCAGTGCCATTCCGGACCTCGAGATCGCCATCGTTCCCTTCAACTCCGGCCGAAATTGTGGAGGCTGCGTCCCGCGTGCTCCAGTGAGTTTCTGTGAAACCTCTTATCTTTCATAGCATTTGCTCTACTTCATGTTGACACGTACTGCGAAAGCTAAGCCATACTGTCAATGCAACTACTTATACTAGAACAATGCGCACGACTACGGTTGGATTTCAAAAGCTAGAATATCCATGTTGAGTAGAAAAAAAGAATATCTATGGCACCTATTTAGGGCCACTTTGGATTGCAGAATTTTCAAATAATTTTAGAGGATTCCAATTCATAAAGAAAACCTTTGGATCAAAGGAATGACACCTCCAAAATTCCTGTGGGTCACATTCCTTCACCCAATCTCATACGAATTTCAACATCCACTCAAACCTCTTTTTTACACTCATTCATGTAGGATCGAGACCCTTTTTATGTGTTTTTCATGTGTTCCATCCAAATGACTATTCCTATAATTTTTGTCTGTTTTGTGATCCTCTGTTTTGCACCCGCAATTCTGTCAAATTTTATTTTTCATTTCATGTGTTTTGTAATCCTGATCCAAAGAAGCCTCTAGATATGGCTTCAGATGCAGTGAGATAGAACGAAAATAAATATTTGGAGGCATTACGCCTAGCATGTAGTGGGCTGGACATTTAACTAGCAAATCCAGGTTCTATTTGATTGGACACCAGAATCAGACCATTAAAGCCTTTACAGATTTATATGAAATACAACTATTTGTTCAATCATAAGCGTTACATTTGTATAGTAAATGCAACTGTAGTCTCAAGCGTAGACATATGTATCACATCTCGATACACAAAAAAACTAGTTTCCATGAAACAAACAGATTAGGAGCATGTTGAGTAGGAGCATGTTGAATGCGTGCTTCCAGCCATAGCTTCGAGCAGTCTCGGTATAGGGGGCATTCTGATCTCAACTAGCCCTTCGAGAATTTGAACTACCTCTCCATTGTTGGTCGATCAAGCTCATCATCTTGGATGCACCAACATGCAACCTTGCAAGCCAGTTCAGCCTCATCCATATTGATATTACCATGTAACATGTGATCTACTAAACTCCCAACGTCTCCTTCAAGAAGCTTATGTGCTGCATGCACAGGGAAATAAACATCAAAGTTGTTATCACCAGAACATGGTGCGGATGAGTTCCTCTTTCCAGATATTATTTCCAGCAACACCATTCCGTAGCTATAAACATCGACTTTTGATGTAATAGCAACCCCGGTAATCCACTCAGGAGCTAGGTACCCAGCAGTTCCTCTCATTGTAGTCAGTACTCAGCTAAATTCCCTGCCTAAAAGCTTTGCCATCCCAAAGTCTGCAACTTTTGGAATGAAAGAAGCATCAAGAAGTATGTTTTCTGGCTTTATATCACAGTGTATGATGCAGTCTCGACAGCTCTCATGTAAGTAGGCTAACCCTCTGGCAACTCCCAGGGCTATCTGGTATCTAACAGTCCAATTCAATATTGGAGAATCGTTTTGCAATAGATGGACATCAAGAGAGCGATTTGACATGTGTTCATACACAAGCAACCTCCTAGAGCCCTCACAACAGAAACCAATGAGCTTAACTAAATTGATGTGCTGGACTGCTCCAATCGAGCTCACTTCAGCTCTGAATTGCTTCTCTCCTTGGTAAGCACCATCAAGCCTCTTCACTGCTATGGCAATTTTGTCATTTATAAAACCCTTGAATACAGAACCAAATCCTCCTTCCCCCAACTTATTTGTGAACTTCTTAGTTGCATGATGTAAATCTATGTATCTAAATGCAATGATTCCATTACAATCTTCTGTACTATTCGGTATGGGACGGGAGCTCTTCCTTTTGTTTCTCAAATTCATTAATAGCACAATGAGTGCAGAGAAACCTAGAGCAGAAACACCTGTAGCAACTGCAACTCCAATAACAATACATTTTCTATTGTTTTTTGAACTTTTGAAATCTTTAGAAGAAAGGCGAAGGTAAAGAGTTTCTCCAATTGAATTGGTAGTGCCACTACATTGTTGTTGTCTCACGTTGAGCAATTCATTATGCCAGATAGAACATCCGCTGTCGCTGAAGGAATATGCAGAGCAAGAACAATTATTAAGGCAAACTTGTGCGCACGCACTCGCGCTTGCAGCTCCTTCTACTTTGGGGGCATTCTGCGGCAACTTAAGACATGGCATGGAGTAAAACCTATCTGTGGTAAGTGTTGTACTTTTTTTGCTGATGCAGTCTGTTTTAGTATTTCTGGAGCACCCACCAGTTCGATCTTCTAGCTCCCAATCCTCAGGTGACGTTATGGTGAAGCCCTCCATGCAATTGCAATATTGAAGTGCGTTGTCATGGCAAATTGTGAAAGGTCCACAAATTGGATGGACATCACATTGATCTTTTGGTTGGGCGTAAATCATTACCCAATCCTGTGAGACCTTTAACCAAATGAACAGTTTTGATCTTCCCGAGGCATCTTGTACTTGGCGGGTTACCATATCTTCATCTTGTAAGTTATATGTGTAATACTTCTCTTGGCCATTGCTGACAAATGTCGATTTGAAAACATAACTGGCTTGCATCTCTGGAATTAAGGAAAAGTATTTGCCGCTCCATAGACCACTAGACCAATATGGTACCAGGTAATTCAATGGCTCAAGCAAGAACTGGTTAACACCACTGGGATCTAACTCAGTACAGTACATGCCACTAGCCGGACTGATCGAGTTTTTCGAAGAAACAATACGCCGATTCAGGCCGGTAACCTGGTCCCATCCATGTTTTGTCCCAGGAAAAAATGTATCTGTGGGGTGATCAAAGCTCTGCCACCAAACCTCTGATGAGTTTGAAGAGTCTGTTAGGATGAAATTTCCACTACTCAACAACATAGCAGTAGTGCTATTTCTTGTTATGTTTGCTTTTGTAGACCAGATTATGGACTTAATAGATGAGTTTTGGATGACAAGGTTGCCATCATGGGAGATTGTGAGCTCCAACGAGGTGGTGTTCTTGATCGGATTATCCCTATTTGCAGCCCATGCTGAGGTAAATTTGGGGACTGTGTTGAACCATATGCCAAGGTACCAGTTGGTAGTGTCCTTGGACGATTTGCTGCTATTCGTTTCGAAGAAACCGAGCGCGTACCTGCCATTTTTGGAGACGAGCTTCTCGTTCATGGCAAGTGCTTGGCCAGCCAAGATGGTGTCCGTCACGGCAGAGCATGCTGGGATCCGTAGGTACAATAGCAAGGTGAAAACTATGAAGAGAGGCATGGTGAACTGAAGGTGAAGGCGTGCAGAAACTTATCGTCAGTGCAGAGGTACTAATGTAGAATGGGAGTTCACTGGTCATGGCTATAAATAAGCTTGGTGGAGTCAAGCACAACAGCCAAACTGCTGGAGTAAAGATCTGTTCCAGTAGCGATGGTCAGTTGCATCTTGCATAGCATGCACGGCAGGGCAACGATTTATTGCCTGTCTTTTCTGTACTGGATTTACGTGCTGGAAGGAAAGGAAAGGGTGAAGGAGGAAGGACGTGGGGGACGTGAGCACCACGCATTTGGTTACCACCAGTCGAAATCTGGACAATCTTCGGGCCAAATTATATCTTTGGACTTAAATTGCCAGTTTAAATAAAACAGCAGAGTCACCGTCCCACGCGTTGATGAGCTAGACTTTATACATAGTTTTTTACACCCATTTTTGTTCTTCACACAATCCTTGCTACAAACTTTAGCATTATTATTCATATGAACATCCATGTCCAAAGTTATAATTTTAATACTGTTGTATTAGTATGTGAAGAAAACAAAAAGATACAAGCTTCTAAACAGCCACTCCCCTTTAAAAAACAGAGGCTTCCTGTCCTGGGCATGCCCCATGTCGCTTCCATACACCACTTTGCCAACTGCCGTACACTCTTTGGAGCCCCGAGGCGAGGTCGGAATCTATCCCGTGTCGCCCTGTCGCACTTCGCGGATCTCCCCAAACGGTGAAGCCCATCCAGTTCCACTCGCGTGAATTTCCGCCTCATTTGATTTTCCAGGTTCACACACCAGCAACCGGGATCTTCTCCATCTTCCCTGCCTCCGGCAAAAAGTGCCGCTGCTGCGTGCTGTGGTAAGTTTTATTTTTTTTAGTAATTAACCATTTAGCCTCTCAGCTTCCATAGTATCAAGTAGACCTCTTGTACTTCCTGTTGATCCGATTGCCGTTTTTGTGCACCTATAGATGTTAGCACCGAGCAAGGATCGCCACTGCTGTCGGATTCACCGCCTCACAGCCTGCATAGCTGGGGCCATCTAAGAGCCTGGTGGCCATGCGAGTGAGTTTTAAGGGAATCCTTAGCCTTATGATCGTTTAATTCGTATATTATCTTGGGAGTAGCATGGAGTATGAGCTTTCCTGACCGTGTCATAGTCACCATCATGCCCGAACATTTTCGGTGTCTTCTAAAGATGATCTCCATGCACCAACACAGCCTGCTGCTTATCAGAATGAGTTTATGGGAAATTTGTATCCATATGACCATTTAATTGCGCACATTATTTTGGAAGTAGCATTTTGGTGTGGCTTAGCTTTCATGATGGTGTCATGGTCACCATTATAATGCCGGGTGTGTTTCACTATCTTATAAAGATGCACCATCCGAGCCAGCTGCCTATGAGATTGGGTTTATGGGAATCTGTAGCCGTATGACAGTTTAATTGTGCACATTATTTGGCAGTAGCATGTCAGTCTGGCTTAGCTTTCGTGATCACATCATGTCACCAATTTCTCGGGCATTTTTCAATATCTCTTAAAGATAATGGCCATGCAACACCATGACAGTTATTTAAACAAGTACGGAGTATAAAATAAGCTTCCACGGTTGGTCTTAAAAGCTAAAAAAAATCATTGTAAGTGGAGAAAAAAAGAGAAAAATATCATGGTGCATATTTCTATATGGATCCAGAAAACGAAACTGTGACAGTTTTGAATACGTTCAAACCGTTACAACTTCATATGAATTACAACCGCGTCTCCACTCTCCAGTCATAGCCCAATAGGCACTGCATTTTTATAGTAAATATATCTATTGTTTCAATATTTTCATAAGTATCACACAATCTCGATGAACAACCCAGCTAGTTTCTCTGTGAGACAGAAGTATTAAGATCAGTTGAATGTGAGCTCCCACCCACAGCTTGAAGCAATCTTGGTATCGGGGGCATCCCGATCTTGACTTGTCCTTCGAGAATCTGAACTACCTCTCCCATTGTTGGTCGATCAAACTCATCATCTTGGATACACCAACATGCAACCTTGCAAGCCAGTTCAGCCTCATCCAGATTGACATCACCATGTAACATTTGATCTACCAAACTCCCAACTTCTCCTTTAAGAAGCTTATGTGCAGCATGCACAGGAAAAAAACACCAAGGTTGCCACCGCTAGAACATGGTGCGCGCGAGTTCCTCCTTCCAGATATAATTTCCAACAACACCATCCCATAGCTGTTGACCTTGCTCCATGCGAATTTTTCCAAGAAACAAGATGATGATTCAGGCTGTTGACCTTGCTCCATCCGAATTTTGCCCCAGGGAATAGTGTATCAGTGGGGTGATCAAAGCTCTGCCACAGAGCCTCTGATGAGTTTGAAGAGTCTGTTAGGATGAGATTACCACTACTCAACAGGACAGCGGTGGTGTTATTTCTTGTGATATTTGCTTGTGTTGACCAGATTATGGATTGAGTGGACTGATTCAAGATGGCAAGGTTGCCATCCTGGGAGATTGTGAGCTCCAATGAGGTGGTGTTCTTGATTGGCTTATCCCTATTTGCTACCCATGCAGAAGTAAATTTGGGGACTGTATTGAACCATATGCCAAGGTACCAGTTGGTAGTGCCTTGCGAGTATTTGCTGTTTCCTGTTTCGAAGAAGCCAAGTGCGTACCTGCCATTCTTGGAGACGAGCTTGTCGTTGACAGCAAGTGCTTGGCCGGCCAAGATGGTGTCCTTCGTGGTAGAACTTGGTTGGACGAATAGGAAGATGAGAAGTGTAGAATGATTTGAGGAGTTGCCGATCTGCCTCGCCCTTTCCGCCGGCCCGCCGCTGTGCTGTCTCCTCACGTCATGTATTATGATTTTGAACTCGGTTCTCTCTGATGAATGAGGAATTATAATCTACAAGTGTCGTAAATGAAAATAATGTTGATCACGTGACGATTGTAAAATGGCAGTGCCCAATTAGGATTCAAAGAATGTGCTCAGTAATGGTGTACTGTCCCTATTAGTGTTGCTGTTCATGTATTTATCCTTGCTGATAGAGTTGTTGAAATTAATACATATGGTTGCAATGTTGCAGTGCATGGTGGCAGCAAATTTGATGTGTGAAATTTCCTGTCATTGCAGGCTGTGCATGATACCTGTCAAGTGTTATGCTGAGGAGGTGCCATCAGGTACCCACTCCATTTTTCTAATTTACGACATGGATGATTTGTGCCCTGGAAATCATGCATTGTATGTCTTTTTTTCTCCAACTGTTATTCGTATAATATCATCTTCAATGCTCAGCTGATGATATGCTACGGCAACGTCTCGTCTTCAATGGCCACCACTTATCAGTTGATGATATGCTACGGCGTTGCGCTGATGATATTGCTGTATGGTCCAGATGATACAACGGTGACGGCGGCCTCATGTCGGCGTTGCGCTGATGATATTGCTGTAATCTACTACTGCTGCCCGGCGGCTAACTCTGTAGCTCTCAATGCCAAGTCACTTTTGAGTTTTAATGTAGCAAACGGTCGGCTCCTTTTTTCTTGTGCATTAATTGTCCGTAACCTCTTTGGAAAATTCCTATATTTTAATTTGAGCAATCAAAATATATTTTAAATATTGTGGGGATTCAGAGGGATTTAATGTGGCACGACATTAAAATATATGCATTCTTTATGGTGCTAATGTGAACTTCTGATCCTATTTTCGCGGAGAGGTAATCCATCGCCACCGCGCCACCCTCTCCTTCGTATTGTCCCATAGGGTGGCCTGGGGAAGACCATACCATGCCACCTCCGTATGGCACCCGCCGGGTTCGGGTGCGGGTTTGGCACCCCCATACCCGCACCCGCCCCTTCTCCCCGCCCCCGCCACCCGCCCCCATACCCGTCGCCGGGTACAAATTTCCACCATACCCGCCACCTGCCGGGTACGGGGGACCCGACGGGTACCCGGGAGGCCGCGAAGATGCACATCACGGTGGGATTCCGGATGGCACCCGCCGGGTTCGGGTGCGGGTTTGGCACCCCCATACCTGCACCCCGCCCCTTCTACCCGCCCCCGCCACCCGCCCCCATACCCGTTGGCGGGTATAGAGTTCTATCATGCCCGCCGGGTACCCGCCAAATTATTGCTGAACGACATGATCCATCCGGAGCGGCGGCCCGGAGCGGCAGCGCAGACGGCTGCGGCGGTGTTGGGGGCTTGAGGCTGCGGCGGCGTTGGGGGCTTGAGGCGGCGGCGGCGGCGTCAGGGCTTGAGGCAGAGGAGAGGCGGCGTCGGGCTTGACCGCTTGAGGCAGAGAAAAGGCGGCGGAGGCGTCGGGCTTGAGGCAGAGGAGAGGCGACGTCGGACTTGAGGCAGAGGAGAGGCGGCGGTGGCGTCGGGCGTTGGGGATGGGGACCTAGGGTCGTGGCCTCGTGGGGAGGCAGAGAGGAGAGGGCGAGAGGCGGCGTGGGGAGGAAAGAATCGTGGGCTGGCTCGAGTCGTGGACTCGTGGGAGTGGGAGTTTAGGGTTTCTCTCCTCGCTTCCTCTGTACAATGACAGGTGGGTATGGGAATTTAGGGGTTCTTGTATCACTGACTGGTGGGGTCCCGGGTATGCGGGTTAAAGGGTACGGGTTTGGCACCCCCATACCCGCCTCCGCTTCACCCGCTGGGTATGGATTTTACCCGCTAAGCATACCCGCGGGTATTTTTTTACACCAAACCCTCCCCATTTAAGGCGGGTACCCGTCGGGTTTGTGGGTATCGGGTACCCATTGCCATCCGTAATGCCACTTAAGGTCTCTCTCCATCCATCTCCCGCATCCCCTGCCTCTGGAGAGGATGCCAGCAAAGCCCATGAACACCCAAGGGATGGTGGCAGCATGTCGTTCTCCTCTCGATAGCGTGTGGCACATAGTTGTGGGCGGAGAGCGCTCATAGTGGTATGCCGCTGGCTCTCCGTCACGTGCGGCTGACGACCTGGCGTGGCGGCGTCTGCGGACGCCGGAGCGGCCACTCCGCAGACGCCTGGGATTTGTGGCTCGGTGGGCTATAGATGGAGCGACACTACATCTACCTGCGTGGGTGACGGAGGGTCTCGGCGGCGAGGCGCAACATAGTTTCGGTGAACATGTGTTTGAAGATGAACATGCACATGATGGTGGCGCCTTGGTGGTGCGGATGGTTGGTCTGCGAGATCTTTGCATGGATCTTTACCCTAAAGATGAGTTACGAAGACGGCGGTGGAGACTTCTGGAGTATGCGCATACAGCGTGCGTTGCATGTCCGATGGATTGGATCTGAAATCCTGGCTCGCCATGGGGCGGCTTTGTGGTGCCATCGGATCTAGCTGGTGGGGCGACAATGGATGAGGACGGGGCACACAACGGCTTGTAGGTGTGTCCATAGTCAATCCAGAGCGGGACGACAAGGTTGATAATGGTGACTGATGAGTATGCGCTCACCCGGTGGAAACATAATATCTATGATCAAGCGATGTCTCCATGTGTGTGTCGTACTCTCGCTTGACTTAGGGTTGGATGGAAATTCCGAGGTGGACCAGGGGTACTCCAAGGTTGCGCAAACCGGTTGCCCCTAGCGCTCCGCCAGGCTCCCCACATCCTTCCCTACGTCGCGCCTAGCCATGCGCGCATGCATCTATCTGGCAGAGAGTTGCCGGATCTCTCTACCTCTTTTAGATCCAATATAGAGGATGATCTCGCATGCTTCGATCTTCATCAAGTTGGTTCCCCACGCCGTCCGTGTAGCTCGGAATCATGAGCGGTGACGCTACATCGGAACGCATGGATACCTGACAACCGCCATACACTCTGACGTTTGATCATGGGTGATTTCGTGAGGAGATACTCTTGCAGCTGAGAGGTATGCCCTAACTGAGGGAATCGACGTCGATGGCGTCAACTAGTTCGGCTACACCGGCACATTTGCCTAGTGAATGTCATCGTTGCCCGCAGCTCGATAGTGATATTGGTGATGAACTTGTGCGTAGATTTTTTTTGTTTTGCGTAGCTTGTTCCCCAACAAAAATGACCCCACAAACCTATATGTGTATGGGATCTAGGGGTGTTTTGCGGTATACCGCATCCAGTTCCCATCTTCTCCGCTCCCCTCTCGAGCCACCTTTAACCCCCATCTCCGACCTCCTCTGCCTTTATCCTACCCCGTTGCTGATCCGGGCTATCGACGTCTAGATCTACCGCCTCCCCTCTTCCTCGTGCATCCATTGTCCCATCACCGTTAAATGTGGCCGGTGAACTATATATCGCCGTGTCGGGAGTAGTATCCTCCTCTTAGCGTCGCCGAATATTGGCCTACGCCAGCGTGCGTGCCCCCGGCGGCTGCTCTCGCCACCCTCCCCCCCCGCCACGTGGCGGGGGCTACGGGAGCTCGCGGACCACCACCTCGCTTGCCCACCGCATGAGTTTTCCCACCGGCTATAGCTCCACACAACCCTCTAACTCCAGCTCCGATGACAACACACCGGTGGGCCTCATCGTAGCCGAACATGAGAGAGGAGGATGATGACGGAGGGCTCACCTATGCTTATGTATGATCTATATGTTCATCTATGTTTAGAAGCAGCCCGAACCAAAAATTTAAAATTTGCAATGTAAATTTACGGGATCTATTCCGCGCGGCATAACATTTTGCGGTATGCGGCAGAGTTGCCCTAGCACCGCAGCCACCAGGGCCCAGTTCTATCCCCAGTCTCCGGCTTTACCGCTTCAGACTTCAGTTGGCCGGCGCCATCGAAGCAGCGCCGCCATCGCCACTGGCCAGCATCATCGCGTGAGGAGAATGATGCGGGTAGGTCCCGATTTTCACGGATTTGGGCGGAGGGAAGGATGAACACGAAGAACACGCGAAGAACGATGAACACAAAGAGGGGAAATCAAACACACAAGGGTAAATAGCAAGTAGCAACCCGGCAAGAATTGACTGGTAACAAATCCCCGAGGGCAGCCCCCAATCCTCCTCTCCCAAGCACACCTTACTCTTAGGATTGTTTGTCCAATTGGTCAATCCAACCAACCCAATCTACACTCTAAGAGGGAAGATTAGCAAGTAATCGCAACTACAAGCGGAGCCTTGGTATCCACGCAGGGATCTTCTCCTCAAGAGGAGGCCTTGGTTCATCTCCACATGTGGAGGTCTTGATTCATCTCCATAGGAGGAAAGAGACACTTTGAGAAGAAGGAGCAAGGCTCTACTTTAGTTCCCAAATCATAGTCTAACCCTAACCCTAGGCTGAGGAGGAGTATTTATAGTCCACGAGGCGAAGGGGTAAGTTGTGGGCCGTTACATGGGCTTCAGCCCGAATCTTCCCAGGTCCAGCGGTAGTACCGCTGCGCCAGCGGTAGTACCGCTGGTATTAATTGAGCTCGCTGGCGGTAGTACGAAGCGGGTACCGGGAGGTACCGTAGGGTATCCAGTGGCGTTTTCGGACGTGCCGGTACCTCCAGCGGTACCTCTGGCGGTAGTACCGTGATCTGGGTGCGGCGGTAGTACCGCTGTGCGAGCGGTAGTACCGCTGCCTGGAGTTCTGCGCAGGTCTTCCTCTTCAGCGGTAGCGCGGCTGCCTGGGATCTGGCGGTAGTACCGGCCCGCCGGCGGTAGTACCGCTGTGCTGATGCTTCGTCTTCTTCATCTTCTTCTTGACTCGTCTCTTGGCCATCTTCTGCACTTGCTTCTTGATCTTCTTGGTGGTTGTTCCTGAGTATGCACAACGTATCCGAATGAAGTAGCAACCCATTCAAAGGAGTGTCGAGATCACACATAGATAGGAGCGAATTCACCTTATCATGGAGAGCTTTGATTCTTGCTCTTGTCATTGGGCCACTTGTTGTAGGAGACGTAGGTCGGGCTACATCATCTCCCCCCCCTTGGAAAAGAGTCGTCCTCGACTCTTGGTCCTCTCATCGCTTGATGTTCCAAGGTATGGCGAGAGGTCGGCGACGTTGAAGTGTCATGGACCAAGTGTTGGAGTTGGAGATGTCGATCTTGTAGCATTGTCGTTGATGCGCTTGATAACCTTGAAAGGTCCATCTCCACGAGGGTGAAGCTTGGACTTCCTTGCATCCGGAAAGCGATCTTTGCGAAGGTGTAGCCACACAAGATCTCCTTCTTCAAATATCATGGCGCGCTTGTGTTTGTTCATCTTCGTAGCATGGTCTTTGTTGTGCTTCTCGAGAGTAGTTCTTGTTTCCTCATGGAGCTTCTTCATGTAAGCGGCTCGCTTGTCGAAGTCCATGTTAACTTGCTCACGGAGTGGAAGTGGTAGCATGTCGAGCGCGGTGTAGGGGTTGGACCATAGACGACCTCGAAGGGTGTTCTTTTGTTGCGCGGTGAAGTGCTCGATTGTAGGCGAACTCGGCGTGTGGGATGCACTCTTCCCAATTCTTCAAGTTAGGCTTGATCAACACACGAAGGAGTGTAGATAGGCTTCGGTTCACCACTTCGGTTTGGCCATCGGTTTGAGGGTGGTATGCGGTGGAGAATAGTTGCTTGATTCCCATCTTGGCCATCAAAGTCTTCCAAAAATAGCTCACGAACTTGGTGTCACGATCCGACACAATGGTCTTGGGCACTCCATGAAGACGGACGATTTCCCTGAAAAACAAAGTAGCAATGTGTGAAGCATCGTCGCTCTTGTTGCAAGGTATAAAGTGTGCCATTTTAGAGAAGCGATCAATGACGACAAAGATGGAATCCTTGTTTGTTTTAGTGCGTGGGAGTCCTAAGACAAAATCCATAGCTATATCGGACCATGGGTGATGTGGAATAGGCAATGGTGTGTATAACCCATGAGAGTTTAGAGTAGACTTAGCTTTGAGACATGTAGAACATCGTCGAACTAGGCGTTCCACATCACGCTTCATTCTAGGCCAATAGTAGTTGGTGGGAGCATGGCGTAGGTCTTGTCGCGGCCAAAATGACCCATGAGTGTCCTCCATGAGATTCCTTCAAAAGGACCAAACGAAGCGAAGACTCGGGTATACATAGTTTGTTAGCCTTAAACAAGAAACCTTTGTGCAAATAGAAATCACCAATTCCTTTGTGCTCCGAACATTGAGCGAAAATGTCTCCAAAGAAAGCATCGGTAGCATACAACTCTTTAATCTCATCCAAACCCAAGACACTAATGTCAAGACGTGTAAGTAGGTTGGCCTTGCGGGATAGAGCATCCGCGACCACATTGTCTTTACCTTTCTTGTATTTGATTACAAAAGTGAAAGACTCAATGAACTCAACCCACTTAGCATGTCTTTTGTTCAAATTTGTTTGACTTTTCAAATATTTCAAGGATTCATGGTCGGAATGAATGACAAATTCCTTAGGACGAAGGTAATGTTGCCACACATCCAAAACACGAACCAAAGCAAATAACTCTTTGTCATAAATGGGGTAATTCAAGCGAGCTCCATCTAGTTTCTCACTATGGTATGCGATGGGTCTACCATTTTGCATAAGCACTCCTCCAATGCCCAATCCACTTGCATCGCATTCAATCTCAAATGTCTTAGAGAAATCCGGAAGGGCAAGGAGTGGTGCTTCGGTTAATAACCGTTTGAGCTCATTGAAAGCAAAATCATGTGCATTGCCCCAAATGAAAGGTACATTCTTCTTTGTAAGTTCATGGAGGGGGCAAGCAATTGTGGAAAAATCCTTGATGAAACGGCGATAAAATCCGGCAAAACCAAGAAAACGTCTCAACTCCTCAAGTGATGTCGGAAAAGGCCAAGTCCGAATTGCTTGTATCTTGGCATCATCAACTTCAACTCCATCCGAAGAAACAACAAAACCCAAGAAAACAAGTTTGTTGGTGGCAAAAGTGCACTTAGAAAGATTTGCATAAAGCTTTTCATTGCGAAGAACCAACAAAACTTGAGCAACATGAGAAGTGTGCTCTTCCAAAGACTTGCTATAATAAGGATGTCGTCAAAGTATACCACAACAAATTTGCCAATGAAAGGACGCAAAACATGATTCATGAGACGCATAAAGGTAGAAGGTGCATTGGAAAGACCAAATGGCATGACGAGCCACTCATAAAGACCAAGCTTAGTTTTAAATGCGGTCTTCCATTCATCACCTTCACACATGCGTATTTGGTGATATCCACTTTTAAGATCAATTTTGGAGAATATAGCGGAACCACAAAGCTCATCGAGCATATCATCAAGTCGAGGGATAGGATGGCGATACCGAACGGTTATGGCGTTGATGGGGCGACAATCCATGCAAAGGCGAAGAGTGTTGTCGTGCTTGGGTACCAAGATGACGGGCACGGCACACGGACTCAAGCTCTCGCGGATGTGTCCCATGGCAAGAAGTTCTTGTATTTGCCGCTCGATCTCCTTTGTTTCTTCGGGGTTGGTGCGGTAAGGAGCGCGGTTTGGTAGCGGTGCGCCGGGAACAAGGTCGATGCGGTGCTCGATTCCGCGTAGAGGAGGTAGTCCCGGTGGCACGTCTTGAGGGAAGACATCTTCAAAGTCCTTCAAAAGAGACAACAAAGAAGGAGGAAGGTTTGTGAAGTGTTAGTCATAGAAACTTCACCCTTGCATATGAGCACATAGTGTAGGGTGGATGGGTTTTCTCTCAACTCCCTCATCTCTCTCTTTGTGGCAAATAGTGTAAGTTTTGTGGGAACTCTCTTTGAAGTGTCACACTCATTTGGCTTGTGGCTCTCACTCACTTTTGGTGGATCTCTCGCTCACCACTCATCTCACTAGACGAACGATCTTGTTGTGCCCTTGCAATGTCTTGGCGTTGTCGGCGATGACTTGACTTGGTGTCATGGGACGAAGGACGAAGGTCTTGTCGTTGTTCTTGAAGCTATAGTAGTTTGTCTTCCATCATGCATAGCACCCTTGTCAAATTGCCATGGACGCCCAAGGAGTAAGTGACAAACGTTCATAGGCACAACATCACAATCAACCGTATCTTCATAGGCTCCAATCTTGAAGGACACTTGCACCATGTGTTGAATCTTGACGGCTCCGGTATCACTCAACCATTGCACATGGTAAGGATGTGGGTGCTTCTTGAACTTCAAGTTGAGCTTATCACAAAGTTCTTTGCTCGCTAGGTTGTGGCAACTTCCACCATCTATGATGACCTTGATGGACTTTCCATTGACTCCCGCTCTAGTTGAAACAAGTTGCATCTTTGGTCTTCTTCTACTTGAACATTGGTGGTTAAGCTCTTGCCACAACCAAGGAAGGGTCTTTGTTGTCGCCATCACAATATATCTCACTTTCTTCTTCTTGAGCACTTTGCATTGTGGCGACCTTGTTCAAAGCATTGTACTCATCTTCACTCATAGATTCATACTCTCCCATGTCATTGATGATCATGACCTTCTTGTTGGTGCACTCAAAAGATTTGTGCCCTTGTCCGCCACACTTGTAGCATTGCAATAGTCTTGTGCCGGACGAAGATCCTTGAGGCGCCTTGGAGGAGGGAGGTACTTTCTTGAAAGGTTGAGGCGCTTGAGGTGTCGAAGTAGAGACTCTTGGAGGACCTCGAGTGTTCGCTTGAGGAAGAGCTTGTGAAGGTGTAGGAGTTGACGAAGAAGGCTTGTTGGCGTAGAATGCCTTTGTCTTGAGGTATTTGAGCTCTTCAAGCACGTGGCGCTCGGCCTTGGAAGCTTGATGTACTAGCTCTACCAAAGAGGCATATGGTTGGAACTCCACGATCTTCTTGATGGGATAGTTGAGGCCATTCATGAAACGAGCCATGGATTGCTCTTCGTACTCGTTGACATTGGCTCTCATCATGGAGATTTCCATTTCCTTGTAGTACTCATCAACCGACTTCAAACCTTGCTTCAACTCTTGCAACTTCTTGTATAAGTCTCTAGTGTAATGGCTTGGCACGAAGCGCTTGTACATGGTTTCTTTCATTTCAACCCAAGTGTCAATTGGTTGTTGGTGGTTAGCGACGCGAGCATCTTGTAGTTGTTCCCACCACAAGAGAGCATACTCTTCAAACTCCATCGAGGCTAAGGCAACCTTCTTTTGTCGGAGAAGCGTTGCACACGGAAGATCTTGTCAACCTTGAGTACCCATGAGAAGTAAGCTTCCGGATCACTTGTGCCGTAGAACTTGGGTATGTCAAAGCGGACGTTGGTCAAGTCATCATAGTCGTCACGTGGCCACCACGTGGGAATGCACGTCCACGTCTCCTTCGGTTGAGTCCATCACCATTGTGTTGGCTTGACTCGTTATCACTTGACTCGGAACGTTGGTGTTGGTGACGATCATGAGGAAGCTCTTGACGAGGCGCATGTTGAGGAGGTAGCTCTTGTTGAGGAACGGGTTGCTCGACATTGTTCGCATTGTCATGGTTTTGATGACGTGGCCTTGGAGGATGACGAGGGTGACGTCCTTGTTCACCAAAGTCATTCGCACCCGGAACGCCATTGTCATTAGCCAATGGGTCATGACGATCACGTCGTGGCGGTGGTGGTGATGGTATGCGTGCGCGACGATCATCATTTTGGTGAGGTTGTTCTTGATGCGCATTGGCATTGTTCGCGTGAAGATCATGTGGTTGTTCAACGATAGGAGGAGGTCGTTCATGGGCGTCGCTCCTTGAATCATGTTGACGTTCTTGTCGAGGTTCATGACGTCCATGATGTGCTTGTGTCGACCTTGAGGTGCTTCTTGTACGGCTTGAGCGTGAAGGAGCTCGTTGTCGCGCAAGGTTGTTGATAGCTTCGGTCATCCGCTCCATGTTCGCATTGATTGTTGAAGTTGGCATCATGAGTTTGGAGACGGCGCTCGTAGCGGCCTAAGCCATCACGAACAAGGTGTCGAAGACCGACGAACTCGGATTGGTGACATAGCCATGATCACCGCGAACTCCACCATGGATTTCCTCATCCGAGCTTGAGCTTCCGTTTGTACTTCCCCTAAACATTTTCAAGAACAAGTGAGATATGTGGTAAGGAAAAACCAAGACAAACTATATCCCAAGTATAATGTGGCTTGAGAGGAGAGTATCCGGTTCTAACACCCAACACACACACTTATGAGGATAGGAAGGTATGAAGTGGCAAACGAAACAAGCAAACCCGCGACAAGTATATTGTCAAAGGTAGAGAAAATCCACAATGATCAAATTACCAAAGAAACTCCAACCACAAATGATGAAGAAACACACACAAAAGCGAATGATGGGGTTGGGCGACCAAAGGGCGAGCACTCGAAGATAGACAACCTAACGAAGACTACGTGCTCAAATGTCACCCAACACAAGAAGGACGCTAGCTCAATTGCTTTTTGTGGGCAACGGATTTGCACAAGAGTTAACACTCACACTCACTTTGGCGGTCTTAGCTTTGTCGCAACCTACAAGAGATGAGACTTGGCACCACTTGATTCTTTTCTTTTCTCTTTTTTTTTTTGATTTTTGCTTTTTGACGATGATTCCTTCTCTTTTGCTAGTGCCAAGCTCTCTAACGATACACACTCGCCAATACTTGAAGACAAACACTCAACACGTGCAATGCCTCGCAATATCACCGAGCTAGTCCAATAGGTTAAGTTGCGCGAAAGGAAGAAGGGCTCACAACGGAAATGATGGTGGGGGAAATGTCGAGTCCTTGGTGGCGTCGTCGCTTGGCGTTGATGATGCTGCGGAAGCTTGTCGATGTCGTAGACGTAGCACACCAGAAAGGACTCAAACAAAGAGGAAATGCCAAAACGAACCGAGGAAAAGAAAAATTTGCTGAAAAATTGCCCTGGCGGTAGTACCGCTGGTCCGCCCGGTAGTACCGCTGCGGCGGTAGTACCGCTGCACTGGCGGTAGTACCGCTGCGCACGAATCTGCGCGATTTTGACTCGATTTTGGGCGGAAATTGGGCTCGAAAATCCTCGAATTCGTGGGAAATTGGCAAAATTAAGGCTAGGGAACGCAAACAAAGGTGGAGGGGGTCCTAAAGCAACAGATCCATGGACAAAAACTACCAAAAACGCAACGAATCGACAGATCGGCTCGAATCAAGGCAAGGCTATTTTTGGTGGAAATTTTCGAATTTCTCAAAAACGAAGAAAAATTTGGTGGATTTTGGTGGAAACACAAAACAAATCCGTGTCAACCTAGAGCTCTGATACCATATGATGCGGGTAGGTCCCGATTTTCACGGATTTGTGCGGAGGGAAGGATGAACACGAAGAACACGCGAAGAACGATGAACACAAAGAGGGGAAATCAAACACACAAGGGTAAATAGCAAGTAGCAACCCGGCAAGAATCGACTGGTAACAAATCCCCGAGGGCAGCCCCCAATCCTCCTCTCCCAAGCACACCTTACTCTTAGGATTGTTTGTCCAATTGGTCAATCCAACCAACCCAATCTACACTCTAAGAGGGAAGATTAGCAAGTAATCGCAACTACAAGCGGAGCCTTGGTATCCACGCAGGGATCTTCTCCTCAAGAGGAGGCCTTGGTTCATCTCCACATGTGGAGGTCTTGATTCATCTCCATAGGAGGAAAGAGACACTTTGAGAAGAAGGAGCAAGGCTCTACTTTAGTTCCCAAATCATAGTCTAACCCTAACCCTAGGCTGAGGAGGAGTATTTATAGTCCACGAGGCGAAGGGGTAAGTTGTGGGCCGTTACATGGGCTTCAGCCCGAATCTTCCCAGGTCCAGCGGTAGTACCGCTGCGCCAGCGGTAGTACCGCTGGGATTAATTGAGCTCGCTGGCGGTAGTACGAAGCGGGTACCGGGAGGTACCGTAGGGTATCCAGTGGCGTTTTCGGACGTGCCGGTACCTCCAGCGGTACCTCTGGCGGTAGTACCGTGATCTGGGTGCGGCGGTAGTACCGCTGTGCGAGCGGTAGTACCGCTGCCTGGAGTTCTGCGCAGGTCTTCCTCTTCAGCGGTAGCGCGGCTGCCTGGGATCTGGCGGTAGTACCGGCCCGCCGGCGGTAGTACCGCTGTGCTGAAGCTTCGTCTTCTTCATCTTCTTCTTGACTCGTCTCTTGGCCATCTTCTGCACTTGATTCTTGATCTTCTTGGTGGTTGTTCCTGAGTATGCACAACGTATCCGAATGAAGTAGCAACCCATTCAAAGGAGTGTCGAGATCACACATAGATAGGAGCGAATTCACCTTATCATGGAGAGCTTTGATTCTTGCTCTTGTCATTGGGCCACTTGTTGTAGGAGACGTAGGTCGGGCTACATCAGAGAAGCCCTCCTCTGATTCGCGCGGACCCGCAGCAGACGGCCTGCTCCAGCTCGCATCCAGTGCGCCTCCACACCGGCCGAGGTTCTCCGGCGCGTTAAGGCCACCTTCACGCGCACAAGGTGGTGTTGCCTCAGACCTATCTCCTGCAATGGCGACTCGCCTTGCCCGTGACCGCCCCTGTACAAAAGCAGAGGCTGCCTGAGGCCCGAGCACGGCTTGCGTCGCTTCCATATTCCACTTTGCGAACCCCCATTTACTCTCTTGAGTGCCAGATGCGAGGTCAGAATTGAGCCTCGTGGCGCACTTCGCCGATCTCACTGAATGGTGAGCCTCGTAGGATTCCATTCGCGTCACGTTGCGCCATTGGACTCTAATTTCCCCCTCATTTGATTTCCCAGGTCCCCTCACCGGTGATCGGGATCGTCGCCATCTTCCCTGCCTCCGGCAAAAACTGCTTCTGCCGCGTGCTGTCGCGAGTTTTTGAGTAATTAACCTCTTGCCGTTTTGTGCACCGGTAGCTTGTTACCACTGTGCAAGGATTGCCGCTACCTTAGGATTCACCACCTGCATAGCTTTGGCTATCTAGCCGAATGACTGTTTGATTGCACACATTATTTTGGTATTATTAGACACTTTTCAATATCTTATGAAGATGTAGTCCTTTCACCAGCGGAGCCCGCTGCCTATGAGAATGAGTTTTTGGGAATCTGTAGCCGTATGACTGTTTAATTGCGCACATTATTTTGGCAGTAGCATGCTGGTACGGCATAACTTGATGGCAGCACGGTCACCAATATGCCAGGCATTTTTCAGTATCCTGTATAAGATAATGTCCGTGCACCACCATGCTAGTTATTGAAACAAGGTTAAAATAAGCTTCCACGTTTGGTCTTAAAAGAAAAGTTTTCATGTTAAGTGAAAAAACAGAAATATCATGGTGCTTATTTTTCTATGGATCCAGAAACGAAACTGCAACAGTACTGACTACTGAGTACGTTCAAACCGTTACAACTTGATACGAAATACAAGCCCATCTCCAGACATAGGCACTACAATTGTATAGTTTTTAATATTGGCATTTGTATCATACCATCTCGATGACCAACCACCTAGTTTCCCTCAAATGAAAGGATTAGGATCAGTTGAATGCGAGCTCCCAGCCATAGCTTGAAGCAATCTTGGTATCGGGGGCATCCCAATCTTGACTTGCCCTTCAAGGATCTGAACTACCTCTCCCATTGTTGGTCGATCAAACTCATCATCTTGGATACACCAACATGCAACCTTGCAAGCCAGTTCAGCCTCATCCAGATTGAAATCACCATCTAACCTTTGATCTACCAAACTCCCAACATCTCCTTCAAGAAGCTTATGTGCAGCATGCACAGGGAAATAAACATCAAGATTGCCACCGCTAGAACATGGTGCGCATGAGTTCCTCCTTCCAGATATAATTTCCAACAACACCAACCCGTAGCTATAAACATCAACTTTTGGTGTAATAGCAACACCAGCAATCCATTCAGGTGCAAGGTACCCTACAGTTCCTCGTGTTGTAGTCAAGACTCGGCTAAAATCCCTTCCTAGGAGCTTTGCCATTCCAAAGTCTGCAATTTTTGGAATGAATGAAGCATCAAGAAGTATGTTCTCTGGCTTTATATCACAGTGTATGATGCAGTCTCGACAACTTGCATGTAAGTAGGCTAACCCTCTAGCAACTCCCAGGGCTATCTGATACCTAGCAGTCCAATCCAACATCATAGAATTGATTCGAAATAGATGGACTTCAAGAGAGCGATTTGACATGTATTCATAAACAAGCAACCTCTTAGCACCCTCACAACAGAAACCAACAAGCTTAACTAAATTGATGTGCTGGATAGCTCCAACTGAGCTCACTTCCGCTCTGAATTGCTTCTCTCCTTGATAAGCACCGTCCAGCCTCTTCACTGCTATGGCAATTGAGTCATCTATAAGACCCTTGAATACAGAACCAAAACTCCCACCTCCTAACTTTTGTTTGAATTTATTTGTTGCACGCTGTAAATCACTATATCTAAATGCAATAATTCCATTACAACCTAAAACACCATCCGGCATATGTCCAGAGCTGTTCCTTTTATTTCTCCAAATCATTACTAGGAGAATGAGTGCAAATAAGCCTAAAGCAGAAACGCCTGTACCAATTGCAACTCCAATAACATTTGCATTGCTCTTGTTTTTCAACTTGTTGAAATCTTTAGCAGAAACACGAAGGTAAAGAATTTCTCCAGTTGAATTGGTAGTGCCACTACACTGTAGTGCTCTTATGTTGAGCAATTCGTTATGCCAGATACTGCATCTTTCATCACTGAAGGAATATGCTGTGCAAGAGCAATTACTCAGGCAAACTTGTGCGCAATTACTTGCGCTTGCAGCAGCTTCTACTTTTGGGGCATTTTGAGGCAACTTAACACATGGCACAGAGTAGAACTTGTCTGTGGTGTGTGTTGTGCTTTTGTTGCTAATGCAGTCCAACGGAGTATTTCTTGAGCACCCAGCAGTTCTATCTTCTAGCTCCCAATCCTCAAGGGATGTTATGGTGAACCCCTCCATGCAAGTGCAATGTGGAAACACATTGTCAGTGCAAATTGTGAAAGGTCCACAGATTGCATAGACATCACATTGAGCTTGCGGTTGGGCATAGACCATTGTCCAATCTTGTGAACTCTCTGACCAAATGAACTGTTTTGATTGACCTGAGATGTCAAGTACATTACGAGTAACCATAGTTTCATCGACTACGTTAAGTGTCATGTACTTCTCTTGGTCAGTGTGGACAAATGTTGCAGTAAAAAAAGGGTTGTTGGGTGTCATCTGTGGAATTGATGCGAAGTATTCGCCATTCCATACACCGGTCGACCAGTATGGTATGGACGAGTTCAACGGTGTAAGCATGAACTGGTCGGCACCACTCGGGTCTAACCTATCACAGTACACACCGGTAGCTGGGGTTATCAAGTTCTTCCAAGAAACAATACGGCGGTTCAGGCCGGTGACCTTGTCCCATCCTAGCTTTGCCCCAGGAAAAAGTGTATCTGTGGGGTGATCAAAGCTCTGCCATAGAACCTCTGATGAGTTTGAAGAGTTTGCTAGGATGAGGTTACCACTACTCAACAACACAACACTGGTATTATTTGTTCTGATGTTTGCTTGTGTTGACCAGATTATGGATTTGGTGGAGTCGTTCAAGATGACAAGGTTGCCATCCTGGGAGATTGTGAGCTCCAGTGAAGTGGTGTTCTTGATTGGCGTATCCCTATTCGCGACCCATGCAGAAGTAAATTTGGTAACGGTATTGAACCATATACCAAGGTACCAATTGGTAGTGTCTTGGGAAGGTTTGCTGCTGTTTTTTTCGAAGAAGCCGAGCGCATACCTGCCATTGTTGGAGACGAGCTTGTCGTTGACAGTAAGTGCTTGGCCGGCCAAAAGGGTGTCCTTCGCAGCAGAACTTGCTAGGATGCATAGGAAGAGGAGCAATGTGAAATCTATGCGGAGATGCATGATGAACTGAAGTGGATGGTGAACTTGCAGATGTAGAAACTGCAGTTATAAGATATGTGCTGAGTGATCTATTTATAGCAGCAAAAGGCACGGTGGAGTGAAAATGTCCATCATGACTGCAAGGTGCACAACAATCTAACTACTGGAAAGAATCTTATTACAGTGGTGTAATTTATTTTTCTAGAATACCCAGTGGTGTAATTTTCAACCATAGCAGGACAACGATGTAGCCCCATCTTCTACTGTACTTTTTCTTTGATAGCAGTGGAAACTTTGTTCTGGACTGGGGTTTGCGTGGAGACTGGTGAGGAAAGGTTTGAACGGAGAAAATACGATGTGGGCATGAGATCATGCATTTTGTTACCGGTCCATATCAATGTATTTGCCATCACAGCTTGACAAGTACGCAAACACGTAAGGCAATGACTTGATCTCAAGTTTCCATATTTGACAAGTATTAAAACAATTCATGCGCTGGCAATGTATTTCCCATATTTTTGAGCAAACAAACTTCAGTTGATACAGATCAAGTTAGGTTTTGTTAGCCTTACACCTTGGTGTAGAAGTACTGATCACAGCTGTCAGTATTCTATTATGTATTGAAGAGGACAACTCCCATGACATATTTCGGTTTAGCTATAACAAATAATCGTGTACTTATTCTCAGTAGGTTCTTTTGGTCCAAAGCAACTTCCTCCTTTCGTAGTCAGGGGTATTTTAGCATTGACAAGGTACCTAGTATATTTGACCGTCATTTTTCGTACGTATGTTAGTATGATTCTTATATTCTGAATTTTTTTTTGATAAAGACTCTGAATATATTTTACATGGTGATATCTCATATTTTTTCGTCAAAAGGCAATGACTACTAGTGCAAACAGCCAAACTAGTGTTCGTGCAAAAAAGAACTGCCAAACTAGTGGAAAGAATAATGATTCCAGTGGTGGCGTTCAATTGCGTAGCATCAACGGTCTTACTATTCTTGACTGTTTTTTTTCTTTGACAGCTGCAGAAAACTTGTTCTAGATGTCAGAGAGGAAAGGGTCAGCCGAACTGCCGAAGAATAATGCCTGATCAGTCATTTGGCTAGCGGTCCACATCAATGTATTTCCCTATTTTTATGCAACCAAAAGTCAGTCGATACAAACCAGGTTCTTTTTTCGTTAGCATTGCACTTTGTGTAGAATGCTTTGTTGAGCACAACTGTTTGTATTTTTTAATGTACTGTTGAAGTGGCCAACGGCCATTACATATTTTAGTTTGGCTACACGAAATAATCTTGTATCTCTGACCACGCTACAACTTTGATTGCCTTCACCTGTGCATGCCCTTCAGAATGTATTCTTCCAAAACTTCTGGATCTCCTTTCATATCTTGGCTACAGCCTGACCCCGATGATTAAAAAAAAGAGAGTTTTGCACCTATTCTCAATAGGCCCTCCTCTGTTTTTGCTGGGGACTCGGTAGGGATTCTTGGTCTAAAGAAATCTCAATAATCCTTAGTTATTTTTCGTACATGAACTTTTTGATATTTAGGATTGCAGTCTATAAATATGTTTAGTATGTTGAGTATTTAATCAATTGTTCGATTAAATTAATCCAAGAATAAATCATGAACATGACGTGAGCAGTGCTAATGACATACTGAAACTTGATGATATAAGCATGTACTAGAAATATTGATACGGCGTAACTGGTGTAGTCGACGCCGCTGTGTTATTTCCCAATCTTTCACGGTACAAAGTCTGTAACAGTAATCAAGCCCTCAACCTTCAGCAACTCACAACGCAAAGCAGCAGCAGCAGTACAACAATTGATCGCTTCCTAGTACCAACTCACGCTAGACCAAGAAGCAGCTTGATTGTTGTAGGCCAGAACACAGCAAACTTCAATAGCAGATCGACTTACAAAAGGAAATTGCAATCCGATTAGAACAACAAGCAAACCCTAGCGCATCCGTAGGAATTACTTGGACGATCCAATGAGATCACGTAGCAACCGGAGCAGTTTCGTCTCCAATCCTCACGCACGGCAACAAATCCCTGGATGGAATTCTCAACAGATACACACAGAACGTGACCGCCAAACCATGGCGTTTTCTGGTTCTTTAACTCACGAATAAACTTAGTCTGCCCTAATACAAAGCCGTGTGGCCTAATATATAGTGCATGCAAGCACAAATAAACATAACCGTACCTGACTCAACTCTATTGTTTATTGGACCCTAAACCAACTCGATAATACCCAAAACCAGCCCAACTAAACAAGCTAGCTCCCTTTGATATCTTACGTAAGAACCACAGGCAAAGGAGATGCTACTAATTAAAATATGGATAAATCCTCAAGCCGCTAGCTCCAGTACATGCTAAAAACGAATTGGAATTTTAATTGAGCCAATCATCAGGTACTCACTTGGGGTTCTGAACCTTGGCTGCACCTTGTCAGTTGGGACGATCTTGACAGTAAATTTTCCCATACCTTGACGTCTAGCTGGTACCACATATTTTGGTGTCTCTTTGGATGAAATCTTCTGTCTACTAACATGGACAATAGGTGGTGCTATATCATCCTCCCTCCCTTCAAGGGAAACCGTCCTCGGTTTCGACCTACTCCTTGCAGACTTTTTTCTTGAACACCTCGATGGTACACTTTTATTCTTTGCATCTTTAGGAAGAAGAGCGTAGAATTCACCCTTATGCATAAATGTGTACATGTTAGTGCGTCCATGGTGAAGTGCATTGACATCATGCTGCCACGGACGTCCCAATAAAAGATGACAAACATGTAATGGCAGAACGTCGCACTCCACATTATCAACATATCCATCGACAGAAAAAGGAACCTTCACTCTATGGGTGACCTTCAACTTGCCCACGCCATTGATCCACTGCATATAGTATGGCTTCGGGTGCTCCCATGTAGGCAAAGAAAGAGACTCTACCACATCTTTACTAATCATGTTGCTTGCACTACCACCGTCAACAATCAGCTTGCATATTTCTCCCTTGATAGTACATGCTGTTTGAAAATGCTACGCCACTGTCCTAGTTCAACGATGAACTTGTCATCGCGCTCGACCTTATGCGCCATCAAACTTGGCACATTAAGTTCAGGCCAACAATCTACGACATTACCTTCATCCTTACCAGTAGCATCTTCTGATTGAGGCATCTCATCTTCAGATTCTGAAAAATATGCATTATCAACAAGCAAAATCTTCTTCTGATTCGGACACTCACGCATCATATGACCTCGTCCCCCACACTTATGACATATAATATGGCTATGATGAGATGTGCTTGATGCAGTTTGAGTAGGTGCAGCAACCATCTTGCTATGTTCAACACTTGCCGGCTTGTAAGAACCGGTTGGTTAGCACTAAACGCACCATCAACATGAGAAACAGCACGCCGTCCACTGCTATAACCTGTACGAATACCTGCAGATTGCTTCTCATGACACCACCGTTCAGCACGCTCATCTTGATGAATCAACTCATGAATATCATTGTACTGCATCAAATCAACACAGTCACGAATATCTTCATTCAGCCCCTCAAACAGCCGTACCATGGTTGCCTCTGCAGACTCGCGTACCGCTGTCCGTATCATTAATGTTTGGATCTCCTTATAGTACTCATCCACAGTTTTTGCGCCTTGCACAAGACGACGCAATTTACTATGAAGTTCACGAGTGTAACTAGCAGGCACAAATCTGTCCCTCATAACACGCTTCATGTCAACCCATGTTGCAGCGCGCTCCCCATTGCGGTTCAGATTATCCCACCAAACAAGAGCATATTCTGTAAATTCTGAGGATGCAATGCGAACCTTCTTTTCTTCGGAATAATTATGGTTATCAAAAATCTGATTGACACACATCTCCCACTCCAAAAATTTCTCCGGGTCAGAACGTCCCGAGAACTCCGGTACGGTGATCTTTATGCGTCCAATACCATCATCCTCGCGAGCAGCTTCACCACCGTGGTTGCACCGCTGAGCAGCACCATGGCGAACCTCAAGACCTCGTCGTGGTCGGGGCTGCTGCCCTGCACGAGCATCCGACAAATCAGAAACATCACCATCAGAGTGGCCTTGGCTGCGTGGCGGTGATCGGGACTGCCGGGGTCTCGCATCCCTTGCCTCTAGACGCTGAACAACCGCGGTCAACCATTAAGGCTCTTGTTCACCACTCGTAAATTGTCATCCCGCTGGCGGTCACTTGTCGTCAAACGCACATTAAGCCTGTCTTCGACACCCGCAATATTTGTAGACAAATCCACAACTTTTGCGTGAAGCTTTTTATTGGCATCTTTGATGGACATCAAGTGGACACGTAAATCTTCAGTTATTTCTTGACCCAAAGGAATTTCCCCTCCATCAATATCGGAATCCTCATGGTGCGATATCTTCACAAAGCAACAAGATCAAACAAGCAATAGCCGAGAGAGAAAAAAAAATCTGCACCGTGAACAACCTCGCTCTGAATACCAAGATGATACGGCGTAACTAGTGTAGTCGACGCCGCTATGTTATTTCCCAATATTTCACGGTACAAAGTCTGTAACAGTAATCAAGCCCTGAACCTACAGCAACTCACAACGCAAAGCAACAGCAGCAGTACAACAATTGATCGCTTCCTAGTACTAACTCACGCTAGACCAAGAAGCAGCTTGATTGTTGTAGGCCAGAACACAGCAAACTTCAATAGCAGATCGACTTACAAAAGAAAATTGCAATCCGATAAGAACAACAAGCAAACCCTAGCGCATCCGTAGGAATTACTTGGACGATCCAAAGAGATCACGTAGCAACTGGAGCAGTTTCGTCTCCAATCCTCACGCACGGCAACAAATCCCTGGATGGAATTCTCAACAGATACACACAGAACGTGGCCGCCAAACCATGGCGTTTTCTGGTTTCTTTAACTCACGAATAAACTTAGTCTGCCGTAATACAAAGCCGTGTGGCCTAATATATAGTGCATCCAAGCACAAATAAACATAACCGTACCTGACTCAACTCTATTGTTTATTGGACCCTAAACCAACTCGATAATACCCAAAACCAGCCCAACTAAACAAGCTAGCTAGCCCCTTGACATCTTACGTAAGAACCACAGGCAAAGGAGATGCTACTAATTAAAATATGGATAAATCCTCAAGCCGCTAGCTCCAGTACGTGCTAAAAACGAATTGGAATTTTAATTGAGCCAATCATCAGGTACTCACTTGGGGTTCTGAACCTTGGCTGCAAGCTTGTCAGTTGGGACGATCTTGATAGTAAATTTTCCCATACCTTGACGTCTAGCTGGTACCACATATTTTGGTGTCTCTTTGGATGAAATCTTCTGTCTACTAACATGGACAACACCACTCGGCTTGGGTGTGCTATTTTCACTGACAGAAATATTATTCTCTCGTCTCTCTACTCGCTCACTCGCCTTTTCAAGATTGACTTCAGTTTTTTGACGAGACTCATTTACAATTTGCTGTGGTGTCATAGGCCTCAAAATTATGTCTCTCCCATGCCAATTCACTTGATAGGTATTTGCTCTTCCATTGTGCACAACATTCCTGTCAAATTGCCATGGTCTTCCCAACAATAAGTGGCAAACTGTCATAGGAACCACATCCAACTCAATGGTATCTTGTATGGTCCAATCTGAAATTCAACTCGCACCATGTAGCTCACCTTCATCTCTCCATTGTCACTCAGCCACTGTATATAATAAGGATGAGGGTGTGGTATGTATTTCATTTTCAGCTTGGCGCATAGATCTTTGCTTGCTAAATTCCTGCAACTTCCTCCATCAATAATAACCTTGCATGCCATTTGGGGACCAACAATAGCCTTGGTTTGAAACAAATTGCAACGCTGATTTTCAGGACTTGGCATAACACTCAAAGATTTTTGGGTGCAAACAATGGAGGGATAGTGTGTAGCATATGCATCAAGTGGACCATCATCATCATCATCACACACATCATCATCATTAGGATCAGCATCATCACCTGTTTCATACTCATTGTCCTCATTAATCAGCATAACTTTCTTGTTAGGACACTCTCTCTTGAAATGCCCTTTACCTCCACATGTATGACAGCTCATATCTCGATTTCTTGCCGTAGACATAGTAGAACCAGTTGCACTAGCGGCAGGTTGGGCTGATTTCTTTCCATTGGAAACACTTGATTCTGGTCTATTGGATGGAGTGCCACGACTACCTGAATTGGGAGCTTGTGGAGACATGGTAGATGGTGTTCTGGAAGGAAAACGACTCCAAGCTGCATTGCGGGCTGCCATCCTGCCTCCTCAGCCAATTGTGCTTCAGCTTCACGTGCATGATGTAATAGATCATTCATATCATGATATTGGAGATGCCTCACAATGCTCTTGATTTTATATTGCAAACCTGAAAGGAAACGCTGCATAGTTTGCTCGGGTTCCTCTCTCACATGGGCACGTTGTAGAATCAAATCCATCTCCTTAAAATATGCATCAACTGACATAGTACCTTGTTTCAATTGCTGCAACTGATCATAGAGAGTACGAATATAATTTTTTGGCACAAATCTGTCCCTCATGACTTGCTTCATAGTTCTCCAAGTAACAATAGCTGGATCACCATCTTCTTCTCTCTTGCGCACAATATTATCTCACCAAAGAAGAGCATATCCATCAAACCCAGACGAAGCAAGTTTAATTTTCCTATCTTCAGTATAGTCATGCAAACGCCATAGTTTCTCCATCTTGAGCTCCCACATGAGATATTATTCTTCCACATCATTGTCATCAAAGCTAAAAGAAGGGATAGAAAATTTTGGTTTGCCCAAACCATCATCCTCTCGGTTATTTTCAACGTGGTGAACTCTCCTTGCACCAATAGCATGAAAGCCACGGCCACGACAGCAGCATGGCCTCGCTCACCCTGCCACCTTCAAGATCAAACTCCTCATTGCCATTAGCATGAACATTGCCACCATGGACACTTGCATTGTCATTACTCGAGGGGCTTGTGGTTCACCAAAGTAGTTAAATCGGCAATTTTCCTTGTGAGGGCTGTCATAGATGCTTGTAAGGTTGTGACATAATCTTGAGTAGCAGCACCTTGTAATTTCAATTCCACACGCTGTAAATCTTCTTGCAAATCCTCAGCTGATTTAGCAATTATGGTCTTCAAGTAATCACGCAAAGCTTCATACTCATTCCACTTCACCACCTCATCAGGGTTCTTCTTTTGCTGCACAGAAGCACACTAGCAGAAGCCATGATTAATAGGTTAGTGAAATAAAAATAAGGTAGGTGGTGTTCCTCACAACTCACTGAAAACAGCAAATAAAAATGTATCTTACCGTTCCAAAGTGAATAGAAATACTTACCAACCAAGTAGTAGCAACTAGTGTACGTGATGTGAAGAAGAGAATACCGGGGGTTTGAGCTGTCACACGACAACACAGGGTATATGTTGGAGCTTGGTGGGGATACCTAACAACACCAACTACAAACCCTATTTGATGTTTGTGTGATACAAAAACTGACCAAGGAAACACACACACTTGTGGAGAAAAATGTGCAAGCAACTATATGGATGAATTTATTGCAATGCACTAGAAAGACACTAGCAAGTAGCTCAATGAAAACAGGCACAAGATTGCTCAAAATACTAGTGCAAACAGCAATGTAAAAACAGCTCCAAAACTGCAGCTATCACAAACTTCCAGGCCTCTTCTCTTTCCTTTTTTTTATACTCTCTCTTTATATATTCTGATACTTCTCACTACTGTAGCTATAGTAAAAAAAACTTGTGAGCACAATATTAGCTAGTCTTATGGGTAAGCTCCTAAATATGTTGTAGATAGGCTGGAGCTAAGTCTCACAAAGATACGGATTGGAATTCCTAAGAAGGTTGCAAAAGAAACTAGTTCTATTTGTACTCGGACTCGCGGCAGAGAAATCCAACGTTGTTGTGCCACGACAGGGAGTGATTCCGAGTTCGAGTTGGACTAGGGAAACACAGCAACCTTTAGATGATTGTTGTGCTGCGGCAGAACAAGGAAAAGAGACTCCGATTTCAACGAGGAGACCACGGCAGAAAATTTACCAACTCTGTGCCGTGGTAGAGATTACTACTAGGACTCGGATTCAACTGAAAAACCAACTCGAAAAGCAAATATTTTTGGGATTTTTGTATAGACTCCGAACAGAATTAAGACACAACTCGAAACAGAAAAAGAACCCTAACCCTGACCTAAACAACTAGACACAAACGAGAAAAGGGAACGCAAGGATCAACACAAAACAGCAAACTAAAGATGCAATCGATGCTATCTAGGCTAAGGCAAGATCTAAACCTAATCTTTTTGTGTGGCGTTTTCTGGATAGGACGAAAAATAACTACAATTATGGGATGGATGCTCACCGAGTAAACTAGAAATCTGATACCAAGATGATAAGGGATGGCCCGGTCTTCTCAATGCTCGCGGTAGATGGATGATTGATAACTTGCGTCTCGCTGTAAACTCTCCGGCTAATCCCGGTTGCCAATGCAACAGCTTTCAACCCCTTGGATATTCGCAGATCCACACACTTGCACACGTAGCCACCGACTACGAAGTGGTCCTGTACCTTCTGATTCCCAATGGAACAGCAGATAACTGATACGTCTCCAACGTATCCATAATTTGCTGTTCCATGCTTATATTATACCATTTGCTACATGTTTATATACACTTCGTATCACTTTATGCATTTTCTGGGACTAACCTATTAACAAGATGCCACAGTGCCAGTTCCCTGTTTTCTGCTGTTTTTGGTTTCAGAAAGTTACTTCTGGAAATATTCTCGGAATTGCACGAAACAAAAGGCCAAGTCCCTATTTTTCCAGCATGTACATGGAGTCCGAAGGAGAGACGAAGGAGAGCCACGAGGTGGCCAAACCACCAGGTGGCGCGGCAGTGGGCCCAGCCGCGCCCTGCCTGTGGTTTGGGCCCCTCGGGGTCCGCCGACATCGCGCCCTTCGCCTATTTATTCCCCGAGACCGAAAACCCTAAAACACCGAGCCTTTCATCCAGAACATATTCGCTGCCGCCGCCGTCGTCAACCCTAACTCGGGGGGTTCTGAAGCTCTTCCCGGCACCCTGCCGGAGAGGGAATCATCACCGGAGGGCTCTACATCGCCATGCCCGCCTCCGGAGTGATGCGTGAGTAGTTCATCCTTGACTATGGGTCCATAGCAGTAGCTAGATGGTTGTCTTCTCCACTTGTGCCATCATGTTTAGATCTTGTGAGCTGCCTATCATGATCAAGATCATCTTATTGTAATGCTACATGTTGTGTTTGCTGGGATCTGACTTATATTGATACCTATGTGGAGCTGAATATTATATTATCATGTCTATGTCATTTGTGATCTTGCATGCTCTCCGTTACTGTTGAAGCCTTGGCCACGTGAATACTTGTAACTCCAAGAGGGGGTATTTATGCATGATAGTTGGGTTCAACCTCTATTTAACTGGGATAGTGACAACAAGTTCTAAGTTTGTAGATGTGTTGTTGCCACTAGGGGTAAAACAGCAATGCTTTATTCAAGTTTTCTGGCGCCGTTGCCGGGGAGAACGAATTGCTTCTGCAAGGGGAGTCTCTCACACCCAATCACTTTACTTTGTTATATTGTCTTGCTTAGTTTATTTTTATTTTGTCTTGTTTGCTTTCTTTATATCAAAAACAAAAAAAAATTAGTTACTTGTTTAATTCGGTTTGATTTTGTTTTTCAAAATGAATGCTCCTGAAGTTGAAGTTCGTTCTTTTAGGCAACTAGGAGGTGAAAATTTGAAAGATGCTTGGTATAGAATTAGTGATGCTCATCATAGATGTACTAAGAAACACTCTACCACTATCCTCCTTAGGAACTTTTATGTTGGTATCTCTAGTTGGTATAGGTATGTTCTAGACACTCTTACAGTGGAAATTTCTTGGGTACTCCTGCTTTAGAAGCCTGTAATATTATTGAAAGTTTGGTAGGAACACCACCCACTAAGATATTAAAATTGAGATCACCTTGAGGATGTTATAAATAGTTAGACTCTATGGAGAAATTTTTTTCCAAATTTTCTTGATTGTATTGGTAAGACTAATGAATCAATAGCCACCATCAATGAAAGAATCACTGTTCTTAAGGATAATAAAATCCATGACACCCAAAATCATAGAATTGATGAGTTAGAGGAAGCTATTGAAACCTTAAGTTCAACCTTTACTTCTCTTAAGTCTAAAAAGGAGAAGTTTATGTGGGTAAAGAGCAAAAGTTTTGTATGTTCCTAAAGTGCCAAAACAAAGACTCATTATGAGCTTAAAATTGATAAAACTTTTAGTACGGTTAAAGGTAATGAAACACCTCCAGGAACATCTAAGATACCCATTGTTACCAGCTGTGTGTTGGAAGAAGCTTTTGATGATTTGAATGATTTGCCACTTGACAACACTTGATTTTCACTTTCTGCGCCTAGCTGAAAGGCGTTAAAGAAAAGCGCTTATGGGAGACAACCCATCGTTTTTATTTGCTGTTATTTTTGTTTTCTTTGAGTCAAGGATTTTTGTTACTTTGTAGCAACTCCTTTGTATCTTTACTTTATCGCAATGTTGTGCCAATTAAAGTTCTATATTGAAAGTTGATGCAAGATTTGGATTTCTGCTCAGTGACAGATTTTTAGCTGTCACGGATTTGAGCTTATCTCCCAGTAGAAAATTCAACAAATTCTGAGAAAAATCACGCATATCCTGAGATATGTACGCAACTTTCATTATTTTAGGCCAGATCCATCTGAGCAACTTAAGTGCCTCGAAAAAATTCGTCATTCCAGACTGTTCTGTTTTTGACAGATTCTGCCTTTTTGTTTTGCATTCGCTCTTTTACTGTTTGTGTGGATTTCTTTGCTCCACAAAGCATTGGTGGCTGTAGCTAATGTCCAGAAGCTTTGGGATTGATTGTATCATTACAGAATATGAGAATTTTTGATTAGCACTAACCCTAATGAGAATGTCTTGAGTTTGGTGTGAAGGAAGTTTTCAAGGATCAAGCGAGAAGGGTGATATTATGTGATCAAGAGAGTGAAAAGCCTAAGCTTGGGGATGCCCCCGTGGTTCATCCAACCATATTCAGAGAGACTCAAGCGTCAAGCTTGGGGATGCCCAAGGATCCCTTCTTCATCAACAAACTTATCAGGTCATCTCTAGTGAAACTATATTTTAATTCTTTCACATCTTATGCGCTTTACTTGGAGCGTCTGTTGTTTTTATTTTTGTTTTTTGTTTGAATAAATTTGGATCCTAGCAATCCTTGTGTGGGAGAGAGACACGCTCCGCTTTTTCATGTGAATACTCATGTTCTTCACTTATATTTGTTGAGTATTCTAACTACTACTGCAGTGCTTTTAGCTCCTGTTTTTCATGCATCTCTTCGAGCTGTTAGCACTTGTTTATAAATACTCTCTTGCTGCATTATATTATCATTTGGAGAGTTTATGTTAAATAAATCGATTGGTGTTTGTTTTTGGAAGAAAGAAAATGCTACATGTAGTATTGGTATTGGAAAAGACATATGCATTCTTGTAGATCATTGTCTTGTTTTGATTTGATGCTTTGCAATGTTTTGAGCTCTCAAGTAGATCATGTTTAAGCTCTTGCATCATGTAGCTAAGCCTAGTAATGGAGAACTACCGTAGAGCTTGTTGAGACTGGGATGCATATTTGTTCTCTCTAAGGTCTAGATATTTTCTGGTAAAATGTTTGAGCAACAAGGAAGACAGTGTAGAGCCTTATAATATACTTCAATATGTTTTTATGTGATTCTTGCTGTACCGGTTTATACTTGTGTTGCTTCAAACAACCTTGCTAGCCTAAACTCTGTACTGAGAGGGAATGCTACTCGTGCATCCAAAACTTGAGCCAAAACCCATGCCATTTGTGTCCACCATACGTACCTGCTTATGTCTGCTATGTGTGTCCTGCCATTCCAAGTAAATATTCATGTGCTACCTTTAAACTATTCAAAACTTATTACTCCTTATTTGTGTCAATGTTTTATAGCTCATGAGGAAGTATGTGGTGTTTTATCTTTCAATCTTGTCATTTACTTCTGACAGACTTTCACCTGGACTAGTGGCATATACATCCGCTTTATCCAATAATTGCAAAAAGAGCTGGCAACGGGGTTCCCAGCCCAATTAATACAACTTTCATTAATAATTCTCTTCACATGTTTTGCCCTGATTTATCAGTAAGCAACTTAATTTTGCAATAGACACTCCTCCATGGTATGTGATGTTGGAAGGCACCGAGGATTCGGTTAGCCATGGTTTGTGTAAGCAAAAGGTTGGGAGGAGTGTCATCTATAAGAAACTAAAATACATGTGTAAACAAAGAGAAGAGGGATGATCACCTTGCTGAGAGATAACGTCCTTCATGGGGGCCGCTCTTTGAAAGTCTGGTTGACAAGGGGGTTAGAGTGCCCACTACCATTCGTTGACAACAACAAACACCTCTCAAATACTTATTTTGTGCTCTCTATATGCTTTCGAAAACTTAAAAAGCTCTAGCACATGATTTAATCCCTCTTCCCTCTGCGAAGGGCCTATCTTTTACTTTATGTTGAGTCAGTTTACCTACTCCTTTCTATCTTAGAAGCAAACACTTGTGTCAACTTTGTGTGCATTGATTCTTATATATTTACTTATTGCACTTGTTATATTGCTTTATGTTGACAACTATCCATAAGATAACATGTTACAAGTTGAAAGCAAATGCTGAAACTAATCATCCTTTGTGTTGCTTCAATGCCTTTTACTTTGAATCTATTGCTTTATGAGTTACCTCTTATGCAAAACTTTTTGATGCTGTCTTGAAAGTACTATTCATGAAAAGTTTTTGCTTATATGATTCATTGTTTACTCTTTATCATTTGTTAGCAAACTATAGATCATTGCTTTGAGTCACTTCATTCATGACATGAGCCTTGCAATATATTGATCAAGATTGTGTGAAAGCATGTCTCCTCAGAAAATTATTTGTTGTTATCGTTTTACCTACTCGAGGACGAGTAGAAATAAGCTTGGGGATGCTTGATACGTCTCCAACATATCCATAATTTGCTGTTCCATGCTTATATTATACCATTTGCTACATGTTTTATATACATTTCGTATCACTTATTATGCATTTTCTGGGACTAACCTATCAACAAGATGCCACAGTGCCAGTTCCCTGTTTTCTGCTATTTTTGGTTTCAGAAAAGTTACTTCTGGAAATATTCTCGGAATTGCACGAAACAAAAGGCCAAG